>OY728120.1:919779041-921095041 GCA_963277665.1 Viscum album | reverse complement strand
ATACAATTCAATATAATAATAATAAAACATAACTGCTACATAAAAAAATATCTCATAATAGCATAATTCAATATATGTAGAAACATTCAGAAACATCGCAATACAATTTAGTATTACAATAATCAAACCTCACTGCATAATAAAATTACACATATTAACAATCCAAAAACACAATTCACATCAATAGTGAGTATCAATATCAGTATCATCAGTTTCATGATAAACCTCATCCACACCTCTTATAGAAACCCCATCATCACCTCTCACACCACCAAAATCATCATCAACATCAGCATCGGTACCGGCACCGGGAGTGGCTCTGGCTACAGCTCTGGCTACAGCTCTAGCTCCAGCTCCGGCTCCAGCTTCGACAGAAGAATATACATTAGTAGAACTCATCAACATCTAACAGGCGGAAACCATTGCAGCTGCTTCTAGTGAAAGTGTAGAAGAAATGGCAGACATTTTCAGGTAGTGATCTCACATGAAGTAGATATAGGTATGGTGAGTTATGGTTTCACCAAAATAGAGTTAAAACCCATCAATGATGACTGATCCGTATAAAATGAATCTCTTGGGGACGATACAACCATAGGGTGTCATTAATTAATATTCATGAATGAAGGTAAAGAAATAGGAACCTTCATCATGGGATGTAGTTCTGGAAGTTCATCATAAATCAAAATGGATATAAACAAGACCCTACTGGACACCCCCTCCCCTCTTCTAATCCCCACCACCCCCTGCCACCCCCACCTACCAGTCCCCCCCACCCACCATTCCCCCTACCACCCCCCCCTATAGACCCTCCTGGACACCCGCCCCCACCCCCTGCCAGCCCCCTGGACACCCCCTCCCCCCCTGCCAGCCCCCTGGACACCCCCTCCCCCTACCAGTCCCCCCACTGCCCCCTACCGACCCTCCTGGACACCCCCTCCCCCTTCTATCACCCGCCCCCTAAATACCCTCCTCGACACCCCCTCCACCCTTCCAGTCCCCCCTTCACCCCACCATCCCCCCTGAAGACCCTCCTAGACACCCCCTACCCTGCCAATCCCCCCCTCTCAGTCCATATTTCTCTTATATAATTAACACATGCCCATGAATCTTGTTCTTGATTCCATCTCCATGTGGAAATCAGTTAATAATGTCACTTGCTTCCTTATCAAGGTGAAACCCTAATGATCAATGTTGACTAGAATTTCAATTACATTGTATATTTAGACAATACCATAAATATCTTTCTCATTTCTGGAAGTGAGGGAATCTTATTCTTTCCATATATAAGTAAAGGATGGATTTTCAGTTATGATCCAGGCAGGAAGGCTGTTATATATTCTTATGTCAAGCCATATAGACATCTTAGGCTCATAATCTAGGGAATACTATTCTCATCACCTATGTAATCCTAGCTTCATCACCAAAGTCATCATAGGCTAGTCACCTATGGTATTCATGGCTCATCATCTAATGAACTCTAGGCTCATCTCCTAAGGAATTCCATGCTCATCACCTAAGGAATTCCATGCTCATCGCATGGGGAAGGATGGGATTATGATGCACTAGGAAAGTTGAATCATCCTATTCTTATCACATAATAAATCTTATACTTTTCATATATGGAAAGGTGGGGTTCTCTTCTTCTCATCACATAATTCTAGTCATGATTTTAGGTCTAGTGTGGACTTGTCCCCTTATGTTCATTGCATAAGTTTAGTCACAATTAAAATTCTAGTGGGGACTAATCCTCTTATACTCCTCACGTAAGACAAATAATGGAATACTTGTCTATAATATCATCATATAACCTATTCAAACTATTACGGTGACCAAACACTCATGGAAGGTCCATATCATATTCCAATACATTCTAAATGCCAACCCATAATAAAAAACATTGATTTATGTACTTTTTAAATATAATTTAATAAAAAATTATAAATATAATCATAAAATGATGATCCTAAATTAAAATAAATGGAAATATAATTTTTTATCATTAATATACTCTTACTATTGATTCCCAAAAAAACCATGATATTGGATGATTTCCAACATAATCTAGTGGAAATGATCTCCAACTCCATTCTAGTTTTCACTAAATTAGTTAGAATAGAAATGGGAAACTATAATGAAAGGAAGATGAGATCACACATTGAATCACCATGGAGGTCCATAAAAACCAGCACATTTAAAGGTGAAATTGAACCTGAATAGGGGATGAGGTTCCCCCAACCTCCCCTGATTCGCTCACATGTGTGGGAGGAATAGAGGAGGGGTGAGTTGTTTAAAAAATCAAAGTGGATAAATGTTTATTTACCTTATTTTGAGCGAGCCTTTGTCCTCATCATTTCAGAATCCATTAAAACATTCATTTTTTTGGTGGTGCTCTCCATTTCACGGGGGGAATCCTCAGAAGTAACAAACAAAAAAAACACAGGTCCATTCCTCTATGATGTCTTGGACCTATCCAATGAAACCCACAATCCCTATACACACTAAGGACCATAGAAATCCCTCAACCCTTTCTAATCATTTTTCAAATGAGAACTGATGAATCACCTCATCTATAAATCTTTAGAAAATTTCCAACTATAAGGTGCTATATCATGGTTGTATTTACCAAGAAGCACCACTCTCACCTAAATTTCCCATCTATTTCACTTTGACTTGATGTTTCCATAGGTGTGAATATAGGGCATCATACATAGCCAATCATAGTATAAATGGGTACCAAAACAAGACATCTGAACCATCAAAATTATCCACCATTCCAAACCAATACAAAATGGTATTTTTCATTATTTTTTCAATATGGATAATCACATGGGATAGTCCCTCGAAAACACCTGACCCCCTCACCCAAGAAGAGACGAAACAACCAAAACCATGGCCATGGTAAACTAATATTTTACAATAGGGAGACAAGTAAAACCAAATTTCCCAACAATAGGGAAAAGGTCACTCCACCTGGGTATTTTCCCTCCAACACATGGAGCTATACTCCACAGTGGCTCCATGGTGAAAAACATAAAGCTTAAATTGGTTATAGGTCCACTCATCTATGGTCATACACACACCCGAGATCCTATATCACCCTCAGGCCTCAATTCACATAACTGAAAATCTAATTGATAATTTCCAAATATATATTATCTAACTAAATAATGGTTCTAAATATTACCACATCCTTGGAATACCAAAATTCATACTTCCTAAGAATTTATCAACCAGTATTAGCATGAATCTTTAAATTTATCTCATCCATGAGTCATGGATCATGGGGAAAGTTCCAAAGTTATAAGGAAAACTGCGTTTACTCATTAGACTAAGACCAAAACTGCAAACAACATCCACATAATAGAATTAAGTAAATTAGTTAGTCCAATTCACCATATGGAGGAGGAAGGCCTGAAAAAGGGTATGGATGGAGGAGCCCTTATGTCGATGCACCTAATGGAGGAGGAATGCCCAAAGAATGGTATGGAGGAAGGGAGTACTGCTCGAGGGATGGAGCAACCCCGAATGGAGAAGTTGAGCCATGATTATAGAATTCGTGTTGTGAATGAAGGAACTGCGATGAAGGATAATGGAACTGAAGCCGGTAAGGATAAAAGATAGAGGAAATAATTGAAGGCGAGAGAGGAAAGGCATGAGGGAAGAGAGGAGGGCATGGTGAGAGAGGTCATCAGGGAAGAGGAGAGGCTGTCGGGGCAGGAGGGTGTCGTGGTGAGAGGGTTGCATACTAGGGATGGAGGAGGAGCCCGATTGGAATAAAAAAAGAGGATGCATATTGGGGATGGAGGCGGAGCCCAACGGGAATTGAAAAAATAATGGGGGTGGAATTGTGTAGCCACAGATAAAAAATTAAACCATTGCTATTAGCAAGCTATTTCCACAAACCTATAAAATCATGGTTATAGGTCCGTGGCTATAGCTTAAATTTATAGTAGTAACCCCTTTAAGGAAAATAGATGATAACCATGGTGCTTAGAATAAAGGATCATCCATGTTTTATTTCCATGGAAATCCATTTCACATGTAATTTCTAACTCGCACAGGCATATACCACCTACACAAATCTCCTCCAGTTCTTCTCATGCCCTGTGTGAGGCACTTGTTCCCTTTTCAACCAAGACCTGCATGAGCCCCTATTTGAGTCCTCTTACAAACCAATAATAGAAGAAATCTTATTTCATTGTTTCCATTTACCAAAATGTACCAAGTTGAAACCTCCACCAAAGCCTCCTGTCATGCAATTCCATAAGGAGGATAACTCCAACATCTCTCCCATTTGACTTTATATTTATTTTGCCATAGGATTATCATACCTATCCTACCATATTATTATGTTCCTCAAGGTGCATGTGGGATTGTATCCCTTTGTTCATGGGGACCCCTACCCTAGTGATACTATCCATGATTTCCTAGTCTTGGATACATGGTTAAGACCATGTCCTACCCTTGTCATGTCTAAGACCTAGAACCCCCCAGTTCCTAGTGGGGAGGGTAATTATTATGCTTTATTTTCCATTCAAAATGGAATGAGATCCTCCTCCCTCACTATAGAACCAATTTTAGTGCATGCCTCATAGATTAATCCCGTAGAATTTCTTATGGGAGGATTCACACTTTCTTCTCCCCACATTCTTTCCCAATAGACCTGATATGGGATGGGCACTGGAGATCACCTTTTCCTATTCCACCAACAACCCCTCCTCATCCACTAGAAGAGGAGGATAAGTGTGTGGTTTTATAGTTCCATAACTTCCCCCAGTCACTCACATTCTAGCATGACTCGTCCTAACTCATGTGGACATAGAAGTTAGTCATGATCACAGTACCCAAATGGTCAGATGAATTTTTTGTAAGATAATCACCTTAAAAATATTTCTCTCACCTTCCTCCTGAGTTCCCCCATAGGCACATGTCCTCAAGGAAATGTATCAGATCTCAAGGAAAAATATATTGTGTTGTTTCAATGATCTATCACTTCCTCTTATTTCTTATACTGATCATGAATAATGAGGGTTTAGAGGTTTATGGTGGTCATGAGATGCACATGATCCCAAAATAATTATGGGAATCCTTTTCATGAGTGAGACCAAACCATATTTGACCGTGGGACTCATTCCAGGTATATGTTCCAATTGATTAATGAAATCATCTTCATGAGTAAGTACTGATATAACCTATCTAAAGAAACCTCATGGTCTATGACCAACATCCTTGAACTATGAAAACTCTAATTCCAATCCAAATGGGAAACATAGGATTCCTAGCAAAGTCCTGAGCTCAATGGGAATACATCTCATGTGTAATCCTCGAACAAGCCTCTAAATTACCATGATTCAAAATATTCATCTTGGTCCTTTTCATAGAAAATTCTCTTCAGATATAAGCTCCAGCTTAATACTACCAAAGGTTCAAACTCTCCTGTGAGACAAATCTATGGCCCTCCAAAGGCTTGGTTCCTCACCACCAAAATACATTGACTTTTATTCCTATTGAAATGAAATATGTTGGAAGCCCCTCTGTGGTCCAAACCCATTAATCCAAATAAACCATATTCTATTTGGTTCACATTACTAATTGGTTTTAATTCAACCTGAAAACTTATACCACTTCCAAGTTCCCTGGGATGCTTAGGAAGAAGTCTGACATCAAAAATTGAATGAAAACCTTCCTCCTAGACATCCTTTCCAAATTATGCTAAACTCTACGGCTAGGTCCTCATCACATGACCATAAAAGAAATGATGTGTCCCATTAAACTTCACCAAAATACATGGGTTATGATTCTTTCACAAGGATTCATGGAAATCCCATCAATGGATTCAATCGCAACACCAAAACAATTCTCATATCCCTAGATGATGATCCACTATAGAGTTCCCAAATACAGTATCCTTGGATTAAAATAAACTACAGAGTTCCCCACTATGTGTCTAGAAATCCAGCATCATTATCATAATGTCTAGATAATCACTAAGTAGTACATAAGAGTATATCAATGATGGAGAACCTCAGATAATTATATATGTTTCTATTGATGAATAATGTCGTATACATAGAGATAATTCCATGATAAATACATGATAATAATTGATTTTCAATTCAAGGGTAACCCACATGATACTTGGAAATTAATAAAGGATTCATGAACATATCATAAATCAACAATAGAGTCCTAGAGAATGAAATAATTCCCCCTAAATGGGTGTGACAAGCCCAACCTTCCATCCTCTTGAATAATGTGTGTTCTTAATAATCATTGGAAAAATTCTCCAAAGAGCATCTGAATTTGGAATTTAGGTCCCTCATTGATATAGAACCATTGGTTTTTTTGGTTCTCGGATAAAAACCCATTGGAAACCCTTTAGAAGTAGTGAACACTGTGTGAATTATTGCATGTAACTCACCAATTCAATCAATAATCGAGCGTCTAATATTCTTAGGAAAACAAAAAATGTTGAACTTAACGTGAATGATTGATCAAAACTCACCCCTGTAATAAATCATTGGGTGCAAAATATTTTGAGGGCAAAAAATGGTGCACCTGACTGGAATCCTTAACCATGAAGATAGTATCACCCAGCTGTTAGTCCCCTTCTACTCTCAAAAGAAAGAGGCCCAAAACTGGAAATTAATCATGGATGTGCTCCTTCAATTGGGTTTCTTATTTTATGGGGTATTATTGTCTGCGTTTTTTAAAATTTCTTAGGCACTTTCACTTAGAAATCCCTTAGATCCAATAGAATCCTTCCATTTTTCACTAATGAATGCCATGGATATTGTGTGCACTAACACTTTATCCATGAAAAGGATTCCATCACCATTCCAGCATGTTCGACGTTGGTTCTCAAACTCATTGGTCTAAGAGTACCATCATAATGGTACAATCCCAACCATGGAGGTCACTCGATAGGGACTCCAACTCACCAATCCCTACCTCTCATTTGGTCAGCGATGACTGGTGGTCCTAACACTGATGGAGCCAACCACCATCTTTAGTTGTTTTGGATTTTATCCCTATAACATTACAACTAGTCCTTCGCTTACCTTAGAGAGGTGGATCAAGAGGACACGCCTGACCACATCCATAATACATAGTTGTACCTTCAAGGGATACTACCAACAGTCATTGATGCTACGGTTGAGAGCTAGTGAACCCTTAACAAGATAAGGGTTCCATCCTTAGCCATACAACACAGGGTTTTCAATCTAGGGAATGAAATACAGTATGCCAAGGGAATGGACTGGACAACATGGGGGTATATACACACAATATCAACCTTCAGAGAATACCAAAAAACTAAATTGGGTTGGAAATTGAAAATAGGAATAGACACCTGCTCACTCTAATACATCTATCCAGTAGACTCACCTAGAAGAATTCAAGGAAGTCCACTAAGCACATTAGGTGGAAAACTATAGGTAGGAACATAAAACTGCTCACTGTAATAAATAATATTAGAATACTTTTTTGGAAGAACTAAATTAATCCCACAAACCAAGTTTAGTGGCATGCCATGAACACACACACACACCTACTTACATTCATCAAGGCTGTCAGTAGTCTCATCTGGAAGCACTCAAAAAAGTCATTTAGAAAGTATTGGTGATGATTAAGGGGAAAAATCAACTCTCTTCCACTAGACATAAGTATTTTCAATATCCACTGGAAGGAAAGGTTGGATAAGAGTAGGAACAAAACCCAACTCTAGAAACCGAATGGGGTACTATCTTTTTTCCAATCACTAATGTCCCCAAGAATATCCTAGAAATAGTGAAAGGGAAGACACAAATCCCTTCCCATATTCAAAATAATATCTAGGAAATCATAACAATCAATACTATAAAATAAGGTTTTATCTATGGTTTATAAATATTTCTATAGGCCCAAAAACTATGGCTTTAGGTTGTAGCCATGGTTTCATAAACCATGGCTGGGATTTGTGCAGCAATTGGGTTAAACCTATTGCCACTATTTGAAACAGTGAATATAGCCCAATAGCCATGGTTTTCAAACCATGACAGAATCCAAAGTCATGAGATACATATAGCCATGGTAGAAAACCATGGCTATAGGCCTCTTTCCACAGCTTTAAACCATGAATATAGGGCTATAGCCAAGGTTTAAAACTATGGCTATATGTCTCCCCATTCTATAAAAAAGCAGCATTGTTCCGCAATGATAGTTGTTGAGAGGACTGTATTTTAAAGAGAAAATGATGTTGGAATTTTTTATTCCTTGACCTACGCTTTTACCCAGGTAATGTTTTAGGATTTGAAATCTGGAAGAAAATGATATATAAAAATTCAAATACAACCCCACACATTGGAATAATTACTGGCCCATCCTACAGTTGGCTTCTTGGGGGATACACCCCCTACACCTTGAACCCCCACCCCCACCTACACCTTTCCCCTACCACTTGCACCCTCTCCCCCCAGCACACCCCTTTCCCCCTGAGCACCCCATTTTTTCCGTCCACAACACACCCTCCCTGCCCACCCCCCTGCACACACCCCATGTCCACCCTCAACACCCCCTTCCCCTAACCCTATACACCACCTACCCCCTTCCCCACCACACACCCCATTCCCACACCCCCTGCACACCCCCCTACACACTGCCCACCCCCAGGACACCCCTCCCCCATGCACCCCCTTCACACCCCTCCCCCCTACACCCACTTCACCCCTCCCACTACAACGTGTACCCCTACCCCTTCCACTTTAACACCTCCCAACCCCCTCACCCTACCCCCTGCACACCCGCCCATCCCTAGCCCCCCCACACACCCCCAGCCCACTGCACACCCCCTAGCACACCCCCCAGCCCACCCCCCTACGCCCTACCCCTCTCCTAGAAAAAGAACCAAGCACACCCCCTTCCCCTTTCCCCCTCCGCCCCAGCACCCCTCCCCCTACCCCTTGCACCACCCCCTACCCCCTCCCTATGAAACACCCTCCGCCCCTTCACCCTTCCCCCTACCACTCCCATTCTCCCTTCCCCAGCACACCCCCTACCCACCCCCCAGCACACACCCCCTACCCCCACCCCCCCCCCCCAACACACACATGCCCACCCCTACACCCTAACCCTTCCACTTGCAATAGAATCCAGAACACCCCTATCCCTAGTACACCCCTTGGACCCCCCCCCCCCACACACTCCCCATTCACATTGCACCCCTAGTCCCCCCTCACCCTACCCCCTCCACACCCCTACCCGATTCCCCAGCACACCCCCTACACCCCCTGCACCCCCCCCCCAAGCACATTACAACCCCCCCAGACCCCAGCACAACCCTCTACCCACCCCCATGCACCCCTACACCCTCCCCCTTCCCTTATAAGAAAACCCCTCACACCCGCCATGATAACCTGTGTTTTTTTTACTTAGAATGGTTATTGTCTATGAGGTTTGCTGATATGACCCATTTGGATCGGCAGTTGAGTAATGGGGTATGCGAATCCATATAAACCATGTATGGGAAGACATAGGGTGGGGAGCACAATATTGACTATCATTGGTAGGCATGAATTAATTATGGTGATCCTAAAGTCAGTGGAAATGGATATTTCATATTGTAATTTAGGGATAAGAGGGTCGACTACAACTAGTCATTGCATTTAGTTATGGATAGAATAGGGTCTACGGAGTGAAGATGTTTTTTTTGGAATTTCAATGATAATGGTACTCTTATGGTGGGGAGAACTATATCAGTTGTGAGTGACTGGAACTCATGTAATATGGGTGGTTTTTTCAGTGATACTGATCATTATTGAACGAATGAGGTGAAAAGGTGATGCTAGTGTGTGGGAAGATCCAATATTTTCGAGTTCCTTAGGTATTACTAGATTATAAGTTTTGATGTTGTTTTGAGTAGAGTTAGTGAATTGGAATCGAGCTCAGGATGATTTTTGAGTGATTTGAGGGTTAATCACATAATAGGTGAGTTAGTTCTTAGAGTTGGAGAATGATAGAGTAAGGAAAAAGTTGGTGATCCAACCATGAAATTACACTATGAGTTAGGAATCAAACTTAGTTGTAGGAATTATATAATCTCATGATGCCTTAAGAGGTGAATTCATTTTGATTGAGAGATGCGATAACACACTAGAGGGTGAAACCAAGAAATTTTAGGAAACTTTATCCATAGGAGAATGGACTGGTGTTTTTCATGGGGTTGGATGTAGTGAGCTAAAACCGCATTGATATCATTTTTCAAAATATAGTTACTGGGTCGATAGACCATATCATTCCCGGTTAGAAATTCATATGGTTAAGAACACCATGATGTTTATTCAACCTTCATGAGAAGATTAGTATGTATGGGATAACCATAATCTTTAGGATTAATCAGTTGAAGACACCGAGGAGTGTCCAGATATATGGGTGTATTGGGAGACTTCTTGGTGTTAGTAATTTTAGTGAGTGAGTGGCTCAAATTATGGTGAAAAGTGTGCCTTGATGTTTGGATTTATGTAATAGAAACATGTTTATAATTAAGAGATGGAAAATAGTGAGTTCTCAGGGAATTGAAAACTGTAGTAGTTTGTGAGACATGTTTTTATGAATACCATGGCTTCGTGGGGATGAGAAGTGTTATGGTGGGGAGTTTTTAATGCCCCATAGGTTTATGGTTCATTGTTTTTGGAAGAAATTTCTGTTTTTAATATGAAGCATGGTTTGTTTATTAAACTAAAATTTGCATAAAAAATATGAAAATTAGATGTTCCTAAATACTATTTATAGATTTGGTTTGAGTCCTATGTTGTAACCTCTAGGGTTTTTGTGGAAGTTGGTCGAGGTTTAGAGTGAAAAATAACAAAACATTAAGCTATTGTATCATTTCATGTTGTGACCCATCGGGTTTATGCCTTGAATGGGGTTGGTTGAGGGGTGAACACCCTATCTCCAACATTTCTGATAGTGAACCTTAGTTCGATCCATGAAATTCCCAGTGGTAGGTATTCATGGTGTGAAACCCCCGGTCACAATGTGAATCATACCTAGGTGTATTTATATTAGGAGGTTAAATTATTTCTTTTTATGGGTCAAGTGTTTCACATTGAGGTTACAGAAGAAAGTGTCATGTTTTCAAGGCTAGTTTTTTGTGTTTGATGAAATGAAAAAAAATTAAGTTTTAGATTTTTATGGGAATGCGCAGTTCATGTTTTCCCTGAATGAGGACTCTGTCATCTCAAAAGTGAAGGAAATTTCATTTTCTACTATTGAGTTGGTCGAAACATTCTACTAGTCCACATTGAAGTCTTAGGGAAATATTATAAAATAGGTGAAAATGTATTTTCAAAGAGACACAAAAAAATTTTATAGCATATAAACATTATATAATAATGAAAAAAAGGTTTTAAAATACCCAAGAAAATATAGAATTCAAATTAAAGGGTTAGGTAGAGGGAACTTACCTCAACCTCAAGGCAGAATGCATTTGACAACAACAACTCCAATATTCCTATTTTTTTATTTCATGCATATGAAAATTCACATATATATATAAGGGAACCTATCCCCTATGTACATATTTTCATGTCCAAATATGCACAAGGGAATCCTTAGATATATGTTTATACTTGCATATACCCCTTTACACTTACACATGTATACATTTTTCATATCTATATATAAGCACACCTAGATCCAATATATATATTCATACCGCCATGAGTGAATATATATAATGGGGGAACATATATATGTATATTACTACCTATGCATACACTTTTAAGCCTTCATCAACATCAACTCGAATCCACCTCAATAAGATCCAAAAATCATTACAAAAATATAAAGAACGTGAAAATCAAAAAATACCTGAATAAAATTTGGTCAAAGAATAAAAACATAATAAATCTTACCCAAATATGATGTTGAACTCACTATCATCGATGGTGGTGGATAGAACCGGCCTCATCATAAGAAACCACCTATAAAGAAACAGTGGGAAACTAAATGGGATATAATGACTTCTTATATATATGTGATTCGTGATGATAAATGATACATGAATCCATTACCATTATAGATTCTATAATTCCTTTCTGTTATTGTCACAATATCATAATTTAGTCACTCCAATTGGATTAATAAATTATGGTGGTAATTTCAACACAAAACAACTACAAACATTCACATTTTTCATCATAATATCATTAATCATTACATTAGTACATGCATAAACAATAGAAATAACACATCCGTGAAGCATACCCCATTATTCCATATTATAATTTCCATTCCATATTATCTTCTTAGAATTTCCTTCCAATATATATCTTAATTACGATATGAAATCATAAAAAAAAGTTGTGCATGGTTAGTAAATAATCAATAAATAGAATATAAAGGAACTCATATTCATCTTCTATTTCTCATTCCCTTCCACTTTCCCTATTCTTTTAATTTCCAAAACACTTCCCAAATTTGATTTCCAAATACTCCCATATATAGTGGGGGGTACTATATGGGAATGGGTGATTCAATAGTAGTATACCAGGAAGACACATCTATACTTTACATGGTGCACCATTTCATTTATCAAACACAACCAGGGTTCTTTACGTTTATCAAATGGAACAAAATGTCAAATCCCATATTAATTCATTTATCATCAAATATTACACAACTCATTAACCCTTCAAGGATAATCCATTTAACCCTTTAAATCTAATTATCAAACATGAAGCAAAGGCTTAGTCAAATTTAATAAACCCACAATTTTCCTTATACATTACATTTATCATCATTTCAAGGTAATTAGAATCCCTCTTGGGGTTCGATCAAGATTAGTCTCATAATCTCTAATGAGTCACATGGGATCCATGAAGGATCTATCAATTTCATGGAATTCCATTCACTTTCTAATTTATAAGCAATTATACAACATAGAAATTAAATGATGAAACTACAACAAAAGATCATGATCTAGACTATGGTAACTAGATATTAGAGCACCTATCGTAGGATTTTTGTCGAACACTCACCAAACCTCAGACCTCAATTAGATGGTGAGCAGTCGAATTCACAATAACAGGAGAGATCTAGGATCAAAACCTAAGATCAAGATCCAACAACACAAGATCTATTAAAACCTATATTTAAACCATCAGCAATGGGATGATTCATCCCTCTCTAAAGGGAGGTGAAATTGGGAGAGAGAGAGAGAGAGAGAAACCTTAAAAAGGAAGAGATCACATACTGAAGAGGTTTTGATTTCTTCCACTAGATATTTTATTTTCAATTAAAGGAGTTTGAGGAGCCTAGGAATCCTCTTTGGAGTCTCCATGTGAAAAGGAAATTTTTTTAGGTCGAGAGAGGGTGATTAGGGACATAAATCATGGGTTTAGGATTTTTAATTAAAATTTTGGGGTATTAAATGACCATACGAATGGTTTCCTAGATTGGACTAACAATTAGGAAAATCATGTGCCCCTACTATTTAAGGTGCATGGTTTCTCCTGGGTTGGTGCATAGTTTGACAAACTATTCACCAACCATGAAAAACCCCTCTGTCCAAGTGTTCATGAATTGGGGAGGCTAGATGCATGGTTTGGTCAAACCGTGCACCCAATTCTTATGGCTCAAGATGGGACACATGGTTTTCTTGGACAAATCACATAGTTTACCCTTACCATTAAAAAAATGTGCATCAACTATGAAAATCCCCATGGGCATCCAAAATTCTTCAAATTCACCCAAATCGACCCCAAAGAAAGACCTAACCAATGTATAGTCAAAACAAGGGTAAGAGAATACCAGAAAATTAGTATGATGTGTCCCTAAAAGGGTTGGGATCTTAAAAATTCATTGTAAATTCTGAAATAAAACATTAAATATTTGTAATAGAGAATCATAAAAACATATAGAAACCAAAAAAAGGTGAGCTTGGCTCTTATACCAATTGAGGGGATTGGTTAGAGATGATCTTAACACTAAGAGGGGAGTGAATCAATGCTGGTGACTTAAATCCAACTAATAATTTTTATCTCATTTCTTTTTATATATTTGTTACTTTTTAATGCGAATGGTTCCCCTATTATCACCTCTTAATTTATTTTTTTCTTAAAATAAACCCACATAAAAAGTATAGAAATTTACAAGGTTTACCTCTTAATGTAAGAAGGATATCACTTTGAGTGATACAGATTTTTCTAATATTTCACCATCTGCTAGAATCATCCTATTGATATGAATGAGTAGGGTATAACCTTAAGACTCATGTTTCCAAGTCTCCCAAAACTATTATTTGGTGCATCCAACACTAAGGTATGTCATAAATTATATAATGATAAGTTTTTGGGTGATAAGTGAGTCTACTATAAATAAGGACTCTGAAAATTTGTTGATGTGACTCTTTAACTTTTTATTCCACTTCTTTCTCTTACACATCATCATGCAAGAACCTCCACTTATTATATATATAAAAAACAGTTCACATTCCCACTTATACTTCATTATAGTAAAAAATTGGGTTTGATTCATTTTTTTTCAATTCTTCTTATAAAAACTAAAATATGATGCAGTCCACTACTTCTTCCTTCTTTTTCTATTTTTCGTCAACTATTGTGTATAAAAAATATTACATTGGTTTTTTCATTTTTCATTCAATCTTAGAATGTTTATTATAAACAAATATTTGGGTCTTCTCCATGGTCTTCAATACTGAACAATATATTTCTTTTCTTGTTGTATATTAGATTACATTTCTTTTCCATAGCACATAGAATTTTTCACACTAAAAAATAGTGAAAAACATACTATCTTCTTTAAACTACATATATATATATATATGTATAATAATATGTAGTGGTGTTAGTTTATCTTCTCTTTCTTTACCTCTACATTGTATTCTCAATATTGCATGAATAAATTAATTTGAATATCTATGTATTTTTGCATGTACAAAACAACCTGAATATATGATCTTGAATGGCCTAGCGTACCTCCTTCATAATTTCTTGTAAGTGCATAAAATATGTAGTAACTACTGATTGAATTATTCTTCCATGATCTTGGAAATCCTCCACTTCTCTCTAGATAATTCACATGAATTTACACATCATATACATGAATGCACCTATTTCCATCACAACATCCTTTATTTATGGAATCGAATTTCATAGAAAATACTTATTCCTCCATCTTCTTAATTATACCAGAATAAAGATATAACTGATAGTGAATATTGATCCATTTGAGATCAAAACACCTAACACCGACTGATTTGATATTCTTTGTAATAAAAAAAATCCTTGAAACACTGAAATCTCATCCAAAACATCCATATAAATTTCATTACGACATTGTAGATCCCCATTTCAAACATAGTAGATAAATTATCCTTCCATCAAGAAACACCTTAAAAAATCGACATTGTCCAAAATTTTCACCATAGATACATCACAATGTAGACATTATTTTTTCAAACTCCAACCCTAATCCCATAGTTGGATTACCCTTACATAGATATTGAGTAAAATATAAACGAAGGGCATAAAATTTGAATTACCTTTACGCATCTCAATACTTCCAGTGTTACATAGACATGGGTCATGGATTCAAAGTTAGCTATACACAGTATGCCTCTAACAAATACACAACTCATTGAGATTTTGAATTACCATTATAAAATGTTGAATGAATCCAATTACCTTTATGTAGATAATTTAATTATCATTACAAACTTACATGACCAACATAAATCAAGGGTTATATTGACATAGGTTGGGTAACACATTTACATGGATCAACTAGATAAATCAACCACATGTACAATCGAATGACCATGAGTATTAGTTCTATGTATAATCCATACACCATACAAACTGACCATGTGAAGTAGAAAAATGAATGTATCAATGGATTAAACACGTGTAAAAATCATTAACTTTGAATATTGATGATGTGACGTAGACATCACAGAACCAACTTTTGATTCTCATTTTGGAAATTCTAAACATTCTTCAAATCGATCCATGGATTCTTAGGATGATATGAGGGCCTTCTCAGTACCCCAAGTCACCCTTATAGGAACTCAATTATTTATTAATCCATTATAAAATATTATATAGATAGTGTTTCTACACCAATCTACACTTGTCTTTGATTTCTTTTAGATAATATCAATAGTAATAAACATAATTATTCCAAATGAAAAAACTCCTTTTTTCATATAAAATATTATAACTAACATTAAAACACAACTTCTAAGGTACGTTCTATAATCCTTAATTACCCATATAAGTATCAAAATTCTATAGAACCTCTTATTTTTGAAAAAAACTTGGTTCATCGATAAGTTCCTTGTAATTATTCATCACACTTATTTTCTTGGGTTCATCCATAAATTTTGAGCAATTATTTAGGAAACTTCTACCACACTACTTCTTTAATGTATTAGTGTCCCTTGATGATAAATACAACACACAAAAAGTGAGGTCAATAGGGTGGTGGTTGACCTATGTAAATTCATGTATGATTGGTTGATGTATGGGAATCTAGAGTGACATATTGACATAAAGGGATTCACATAAAGGGATCATTTATCCATATACGGTTGATGAGTTTCCAGAATTCAAATTTTTTAAACAGTTAAATCCAAACGAAACTCAATTTGATAACAATTTCTTCAAACATCGTATTTAAAATTTTATTCAATATCATTATATAGAAAAAAATAAGTTAATATAAGTTTTATTTAACTAAATTTTCAAGTGCCATTTATTAAAATATTTGATATGGTGATCGAAGTTGAGTTTTTCCCCTAAATAGCCTTCCAAAAAATATTTCTATAATTTTATTGTGAAAATTTTATATTTATTTGAAGTTCTTATAATCATTTGAAATTATTTATGATGTGATTCTTGAAGTGTTTCCATGTGTTTGAATGTTTATTGAGTATTGTTTTGTGATGCAGTAGTTCATGTCCGGAGAAGACTAGAAAAAATGAGTTTGAGGATTTTTTGTTAAATAAAGTAGATGTGTATTTTAGGAATTCACAAAAAAAATTGAATTATTTTCTGAATATCCAAGCTATGATATTTTTATCAAATCATTTTTATCTTCGGTTAGTTGTGATGGAATAAAGAAATGGAATATGAGGAAATTTATTAGCGACAAGATGGTAGTTGAGAGGTATAATATTCAGTGATCGAGGTACATGGTTTTGAGCCTAATCAGATGAGGAAAATAGGTGGATCATAATGTATGATTATACAAAATGAATTCTCAAGAATGGTGAGCTGGAGATTGTTTTCAAGAATTATTTTTGATGCTATAATTCTTAGATTCCCGAATATGTGTAGCAGTCGAGTGTGAGCAAAAATGATTATTGAGAACTAAGAGTATAAATATTTATGTATTATGAGAAACATGTACTGATTTGAAGAAGAAATAGAGGAAATTGAACATCAATTTAAGATACGATCGAGTGAGTTGAAGTTGAAGGAGATAAGTAGATCCTGTGATATTAAATATTTCATGTGAGTTGAGAAAGATCCTAATAGATTATTGTATCTAGGGAGGAGGAGAATAAAGATGGGAGTTATTTATGAGGATTATATTTTCATGCCCAAGTATTAGAGAGGCAGTGGAAGATCAAAATCAATGAAGATATGGAGAAGGTGACTAGCATACTTGATCATACTCATCAGTTACTAAAGTTCTCAAAGAAGGACCATGTGAGGATCTGTTTATCTAGAAGGATTGAGGATAAATGTTATTATCATATAGTGTTGAATCCACCAAGATCCTAGTCAATATCATTATTTTTCTAATTTTAACACCCTTTTAAGTTATCTGTATAAAGCTTCATTTTCTAAAGGGATTTTGGAGTAGGAGCACAATGCCACTCAATGATAATATGACATTGAAGGTCATTGGTGTAACCACTTGAATTTACGATGGGGAACTCGTGATTGGGGTGACTAAGCAATCACTAAATGGAGTAGGTCTTGAAGTTTGAATCCTTTAAATCATAGTTTTATATGTTTTCTTTATTTTAGTTTCATATGGTGTGAGGCCATGTTAGTTAAACTTGATAGGATCAAGACATTATCATTTCACAGTGGTTAATTCTAAAATTAATAATTTTAAATGTGAATCACTGATTAACCCCCACCCCCCAAGTCTCAGTAGTTCTGATTAATCTAGGTACTTCAATTAGTATTAGAGAAAATCCAGTTTTCCACTGAAATATCCAATAAGTTGCTGAGTCTGGAGAACTTAAATTCTGGGAACAACTGGGGAACTATCTAGTTATTTAATAATTTTATATTTAACATCCATCTATAAATATTTTACATCCATAGAGGTTTAATATAGTTTTTTCTAGTGAAAATACCACTTCAATAATAACAACCAGCTATAAACTATCCTTTTTTAATTCTTATTCATATAGAGAAAATTTTTCATTGATAAGTGATATAAATGTCACCGTAGATTCAATAAAAATTATAATGGGGATACATTTACTTACCTTTTTAGAAACTTTATATTTTATTTACATAGAATATAAATATAACTATTATTTCTAATATTGTATCCCCTTGATATATTCACATATGTATATAATAACTTCAATAAGGTCTATTTTAAGACAATTCATGATTTCATAATTGATATCAGTGAATGATTCAATGGAAATAACTTCATCACAACAAGAACATAATTCATCAAAAGAATAATTCTCAATATATTTAGTAGACGGAAAACCAATTTGATTACCTTCAAATAGTGGTGTAATCAACTTATCCAAAGAAATATTTATTTGAATTTTAGCCTGTTATTTCTTCATGTTCTTTAAATTCCTAGTTAAGACATTCAATAAAAATTCAATTGGAATGGAAATTGAGTTTTCTGTCCAAGGAACATCAATAAAACTTCTTATCTTTTAGTTCATATATTTTAAAAAAATAGTAGAAATTAAAAAAATATAAATCCAACTAGAGGAAATTTTTTATCATACCAATTATAGATCCCACTAGATTAGTGCAAACACTTGCTGGAAGGGTCCATCAATTGTGGTTTAAATACCATGGCTTCATGGAGTATTCAATAGTATGATTTGTATATGGAATGAAATATCAATCGAAGTCTCCTTTTTAATATATTTTATAATAGATTTTTCACCCCCACACTTCTAGTAGGTAAGTAAAAACTCTCAACCTTCAATAGGCTACCAAACTTAAGAAAAAATTCAAGATCGATCCATGAAGGACCTATATGGATAGATGGAGTACCATGTTAATAAACAAATCTAATTTGACAACCCATTGTTCTATGCTTATGGAGTAAAAAATCCTATTTGAAAGAAATCCTTATTATTTTAAATACATTGATAAATCAAATATCGGGTAAACACTTATCTTAAAAAATAATAAACCCAAAGTTTTATTTCTATAATAATTGGTACGGAGGTATAGGGTAGTGTGGATTAACCTATAGAATAAAAAACTAATACTAAACACTCAATGGGAAATGAATAAAACCAGTGTGGAAACAATATCCTATGAATTTATCACATTTTGGTTTTAGAACATAAAAGTTATATGTGACTCCTAATAATCATATTGTATTTTATTTATATGGGAAAATTATTTTCTCTAAAAAAATTTGATATGTCAACATGCAATTTAGTAAATCCACCAAACATTACTTCTAATCAACAACTGGAACAATGTCATTATATGTCCTATATCCATCACTATGAAACCTAAGTTTACATTAAACAAAGTAATAATAATCAATGAATACTATATATTTATGAGATTTTCAATTATAACTCACCATAGACCATTCATCCATCTTAAAATCATATCACAAAAAAATTTATATTTCTAGCATTTTCATATTTAAACTCTATAATACAATCAAACCCATTGAAAATTAGAAAAAAAGATATAATACTTGATGCAACAAGCTAAATCAAAAAAACCCTATCAAAGAAATTTTTTTCAACCTAGTGGAAGTCAAAGAGGTTGTGAATCTGAAATCAATGAAACCCTTCTCCATAGTAGAAATTAGAGGGCATGTCGGGAATTAGAACTCTCCGGGTTCATAGGTTTGCGGATGTGTATTAGAGAAAATTAGAGTTAATAGAAACCCAAACAACATAAATAGAATAGAGAATTGAGGAAATACAAAACAAACCCTAACACACCATATTGTAGGCCACTCACAAGATGTGAGTCATTGACCACCCACTGGTGAGATTTGATGGTGCACTTAGAATGTGTGAAGACTAAAAAAATGTGAGTCGAGGAAGAGGGTGGCCCGAAGGTAGAGGTGGAGGTGGAGCCACATCGGAAGAAGATAACCATGAGGAGGTTGGGTGGCCACGTTGGTGGAGGATCATCCCGGGGATGGGTGGCCACGTTGGAGGAGGATCGTCCTGAGGTTGGGTGGTTGCATTGTCAGAGGAGGATCGTCTGAAAGTTGGTGGCAATGTTGTTTGAGGAGGATAGCAAGAGGTTGGGTGGAAGCATCGGGTGAGGAGGTACACAGACTCGCGGGGAGGAGAGATCGACTAAGTAAAAATTGGGGGTGGAATCGTGAGGGTCGGGGGCATAGCGCCATGGGTAACTTATGACCGATGGGGATATCCTTGGCTATATGCACATTTTTTTAAACTGTGGCTATATAAGTGTGGATATATAATTAATTTCTAGTAGTGAGTGAATAAAGTAGTGTCTGAGGGGAGAAAATAGAAATCTACCCCCGCAAATGGGGTGGATCATCTTCTTGTCCCCCTATAGACTATACCCACATCTTCTCTAGTTGAGGAGGGTCATAGGGAAAGCTACCGTATATTATACCGAAAACCGAATCAATAATATACACCTGATCGAGCTATGAGTAATCAGACTATGATAATAAAAAATCCAACGCAGCCACAAACAACATCCCATGAAGACCAGTTACCCCAATAAGTGGCCCTAGTTTCCCATAAGAAGTCATCAAAGAAGATTCCTCACCAAAGAAAACTGGAAAATAAATAGCTAATCTATGATCCCACTCTAATTAATTTTTGAGTTCTTGAAACCCTAAAATACCCATCTATGTTGGTTTCAGATCCTACCCTCCCATTACCAAATTATAGGGGAATTAGTAGTAATTCTAAAGGCCCCCCTTAGACACATCACCATAATGTCTTGATTCATGAACACAATTTCATCAATATCAAGATACCATCTCTGGATGAGATCCATGATAGACCTCTGCATGGAAATAAGATCATGGTTAAATAGGGTCTTCTGCTACTATAATCCCCCACGGTCGTACTCCCCATGATGGAATTCACTTGGAATGTTCTCTCCATAGTAGTATTTTACATTCTTGAAAGAATTATCCAATTGGAAATATTGTGATGAGAAATACCTCTTATCACAAGGCACTTGTGAAAATAAGTCCATTAATGCCTAATGACATATTATTGGATGGTGACATTCTCTCTCAATTAGAAGATAGCCCAAGGTAATGGTCATTCTCTAAATAAGCCTTAGGTCACATACCATATAGTGTAATAATGGAGGTCCCAACCATTATTTATACTTATGATAATGTAGTAGGAAAATGTTCGCTTTGGTCAAAAAAGTTAGAGGAGTCTCTAGTGAATGATGAAGAAGATATATTAAAAATGTGAAAAGAACTAGCTAAGGATGAAATATCGACCATGTTATTGCCTTTTACGGCTGCTCAATACACCATTTTAGAGGAACTTCCAGAAGATTATGTGCATGACAGACACCTCAATATATGGATAACTCTATGACACTTAGAAGAAAAAGTATTTCCTTATGATGAGTATCGATGTCAAATTAAGGTAATAGAAGGGTTGCAACACCATGTTGACATGGAATATTTCCTGAATTCAAGAAAATGAAATGTTAATAAATAGTAGGGATCTCTTCAATGTGGATTCCTCAGGGAATTAATGATATTATAACACATGATCATTGAAACTTTATTTTTTGTTTTTATAAGATGATGGGGTGCCCATGGAGTATTACATTTAACCGTGATCCCTAACCAGAAAATCCCATTGAATGTGGTGTCAAGAAACTTCATAACATCATGCATACTCCAACAAACAGAATCTATTCATAACCAAAGGGAAGCTTAGAAAAAATGACCCATACAACTCTTACCGATGATAGTCCAGAAGTGAGTAGGCTATAGAAAGACTCTTGTGTCATGAAAATGAGAATATAATGCAAGTCTATTATTTTTTGGAAATTTACCGTTAGTTAACAAAGTTTTTGAAAATAGTTTAATGTTCTTTGGAGATGGTCAAATTAAGTTTGTGACAAATGATTCACACAAACCACGTTCAAACCAAACTCTATATAATCAGATGAGTAGATTCGGTAGTATCAGCCAAAGCAGTTTAAAAGGAACCTCATCCCATAGGGCTGAGGTATTTTTGAACCTAACCTTTTAGGTTTGAAAACTAGGAACTAAGGGTTGTGAAAGTAGAACAAGAACAACCCCAGCCCTTAGAGATGGGGAAATTTTTACCTGAATAACCCCCTCCACAGTGGGAATCGGTATTCTCCCAATTTGATGTAAAAATAATTAATGGATCTACCCATTTCCTCCAATCCCATGATCTGATACCGTCACTTGAAACATTTAGGACTAAATTATCTAGAGATTCCCTTAAAAATAATTTATTCCAAGATGATCCAAGAAAATCACTGAAGGAGAGGATAAGGGAATGTGGAGGGAGTAGAAGAAGGCAGTCACACAAAGACAATAATTAAATGCCTAAAATTTATTTTCCATTAGTGAACATCATCAATGCCATCATCACAAAATTTTTAGAACACGAGGCCAATTAAGAATAGTTGGGATAGTAGTTTTGGGTTTTTAATGTGGTCCAAACCCAAATAAAATGAAGGAGGTCTACATAACTAGAAGCAAAGGTTTTCCCTTAATTTGGGCACACCCTTGAACAATACATCTATAACTCCTCAAAATTTGGAAAAGGTATGGGTAAAAATGTGTGTCACCTCCCTCCTATAGAGAATAAGTCCCTTTTATTAAAAGAATGATTTTCTCAATAATAGTAATAGATTAATGAATTGAGGATAATCAATGAATAATTACTCCGATGTAGCCATGTTTCTAGATATAAGTTGCATGAAGATCCTCAACTTTCACTTCCTACTGTTTCACCTCACTAATGGGGGTTTTCTGTAGAGAATAAAACAGATTTGGAACATATTCTTAACGTGGGATACCAAACACCAAAATATTTGGATATCACAAAAGAAGATCGATTATTACCTCTGTTGGGTCAAGAAATAGAGCAGGGTTAGGCATATCCTTATAGACCTTCCCCTATAAATTACTCAAGGTATATACCTGTAGCACTACCTCTAATGGACTTACTAGACACCACTCTTTTTCAAGCTCTAGATGCCACACCTATTCAAGATCCGGATCAACTAGACATTCCTCAAATGATGATGAACACTATTGAGTCAGTAATGACTGAATTGGAAGACATATAGTAATGTCATGCATCTAAACATCTAGAAAAGAAACGATACCCTAAATTGGTAGATCAGACTCTTCCCCCGCCAAATTTTGGGAACCCAACATTTGAAATTTTAAATGAATCAGGAGACCTAAAGAAGTATTTGATTCATTTCATCTCTCTTTGTGATCCAATTATGGGTACTACTGAACTATCGGAAGTAGTGGAAATTGGGTGCTTTGTTCAATCATTGTAAGTCTGGACTTCTTATGGTACACGATTTTGTAGGATTATTTAATCGCATGGTGGGAAGACCGTTGATAGAAACATCTCTTCTAGTTTTTCTCAACAATATAAAAGACAATATACTTTTATCTCAAAACATTAAGTAGTGGTAGTATGGAAGAGTCTCAGAATAAATTTCATGGTGGAAAGGATTGAGAAAATCCCTGAACATACCTCTCCCTAAAGAATAATTTTTTCTCAATTATATTGAGAACCTAAGTGATGATTTACAAATTCCAATTATATATGTGAAATGCACAGGAGGGTTTTGGGACCTTGCCAAAATTTCTCAGAGAGTGGAGGAATCCATTGCAGATACCAAGGCATACTCCCGAGTAATTACATCATCTCAAGGAAAGAGATAAGGGAAAGAAGAGGCCTCTATAGTTACTCTCAAGAAACATAATATACCTTATCCCATATTAAATATGGAACCACATTGTGTGGCCCCACCTCCCATGAATTAGAAATAATTCCCCACTAATTAGGATGATCAGAGAGATTAAAGGATGTAGTTGCTTGAGGAGATGTAAAACAAGGTCAATTATTCTCAAAATGACCAAGTCCATGTGTACTTTATCTCGATATTGAAAAACAAATTGGCTATGTTTAAAAATCCTAATAAGCCTAGTATAATAGGTTTTTATGATATACCAACTTAGTTCCTCTTTTATAAAATATTTGGGCACTAAATCATGGATTTTTTCTAAGACCTACTACAAAATATGGGGACTCTAGGAAAGTGAGGTTGAAATTTTTTTCTACTCAGGTATCATGTGTTTCTTCCACCAATCCATAATAGTAAAATGAATTTAAATAATTCAAAAGAAGAGTTATATAGATGTTCAATGACTGGATGGTCAGAAAGATGATCTATTGAAATCATGTCATTTTAATAATGCTTTTGAAATATCTATTTGTTCCTCCCAACTATTCTGCTACAACACAAGTAATTCAATTAGCATCTCAATCCTCTAAAATCCAATCCTCTAAAAACTGACATGGTCATAAGAATAAGGAGAAATAAATAGGAAGATGATCTTATGCCAAAGAAGAAGATACATTTGAATTTACCAAAATTAATGCCAACAGTTTCAAAATCATGGGCACCATCCTTCCAAATTTCACAAGAAGAGTTGAACCATCATACATAATATTCATCAGATGAGGATTTAATCATAAGTTCTATTAAGTTTATTATCTTAATGGATTTGTTCACAGATGAACAGAATAGTTATAAACCTAAATTCATCACACTTTATTGTGGAACTGGGGGAATATTTCATTAGAGTTGATGTTATATGGGCAGGCTACGTAAACCACACACCTACTGCAACTATAATCATGGCCAAAACATGTGGAATAGTCCTCAAATAAGAATAATAGGAAAATGGGAATTATTCCAGGCATGAAAGGGTCTTCCTTGACACAATAATCATGGAAGATATATTAGATGATATTTCATCATCTAATCAACCCCAGCATGTAGGAAGAAATAGCCAACCTAACCTGTAAAGACCCAAAGGATGATGTACATGGACATTAAATTACTTTTGCAGAATACTTAATACATAACAAAAACAGACACACAAGGACCGTAATAGTTTAGTGTCTCTGGAAACTTGGAACGTAATCTTCTAATCGTGGTGAAAGATCTTTAACATCTCCCATAAAGATCTTCCAGTTTTTGTTTCCTTACCTAAAACCTTTCTTTATATCCTGGGGAAAAGAAAACATAAAAAGGGTGAGCTCCAATGCTCATTAAGGGTAAGCATGGATAAAATAAAACATACCATATACATTTGAAGTTAAAAACATGAACATAATGTTTAAATATAAAAAGCTTGAGCAATGACATAAAACATGGAAGTACGTATGGCATAGATCATAAAGAAACATTAAAAATGATAAAATAACATGGGAATAAAACAAGTAATTTGGCAACCATTTAGAACATCTCATGATTTCTATAGTAGCCAAGGCATTTCTACCAAGACCATCTTCGTGGACAAAGTCCCTTTCTGAATCGAGTTCACTCCTCGTTCCAGTCCTGTATTACTGAACCGGTTTAACTTTCCGTTCCAACCATGTCTATCTCATGAGATATAAATCATTACCCAATGCATTGGAGGGAGATATAGGTCCCACCCATCTCATAATGAAATCATTCTTACTTGTGCCAAAAAATAAACATACATCATTCATAATAACCCATCGAATAAAATGGGTTTCATAAACATCATCCCATCGTCACATAATCCATATAAAAGAAATGGATATCATTTTATAATAATAAAAGTGAAACCATATAAATCATAGAGACATTATACTTGAAACATACACACATGAAATAATTCCATTTTAGATGGAAAATGGTTTTGATAAAACACTTGAAATGAATTCTTGAGGAAAATATCCTTTCTTCTTCAAAATCAATTTTTTTTCACAAAACATAATTAAATTTTAAAAGAAAAATATTTTGTTTCAAATAGTCATGAAATAATTTTGAGGAAGCTTCATGAAAATAAGTCTTTATAAAACCGTAAAAATCCGTTCGTGCTGTATAAGTTAAAAAACATTCTTCTCGTACTTTTGCCAAAAAAGTCAAAAAGTACCTCGTAAAAGAAAGATTCCATACATACCATGTAGTAAAAGTAAAAAATGGGTAAAAAGGACATTAAACATACATGAAACCATTTTTAGGAAACATGGACATGGATGAGAACAATAACCCCAGTAAATACTTACGTATAAGTAATCTCGGATAAAAATGAGATTTGCAAATTTATCCCTTACCTTAGGTCCAATATGCTTCGTATGTATCCAAAACTCCTGTATAATGATTTAAATAATGTCATTGACTTATTACAGAATCATATTAATTGTTATTACATCATATATGGTTCACTTATGACTTTATATTACCCATTATTTTGTAAATTCATGTTAAAGTAGCGTTTTGGGTAAAATCATTTCATTTGTCGTTCGTGTTTTAACTTGTAATTAATAATATGATTACTTAGATCATGATTACTTATATACAAAATGTAAAACATGATTTATATATAATATATATTTATAATATACATAATAGATCGATAAATGGAAATAAATACACTGTTCATGGAGACGGTAGGTCGTACGTACGCATGAACGCTGTTTTCATTTCCTTATTTATTGAATGGAATTAAGTAGATGAAATAAATATATATATATTTAAATTAATCCAGTAGAATTATTATGTCATATATTTCATGATTACTTATTATATAAACTTTATAATCATTCTTGAATGGTTAACATGGAGAGTGAATCTCATCGCGTCGTGGAGACGGTAGTCCGTACGTACGCACGAGCGATGATATCATTCCCAAGATCGTGGAATTGTATTAAAGTGTATTTATAATAATACAGAATCAATATCACATTACAATAATCATATATATTCATTAATTTCACCATTATACCCATCCAAGTAAGGTGGTGGTGGAAAATAGATTACACCACGGTGTGGAGACGGTATTCCGTACGTACGCACGCGCGGTGATTTCATTTTCCGTAGGATGGATAGATGGTGAAATATGGTTGTTTCATACTTATAATAACATATCAATATATGAGGGATACTTATTTTTTTACTTCATAATGAAACAAATAAAGAATAGGGAGTATAAGAAGAATGGAACTTGAAGAAAACGATAGAAGGTATTACCTCTTTCTCGAAGTGCCTCCTTTAAACATTCTCTTAGGGCACTAAAATTGGTCTTTGAAGAAGACCAAGACCAGGATGATTTTTATAGGGAAGTGGATAAGAGAATTTGGCAGGGGTTGGCCGAGCATGAAGGCTCAAAGTGGTGTGAGGAAGAGAGGGAGGAGAGGGGCACCTTTGGAAATCATAAAAATATTAATTTATAATAAATATAAACCCACTTAAAAACCTCAAAAAATGACTCATATTCGAATTTTAGATGAGATAGGGTTGTAATATCATCAACCAATAAAATTTATACATGTTAGTAAATTATGTTAAACATTATCAACTTGATTTATCCTTACTTAATCAATTTTATTTTATTTGTGGTAATAATATTAAAAATTTTAAATTATGAAAAAAAATTATTTATTTGTTGTGAATTGTCCATAATTGGATACTTTATAAAATTTTAGACCATATAAATTTAAATTTATAAATTTTAAATATTTTTTTGATTTTTAAACAATTTTATAATATGTTATTTTTATAAAATAATAATAGTGTCAATTCATTTATATGAATTTAAATAAAATATATACAGAAGATATGTTCAAAATAAAATATTTAATAGATTCATATAAGGCCATATGTATCTATAAAAGTAGTGGAGCACATTAAATTTTTCATATAATATTTATTTTATTATTTTTAAAACCATTTATTTGGTTTATCTTTTAATAAAATAATTACTACAACATTTTTGTATAATTATTTAATATACTTATTTGTTGCATAAAAATTAAAAATAAAATCCTATGATGAATATAAATATTTTACCTTTCACAATAATACTTTTACTCGAATTTATCATCTTAAAATCACAATATTTAAATTGTTATATTTATTAAATTATGAAGGTGACAACTTTGGAATCATTTAAAATAAAATAATATAAGTGTCATAATCACTTTTATAAGACTCCAAATGGTTATATATTATGTCATTAGATGCATATGGTATAGATATACACCAAAAATAAGTTTTTTTTCAGGTTTTTGGGCCTTTTAGTGTGTATTATTATTTCAATAAAAACTATATTACTAATTTTTTACTTAATAAATAATTTCTGCATCATTAATGTATCACCATTAATGATAATTATTTAATCCCCAAAAAATCTAAATAAATTATCATGATGTAGATAATTTTATTATATTTCTGTATAATATTCATGTTCAACGTTTTATGATGTTTATCACCAAATTAAAATTATTATACTTATAAGATTTAAGAGACTGACATGTTGTCACTTTCTTTGGTTTTAATAATAATTAAATTATTTTCATGGTCAAAAGTCTATAAAATGAATCTAATCCGACCCTTAGGTGATATGGGTAAACTTTTAGTCATCCAATAGAATTTTTGCATGTGTTAGGGTAATTTTATAATATTATATTCACCCTTAATTACCTGATTTACCTTTAACTATGGTAAATAAAATTTACCGTATTTACTATTCATAATTCCCAAAAATAAAACGTAGCCTATTAACATAATTTAGACCCACTGATTCCAAATATGAAATCCATTTTTTAAAATTCAATACACAGAAGTTGCAGAAATTAAATTAAAATTAATCTCATTGTCGAATGAAAACGGGTTTTTGTTTAAAACATTGCAAAAGATTGAGTTGATTTAACCTACAAATTCAATGTAAAATCAATGCTAATGACATACATTATATTAAATGGTAAAAATATATTCTATTTATACTTTAAAACCATTCAATATTATAATTTAACCACATAAGTTATTACGATTAAAAAAGTTGTCTTTAATTAAAATATAGCATGTTTTTTCTATTCATTAAAATATGAAAGTTATCAGAATAATATGAAAACTTTATACAAGGTAAAATTTTATATCCTGATTCCAAAGAATAATTTTATTTTGTAAAATTGAACTTATATACATGTCAAAAACTAGATTTATTGTGGGTGCACCATCAAAAGGCGGCAAAACTACATTTTTTGAAAAATACTTATTTTACCCAAAAAATTATTTTGTTCTTATACCAAGTTCTAGAAAATGTGTAAGATGAATAATAATGTTATAAAATTCAAAATTTAGTTAATACTATTCATAACGGAAAGTTCATAATAATATTATAATAATATATCACTGTTTAGTAAAACCCGGTATTGGGTACAACACATGCTATCGAGGAAGGTCGTGATTGCGTGTAATGCAAGCCAAGTCAGGGTTTCGTGTTGTGATAGAATCCCTCGTTTTTTCGTATAACATAATCCAACCATATTTCATTTATACATTGAAAATATATATATACTCAATGTTGCTTAGAATAACTATTATCAAAATTTTGTGTAACACGATCCAAGAATAGTGTTGCGTATACTGCAAGCAAATATGGTGTTGCGTATAGCGCTAGGTAATCTTGGTGTAGCATACAACACAAGACATTAATGAAATTAAAAGAATATTTTTCATAAAATCTCGGGGTGTTACATTCTACCCCCCTTAAAATGAATTTCGCCCTCGAAATTCATCGGGGATATAAATGGTTTACTACTCGAAAGTTTGTTTAATAGAAACCCACATCGTAAAAAAGTATACCAAAACATGGATTTAAAACCAAAGTATGAAATGCAAAGGTTACCCAAATTAACTCATCACTGGGTTTCCACGTAGGAGAACATAGGTTAAAATATGGATATGGAAGAAAAATCTAACCATTAAGTTCTGATGGAGATTGGTAGAGAGCAGGGCTATGAAAAAGCCAACAATCACAAAGTCATAAATTTATGATGATCTAAGGTACCATCTGATTCATTGGATATAAGGGCACTAGGACAACATTTTTGGTTTTCAAGATCATATCCCTAAAGATGATGAATTAAAAGAAATACTTACATGATTTTGGTACAATCTCACTATTGTTCCAGAATTGAACAATTTCCACTTCATCTCTTAAAGAAATTAAGTTGAATTTGTTATTCGTGAAGCCTTAGCAGATCATGTGATAGAATGACGGGTCATTCCATCTGTTTCAAACAAAAGTTTAGCAAAAGTTATAAGTCCATCTTATGGTGATATTAATCGTATATGGTTCCAAAAATGGACTTATACTTTATTTATCATAACGCTTAATAAAATAAAACTACTTTACACTAACCAGGGACTTCATGTATGCCAGTGGTAGGCGATAAAGTCCAGTCGCACTTCGGTTGTCGGTTCGATTCCCATAGCCTTGTCCGACGCGATGGGTTGTCGCCCATCCTGCAGGTTGTCCATTTTCTAAATCTATATTACTATAACATCCCATCAATAATATTGAAAAAAGTTCTATCCTTAAACAATAATAACTAATGTACAACATAATCCATTCCAATCATTAGGGTTATCTAAAATACTTCGGTCCAAGCTCATAGTATAAAGAAAATTATTACTTGAAATGTTACATAACAATCACGTGAATGCCATCATTTATCACCCATATATCATAAGATATATCTTTTTGGTCAAATTAAAAACATGTGAATACCTTAGTTAAGTATTATCTTGAAGAATAGATACCCATTGAACCTTAGTGAAAACATGAATGCAGTTAAAAGATAACACTTTCCACATACCAAAATCTTCAAAATTCTATATACTCAAACCATGATATCACTTAGTCCTTATATCAATCATGATCTCATGAATACAATCAAACATCTCATTATTTTCTTATTCCGTCATTATGCACATATCATCTACTTTCCAAAAATATCTGAATAACCTTCCATGGTTACTGGTACCATTCAACATATACTTTCAAATATAATAGTGTAACAATCCTTAGATTATTATTTATTCCATAGTACCATTAACTATACAACATAACTCTTGATAAACATACAATCATTCCACTACCTTCCAAAAAAACTGACTGAGCTTCAACACTTCTTTCAGCTCATATATCATCTGTAGTCTCCTCATCATCATCCACATAAAAACTACCCATATAATCATGTTGATTCTCTTCATGAGATTTTCCATTAGGGCATTGGATTGCATAATGCCCGTACATTCCACATTTAAAACATCTAATCATTTTTGATGTCGTAGCAATACTATTATCCTTGTCCATGGTGTTAACTAAACATTTTCCCTTGCACTTACTGGCTTTGTGTCCTTCTTTTCTACACCCAAAGCATCTTCCAGTTCCTTTGAAACAATCTCCCTGATGCATCTTCCCACATGATTTAGATAGGGGAAATTGAACTTTCTTTCCTCTATGATCATCATAAAACTCCATCTTTCTCTTATTAGCTGAGTTAGGAAACTTACCAAATTTCAGTTTATTGATCATATTATGAGATTGCTGATTCAGAATAATAATGATGTTTGGACTTTCAAATCCCATTTCATTTGGTTTCTCATGAAGAATATCATTCCATTGTCCATAATATCCACCATTATCATGAATCATCTTGTTTCCAGCCATTTTCTAAAACCCAAAATGAATAGTATGAGAGGCAAAAATAATGCTAGAAAAAACAACATAGTAATGGGGGAGCACACTCAATATCTAGCATCTTAGGTTAAATTCAATGATCGTTACCAAAGTTCTAGGACTATATCCTATACGTATACTTATCCTCAGGGACATCCCTGCACATACCTTAGAAATATCTCTAGGGATCTCACTAACGTTTTCGCTTCCTAGTTTCCAAAGGTTGACTAAACCTTTCCTTTGATACCAACTGTAGAGACCCGAAGCTTGATGTACATGGACATTACATTACTTTTTCGGAATACTTAATACATAACAAAAACAGATACACAAGGACCGTAATAGTTTAGTGTCTTTGGAAACTTGGAACGTAATCTTCTAATCGTGGTGAAAGATCTTCAACATCTCCAATAAAGATCTTCCACTTTTTGTTTCCTTACCTAAAACCTTTCTTTATATCCTAGGGAAAAGAAAACATAAAAAGGGTGAGCTCCAATTCTCAATAAGGGTAAACATGGATAAAATAAAACATACCATATACATTTGAACTTAAAAACATGAACATAATGTTTAAACATCAAAAGCTTGAGCAATGACATAAAACATGGAAGTACGTATGGAATAGATCATAAAGAAACATTAATAATGATAAAATAGCATGGGAATAAAACATGTAATTGTGGAAACCAATCAGCACATGTCATGATTTCCATAGTAGCCAAGGCATTGCTGCCAAGACCATCTTAGTGGACAAAGTCCCTTTCTGAATCGAGTTCAATCCTCGTTCTAGTCCTGTATTACTGAACCAGTTTAACTTGCCATTCCAACCATGTCTATCTCATGAGATATAAATCTTTACCCAATGCATTGGAGGGAGATATAGGTTCCACCCATCTCATAATGAAATCATTCTTACTTGTGCCACAAAATAAATATACATCATTCATAATAACCCAACGAATAAAATGGGTTTCATAAACATCATCCCATCATCACATAATCCATATAAAAGAAACGAAGATCATTTCATAATAATAAAAGTGAAACCATATAAATCATAGAGACATTATACTTGAAACATTCACACATGAAATAATGTCATTTTAGATGTAAAATGGTTTTGATAAAACACAGGAAATGAATTCTTGAGGAAAATATCCTTTCTTCTTCAAAATCAATTTCTTTTCAAAAAACGTCATTAAATTTTAAAAGAAAAATATTTTGTTTAAAATAGTCATGAAATCATTTGGAGGAAGCTTCATGAAAATAAGGCTTTATAAACCGTAAAAATCTGTTTGTGTCGTATAAGTTAAAATAACATTTTCTCATACTTTTACCGGAAAAGTCAAAAAGTACCTCGTAAAAGAAAGATTCCATACATACCATGTAGTAAAAGTCAAAAAATGGGTAAAAAGGACATTAAACATACATGAAACCATTTTAGGAAACATGTACATGGATGAGAACAATAACCCCTGTAAATACTTACGTATAAGCAATCTCGGATAAAAATGAGATTTGAAAAATTATCCCTTACCTTAGGTCCGATATGCTTCGTACGTATCCAAGACTCCTGTATAATGATTTAAATAATGTCATTGACTTATTACAGAATCATATTCATTTTTATTACATCATATATGGTTCACTTATGTCTTTATATTACCCATTCTTTTATAAATTCATGTTAAAGTAGCGTTTTGGGTAAAATCGTTTCATTTGTCGTTCGTGTTTTAACTTGTAATTATTAATATGATTACTTAGATCATGATTAATTTCATACAGAATGTAAAACATGATTTATATATAATATATATTCAGAATATACATAATATATTGATAAATGGAAATAAATACACCGTTCATGAAGACGGTAGGCCGTACGTACGCATGAACGCTGTTTTCGTTTCCATATTGAATTGAATGGAATTAAGTAGATGACATAAATATATATATATATAAATTAATCCAGTAGAATTATTATGTCATATATTTCATTATTACTTATTATATATACTTTATAATCATTCTTGAATAGTTAACATGGAGAGTGAATCTCATCACGTCGTGGAGACGGCAGTCCGTACGTACGCACGAGCGATGATATCATTCCCAAGATCGTGGAATTGTATTAAAGTGTATGTATAATATTAGAGAATAAATATCACATTAGAATAATCATATATATTCATTACTTTCACCATTATACCCATCCAAGTAAGGTGGTGGTGGAAAATAGATTACACCACGGCGTGTAGATGGTATTCCGTACGTATGCACGCGCGGTGATTTCATTTTCCGTAGGATGGATAGATGGTGAAATATGGTTTTTTAATACTTATAATAACATATCAGTATATGAGGGATACTTATTTTATTCCTTCATAATACAACAACTAAATAAGAGGGAGTATAAGAAGAATGGAACTTGAATAAAACGATAGAAGGTATTACCTCTTTCTCGAAGTGCCTACTTTAAACTTTCTCTTAGGACACTAAAATTGGTCTTTGAAGAATCAAAGAACTATATGATGTTTATAGGGAAGTGGAGAAGAGAATTTTTCAGGGTTTGGCCGAGCTTGAAGGCTCAAAGTGGTGTGAGGAAGAGAGGGAGGAGGTTCCCTTTTATAAGGGAGGACAGGGGAACCTTTGGAAATCTTAAAATTATTAATTTATAATAAATCTAAAAACAACTTAAAAACCTCCAAAAATGACTCATATTAGAAAATTAGATTATATAGGGTTGTAATATCAACAACCAATAAAATTTAAACATGTTAGGAAGTTACTCTAAACATTATCAACTTGATTAGCCTTACTTAAACAATTTTATTTTATTTGTGGTAATAATATTATAAATTTTAAATTATAACAAAAAATTATTTATTTGTTGTGAATTGTCCATAATTGGATAATTTATAACATTTTAGACCATATAAATTTAAATTTATAAATTTTAAATATTTTTTGTGATTTTTAAACAATTTTATAATATGTTATTTTTATAAAATAACAATAGTGTCAATTCATTTATATGAATTTAAATAAAATATATACAGAAGGTATGTTCAAACTAAAAGCTTTAATAGATTCATAAAAGTCCATATGTATCTAGAAAATTAGTGGAGCACATTAAATAGTTCATATAATATTTATTTTATTATTTATAAAACCATTTATTTGGTTTATCTCTTAAAAAAATAATTACTAAAATATTTTTGTATCATTAATTAATATAATTATTTGTTGCATAAAAATTAAAAATAAAATCCTATGATGAAGATAAATATATTACCTTTCACAATAATACTTTTACTCTAATTTAGCATCCTAAAATCACAATATTTAAATTGTTATATTTATTAAATTATGAAGGTGACAACTTTGGCATCGTTTAAAATAAAATAATATAAGTGTCATAATCACTTTTATAAGACTCCAAACGGTTATATATTAGGTGCTTATATGATTATAGTATATATATACACTAAAAATAAGTTTTGGTCCGGTTTGTGGGCCTTTTAATGGGTATTATTATTTCAATAAAAACTATATTACTGATTTTTCACTTAATAAATAATTTATGCATCATTAATGTATCACCATTAATGATAATTATTTAATACCTAAAAAATCTAAATAAATTATCATGATGTAGATAATTATATTATAATTCTGGAGAATATTCATGTTCTAAGTTTTATGATTTTTATTACCAAATTACAATTATTATACTTATAAGATTTAAGAGAGTGACATGTTGTCACTTTCTTTGGTTTTAATAGTAATTAAATTATTTTCATGGTCAAAAGTCCATAAAATGAATCTAATCCGACCCTTAGGTGATATGGGTCGTCTTTTAGTCATCCAATAGAATTTTGGCATGTGTTAGGGTAATTTTATAATATTATATTCACCCTTAATTACCCGATTTACCTTTAACTATGGTAAATAAAATTTACCATAGTTACTATTCATAATTCCCAAAAATAAAAAGTAGCATATTAACATAATTTGGACCCACTGATTCCAAATATGAAATCAATTTTTTCAAATTCAATACACAGAAGTTTCAGAAATTAGATTAAAATTAATCCCGTTGTCAAATGAAAACGGGTTTTTGTTTAAAACATTGCAAAAGATTGAATTGATTTAACCTACGAATTCAATGTAAAATCAATGCTAATGACATAAATTATATTAAATGGGAAAAATATATTCTAATTATAAATTAAACCCATTAAATATTATAATTTAACCACATAAGTTATTACGATGAAAAAGGTTGTTTTAATTAAAATATAGCATGTTTTTTCTATTCATTAAAATTTGAAAGTTATCAGAATAATATGAAAAAAATTTCCAAGGTAAAATTTTATATCCTGATTCCAAAGAATAATTTTATTTTTTAAAATTTAACTTATAAACATTTCAAAAACTAGATTTAAAGTGGGTGCGCCATCAAGAGGTGGCAAAACCGCATTTTTTGAAAATGCTTATTTTACCCGAAAAATTTATTTTGTTCTTATACCATGTTCTAGAAAATGTGTAAGATGAATAATAATGTTATAAAATTAAAAATTTAGTTAATATTATTCTTAATGGCTTGTTCATAATAATATTATAATAATATATCATTGTTTAGTAAAACCCGGTATTGCGTACAACGCACGCTATCGAGGAAGGTCGTGATTGCGTGTAATGCAAGCAAGTTAGGGTTGCATGTTGTACAAGAATCCTTCATTGTTGTTTCGTATAACATAATCCAACCATATTTTATTTATACATTAAATATATATATATATATATATATACTCAATGTTGCGTAGAATAACTATTATCAAAATTGTGTGTAACAAGATCCAAGAATAGTGTAGCGTATACTGCAAGCAAATACGGTGTTGCGTATAGAGCAATGTAATCTTGGTGTAGCATAAAAAAAAAGAAATTAATGAAATTAAAAGAATATTTTTCATAAAATCTCAGGGTGTTACATATCCCACCAGGAGTGGAAGCATTTTCAACTCTTATTTTGTGGGACGGTCCATCTTCATCAGTGTAATAATCTCTCAAAGAACATTTGAAGTATCATCCACTTTTTTGGAATAACATAACTATGGATCATAATTATAATGAATTGAAGATATTGGCCCATGTGATATTCATTTTTTTAATCCTGGATTCATTGAACCTATCAGAAGACCTATGGGATTAACTCATAGAGGCCATATCGAGCCAACAAAATTTTTAAGTTGAGGTTACTGCTATTGAAGTATACCATGCCAAGAATGTTCTTGTAGAATGCCATGAATTTATATCTTTCATTTACCAGGATGATGAAATTATAAGAAAATTAGATATAAGGACCTTGTATATATCCAGAATGATAAATGAATTTGATATCTGATTATCATTTATTGAAAATGGCTCATGAGTGAACCTCAATATGGTCTTCAAATTTTGTAAAATGGGTTTCAATTAATCCCATTTGACTCCCTCAACTAAGATGTTATAGGGTTATGATAAGAATGAGATAGAGATTCTTGGATTTGTCAAACTCAGAACATAGTTCATGGATTTGGTCTCTGACTCACAATTCATGGTTTTTCGGAAGGATGCACATTTTAATGTCTTTCTAGGAAGACCTTAACTACATTATCAAGAAACCATTACTTAATCATACCACCAATATCTCAAAATAATTCATCAATAATAAAATTAGAAAAATTTCATGTAGACAATGACCCATTCCAATACTGTGATTCGTAGTACATTGACACATGGCTATATCATAAGGGAAACAATCTTTGGCTGAAAATATTAGTCAGATTAATGCCTTAAATGGTATGGAAATGATTTTGGGTAATAATTTCAAGAAACTTAGTATACAGTACATAAAACCCATCAATTAAATTAAAGGTGTGGGCCCAAATTCAAGCACTATTTCATTGAATATTTTAATTTTAGTTGTGACAACTAAACTTGATAGCATAGGAGAAGTTGTCAACTCACTGAGAAGTAATGAAATCCTAGATGAAAATTTATTCATTCCACCACTGAGAATTATGAAATAAATATTTCATCAACTAGGATAGAATAAGTTTTCATGTTAGTGGGAGATGATAGAGATGCTCATTTTTAGTCCCTTGTCTCCCTTTTGGAGTTCCAAAAGGCCCCGTACCATTGATTGAGCTAGAAATGACTACTTAGTCTTATGTATGTCCAAATGATGATTCCTCCCATAACATAGAGATTATTTCTGAATAAAATTCCTCCCAAGAAAAGTTGAAATATGTAAAGAGTGTGGAAGATGAATAATAATATGACCTTAGTTATTCCCCCTCCAACATTTGAGGAAGTTGTATCCACCACTGCGGATGAACTCAAAGATATAAATCTGGGTACAAAAGAAGATCTATGACCCAATTTGATTAGTGTGTCCATAAATCCAGATGAAAAATAGGTATATACTTCCTTACTAAAGAAACAATGGGGATTTTTCACCTAGAGTTACACATAGATTCTAGGACTCGACCCCTATGTGTCCACCCATCACATGGGTTTTCTATAAGACCATCAAGGATATAAACATGCAGCCAGACGGACCCACCTGACTCACCCCTCCAAAATTAATGATAATTTGGATAAGATCATCATTTATAACTTCATTATTGAGGTATAGTATCCAAAATGGATAGCTAATATCTTCACCATAAGGAACAATAATGGGAAAATTAATGTTTTCAACAATTTTATAAATCTCAACTGATACTATCCCAAAGATGGCTTCCTGGTTCCAATCAATGAACTCCTGATTGATACAATGGCAGGTTATCAAGAAATATTATTCATGGATAGATACTCCAGGTACAAACAAATTCAGATGTCCCTAGAATATGAATAATCCACAACATTCAGGTCTCCTCAGAGAGTATTCTACTATAGGGTAATTCCCTTTTCACTAAAGAATATCAGCTCCACATACCAATGTGTTATACATCACATATTAAAAAAAACTTTAAGGGAGTTTCTTGAATTATTTGATGATGATCTAGTTTTTATGTCCTGAAAATTATCTAAACACCTATATGACCTAGAGACCATCTTAAAAAAATTGATATCATAGCTTGAATATGATTCTCTTAAAATGGTATTATGGGGTAACCTCAAGAATGTTTCTTGACATCATTGTATGCCACTGCAACCTCAAATTTTATCATGAGAAAATGAAATATATCATTAACATTTCACCTCCTCAAACCCTGAAATAGCTGAGAGGACATTTAGGAGACATGGAATATATCAGGTGCTTCATATCCAACCTTTCAGTAAAGTGTCTTCCCTTCCCCAAAATAATGAAGAAGGGGGTCAACAATCAATAGACCAATGAATATCAAGAATTATTAGACAACCTCATGAAATAACTCTTGAGTCCACTAGTATTAATGCCACCTATAGAGGTAAATCCACTCATTCTATATAAGATGTCCTTTGAAAGATCACTGGGTTACTTCGTTGCAAAAAAGAACAATGCTATGAATGAAAAAAAACATTTATTATGTAATTCTAACGAAGATCTATGTTGAGACTCATTATAGGTAAATAGATAAGAGATTAATAGAATTAATATTCATAGTTTAGAAGTTAAGGAACTACCTAAAACAACAAGAGGTAAAATTGGTTTCTCAGAATAACCCAATCAAATTTATCCTCAGCCATCCTATGTTTGTTGGAGGTCTGACATGGTGGGACGTATTCTATAGTAGTGTGATATAAAGTTCTTTCCTTATAATTTAGTGAATGTTCAGGCATTGGTTGACTGACTGGTCGAGCACCCATCTACAGAAGTTACATCATTTAATACTAAATTTCTAAATGAATAAGTCTTTAATATTAAATATAGATAAAAAAGACATGTATTTTGATAGCGTATCTAAGATCATGACATGGAGTTCAATGGAATAACCTAATCTCCACAAAGTTGGGTTAGGTATTATTCTTATCTTCCCAACAAAGGCATTTTTTCTTTACTCCTTCCTATTATTAGAAGTTTGTATGAACATTGAAGAATAATATTAGGCCCTCACTAAAACCCTTTAATTTTCCCTTTAAATACCCATAAACCACTTGGAGGTGAATGGTTATAAAGAGTTAGTGATCAATCATATCAATGTGGATTATTCTATCAAAAAAGAAGAGCAAATTCCCCTACAAAATTGTGTGTGTCGGTTGATGGTAGAGTTCCCTTAAGAACAAACATTTACTCACATTGTACGATCAAAAAATTCCCAGGGAGATGTGTTAAAAAATGTGGCTACCACATTGGAATATACTAACTAAGAGAAAGTGTCATCAACATTGTCCACTGAAAAATGGTCTCACCATTTGTTCAAATCATGTTGGAAGAAATTATTGAAATAAATCCCATCACTGAGCCATATGACCCTAACAATAATTAGATGATTCCAATCATGGTTTAAATTCAAGATGGAGTTATCCCACTATATATTACTCAGAAAAGAGAGAATTTAGAGGTGATTGGTCATCATTACTCTTTACAATTGCCCAAATCACCAGAAAGCCCTCTACAAATGAGGACTTGATGGAGTCCTTCTCAGATTTATCGATAGAGAAGAGACCATTACAATCATGAAATAAGTACACTCAGAATATTGTGTTTCCCACCAGTCAAGACACAATATATCAAACAAAATCTAATATCTTGGGTGCTATAGGCCCACTATGACCTAGGATTGTTCATATTTCACCAAGAAATTTCATTCTTTCCAAGTTCATTCCAACATCATCCATCAACACTCAGAGTTTCTACCTAGATCCAAATACTCCTAGCTATTTTTCATATGGGTAATGAATATTGTGCAGATATACCTTCTATCTACATCCAAGTAGTTCCAATACATCTACAATGCTACCAATTTTTTCTCCAAATAGGAAGAGGCAATACCCATCAATGATGTTGGGACCAAAAAACATTGTTATCTTAATAAAATATAACATCATTACCTAATTTGGTGTCCCTTATATATTACAGATGGATTATGGTACCAATTTCCATTCACTTGAGGTGGAAAAGATATATTAGGAATTTAGTATCAAATCCAGCCATTCATACCACTCTCATACAATGGATAATGGAAAAATAGAGGCCTTCAACAAGACCTTGTCAAACATACTCTATGAAATGGTGGACAAAGATATAAAGTCTTGGCCTAAGAAACTGCTTAATACCCTATAGTATTTCAATAAAAAAACTCATACTTCCACATGAGACACCCCATATTCACTGGTATATGGAACAGAAGTATCCATGTGCATTAAAGTTCAATTAGCATCACACCGCATTACTATCAGTTACCAACAATCTTCAAATACACAATAAAAAAGCAATTGGATGAATTGGAGTGGCTTGAAGAAAATGAGTTTACACCTTGTATCCCTTATAATCCTGTCAAAATTAGATAACATTATACTTTAAAAAAATAGTCTACCTCTGTTCATTCCTCCATGGAGAATTGGTACAAGTCCTTAGGACACCAATGATAGCAAGAAAAAAGCCTCCTAATATTTATCCAAAGTGAGACAAGAATTAATCCACACATAAGGTCCATTGTAATGGATCTTATTACCTAATTTCAATTGATGGGGAGATCATTACGACTCCAAAAAATTCAAAGTTCCTGAAGAATTATTTCTTATAATAACACGACATTCATCCTATTTGTAGGTTGTTAAATTTTATAGCACCATATACATCCCATATTCATATTTTTAAATTTCATAGCTATTCATTATCGCATGAACTTAAAATGAAAAACATAATGTCTATTCCACACAATGTCAAACTACCTAACATCATCATCCTTATTGCACAATGTTAAACTACACCACATGTGCCCCTAGTTTTATGACCTAAAACTACAATAAATCATAATTCCTCATCAATGACATTAAACTACATGATTCAAATCCCTCTCATTTGATGTTAAGAAACCCCCAAAATACTATAAGTTCAGATACTCCTTGTGGTCCCTTGAAAATGGGCCTTCATCTCATGTGTATGTCCCAATCACATCTCTCTAACCCTTTAGGTAGTTGAGATGTCATCTTGGCTAGAAATGAGGAATAATGAATGGGAATCTCCCATGCATAATCTCCACTCACATAATTTTCACTCTGTAGTGGAACTTTAACACCTTTATAGGTGTAATCCCCAACATTATCATGTCCTCATTTCATGATAACAAATTGAATGATAACTTCAAGAATAATGTGTGTCTTGATTCTAACACTAATGAGATACGTAGTGACTCCCATGCCTCTTATCTAAGGTTCAACCACAATTAAAAAACAAAAGCCCCTTTTATCCATATGTCAGAGTTCAAACCCACGTAGGGATTCATTTTTTATAACTATATATGGCTTGATTCTTTCCCCAGAAATATATGTAGAGACACTTTGGACTTATACCCTGGTCCAACCATAATATTCCATTCCACATTGGAATCACCCATGTCCTCACCACATGATGTTCAATTATATGGAATTCAAAAACTACATTTGGATTGATTCTAATTCTAACTAGACATGTAGTGATTCCCAAGTTTTATTCCTTGGGCCCACATTCAACATTTCCCCTCTTTTACATCAGTTCATATTCATTCATACCACATGACTTTAAAATCTATGCCCATCATCCATACCAATTGAAGTTAAACTACTATGAATTCAAGAACTTCATACGACTTAATTATCATCCCAATTTTCACGACCCATCCTCGGGGCGCGTACCGTGACTACCCCAAGCCCGCCTTCCATAGGCCAGGGGCTGGCGACTAGCACCAAAGGCCTAAATCCCAATAAGTGGGAAGGCATTGCCTTTATAAAAGTAAACAAAACACCACAGAGTACAGGCGGAAGTAAAACACTAAGTAAAAAAGAACGTGCTGAAAAGTAAATGGGCCAGAATACAAACCCAACTGAAAGTACAGCTATAACTGAACGAAAGTAAAACTGAAAAAGGTGAACAGCTAGAAGAAAGGAAGCAGCTCTTGGGTCTTCCTCCTCGGATCCTACCTGAAGGGTAGGTACAGATAGCGCAGCTCCTGGATCGTCCACCACGGATCCTACCTGAAGGGTAGGTTCAGATAGCCGGCTCCTCAATGATCTCGCCCGTCAACCCCCTAAGAGTGTCATCTCGCCGTGAATCCCACCTCCGGATACTGACTCGTTGTGTGGTCCACCTCCGGGTACCGTCTAGTCCTCGAACACTCAGCCTCTGTCAGCTCTGCCCATCGTCTGCAACCAACACAACGAGGTGTGGGCATATCTCGTGCAGGGGTGAGTATAACGATACTCAGTAGGGACCCTGAGACCCTCAAGGTCTCACTAAAACCAACAAGTATAACCACAAAGAAGATCTCCACAGATAACCTCTACTTAGGTATATGCCCATACATATACCTAAGTTATCAAGTAACTCATCTCAAACATGAGGTAACACAAAGATTATGAAATCAACGGATAACCACTACCCAGGTATATGCCCATACATATACCTAAGTTATCAAGTGACCCATCTCAATCATGAGGTAAACACAAAGGTCATAGACTCATCTCAAACCAGGATTTTCATTATCGAAACCGTAACTGCTGAAGAGCCCCATCTCTGGAGTGTACAGTGGTCTTGTCACGACTCCGAGGTACTGCTCACTAACCTAAGACTGCTGAGGTTCTCCTCCTGTCGAGTACCACGGGTCATCCATCCAAACACAGTAGTGCTTCCAGCCGGGGTATGCCACCCAAACACAATAGTGCACACCCCCTAGTAGCATGTAGAGGTACTCTCCGGACAAGTACCATGGGTCTGCACTGTCACACAGGTAGTGCTCCGTCTTCCATGGTTCTGCACCCAAACAAAGTAGTGCTCCGTCCACTGGGCTTGTCGACTCACTCCAAGTCGAGTCGGTCAAGCAGTCGTCAGGTCTCAGTCGGCTACACGGTCTCCGTACTCCGAATGCTCGTCTCTAGGAGGGTCCTCACCACGAGCTACAGGTCGATACTCCAAGTATCTCAAAGTCCCACTAAGAAGTATCTCAAGGGACCGCCTTTTCATAGGGGTCTCAACGCACCAGACGGCGCATCAATCGGACGCCCGGTCTGTGAGTTATTAGCCTTTTCGTCCTAGGAGCCCGGTTGGTTTCGTGAGCGAACCAACCTGGCCGTATCTCAACGGTACCCCGAACTCTCAAAGGGTATACTCATAGGGACCATTTCTCAACGTGATCACCAACGCCGCTGATGGTTCATCAAACAGACGTCCGGTCTGAAAGATATCAGCTTTTCCGTTCCAAGGGCCCGGTTGGATTTCGGGTACAATCCAACCCGGACACTATCCAAAAGCAACCAAAACTCGGGCGAAGTATGCCAAAAGTTCCCTCTCATCAAGAGGAATTCAACAAGACAGACGGCGCATCAATCGGACATCTGATGTATGAGTTATTGGCTTTTTCGTTCTAGGGGCCCAGTTGGTTTTGTGAGAGAACCAACCCGACCACACTCCTAAGGCATCCAAACCTCGAGTGGAATAATCCAAAAGTTCCATCTCATCAAGAGTAATTCAACGAAGTCGACGGAACGTCAATCGGACGTCCGAAGCTCAAGATATGAGCGTTTCTGCTCCGAGGGCCCGGTTGGTTTCGTGTACGAACCAACTCGGCCGATCCCAATGTATTCCAAAACCTTGAGTGAGATATACCGAAACGGCCGTCTCGATCCAAGGATCACATCGAAACTGACATTTCATCAATCGGAGGCCTGTAGCACATGTTATGGGCAAAAGACTAAAGAGGGTCCGAAAACGGGGGTTTCGGGCCCGGACCGACCCGGCCCGAGACCCCCTGGGTTGGTCCGAACCAGGTCAGCCCGAACGGGCGCAGCCCGGCCTGGCTGCCCAGTGCGCTGGCGCGCGGCGCCAGCTGGCTCGGCCAAATGGTTGAGCCGTTCGGTCTGCGGGGGGGGGGGGGGTGATGCTCCCCCCCCACATTTTGTAACCGCGACCCCCCTTAATGGGGCCCGCTAGCTGGACGACTGGGGGTTTTAACCCCTAGATCCCCTCCTGACTAGCCGGCCCGCCCCGGCCGGCTGGTTTCTACCACCATGGGACCGGCGATGGCTGGTCCCCTCCCTGCTCCGACACCGGTGGTCTGTTTCTGGTCGCCGGTCCTGCTCCGACGCCAGCGGTCTGTTTCCGGCTGCCGGTCCTGCTCCGATGTCGGCGTTCCATTTCCGGCCGCTGTTTCCCATGCTCTGCCACGGCCCGGTACCGGCCACAACCTTAATTCATCTGATGCAGCGTGATGGCGCCGCACCCCTCCGCCGCGGCCCCGCTCTGGCCGCAGTGTCTTCGGGTTTCTCAGACGCGGCGTGACGGCGTCGCGTCCTTGTTCGTTTTCACGGCGTGGCGCGACGATGCCACGCATTCCTTGCCGCACGATTCCGCACGGTGCGACGGCACCACACCATTCCTGTTTCAATCCACAAAAGAAACCAACATGGATAAGGAGGAGGGTCGTCCGTGTTTGTGCGGTCCGGCCCCCTCACGTTAATTGATAGCAATTGGTCATATTTCATGAAGAACATCAAGGTAATAATCATGAACAGATTAAATAAACTCGCTACAGTATTCCCGCAAACAAGAATTCCCAACCCGCAACATATTCTTCGCAGATCAACTTGATGTTTAGTGGATCCGTGTTCTTTGATTTAGAAGGAAGTAACATGGGGTTCATTAACATTCACAAAATAATTCCATACCTCGAGGGTAGCTTGAACGGAGGTTTGTCGAATGAGGATTTGTCACGGAAAGAGACGTCGCGAAAGAAGACGTCGTCGGCATCGCGGTAAGAGGTTTCATGTAAGGAGACGTCGCGGAAGGAGACTTCGACCTCCGAGGAATCTGGCATTATGCGCGTTCTTCGCGTTCCTCGTGTTCTTCGACGAAGAGGATGAAGAAACTCAAGTCTCCCTTAGCTTTCCTCCCAAAGCTCTCAAGCAACAAGACTCCAACCCAAAATAAAATAAGTCCCTTACTTATTTTATTAACACAAAATAAGGTTTGAAATTCAAGAGTTTGAAATTCAAACACCCGCATTAAACACACTTCATTAATATCATAAGTTATTAAAACTTAAGTTATCAAATTAAATTGTGAGATGAGGGAGTTAAGGAATGTGAAGGGGTGGGGTTTGTGTGGGCCCCACTACTCTCATAACCTTCCATGGGAAGTTGGGTAGTTACCCAACTTCCACCCAAAGCCTAAATCCACTTAGAGAAAATAAAAATTTTAGTTAAATATTTATCCTATCTTCCACAATTTTTATCAACCTCTCTCGTGAAAACGCAACACCGAAAAAGGCGTTTCTAAGCAATTACCGGTGCTGCGGTTTCATCAGTGCCCTCAGAATTCGATTCCGAGCACCGGTTCAAAAGTTAGAAAATCCCGCTCGTTCTTTCACTGAATTTACCCGAGCCTAACTTCAGAAATTAATTCCGGGCACACCGGGCCTTGGAATCAGGCGTTGTCAGAAACTGTGTTCTTGTAAAATTCCATAGAAAATTAAGAAAAAAATTTCCTTGAAATTTCTTGGTCTTTACATTACTCCCACGTCAGGGCTTTACATCCCCGTAAAGCTTCAACACAAACTAGGGTCACAAAAGCGGTATTGAGCACGCATCTGAGCCTTCCGCTCCAATGTGCTTACCTGGAGGCTCCCGTACTGCCAAAGAAAGTGCACCCGAGGAATCGACCTTCCTCATAGGATCTGCTCTTGTCGATCCTCGATCCCCACTAGAACCTCCATGGATCTAACCCCATCGCCATCATCCTGCTCCTCATGGTCGATGATATGAGAAGGGTCGAGCACGTATCTCCTCAGTTGAGATACTTGGAAAATGTCATGCACCTGGTGCAACTGAGGTGGATGGGTCAAGCGGTAAACCACCTCGCCTACCCAGCTGAGGACCTAGAATGGTCCGTTGAACCTCGGAGATAACATGCCGCCTTGGCCACATCTCTGTAAACCTTGTAGAGGTGAGACCCATATAAGGACGTGATCTTCATCCTCGAACTCTAGAGGTCTCCATTTCCTGTTAGAACTGAAACTCAAAATGACTACTGCCACGAGGGTAAAGTTGACCGACTCAGGAGTGATCAGTCGCACCCTCCTATTCATGAGTTTATCATGTGCTGCCTAGGGTTTCCTTTTCACCGACCAAGGAAAACCCATCTCGACGTTTTCCTAATACCGTCAATTTTAGTATGAAGAGTTATTTCCCATTCCATACTCAAACTAACGTCGTAAGGCCTCGACACTGCCACCAAGAGATTCCAACCGAAACTCTCGCCTCGTGGGTCAGACCACACTATCAGCGTAAGTGTGATTATCGAGTCTCCTCCCAAGGTATCTCCAGATGTGAGGGTCAAGTCCACGGCTCATTGGAAACTCTAGGTCTGGAAAAAGATTTGTGAAAGCAAGGATTGATTCTTATCGATGTCTATTACTACAGCAGCTAGTAGTGGACACAGACTATCCCTTGAATCATTTTTAGAGCCATTGGGTCACATTCCTTGACCGCATGCAGCCACACTCTTCCTCCGCCCTCTAGCTCCCTGAGCCTGGTGGGGATAACTAAGGCGGGTGGTTGTAGCATGTTAATATGTACACCACCTCATGATGCTCTCCTAGCTCTGCCTCCATGTCTACTGCTTCGCAGACTCATCTCTCCTTAAAGCTTCCCCTTCTTGAAACATTTAACACGCTCGAGTCTCTAAGACTGGCATCGGTTTCCTGTTTTTTACTGCACTATGTAGTCTTCATCCGCTCCTAGATGATCTGCACCTTCTTTGCCTATGATCTGGAAGAGCTACTAAAATTTCTCCTTTGCCAAAAAGAGAAACTCGGTCTCATCCCATGGATGAACCACGCCCATTTCCTAATATAGTCAATCCTGACATGAATGATGTATTCATGCCATGGATGATGTCATAAGTCCTCGACGTAACTACCAAGATATCCAACTGTCACTATCGCCTCCAAGGGTCTTGTCACACTATCGGCATCAGTGTGAGGTCACTGAGTCTCCTCCAGTAGAAATATCGAAAGTGAGGGTCAAGTAAACAGTTTTAACCAGGACCTATCAGTATTAACCAAACAAAAGGACAGGAAAAAAACATCATAAATATAAGTGTCTTTTTATTATTGCAGCTCATAGTACAAAAATACGAATACAACAGCAATATGGAACTAGAAGTACAATGGATGTATCCACTAGTTCCGCTCGTATCCACCTGCTCCCAGAGCTCTACTGCCTTGTCCACTGATCGACTGTTGCTCAATCACTTGTCGCTGCTTCTTCCTCGGTGGCTCCTACAACGCTTGCGGATCGACTATGCGGGGGGTCGGATAGTCACGTGCCAGGTGACCCTTCCTGGCGCATTCGTAGCACCTCCTGCTCCTCATACGGCTGGCTCTGACCCCACCCCGGGTGCCCCGCACCACCGGTCCTAAAACCCTAGATCGCCCAACTACTGGTCTAGTCCTCCTGGACCTCTACATCATTTGTCTACCTCCCACAGATGACTCGGCTACTGATCGAAAAACTTGTGGCAAAGGTAGCAGCTCCTGAAAATTCTCAGGGTGTAGAGCTACTGGCACAAACTCCACCCTGATGAAAGTCTCGAAGTCTTCCCATGCGAAGGTCATCCCATCGCAAAACTGGAACAAGTGGCTCCACCACCTTCCTGCTGCTTCCTGAAGAAGGCTGGCAGCAAAGATCACCATGAAGTATTTAGGCATCCCCACTAGCCTGAAGACTCTCACCACAGCCTCCAGCCAATCCTCAGCCGCCTGTGGGTCCGTCTCTCCCCGGAACCTGGGTGGCCTCTAGCGATGGAACTCGTGCAGTGTGCTCAAGTGGCATGCATCGCCTACTGCTAGGGTGGGTGGCATCGGTGGCCCAATGTATAGTAGTACCACTGGTGCCTCTGCTGGTGCCTGAACTGTATGAGGGCCCTGTACCAAAGCCTCGTCACTCGGCAGGCTGTCTGCACGCACATCCCTCTTGGATCTAGCTGGTCGTCCGTGAAAAGACATCCTAAAGGAAACATACGTGACACGGTCAAACGATTTATACCTGGTGAGATGACCTGGTTTGATCTGACTTTTAAAATCATATGAAAACACATACGCAATCATTGTTTTCGTACACAAAGTCGGAAATCAGTTGTCAGGGTCCTGGTGTATGGATTTGTCGGCCGCCCGCACCAACACTGGACTCCCTGTATTGAAAACCACACTCGGTACTCTTAACACTATTACATCACAAAAATAAAATATCAAAGTTATAAGTTCTGCGGTAGAAACGACTCCTCTGATACCAATTTGTCACAAACCGTCCTCGGGGCCCGTGCCGTGACTACCCCAAGCCCGCCTTCCATAGGCCAGGGGCTGGCAACTACCACCAAAGGCGAAATCCCAATAACTGGGAAGGCATTGCCTTTATAAAAGTAAACAAAACACCACAGAGTACAAGAAGAAGAAAAACACTAAGTACAAAATAAAGTGCTGAAAAGTAAATGGGCCAGAATACAAACCCAACTGGAAGTATAGGTACAACTGAATGAAAGTACAACCGAAAAAGAAGAACAGCTGGAAGAATGGAAGCAGCTCTTGGGCTGTCCTCCTCGGATACTACCTGAAGGGTAGGTACAGATAGCGCAGCTCCTAGATCGTCCACCACGGATCCTACCTGAAGTGTAGGTACATATAGCGCAGCTCCTCAATGATCTCACCCGTCAACCCCCTCCGAGTTTCGTCTCACCATGAAGTCCACCTCCGGATACATACTCGTCGTTTGGTCCACCATTGGGTACCATCTAGTCCTCGAACAATCGGCCTCCGTCAGCTCTGCCCATCGTCTGAAACCAACACAACGAGGTGCGGGCATAGCCCGTGCAGGGATGATTATAACGATACTCAGTAGGGACCCCGATACCCTCAAGGTCTCACTAAACCCAATAAGGATAACCACAAAGAAGATCTCAACAGATAACCTCTACTTAGGTATATGCCCATACATATACCTAAGTTATCAAGTAAATCATCTCAAACATGAGGTAACACAAAGATTATGAAATCAACGGATAACCACTACCTAGGTATATGCCCATACATATACCGAAGATATCAAGTGACCCATCTCAATCATGAGGTAAACACAAAGGTCATAGACTCATCTTAAACCAAGATTTTCATTGTCGAAACTGTAACTGCTGAAGAGACCCATCTATGGAGTGTGCAGTGGTCCTGTCACGACTCTGAGGTACTGCTCACTAACCTAAGACTGCTGAGGTACTCCTCCTGTAGAGTACCGCGGGTTAGCCACCCAAACACAGTAGTGATTCCCGCCGGGGTATGCCACCCAAACACAGTAGTGCACACCCCCTAGTAGCCTGCATAGGTACTCTCCGGATGAGTACCGCGGGTCTGCACTGTCACACAGGTAGTTCTCCTACCGCCATTGGTCTGCACCCAAACAATGTAGTGCTCTGTCCACTCGGCTAGTCGACTCACTCCAAGTTGACTCGGTCAAGCAGTCGTCAGGACTCAGTCGGCTACACAGTCTCCGTACTCTGCACGCTCATCTCTAGGAGGGTCCTCTCCACGAGCTACATGTCGATACTCCAAGTATCTCAAAGTCCCACGAAGATGTATCTTAAAGTACCACCTCATCATAGGGGTCTCAATGCAATAGACGACGCGTCAATCGGACGCCCAGTCTGTGAGTTATTAGCCTTTTCATCCAAGGGGCCCGGTTGGTTTCGTGAGCGAACCAACTTGGCCATTACTCAACTGTACCCTGAACTCTCATAGGGTATACTCATAGGGACCATTTCTCAACGTGATCACCAACGCCGCTGACAGTTCGTCAAACGGGCATCCGGTCTGAAAGATATCAGCCATTCTGTTCCAAGGGCCCAATAGGATTTTTGGTACAATCCAACCCGGCCACTATCCAACAGCAACCAAAACTCAGGCTAAGTATGCCAAAAGTTCCGTCTCATCAAAAGGAATTCAACGAGACAGACGGCGCGTCAATCGGACGCCCGGTCTGTGAGTTATTGGCTTTTTCGTTCCAGGGGCACGGTTGGTTTCGTGAGCGAACCAACCCGACCACACTCCAACGTCATCCAAACCTCGAGTGGAATAAGCCAAAAGTTCCGTCTCATCAAGAGGAATTCAACGAAGTTGACGGCACGTCAATCTGACGTCCAGAGCTCAAGATATGAGCGTTTCCGCTCTGAGGGCCCGGTTGGTTTCGTGTACGAACCAACTCGGCCGAACCCAAAGTATTCTGAAACCTTGAGTGAGATATACTGAAATGACCGTCTTGATCCAAGGATCGCATATCAACTGACTTTGCGTCAATTGGAGGCCCGTTGCACATGTTATGGGCAAAAGACCGGAGATGGTCCGAAAATGAGGGTTTCGGGCCCGGGCCGACCCGGCCCGAGACCCCCTGGGTCGGTCCGAACCGGGCTGACCCGACATGGGTCTGGGTCCACCCAACGCGCTGGCGCGTGGCGCCAGCTGGCTCGGCCGAACGGTCGGGCCGTTCGGTCTGCAGGGGAGGGGGGTGGCGTTGCCCCCCACACGTTTTGTAACCGCGACCCCCCTTAATGGCGGCCGCTAGCTGGACAGCCGGGGGTTTGAAACCCCGGATCCCCTCCTGCCCAGCCAGCCCACCCCGACCGGTCGGTTTCTGCCACCATGGGACCGGCAACGGCTGGTCCCGTCCCTGCTCCGACGTCGGTCGTCCTTTTCTGGCCGTCGGTCCTCCTCCGACGCCAACGGTCCATTTCCGGTCGCCGGTCCTGCTCAGACACCGGCGGCCCATTTCCGGCTGCTGTGTCCCATGCTCCACCCCGGCCTGGTACCAGCCGCGGCCTTCATTCGTCTGGTGCGGCGCGACAGCGCCGCACCCCTCTGCCGCGGCTTCGCTCCGGTCGCGGTGTCTTCGGGTTTCTTTGACGTGGCGCGACGGCGTCGTGTCCTTGTTCATTTTCACGGCGCGACGTGATGGCACCGCGCATTCCTTGCCTCACAATTCCATGCGGTGTGATGGCACCATGCCATTCCCATTTCAATCCACAAAAGAAACCAACATGGATAAGGAGGAGGGTCGGCCGTGTTTGTGCGGTCCGGCCCCCTCTCTTTAATTGATAGCAATTGGTCATATTTCACAAAGAACGTCAAGGTAATAATCACGAACAGATTAAATAAACTCCCTACAGTTTTCCTGCAAACAAGAATTTGCAACCCGCAACATATTCTTCACATATCAACGTGATGTTTAGTTGATCCGCGTTCTTTGATTTAGAAGGAAGTAACATGGGGTTCATTAACTTTCACAAAACAATTCCCTACCTCGAGCATAGCTTGAACGGAGGTTTGTCGAACGAGGATTCGTCACGGAAGGAGACTTCGCGAAAGAAGACATCGTCGGCGTCACGGTAAGAGGCATCGCGGAAGGAGACGTCGAGGAAGGAGACGCCGACCTCCAAGGAATCCGGCGTTCTGCGCGTTCTTCGCGTTCTTAACGTTCTTTGCGTTATTCGTGTTCTTCAACGAAGAGGATGAAGAAAATCAAGTCACCCTTAGCTTTTCTCCCAAATCCCTCAAGCAACAAGCCTCCAACCCAAAATAAAATAAGTCCCTTACTTATTTTATTAACCCAACATAAGGTTTGAAATTCAAGAGTTTGAAATTCAAACACTCACATTAAACACACTTCATTAATATCATAAGTTATTAAAACATAAGTTATCAAATTAAATTGTGAGTTGAGGGAGTTAAGGAATGTGAAGGGGTGGGGTTCATGTGGGCCCCACCACTCTCATAAACTTCCATGGGAAGTTGGGTAGTTACCCAACTTCCACCCAAAGCTTAAATCCACTTAGAGAAAATAAAAAATGTAGTTAAATTTTTATTCTATCTTCCACAATTTTTATCAACCTCTCTCGTGAAAACGCAATTCCGGAAAAGGTGTTTCTAAGAAATTACCGGTGGTGTAGTTTCGTCGGTGCCCTCAGAATTCGATTCTGAGCATCGGTTCAAAAGTTATAAAATCCCGCTTGTTCGTTCACTGAACGTACCCGAGCCTAACTTCAGAAATTAATTCCAGGCACACCGGGCCTCAGAATCAGGCGTCGTCAGAAACTTCGTTCTTGTAAAATTCCAAAGAAAATTAAGAAAACAATTTCCTTGAAATTTCTGGGTCTTTACACCAATGAGATACATAGTGACGCCAGAATCAACCTCCTTTCCCATCAATCAGAAACTCTATGTTCCCTTATCCTTCACCGGTTTCACCTTCATGTCATGGAAGATTCTTTTACCACTGCTTGTTTCTCACACTGATCATATCTCATGTGGATATAGGAGTTTTGGTAAAGGATTTGCCTAAAAAAGTGAGGTATATAAATTTTTATTTGGATTATCCTAGTCCTAGTTACATGACATTAAAAGGAAAACCATATGTCCTCATCACGGGACAATAAACTGCATGATGTCCTCAAGAACAATGTTTGGATTTATTCTCATTCTAATTAGATACACATTGACATCCAAAAATTAAATATTAGGCCTTTTAGAAACATAATATGGGACATTCTCCTTACTCTATTATTTATAGGTCAGATACACATAAGTGGATTCAATATGGCGACTCACCCCATGTGTGAGCCCATATTAAAAAAAACAACTTTCCCATCACACATGAATCCAATCAAACTGGGGGACATTTATTTTATAACTATGGGTGGATTTATTCTCATTATAGTGGGATACATAGTGACACCTTAGACTCATGTCCTAGTCCCATCCATGGGGTGTGAAAAAATTCCACATATCCTACATACAATCAAAAATCTATGCAACAGATTTCAAATTTTGAGTCCACTCATTAGGGAATACACAAAGAAAATATAGGTTCCCCTTTTTACATTTGAGTCAAATATGTGGAATAGACTCTACAATTTATATCCAAGCATCGGTCTAAACACTTATTCTTTTCTCTGAGATAACCCCTTTTTCATACATCAAACTAAAATCCCTGGATATTTTTAGATCATCATAATCATTCACTAGATCCTGGTAACATAATTTTGATACAAGAAGGATCATTTTCCTATCTATGTAGTAGGCACCCAAGTTGACCTTGCATAAAATAACCCCCATAATTGGGTTTTTAAAAAATGGTAACTTCACCTTTGGGAGAAGCCACTTCTGTCCTTATAATCATTGATGATTATATGTTGAAACACATGTTTTGAAATAGTCTAAAATTATTCTACGTTAATTTTGTACATCCTTTCCCCCTGATCTGACAACCCCCATGACCATGGTTTACAATTTCCTCCTTCATGTGTTCAAAGCATACTAGAATAAACTTGGACCGTTAGGCCGCATATCATCTTATGTATCCATAATATCATGGTATTAGTCATATAAGCTAGCACTATAGATGCCAAATTTCATGAACTGAGACATACTTGTGAAGGAAATCTTCTCCCCCAATTCTTTTAAAATTTTGAAATGAAATGCTTCTTCCATATCCATGTACTTTCCCTTGATAATCCAAACTATTTTCCTAGTAAAATCCAAGTCTTCATAAACATCCACAAGATATTAGTAAAAGAATGTTATAATTCCAGAAAACTTGTTTTATTGACTAAGATATAACATGCCTGAGATTTATTTTCATAAAACATCCCACATATCAGTTTTTCAATAAAATAATGGGACTACTGACTATGTTCTAACATTCCCTAGAGGTATTTGTAAAAAATAACCCACATACATGTTTTTTAATTAGTGAAAAATTAATTCTCTTGAGAGACCTCATCTAACACCATAATCCATTTACCCTATACCACTATTCAAATCCTAAAATCCTTCGGATATAGTTTTCAACATTTTCTCCCCTCAAATTTGAATATGACAACACATTTCCAGATAGATTACCAATAACGGGAGAATCATCAACCTTTTAATAAAATCAAAACACAATAATCTATATCCCCTCTAATGTCCTTGTGGAATGAATTTAAATTGAAAAGAATAATGTATTTGTTATATGAACTTAAACTACATATCATGACGTACTTTTAGTATGAATTTAAACTGAATGGCACAACAACCTCACTATAAGATGTTAAACTATACGGTCAATGTCCAATTTACTTGACATTAAATTTCACAATTCATCAACCCTTTTTAGCAAGGGTCCTTCCCCTAAAAAATGTTCATTTAAGAAAATGTCTCTCCTTCACATTTAAAATTCTTATAGGAGTGGTTTCCTATTCACTACCAATGTTAAAACATATTCTTTTTATTTCAAAACATTTTACATTGGAAAATACACCCCTTGGGATCTTGAGAAATCTGAATCTCCACTCTCTTTGATCATCAATAGTAGAATGTCAAAATTCATGGGAACTTCTTTATTTTAATGTGAAGTACATGCCTCTATTGGAATTTCATAAGTAAGACACATAATGGGTCTTCCAGCCAAAGTATTCCACTATTTGACTATGTAGAATGCAACCCAGTTGGCCATACATGAAACAACCCATATAATGGGTTTTTTCAACTAGGGGTAACTTCATCCTGGGCAAATACCTCCTATATTCATGAATATCATGTTTTAGATTTGGAAACCACAAAAGAGTGGCATCAAATTCCTATTGGTGGTTTCAGAATAATTTTAGAACATTCATAGATATTAATCCTTGTTTGAGTCAATATTTTAAATCTTATGGTCAATGTTTTTAGGCCTAAAACACCAGTATCAACAGACCATCTTCCATAAATTTAAACTGCACAAAAAAAGAGACATAGTTCTTTACATATTTAATAGACACAAAGGGAACTCCATAAAAAGTGAATTCATATCTCACTAGACCTGTACTCTATGTGTTTTTGGAAAAATCAAGAAACTAAAAGACCAAAGGTGAAAAATGTGTTAGAATGAATACCTGAAAAGGGTGGAATATGAAAAATTCCAGTCTTAACGGCAAAATCATTCTTATTTTAGATATATTCAAAACATAATGTGAAGGAATAAAAAGACACAAAGCTTTTGGAGTTTCTCAAACAACCATAATAAATGTAAAAATACTCTTTCTAGTCCTCATGAATTAGAAAAAACCTAGAGAATTTCCCCATCCCTATAACAATGGTTACGATAATCTAATACAAATGTATCTTTCTATGAAAATCAACTTCAATGTTATGTTATGATCAAATAAAGAAAATAGATATGAAAACACAAGTTATTGGGATCAAAAATCCTTTTTTATTTATGTTATGAAACCTAGGGGAACTTCCACATAATAAATCCTCTATATAAAATTTTATAATTTTCCCTTAATGTAGGATTTAAGATTTTTACCTGTACCCTAAATACTGACATGATTTGATGAAGAATCCTTCATAATATTTTCCCCATTTTACCTCATGAATGGACCCCCTCTTTCGATAAGATTCAATCCTTAGGGGGGATTTTTCTAACACCCATTTTTTACTAGAGGGATAAAAAGATTACAAAGAGAAACATAAACAAGTAAAAGTTATAAAAACTTTCTAAGGAGAATAAAATGATTGGACTAACTACATATACACACACACTCATGCATATGAAGGCCAACACTACCCCCATATGTGCCACAAAAGGAAAGGAACCCCTACAAATGGAACCTATACCGAGCACCTATTCCCATAACCTTTTCTTGTAGCCTCCCTTGACTAGGGTCCCCTAGTTTCCTATAAATAGGCCCATGGGATCTTCATTTAAAAAACTATAAATATCAGAAGAATCCCCAAGCACTCACCACAAATCCCCTTCACCAAGGTCTCTAAAATTTTTCACAGAATCTCTCCAAAACCCATGAGAATGGAGAATATAAGGAGATAAGTAAGATAAATTTCCATTAAGGTTTAGAAACCCAAGATACTTGTAGGATGATCCATTCTCCCCTAGTGATATACTACCTTCAAAAGTTTCTTTTTTCATCATGAAACCTACCTGAAACCCCTCCATGGAAACCTGATGAGACCCAGGGTGCTTAGGATAAAGCCTCAACCAAGTTTTTTTCCCTAGTGGTCCATTTCCTAAGGAATTTATCACTCTCACATTCCTATAAACCCTACATGAAGCTCCCCTAGTTCCTCGCAGGCCCTGTGTAAGGCACCCCATACCCCTTAAACAAAGACGGGTACAAGACCCACTTTTAGTCTTCATCCAAACCACCAATTGTAGGACACCTCTAACCTTAGACCCATTCCCTAAAAGGGAAAAGGTAAAACATCCAAAACATACTCTATAATTTCAGTACCATAAGGATTTTTACACCAGCATGTCTACCATTTGGATTTTTATTCCTAAAGTCAGAGGTTTTGCATATTTATCCTACAAAATGGTTAGGTTCCTTGGGGTACATTTGGGTTTTAATCCCTTTAATAAAAAGGCCCCCTACCCAAGGACAATGTTAGGAATATATTGTTATCAGATAGTAGGGTAGGACCATGTCCTACCATTGTCAAATCTAAGTCCCAAATCCTCGAGTTCTTGATGACGAGGGTAAGGATTGTTATTTCTTTTCTATTCATCCTGAAATGAGATCCTCCTCCATCTTTATGGAACCAATTTTAGGGAATAAATCCAATAATAAACCCTTATTCTTTATTTTTAGAGGATTCAATACTTATCCTCCTCACCTCCTTGGCCACTGGATTAGAGAGAAGACAAGAACTCGAGCTCACCACATCCTCTACCACCATGATTCCCCTTCTCTTACACCAGTGTAAGAGGAGAAATGTGATGATTTCTAGATCAATAAATTCTTCTATTCTCTCACATTAATTCATAAATAATTCAGATTCCCGTGGAAATATAGGTTAGTTATGATAATAGTACCCATACCATCAGACGCATGTTCTGGAAGAGAATTAACCCTTGAATCTTCCTCAATCCTTCCTATAGAGTTCCCCCAAGGGTAATGGTCCTCAAGGCCATGTATCTGATCTCAAGGAAAAAACAATTGTGTGGCTTCACTTATTTCATGATTCCTCTTATTTTTCAAACATACCATTACTCACATTGGATTAGATGTTGATAGTGGTCATGAAATCCACATGATCCCAAACCGATTAAGGGTACCCTCCTTAAGAGTAAGCCCCAACTGTATTAGTACATGGGCCTCATTCAAATTGTAATCTTGAAATGATTATGGTCATCCTCCTCAGGATGAGGCCCAAATTAAACCTATCGAAGGAAACATCAGGGTTTAAGTCCATTATCCTTGAACTATGGGAACTCATATTCCATTCCAAATGGGATACATAGGATGCCTACATAGGGCCCGAGTTCAAGAAGAATCATTCTCAGGAGTAAGCTACAAATAAAAATATAAATTAACATGAGAAGAAATATTCATCATGTACACTTTCACTGGGAATCCTTTTCCTAAATAAGTCCCAATTTAATCCTATAAAAGGTTCATACTCTCTTACGAAACAAATATGAGGTCCTCCATATGTGTTGGTCCTCACCAATGATCTATGTAGGATTTGATTCCCATACAAATAGGATATGTAGGAAGGGTCTCAGAGGGCCAATAACAACACCCCAAATCAACCATATTCTTCTTAGACCACATAGATTGTAGGGTTTAATTCAACCAGGAAACTCATACCCCTTCCAGGTTCCCTAGGATTCTTGAGTAAAAGTCCCATATCAAATGTTGACTAGCCACCTTCTGCCAAGACATAATTTCCACATTACTTTAAAGGGTACGATTATGTTCTCATCAAATGACATTAAAAGTTATGATGTGTCCCATTAAACAACACCAAACTATTTAGGTTCTTATTTCATTCACAAGGATACATTGTAATTTCATCCTTGGATTTGATCCCAACACCAAAAAAACTCCCATATCCATGGATGATGATACACTCCAGAGTGCCCAAATCCCATCTCCATGGATGGAGAAACACTTCAGAGTACCCCAATGCATGGTTGGAAAATCAGAATCATTGTAATAATGGACAAAGAATCTCTAAGTAGTACGTAAGAGGATACAATTGATGTAGAACCTCATATACATAATTATGTTTCCATTTATGAAGAACCACAAATACATAAAAATAATTTCAAGCTCCATACAAGAAAATAATTGATTTTTAATTCATGGGTAAGCCACATCATACTTGGGAATTAATAAATGATTCATTATTCTATCTTAAATCTATAAGAGAGTCTCATAGTATGCAATGATTTTCCCCAAAATGGAGTGATGATCCCACCCTCTCATCCTCTCAGCCAATGTGAGTTTTTAATCATAATTGGAAATATTTGACTACAAATTTATTCAATATATTTTAATATCTATAATTCTATTTAAATATAATTTTATATTATTGTGACACTATTAAAAACTTGTTAATAAAATAATTATTGTGGAAATAATATTTTTTATAATATTTAATTTATACCGTTTTTTATTTTTTACTAAATGTTTATGGGAGTGATTTTCATCATTTTAATCATTCTCATTGAGATTATTTAATACATTAGAATTTTTAAACCAGTTTAATACAGGAATTAAAGTGAGTTAAAATTTTAATTGAATTTACATATGTGGATCAACTATGTTGATTTTACTATGTGAATTAATTGTGTGGTTATTTTTAGCTATGTATATAAAAATATCTATGTGATAAAAACCTAATTGAGTTTTCATACATAGTTTAGTGAAATTCTATAGGTTTCTCAACATCTGGCAGATGATTCTATTTTACATATTTTACAGATATAAATTTCTTATAAGTAAATCTAAAATATTAAAATTATTCTATTGAAATTATAGATTATTATTAATTATATAGAACCTATGATAAGTGTTTCTCATTATTTTAAACATGTTTTTATGATTATTAAAGGCTTATTTGTTTTCTTCCATACAAAAAACTTCTTGAAACTCAAAATATTGTATCTAATATTTTTCAATTTTTTTCTATGAATATATTGCTTTTAAAATAATAATAGTTGATATTAAACTCATTTAAACATGTTTTAATATATTTTATATAATTTATTATTTTTGTGATATTCTCTACATTTTTTCAACTTTTTTTAAATTGAATAATTTTGAAATTTATATTTCAAATTCAAACCTGCTATTTCTGTGGGATTTCATTGACTTGTTTTTATAAAGATTATTTTAATTATTAAATGGTTAATTTAAATTGGTTTGAATTATTCCTTATGTTTTAAATTCAAATGATATTTTTTATGATTATTATGGAAGATATTTTTCTCTCTCATAGATAATTCTTCAATTTAAATTTTAATTGCTTTACCCAATTATAGAATAGTTTGTTACATTTTAGAGATCATATTTAAAGGCTTCATGATGAATTCCACATTTTCATCGATTTAAACCTCTTTGAAATGCATGAACAGAATTTCATCACACTTATGGTGTTATGGAATCCTATATTATGAATACACATAATTACCTAGAAATTAATCCAATTATATAAATAATAAAAAATGACATTGGGACCTTAAATATATAGTTGGTATCAAAATTAAATGACAGAAAACTAAAATTAATTATTAATAATAAATAAAATACAGTTGAGTAGGTTATTGATAAAGGGTTTCATAACTATAATTTTATTATTCAAAATGATAAGTTTAAGTATAGAGTTAATCAGGAACTGAGGTTAGGGAAATTCCAAACCATCCTCATTTATTTTAGGTCATTCCTTTTCCTTGTAAAATTCACATCATCAAAATATTATTCTAATGTAATGACTTGATTGTATGTATATATGCACCCCACATATATACCAAGTTTTTATTACTTTTCTTTATAGGGGATAAATACTTTTTATGGTTATCATATCAATTTATTCAGTATGAAAACCCTATTAAAATAAATATCATTTATTATTTCCTCATATAATGTATTATTCCATAGTTTTTTAACCATCCATAGATTCTAAAGTTTCTTAAATTATTTTGGAAAATATTATTAATTCATTTTTATTTTTTGTAAATTATAAATCCCTTACATTATTAAATGATTCGTTTCTATTTTCTTTAGAATATATTTTACGTAGTATATTTTTAATGTTTATTCTCCACTCATTTTCATGTATTTACTTTATTGGATGTCACTTTTGCCGACCTATGATTATTTTTCATCTATGAATGTCTTATAATTCACTAACCCCTTCTTTAAAGGAAATTATTATGATATTCTATTTGGTTATGATATAAGACATGATTATGTAACCCATTTCCATATCATGGATTTCTTTTAATGTCATTTCCATAAATTTGATTTCCTTATGTGGAACAATTATTCATACAAATGTTATGTTGGTTGCACCTAGATAGTACTCTAAGGGATTGGGTAATGATTATATATCATGAGATGACATGAATGGGATTAGGGGTAAAAATAATTCTATTTGTGACCTTTCCCACTATGTTATGATGTCTTGGATATTATCCATGTTTTATTATTATGCTATGTTTTATGTTTATTATATATTCTTATGATTCCATGATCCTCTGATGATATTTTCTTTATTCTATGATTCAATATTATTATTCACAAGACTTATGTTTTATGATTTCAAGTTATTAATATTGATTCATATTATATTATCCTTTATCATTATCATTCCTTTACTGGTATTTATAGATCACCCCTTTTTTATGGATACCGTTGGTTATCTTATTTAGTTTTAGAAGATCAGAGGGATTTAGGGGAACACTATTGAGATTAAAATAAAAAATAGTTTCATTTTAATGATTTATGTACCTAATCATCCAATTATACTATAAATCTAGATCCTTAGGGTATTGTTTTTGTATTTTCATGTTAAAAATCACGTTTGATATGTGTAAGAGTCTTGGTTCACTATATGACCCATGATGGGTGACAGGGGAGAATGGAACCCTAATATTTTTTATTTGGATGGTATGTGTAGTGGAACCCTAGTATGTTTCTATGGTGTATCCTGGGTGAATGGAACCTCAGTTGGATGATTCAGGTATCCTGGTTGAACTGGTACCCTGGTACCTAATCTAGATGTCTTGGGTTATGTACCACTATAATATACCTATTTGGAGGAGACTTGGGCATGTGGTGCACCAGTATACCTATCCTAGATGGCCTAGGTGAAAGATACCTTGGTATTATTATTTTTTATTTCCTTGAAAATAGTAACCCTAGTATGAATTTAATTGGTTTCTAGGAGAATAACACTCTAGTATGAAGATTAGTGTGGCCTAAGTGAGTGTCACACAAGTATTTTGATCTATGTATGGGGGTCCTCTTCCCTAGTCTTTAGGTGGCAAATAAAGATATGGTATTTAAGGAAATTATTTTATCAAAACCTTTAGTTGATATAAATATAATTGATTCCCAATATTTACCTTATATATTGGAATATATAGTTACCTAAAGGAGAAATAAGGGGTCTTGGGAATGATCAAATATGAATTTAGGTGTCAATTTCTAGAACCTCGTGTTTATACCTCATGGTTATTTCCAAAAATTACAAGCATGGTGACATTTCATAGGAAATAGGAGGAATGAAATAGGGCTAAATATATTATCCACCCATAACCACTATCCCTGAATTTCTACATTGATCAAGTTCTGTAAATAAATTCATCAGTTAGTCAATCATGGGGTATTTTTTTCATAAATTATAACATAGGTAATCTAGGTGTTTGGAGTTCAGACGCAGAAAAACCTATGTGTGAAGGTTCTAGGTGTGAGGATTCTAGGAAAATTGGTTGTAGGTGAAAAGAGGCTCTACATGAAGAGATTTTCACATGGGACCCTTGGTGAATGTGGGATAAATCAAGAAATTTTGTCATAAATAGATGAGATTATGGAATCCAAGTAACAATGAGGATAGGTGTATGGAATCATTTATTCCACACATTTCCTCAACTGAAAATCTTATTCATTCATATAATGTCTCTAAAATTATAAAATTTGTGCACCAATAAATTAATCCCCTCATAATTTTATTTGATCGAAATTAGGAGGATTAAACTCTAAGAAAAATCGGACCCTAGCATGAATGTGTAATTTGAGGATACCACAAGATCAGGTTCTCAGTATAACTATGAAAATTAAAAAGAGTCTTCGAAAAAGACTTGTTTATAGATCTATTCCTTGTATCATAAAATAGTTTGGGTGTAGGACATGGATCCAATTTTATAAATAGTAGTATTAATTCATTAAATGAACCCTTATCAAACTGGGTGAACCCTATATATTACTTTAAATATCATTTCTCCAAATTCATGCTCTCTACTCCTAGTGAGTGTAGTGTTCTACTCTTTTCTATTTATCCTTTTCATGATAAGAAATGTGGCTTATTTTTTATTCATGTTCATTTTTTCAGGCCAAGCTAGGAATACAAGAGTTTATTGCAACACCATGGTACAATAACTTAGAAGAAACCACTAAAGAAATGGAATCAAAAAAAATTACATGGGTGATGATTTATAATTTACCATGTTTCCATCATGTTATATTCAAATCTACTTGTCCTGATTTTTATGGTGATTTTAAATTTATTCTTTATCAACCCATTTAACCGTTTTTTTAATTTATGCTTTTGTTGGAAAATGGATTATCCATTAAACATTGTTCCCCACCTTGAATAAGCTACCTGAATCAAATAGTTAATTTCTAGTGTTGAAGCTGGACACGATGAATAGTACATGCCATATCAGCCAACATGTTGAGAGGTTATACAAGCATAAGATCATATATTTTTGCCATCTGTATTCATCATACTATATTGATGTATACTCCTAATAGACATCAAAATTCCAAATCTAGATGACAATCTACTGGAATCCATATTCATATAGTACATGAATCTATGGAGATCCCACATTTCAATGAAGGTCCCATATAACAATGAATATGGGACTATCCATTTTTACATGTAATATCCTTCCAAGGCTTCCCTATACAAAAACATATAAATATCATATCCTTATTTTCATTTATATTCTTATATATTATTCTAATATGCTATCTACCAACTTCATGGATAGAAAAAAGATTGAGACCTTCTCCCATATATTATTCTAAAATCTAAATAGACATGATAATAGGTTTGAAGAATAATGACCATTTTTGATACCTAAATAAAGGATGCGGTTATACACAAGGTTGTTTGGATATTCAAAATGTATATATAAAAATGTTCTAATCTCATACCTCAACTATTAAGTCACTGGATTTTGTATTTTAACATGTTAAACTTGATGTATAAAGATGTGAAAGTTAGTTTTTGGGATTTCTATATGACATATTGATCATTGAATCATTTAGTAATTTATGATTAATTTCTATCGATCCTTTTGGTTGGGAGGAACACCATTAACACTCCACTGTTGGACTATGCAATACAGGAAGAGACAAAAAATCCATAAGAAAATTACCTCACCCATTGATGGATATTAGTTTTGATACATTGATAATGGAATTACATATTCCATGTGGAGGTGATCCAACCTAAAAGATGACCAATGGGGTGTCCCTACATACTGAAAATGGGAGTGTTGGGAACCTATTGTCCTAAACTAGCTAGAGGATAATATAAAAGGTGGGTCTATGATGTCAATGAAAATAGTCTCCATCATATTCCCATTATTTAATTCCTCTCCATGAGGCTCAATAAATAAATTCTCATAGTCTATGATTTTTACACATGCATGAAGCTGGGCACCATTTTGATGATAGCTAGATTAGTTGAGGGGAGACTAGATGGAATGGGGATTCCAGTGTTGGCTATAATTATTCAGTGTCTAATATATATATATATATATATATATATATATATTTGGAAAGACAATATTTCACATATCAAGACTATTTTAATTTTTGTTGATATGGATAGTGTCATATGTGATATTTATGAGATCGGGAATGATGTTTTCATCCTAATATAGAGATTTATGACATTAATGTTGGCTATCTCTATCCTTAACCAATTATCATTTAAGTGAGATAGTCCCCTTTAGTTTCTGATAATACATTAAGAATTTAATTTCTTTTTTTATGGTGAAACACCCACTTGGATGAACATATATGATAATTGGGGTAGTTATGAAGTGAATTCATTCAAACTTTTGGTGACATACTATAATTTATTAACCTTGATCTATTGTGATATCAACATTGTAGCATACATTCGATACAATTTCTTACTACTATTTAAGTGTATAAAATAAGAAGGTGTGGTTCTACTGATTGATGATAGAATGTAATAACATAAAACTATTTCATGAAACTTATGGAAAAAATTGTCCCTAAATACTAGGATGAAATCAACCAACCTTTCCCTAATTAATTCATCAGCCTAAAAATTGGGTATAGTTGTGTCTGGATGTCTTCCTATCTATTTGATATTCTTGAAGATGTGTCATGACAGTTAATTTATCCCTATATTTGGATAAAAAAGAATTATTTTTTCATGAAATTTCATAATAATGGTATTACTAGTGATGTACCTATTAATTTAGTTCAAACCCACTCATATTCTCCTAATAACTCACAATTAATGAGCCACCACATCATGGGTTGATGATGAGATGGTCTATATGGAAGTAGGGGAGTAATTTCCTAGATAATGTTTATATGGTAGAAAAATAGTTAAAAATAAATGGGTCTAAAATGTCTTCAAACTCCATATGGTATCACAATAATACCTCTTAAAATAATAAATATGTTAAGGACCGACATTTTTTGTCCAGGCGACCATTTTATGAACACATCATGGGTTTATAGACTTCTCTTTAGAGTGAAATTTGTGTTCATCAACTCTGAAACCTGACAAAACCCAAGGATTTCAACATCGAAAGTAGTATTGATTAATATTTCATGTATATTAGAGATTTATAGTTGTTTGTTAATGTGACATATGATAGGATTCACATCACAATGGGTATGAAAATATAATGGACCAAGGCATCACCAAAGGGGAAATCAATGATTGGAATGGTGAAGCTTGATCTATCAAATGAAGTGGGTCAGAATTCTATTAGATATTTCTATTACCTAAATCCAAAATCTCATATTTTAACCTTCATTATGTGTTTTATGGGGGTTATAGGGTGTATCACACCTTGGTTGGGGGTTTAGGGGTTGAAGCCCCATGTCCACAATTATGGAGGTACTATAGTAGAGATGACCAATGATAGAAATAATTTCTTATGACATAAATAAAAAAGTGATTTAATAGTGTGTAATTTAATATGATACTATAGTATCGTGTATTATACTAACATGGATACTTTACAACTTACTACAATTGTTACTGTGGAACAATGGACCAAATTTGTGGATCTCTCACTATTGAAATGTGGGTTACTATATCACCATATAACTTTATATGGATCATTACAATATTTGGATTACATGATCACTCTGGTTGCCCTGTATTTTCCATATGGGTATAGTGAATATTTTTCCTTCCCTTCATAGATTTAAGGATTTTATAGTAAAATCCCCTTGGAGTATTTCCCATCCATTTTTATTAGCAAGTATGATGAGAAATATTATAAAGTATCTAATAAATTCATGAATAATTTCTAAGATAAATAATGAATATGTTTTAGAAGGATATTTAAGAATCAGAAATAATTATTTTTATAATAGAAAAACATATTCTGACATCCATGGTCACATAATAAGTCGGTTATTCTAGAATAATTAATCATAGAGGTTGATATCATAAGTATATGTTCAACCCATGAATGAGACCCTATGAGAGTTTGTCTTTGGGTTATTTGAAGAAGTTTAAAGTTTCACACCATGGATGTTATTTCACTCAATTAATGGATTATTAGGAAAATATAAAATCCTTATATGAGTTTTTTCCCTTGAATAGTATATTCCAAAATGAATAAATAAATCCTGAGGAGAAATACTCACAAGGGTATGTAATATATTTGATTAAAGGACCAAATCACATTAAAAGCATAAGGATTAGACCATAAAGGATTATAAAAACACATGTTATGTAATATTACCCCGATAATATGTATGAGTTCTCAAGGGTGGATACATTAGAGTTTCTATAATTGAAAATTTGATACATAAGGGTAATCCTATATACATTTCTCCACAATATAGTGGGAGTTCAATCAGGGGTTTTCCATGCAATGGAGGGATTTTGGTGGATTTCAGTGGTTCTACATATATAGAGATACCCACTCCATGAAATAAGTTCATACTATAAGATATTAGATGATCTATGTTTTTTATTATGAAAGAGTATGTGACACCATATTAGTTTTGAGGGTTGAGAAATATTTCAAGGATCATCTCAAAAAAATCATAGAATTTAAATATACTATTTTGAAAGACATTCATGTATCTTTTTATTGACTATGTATTATGTTGTGAGGATAGTCATCACAACATGATCAAGATAAAATATTATAATATCATACCATAGTGATATATTCATTTCATTATATGGTTATTTCCATAATTTATTGTAGTTTAAGTTATGATTTAAAATAAGGAAATATGGAAAAAAATTGGGAGTTAACTCAAACTAGTTGAATTAATTTCTCATCCTAATTATGTTGAATAAAAAATAATTAATTAGGGAAACGTATATATTCTATTGATATTTATATATATATTTATATTTTAAGGAATAGAGGAGAGATACTGAATAAATTGACATATCAATATTAGAGAGAACAAGGAAGAGAGGAATTCTAGATATGTACTGGAAGGGAAATGAAGAAAATAAGGGAGGAATAAGAGGTTATCTCACTATAGGTTCATGTATTTCATCAAAAAAAATTATTTTGGTGTATACTGATACACCATTATTTGTGTGAAATCATTCTTTTTTCATAGATATTGAGACTATAACACATAGAGGAGTAGGGTGACTTCTAATTAAATAAAAGTAGTGGGATCTCTACTTTCTGAAGGTTGAAAAATTAGAAAATCAATGCATTCAATATAGATTATAAAAAAACCAGTGAGCTTATTTATTCTCATAAATTGAAAAATACCCATTTTATACTCCTTATATTATCCAAGTTTTTCTTAACTAAGTAAAATTACATCTATAACTCTTTATATTCTTTATCACTTTATACTTGTTGGGATGAAGAGAGATATTTTGACAAATAATGGAAAAATATTATTTGATAAGGTCATTCAAAGATATTTAAATACCCTAATTCTCCTTTATTTTATTTAGCTTAATTTAAACCAAAAATTGGTATCAAATATGATGGTTCTTAGTGGAGTATTCTCATTTTGATATAATCACAGTGGTCATTAACCAAAAGTGAATTTTTTTATTTGATGAAAATAATTTATCATTATATAAGAAAAAGAAGAAATATTATTTTATATCATTGGTAATAGATGTATAATTTTCTTACATGAATTTGATCTTAGTCAGTATAGAGAGAAGAGAATTGTCATAAAATGATCAAAGAGAACATAATGTCAATGCCAAATGAGTCAATATGTTAGGATGATCTCTATCCAACACTATATAAATGAAGGTTATTCCATTTAAATCCTTACACGTCATGTGGTAAAAAAATATCATCATTTATAAAGATGATTCCAATGTACTTAATGCTAAATAGAAGGTTCTATGGAATAAGTATGAGGATTTTTATTTCACTTTAATGAGTTTATTGACATATTCATCGATTTAGGGAACGTTATTTGAAAACTAGTAGAAAAAATTGAAAATATCAAAAATGTGAAGAGGGTTCTTGGATGATTACTCCTATATATCAATGTGAATGTATCAATGATCTAAGAAAAAATCCCAAATACATTGATTCTAGATATACATTAATGTTATATTATATAAGATGAGGAATAATGAAAATGGGTCCTTGGTAAAGTAAAATTCTCTAGAACGGGTTTTCTAGGAATCTAAGAAACTCACATTGAAGGATTATCCCAGAGACAAGAAATTTTATGGGATGATTTCATTTGTTTCCTTAAATAATAAAAGGGGAAACGGAAAATTCAAAATCAAGAATCCACTTTATTACATTCATTGTGGAACACTTGGTAATATTTCAAGAGTGCATCCAATGAAATTCTATTAAAATAAGATCATTGTTTAATAAGAGGAGGTTATCTCAGATGATATAAATGTTGAAAATATTGAAGACTATAAGGACCTATGTGAGGATTTTCATGTGAATGTCATAGGAAATCCATAATAAAATATTTTTCAGGATAAAAGAATTATAGTTGATGTAATATATGTCTCAAGGTTGGACTAGAGGATTATCTTGAATAAATTTATGGTAATATGGAAGATAAAAACAAATCCAATATAGTGGTATGTGATTCCATACATTATATAAATATATAAGAACACGACTCCTAGTTGAAGGATTAAATTCATGGAATCAATTCTGGAACACTTGGAAACAAGAAAAATGATACTAGTATCAAGTTAAAAATATAAGATAAGGTTTTCATTATTGATTGTTTGACCAATTTTGAGGAATATTATGTCAAAATTATTGGTAATATTTAATGTTCAGTCACAGGGATGTGAAAAAATATCAATTATCAAGAGAAAATTATTTCTCCCAATGTGAAGATAGAAAGATGGACTATGTTGGGTGTTGAAGAAGCTTTGAAGGAACACAAGGGGTCAGTAGAAATGTTAAAAAATTTCCCACAATTAAAAAATTTGAAGATTTATGGAAAATATATTTAGGGGATTTATTACAAGAAAAGAGTAGTGAATATTTATAAGAATCCAAAACTATTGAATTCTAAAAGAAAGGATGAATTGGATAACCTAAAAAATACCGAAATTGATAAATTTTAAGTGGAAGAGATACAAAATAATAATTTTGTGTCTCTTTTTGTTGTTGTAAAAAATAGGTCATAGTGTTAGAGTGTCTAATTTTTCTTCCCGTGTTTCCAACATTAATTAATTTTGTTTTGATATTTAGAAATTTCTTACTTTTTTAAATAATACTTACTATTTAAAAATTTCATTTTATCCCTCTGGCATGAGTAATAAAGTTTTTATATTATTCACATTCATTAGTTTTTTTATGAACTAATTTTATAGAAAATGTAATATTAGTATAAGTCTATTTTTGATACATATATCGAATATTTAACATAATTTTATATTTCCTTAATTAATTATAAAATTATAATTTCTCATAGTATTAGTTACTTGTTACATACATATATTTGATATGGTTACTATGTAAAAAATTTATAAAGAATTATGCATTCACTATGTTGTCTTTATCTCAACCTTAAAACTATTTTTTCCCAATATTATGGTTATTTATCACAACCATACGATAGTCATGGCGTAACCTTACATGAGGCTTGTCGAAACTTTATAAGGACTTATATTAACCTTATGAAGTTTACCTTAAAATATCAATTATTTTTCCAAAACCTTATGAGATCAAAATTACCATATGATCCTTATTGTCTTAATCTTAGGAGCTCTACCTTAGGTATCCTTACACTATACCCTAAAAATATAATAAATTTTCAATGTAATATAGCCTAAATATTATCATATATACCTTATAAAGATAACTTTAATGTTATGATGAACTTTTCCCTATGATTAAATGTACCCTATGCTGAAATGTAAGTTATTAGAAAACGAATCATATGATGTAATGAACCTTATTAAATTAGATGAACCATATGTGTCATATATATCATCTATTATAGGTCTTTAAATTTTATCTTTATTATCTTATTATGAATTCATTTATTTATATTAGTTTTAATTTTTTTTATATCTAATGATCATATGAAAATGGGTTTTAATGTGTTTATTGAAGGTTTTATATTTGTTTATATTTTTCTGTATATGATTCATGTTTCTAGAAAGATATTCAATTCCAGATATATTGAAAATAAACTAATATGTGAGTTTTATTGGATACCTTTATAGATTATTATGGAAAAAATTCAATGATTTAAAATATTCACAAATATAATTTATGAATCAGGAAACTATGAAGTAGTTCATTATCATTCAATCCAGAATTGTGGTAGACGAATGAATCTCTTTGGATTTCATATTTATATTAATTATTTTGGTATCAATATTATTACTATTCTGAATTGTTATAACTTTTGTATAGTACTATATAACTATTACACTTCTTATTTTAAGGATTAACTATGTATTTTGGAAGTACTATGAATTAGTTCATTATCATTCAAACTAATAGACAACTCTAAAAAGAAAATAAAAACTATAAAATTATTAATTCCTTGAAGATATGAACTAATACACTACTTAAAAACCAGTTTCTATGATTCAAATGTTCTCTATCATCTTATGCTATCAATTTTCTTTGAGTTTGTTCTTAATTCTATCTATATTCTTTACTTATGGTTACACTTGTGAGAAAACTAGATTTAACATTGGGTTTTCCCTAACATCCTTAATGGAAACGTAACAAATATTTTTCTGCCACAGTTTTTAAACACCCAATGCCGAAAATAAGTCGACAGTCGATTTTCGGTGTCCATTTTCATAACAACTGACGCAAAAAACCAGCTGAAATTAAATTTTCTAGATCAGTTTTCATAAAAACAGATGATGAAACCCACATGGGGTGTCATTTTTTAGCATTGGTTTTCAATAAATTTACCCAGAAACCCAAATTTTATTTTTTTAATGTTCTGGGGATGGTTTTTATTAAAAATGATGCAAAAAAGTTAATTTTTTTAATATTTATAATATTATACTTCCCAAATAATAATAATCCCTATAATAAAAACATAGTATACAACAATCAAACAGCAGTACTCATTAACTAAAAATGTTAAAAAGTTACTTCTTTTTATCTGGTTAAACACAAAATTATCTACACATTTTATTATAAAGTAGATTTAAAATATACATACCTGAAATTTTAGCATGCTCATTATTCATTACTGTTAAAGAATTTATTTTATACCATTATGTTAAAACACCTATTATAACAAAATAATTAGTTTATTTGATCAATGTTTTTAGAAAAACGTAATATATTATTCGTAAACAATAGAATATACACACCTCAAATCGTAATCAGACTCAAAAAATAGTTTGCAAACAAAGATTTAAGATGGGTAAGTTTAGTTTGGGTATATGACTTTTTATAATTTAATGTATAAAATAAAATTTAATGATATTATATTGGATATAGAATACCATTATAGATAATATAAAAATATTATTATAACTAACCTTATAAAATTCAGTAGTTACCCCCGTTGTGATTATCTTATACATGAATCTTAGAACATAATACCCACATTCAAAATTTACTTATTGATGAAGACACTATGGTTATAAAACAATAACATGATAATAAAAACCAATATATATATATATCAAAAAATTATAACAATATGTAATATATAAAATAATTACCCGTACATTCACATAATTGATTACATTTGGTTTCTTTATCGACTAGTCTTCTTTGTTAAATTTTTTCCATCAATTTCATTTTCATATATATGGACTAATAATAAATGTATATACAATGAGAATTAAACATAACGAGCTTTTTAAAAAACTTACTTGTCTAATAATGTGGAAAAACATTTACTAAAAATATTTTACAAAGAGAAAAAAATATAAGGTGCATTCACCTAGGGAAAATATGCCTAACATCCAATGCCCCCTACAATACAAAAAATATCACAATTAATGATATTATAATGACCAATAGTTCATAATTATGTTTCTTTTCTTACTTATCAATAAATGGAAAAAACCAATATCCAATCTCCATATATGATAATCTTTCACATGTATATGTAACTCTACTAGGATTCTTCACATGTTCCACTTCTATAGAAATGTATTTTGGATCTATAAAACTATAAATGGTTGTTCTATAATTGTTTACAAGAAGAATGTGTAGATACCTAATTTAAAAAATAAATATAGTTATTCTATTTAAACCATCTTTTTATTAAACGAATAATAATTCAAACATCAATTTACTTATATAGAAAACAACTTCTACACATTCAGGTCGTGCTATTAAAATTCAACTAGATTCATGATATATTCTTTGATTAATATCACTAAATAATATCTTCCAAATATATCATTTGTCTTCTGAAACTCGTTGATATTATTCAAGGAATAAGAATCTTGGGATATTCGTTGTTTCACATAAGAAATATCAGAAGTATCTATAATTGATTTTTCTAAAATGTGTTGTTTCAATTGTGCACATTTTTTTCATTCAGATAATACTATATAAGTTAAATGTCAGAAAATATTATATGTAATTTTCAATCTTATGTAATTAATATTTAAAAATATGAATACCTCTTATGAAATATAACGAAGAAGTCTAGTGGGGAAAACTAAAAAATGACCCAGCCAATACTCAAGAAATCTCCACAGTAGGTAATGGTAGTAAAGCATTAGTATCAATAATATCATGTATCAATACTCTAACCTGACCCACCTGTAGAGTCTGGTGATGTATCTAATCCCCTCAAAAATATATGAGTCCTAACGCAACAATATTTATATAAGGATCTCCAAAACAACTCTCAATATACATTTTGGTCTGATCAAGGAGGTGGATGATCAATGTAGGCAAGTTGGGCAGGGTAGTTTGGTTGGAATGGAGGTAGAGGATCAAAATAAGTAGGTTGTGTAGGGTAGCCTATTTGGGATGGAGGTGGGGGATCAAAGTAAGCAGACTAGGTAGGCTAGGTATGGTAGTCTGGCTGCGATGGAGGTGGAGAATCAAAGTAAGTAGGATGGGCATGCTGGGAAGGTTGTGCAGATTGTGACTATCTTGAAAAGTGTTATAACAAAGCCTACTACACGGTTGTTTGAATTTGATCACCCTTAAACAATTTTACCTTTTTATCTTGGCTTTTAAGGATTCTATTTCTGGGTCTTTTGATTGATTTCTATGACAAAAAAAATTCTGAATACTAACACTTTTCTGATATCCTCTAACATGACTGGGATGTTTTTCCATTCCTAAAGTAGTGTCTAGGATGTCCATCCTACCCTTAGTGATAAATATCCTTGTGTCTCTTGCTCCATAATTTCATCTTGAAATAAAAAATAAAAAGGTTATATTAGTGTTTATAATTTATAAAATATAAAAATTCATGAAAAATAAATAATATTTACTTATAATATTATCAGCTAATTTCTAAGAAGCCTATGTAAGATACATTTCATATTTCTTTCATTGTACTCATTTCCATTTTTCTTGGTGAGTGGGAGGAGATGGAGGAGAAAACTATACCTCTTCTGAAACACTACTAGATTGAACTCTTAATGCTTCAAATTTGTCTCCATTCATTTTATGCTCGAAATATAGATACCCTCCCCTTGATAATGTATGAGGGTATAAATTTTTCAACTAAAAATCTTGATGAGATCTCCTCAAGATCTGTCACATAAAATAAAATAATATGTAACTAGATAAATATATAATAGAGTTTACAATATAAAATAATTGTCATGCCTAATATTTTTCATCATGAAGATTGTCAACAAATTTTTTCCACGTATCTAAGGCATGGGTTTTCAAACTTTTTCTATCCAAAAACATAATGTGTTTCCAATTTGGTTCTAAAATATTTCAATTGAACCCCCACTAAATAGAGATGTCTTTTCTTAATATCATTTGATTCCTAAAAATTGAACATAATCTGTAATTGAATAAATGAAATATGTAATTTAAAATATTTAATATTAAAAAAATGATATAAAATAAATCAATTGAGATATTTTACCATCACAACCTCCTAAAGCTAATGTTTAACAATCCATTCAAAGGTCATCTAGTCCAGATATAAAATACCAATCCTATAAAAACTTTTCATTGATATATAATTTATAAATTGAACTGCATTTGGGAAAGTTGCATTATTTCTTTCATCAAAACAAATATAAAATCTTTAATCACCATGATAATGTTATAGTTTTGGTAAATGTGTAGTACCACGTTTACCAACTTTAAAACTTCATTTATCTATAGTAATAAAATAATTCTCCTCCGCTAAGAACACATCAGTAGTCCTACAAAACATATTTATCAATTAAAAGTTTTATTTCATTACATTAGTGAATATTTTACAATATGAAAAAAATAGATAGACCTCTGTAACATCTCCTCTATCTCTGTATCTGACATTGACACAAGAAAGTGTAATGAAATTTTGTATACCTGCATATTACTATAATAATAAATATTTATAGACAAGAATGAAAAAAATAATTAAAAAATAGGCATGCATTTTTATGTTTCAAAAAAGAAAACAAAATATAAATAATTACCATAATAATTAGGAGACTAATTTATTATTTTCCCATATTTATTCATCATTATTGTTATATAATACATGAACTATGTTTGTATTGTACTCATTGTAACCATTCAGAAATCACGTAATATATGAATTAGATTCATGTAAATCAATAACATCATCAGCATCATTCACATCTCCCACATGGTAACTTTTCCCTTGAAAAATGATGAACCACTGATCATTCAATGGATTGATGACATAAAATATATATTATTCATGTGCCATCATGACAAATGTTTCCTCATTGTAATTATATATTTTCAAATCAACCAGCATAGATACAGAATCATCATGTTTCGCACCACTATTACAATCAACCAAATTACACTTAAACACAGTGACTCAATATTTTGTATAATCAATTTCCCATATATCCTAAAGAACTAAAATATATTTCGACAATGTAGAATTTGGTTTTTTATCTTTTGTACTTGAAAAAAGCACTGCTTCAGCGATAACCATCACACCACAATTTATAATGATACACATTTAATCCATATCTTTTATATAAAATGTGTACCCATTAATATTAAAATCAGTCCATGTTATAACATTAAGAGATGGTCACCCTACCAACCATTTCACAATTTTTTATGTAGATATAGTTACTCTCACTTTCTCTTTAAACCATGAAATGAATGTTTTTTATGCTCAAACATCAACCAATTTTCATTTCTCTTTAGACATCATCTCTTTAATTCCACAATATGTGATGATATATATGATTGAACATCATCTGTTTTGTTCAAAATATATAAATGTCCCTACATCCCTTCATCACGTGGAATGAACTTTACCTTTAAGACTCGAATCCCTCTACCTTCACTATGAACTATCAAATGTCGAGATATAGGGAGACCAATATGCTCCACTTCATACAAATATTCATTACATAACTCAATCACTTCTTACGAAACATATTTCTGAACAACAAAGTAATCTAGTAGATAATGATTCTTATCAAATTCCTTTAAAATTATCATATACCTTTCAAAATGACACAACCAACATAAATATACATGCTCGCTTATTCTTATCTCATTCACCAGATGAATCACTAGATGAACCATTATATTAAAAAAATATAGGTAGTAAATACATCTCTAGTTGATAAAGTATAAGAGTAGATTTATTCTCCAGATCATCTATCAAATTTGGATTAGTAACATTGATACAAATTTATTGTAAAAAATTACATAACCTGATGATAGTATTTCAGACAGCTGATGGAAATATACCACGATTTGCAACTAGTAATAGTTGTTGGATAAATATATGATAGTCCAGAGATTTCATACCAATTACTTTTCAATCCTTCACTAACATGATATTTTTTACATTTGAGTAATATCCACTAGTTACTTTTATACCATACAGACACTGACAAATATTCTACTTCTCACTCTTCTTTAATTTGTGACAAGCCAAAGGTAAATATTTTTTGGTTCCTTTCATAGTGGGAGATAACTCAAAATTAATTCACATTGCTATCACCTCCAATCTAGATTTTAATCCCTACTTTTTTTTACTTTTATTCCTAATAAAGTTCCAATAAAACTTTCACAAATATTTTTATTAATATTCATAACATAAATATTATGTTTTATCTCAAAAAATCTCCAATAAGGTAGTTCAAAGAAAAAGTATTTATTCGAGATATTTTTTTAATGACTATAACCGATTTTCTTTATAAATGTTGAATCGATATTATTATCCTTTTTTTAATATTCTTCAACTAAAAATAGTTGTGTGGGAATATCATGTTCCTATAAACCGTTAAATTCATTTTTTAATCTATGATAAGGATGATCAATTCACAAAAATAATTAATGTCACATGTACACAATCTTTCATCCATTTTGTAATTGATAATATAAAGTCTCTTCTTCAAAAATTGGACAATATTTATGTTCCTTAACACAATATCAAGATATGTTTTGATATGGAGGAAAGTCATTTATGTTGAACATTGTAATAGCACATAAAAGAAAATACTCTTTCTTGTATTCATCAAAAACACTTACACCTTCCTCCCATTAAAGATTAAAATTATCAATCAATGGTTAAAATACATGTCAATATCATTTCCTTGCTGTTTTGGTCTAGAAATCATTAAGCTCGTCAAAACATATTTTTTATTCAAACCTATATGTGGGGATATATTATAAACTACCAACAAAACAGGCCGTAAACTGTGTTAGATACTTAAGCTCTGATATAAATTCATTCCATCTACACACAATCCCATTCTGAGATTTCTAAATTCACTTCAAAAATCTGAAAATTGATTATCAAATCTCCTCCATTGTGATGATTCAGCAAGGTAACGTAATTGAACATTAGAGAAATGTTCATATGAATTCCATATTATCCTTTTTTCATCAATTTAATTTGAAAATAAATGCTTCAAATGATGAACTATTGGAAGGTACCAAATTGATTCAGTTGTAGATTTGATTTCGGTACCTGAAAATGAATTAGACTTAATTTATAAAAATATTATGAACGGATTATTGGAAGAAATTATTTTTTTTATCATGAGGTTATAGATCAAAACCTGAGAATGAATCTGAATTTAATTTTGCATCTATCTTATAGCTTGATGTTCCACATGTAGGGCAGTCTGGTAAAAATTTATATTCCTTTCTATACAATACCCAATCATTGGTGAATGAATTTATCTTTTTATTCCCTAATCCCATTGGGAATAATATTTTGTTCACCTCATAATTTGAATCTGGATGCCCATTTACTTGTTAAAGTATTTATTTTTAAAGATCAAGTATGTATGATACTCTTTTATCACTCTAGGAATTAAATGATTTCAAGTTAACAAATCTAAAAATGGCTAATAACACTGTATATTTTCTAAAACCTGCGAATATTGGTTTCTTAGAATCTAAATACAATAATTCAGAACATTCTATTTTTTCAACGGTTTTAACACCTAAATAATGAATTAAATCTTCAATATGATCCTCTATCACATTATTATTATTGTCGTCAACATTTTCCATTGAATTTACACTTCTTTCATCATGCCAGATCCAAAGTGTATAATTAAGGATAAAACCATAACAAAATAAATGATCATTGATTTCTCTGGTGTTCTACTTTTTCATATTGAATCACTTCACACATGGATAGAAAATCAAATCAAATTTTTGACGATTTTTTTAGACGATTCCAAGAATTCATCAACTACTTTGTCTTATTCATTAGTGGTTATTCATAAATTTTTCCAATTATGATCCATTAAATACTTGATATCACAATATAATTATAGAATATATTAAAACCTATAAATATTTAAATATATATATAAACAGATAAACTGTAAATAAAAACACATTTAATAAAAACTATTGATAATCAGATAGAAAAAATCAGATATGAAACACAATTATATATAGTAAAATTTTTATTTTCATATTATATACATGTGTTTTATTGATATTATAATTTAATTAGTTTCATATATCTAACATTGATTATTTTATTTTACATAGTTATTACATTAGTGTAGTGTTTCTTGTGTAAAAGGTACTGAATATTGCATTAATTTATTAGTTCATTTTATATAGTTGTTACAAAAAAGTGGTTTATGTTACAAGTGAAACTCACTAGTCATAATAGATATGGAATTATCACATCTCATCACTACAACTCCAATAGATTTAAAAACATACTTAGTACTCTCACATAGCTATTAATCAAGATGATTTAATTCTATAACAATTAGATTTCGATGAACATATAATGTTGCATACTCATTCATACTATTTGGGTGTTCAACTGGTTGTCATTGTAGTAAAATTATAATAAAATAAAAATGTAGACATATAATTCATATATACATCCATTATGAATATACCACATAGTATGTTCAAAAAATTTAGATCATGTCACTATTATAAGAATTTATGACATGTTACATTAATTTTTGTAGAATTAAATTAATTTACGATGTCTTGCCTTATTTTTCTATATATTATAACATATTGATTAATTATGTTTGGCAACAACCACGAGTTTATAAAATAACTTAACTCTTTTTACCATATAAACTAAATAAAGTTCTCTATAAAGTGATCCAATACTCATTAAAACACACATACTAGTGTAATAATATATAGATTAATCTATATTTATCTCTTTTTGTATTATTTAAATGTGGTTATAACACTCTTTATAAATATAAAGATTTATAAAAATTATGAATTTTGATTCTATAGGTGGTGGATTACTAGTGGACACAATAATCCTTTGACTATTTTTGGAGTAACCACGTCAAACTCACTATGCAATTATGTATCAACAATAAGGGATTTTCTAAATTTTTATTTATAATATATTTTACCATATATTAATTTGAATTTTCATAGTAAAACAATTTTATATAGACATATTTTATATCTACAAACCCCATAAATATAATCAAATCCACTTCAATAAATATTCATAGGATTATTATATTTAAAAAAATTGTATATACATAACAAAGATGTAACCTATGGTGATAAAAGATATTCAACTATAAAATATTATATTTTTCAGGACTATATAGAGATATTGTGGGATAAAATATATCATGATTAATGGACAACTAATTGAGAGATTTATTTAAAGGAGTTTTTAATCATATTTGAAGTTGTAACTTTCCTAAATTTGGGTGTCATAAAACAAATTATAATGTCAAAAAAATGATATGAATATATCACATAGAATTATATAGTGAATTTATTTAGTTTTAGTATGTCATATGGAATTAAATATCTAATAAGGTTCCAAAAAAATAGTGATACTTTTTTAAGGTTTGAATCAAGAAATTCACTTCCTTTACATTTTACCATAAATTTTTATAACACATGTTAAAGTGACCAAATTGATATGCACAAACCAAAAAAAATCAAGGAACATATATGTTAGGAATAATATATTTTTATGAAGTTTAATACATTAAATGATCTTCTTAAATCTTGGAATGATCTAGTAAAACTTGTGATCACATATTCAACCAAATTAATAAAATAACTTAAAAAATTCAGAGTTCAAATTATCCTCGATCATAAATCTGAATTTGATCACTTAAATGCATTTCATGAATAAACACTGCTTGTAATATCTAAAAATATTATTGTAAAAACAGACATTATAGGTGAAAAAAACTAAAATCAAACCATATTTTAGATCAGAAATAGGATTTAAACCAAAAAATAATGTAGATATGATGATGTAATTGAAGAAGATGTTGAATGGAGACTGAAGATCATACAAATCAAATAAAATAAAATAAAAAACAATGGAGTTTGAGATCACCAAGTGGCCTAAGATGTCCTCATGATTTATGAGGGATTTTTCATGGGCGGGAGAGTTTTATAGAACCAAAAAATTAGGGTTTCTCTATAACATATGTTATTTAAAGATTTTGGGAGTCGATTATTAGAAAACTCACACCGAAAATCCAGAGAAATTTATTTTGGAATTAGTTTTTACAATAACCGATGCCAAAAATAGTTTTTTTAAACTAATATGAGAAATATATTTTTTGGCATTGGTTTTGTAAAAACCTGTAACCAAAAATAAAATGTTCCATGGCTTTTGGAATAAATTTTACTATAAACTAACCCCAAAAAATGTCATTTTTTCATCTTCAGTTATTATTAAAACCACCACCAAAAATATCTTGAAAATACATTTTGTGTTGGTTTAAAAAAACTGACATCATTTCTTCGACGTTAAAAACCCTATTTCCACTAGTGTTAAATATATTATTTTATGATTTTCCTCAAAACATAATTATTATTATTGTTGGGTTATGACTCCCATATTAGTAAATATATTTTAGGTTATAGAAGGTTTTAAATGATATGTTTTTGTTGTTACAATAGGATAAAAAGTAAATGTTGTAATTAATTTGTAATACCCCACCAAAAGGTAGTGTTGTTTTGTGATTGTGTTTACACTAAAAAAGTTAGGTTGTAATATGTTTTTGAATCCACATCAAAATACATTTCATTTATCACATAAAAAGTCTCTCAAGTAGCATAGGGTTGTGTAGAGTAGATGTTGGATCACTTTGATCTGAACTACTGCTAAAAATATTTGTTCTATCTTTTTTATTTCATATTCCTGTTGTTGTGCATTGTAATTTTAAAAAAATATGATGTAATATTATAATTTAATTTTTTTTATTCACATCCTCTAGATCATCAAACATATTAATCAAGACCTTAGAGGCAAGAAATTTAAGGATAATCATGTGTCTCAACCCAACCCGCTGAGGTCTAGCCCATGACTACCAAAATCCAGCCTCCAATAGGCCAGGGGCAAGAAACCCACACCAAGATGAAATATTCCACAAATTGGAGTAATTTTCCTAAATTACATGAACTCACAAACATCTCCAATCCCACACAATTTAAAAATGTAAATAAACTGAAAAAAATGCTTGAATACATCTAAGACCCCAGAACAGAGTACGATAGTAAAGTACTGAAAGGGAAAAAGGGCCAAAAATCCCAAACAAAAACTATAAAGAGTCCATACTACTCCAAGGGTGAGGACTAAGTCAAATGAAATATCCCATTAAAAACCTCAATCTTACAATCTCAATCTATTCTTCACCCACTCCCTTTCCTCCTAAGACAACATCGAAAGGGTCATCATCTGCACAAGACACAACACATGCAGGCAGAGCCCATGCAAGGGTGAGTATAAAAATACTCAGAAGGACCCCCAGAAAGCAAATAATGAAGCACCAAGTATAGTCATATAAATAAAATATAAAAGAATCAATGTATATCAAAATCAATGAGGAACCCAGATTTGCTTAAGAAATACACCCTGCCACAAAGAAGTCAAAACCAACTATCAGCCACCAGATTCTACTTGAAGAAAAATTGTTCTAGGAGAACCCAAACCATGAGCCATGATACCATCGGAGAATCTTGATGAAGAGTTATAGGCCATAGGTCCCTGCCCAAGGAAGCTCACTGGTCTAAGGGGACCATGATACATAGACAAGGGGTCACGACTAGAACCAATGGGGGAAACGAAGAACCCATTCTAGATCAACCCACTACATAGAGGATCATATGTCCACGATTCCTCAAACCCAATTGATACAGCCTACTAGATGGATGATCAACTCCCTACTGAAGGAGGTCATGGTTATCCCACAATATCCAACTATGAATGATAAAGGATCTCAATCTATTCTCCCAAAGGGAGACCAAAACCATATCTTAGACTTGACCTCAAGAGGGGATCACAATCATGTGGTGTGGATGTAATGTTGCACTCAAAACTCAAGGGAAAGGACCAGTGGAATGAAATCAAACAATAATCATCCAAAATAAGAAAATGAAGATTCTAAAGCACTATTTTAGGGGGTACATAGTGTACACCAAGTGATACATGGTGTATCTAGTTATCCCCTTGACTTCCCATATGGAAGAGCCTCACACGACATGTAGTATCCATATGAACAGAATGTGAAAGGATATAAATGGTGTGTAGAGACACATGGAATATTTCTTATGTTATATGGATATGTCCCTATATTGAATCTATGTTCTTTTAACGGTATGTGTATTTCATTTTGTGTCCATATGTGAGTTCGTGCCTGTGTACTCCAACCTATGTCCGTGTACTTCTAAAGTACAAACCAAGTTAACCAGGGAGGGTCATAGACCATGTGATAGATGTCACACACTATTTTATCATTATATCATTCTAAAAACCATAGTTGCTACTAAAGCGTCCCCAGAAGATATGTAATCCCAGATTACACATCATGTGTTATTGGATTTTCCAAAATCCTATATCCACTATCGCGCACCTCCTTCTCTACTCTGGCTTTAAATTTCAGGCCTCACCTCACCGAAAACATGACATCTAAGGATGTCCAAGACTATCTATCTCAGAATAGTGAAATTCTTCACTGGAATCGATTTCAAATCAGATCAAAACACCATTCTTTGTATCATGTTGAAGAAAAATATTTGAAGAATTTTTAATCTTTAGATTCACATTTGCAACCACCATCACACCTCTATCACATTTTGTAGATTCCCGATCTGCGATATCAGAGCGTTGCACCACGAAACAGGTGAAAATGATTTATTGATCGAAAATATTCAAATCACAGGCCAAAAAAGAATGACCATGGTGAAATATAGAATTTGGGGAGAAAATCATCATCAATCAAGATGAATGAACCACGATTGATGTTTTTTTTGATATTGGTTTATTTCCATTAGAACATTAAATAAATCCATCAACAAATTAAACTAAAAAACTTCACCTGATAAAATCCATGAAAAATAAATCCCATCCTGAAATACGCACAATACATGAGTCAATTTATTCATCGATTGATTCACGTTAATTATAGAAATTATGAACAGAGAATTAAAAAATTTAAGCACATGACCTACCTTGATTTTGGATGATCACTAATGATAAATTGTGTTCATTGGTGAGATCCTATAAAATCACTATGCGTCGATCCTCTATCCTCCATCCATCACCGTTCATCATAAATGATTCCTATATCTCAATCCAAAGATTTTCCATAAGTCATAGGGTTATGTGGATATCTCTTGAATCCTAATATAAGGATACATTTAAAAAAATAATAAAGTCATTGGGTCAACAAACAAAATTAGAATAATTTTATTAATTAATTTTATTAATTTTACAACCTTGAAATTTTTTTCACAAATGTCCGGCACTGAACAATGTTAGGTAGCACCTTGGGTAAAATCATTATTCTAAACTTAGTGGTGAAATAATATTTCTAATTCGAGCAACCATTTAGTAGTCATTCAATTTTTTTTGTAAAACTACTTGTTTATGCTATTTAATATCTTAACATATTTCAAACATTTATTTTGGGCACACTAGGCCTTTGAGTCACACACCATATCAGTTCCTAGTATTTAAATCAATCCATATAATATTTAAAAATAATACACAAAAAATCTATGATGTTACATTCTCCCCAACTTAGGGTTTATGTCCCAAAAAAGACAAAACAAGGGATACTGAAAAAGATAAGGGTACTAAGAAATAATCTGAGTCTCTTAATCCCAAGTTCTCTCTTAGAGATTCTCATGCTACAACTAGACATGCACCTAAGGAATCTATCTACTAGAAAGAATCCTCTCATGATGATCCTCTATCTCCAAAGGATAATCCAAAAAGGTCACTTCATCCTCGATGTCCAGCTATCCATAGTCGATAATGTGTGAAGGGTCATGCACGAACCTTCTCATTTGTGACACATGGAAGACATCATGTACCTGGTCTAACTACAAAGATTGAGCTATGTAGTACATGACCTCACCAACTCTACAAAGTATACGGAAAATCCCATGAACATTAAGGATAACTTGTCACTACTACCAAATCTCTTCAATACACATCAAGTGAGATCCCTAGTAATACATAGTCTCCTTACTCTAACTCCAAAGGACTTTTCCCTATTCACATTAGACTTATGATGTCTCAATATAGTTTTCATCCACTCTCGGATGATTTAAACCTTCTCTATTGTGGCTTGCACCAACTCCAGGCCCATGAGTAATGACCCTCCTAGGTTAGTCCAGCAAATTGGTGACCTGCAGGGTCATACCTATAAGGTCATGAATGGTTCTTTACCAATGGTGTAATTATAGAGTTTTTTTGTATTCAAACCCTTCCAAGGGTAGGTGATCCTCACAACAATTTCCAAAATCCAACATGAAATCTCGCAACATGTCCTCCAAGACCTGGATGGCCCTCTCTGTTTGGATGTCAGGTTGGGGGGAATGCTTTGATCCAACATAACTAGGTCCCAAAAACCTCATATAATTCCTTCCACAACTCAGATTTAAAGTGGGAATCCTGATAAGAAACAATCTTTGATGTAACTTTGTGGATTCGACTATCCCCTGAACATAGAGGCATCCTCTCTCTCTACTGAACTATATTCTCAAATAGAAAATAAGTGGGATGATATGGAGAGTCGTTCAATGATCATCCAGAAGGAATCATGTCACCTGTACATATGTGGTAAGCCCATAATGAATCCCATTGATATCCAATCCCACTTCCATTACGGGACCTCAATGGGTTGATCTAAACATGATAGAATCTGGTGCTCAGTTCACTTACTGACAATGCATCAAGAGACAAACTCTAAAACTCATTTAATCATCCCTAGCCACCAAAACTGACATCAGAGGTCATAGTACATATTTCCCACCCCATAACATACCTCTAATAAAGATTTATGAAACTCTCTCAAAACCTCCACCCATTATGTCACTGGTAGCATGGTGTGTCATCTAAAAATAATGATGTGCTCCCCACCATAAGAAAATCAATCAGGAGCATTCCCTATGGATATCTGAGCATGTATCATTTCATAGTCGATATACCCAAGTCATTCCACCTAATTAGATGTAAGTGTGTTTGTGTAACAACAATAAACTAGTGGTATGATTTTCTATATCCATCCACAAAGGATAAATACAATGATGCTAACTTCTCTGATGCCTCTCTCAATAACTATGAACTAGATCTCCTACTAAGAGTATCTTCTACCATGTTCCCCTACCTAGTAGTTTAAACAATCTCAAATTCATAGTCCAAATGGAAATCTAGTCATTTCCTCAGTCTCATGTTAAGATCCTTCTAAGAGAAGATTTACTTGAGACTCTTATGGTTAGAATAGCAGATAAACTGCTCTCTCATCAAGTATAGTTTCCACATCTTAAGTGTGAAAATTACCACTGCTAACTCAATATTGTAGGTCATGTAGTTCATCTTATGTGGTCTCAACTAGTGTGAAACATTGTAATAACTACTTTACTCTAAATCAAAATACAACCCACTCTATCCCTTAATGCCTCACAAAAAATATGTACTTGAAACCCTCCTCTAGTAACATCATGATGGGAGTGCTCGTCAACCTATGCCTTATCTTCTAAAATCACTTATGTCACTTTTACTTTAATAAAAAATTCATCCCTTTCCAATTCAAGGCTATCAAGGGTGATCTAACTCTAGATAAGTTGGGTACAAAGCTCTCATATTACCCCCCCCCCCAATCCAAGGAAACTTCACAACTAAATTTCACTCTTGTGTGGATCCCAAGCATGAAATGCATCAACCTTCACTAGATCCAATGAATCTACAACCTCTGTGATTACATTTCCTAGAAAATATACCTCTAGAATTGAAAACTGACACTTTTAAAGCTTCCTATAAAGCTAGTTCTCTCGGAGTGTGTCCAGGACCATCCTCAAGTGTCTCATATGCTCCTCCTGGGATGCTAAATATACTAGGATTTCATCGATGAAGACTACCATCAACTAATCTAAGAAAGGTTGAAATATCTAATTCATGAGTCCCATGAGCATTGTGGGGGTGTTCATCCAACTAAATGTCATCACCAAGTACTCATAGTGACTGTAATGACATTTAAATGCCATCTTCGATATATCCTCATTCCGTACTCGCAACAAGTGATAACCTGACATGAGGTCAACCTTCAAGAACCATAGTGCCCCTTTCAAAAATTCAAATAGTTCATCAATACTTGGCAGTGGACACTTTGTCTTCATAGTGACCTGGTTTAAGTGATGGTAATCCACACATAAACTCAAGATCCTATCTGCCTCCTTGGAAAACAAAACTAGGGAAACCTAGGGGGAAAACCAAGTCTCACAAAGCCCTTACACATTGAATCATCCAACCTGATCCTCATCTCTAAAAGATCTATGAAATCCAAATAATATGCTCGTGAAAATATTAGTGTCATACTGGGATGCAAGTTGATGTATAAATCTACCTTTTAGTATGAAGGTAAACCTAGAACATCATTAGGGAATATTTCCTAGAACTCCACCACCACTACAGGAAACTAGAAACTCATAACATCCACTACACTAAGGTTCAAGCTAGCTAAATAATGAGTAATCAGCTACACCCTTCTATGAATGATTCCATAATATGCTTCCTCAATTTCATTTTCACCGAAAAAGGAAAACTTGGTTCCCTTAATGTGAACACACCCTAGTATTCCCCAAAAAAGTCAACCTGAGCATTAAAAATGGGTAACCAGTCCATACCAAGAATGATTTCATAAGGCCTCTGTGCCCCTACCATGATATCCCAACCTAAACACTCACCTCCAAGAGTCAAGTAGCACTATCAGTACCAGTGTGTGATCATTAAGTCACCTCCAATAGATGTCTCCGAGTGTAAGGTTCTATTCAACGGTTCTACCAAAATATCTGAGTCTAAAACAAGATTGATGGAATGAAAAGAATGAATATAACCCTTGTATATCAATACTACTTCTAAGTTAGAAAATACATAGATCGTACATCATATCATCCTTGGTGCTTCGGGGTCATAGGTATCCATAGATTATAGTTGTCCTTGACCCTACCCTCTAGCTCCCTGATCTTAGCACGACCACCTGGGGGTGGTGGTAGTAATTGTTCGAACCTCCGACCACCTCCTACTACACTACATACCCCTTTACATGTTCAATTCCCTTCCGACCACCCTGATCCTACCTCTACCTATATCTAAGTGATCCCTCAACCATCTTCTAATTAGTTGTATGACAGGTCAGAAAATCTCTTTTCATATTTCCCAACCATCGTAAGGAAAGACCACCTATCCATTGGCTGATTTGATCCACCCTAAGATCCCTACATAGTTGACCCTTAGTCCTGGAATCACCTCCTAAGGAATTTATCCCCCTAAAATCCCTATTACCTTCATCAACTACATATTATCGAGGTCTTAGCTACTCGATTCCCATTACTAGCTCCCACTACTGTTTTTTTCTCTACTATAAAACTTTCTACCACCAAGGCTCTCTCAAGAACTCCAATATAGATGGAAATGCAAAAAGATAACACTGACGCCTTGATGTCTCAGAACAATGCATACACAAAAGTCTGAACCCTGAATAATTGGCATCAAACCATATCCATGGAGTAACACGAGAGATGAGTAAACCTCATTGAATACTCTATCAAGATCATACTACTGTATTACAGATATATAAGATCTTGTATGAATACCGATTGTGATGTGGATAGATAGAACTTATCACTGAAGAGATGCCCAAAGTCTATCTAGGAGAGAGATGTCTTGTCATGTTACTAAGTCACCAAGCCCCACCATCACCCTGGAGAGCCCAAAAGAAGACTTGCAACAATGACTACTATCTGATCGACATACATACTTAAAAGGAGGAAAATGTGAGTGACTGCCTCTAACCATTCCTTAGCCACCAGATGATCTAGCTCACCCTAAAACCTAAGAGTTTTCTACCTCTGACACTCCAGAAATGCACTCATCCCGAGCTCATCATTAGCTGGTAGTGCTGGTGCTGGCTGTTAATCAATAGGTGGTAGTATATCAAGTAAACCAATTGGAGGTTATATCTTCGATACAATCCCCTATTTTGATTCCTCAACACAAAGAGGATCATCTGCATGATCACGTGATGGAATCCTAGTGGGCTGTCTTCGTAGAGGCATCCTATAATTAATCACGATGTACCAAGATCAAATATTATATCTAGGGTGATGAATCAAGAAGGACATGGAAAACACAACCATTCCTATATGATGCATGTACTATAGTATTCCCTACACCTAGTGTCCTCATGTAATGAGTTGAAATGTATGTGATCAGAGTTCTGGCATGTGTAAATACATCGACCGCCACACCAACATCGGTGTCCCTATCCTGAAATCAAGAACCTGAAACACTAAACACTATTTCCCAAAACCAATCTCACCAACTCAAGTCATAAGGTAGAAGAAAACTCATCTGATACCACTCTTTCAAGACCCAAAACACTGAGGTCTGACCTGTGACTACTCTAAGACTACCACCAATAATCCAGGGGATGAAGAACAGTGCTGAGTAGGCATATCTCGCAAATGGGAGGCATTTTACTAAATTACCTATACAGACACACACATATCCAAGAATGAAAAATTATTAAATGTAAAACAACTAAAATAATTCATGAATACATATAAGATCCCTCAATAGATAATGACAGTAAAGTACTGAAAGACAAAACGGTGCCAAATACAAGCCCAACCAAAAACTATAAAGAGTCCAACCTCCTCCAAGGGTGAGGAATAAGTCAAGTCAGAGATCCCGATAAACACCTTGGTCTGGACAACTCCCACTACACTCCACCCATGACCTTTCCTCCTAGGATACCATCAAATAGGTCATTGTCTTCCAAGACATGACACGTGTTATCAGATCCTGTGTTGGGGTGATTATAACAATACTCATTAGGACACTCCGAAAGCACTAAACATAAATCACCATGTATAGTCATCTTAATAGAATATATAACAATCAATGTATAACAGAAGAATGGATGGACCCAAATATACCTAGTGAAGACATCCCACCATAAGATGGTCATAACCAATTGTTAGTAATGAGATTCAACTCGATGCAACACTCGTTCTAGGAAAACCCACTCAATGAGCCGTCCTACCATTGGAGACACTCAACAAAGTGGTCTGGGTCATTTCTTACAACCCATGGAAACTTGGCCTAAGGGTACCTTGATACATAGACAGGGGGTCGTTCCCATAACTACTGTAGAACACCAAAAATTCAGTCAGTTTCAACCTGCTAAATAAGGGGTTGTATGTCAATGATTCTGGGAACCCTGCTAATATAGCATGTTAGATTGAGTATCAACACCCTACACAGGGAAGTCATGTTGATTCCAAAAACTCCAACCATGGATGATAAAGGATTTCACTCCCGTATCATAGAGGGATACCACAACTCTACATAATAATCGACATGTAATGGACCGGACTTCTCTGGTCCATTACTTTGTGAAAATTAGGGTTAGGAAGAGGTCGCGTGAGTTTCTGGGGAGAAGGATTTAATTGATGGGAGAGAGGGAGTAATTATAAGATAATAATGGCGTCAATAATAATAATAATAATTAATGATAATGATGGAGACTTGTTGATGAAATGGAAAGAGGATTTATTACTATTATATTAAATAATAAATGGTAATGGTGGATTTTAGTCTGTGATTAATTAAATGGAATGGTTTTAATTTAATATGTGAATAACCATGGTAAAATAATTCAATGGGATTAAATTAGAACATTGATAATGGGTTTTATTATTATTAATTTTATTAATAATAACATTGAAGCGAGAGTGGAGTTGGGCGCCACACACAAGTAGTGCACGGGGGGAAGGAGGAGGCGTGGAAATAGAGTTGTGTGTGAGTGATTGAACATTTATTCACTTTTAATAATCATTATGATTTTAATTCCAATAATGTTAAAAAAAATAAGTCAACACGGGGAGTCAATCAAGGGGAGGATCCACTTTTTTTGGAGAATGGGGGAATTGTGGAAGATAGAAAGATATTGGAGAGAGAAAGAGTTTAAAGGAAATAATGATTTAAAATTTAAAGCAATAAAATAAATAAGTTAAAAAAAGGAAATCAATAAAGGTGTAATGGGGTGATGCGCACCAAATTGGGGAGATTTTGTGCATGGATTATGAATGTGAGAATTTATGGAATTAAATTAAATTAAATTAAAAATAATAATTATAAAATAATGTAATTATTATTGCTGTTGGGAAAACTAAATTTTCACGGTTTCTTCCTCTTGCGACCTCAGTTTCATGAACCATCAGCAGTAGTGTGACCCAGACTTTGAGACGGAATTTAAGAGTCCAATATTGGATGTCTTTTTCAGGTTTTCAGATCGTGTACCTTAAATGCTTGTGAATTAATAGATTTAATATTATTATTAAATCTTCAACCAGCCATAACTCCCGCGTGCGACGTCATATTTAATTCTCGTCAATGGCAATGTGATCCTGTCATTAATATGATCGATTAATGTATAATATGGGATATTAAATTATTTTTCATGGATCAGGTCCACAAAACACCCAATATTATTATTATTATTATTATTATGGGATCTTCCTTCAAACATATCTCCCTCATACGGTGTTGGAATGGCGAACCATCTATGACGTTGCAACCTTGAAATTAAGATGGATGATTCAAAGACCCTAAATCCTATGTTAATTATTCATATGGCTTAGGATGTTTTTACTCGTTCAAACCATGTGAGATAATGCGATCCTTTTTTAATGGGGAATTAAGCGTATCTTAAACCGTCGCACCATTAAATCTTCAAAAGGGACAAGATATCATCCACCCTTGTTCTTCCTCATTGTTCTCGGCTATGAGATGCTAGAACTTTCAATCCATCCCATAGGAGTTGCACAATAAATCTTTACTCCTCAGATCATTTCTGCTCTATTTTGATGCAACCAAGCTGTAACAATCAGTCCTCAATATAAGGTATGTTATCTTGTCATTCCTTTGGGATCATCTTCTCCAATTTCTCCCTTCCATATTATAGCATGTAATCTCCATGCTTCTAATGGGGTTTTTCTTGGGGTTTGGTTGGTGTGGTCGTACAATGGAATCCTCAGGTGGATGCAGTAGGCACGAGAGGAGGATCGTGACCCATTGTGTGGATAAATAACGTCAAGAACTCTTCGAGGCAGGGGATTCATTACTTATCTCTTATTTTACGTGAAACTTTATTGTTATCATGTTTAATCCCACTGGATGACAATGGTATTTACATAATAAATATTTAACTAGATAAATAAATTGATATTGATCATTTTTTATTGCCTCATGTTTTTCTAGATAGTGTGATATCTACGCATGCTTTGATTAGATGTTCGTTCTTGATGGAAATAATAAAATAACGTAAATAGGGATTAATTGATAATTGTTTGGCTAAAGATAAAGCGGCATGTAAACGAATCGGGATCTATTTGTAATTCGGTGTCAATCAAATTGGTGAAGTTTGTATGTTTAATTATTTTTGATAGCTTACTGACTAGGTTTCCCGAATTTGGAACCTACGAATAATAAATCTGTTAATTTAAGATGGATTAAAGAACTGATTGTTTGATGATTACTTAAAGGGTTCTGAGTTACCCTCTTCATTGTTAAAGGGACAAGAGCCCAATTAAATGTGTTTTTTTCTCCTACTGTTTGTGCTATGATGTGATCCTCGATGGATATTGTGATATGTGGGGGCATGGAGGATTTTGGTTGGGGTAGCAGATGACGCCTACAGTGGTGAGATGCATCATTTTATGCATTTGGGTGTCAGGGAGGACACCAGGGATGATGGAATGGAGTGGATGTGATTTTTTGATTCTTGGTAATTTTGATTGGTTGTTTATCTACTTTACTTTTCCCCACTATTTAGGGTAGCTGGTATTACTTACCCTTCTTCGGAAAGAGGTGACAACACACAAGGTATGCCATGGGCTTTCCATGTTTAGATTCTCAAGGAAGGATGGGTATATTCTCTTAATATAAGTGGAAAAGACTCGACGTGTAGTACATCTACTCACCGTGTTGAGCCCCCTTGTGTTTAGTAGCATATAATGTTTTCCTAGAATGCCTGGGAATGTGGGAAAATATTTCTATAATTAATAATTGAATAAATGGTGTTAAACCATGTGGATGGAGTTGCTAGAACATAATGATGAGGTTGTAATTTTTGAAGGAATAATTGACTTTGGGTGTGATGATAATGAAATTTAATGTGGAATTATTCATGGTTAATTAAGGTTTAATGAATTGATTAACATAAAGTGGAACTGATAATATTCAAATGGATTAATCTATTAAAGATCTTTAAATAGTTGTGTTCTTATTGGATACCTAGTCTTAGATGTAGCAGACTAGAGTCTGAGAGATGTTAGCTGAAGTTGGTTCTAAGACTAGTTTATTCCCATAGTGTGGTTGTGATTTATAATATATCATACAATTTTTGTGTTTCTATACGCTACTCCACCATGTCAGTAGGAGAAACTGACACCTCGGGGATTCTAAGCCCTGGGGGTGTTTTTGCCAATATTCTAGTGGGAGGATGCATGGCTGACTACCCCCTTTGGCCCCGATCTCTTCTCATGGTAGTTACTAGTGATGGCAGGCAAATTGGTTAGTTTTTCCCATATATGTGTGCATAGGGCTGTAAAATATTGTGTTTATTCAAACACATATATTCTGAATATTGTTTCCTATTTACTACTATAGGTGTAACGTGGATAGGCTGTGATGGCTTGAGGGCCCTTACTCGGTGTATGGGCTATAATGGCTTGAGGTATAATACCAGACGTATGATACACGTTATGCGAGCAGTGGTGGCTCCCAGAAACTACCTGTTTACTTTGGTGTATGGACGCGGTGGTTTTGTTGCACAGGGTGCATATTGTGGTGCTTCGCCGAGGTGTCTACGGGAAATCCTTTTTGGAGAGAGATGCTCTGGACGTGCGATATTGGGGAAAAGGGGAAAACCAATGGGGAAGTAGTAGCAGGGTAACCTTGATATTCATTATTATATAATATATTCTTGTATGCGTTACTTGGTGAGAGTATCCATGGTGAGGTTGGGAACATAGTATACCTGTTTAGGTGATGAGTTTGTCTCACTTATTGTTCGTTGTGCTTTAGCATGCTTTCTATACTTTTTCATGAAAGGAATCGGGGAGGATCAAACTGAGTATACTGTTATACTCACCCTATGTATATATAAACTATTTTCAGGTCACTTTGATTTGGTTGGAGATCAAGTTTGTTTCTACTAGCTTGGGGTCGCAGGAGCTGTTCGGGCTAGTGTTTGATGTTGTTTTTACTTTCTTTTGGGTACTTGATGTTTTTCCCCTTTTATTTGTAGTACTTCTTCATGTCATTTCATATGTGTACTTGGGTTTTCATTTATATTTCATTATTATTTGGAGTTGATTTGTGTCTATCTTATCTCTATCTACTGCATGTGTTCCCTTAGAGGGTAATGCCTCCCATTTTGTGTGTTACTATACCCTCAGTTCTAGTCACCAACCCGGGGGGCCTACTAGAGGCGGGACTTTGGGGTCATTATCTCCCTTCTCGCATTGCCAGCCCGGGAGGGGTACACGTTGTGGGGAGGGGGTCATGACAGAGTGGTATTAGAGGCAGGGTTGAGGGATAGGATGGAGTTTGGAGTTAGGCACAGGTGTGGTTGCATGGGTTGGTAGGGAAATAGTTTCATTCATGTTTATCAAGTGAGGTAAACACTAGAGACTGGCTGAGACATAGGTGTTTATGACCCCCTATGATCTGATGTACGGACCATTATGTTTACAATGGCTACTAAACAAGGTGATACTAGTTACATGGTAGAGACCTAGGAAAAGATCATGCATCATTATTCTTTATGCTTATGTTTGAATGGTTGTACCTTGGGATATGTTAACCTAAAATGAATAAAAGAAAAAAATTAATTAATTAATGTTGTGTCTTCCATATTCTAGTTTTAGTAACTCTAATAGTTATTATTTTATAGGTATGGCTCCAGGTCAAAGTCCTCATTCGGTTTGTGCAAGAAATGTCCAGCAGGCTATTCCAGCAGATCACCACATGGTAGAGGTTGATGGCGATGACACTTTGAAGAAGACACTCCGACAGTTTCAGTGCCAGAGCCTGTAGAAGTATGAGGGCTCCGTTTCAGATGCCGTCATGGAAGACTGGTTAGAGGAGGTCGAGATCATCTTCAGTTCAATTTGTGCTAGGAAGGAGCACTGTGTGTCCTTGGTTATGACAATTCTACATGGAGCTGCGAGGCAGTGGTGGTTCTTGTTTCTTAGGTACCGTGAGGAGTCAGAGATCTCATGGGAGGAGTTCCGAGACAGGTTTAGAGTCAGGTTTCTTTCTTCGACTGTGAATGCATCCATTAATCAGGAACTTATAACCCTTCGACAGGGGAGATCCAGTGTTTGAGAGTTTGGAATCCATTTCAGGAGTCTTTTAAGATATGCTTCGGACCTATTACCAGATGAGGAGGTTAGGGCGAGGCATTTTGAGGAGGCTTTGCATCCAGAGAACCAGTTCCAGGTCACCCCATTTATGTTGAAGAAATATCTGGAGGTACTGGTGAGGGCATAGTTTGTCGAGAAAACTTTGGATAGGACCAGATCATCATGAGAGGGGAATTAGTATGATTACTCATGAAGCAGATCTGTGGTCTGGGGTTCCCGGTTTTCAGGGCAGAAGAGTTTCCATTCAGTCGGGGGTAGGTCCCAGCCCTTCACATCTCGTTTCTCCAGAGGCAGCAACTCGCAGGCCTATTCCAAGGGATCAGGTGCTTGTTTTTCTTGTGGTGGTCATGGCCATCAGCAGCGGGAGTTCCCAAACTTTCAGAGCGGTCATCGTTCACTGGGCACTATGCTCCAGGTTCCACCATTGAGGTAGTTCCATCCGAGGCAGCAGCAGCCAGTTACACTAGCTTTAGATCATTAGATGGTAGATGGGGTAGGTAGAGGACATCCCCATGATGCTCCCAATCCTCAGAGAGCAGAGCGTGACTATGGTGGTGGTTGTCATCAGGGGCAGAGAGGCCGTGAAGTAGGTCATGGTCAACTTCATGCTCTAGTGTTGCCAGCTCCAGGAGAGCCAGACATTGTTTGAGGTACCCTCTACATTTTTTCTACCTTGGTGTATGACTTATTTGATTTAGGAGCCACACACTCCTTCATATCACCTACCCTTGTCCAAGCTTTGGGACTTGAGGTAGAGAGGCTTCCAGTGCCCTTGGCATTGACTACGCCAGTTGGAGGTCAAGATTGCTTGTTTGATGTATGTAAGGACTGTGAGCTAGTGTTGGGGAAACACCGCTCTTGAGGAGATTTCCTATGTCTACGAATACAACCATATGATGTCATCATCAGCATGGATTGGTTGTATTCAGTGCAGGCTATCGGGTATTGCTTTTGAAAAAATGTCATCTTCATTGGTACGAATGGAGAGAAAGCGGTGTTTGTTGGTTAGCGAGACCCTCGGATGGGTCATAGGCACGGTACATCCTTATCATCCATGATGGCTGAGTTGATGCTGAGTTCTTCAGAGGTTCAACAGTTGGAGTTTCCTATGGTCGTAGAGGAGTACACTTATATATTTCCAGAAGAGGTTGTAGCATTACCCCCTTGACGAGATATCATGTTCAGGATCGAGCAATAACCTAGAGCGTCTCCTATCTCTATGTATCCATATAGGATGGACCCTTCTGAGTTATGAGAGCTACCTATACAGCTTGATGGTCTGTTGTAGTTTGGTTTTGGTCGGCCAAGTGTGTCACCATGGGGTGCACCAGTTTTGTTCGTGAAGAAGGCCGATGGCGGTTTACGATTGTGTGTCGATTATCATCGCTTAAACAAGGTGACAATAAAGAATCGTTATCCTCTTCTGCGAATTGATGATTTATTTTTATCAACTGAAGGGTGCAAGTTGGTTCTCAATGATCGACCTAAAGGTTGGGATATCATCATATGCATGTGAAGGATGAGGATATTCTGAAGACTTCTTTTCGTTGTCGTCATGGGAATTATGAGTTCATTGTAATGCCATTTGGAATGACAAATGCTCCAACTATATTCATGGGATTGATGAATGCTATGTTCTGTGTGTTCCTAGAAAAATTCATGGTAGTTTTCATCGATGACATCCTTGTGTACTCCACATCTGAAGATGAGCATGTAGAGCATCTATGAGCCGTTTTGGGAGTTCTTCGCCAACATCAGTTGTACGAGAAGTTGTTAAAGTGTGAATTTTTGACTCGAGAAGTCCGTATTTTGGGTCATGTTGTGTCCCAACAGGGAGTAGCTGTGGATCCATCGAAGTTAGAAGCGGTTGTGTCTTGGGAAGCCCCCAAGACAGTGTTAGAGGTGCGAAGTTTCCTTGGTATCGCCAGCTACTACATGAGGTTCGTAGCCAATATCTCACGAGTTGCGACTCCTCTGACAGATTTGACCAAGAAGGATCAGGCATTCATATGGACTGATCAGTGTCAGGTGGCATTCTAGTATCTAAAGGAGAAGTTATTAAGTACTCTCATCCTTTGTCTTTCCGCTGAGGGAGTCTATTTTGATGTTTTCTTCGATGCTTCACATCTAGGGTTAGGATATGTTCTCATGCATCAGAGGTCAGTGGTTTCTTATGGGTCTCAGAAGTTGCGTCCCCATGAATGCAACTATACCACCCGTGATCTTGAGTTGGCAGTCGTGGTGTTTTCTCTGATGTTGTGGATACATTACCTCATTGGTGAGCACTTTGTGGTTTTCACTAATCATAAGAGTTTGAGGTATGATTTCTCCGAGCATGACTTGAACTTATGACAGAATCAGTGGATGGAGTTCTCACAGGAATACGACTTTGAAATATCATATACACCTATAAAGGGGAATGTTGTAGCTAATGCGCTAAGCCAAAAGTCACGTAGTGATGTTGTGCTTGAATTCGGTGATTCCAAGAGAGTAATGGAAGAACTGTCAGTATTTCCTCTTGATATGGGGGGAGTTGGGGGTATAGGTTGCCTTTTTCAGATGACAGTACAGTCATCCCTGGTGTAGAAGGTGGAAGAGTCCCAGTTGGGAAATATAGATGTGGAGGTTTGGAGAGACCGAGTTGTTTATTGTGAGGCCCCTAATTTTTGTTCGGAGGACGAACAACACCGAGTGTTCTATCATGGATGGATTTTTGTTCCCTTTATGATGCACAATACAATTCTCCGAGTGTTCAATAGTTCATGCTTAGCAGTACATCCTGGCGTGACAAATATGTACCAATCCTTGAGGAGTCAGTTTTGGTGGTCTGGGCTGGAGCGTGCGATTGCAGAGTTTGTGTCTTGATGTTTAGTCTACCAGAAGGTGAAGGTTGAACACAGTGTTCCTGGTGGTCTTCTCCAGCCATTAGAGATTCCTCAGTGCAAGTGGGGGGACTTATCAATGGATTTTGTTACAGGTTTACCTCGGGCTCTGGGAGGACATGATTCTATTTGTGTGGTATTGTATCGTTTAACAAAATCAGCCCACTTCATAGAAATCAAGGAGTCAAGTACAGTGGATGTTTTATCGAGGCAGTATCTAGAGGAGGTGGTGAGACTTCATGGAGTCCCTAGGATGATCATTTCTGATAGAGATCCTCATTTTACCTCCAGGGTGTGGAGAAATCTCCAACATGCTTTTGGTTCTCAAATATTCCTTAGCACTACTTTTCACCCTCAAATGGATGTTCAGATAGAGCGAACCATCAAGAATCTTGAAGACTTGTTACGCTCTTGTGTTCTTGATTTTGGAGGTTCATGGATGAGGAACTTACCCTTGGTGGTGTTCTCTTACAATAATATTTTTCACTACACCATCGGTATGGTGCAGTTTGAAGCCTTATATGGCCGACCATTCCATTCTCCATTATGCTGGACTGGGGTCGGAGATTCAGCAATTCTCGTACTGGAACTAGTGCAGAATACAACAGAGATGGTTCAGGTGATTTGTGAGAGGATAAAGACAGCACAAGATCGTCAGAAATCATATGCTGATCAAAGGAGGAGTACCTTAGAGTTTAATGTTGGATATCATGTGTTTCTGAAGGTGACTCCTCATCATGGGAAACAAAGGTTTGGTCATGGAAGTAAGTTTTCTCCCCGGTTTGTTGGGCCTTTCGAGGTGTTATCTCATGTTGGTGATGTGGCATATCGAGTAGCACTTCCCCCACAGATGATTCAGATACATGATGTTTTCCAAGTATCACAGCTCCATCGTTATCTTCATGCTGACTCCCACATTATCGATTGTGGAGATATCTATGTTGATGATGGTGCAACCTTTGAGGAGAAACCAGTGGAGATTCAAGAACGCAAGGGGAAGGTGTTGTGCAGGCGTTATATCCCCTTGGTACGTGCCTTATGGCGACACAGTGGCATGGAGGGGAGTACCTGGGAATGTGGGTCACAAATATGTGCTCAGTACCTAGAGTTTTCTTATTCTTAACTCTTTTCATGTAATAATGTTCCCTTTTTGGTTAGACCTTTCATGTTTTATTTATGAATTTCTTTTGTTGCATTTGTGGCTTGATCTCTTTTGGGAGGTATCTCCAGGGTTGTTGTTCGGACCTTGTTTCTTTTTTTGTCTCTTCAGGTTGGTTTTTAATTCTCATGGATGAGAATGTTTTGAAAGGTATCTGATGTAATGGCCCGGACCTCTCTGGTCCATTACTTTTTGATAATTAGGGTTTGGAAGAGGTCGGGTGAGTTTCGAGGGAGAATGATTTAATTTATGTGAGATAGGGAGTAATTATAAGATAATAATGGGAGTCAATAATTATTATTATTATTAATGATAATCATGGTGACTTTGTGATGAAATTAAAAGAGGATTTATTACTATTATATTAACTAATAAATGGTAATGGTGGATTTTAGTGTGTGATTAATTAAATGGAATGGTTTTAATTTAATATGAGAATAACCTTGGTAAACTAATTTAATGGGATTAAATTAGAACATTGATGATGGGTGTTATTTTTATTAATTTTATTAATAATAACATTGAAGTTAGAGTGGAGTTGGGCGCCACACACAAGTAGCTCATGGGGGGAAGGAGGAGGCATGGAAATAAAGTTGTGTCTGAATGATTGAACATTAATTCACTTTTAATAATCATTATGATATTAATGCCAATAATGTTAAAATAAAATAAATAAGTTAAAAAGGGGAGTCAATCAAGGGGAGGAACCAATTTTGTTGTAGAGTGAGGGAATTTTGGAAGAGAGAAAGAGTTTGGAGAGAGAAAGAGTTTAAAGGAAATAAAGATTTAAAATTTAAAGCAATAAAATAAATAAGTTAAAAAAAGGAAATCAATCAAGGTGGAATGGGGTGATACCCACCAAATTGGGGATATTTTGTGCATGGATTTTGAATGTGATAATTTGAGGAATTAAATTAAATTAAATTAAAAATAATAAAAAAATAATAATGTAATTATTATTTTCGTTGGGAAAACTAAATTTTGACAGTATCTTCCTCGTGCGACCTCGGTTTCACGAACCATTAGCGACAGTGTGACCTAGACTTCGAGACGGAATTTAGGAGTCCAATATTGGATGTCATTTTGTGGTTTTTGGATTGGGTACCTGAAACGCTCCTGAATTAATAGATTTAATATTATTATTAAATATTTGACCCGCCATAACTCCCACGTGCAACGTCCGATTGACTTCTCGTCAGTGACGATGTGATCCTGTCATTAATATGATCAATTCAAGTACAATATGGGATATTAAATTATGGTTCATGGATCGGGTCCACAAAACACCCAATATTATTATTATTATTATTATTATTACGGGGTCTTGCATCCAACATATCTCCCTCATACGGTGTTGGAATGGTGAACCGTCTCTAATGTTGCAACCTTGAAATTAAGACAGATGATTCAAGACCATAAATCCTATGTTAATTATTCCTATGGCTTGGGATGTTTTTACTTGGTTAAACCATGTGGGTTAATGTGATCCTCTTTTAATGGGCAATTAGGTGTCTCTTAAACCATCGCCCCATTAAATCTTCAAAAGGTACATGATATCATCCTCTCCAGTTCTTCCTCTATGTTCTCAGCTATGAGATGCAAGAACCTTTCAATCCTTACCATAGGAGTTTCACAATAAAACTTTACTCCTTGGATCGATTCCTCTCTTTTTTTATGCAACCAAGCTGTAATGAGCAATCCTCAATATAAGTTATGTTTTATCATCATTCCTTTGGGATCATCTTCTCCTATTTCTCCTTTCCATATTATTGCATTTAATCTACATGCTTCTAATGGGGGTTTTCTTGGGGTTTTTGTTGGTACGGTCATACTGTGGCATCCTCGGGTGGGTGCAGTTGGCACGAGAGGAGGATCGTGACCTGTTGTGTGGATAAATAATGCCAGGAACTCTTCGAGGTAGGGGATTCATTGCTTCTCTCTTCTTTTACATGAAACTATATTGTTATCTTGTTTAATCCCATTGGATGACAATGGAATTGACATAATAAATATATAACCAGATAAATAAATTGATATTGATCATATGTTATTGCCTCATGTTTTTCTAGATTGTGTGATATCTATGATTGATTTGATTAGTTGTTCGTTATTGATGTAAATCAGCAAAGAACGTAAATTGGGATTAATTGATAATTGTTTGGCTAAAGTTAAAGAGGAATGTAAATGAATCTGGTTCTAGTTGTAATTTGATGTTAATCAAATTGGCGCAGTAAGAATGTTTAATTATTTGTGAAAGCTTAATGATTAGGTTTCCTGAATTACGAACCTATGAATAATTAATCTGTTAATTCAAGATGGATTAAAGAACGGATTGTTTGATAATTCCGTAAAGGGTTCTGAGTTACCCTATTGATTGTTAAAGGGACAAGATCCCAATTAAATGTGGTGTTTGTTTTCCTGATGTTTGTGATGTGATGTGATCCTGGATGGTTGTTGTGATATGTGGGGGAACAGAGGCTTTTGTTTGTGGTAGAAGATGATGCCTAGAGTGGCGAGATGCATCAGTTTATGCATGTGGGTGTCAGGGAGGACACCAGGGATTATGGAATAGAGTGGATGTGATTGTTGGGTTCTTGTTAATTTTTATTGTTTGTTTATCTTCTTTACTTTTCCCCACAGCTCAAGGCAGCTGGCCTTACTTACCCTTCATCTGAAAGACGTGAAGACACGTGGGGTATGCCACGTGCTTTCAGTGTTTAGCTTCTTAAGGAAGGATGGGTATATGCTCTTGCTATAAGTGGAAAAGAATCGACGGGTAGTACATCTACTCACCGTGTTGAGCCCCCTTGTGTCTAGTAGCATATAATGTTTTTCTAGAATTCTTGGGAATGTGGGAAAGTATTTTTATAATGAATAATTAAATAAATGGTGTTAAAACATGGGGATGGAGTTGCTAGAACATAATGATAAGGTTGCAATTTTTGAAGGAATAATTGACTTTGGGTGTGATGCTAATGAAATTTAATATGGAATTGTTCATAGTTAAATAAGGATTAAATAATTAATTAACATAAAGTGGAACTGATAAAAAGGGAATGAATTAATCTAATAAATTTCTTTAAATGGCTGTGTGCTTATAGGATACCTAGTCTTAGAAGTATAAACCTAGAGTCTGAGAGTCGTTAGCTATAGTTGGGTCTAAGACTAGGTTATTCCCATAGTGTGGTTGTGAGTTATAATATAATCTGTACTTTTTGTGTTTCTATACGCTACTATGCCCTGTCAGTAAGGAAAACTAACACCTCGGGGATTCTGAGATCTGGTGGGGTGTTTTCCCCAACATTCTAGTGGGAGGATGGATGGATGACTACCCCATTTGGCCCTACTCTCTTCTCTGGGTAGTTACTGGTGAAGGTAGGCACATTGGTTACTTTTTCCCATATATGTGTGTAGAGGGCTATAATGGCTTGTGGTTATTCACACACATATATTCTGGATATAGTTTTCTATGTACTACTATAAGTGTAACGTATATAGGTTGTGATGGCTTGAGTACCCTTACTCGGTGTATGGGCTGTAATTGATTGAGGTATAATACCCGACGTATGATACATGTTATGTGATCTGTGGTGGCTTCTGGAAACTACCTGGTTACTTTGGTGTGTGGACTTGGTGGTTTTGTTGCACGAGGTGTATATTATTGTGCTTCGCCGTGGTGTCGGTGGGCAAGCCTTTTTGGAGAGATTTGCTCAGGACATGCGACTTTGGGTCAAAGCGGCAAACCAGTGGGGTAGTAGTAGCGGAGTACCCTTGATATTCTTTATTATATGATATATTCTTGCATGCGTTACTTTGTGAGAGTAGCCATGGTGAGGTTGGGAACTTAGTATACCCTCGGTGCTAGTCGCCATCCCGAGGCCTACTGGAGGCAGGACTTGGGGGTCATTATCTCCTTTCTCACATTGTTGGCCCAGGAGGGGTACATTTTGTGGGGAGGGGGTCGTGACATGAAATCCGAGGGGATCATAATCCATTTGTGGGGATGTAAGTTCACACTACAACCTTGAGGGAAAGGACCAAGGGAATGAACTCAAACTATAATTGTCCAAGATAAGAAAACAAAGAGCCTAACACACTCATAAAAGAGGTACACAATGATTACCATGTGGTACAAGGCATGTCCAAATATCGCCTTAACTACCTATGTCGAAGAGCCTCATACAACATGTAGTCTCCATATACAAGGTGTGTTAAAGGATATACATCGCATGTAGAGACACATGGTATCATGCTCATGTTTCATGGATGTGTCTGTATACCGAAGCCATGTACGTGTATCGGTCTATGTATGCCAAGCTGTGTCCATGTGGGTGTACACGACATGTCCATGCATGTGTACTCCAACCCATGTTCATGTACTTCCGAAGTACTTTTCGAGTCTACCAAGGAGACTCACATGTAGTGTGACAAGGGCCAAACATTGTGTGATCATCATCTCTTTCTCCAAGCCCTATCCACCACTAAAGGGGCCCTACACACCATGTAATCCAATATTTCATGTTGTGTGTTACAGTATTTTCTAAAATCCCTAATTTGTGGTCACATGCCACCTCTACCACTCCGAACATCAATTTCTCACCTCATATCACTGAAAATATGTAGATCTAAGGTCTTCCAAGACATTCCATCATTGAACAGTGTCTTCCTTCACTATACCAAATCGAAAATTGGATCAAGACACCATTCATTGTTTTTCAATTTAGAATGTCACTTTAGGAATCATTCACCATTTAATTTGATGTTGAAACCACTATCGCACCACATTTACATTGGGCCTATCCTAGATATGTGATATTGAATCGTTGATCCAAAAGAGGTGCACAATAATCATTTGATTGATAATAGTTGAACATCGTTCTAATGATGAATTTCCATGGTAAAATAAGTATTTGGGGGATAAAAGAACCATCAATAAAGTGGATTGAACCATGATTGATGTCAGTTTAAATTATAGTTCATTCCCATTAGAACTATAAAAGAATCCATTAAAAAATTAAACCAAATAAACTCCCCCAATAAAATCACCACAAAGTAAATCACATCCCGCAATATGCATGATTAGTAAATCAATTTGATCATTTAATGACTCACATTTGATATAGAAATTAATAACGAGGAAATAAAAAAATTGAATCACATTCCAAACCACGATTTAGATTAATTTCTAATTATGAAGAAATCTAAATTTTGTTCGTTGGAGGGATCCAAGAAAATCAATGTTCATTAATCATTGATCCTCGATTCATCATCGTTTTTTAGAAAGGGTTCCCATATCTCTCTCCAAAAATTCTCCAAAAGTCCCACAGTAATGGGGATATCCCTATAATTCTAGCATGATGATGAATCTAAAGAAAATTCAAGTCCCTATGCCCAAAAAACAATTAAAATAATTTAATTATTTTATTTTATTAATTTTATTAATTTTATTCCCATAATAAATTTTTCACAAACGAATGACACTGACTAGTGTTAGTTCTCACTGGGGGTAAAGATGTCATTCTAAACTCAGTGGAGCACTCAGATTTTGGATTCGAGAAGCAGTTTAGGATTCATTTTACTTTTTTAGGAACATTATATAAACATGATATTTAAAATTTTAATATATTTAAAATATTTATTCTAGATACAATGGGCCTCATAATCACATATTGTATCAGTGCATGTTCTCTAAATTAATCCAGATAATATTTAAAAAAAATAAAAGGAAAATATGAGACATTACATCATGATCTATTTCATTTAATCTAATATGATTAACAATTGGGGTCAATTATTAGATCTTTTAAATGAATTTTTAGTTTTATTTATTTATATTTTATGGGGTAACATTTTCTTATACCTAAAAATATAAATTTTTTTAAGATGGCAGGAAATTTATAGAATGATTGGTTGATTCTATATAAACCACATCACATTGAAAGTATCTACCAGGAGACTCGAACAAAACCTTTTCATAAACTACTCAGTATTGAACACTGGACTACTATGGTAAAAACTTATCAATCCCCTTATTCTAACCCCGATAATATTTTAGGAATTTTTGTTGAAAAATCTATTTTGAATTACAATTTAATGAAAATTTTATATTGTGATAGTAACAAAAAAGTTTTTATTAATATTTCTTCTTATAGGAATGATCATAAAATTTAGAAAATTTCTAAAGTTACAAAAATTAGCTCAAATAATTTTATTAGAAAAAATATTGGAATTATTTAGGTTAAATATTTTGACATAAGGATGGGAGATTATGAAATAGTGAATAAGATGTTTCATATGACTACAAGAATTTTTAATAGAATAAATAATCTTGACGGATCCTTTCAAATTATTTTTCTTGTTGAAAGAATCATGATATCTCACCTTAAATGTGGCATTATATGAATGTCAAAATTGATAAAATAATTAATTTTAAGTATATTCCAAGTAAGAACTAATGACTAATTATATCAATTTGAAATAGATTTTACGACAATTTTTGAAGAGGATATTTCAAAGTGGGTAGGAGTAGCTACAAAATATGTAAATATTTTTTCTTATAAATATTATGAATTTAAAATTATAGAATGTGAGAAAATAACGTTTGGATAAAATTTTTTCTAGTTTTTTTAAAAGGATGAAAAATGATGATTTTGAAAAATTATCAAGAAGGAACACATAAAAGGATAGTAAAAAAAGTGAAATAAAACCTAATACAAACATTATGTACATTAATTTATATTATATTAAGTTTTAGTGGAAAAAATAGGTCACCTAAAATAAGAATATCCTAGATTGATAAATTTAAATATTTTTGATATGTAAAAGAAACGAAGGCAAAAATAATTTAACTTCTTCCTAGAGTTGTACTGAATAATCCTATTATAGTTAAGAATATTAGAATGGGAAGGAATCAGATAACCAATGAATTATTGAATCTTTAAATGATATTAACAATTTATGTTTATATTCTTGATATTCTGATAAGTATTTTGATTTTTTAAACCCAGTCAATGTTAAATTAAATGAATAAATTGATAGATTTAGAAAACATGTTTTCAAAGTTTCATATACATATATTATACTAAAATTTAATTAAAATGAAAAAATTTATAAAAATAAATCCAATATTTTTGAAAATTAAAAACATAAGAGGAATTATTCTACCTAAAATTAAAATGTTCAGTATGAATTGAAAATTTCTCAAATGTTTAATTAAAATAAAATGTAAGAGATTGAAGATCAAAATAAAAACTTGTATACATTTTTTCGTGGAAGAAATAGGAATAAAAAAGAGATTCATTTAAATATGATAAATTTAAATAAAGAAGGTATTTCATAAAATGTGATATTACCATAGCTGTATGTGAATTATTTTCTGAAAATTTCAAAATGTTATACTTCTACTATTGTTTGTTTTAGATGTATGATGAAAGGAAACTATGAAAATGAATACAGAATCTGATTCTACACCCTTTGGTATTTTCTAAGACTGGTTTTTCTAAATCATTGTCTTTTACAGTACAATATAATAATTTATGAAAATCTATCTAGGTACCTTATAAATGTTTCAAAAAATTAATTGGAATTACAGTAGAATGTGTACCAAAACATTTGGCTAATTAATTTTCAAGGAAAATTGACTGGATGTCTTAATAATGATGTATGATATACGAATAGTGTATTATCCATCCTTATGAAAAGATACCCATTAAAACTTATTTATTCAAAAAAAGTGATTTAGGTATAATTACATTTAGATATAATTCCCAAGAATATGTAAAATGTGTTGGTGAAATAAGTATTTCAAACCCTACCATTATTTCTATAGTTTAATATGTTGGAGTTTTACAATATAATATAAAACTTAGTTGTAAAATATATGATGATGGAATGAAATTTAAATTTAATAATTATAAATTTTTAAGAAAGGTATTTTTCTTTAGAATAAATGAATTAGATATGTGAATTTCATATTTTTATATAAATTATACATACAAGAAATATTTATGCAGTTACCCAACTTAAATAAAGGTATGTTTTTATATGTGAATCATGTATAAAAGTTAATCAACATAAAAATTATTTTAGATCAACTAATCAAATTTTTTTAACCAAACCTTTATAGTTTTCTTATATTCACTAGTTTCAACCTACAAAAATTGGTAGTCTTAGAGGAAAGGAATTTACTTTAGTTATTGATTTTGATTTTAGTAGATTTTCTCAAGTTTACTTTCATGCTCATAATAATTAAACCCTATAAAATATTAATATTATTGGTAATTTAGTTCAAAATTTAAAATCTTATATGATTACTATTTTTCATAGTGGTTGAGGAGTTGAATTTAATTTTTTAAATTTGTGAATTTTTATGAGATGTATTCCTATTTTCATAATATTTCATCACATATAACATCATTGAAAAATAGAGATGTTGAAATAAAGAATCACACCTTAATTGAAATGGATTTAATTATTCTATTTGAATACAGTTTACTTAAATATTTTAGGCGCAAATCTATTTTTATTTAAAATTAAATATATAGTAGACATTTTTCATTGAAAAATTCCCATTATGAATTATAGAATGGAATGAAACATTATGTTTAGTTTTAAATGTATTTGGATATAATTTTTTAATTTAAATATAAAATAATTTAGATACATTTGATATAAAATTTGATGAATGAATTTTGTTGGTTATTCTAATATATGTAATGATTATATTTTTTTTAATAAAATAACTATAACTATTAAAGAATTTGTCACATTATTATTTATGAAACTATAGTCAAATAGAGTACAAACGTATATAAATTTGAAGAAGAGCATAGAGAATTTAGTTTTGGAGACGATGAATCTAATGAATTAAATATATTAGTTAAGTGAAACCATACTCCCTATTAATATGATCCATGATATTTGAAATCTCTTAAGAGTCACTATATTGACAAAGTTATTAGGAAAATGTTTCTATAAATAAAACCAAAATATGTGTTTTTCAAAAGTACCAATTTTATTTATGATTATTCACATAATAATATTGGTAATGTTTTAAAAAAATTAAATTTTATTAAATCTATAGATGTTGGAATTAATAAATTTATTAGAAATAATATATGGATATTGGATATACCACCTATTAAAAAACAGGTTATTTTAATGAAATAAATTTTTTGAAATAAATTTGCTGAATCTTATAAAATTATAATGAATAAGGATATATTAATTGAAAATTATTTTCTCCAAGAAGAAGGAATTTCTTTTGATAAATAGTTTCACCAGTTCTTAAGAATGATTCTATTAAAATTTTATTATCTTATATCATTTTAATAGTTTAAAATTATATAAAATGGATGTTAAATGCTAATTCAGAAATGGTTTTATTTATGAATATTTTTATGTTAATCAAATACATTCTTTTGAACAAGAAAAATTTTCTTATCATGATTTTAAATTATTCAATGATTTATATAGATGTAAAAAATTATTCTAGATCTTGGTATGGAATACTCCGTTCATTTTTATTAAATAATGGTATTAGTAAAATTAATTTTGAACCTATATTTTTTTTAAAATATTTTAACTAAAATTTTAATTTTCAAATTTATATTGATAATATTATTTTTGGAACTACTACTGATTTTCATTATAATAAATTTTATAATTTAATGACCTCAGAATTTGACTTGTATTTAATTAGAGAAATAGGTTTCCTTTTAGGATTCAAATTTATAAAATAAATAATGGGATATTTTTTCGAAAATATATGTATGTTGAATAATTAATTAGGATGGTTGGTCTTAATTGATGGAAAAATTTATGAATCCCTATAAGTACTATATGTAAATTAGATTTAGATGTGGTTGGAAAATCGATAGAGGTTAAGTTGTTTAAGGGGAGTGATTGGTAGTTTACTTTATTAAACTGTTTCTTGATCACATATCATATTTAGTGCATATAGTTTTTATATATATATCCATGAACCTAAATAATCTCACTTAATATCTGTTAAGAGTGTAATTATATATATCAAAGGAAATATAAATTATATATTATTTTAAACTGTATAGAATTATTTTGATATGTTTATCTATTCTCATTCATATTTTTTATTATGTAGAATATATTGAAGAATTACACCATATATATTCCATTTTATATGTAAAAGTGTAGTTTTATTGAGTTAAAAGAAATAGATATTAGTTTTTTTATAAATAGATGGAGCTGAATATATATTAATTACTATTTTTTTTGCAAAATGTTTGTGAATTAAGAAAAACATGTCTAATTTTAATTGTTATTGAATAATATTCCTATATATTTTCATAATTATTTTTCTATTTCCATTTACTACAACCCTTTACAAGATTCTTGAAAAAATCATATTCATGATAGATTTCATTTTATTAGATAAAATGTAAATAAAGGTGACATTGTTTTGGAATTTGTCTAAAATAATAATGAATTGTCATATATATTTACTAAACATTTGTATTTAACTAAGTTTGAAAATATTAAATTTCAACTTGGAATGATGGTTTTTTATTTAAATTTTAAATTTTTGAACTCTTTAATAAAAATATTAACAATTTTTTTGAATGATATTATTCATGTAATTTTTTTATTTTTTATTTTACTGGATTTTTAATTCTATGTTGAGTATTATGTTAATTATTTTAAAATATTCCTAAAATTATTTGAATAAATTAACTTGCTTTCATGGATCCTTATAGTATTTTATTTAAATTTATAGAGGTTTTTTCTCACTATTTCGTGTTATCTAAAATTCTATACAAAACATTTAGTGTAATTATTTTTAAATAAGGAGGATAAAATTGAGTTGGAACTTTACTATTTAATATTTATTTTTTATTTTTGTTTCTATCTATTTTTAGGAAACATAAACTTAGTGGGATTTATAAGTATAATTCTAAAATAATGTTCTCTCAAAAATATCTAAACATGAAATCTGTATAAGTGTTTGGTTTATATATATCTTAAGCATGACATATTTAATTTTTTTTGGTTTTTCTAACCACAATTGTTTTCAAAATATATATTATTTTATAAATTTATACATTTTGATGAGTTTCAAAGAGGGGGGTAATTTTTAAAATATTTTTCTTATTTTGAAAATTATCATGAAGGGGGAGGTTGTTGGAGTGACATATTATTCTTCCAATATTTTCCTTTAATATTGGTTTTTAATTTTTTATTTTTAAATTCCACACATATTTTCAAATTCTTAATTATTTAAAATTTATTATTTTTGGCTCTTTAACATGAGTAAGTTATTTCTTTTAAACACTTTGGGTTCATTAAAATTCTTATGAAATAATTTTGGAAAAATATTCACATTAGTATGTGTTGGGTTTTGATTAATATATTGACACATTAACTGAATTTTATATTTCTTTCACCAATTAGAAAATAATTATTTCCCAAAACATCAGCTACTTATTAATTAGTCATATTTTATATGGTTACTATATATAATGTTTTTATATTAGATTATGTTGCCATTGTGTTTTTTTCTCAACATTATGGTTATTTCTCTTAACCATACATGTGTATATCAAAACCTTATGATAAACTTTTCTTCACCTTCTGATGGAATTTTATGAAACATGTTAGGACTTATCTGAACATTATGATTTTAACCTTATAAGATCATCTTTATTTTTTAAACATTTCAATATCAACCTTATGAGATGAACCTTATTGACTGGTCCTTATGAGCTCTAACTTATAATGTATTCCCATATTCCTTATGCACTTAAAAATTTGGAAAATTATTATATCCAACAATGCTTCATATGTACCATGAAAAAATCATTTTAAATTTATTATGAAATATACCCTATGATGAAGTGTACCATTTGATAAAATATTCCCCTTGATAAAATGTACCCTATGATTAAATAAACCACATGAAGAAAAGAACCATATGAGTTCTATATATCATATCCTATAGGTATTTAAATTTTTTATTTTATTATAATCTTCGGAATTCACTGATTTATTTTATTATTAATTGTTAATAATATATAATTATCATATTTAATTCCATTTTGATGTGTTTATATTTTTTATATTTTTTCATATATGCTGCATGTTTTTTGAAATATATTGGAATTTAAAAAAAAATATGAAGGAAAATAAGTTGTGATATTCATGGGGTACCTAAAAAAATTATTAAAAATATTTTTCCCTTTTAATTGTTTATAAATATCATTTTATGAATCCAAAAACTCTTAATATAACAACTAAATATTTTTGAATATTTTCTCTTTAAAAAATTCTATATGTTTAATTGATTTTGATGTACACAACACTGAATCTATGTAAATGATATTTTATTAAAATATAAATTGAAATAATTTTTTATATAGTTATATGAAATTGATAAAATAATGGACTTTGTAAAAAGTTTCCAATTCAGAAATAAAAATACCATTAATTGTTGAGAAACGATTTTTAAATTTTTTTTCGAGTTAATTGTTTTGTTAAATTTAATAACATTTAAGAATGATATCAATAAATTTTATTGATATAATTGATGTAATAATTAATAAAATAATTTAACAGAATCCATAAAATGGTTTAAGTAATGATAAGGAATACTTTTCTAATTATTCTTTGTTAAACATATTTTTTTATAGTTCTTTTTATTATAGATATTTTAGATAATTAAATTCAAATTTTTTTACTGTTAAACATTTGAATTTTTTAAAAAAAATTATGAAAAATAACGCCATTTATATATTGATTATCTTTTAGTAATAATTAAATATAAAATCATTTGATAGTAACAATATCTATTTTCATTAAATTATTTTTTATGTTGTTAAAGTATTTTATGTAAATAAATTATAAATAACACTATAGATAAATAATTTTAATCATATCTGTAAATAATATAATAATTAAAATAAATTAACATTCATCTAATGTTTTTTATATGAAAAGAATGATAATAAAATCATTTTTATGCCCAAAGATTCATTTTTTTAAAAAATGTTTTATGCATTTTGTGCACTGATATTAAAATTAATTACTAAAAAAATTATAAATTAAATTTTATAAAATTTATAAATTAAATTTGATTAAATTTATTTCATATTTATAATAATAAAGTATAATTTTTTTAATAATTAATATCATTTTTGGTTGTAAAAATATGTTACAAGGGTAAAATGTTATGTAATTATGGTAAAGGATAAAACGGGTTAAAATGGGTTAAACTAAAGGATAAGGATTGTAATATCACAAAACATATATTTATCTAATATATTTAGTGGATTTAAAACTCCCATAACCTTATCATAGAAATTGATATAATTTTTTCCACTTTCCCATGAAGGTGGCTTTATATTATTATATTGTTAATTGTATTTACAATGGAGCCACCACCTCACTTAAAAAATTAAAACTTCCATTCCTCCTTCATTAAAACAAATTGGGTGCCTCATACTAACAATTATTTATAAAAATAACATCCCAAATCTATTTCCCACATCCTATGGGTTTCGGTTTCACCATAATACGAACATAGTAAGGAATAAGGCGTTTTCTAAAAGAAGATACCCATAGAAGTGGTAATTGTCTTAAACATATTCTTTTAAGTTTATTTCTTCTTGAACCTCCTAAAAACAATTATATACGTAATAAAATGTTTAAATAGGTATCATAAATATGTATAAAAAATATTACGTTTATTTAATAACCATTATCTACTTCTCAACTATCCAATGGAAAAGGAATGTGTCGCTCATGCATATGTTTAAACTACCATCTCCATGAAGTGATGTATAACATTTTTCATTACCACCTATAATAAATGTTTATATAGATGAATTTAATGAATATATATGATATTAATTATATTATTATAATTATTTATAATTCAATTTTTTCTACCTTTCGTTTCGTCCATCCAAAAATAAAAACATCACTCCTGAAGACATGTACACTACTGCCTTTATGAAGTGGTGTAACTCACTTAACCCCCCACCAAAAATTGATTTTTATAAAAGTTTATATACATAATAAATATTATATATGTATATATGAAGTTATTTATGTTCTATTGATAATGAAACTAGGACCGAGGTCCAAGGGCTGAGATCACCAAATATAAACATATGTCGAGAACAGAACACTTGACAACTAAATATTGATTTTAATGAAGAAGTGTTAATAAATGGGTAATTTTAAATTATAATGGAATGATATATTGTAATATAGGTTTTAATATAGTTATTTTAAATATTTATAATAAGTTTAAATTTATTATATGGGAGGTTAGATTGCGTATAAAGAAATTCAAGACTTGGGGGAATAATTTTTGTTACAATCTCAATTTTTATCGGGATTGTTTATGTTTAAGACCCCAATATAGGGAAGTTTATTTTATTCATATCTAAAAACCCATATATTCTATTATAATTTTATTTTTTATGTTTTATTATGGTATTGTTTCCATTTCCTCCACTTTGGTACACAAATTGACTAAAATAATTTTTTTAAGAAAGGTCGGCCTTATTTCTTCTTTTAGGCTTGAATATTTCTCCTCCATTTCCATGTTATTTTAGATATTGTATAATAAAAGTTATTACATACAGTTAAATGATAAATAATGTTATTTTTATAATATATTTGACTTTATATATAATTTTTTCAAAGTAACATTCTTATCATTTTCTGAATTATACTTTCTTGAATTCCTTTACAAAAGTGTGAAATGATATTTATTTTAATTTTTACAACATGAACAGATTTTTCCACATTCACAACCTTTATATATTATGGATATTCTCTTACAAGGTTCTATTTTGATAAAATTAAAATATTATCCCCATTTTCCTATATATTTTTAATGTCATAAAAAGAAAAGTATATTTATTCTTGTTTTTTAAAGAATCATTGTAATGATTTTATACATGTCTGTTTCAACCATATCAATATCATTTAATGTTTGTTATGATTCTGTAGGGATAAGATAATATTATACCATTAACTTACTTTAATAGGAAATCTTATCGTGATAATATTTTAATAATTTTTCCATGAAAACCATTTCATTCCATGACAAATCTGTATTCTATAAGTCAAATTTTATGGTCTACGACTTATTTGTTATTTTCTCATAAGTTATTATCATGTTATCATACCCTTATTCATATATTATTATAATTTTTTATTATTTACTATTATTTACCATGTTTTCCCTGATGAGGCATATAATCTTTTCCATTCGTATTTTCTTCGTTTCCCCTTTATATGAAGAGTGGTTTTATGTATGGTATCTCTAATAATGGTATTATATATGACAAAATTTTTGGGATATGTTGAATATATTTTACACAATAAATTTACTATGTGTCTATTATATAAGGATGATAAAACTATTTTATTATCTTGTATTTATTATTGTGAGATATATTGAATATTTATCTAAATGATGTAATATTTATGTACGTAATTCTCAATTCACCTCAGTTGGTATAAAATCACGGTGTATTTATTTTTGGAGATTATTTTATAAGTAATTATAGGATAAAACCTTAAAAAACTATGGTAAATGAGATATAGGATTGACATAAAGTGTCACATATTTATATGAATATGTGATAATTTATGACATCTTTGTAATTATTTTGATTATCATATGATATCTCACATTGATTATTGATGCATGAAAGTCACAATAAACTTCTTCATTCTTTATTTTTGAAACTGTAGTAATATTTTGTTGTTGTGTATAATCATGGAAGGTGGATATTATTTTGGGGGTAATATTATCAATAATAAAATGAAAGATGAAATAAATTACTCTATGAAATGGGAGGAGTTTATGAAGGTATTTTTAATAATTATTTTCTTTGAATATATTACACTAAAATAGAGAGGTAATTCCTATAACAGAAGTACAATGATGATGAATACATTAGTATATATGAGAAAATTTTCACAAGACATGAAGGTTATATATATTTTTTATCATTAACCATTAATGAAATATTGATTGATTATTTAGTTGTTTAAAACCAATTAATAAAAAGGAATTGTCTGTAAGAGACCTTGATATCTATGAAGAAAACCATTGATGTGCTCTTAAGGTATAAATTGTGAGTGGAGACTCTCATTTTTCTAGTTGTTTTAGGTAAAAGAATAGAAAAATATATTTTCAATGTGTTTTTAATAGTAAAATCCATCACAGAGAGAAAATTAATATTCTATTATTCTCAAAATTTAGGAAGAAGAATGGTGTAAATTTTCAACAAGGGATATTTAAATGCATCAAGTGTGGAAGTGATTAGGAGGAGGTATGAATAAAAATAAATATTGAACAAAATCACCACCCATAATCATATGATTTAATTTTAAGTATTATGATAATTATGCTAATAAATGTACCAAATCGAGGGTTAATAATGGAAATTGACATAAAAAATCTCCTCATACAGTGGGAAAAGGAAAGTCCTATGAAATAGATACTACTGAAGTGGGTCATGAAAATGAATCCATGAAAGATGTACTTATCATCCAAACTAAAACTAAAAGTGTATTATTTTATTTAGGATATAACCAATATTTTATATCCAAAAAAATTTCAAATTTTATCACATAACAACATAAATTGTTAAATATGTTTTTTATAGCAAAAACATCTAAAGTTATGATGGTTTCATCTCAATTTTATATCTCTTCTTTGATTGATTTTTTTTTTGAATTTGATTATTGAAAATATTTTTATTCTAATGATAACCTCATTTAATATGATCTTTGGTATATTTTTTATCTCTCAATATAAATCTTATATTAATTACCAAGGAAGATTATAATTCAACCTACAATGGTATACTAGTGAAATGATAAATAGGAATATCTAAGGAAATTACAAAAATTATATGGGTCTTACTACTTACCCATGAGAGGTATCTGGCATAAATAGTTAGAGAGAAACTTGAAATTTAAGATATTACTAGTATTTGAGAATATTTTAATATATTTTCCAAGGGGTTTCTTAGTTTTCCCCTAAATCATTTTGTTGTTTTTTTATAAAACTCAAAATATATTCATTACCTATCTTAAAAACTCCTAATGGAATTAATAGGATTGAGTTGTAGGAATTAAATAAGAAAATATTGGATAATCTTTAAAATGGATTCATAGACCCTAGTAAATCAGTATGGGGTTCACCATTAATATTTTAAGAGTAAATATGGGTCCATGTGTAATTTTATTAATTATAGAAACTTAACAAGATCAATATCCATAAATAATATCATATATCCTATATTTAGGACTTGTTTTATCAACTCCATGAAGCATCATACATTTATATCATTGATATTTGATATGGATATCACTAGTTAAGGGTCTAAAGTGGTTATAGAAAGGGTATCATTTCATATTAGGTATGGACACTATGAATTTATAGTGATTCTATTTTAACTTACAAAATGAAAAAAATATATTCATGGATATAATTAATAGAGGCTTAAGATATTAACATTATTAGTTTTTATATTCATTATTGATGATATTCTTATATATTCTATTTAAAAGATAGTTTATGAAGTCATTTATGGATTATATTAAACACATTGAGAAAGAAAAATATGTTTTCTAAATTTAAAAAGTGTGAATTCTGGATTCATAAAGAATCATTATTTTGTAATGTAATTATAAGAGAGGGTATAATGGTGGATCCTATAGAGATGGAGTTTACTTAGAAATGGAAAGGACTGAAAACTATGACTGGGATCCATAGTTTTCATGGATTGGCTGGATGCTACCTACACATTATTAGAGATTTCTCATCACTATCAGATCCACTAACCATGTGGATTTATAAGGGATAAAAGATCCTTTTAATAATTTAATGTGGTTAAAATTTCAAGTAGATAAATAAAAGTTTCATCAGTTTGCCTATAGTTACATTACCCTAAAGGAGAGAAGAGTTTGTGATATACATGAATGCATCATAGAAATTACTAGGATATATTCTCATAAACAATTACATGGTAGTTAAATATGCCTCATGATTACTAAAGGTTCATGACAAAATTACATAAATCATTATCTAGAGATGGAATCAGGATTATCTTCATTGAAACTATAGAATAATTATTTTTATTCTAAAATGTGGGAAATATATACTGATAAAAAATCTTCAAGTTCATATTCACATAGATAGAAATGATTATTTTACAAAGGAGATAGTTGGATTTCAATAAAGATTTTGAATTCCCAAAACATTTCCACCCCGGGAAGGCGAACAAGGTGGTTAATACTCATATTTGGAAGTTCCATGCTTGTTATTTCATCATGAGGATTGAAATATGTCAAATAAATATAAAATGACAAAATTTGGATGTGAAATAGAGATTTAAGTGGAGAAATATTATCTTTCTAAAATGATTATTCAACCATATAACCATGTGAAACATAATAAGGCATATAAGGAAGATGTGGAGACACAAAATAAGGAAGGGAATGTTCTAGAGCCCAGCCATGAATAGAATAGAATGATAATATTCAAGAACCATATATATTTCCCTTCAATGAAAAAATTAATGTAGGATATGTTGGATGTAGACCAAATCACATCATTAAATATGTATACTAGAAGTACATAGAGTTATATATATCAAAAAAGATTATTTATTTTGGGATAACATGAAAATGGGAAATATAGAGTATATAACTTGATTCCCAGTTTTTCATCAAGTTATGAATAATTTTATAAGTCTAAGGGGATGATGAAACTATTAGCCAAAATTTAATGAAAATGGGAAAAACTCTCCACGTATTTCATCTTGTGAATCCCCAAGATATATAGATGATATAATTCAATTTTGGTTGTATTATATTTCAGTATGAATTTAACTCATTTCATTTTAATTATGGAATATTTTTCACATGATCAACTTTCAAGGATATAAATTAAAGAAGTGGTATGGTTTCAAGAAGAACCACTCTAAATTGGACTTGATCTGGAGATGTGTTTTACCTAAATGTTCTATAAAATTCATTAAAATGCATGTATATCAACCTCATATAGAGGTTTAGTCTATGTTGAATATTTAAAACCTAGAGGATATTCATTAATATTACTCTATATATTTTAAAGAAATTTTCGATCAACCCATTACTTTAGTTGAATTTTATTTGAAAAGTAAATTTCACTCAAGAATTTATATGGATCATTTTGAATACCTTTATGAAAATAAAGGAATAAATTTAATATACTGGGATGATGTTCTAGAAATAATGTTCTTGGGACCAAATCTAGCTAAGGAAATGGATGATAAATTTCAATCCATTTATTAATACATTAGAGTCGACAGAAAATTTTTGTTGAAAATAAATACTGAGATATAGAGTTTGGTGTTGCTGAACAAGTATTCCTATTTATATATAATTGGAATAATGTGATTATATTTTCAAAGGGGAAGCTAATCCATAAATATATCACTCCCTATGATATTAAAGATGATATTAGGACTTTGCCTTTCCACTTGGAGAATCCACATAACCTATTCCACATTAAAAATGTGTTCTATTTATTGATATTGAGGAAGTACATACATGATCCATCACATTTACATAAATAATAGGTTGTAAAACTTGAAAGTTATCTTATATATGAGATACAACTGTTAGATATTATATATTGAATAGATAAAGTGTTAGGGAAAATAACCAATATCCGGATAAACGTTTTCTAAAAAAAATATTTGAGGATTCTACATGGGAACCTAAAATGTAGTAAAATAGATGTATCCTCATATTTTTCAACTATAATAATGATATTGTAATGGTGAAACTCTTTTAAGGAGTGTAAAATATAACACCCTAAGATTTTAAAATATTTCCTCTTTAACAAATTTGATTTGTTTGGTGGATTTTTGTGTAGATAACACTGAAGATAAGTGAATAATAATTTATTAAAATAAATAATTAAATACGTTATTGAATAGTTGAATGAAAATTATTAAATAAATAACTTTGTAAAAAGAGAAAAATTCTCTTATGAAAAATACCATTAATTATTAAGAAATTTTTTTGAAATGTTTTGTTGAATTATTCATTTTGATAAATATAATGAAAACCAAAAGTGTCACTCATTCGTACGTATAGAATACACCTCCAAGAAGTGGCGTATTTCATTTTTCATCAACGAATCTCATGGATGGATATATAGATATACTTAATTAATAAATATGATATTTATGGTAAAATTATTATTATATAAAGATAAATTATTTTATCCCTTCAATTCCTAAATCCATTGAAAATTGAAAAAAAACTAATTTGTATGTACATATTGTCGCCTCTATGAGGTTATGTGTCACGACCCATCATCGGGGCCCATTCTGTAACTACCCCAAGCCCGCCTTCCATAGGCCAGGGGATGGCGACTAGCACCAAAGGCGTAAATCACGATAACTGGGAACGCATTGCCTTTATAAAATTAAACAAAACACCACAGAGTACAAAAGAAATTAATGCACAAAGTACAAAAAGATGTGCTAAAAAGTAAGTGGGCCAGAATACAAACCCAACTGAAAGTATAGCTACAACTGAACGAAAGTACAACAGGAAAGGCAAACAGCTGAAGAAAAAAAATAGCAGCAGCTCCTGGTTCGTCCACCTCGGATCCTACCTGAAGGGTAGGTAGAGATAGCGCAGCTACTGGATCATCCACCACAGATCCTACCTAAAGGGTAGGTACAGATAGCCTCCACAATGCTATTTCCCATCAATCTCCTCCAAGTATCGTCTCATCGTGAAGTCCACCTCTGCGTACCGTCAAGTCCCCGAACACTCGGCCTCTGTCAGGGCTGCCTGTCCTCTGCAACCAACACAACAAGGTGCGAGAATAGCTTGTGCAGGGGTGACTATACGATACTCAGTAGGGACCCCGAGAACCTTAAGGTCTCACTAAATCCAACAAGGATAACCACAAAGAAGGATCTCAACAGATAACCCTTACTTTGGTATAAGCCCATACTTATACCTAAGTTATTAAGTAACTCATCTCAATCATGAGGAAACACAAAGGTTATGATATCAATGGATAACCACTACCTAGGTATATTCCCATACATATACCTAAGTTATTAAGTGTCCCATCTCCATTATGAGGTAAACACAAAGGTCATAGACTCAGCTCAAACCAGGATTTTCATTATCGAAACCGTAACTGCTGAAGAGACCCATATCTGACGAGTATAGTGATCATATCACGACTCCAAGGTAATGCTCACTAACCTAAAACTACTGAGGTACTCCTCCTGTCAAGTTCTGTAGGTCAGCCACCCAAACAAATTAGTGCTTCCCACCGGGGTCTCCCACCCAAACACAGTAGTGCATCCCCCCTAATAGCCTACAGATGTACTTATCCTGTCAAGTACCGTGGGACTGCTGCCTTCTACCAGGCTCTCCATCCGCTATGGGTCTGCACCCAAACATAGTAATGCTCCGTCCACTAGGCTAGTCAACTCACTCCAAGTCGAGTCAGTCAAGCAGTCGTCAGGTCTCAGCCGGCTACACGGTCTCCAAACTCCGTATGCTCATCTTTGCGAGGGTCCTCTCCACGAGCTACAGGTTGATACTCAAGTATCACAAAGTACCACGAAGAAGTATCTCAAAGGACAGCCTCGTCATAGGGGTCTCAACGCAACAGACGGCGCGTCAATCGGACGCCTGGTCTGTGAGTTATTAGCCTTTTCGTCCGAGAGGCCCGGTTGGTTTCATGTGCGAAACAACCCATCCATATCTCAACTGTACCCCGAACTCTCATAGGGTATACTCATAGGGACCGTTTCTCAGCGTGATCACCAACGCTGCTGACGGTTCGTCAAACAGACGTCCGGTCTGAAAGTTATCGGCTTTTCCGTTCCAGGGGCCCGGTAGGATTTTGGGTACAATCCAACCCGGACACTATCCAACTGCATCCAAATATCAGAATAAGTATGCAAAAAGTTTCGTCTCTTCAAGAGTAATCCAAAAAAGTCAATGGCACGTCAATCGGACGTCCGGAGCTCATGTTATAAGCATTTCCGCTCTGAGGGCTCGGTTGGTTTCATGTTCGAACCAACCCGGCCATAATCAAAGTTCTCCAAAACCTTGAGTGTAATATACTGAAATGACCATCTCGATCCAAGGATCGCATCTCAACTGATGGTGCGTCGATCGGAGGTCCGTAGCCCATGTTATGGGCATTTGAACGAAAACTGCCCGAAAATAGGGGTTCGGGCCCGGCCCAACCCGGCTCAAGACCCCCTGGGTCGGCCCGAACTGGGTCGACCCGACCCGAGTCCAGGTCCAGCCCACTAGGGCGCGGCCTAACCCGGCCTGGGCGGGCGCGGCCCACGTGGCTGGACATCTCGGCTCTGCCGAGCTTTCACGGAAAGGGAGGCACGCCGCCCCCCTGATTGAAGTCGCGACCCCCCCCCCCCACGTGGGGGCCGATCCCTTTGACCACCGGCGGTTACGACCCCCAGTCTCCCCTCTGGTCCTGCGCGGCCGCAGGACCGTCGCCTGCTGCCGTGGCTTAAGTCGCAGCAGACCCTCCCTTCAGCGCGCCGGGCGCCGCCGCCTCTTGGCGGCCGACCGGTGCTGGCCGCCGGCGGGGCGCGCCGGCAGGCTCTTCCACGGACCACCGGACGCGCTTCGGTGGTCCGTTTTGCCTGCGGTCTTCGCCGGCGGTCCTCCTGGGACTGAATCTTCACTGTGAAGACTTCAAAATGCCTCTGCAACCTGTTCATTCATCTCCCGTCGATCCGCACGTCAAATGAACAAACCGCAGCCTCTTCGTGGTTTTCTGGTGCGGCGCGACGACGCCGCACTTCATCTTTGTTTCCACGGGGTGTGATGGCACCACGTCACTGTTGTTCAAGACACAAAGAGGATGACAACAAGGGGGGAGGATGGTCGGTCATGTTTTTGCGGTCCGACCTCCTCCCATTATACTGATAGCAAGTAGCCAACAAATATCACTGAAGTTTGTTAAATAAAACTTTAATGAAGATTAAGCCCCTACCTCAAAATTGACGTCACACGTCATCGAGTCGAGGAATTCGAATGTCACGGTAGTCGGGTGTCACAGAAGAATGGTATCAATTATGTCGACGTCGGAAGAAGAAGAAGAACATTGTTGTTTGCGATGATCACCACGGTCGGCGACTTCTCCCTTGACGTGGAGGAAGAGAAGAGTTGTTGGCCGTTCTTCGTCGAGAACGTTCTATGTTGAAGGTAAGGTGTTCTTCGTTGAAGAAGAACCGTTATTCGTTGAAGATGCATCGTTCTTCATCGGATGGAAGTTTTCTTCTTCTTCACACCAAATTTCTCCCAAAAACTCTAGTACATTGTTAAAGTTTTCTCAAACACCCAAAAGAACTAACACAAAATAATATCCCATGATATTATTTTTATTCACACCTCAAAGATTTTAAAATTAAAACCAAACCACATAATTAATTAAATGAAGAGGCTCATCTCATTAATTAAGCCATGTTGGGATAAATTAATGGTGGAAGGAAAAGGTGAAGAGTTATAAAACCTTAAAGTAGGAGAATATTAAAGGGGAGTTGGCACATTAAGTGCAAGGGAGTTTAAGGGGGTTATAAGAAGTTCAAGGGGTTATAGTCTCATGTGGGCCCCACCACACTAAACTCTCCCATGGGAGGTTAGGTGTGTTTGGGCCCCACCACCCACATATTCACACATGGGATGTTGGGTGGTTGTTCACCCCACCAACAACTTCCCATGGTAGATTTTAACTTCCTTGAATATCAAAAATAAAATTGTTCACAATTTTATTTATTTCTTCCTTAAACCCCAAAATTTAACTTCTTCTCCCATGAAAACGCACCTATGGTAAAAGTACTCTTAAGAAAATACCGGAACTGTGAGTTCATCAATGCCCTCAGATTTCAATTCTGAGCACCGGTTTAAAAGATAGAAAAACCCGCTCATTCGTTCACTGAACGTACCCGATCCAAACTTCAGAAATTGATTTCGGGAACACCGGGCCTCAGAATCAGGTGCCGTTAGAAACTACATTCTTGTAAAATCCCAAATAAATTATGAAAAACATTTCCATGAAATTTCTGGGAATTTACATTACTCCCACCTCAGGTCATTATGTCCCCGTAAAGCTATAACACTAACTAGGGAAACAAGAGTGGTACTGAGCACGCAATTGAGCCTCCCGCTCCCATGTGCTCACCTAGAGGTTCCCGTGCTGCCTACGAAAGCGCACAAGAGGAATCAACCGTCCTCAAAATACCTGCTCCTGTAGATCCTCAACCTCTACTGGAACCCCACAAAATTCACCCCATTGCCAACGTCCAGCTCCCCATGGTCGATGATGTGCGTCAGGTCAAGCACGTATCTCCCCAGCCGAGGTACGTGGATGATTTCATAAACCCGGTGCAACTGAGGTGGAATTTTTAAATGGTAAGCCACCACGCCTACCCTGCTATGGACCTGAAAAGGTCCACTGAACGTCGGATATTACTTGCCGGCTTGACCACATCTCTGTAAACCTCGTCGAGGTGAGACCCGTATAAGGACGTGGTCGTCATCCTCGAACTCTAGAGGCCACCTGTCAGCTCTGTTCAGTCTCATCTGCCATGATCCATAGGCGATCACTACCCACTCCTACATCAGGACACACCTGAGTCTGTTCCCTAATGCGTCACACTGAACTATGTAACAAACTCCCACAGGTTGGGCGCACCGGTCAACCCAGCTTCTGAAAGCTCTGCTGGAAGCGGTGCTGCAACTCTGGAGAATTCTGGCACAATGGTAAGTTTGGCCATCTCCTGAGTGATCGAATGCACCCTCTTATACATGATTCCATCCTTTTCTGCTTGGGTTATCCTTTTCACTGACCAAGGAAAACCCCATCCCAACGTTGTAGACAAACCACAACCTTTTTTCCTAATACAGTTAATCTGAGCATGAACTGTAAATCCAATCCATACCGAGACCAACGTTGTAAGGCCTCGACGTTGCCACCAAGAGATTCCAACTGAAACACTCACCTCGAGGGTCAGACCACACTATCGGCGTATGTGTGATTATTGAGTCTTCTCCCAAAGGTATCTCTAGACGTGAGGGTCAAGTCTACGGCTTACTGGAAACTCTAGGTCTGGGACAAGATTCGTGGAAGCAATGATCAGTATCAATGTATGTTGTTACAGCAGCTAGTAATGGACATAGACGTTCCCTTGAATCATTCATAGAGTCATTGGGTCACACTGCTTGACCGCATGCAGCTATTGTCTTCCCCTGCCCTCCAGCTCTCTAAGCCTGGCAGGAACTATAAAGGCGGGTGATTGTAACATGTCAAAAAGTACACCACCCCATGATTCTCTCCTAGCTCTGCTTCAACGTCATTTTCTCTGCAGATTTATCTATCCTTAACATTTTTTTTTCTTCTTGAAACATTTTACACGGCCAAGTCTCTGAGACTGGCGCCAGTTTCCAGCTTCCCCACTGCTAACCTTCACTGACTGCATCCATTCAGCAAAATAATTCTCAACCACAAAGGTTCTTTCTAGCACCCTAGCATAAGTAAGAATGAATAGAGAATAGGTGTTGGCTCGTATGCCTGAGCCCTGAAGCATCGATCGCATCAAATTCATCGAGTACCAGGAATAGTTTTGTACACCCCGATGAATTGTCAGCTACTGAAATGTCGTCCTGCCGAAGCTGTATAAGCTCTAGAAAACTCTCATCCACCTCCTCAAGCCAGTCCTCAGCTGCCTGTGAGTCGGGCTCACCTCAGAACTTGAGGGTATCTGATGTTGGAACACGTGTAAGGCAGTAAGTCTACATGTGTCACCTACCGGTACCGCCGGTTGTAACTTCTGACCAAAAAGTAGTGATGTATAGCTGACACACTACCCGAAGGCACTATCTCAGGCATCGGTCCACGTACCGAAGACTCATCACTATGAGAACTATCTTCATGGTCACTCACTGGAAAACACTAGTAGCCAAGTCTACCATCCACTCTACTGGTGTCTCAGTTAGGCGGAAAACTCTAGCAATCGCCTCCAGCTAGTCCTCTGCTATCTGGGAATCTGCCACATATCGTAACCTCGGAGGCCTCTACTGCTATAACTCGTGCAACACACTCTATCGGCATGCACCGTCTGCTAGTATGTCTAGTGGAATCCTCTTCCCAATAGGTGTTGGTGCTGCTGGTACACCACCCGAGGGTTCCAATATAGTAAAACGGGTCCTGCACCGGAGCCTCTTCGCTCGGTGGGCTGTCATCATGTACTATCTCAGAACTCCAACTGACTATTTGCGTGGAGACATCCTGAATAGATGTGACATGATCAACGATTTATACCTGGTGAGCTGACCTGGTTTGAGCTGACTTTAAAATGTTTCGGATACAGACACGAAATCAGTGTTTTCGTGCACAAAGTTGTAAATCAGTAGTCAGGGTCCTGGTGTATGGATACGTCGGCCGCCACACCAACACTGGACTCCCTGAACTGAAGACCACACTCGGTACCATTAACACTATTTCTTCACAAAAAATAATGATTAGAGTCCTATGTTCTATGGTAGAACTGACTCCTCTGATACCAATTTGTCACGACCCATCCTCGGGGCCCATGCTGTGACTACACCAAGCCCGCCTTCCATAGGCCAGGGGCTGGAGACTAGCACCAAAGGCGTAAATCCCGATAAATGGGAAGTAATTGCATTTATAAAAGTAAAAAAAACACCATAGAGTACAAGCGGATGTAAAACACTAAGTACAAAAGGATGTGCTGAAATGTAAGTGGGTCAGAATACAAACCCAACTGAAAGTATAGCTACAACTGAACGAAAGTACAACAGGAAAGACAAATAGCTGGAAGAAAAAAATAGCAGCAGCTCCTGGGTCATCCACCTCAGATCCTACCTGAAGGGTAGGTACAGATAGTGCAGCTCCTGGATCGTCCGCCACGGATCCTACCTGAAGGGTATGTACAAATATCCTCCACAACGCACTTTCCCATCAACCTCCTCCGAGTATCATCTCGTCGTGAAGTCCACCTCCGGGTACCATCCAGTCCTCGAACACTTGGCCTCTGTCAGCGGTGCCCATCATCTGCCACGAACACAACGAGGTGCGAGCATATCCCGTGCAGGGGTGAGTATACGATACTCAATAGGGACCCTGAGACCCTCAAGGTCTCACTAAATCGAACAAGGATAACCACAATGAAGGATCTCAATGGATAACCCTTACTTAGGTATAATCCCATACTTATACCTAAGATATAAAGTAACCCATCTCAATAATGAGGAAACACAAAGGTTACGATATCAATGGATAACCACTACCGATGTATATGCCCATACATATATCTAAGTTATCAAGTGACCCATCTCCATCATGAGGTAAACAAAAATGTCATAGACTCAGCTCAAACTAGGATTTTCATTATCGAAATCGTAATTGCTGAAGAGCCCCATCTCTGATGAGTACAATGATCCTGGCACGACTCCAAGGTAATGCTCACTAACCTATGACTGTTGAGGTACTCCTCCTGTTGAGTACTGCGGGTCAGCCACCCAAACATAGTAGTGCTTCTCGCCGGGGTCTGCCACCCAAACACAGTAGTGCATCCCCCCAAATAGCCTGCAGAGGTACTTCTCCTGTCAAGTACCACGGGTCTGCTGCCTGATACCAGGCGATCTGTCTGCCATGGGTCTGCACCAAAACATAGTAGTTCTCTATCCACTAGTCTAGTCGACTCACTCCAAGTCGAGTCAGTCAAGCAGTCGTCAGGTCTCAGCCGGCTACACGGTCTTCGTACTCCGTACACTTGTCTCCAGGGGGTCCGCTCCATGAGCTACAGGTCGATACTCCAAGTATAAAATAGTTCCACTAAGAAGTGTCTCAAAGGACTACCTCTTCACAGGGGTCTCAATGCAATAGACGGCGCGTCAATTAGACTCCCGGTCTGTGAGTTATTAGCCTTTTCTTCCCAGGGGCTCGGTTGGTTTCGTGTGCGAACCAACCAGTCCATATCTCAACTGTACCCCAAACTCTCATAGGGTATACTCATAGGGACTGTTTCTCAACGTGATCACCAAATCCACTGACGGTTCGTCAAACAGACGTCCGGTCTGAAAGTTATCGGCTTTTCCGTTCCAGGGGCCCTGTTGGATTTCAGGTACAATCAACCATGACCACTATCCAACTGCGTCCAAATAATAGGTGAAGTATTCCAAAAGTTCCGTCTCATCAATAGGAATCCAATAAAGCCAATGACACATCAATCGGACGTTCGGAGCTCATGTTATAAGCGTTTTCGCTCCGAGGGCCCGGTTGGTTTCTGGTTCGAACCAACCCAGCCATACTCAAACTTCTACGAAACCTTGAGTGTAATATACCGAAATGACCATCACAATCCAAGGATCTCTTCTCAACTGACGGTGCGTCAATCGGAGGTCTGTAGCCCACGTTATGGGAGTTTGAACGAAAAATTCCTGAAAATAGGGGGTTCGGGCCCGGTCCGACCCGGCCCGAGACCCCCTAGGTCAGCCCGAACAGGGTCCGGGTCCAGCCCACTAGGGCGCGGCGCGGCGCGGCCCGGCCCGCGTTGCCTGACATCTCAGCTCGGCCGAGCTGTCGTGGAATGGGGTGGTGCATGGCCCCCCTGATTGAAGCTGCCCCCCCCCCCCCCCACGTGGGGGCCGCTCCCTTTGACCGTCGAGGGTTACGACCCCCGGTCTCCCCTCTGGTCCCGCGCGGCCACGGGACCGCCGCCTGCCACCATGGCTTCAGCCGCGGTGGACCCTCCTGGCGAGGCACCGGGCGCCGCCGCCTCCTGGCGGCCGACCGGTGTCGGTCGCTGCCTCCTGCTGCTGGCAGGCTCTTCCGCGGACCACCGGATGTGCTCCGATGGCCCGTTTTGCCAGTGGTCTTCGTCGGCGGTCCTCCCGGGACTGTCACTTCACTGCGAAAACTTCAAAACGCCTCTGCGGCCCGTTCCGTCATCGCCCGTCGATCCGCACGTCAAATAATCAAATTGCGGCCTCTTCATGGTTTTCTGGTGCGGCGCGACGACGCCGTGGCTTTTTTCGGCCTCCACAGCGCGGCGCGATGGCGCCACGCTTCATCTTTTTTTCCATACGGTGCGATGGCACCGCTTCACCTTCGTTCGAACTACAATGAGGATGAAAGCAAGGGGGGTGGAGGGTCGGCCGTGTTTGTGCTGTTCGACCTCATCCCGTTATAATGATAGGAAGCGGCCAAAAATTATCAACAAAGTTCGTTAAATAAAACTTGAACGAAGATTAAACCCCAACCTCAAAATTGATGTCTCACATCATTGAGTCGCGGTAGTCGAGTGTCGCAGAAGAATGATATCGATTCCATCGACGTCAGAAGAAGAAGAAGAACTTTGTTGTTGGCGATGATCACAGTGGTCGATGACTTCTCCCTTGACGCGGAGGAAGAGAAGAGTTGTTGGTCGTTCTTCGTCGAGAACGTTCTATGTTGAAGGGAAGGTGTTCTTCATCGAAGAAGAATCATTATTCATTGATGATGTTTCATTCTTGATCGGAGGTAAGTTCTCTTCTTCTTTACACCAAAGTTCTCCCAAAAACACCAGGATGTTGTTAATCTTTTTCTCACACACCCAAAATCTCTAACATAAAATAATATCCCATGATATTATTTTTATTCACCCCTCAAAGATTTTAAAATTAAAACCAAACCACATAATTAATTAAATGAAGAGGCTCATCTCATTAATTAATCCATGTTGGGAAGAATAAATAGTGGAAGGAAAAGGTGAAGAGTTATACAAACTTAAAGGAGGAAGAGATTAATGGGGAGTTGGCACATTAAGTGCAAGGGAGTTTAAGGGGGTTATAAGAAGTTCAAAGGGTTATAGTCTCATGTGGGCCCCACCACACTAAACTCTCCCATGGGAGGTTAGGTGGGTGTGGGCCCCACCTCCCACATATTCACACATGGGAAGTTGGGTGGTTGTGGACCCCACCAACAACTTCCCATGATAGATTTTAACTTCCTTGAATATCAAAAATAAAATTGTTCACAATTTTATTTATTTCTTCCTTAAACACCAAAATTTAACTTCTTCTCCCATGGAAACACACCTATGGTAAAAGTCCTCTTAAGAAAATATTGGTGCTGCAAGTTCATCGGTGCCATCAGATTTCAATTCCGAGCACCAGTTTAAAAGATAGAAAAACCCGCTCGTTCTTTCACTGAACGTACCCGAGCCAAACTTCAGAAATTTATTCCGGGCTCACCGGGCCTCGAAATTAGGTTCCATCAGAAACTGCATTCTTGTAAAATCCCAAAGAAATTAGGAAATAAATTTCCTTGAAATTTCCGGGTCATTCCATTATGTAATTCACTTCCCATCATTGACTTACAAGAATAGTTATATAAGTGAATATAATCAATAAATATTTTATTTATTACATTATTTAGATTATCAATATCATTAAATCATGAACATGGTACAATGAGAGGAATCCCTGAACTGAAATATACATGGAAAATAAAACATTTTACAACTAGATAACCATTTTAATGAACAATTGTAAATAAATATGAAATTATAAATTATAATATAATTATATATATAAATATAATTATGAATATTTTTTTAATATATATTTAAAATAAGTCTAAACTAATTATAAAATATTTTAGAGTGCATAAGAATCAAGTTGGGACTTGATGTAAGGATTTAGGTTTCAATCAAACTTTTTATCAGTATTGTTTATGTTTCAGTTTCCACTTCCTACAATTATATGTTATTTATCTATTAAATAAAATATATTTTTTGCCATTATTATTTCTAGAGCTTCAAATTATTCTTTCTATTTTCCCCTTGTTGTTACTCTATAGGATCAAAAAATATTTTTAAAAGAAGTTGGGGTTATTTATTCTTTTTAGTTGGGAATATTTCTCCTCCACATATATGTTCTTAAAAAATATTTATCTTATTTCATACATTTAAATTTTTTAAAATTATATTTTTATAATATATTTTACTTTTATTATAATATTTTTAACATAATATTCTTTTTATTTTTCAAGCAGGTCATTTTTTAGATGCGTTTAAAAAGTTAAAAAATATTGTTTTTAAAAATTTTGGGAATAACCTTATTTTCCTTTCTTAATGTAATTTCATTATCATGAACACTTGATTATATGTTTAAATTTTTATTATAAAGATGATCCTATTGACCTTCTATTATATTTTTTATCTTTTAATGATTATAAAAAACAAAAATACTTATCTTCTTGTTTTTCAAATGATATTTTCAAAACATTTATAAAAGTATTTTCCATCCAGGTCAAAATCAATTAATGAATTTTATGCATAACCAAGGATATTATATAGAGGGTGGAGAGATAATGTTGAAGCTCCATCTAGGGTTTCTTAGAACAGATGAGATCACCTACTTCACTTTGATTTAATCGATCACTCACGATGGCTGATTTTGATCCAGAATGCGAATTTACATTCTCGAAACCTAAAATTTCGATTCAAGAGAATGATGCCCTTCCAAAGGAAAAACTGAAAGGTGTCTTTTTCTTCAAGGATCTCAAGGGTGTATATCTCTGCAAATCCTATGAGAGGCATGTGTCTCAATGTAAGAAACATGAAGATGGTCATTTTTCTATGGAGCATGATCCAGATGCCCTTCAATAGAGGTCGTTGATTTGTAAGTTCTCTGTCATGGCTCGTCTTTCCTATCTCAAGGGTGAAAAACCCTGATCTAACCCAGATCTCAAATCAAGAACTACTCATTTATGGGGCTTTGCTAACTAGAAATTCATCCCTCTTTGTAAGGGATATTATCATCTCCTATTAAAATCACAAGATGAAATGGATAGACTCTAGAGATTATGATACCTACAACTCAAGCCAGGTGCCCTACATATCTCTGAATGGGACCTTGCCTTCAATCCGTATAACACAAAAAAACATTAGTTCAAATATAGGTTTGTTTTTAAGGATTTAATTCGTATTTTTGACACCGCCAGATTCTCAATGACACTACTTCATGTATCGGTACACCACTGAAGATCGATCAGCAGACGCTTAACGCTGATCTTGGTTTGTATGCTCGTGTTATTGTAGAGGTTGACATGGCTGAAAAAATACCAGAAACCATCATCTTCAATGCCAATGACTACCGTGCTGAAGTACATGTTGAGTCCTAGAGGATGCCCCCCCCCCCTACTATGAACTTTGTAAAATCGTTGGTCACTCTCTGTTGAAGTGTTGCATGATCAAGAATCAGGTTGCCCATCCTTTAGATGATGGGTGGAATGAAGTGAAGAAAAAAAAATCTGGTAAGGCTACGATTCATATCCATGAGCCCCTGAAGAAAAATCCTGATATTTGGGGGAAAAAATCTTCATTCCTGGGTGAATGCTTTGGAACCACCTGGGATGAACAAGTGGAAGTGGAGGAACTTGTAGAGCTCGATCATGATATCTTGATTAAAATTGAGCGACTTGTTCTGGACGCTTTCACGGATGACCCTGGAATCCATGTGGGGAAATATGTAGACACAATTTCTCCATCCCTGGCCTTGCCTATCTCTACTCCAGTGGCTATCACCTCTTCACATAATACCAGCAACCAGGTGGAAGTACAGGTTGTAACTCGAGCTATGGTTGAACACCCTCTGGCTCATGAAGACCCTCCCTAAGACAATTTATACAAGACCTGTCGCTCTGGTATACATTCTTCCGACCCTCTGGTTACAATTGCTAAAAAAAACATTATAGTGTATACTCTTATTCCATATGCACACACTTCCACCTCACTACCTTTGTTGGCTACTAACCCATACCAGCCTCACCCTATTGTTATGCCCGTGGTGACTTCTGGGGCAGGAGACACACTAGATACCCTAGTTTTTCCTACTGCACCCCAGGCCTTAAAAATAAATGGAATATCATATGATGGTCAGTTGGTCATCCCTGCTACTATCAAATTATCTGCTTGCTCTAAATATTGGAATGTTTCAGGTGCCACTAACATCTTGTATGCCTCTCCTATAAGCAAACAGGTTATGAAGAAACCTTCAGCCTCATCATCAAACCTTAGAATATCTAAGAGGAACAAGGGATCAAATGGTTTCAAAAAGAAAAATAGGATCTCGGGCTCCAAAAACAGGTCTTAAATAAATGTATTTTTTTGGAATTGTCGGAGTATAGCCAACTCTGACACTCTTTTGGTTCTAAAAGTATTTATTGTGACCCATAAACCCAAAATATTATCTCTTGATGAAACCAAATCGATCTTCTCTATGAAGTTTATGCACCTCTCTACTGGTTACAATGTTCTTGGTGCTAGTTCTAATGATAATAGTGTTGAATATCTTTAGATCCTAAACACAACTCCTTGCAAGATGTTAATATATGCAATTTATCTGATTAAATGTTCACTTGTGATTTTTTCTTTGATAACATGCATTTCCTTTTCACCTTTTTTTACACTAAAAATAGATATCAAGAACTTAGGTCTCTTTGGAAATACCTCTTTTCCTTAGCCAACTCCACTCTTGATCCTTGGTTGGTGATGCGGGACTTTAATTTCAATCTTTCTCCTAGTGAGAAGCTAAGACCTTCTCATTCTCCCATATCATCTAGAGAATTTAGATCCTCTATTGATGAATGTAATCTGGTTTAAATCAACCTTACAGGTGCTAGATTCACTTGGTATCGAATACATTATAATCGGGTAGTTTCTAGTAAACATGATATGGATTTAGTGAATGTCCCGGCTCTTGATACGTAGGAAACTACCTCTAGAATTACCTTGCCTAAAATAAACTCTCACCATCATCCCATTCTAGTTACCTTTCACTCTTAAAGAGAAAAGGCTAGTATCCCCTTCAAATTCAACAATGCTTGGTCCAATGATTAGGACTACTCTCATCTCATTCAAAGTTGTTGGAATTCTATGAGCCATCATTCCGATACTTTTGCCTGTATCACCAAGATCAAACATCATAAGAATTGTCTCAAAGGATGGTTTAATACTAAGTCCAAGAAAATTTACCAGGACATTTCCAACCTAGAGAATGAGCAAAAACAAATTCAAATCAACTCCACCAACTCAGATTTTTTCTCTAATCCCAAAACTGAAATAAACATTTCTGTTAAGATAAAATCTCTTTTAGCTCTCAAAGACAACATTAGAAATCATGCTTTGAAAAATAATTGGCTCATGAATGGGGATTGAAACACCAAATTTTAAAATTCCCTTAAAAGAATTAGAAAATTCAACCATCTGATATCCTCTCTCAAAGATAATGACAACATCTTATCCTCCGAGGCTACCATTACTAATCATGTTGTTACTTATTTTGAAATAATTTTTAATGGTCCTCATATTAATAAGAACATTCTCCCTGGGATCATCCCAACTTTGGTCAATGAGGAAGACAACCTTTCTCTTTTGAGTGTTCCCCTGGACCATGAAATCAAATCCACTGCCTTCAGTCTGAATCCTGACAGTGCTCCTGGCCCTGATGGCTTCAATAATGGTTTTTTCAGTACCACTGGGAGGTTATTCATGAAGATTTCTGTAAACTTGTCATATATTTTTTTTAACACTGGAACCCTCCCTTATGGTCTCAATTCCCAATTCCTCGCCTTAATCCCAAAGGTTAATAATGCCTCAAAAATCCACTTTTTTATACCTACTGCTCTAATCAATTCTATTTATAAAATCATTAGCAAGCTCCTCACCAGTAGACTTTCTTCTCTATGAAACAAAAAATATTTCCTGGAATCAATTTGGATTTATCAAAGGTAGATCCATTCAAGATTTCATTTTCCTCACCTCGGAATCCACCAAATCTCCTAACAATGTATCTAGAGGGGGAAATATTGCCTTCAAGCTCGACATTAGGAAGGCTTTTGATACCATTGACCGGTATTTAATTTTCAAAGTTCTTCAAGCTTTTGGCTTCAATGATATCTTCATTAGTAGGATACACTCTCTCTTCAAATCAGCCTCAATCTCTATTCTTGTTAATGGCTCACCCAAGGGATATTTTAAATGTTCTAAGGGAGTTCACTAAGTCGATCCTCTCACTTCCATCCTCTTTTCCATCACAGAAGACTACTTCAGTGACTAATCACCTCACTTGTTCACTAGGGAAATCTTAAACCCATTTGGGTGGAAAAAATATATAACTATCCCGACCCATCTTCTTTATGCTGATGGCATTATCCATTTCCTCAATGGGAGTAAACAGAATATCCTCAACCTTAAAAAATACTTATCTAATTATGAGGAGGTCTCAGTTTAATCCATTAGTTGGAAAAAATCCTTTATCTTCTTTGGGAAATTTTTCCCCCTCTCTAGAAAAGGTCACATCATAGAAAACCTAGGCATCAAGGAAGGGTCCTTTCCTTTCACCAATCTGGGAGTAACCATTTTTTGGTGTAGACCAAAATCTACTTATTTTAATGTTGTTGTTGATCAGTTAATAAATCAACTTTTTTCCTGGAAAGGGAAGTCTTTGTCCATGGTTAGTAGAATTTTCCTTGTGAAATAGACCATCATCTCTAAATTGGTGTATTCCATCATCATCTAAAAATAGCCTCTTGGTCTTCTCAAGAGAATAAATACCTATATTAAAAAAATTTCTGGTCCGGTAGCATCATTGAATGTAAACTTTTTACCGTTCCATAGTCGATCTGTTCAATGAGGCCCTCCAAGATTGGATCACTTAGAGACTGATCAATAATAAATCTAACTTCATTTCCTTCATTAGAAAAAAATTTCTTTTGAGTCTAAAAAAATGGAATTTGATTTATGTCCATTCCTCTCTTTATCCCTCCATTAGAAACTTGTTTGTCCGCATCATGGAAAACTCTAGATGGTTAGTTATCTTGGACTCCACCATTCACTTTTGGCTGGATAAATTGACTACCCCCCTTGTCTCCATTCTTCCTCCTAATTCTTATCATGACAGATTTAATTGAACCATTAAGGAATTGATGCAATATCGAATTTTGGAGCTCCCTGACTCTATCATACAGGTTGTTGATTGTTACCCCTTCTTTAATGATGATGCTTTTCTGGTTTGGGAACCTACTCACAATGGCCTCCATGACTCCCAAAAATTTTACAATCATTATTTCGCAGACTCTGAATCGAGCTTTTCCAGGTTGAAATGTTATAAAAAACCTTGTATTAAACCATCAAGGCTTAATATCACTTTGTGTATAGTTCACAATTAAATTCCTTTTGAGATCTGTCTCCAATCTTTTGGCATCCATCTCTGTTCTAAATGTCCACTTTTTCACCAACATAGAGAGGATATCTATCACATATTTTTATCATGTGTTATGTCTTTTGCTCTTTGAAATTTTATTACTGACATTTTTTATTGTAGATGGACCTTTTATGATAATATCCTCATCTAGTTAAAACATTCTGTGGAGTTTGACTTCTTACCACAGGTAAAAAACCTCTTCTTAACTACTGTTGCGGAGCTCTTTCACATTAACTTCTATAATATAAATGTGATTATTCACAATAATTACTCATCTAATCTCATTGAAGTTTGAATAGGATTCCTGATTGCCATCATAGATTGTTCCACAATCCTGAAAGCTAATTATGACAACTCAATTGGTGGTTTTTTGATCATGCGATGTCTGATGATTGATGGAATTTTCACTCATCTGAAACTCTTTCTTGAGGTTTTTTAGCAATCCCCTCTTCCGGGATGGATCAAGATCAATGTGGGTGGGGCTTCCAATGGAAATCTGGGTCCTGCGGATTGTGGTGCGATCTTTAGAGACTCTCATGGTCACTGCCAGGGATGTTTCTATAGCAGCTGTGGTTTCACCTCATCCCCTGAAGCTGAGATATTGGCTCTCATCAATGCCATCCACTTTGTTAAACAAAAATGCTTTAACAACATCTGTATTTAAAGTGACTCCACAACCTTTGTTCAAGAAATTTGGAATGGAGGGACTCATATTTCTTGGCCTCTTACTGCGATTTGGAAGAACTACCTCAACTCGCTCCTGGAGCTCAGCTATATTTCCACTCACCCCTACCATGAAGCTAATATGGTGGAAGATGCTCTTTCCAACAAGGGAATCAACCTGGTCATTACATGGACTGATGAGTTTCCAATTGAACTTCTCCCTCTTCTTGAGAAAGACTATAATAAAATTCCCTCTTTCAGAGTCTTGTAACTTTATTACTTTCTTTTAATAAATTATATCTTGGTCATTGACTAGGACATTGCCTTAAAAAACAATATATGATATTATGATCCCTTCCACTTATATTCTATATATATAATATGATTATGATGTTTTAATGATGATTTAATGAAACCTATTTCCTTATATTGGATTAATTAATATATGATGAAATGATTAATGTTTTTATGATCTTGTGGCACAAAAATGAATTATTTATCATTATATGATGGTAATTTCCATTATATTCCTTCAATTAATTGGGTAATTTTTTATATCTCATGAGATCAAAGGGTACACAGGTGGGTATCCCTAGCCTAAGAGGGAACGCAACAAGTTGTCTCAATCCCAATATGGTACGTTGGTTGTTATCATAATCCTTAGAAGATAAATAGGTGGTTATCACAAGCTTACTATGTGATGAATGTCTTGGTGGGTAGCCTTGAAATATGACTTATATTATTAATTATATTATAAAAACATATATATTATGATTATGATATTATCTCATGGATCATGGTTGATTATTTATTACTCAATAGTATTTTGACTAATTTCTTTTACTATGGAAAAGCCTTATCCTACTACTCAGTATTTATGGTCTATTACTTATTGGGTATGTTTTCATAAGTTAGGATCTTGTTCTCATGAACTTATTTTTAACTTATTCACACATATAATCATCAATTGATATATCCCATGTTTATCCTCACTGATCATCTGATGTAACACTTTTTTATGTTTCCATTTCTTTAGGTTATGATGAATGGTTTTAAGTAGTGTTTCTATAAGAAAATAACATTCAATAAAGATCTTTTTGGGACATATTAAAAATAAATTCATGAAATTATTTTATTATGTATCATGTCTCCAAATCCACTAAACATTAAGAGTTTTTATGAATGTAATACTATGAGATCTATTGAATATTAATGTAAAATTTTGTAATATATATATGTGTGATGTCACAACCCGTGTCGGGATGCCATCTAAACTGACACCCAACCCAGTTTAAGACATGGATGAAAGGGAATTATCAATCCCCAAGGGTTAGAAAATAGTGTTGGGAATCAAAATAATCACAATGGAAATGATGTTTCCCCAAATAAACAAGGATAAAAAACTATGCACACAACATACCCAACAATAATAAAATATCTGTAAATAAAAAATGAATCTTGATATAAAAACATCTGAACAAAACAAAAAATGAACACAAAAAAAGACTGAACCATGAAACATGATCTTAATTCGACCTCTTGGTCACCACCAACCAAAATACCAACTTGATCCAAAGAAAAATCAAACCAGGAACCTCAACCAACAAAATAACTCAATTCTACTAGCACCGAACAATACAAGTAGGGTGGGATCATACAAAAGATCAGTTGGAAATCACCATAGATTCCATGAATATCCTTTCTCAAAATAGTCCAATAACATTGGTATAAAATACACTTAAAATATGATTTTAAAAAAGTTCCATCATGTAAACAAATGATTCCAAAAATTCCCTTTTTGAATCAATATACGCATCTTTTATATTGAAAAACGATTTTACTTTCCACAACATGTCTCAGAGACAAAACCCAAAAATGAAACCAAACTAAATAGACAAAAATGGTTATGTAGAAATTAAATGAAACTAAACAAGCATGAAAAACTGTAAAATCCATTATCAAACAAGCTACATAAATAAAAAGAACATATAAATTAGAAATCAGGAGAATTTTCTAAAAATCTCTACAGGCAATTGCTATACATACTCAGTTTGGACTCACCTTCAAGAATATGGTGTAGATATATAGTTAATAACCTACTTTCCACTCTAAAATAGAATATATAGTGGAATATCCCACCTATCCCCATAATATCAAGGGGGTTACCAACACATATAATCACAGTTGATAAAAAACTATCACTCAACCCTCTAGATAATTCCCAGGAATCCTGTGATGATAATAATTATAACACTTGGTAAAACATGATATAGAAACCATAACCAACATCTTCAATGTGCATGATCCATTAGAGGGGAAACACATTAAAAGTTCTAATATTCTCGAAATCATCATGTTCCCATGCATCATCCACGATAGAAGAGTCAATCCAAAGTTCAAGTGGTATCAAATTATATTCCAAGTATCACAACTCACATCAAAAAAACATTTCTTTCAAAATATCATATCAAGTTATGAAATAATTTTAGTTTCAAAAACCACTTCCTAAGTCATTATTAAATACCAAATAGACTTCATGATACCTAGGTTTTCAAAATAAATTCCAAAAAATTCCAACATGCCCCTCGGGCCCATGCATCAAATGAGTTACAAAACCAATTTCCAGGACATCACAATGTTCTAATTGGGAAAAAATTTCCAAAACCAATTAAATTTACAATTATACTTCACACCACTTACAATGAAAATTTAAAACACCACATTCTCATATACCATGACGAAAATGCTTTACATTTCAAATCCCATCTCTTTTCATGCCCAGTTCAAAACATACAACCACACAAGTAGCTACAAATGAGAATTTGACATTTTAGAAACAAATATTTATTGTAAAATGACCGAAGATCCATTAATCCCATCATTAACCAATAAGTATATTAAAATAAAAAATGGTACAATGTTTGGAAGACACATTGAGACCATATTTAAAATAAATCAAGGAAATAAGGCCATTTGGAAATACATTTCACACCACCTGAAGAAATCAAAAAACACATTTTGAAATAAAATAAGATAGAACACATAAAAATCAACCATTTCAATAGGAAAATCCTCTTTAAAATTCTCATGCACACCAAACCCATGTTCAAATGTTATTTTCATCCCATACACAACTCTTGGAACATATTTAATAACCATAACAAAGAAGAACTATTGTAACACTACCAATTTTTATCAAAAACCCATCTTTCAACCCATGAACATTTTAAATCGTTTTGAAAAAATATATTAAAGGAAAAATTTATTCTTTTTAAACCAATATAAAAAACCTCACATAAGTTTCACGTCGGTAAATACACCAATATCCACATATATTATTCAACACACAATACAAACACAAAACTAAAGCATAACCAAAATAAAACACCACACAAAGAAACCAATTTCACCTTAAAAACTCAATTGGAATTTTATCAAAATAATTTAATGCACATATAAATAAAAAGGTTAATAAAAACCTTTTTAAAATAATTTCACACCAACCTTCCATCATAAAAAAAATTAAGCAATTTTTAATATCACATCCCATGCTTGTGAAAGAAATTTATAAACATTTTGGATAGCTCACACATCAAAATGAATTTTCTGGAAAAAATGGATGAAAATACCTACCTGACCAATGTGGTAATGTAATGTGACCATAGGATAATGAATATCACACCCCAAGTGACAATCCGGACACCCAAATATCAAATAAAACGAACCACGTATCAACCCTATCCAACGGTTCAACCAACACGAAAATCCCACCAAGTAAGAACGAAGAACCAAGAGATGAGGGGATGATGATGAGGAAATGGGCCAAAAACCAAAGGGAACAAACCTAAGAACCTTCAAGGATATTTAATAGTGGAAGGAGAGAATGGTAGGAAGAGATTAGAGACACCCATGGTGTGGCTAAGTCAAATAGAGGACGAAGATACTAAGTCGGGGTTGAAATATTTGATGGGAAAGATTGGAATTTCACACTTATAATGATCTAGAAATCTCACACGGTATGACCACATGGGTTTCCAAACTGTAAACCAATTGTGACCCCCTAATAGAGAAGATGTGAACCCCACATGTGCATGATTCATGGCTTCCCAAACCGTGTACCAACTATGAAAAACACCACCACCAAATTTCACAACCTCACTGCATGCTTGTCGCATGATTTCCCTAATTGTGACTTGGATGTGACATATTCCCTAGGAACCCATTCACAATATTCATAGTTTCTTAAGTGAGGGAACATGATTTACACTATCCATGTTCGAACTATTTTCCACATAGCTTCAATCCCAATTTCACTGTTTTTCTATAAAAACTCAAAAATTCAAACTATGACTCAACTCGAACCTCTACTAGAATATTCAAGGATAAGAAAAGAATAAAATAAATGAATTTCCAAAGATGGTGTGTGATAATTATCCACACCCAAAAAATCTTTCTTCTGATAGAAATTCACCCAGCTAAATGATAAATATTACATGATCCCAAAACTGAATAAATCCAAACAAAAACATGAAGCTCAGGGTGAACTTTCACTTAAAAAGTCACACCCGAACATTTATAGGGGGAACCATAGCATAAGGGACAATGTGAGAACATGATAGGGTTATCCCCACCATAATATCCTAACTAAAACCATGGAATGACCTTGGATCAGCCCAACATAGGAACTATTAACATGATCTCAGCCAAAATATTTCGGCATAAACCAAACAACACCACCACCCGAACATGGATTCCCCACATGAGCCAAATCCCCAACATGAAGGCACTAATATGGGAACTCCCAACCTAAATAAAAACTTCTCGGAAAAATGAAAAAAACCCAAGGATAGAACTTGAACCAAACAAAAAAGGTGAACACAAGATACAATCATCAATTTCCACTATCTCGAGTATCTCCAAATAAGAAAAACTAAACAATAAAACTAAAACTAACCAAAACAATGGCTAATCACACCCCAAATGGTAAAATCCACTTAAATACTAACATTCAGATAAACATAACCACTCAAACTATGAAAATCAGTTGTCCATAACACTTTTAAAATAGAAATATTAAATTATAATACGAAATAATAAAACATAGAAACATTAGACATCCCCATCCTAGAACAGAAGACCAAAATTGGTCCAAGAGTCCTCATACCCCAACCATTCCTAGCTATATGGAAAGATTCACTCTAGGTCCAATGGTTGGAGCCCTAATGTATGAAGCGTACTCTACTCCACATTTAGGAGCTAACATCCTTGGATAAAGGCCTCTTCATCGGGAAACACTTCTTACAAAACTTCTCCATTTGACCCAAATAGTCACAATGATGTCTAGTCTTAGAAGTATTGAGAAAAGATGGATTTCAGTTCTTGGAACTGAATGCACTGAAAACAGATGAGTGAATGATATGATGAATGAGAAGCTGAAAATGATAAAAAGGTCTTCTTATAAACAGGTCCCTCTGGAAGACACCTCTCACCAGATGGGGATCCTTCATGGGAACTAAGAGAAACCAATTAATCAACCCCCATAGACTACACTTCATCCAGAAGTAATTCATATACAAGCTTCTAAAAACGAGCATCCTTGGATGATAGAGCATGCTCCTTGATCTCTAGGTGAAGATCCCAAATGAAGAGAGGATATTTCCAAAGATCCTATGATGCTAACTCTGGAGAAAAGGAAACAATCTCCTTGAAGTGGTCAACATAGGCCTTCATTATCTGTTGGACTTTCTTAATACTCCTATGCTCTTCCACTTTCTTCATCTTTACCTCCTCAAGAACAAACCATCAGACAAACATGGTCTTAAAAACTTCCCACATAATCGCAAATTTTATTGATGATAGATTCATAACCTTCCACTTTTCTAAAGATGGACCATCAATCAAACTCGAACAGCATGCACTCTCACAAATTTCGAAGTTCCCATCAATTTTAAGACACAATCAAATTTCTTGATCCATTTTACCACCTTCAACAGACCTCAATCATAAAAAATGATGGGAAACAATAGAAAATAACTAGGAATTGGGGGAGAACCATTGGGAATTTTGGGTACCTTTTTTTGGTGGTGTATTCTGAATAAGATAAGAAACAAAAAAGTAGAACCAATATAAATAAAAAAGACAATAAGAAAGAACATCTTAAGCCAAAACCATAGACTCAAAGTCCAAACACATACAAGCACAATCCAAAAATAATATTTTCAAAAACCATGCTTTCCCTCAAATTTCCAAAATCACCTTATTCTAAGGAAAATTTATAATTCCAAAGACCAATTTTTACAATCAAATCGCACTTCTCAAATAGAACCAAATTTTTGAAATTATTTTACCTTTCAAAACCCATTTTTTAAAAACCAATTCGAACTATTGATTTCAAAAACTCACCCATTGTATCCTTTGAACCATCACATATGTGTTCATCCGACATTATCATAGACCATCCATGAATAAAATCTAAAATGAACTTTCCATAACTACCCACACATATGTGAACATTCATAAGGAACACCAAGGGTCACACATAACATTTTATCATCAAACCCAAGATTTTACTGAATTTTTAATCTCAAACACTTTCTATTTTAAAACCTGTTTGTCAATATAAAACCACATGAAAGAAATCATTTCCATAACCAAAAATATTTTCATTTTAAAATCATACATATACCAACCAAAACCAAAACTAAAAATAACTCACATTATACTATTATAATGAAGAATTAGTGGCCATGAATAACCTGGTGACATGGTTAATGGGCCATGTCCCAAGTAATAATCAACCACTAGAAGTACCTTAATCTTTCCACTCAGACTCCTCTGGGGTCACTACTATGTGAAATCACAACATGATACTAGATCACCTCCATTTTAATTCTTCATCCATGCCTCAAAAACCAAAAAAAGATTCAAATCCCAGACTACCCCTAGAAACTCGAGGATCCGAACCAGAAAGGGTTCATGACATCCTTTCCATACATACCTCCAAAGTCTTGACAGTCCTAGACTCGAACAACCTGTCACCCCAAATAATGAGAGTCTACTCTGATACCATTATTTCAAGAATGAATCTAGGATTCCATTCAAACTGACACCTAGCTCAGTCTGATACATGGACTTAAGGTCATTCTTGATCCCCACAAGTTGGAAACTATTTCATAGATTCAAAATAATCACTATAGGAATGATTCTTCCTAAAAAATCAGGATAAAAAAAATATATCGAGCATAATATATATCCAACCATAACTGAATCTCCATAAATAAAAAACTAAACCTGGAGACAGAAACAACTGAAAAAACATTAAATGAATACAAACTAAGACCAAACCAGGAAATAAGATATCCATGTGAACTTTTAGTCACCACCAACCATTAGACTAACATGCACCAAAGAAAAAATGACCGGGAACCTAAACCTAAAAAATAGATCGGGTCTACCAACATTGAATTGTAAAAGTAGGTTGTGATAATACCACAAATTAGAAGTAAATCACTATATAGTCAATGAATTTACTTTACTGAAATAGTCCATGAACACTGGTTTGAAATACCCATAAAAATATGATTTTAAAACCATCCCCATAAGTATGTTGAGCTTTCCACAAATTATATTTTTAAAACAATTCACCTAGATTTTATCATCAAAAATGGTTTCAATTTCCACAACCCATATCAAATAAAAAACCTAAAAAAACTAAACTGGATAACCAACAAATGGTTTTGTAGAATTTAATGCAAACTAATAAAGTTTCACAACTAGAAAATATAATATCCAACAAGAATCATATATAAACAGTACATATAAATAGAAACTCATGAGAATTTCATGAACATCTCTAGAGGAAATCCATGGCAATACTTATTTCGGACTCACCTTCCTATATATGGTGTACCTCCATAGTCAATAACCAACTAGCTGCTCTAAAATATCCATTCCAATGCTATATCCCACCTAGCCCCATGAGGTTAAGGGGGTATCGACGCATATAATTGGGTTTGACAAGAAATCCTTACTCGACCCTCTAGATGACTCCCAGGAATCCCATGACGATAATAATAATAACACTTGGTGAAACATGGTATAGAAACTATAACCAACATCAGCATTGTGCACGATCCATTAGAGGGGAAACACATCCCATGTCCTAATATACTCAATACCAATACGTTCCCATACATGAACCACCAAATAAGATTCAATCCAAAGTTCTAGTGGTCTCCAAATATTATCAAAGAATCACAAACCACATAAAAACCATTTATTTCACAAGTACCTGTCGGGTTGTAACATCATTTGAGTATCAACAACATCTTCCCAAATTGTTAATAAATACCAACCAGGATTCATGCTACCCTTGTTTTCAACCCATATTACAAAAAATGCCAACATGACCACTGGTCCCATACATCACAAGATTTCCAAAACCAATTTCCCCGACATCACAAAATGACAATCAGACAATGCATTTTGAAAAACAAATTAAATTTATAAATCTATTTCACACCATTTACAAATCCAACTTAAACCAAAAATTTAAAATATAAAATGAAAAATAGTCCTTTTCATATCAAATACAAACTATTACCAGTCCCAAGTGATCAAATACAATAACATAAGAAGTTCCAAATGGGCCTTTGACATTTTAGAAACCAAACCTCGTCGCAAAATTCCTAATGTCCCTTTATCCAAATAATTCCTGAGTCCATATCATAAAATACCAAACACACCAAGCTTTTGAAGACACATTGAAACCATATTTAAATTCACTCAAGGCATCAAGTCCATTTGGAAACACATTTCACACCACATTCACAACTCATAAAAATCATTTGGAAATACAATAAGAAAATAACGTATAAAACCCAACCATTTCCAAAGTTACATCCTCTTTCAAATTCAAACGCACAACAAAACCATTTTCAAATGTACTTCACATCACTAACACATGTCATGGAAGATATTTAAGAAGTATAAAAAATAATGGATCTTGAAAAAAACCAATTTATTTTGTAATATCAACTTTCAACACAATGTAATTTCAAATCACTTTGAAAAAATCCTTTTTAAATAAACATTACATATTTTTAAACCCATAAATCAACTTTTACATAATTTTGACACCATAAAATCCACCAATTTACACATATTTCCTTAAAACCATAATCTAAACACAAAGAAAAATCATAACCAGAGGTAAACACCACTTAGAGAACCCAATTTAACTTTAAAAAATCAATATACAATTTACCAAAGACCTAACATGCAAATATACATTAGCATGTTACGAAAAGAATTTTTAAAACCATTTCACAGAAAACAGACATTATAAAAACAAAAAGAAAATTTATACTAGCACATCACTAGAATGTGAAACAAATTTATAAAAAATTCTGAATGGTGAAGAATCAAATGTAATGTGTTGGAAAGGAAATGGATAGAAACACCTACCTTAATGATGTGTGAATGAAATGAAACATTATAAGAAAGAAGAATACACCGCAAGAGACAATATAAATACCATGACCTAAATGAAAATGAACCACATTTCAAACTTAACCCCTAGGGTTCATCCAACATTGAGACCCCACTATGGAAGAATGAATAACCAAGAGAGTGGAGGAATAATATGAGAAAATCAACCAAAAATAAAAGTTAACTCAATTAGGAACCTTCATGGATCTTCATTGGTGGAAGGAGAGTAACGGAAGAGGAGATTGGAGGGACCCATGGTGCACCTTGGTCAAGTGGGGGATGAAATTACATAGTTGGGGTTAAAATAATAGAGCGTAAGGATTAGAATATCATACATTAAATGATCTGGGAAGCTCACACAATTTTCCAAAATATGGTCAATCATGTTACCCCTACTAGAGAATAGGATAACCCCATACATCCTCACCACATGGTTTCCCAAACCATACTTCAACTGTGAAAAATTCCACTACCAAATTCTTGAACATCCCCACCCATTCTAAAAAATTTCCCTAATCTTGTGTTGGTCGTGCGTAATTCCCTAGGGACCCATTCTCAAGCCACATAGTTTCCCAAGTGAAGGCACACAATTTCAACTAACTATTTTCCAACCACGTTCCACCTACTATCAAAACCAAAATCTCCATTTTTTCTATTAAAAAATATATACATTAAAATCGGGACTCAACTTGAACCTCCACCAGAATATCCAAATCCAAAATAAAACAATAAAATAATATAATTTATGATTTTGGAGTGTGACATGTGTGGTTTATGTTTCCTAAATTATATAGTTTTTTATCATTCACTCAATAATTGTAAGAGAATTGTTACTTTATTTAGATATAATAATTAGAGATATAAATATGGTATAAATATTATTATTATTTATGAATTATTTTAACTATGGTATAATATTGTATAGATAATTTTTTATTATTTAATTGTTATGTATAGTAAAATTACCATAGTAACTGAATATCAAAAAAATACTCCATATGTGGACTTCATGAACGTTTTTGAATAACTTTTCAAACAATTATCTAAACCATAAGGAATAAAATAAATTGAATAATCATTAAAAACGTGATGATATTGACTAATAATCTTCTTGAGGACCATTTTTTTGCCTCAATTATTCTTTATCAAAGGATTCTATCTAGTGTTTTGAGTGTATACATAATTATCCAACTTATTCACCTACATTTAAACATAATTGAATATTATTTTCCATTGAAAAAAAATTAATATTGTTATTTTGTGACTCTTATATTCATAAACATGGGTTAGGTTATATTTACATTCAAATGGTATATTTTTGTTGTGAATCCAAGGAAAACATTCAGGGTTATAATTAGCTTCTAACTCCACCGGTCAATGGGTCAGGCTATAGTTTGGATAATTGATAATGGATACACTTCCCAAATGATAGGAAATAAAAAAAATTACAAGGGTTAAAGTATTACAAAGAAGGCGTTTCTCACTTTCTGAATGATGAATGTTTGAAATAACTCTCTCTATAAGAGGAAAAATAAAGGAAAAGAAAAAATTAACATAGATATTTTTGTAGATGGGGCTTCAGTTACAATTTGGTATGTGTAAGATAGTTATGTGACTCAAATAATGAATTAAATTTCAACACTAAAAAAATGATTATGAAGGTAAGATATGGTTTAATCATGATATAAGGAAATTTAATAAAAGGGAATATAATATTTATTTTTTGGATAAGACACATGTGTTTTCTAAAAATAGAATAAGAGAGCAAGTTAAAGTATAAAATTCATCTAAGCTTGATCCATAATTCTATGATTGATTTGTAAAATAATTAAGGAGCTCATTATATCTCTAGACACTCAAGTGATCATACTCACATGTGTGATACTTATCAAAAAGATAAAATCATTCAGAAAAATTAAAATATTAAGTATAGGAAATCAATGATATTTATTGAGTTAGTTCATGTTAACAGACTGACTGAAAATTAATTTTTTTATTCAAACACTTTTAAGGAAAAAGTGATAAACCATTCATTCAACCATAAAAGGATATAACAGATTCATTAAAGGACAGCTTAAGTCTACCAAAGTTAATCTATCTTACGAATTTCCAAGATATAGAGGATTCTGAAGTAGATCATGTTAATATGTGCAGTATAGTATCATCTAAATCCTATTATTTATAATGGTAAATTACTCTATTAATTGATAATTATATCATGATGTCATTGATGATATTGATGTCTCACAAATATAATATTTTCATGTGTATTACACATTATAGATGATTGTTTGAAAATATTGTTAGGATGAAAATTCAGAAATTATAGTTTGATAATAGAAAAGAATTAAACATTAATCAAGTGGAATAATATGTTCATAATTAAGGTATAAATCACCAAATTTCATCGGATGGAACTCCTAAAAAAATTTTTTCAATAGAGGGACTTAATTATTAACAACATCACCCAAACAATGATCATTTATAAATACCTACCAAATTTATATATGATAGAATAGTTTATAAAAAAACGTATATCTCATGTAGGTCATTTTTATGTCCAAATAAAGATAAGGAACCCTATGATATATGTAATAGAAATAATCCCACATTGTAATACTTTTGAATTTTCAAAGATAAGTTATTTATGTTAATCTTGGATAAGAAAAACATGTTTTATTTCTTGGGTATGAAATTATTTTTCTTGGATACTCATCCAAAATAAAGGCATAAAAATTATGAAATAAAATTATTTTAAAAATCATTGAGATTGAACACATCACTTTTGTAGAAAATGAAAACAATTCTCATTCGGTTAGAAGTTTTCATAGAAAAAAGTGATGGAATTGTATAGATATGTGATGATAAAGTGACAGTAATATGGGATCACATGGTTGTCAAGTATATTAAAAGAAAGGTACTAATGATGATAAAACAATTGTAGCTTCAACGACAATAAAATTAGATAAGTATCAAGGCTAAAATTAATGAATAAAATATTTTTTTGTGATTGTATGACTTTAGTAAAAACATTTTGGATGAAAAATACATTTAAAATTTTCATCTTACCTCCATTATAACATTAATTATTTTAAAATGTTACTAAATATGATAATTGGGTCAAATTTGATTAAGAATAGCTTGTCAAAATTATAAATAATCAAGCATGAAAAATTAGTTTGGGGATATAATAAAAAAATGTCTTCATAACTTTGTGAGTATTTGGTAACAAATTAATTAAATATATAAAGGTCACTTGGAAAATGGTATGATTAGTGTATAATAGATATTCATAAATGAAACCAATTTATTTTTATGAAGGATTTTCCCCCACTTCTTTGTTTAAAACTATTTAATTATTCTTTTAAATGTCAATGTAAAGAAATATCATGATACTTAAAATATTAAAAAAATTAACATTCCTTAATAGAATAATTTAGTATGAAGTATGCTTAATTTAAATAGATGATTTAATTATAGGTAAACATGAGATAATTTATTCTAGTAAAATATGGAATGGTAGAGGCTAACAAACATGAGTATCATAGTATTCTTGTCTTTATCAACAAATTAAAAATATCGGATCCCTATTAGGTAATGTTATTAATAATATATATAAAAAGAGATAATCGTTAAAGGATTTTTTATCATTTATATGGATGAAAAAAAATTATTTAATTTTATGAAGTATAACTTAACATATTTTTATAAATTTTGAGTTCCAATTTGAGATGTCCCTAGTTAGAGAGTTAATTAATATATTGGTTTATAAGTGACTCAAGCATAAAAAGATACATTTATTTCTCAATTGAAATATTAAAAATAAATATTAAAGAGATTTAGAATAGATGATTTCAATTTGATGAAAACACTATTGGTTATATACATGATGATTTCAAAACCAGATAATGCTAAAGAGGATAATTTATTAGAAGATAGGTAAATAATGGGAAGCCTATTGTATGAGATAGTGACATGACCCAACATTGTGTTTTCCAATTGTGAATATCCATGGTACCAAAAATATCCAAAGGATATTTATTTGATAAAAATTAAGAGGATTATTCCTTATATCAACATAATGGTTGATTTAAAACTTCTTTATCATGGAACTTCAAAATTTGAGTTATTGGGATACAAAAATACTGATTGGTATAGTTCGACTGATGATCATAATTTGGTATTAGGTGACTACTTATATTATAGAGGTTTATTTATTTTATAGATAAGAAAGAATACTTATTTTACCTAAAAACTACAGAAGTTTAGTATGTTACAAATATTTAATCATGTAGTAAATTAACTTGGATGGAGAAAAAACTTTAATGTTTTGGAGTGTATTTGATTTCTCATATTGAATTACAGTGTTGAAACTCGATTTCTATAAATCTTATAAAAAATATTACCCATCACTAAATGTTCAACTGAATCAAGAGAATGTATCATTTAAACATGTAGAATATTCAATAAGGTCATATAGATTATTTTTACAAATCAATATAGAATATGGTTACAAAAATCATGATAATGGAACTACTAAATAAAAATTTTGAAAGGCATCAGTTAATTCTTAGATTCTAACAGTCTCCTTCTAAATAGATAGTTTGTAAAGGGGAACACAAACCCACTATAGAATTTTCTATTTATAAAAATTTATTATCATTACCTTGAATTTAATTTTAGTATTTATAAACCCCCAATTTTTAACATCTAGAGAAGTGATATTTGGGTTCATTTAAAAAGATGATAATTTTTCCATCAGTCTCTTTGGAGAAGTTGTCCATGATTAGATATGGATCTTTTAGAGAGTTTTATTTCTAATTTAAAAAGGTTGAGATATCCCATGTTGTTTTTTATATATCTAAATATTACTTTAATGTTTATTCATTGGGATAATCTTTTCATAGATATATCAAAGAGCTTGAAGATAAAAATGTTTCTTTATGATGAACATTTCATGTAACATTTGTTCCCCATAATTAGATATAATCATGTTGAATTATTGCTGATTATTAGTAAATCAATTATTTAATATAAAAAGGAATGAGTTTTTTGACTTTTTTTGGTTAATTAAGATGTTTTTAGAAGAACATTCTTTGAATTAGTTTCAAATGAGATGACAACATACAAAAATGGAGAGATTTTTAGTGAAAAAACTCCCCTTGTATTATTTTTGGTTAATCTTTTTGACAATTATATTTGAAGGGAATTCAAATGTAGCACAAAAAGTCATGAATAAGTTGTAATATAAAAGATTAAGGGGTTTTGGAAGGAGTTTCAATTAGTTCTAGTAGTTACATCTTGAATAAATAAATAATGTTGTGACATACTATGTTATTTTCTGGGCATGCTAAGCCATAAAAACATATTTTTGACATTGGTATCATAGGAATTAGTTCACTTAATGAAGTGTAACCCATGAGAGTTTGGATTTAGGCTATTTTAAGTAAATTAAAATTTCAAAACTTGGGATTTGGTTTCATCCCATGATTTGACAACTGGGAAAATGGAAAATTCTTATATATAAGGATTTTTATATGTAATTTCTTCATGGATGAGATGATAACACTTAGAGGAGTTGTGAACCTTATGAGTTATTGGGAGAAATGAGTACTTTATTTTTTGAGATTTATAAAACTGAAGGGTTAGTGTGGTCACACTACATTATAAGAAACAATCAGTTATTCTAGTGATTTTAGTATATTGACAAATCACCATTGTATTCTCCTTAAATTAACTCTGTTTTAGGAATCCAAGTAAAATTTATGGTTTCTATATTTGTTTTATAAATGGATTCATATCTATTGTGTTTTATGGAGGTTTACATAATAATAATTAAGAAATATTATATGAGATAATATATTAAAAATATACCATGATTCGTCCTCCATCTCATTGTATTTAGCATTCTTTTGACTAATAACATTACTCATGGACCATGGAATTCATTTTTTTTATTTTTTCCTAATTATTATTATTTCTTCTTCACTATTTTACTCTAATTTTCATAAATCATATATCATTAGTAATCTTGAAATTTTTAAAATAATAGGTATTAAAGTTTATGTTTTCAGATGAGGGTTGAATTTTTCAAATTTAATGACGAATATGGAATAAATAAAGGTAAATACTAATCATTTTTATGGATCTAAGTTCATTTATTAATTAATATTGACCACATATTATATTTATCTAATAAATATACACCTTCCACTTTTGGGTGTTAAACCAAACGAGATAAAGAAGAATAAATGTGTAACACCTGAAAATTTTCATTTAAAGGAATATTATTCACAATATATTTTGTAATAATATATAAAAATTCCTTCATAATTAAGGAATAATAAATAAGTATCCAATTTTTAGTTAATCCAATTTATTCTTTAAAAATATGTTTTCTCCAAAAAAATGTTTTTATAATTTTTTACATGAAAATTATAATTAATTTCTATAAATTTTTAGAAATTTAATTTTATGGAATGAATATAATTATTTAAATAAAAAATTTAATATCATCTTAAATTAAATTTTTTGCATTTTTCTAAAAAAAATTCATTAAAAATTGAAAAATACTAATTTTTTTGTCAAACTATCATTACTCATTAATTAATGTAATTTTAAATTCCCCTTATGTTATTCATTTTGTTAAAAATTAAAATAATACCCCTGTAATTATATATAATCTAATTAATATTTAATGAATTATTATTATACATGGTTTAGGTATAAGTTCATTTTGAGGTTTAAAAATGCATTTTCTTAAAAATTATTTTCATTGAGAATTATGCATTTATATTAATAGTAATTTCTTCCACTTCTATAAATTGAATATTTAAAAAAAAGATACCATGTTTTGAATCATTAGGTTAAATTTTTTTAAATGGGTCCCATTATTGTTTTCACTATAAACAGAAACTGTGATAAATATTTGACACCTTGGTAAGGTTAAAACTGGTAAAACTGGATAAAATAGATGTGATAAGTCTTTAAAATATATCAAACACATTAATTTATCTTATTATTTGAGTTTATTTTGGCCTTTATAATCCATGTTTTGTAAATATGATGACATGGTTCATTTTTTCTTTGATAATAAACTTAATATTATATTATGTAAAGAATATATTAAAATTTTCACTCTCTTCGTTTTAATGCCTATAATATTTTTCCATTGGAATTAATAGATTTTATTTTCATCTATAAATTTTTATATGAAATATTAATATATATTTTATCATGGTAATTTATATTTAATTTTTAATATTTTAATAATTTAGCTAAATGCTTATAAAACTCCTATACAGTACTTGTTCAAGTAATGGAAAGATAAAATAACATATTTTAACAATATTTAAAGTAATAAAGTTTTTTATTAATTTTTTTATTCCAAGAATTGTTTATATAAATATAACCTATTATTTATGTGTTAAAGTTTTTATTAAAATTAAATTTCATTATTATTGTCTTTAAAATCAAACTATGTGAATAGTTTAAAAATGAATTTAATAATTTCTTATGTTAAATAATATTTTATTAGATGATTTAAAATTAAAAAAAAAATTAATTTGGAAAATGGAATGGTATATAGTTTTTTATATCAACCATGGTCTACTTAGGGGTCAATTATCCTTTCATAGTAAATTTCATGACCCATAAATTAAAAAAAACATTTATATTGTGGAAATCGTTAAAAGAGATAACATGGGAATAAAACTCAGAGATAAGGGTTAAAACATATCCTAAACATGTCTCAACTTTATTGTGTTATCGTTTATCAACTCATAAAAATAAAATATTCAAAATATATCATTTTTTTCACATGAACATGAAAATTAATTTATATTAATTTAATATTTTAGTTAATACAAAGGGTGCACCTCCCATGCTTATGAAAGGGGAATTACTCTTCTCCAATTTTACTAATTTTTTTAGCATTATATCATAGAAAATAACTACCATAATAATATCCTATATTCCCTCCCTATATACCATATATTTTCTTCTTCCCAAAATACCATCCTTTTAAGGCTTAAGGTGTAATCTAAAGGTGGTTTTCCAATGGAGAGATATAACTCTTAACTAAGTGCTTTAAATTTTACCTTATCTAAATATATGGAATCAATTATAAAATAATCAATAAATTATAATGAGTATAATTGTTTTTTTATCATTATGTAAAAACAATTATACATTTCCTTTCATTCCCTTTGGAAATGAAAACATCACTCGTGCATACATGTGGACTAATAACTCCACACAATGATTCATTTAATTTTTCATCATTATTTCACATGGATGTTTACAATAATTTTTTTAATAATTTTTTTAATATATTATTATTGTTATAATTATTATTATTTAATGTTTAATTATTATTTATTTTCATTTCATTTCATCTATTAAAAAGAGGAAACACTACTTCTGCACACATACAGACTATCATATCCACTAAGTGATGTAATTAATTTTTCATCACTGATTTATATAAATAACTATAAAAGTGTATATAATTATTAAATATATAATAATTAAATTATTAAAAAAATTAGATGTTTTAATTATGATAAATTTATAATTACCAATAATTACAAACAAAAATGTGCAAGAAAAAGAAAATAGTTATCACCCAGAATAGTGATTTTAATAAAGAATTGTTAATGTAATAGTGATAAGTTGTTATAATTAAACCATATATGGTATTATAAGTTTTTATAAAGTTAATTTATAGAATTATAATAAATCCAAATATATGACATATAATTTTATAGAACTTATGAATCATGTTGTGAATATGTTAAGGGTTTGTCATCTGATATAATATTTAATGAGATATATGTCATATTACCACTTTTTCATTTGTGTGATGTATATACTTACCATGAGTTTATTTTATGATTCTTCTAAAGAAAATTGTAATTATTTAAAATTACGTATAAGGTTCTCTTTATCAAATTATTTGATTCATATATTACCAAAGTAGTGAGGGTTTATGTTACAGTCTCATTTATTTGTAGGTTTGTTCATACTAAATTTACATTAAAGTAAATTTTATAGATATTATTCTTTAAAACCAATATATTTTATTATCTTATGTTTATTATTTTAATTTATATTTATTACTACAATTTTCTCCTATTTTATATTTAAAATTATTGAGAAAATAGTTTTATTCAAAACATGGTTTTTTCCACTTTAGTCAATAAACTTTTTCTCGCATGTACATTCTCTTAGAAGTAATTTTATGTGAGTTTTGATATAAAAATTATATTTTTAAAAGAAAATTTTAATTATATTTTACTTCATTAAAAAATTTCTAAATGTAATACTTCTTAAAAATATTTCTCAAAAAAGTCATTTTTTACTCTTTACAAGTGTGAAATGAATGTTGTTTTTTAAACATCTACCATTTGAATAAATTTTACTTCCATTGTGATTAAAATTAATTTATTTTAAATATTAATTTTCAAGTTTCCATTTTTTTTTTCTTTGAAAAAAAAATAATCTATATTTATTTAGTTTTTAGTTTAAATTTTATTTAAATAAAATGATATTTTTCTTATGTTTTCAAAAAACGGTTTGAATGATCATTTAAAATTATTTTTCATCTTTGTAAAAGTACTTTAAGGTTTGTTATTATTAACTTGGGATATGATATTATAATACCATAAAATTTATTTATATATTTTTCTTTTGATGATGATGATTTAAGGATGACTCTATGAAGCATGTTTCTTTCCCATAGGTTAATTATTATATAATGAATCACTTTTTAAACCCATTTAATTTCTATGGTTATGCTATGATGAAATGTTTATGAAAAAAATTTATTTTTCAAGGATTATTCAATGGTTAGATGAATAAATATTTATAAAATCTATATCCATTAGATGAGTTATATTAAAATGGTATGATGAATGTTTCATGATCATGTGGCACACATATGTATGCTTGTTATTATGTGATGGATTAAATAATAATTTTATATCCCTAAAAATAATTGTGTAAAACCATATATATAATGGGAAAATTATAGGATATGAATTGAGCTTCTCTATCCACTATGGGAAATAGTTTGGGAAACCTAGTTGATAATGATCTCAAAAACAAATGGTGTTTCTTGATCAGTTCTGATATAGGAAGTAAGTGATGTTTTTCAACCACTTAGATATGAATTTCATAGTGGTTAACGATGAATTATTATAAAGTTACTATTATTAGGATGGTGATGTAATATTATGAAATGTTGATATGTAATGGATTATGATTTTTTTGTTGATTATTCCCTAATATTTTGTTATTATAATTTTTTATTCCATGACTAATGATTATTATATAAGAATTATTGGGTATTATTTTATATTTATAATCATATTTTCTCATACTATTATTCTCATGATATGCTTATATATGATCATTGATTGATATATCTTGTGTTTACCCTTATCAAGCATCAAGGATCACCCCTTCTTATGTTTTAATTTCTTCCTAGGTTATGATGTAGTGTAAGTATGATGAGTCTAGATGGGTATCTTATGTAACAAAATATATTTTAGAGGTTGATGATTGTAAATGTTTAAGATTTTTTTGTTTCAAGTATCTAATTATAATAAATCATTAGAGTTATTAGTCATGTTTATTTATGAGTTAAGTTGAATATTCATTAGAAACATTTAATATCTATGTATGTTATGCTTGACTAACTATAGTAGGTATTAGATTAGGTTTTAGTTATTTTCGGATAATAGGATTATAAAATAGTGGCGGAAACCATGAGGATAGTTCTACGTAAAGGATAACATCCTAAAGTTTTGTTAAACTACACATTGTATGGATTTACTAAAAAATACATCATTGGATGGATATAATAAAGTGGATTTGGTTGTTTCACACATGTAACAAGGGGTAAATACTCTGAAAGAGGAATATTGGGTATTAAATCAACCATTATCAGTGCATGATGAGTGGTACTAAGGATAAAAACCTAGCTAAACACTCCATGTGGGTATTCTTGGGTTAATTCACAATTTATTTATGAAGCTTGATGAAGGATTTGAATAGATTATGACCCTGAAAGACCAAGGTTAAATCTAAGGTTTCATAGATTCAAAATAAAGTTTCATTAATTAGACATCTAATGAATAGTTTTTCATGATTATATGACTTATCACTGTGAATAGTATTTCTAAAACAATATTTTTGGTTTTAATAAACAAATGATACTAGGTGTATTTTTGTTAACACTGAATTTTATATTCAATGGAATGAATTATTTCATGAGAAACCAAATGAAACAGGATAACGAATATGAAACCTAGTGATAAGTACTAATAAACTATTTAGTTATATGATAAAAAACTATAGCTTGGGTGAGTTTCGAAACACATATAATAAGAGAAAATAGAGTTTCATGAGATTTTAGTTGATTAATACCTTGGAGGGAAGAAGATTTTTTATTCTATATTTCATGTATGTATGAAGAAACACCCAATTAAATTTATCAAATAAATAAGAAGATGTTTTATGTTTATAAAATAACAGAATAGAGGATGTAATTCGTAACAAAAAAAGAAAGATTTTAATGGTGGGAATTGAATTACAATCAATGGTAACATTTATAGTTCAATGTCTTATGTGTTCATAACTTGGAAATTATCTGATTCAGTTCCTTAATCCAAGGGCAAACTTATATACCAAGGAAGGTCCTATATTATTCAATTCCATAAAGTGGAATCATTGAAGTGTTTAAATATTGGGATTTGATAATTATGTTTTATAACTGTATTTTCAATGATATTCTCAGTATAAGAATCATGAAAAATTCTTATATTATTCAATAGTAGTTTTATATTAAGTATATTCTGGCATATTTTGAATAATAATGATACCATAAAAAGAGATTTAGTGGAAAGGTGATATTTTTGGAAAAAAACATGTTTGAGGGATATATAAATCTTAATATGTAATGAATAAAGAGATGAAAATATTTATTTGGGATAAACAGAAGATTAATATGTATAGATTAATTTTGATTGTTTTTGTAAACATAATTTTTGGAAGCATATAAGATTTTATTGTGGGTTTATTGTAATTTTGGAAGTTTATGGAAACAATTAAAATATTTTGGGGGAGTATATGATTAGGGTATATAAATTTTTGGTATTTGGCATTATAATTGATCGATATTATTTAGAGATAAATGTTAAATTGATTGTGAAAAAATATGTGACCAAATAATTATAATCTTATAAATTCAATTTGGATTTGTATTATTTTCATTAGTAATAAGGTCTTTTTGAACTTTGTGTGTTGTTATGAAGATTGTAGAGATTGGTGTATGAATATTTATTCATATTGGAAAAAAATTTCTAACCACTTACATTTTCCTAAATATCTAAATATAGGAAGAATAACATGTTTTTGTTTTAAAGATCTTACTGTTGGTCGGAGTGGACACTCAAGAGGGGGGTGAATTGAGTTCCAATTAAAAATTTTATTTAAAATCCTATACCAAAATCCCACAATTTAAAATAATAATTGAATTGTAGTGAATTTGAACTAAATGAAACATTCAGTTAGGTTCTCAAGGGATTGATTAAGTCCCAGTTAATCTAATTAGAATATCAGATTAGCTTTTGAAACTAACCTAATGATTTACAAATAATGCAAACACTTGATAATTCAATTATCAGAGTAAATCTGATTTACATTTTAAATTTTAAAGCACTTATCAGTGGAATTAAAAGGTTTTAGATAAAAATAAACAAAGCACAGCAGATATAACCAAGAGGTTCGGTCCCAAGCTGAGACTTAGTCCTCTCAACAATTTATATAAATTTTATCCACACCCTAGATCGGGGTTCACAACAGTTTACAACTGTCTAGGTCAAATACCTCTACCACAGTTCTATGTGGGAAACAAAAACAACAGCAAATACAGCTGTCCAGGTCACACACGACCTCTACCACTATCCACAGTGGGAAATAGAAGATGTAAAGAGTTCGAATGAGGATTTACAGATCCTCCAATTAAGGTTCAGGAGACAGTGTGTGTTTAAATTAAAACCGATGACACGCACTGCTCGTAATGTAAAAAATAAATCACTGAGCAAGATATAAAGTTTATAATGGCTCTAGTGATTGCAGTGTAGCTCTGGACTGCTTCTGTTTGATCAGAAATGGTTCTGAGTCCTCTTCTGGTTTTTGTCTGGAAAATAGAGTGTCGTCTGCTTGACATCTAGGTTCAGAGACAGTGAGAATGTAGTCGATGAAGTTCTTAAAAATACTTGCGAATGTAAAGAACTCTTCTTGAGTAAGCTTGAGTGTGTATGAGCTTCTGTGTCTTCTTGGTCGTGCATGTATATCTGTATGATTTAATATTGTGTATATCACTTGTGTATTCCTCGTGTCTTTCACATATGTATATTTGCAGCAACAGGGGCTTCTTGTATTTTGGCATGAGCTCCGACAAAAGAAATGATTTATTTTTGCAGGTATGAGGTACGATTCCCTGACATCTAATAGCCTTCCTTAAATAAATGACAGAACATTAAAATATATATGATATGACCGTTGGTTAGATTAAATTAAGATAAAGAAATTAAGGCAGCATCAGATTCTCTAGAACGGTAGCTTTGGATATCGGTAGCATTGTGTAACAATATGTCTTTGTATAGATAGACTTGATCGATAGCGGTAGACTTAATGTACCGGTGACCTTTCGTGTAACGGTAGCCTTCATGTACCGGTAGCTTCCTTAGTGTATCGGTAGACTCTCCTCGGTAACTTTTCTGTAACGGTAGGCCTGAGTAATGGTGACTTGTCTGTATCAGTGACCTTCACGTATCGGTAGATGTGCATAATGGTGACTTGTCTGTATCGGTAGGCTTTCATAACGGCGACTTGTCTGTATCGGTAGGACTTGATGTAGTGGTGACCTTCATGTATTGGTAGACTTTCATAATGGTGACTTGTCTGTATCGGTAGGCTTGATGTATCAGTGACCACTTGTATGTTTAAGCATTCTATTGGCAGAATGGGTTATGTTAGAATATATATTCATCCAGTAAACAAATTCTATGAAGATAATATAAATATTATAATATAGGAATATGTTCATGGTGTACAGAAATACTAAAATAAGTAATTAACCATTACTCAATATAGGGATTATCAAACCATAATTGAGCATAACTGGGATTATCATAATATTAGTGAGCATAATTGGGATTATCATAATATAAGTGAGCATAATTGGGATTATCAAAATATGAGTTCAACTAATTATCCCATAGGGTTCAACAATCTCCCCCTTTTTGATAATCACAACTTATGCCAAAGTATTAAAATAAAATGGTGTCAGAGAAAGAATTTCCCAAAAAAACTTTAAAACAAAGTTCTCATTTTTCTCCCCCTTCCAATTTCACTCTCCCAGTTCTCATTAGTTTTATTTTCTCCCCCTTTGTGATTAAAAAAAATACGGGTAGAATCAGAGAAATGTAGAGACTAAAAAAGAATAGATTACAAAGAAACATAAACATAGTAAAGTGGAGAATATAAGAGTAAATTTCCATTAAATAACAAAAGGTACAAACTGATAAAGTCAGTATTACAAAAATATAAGTGAATCCTATAAAAAACATCCCGAATCACTCAATTGTCCTCTTGAATAGGAGTCTTTCCCTTAGGATCAGATGAGGGTGCAGGTTCAGATTGAGTAGATGGCTTGTGAATAGTTGAAAGAACAACTCGAGGGTCATCCACTAAAACTGTACCGGATCTGAAATCTGGGCTCTTCTGTGGGATCATAGGTGTCATGCTTTGAATAGCCTGAACTGGACTCAACTGAGGTGTAATCTGAGAGGCAGAGGAAGGAGGTGCAGGAGGTACAATCACAGGTCTGGCATCCACATGCAAGAATGGTAGCAACAGTTTCCTAAAATCCATAATAATACTCCCTCCTCTCTCCATTGCTGACACAAAATCATCTCGATTTTCAATGAATTTATCCAAGGTAGGGGTAAGCTCCCTGAGCTTACTAACCTGTTCTCTGAAAGCATGATTCACTGGAGGCAACTTCAAATTCTCCATCAAGATTTTGAAATGGTTGGTCATTTGATGCTTGGTATAGACCTTCTCAAAGTAAGCATCCACCTTATTATTAATTGCCTCTTGAGAAGCAGTAGCTGCCCGTAGGTGATCATGAACAAAACTACTAACTTCCCTAGTGGTAGTAAGGATATGAGTATCCGATGTGCCACTAGTACTGGCCTTAGTCAAATCTTCCTGGATAATAGTTCTGATCGGGTCAAGGTTCACAGTGGAGCTGGATGAGGGAAGGGGTTTAACTGATAAAGCTACTATCTCCTAGAAAGATTGTGAAAGATTACTAACCACCTTCTGAACAAGTTCATCTTGACTGTTCAAATGTTCTTTGACTGATTTCATGAAAGCCTCAAAAACTTCCACAAACTGCTTGACTACTTCTTTGATATATCTGATATCAATATTCACTTGGGTTTGAGAACTGTTCATGGTAGTCAATGAAGCAATCGATTATCTTAGAGCAACCACAACTCCTGTCCAACTCTCAATTCGAGTATGGCATATTTTCACTTCATCCATCATTCCCTTCACTAGACTAGAAACAACACATCCCAGAGATATCTCCAGGGATTGATCCACACTCCTCATTTCATCAACTAGGCTTTTCTTCAAATCTGTCACTGATTCTCTTAGTGCTTCTTTCATTTCAGACTTTAAGGACTCAAGTTCCTCCTTGGTTGCCAAATTTTCAACCACAACAGGTAGGATAACTGATTCCCTTTGGGGCTTGTCTTCCTTATCATAATCTCCATAATTGAGTCCAAGTTCCATATATCATGTATCTGATGTCCAACCTTCAATTTCATACAACATAGAAACTAAACCAAGATTCTCCCCCTCACTTAGAGCATTCTCCTGGGGAATCTCCTCTAACCGTTCTGCTCGAGGTAACTCTACAACCTCCTCTGCAACTTCAGCAGATGTAACAACAATTTGCTCTGATAGTTCAACAATAGGGTTAGTCTTATCCTTTTCTAAGTCATTAATGACTCTCTCATAAAGGGATGTAGATGCCACTTCCGCTGCCTGAAAAGGAACAATATTGTCTGTATTAGCAATTAGAGGGCTCAAACTGAGCTATTCTTCTTCATTTTCTACATCATCTACTTCACCAGCAGCCTCCTTTTCTCCACTAACAAAATGATCGAATTCGGTTGCCTCATCCTCTTCAGATGTTTCCTTAACAACATACTGATATGCTTCTTCTTCTTCTTCTTCTTCAGTGGACTCAGTACTATTGTCCTCCATAATAGTTTCTATCCTTGGTAGTTCTTTTGGAGGGATAGCTGCTCCATAAGAAATATTTTGATGCATAGGACTAGGAGGTAAATCTGGGTCTCCTCCTTCCTCAACTGATGTCTCTTCCTCCTCAGCTTCAGCATCATTGTCACTATAGACTGGTTTTGTCTCATCTGGTCCAAGACTAGGACCCCTCACATCATTTGTTCTAGAAGGATGGTACACAGGAGTGTACTTGTCATAGACATTACCATCATCATTAACCCATGATTTCTTCCAAGGGTTCCAGCTAACCTTAATATATTTACCAACAGTCTTGGTGGGGAAAAAGTTATCCATAACCACAACAGTTTCATCCTGAGGTCGAGCTACCTCCTTTTCCTTCAACAGAATAGAAATCAACTTAGAAAAGAAAAGCACATTGGACTTAGACTTCTGTCTAGTCATATCCTCAATCTATATCATTAGAAATCTTCACAAATTCACCTTTAATCCATGCTTTAACATATAAAACAAATAAATACCCTGAAATATGAGGTTATAAAAATCTCCTCTTCTTAGACTAATCACATGCTGAATGAACTTAAAAGTATTTTATCCTCCCCTGAAATTTCTGCAACAATGATCTTTCTAGGGGAACCATTTCCTGTCAATTTCAACAAGGCATCCTCATATTTGAAAAATTCACTAGCAGTAGGTATGGATTTTGAATAAAATCCATAATCACCACTATTAGTAACTCTAAGGTTCTTAGCCCATTCAACTGATATCTCTTCCTCTTTTCTACTAAACCATTTTGATGAGGTGTCCTAGGGGCAGAGAAATTGTGACTATAGCCATTGAGTGAGTAGTAGGATTCAAACTCATGATTTTCAAACTCACGACCATGATCACTTCTCAAGGTTTTAATCTTAAGTCCACTAAGGTTCACTACAGACTTGGAATATTTATCAAAGTAAGAACAAGCTTCACTATTGTGAGCTAGAAAATAAACCCAAGTATACCTAGAATAGTCATCTACTAGACCATAGACATAGTGCTTCCCATTTAATCTAGAAACTCTAGAAGGTCCAAACAAATACATGTGAACCAACTAGAGAAGTTGAGAAGTTGACACTTCATTCTTTTATTTAAAAGAAACTTTATGTTGATTTCCCTTTTGATAGGGATTACAAACTTTATCTGCTGGGAATTCAAGTTTTGGTAGGTCTCTAACTAAGTTCTTCCTAGTCAGTTTTCTAAGTGAATATACATTGCAGTGTCCTAATCTTCTGTGACAAAGCCAAGACTATTTATGAAAAGCTTTTAAACAAGTAATATTTTTCATAGATAAAGAATTTAAATCAAAAGTATAGACATTTTCATTTCACAAGGAAAAAAATACTAAAGCATTTTTAGAATTAAAAACATTGCAAGAAACATTTTCAAATTTAACATTAGAACCATCATCACATAACTGAGAAATACTTATTAAATTATACTTAAGTCCATCAACAAATAGAACTTTAGAAATTAATACTGAGTCAGTGTTACCAATCTGGCCTAAGCCGATGATTTTTCCTTTAGAATTATCACCAAAAGTGAAAAAATCTCCATGAACTCTGACTAAGATTTTAAAGCATGAGAAGTCTCCTGACATATGCCTTGAACATCCACTATCCAAGTACCAGATCATTCTATAGGAGCTCTTTAAGCAGGTTCCCTAAAAAAAATATTTATATAGGAAATGATATTGGTACCCAGATTTTCTTGGGTCCAGACAAGTTAGCCAATAAAACTTTAGGTAAACAAATTTGTCTTATGGGTCACATAAGATTTGAAGAATCAATAGATTTAGACAGATAAACCTTATTAGATCTGTAACTATGATTATAACTAGTTGAAGCATATGAACTTCTATAACTATAACTATCTACATTCTGTCCATATTTAGGAATAAATATAGTTTTGGTAATTGTTCTTTGTCCAGGTTGGTATCCTATACCAGTAGTATATCTAGGTGCAATCTGCTTACCTAGAATTTGAGTAAGAGTATCTTTTCCATTTGTGAACTTTTCTAAATCCTTCCTAAGTTGAACATTTGACAATTTCAGTTCAGTGTTTTATTTAACCAACTGAGCATTCTTTGCCATTTCTATATCAATATCATATTTATGTTTAACAGTTAAAGCATACCGTTTCTTTAAACCTTTGTATTTATCTTTCAGCTCATTACAGGTTTCTTCCAACATATCACAGTATTCAAACAGTTCAGATTTTGACAAATTTTCAGAATCAGAATCATCTCCAGAATAATATGTATTTAAATCAGGAGTTTCAGATGTTACCTCAGAGGTGTTTGTCATAAAACACATGTTTTCCTTATTTCTATTTTCAGTCTCAAAAGCTTCAAATTCACAAGAGCTATCCTTAGAAGCACTCCACATAGCCTTCATGGCTTTCTTATACTTATTATCCTTATACTCATATTTCTTCATGTATTTCAGCTTTGGACAGTCCACTTTTATATGTCCTTTTCTTTTGTATTCATAGAAGACAACTTCATCAGATTTGTCAGATTTCTTCCAGTTCTTTTTCCAGTGTCCCTTGTTGTCATACTTACCTTTGTAATTTTATTTTCAGAAAAACTTCTTCTTCCTATAAAACTTCTTAAATATTCTGGCTATGTGAGCCATTTCTGCATCACTGTCAGATACACTTTCACTTTCTTCACAGCTTGAGCTATCACTTACAGCTTCATGTTTCTCCTTATCCTAAGTAGATGTCTTGAAGGAAACTAACTTCCTTTTTGGTTCATCATCTTCTTCTTTGTTTTCCTTAAGTTCTTCTTCATACATCATCAACTAACCAATAAGTTCCTTGACTAGAAATTCACCAATATCATAAGATTCTCTGATTGAAACAGAAGTGCCCCTCCATCTTTCAGGTAGGCATCTCAAAATTCTCATGATCTGCTCCTTTGATGGAACATCCTTTCCCAGTGAGATCATTGTATTGAAAATTTCGTTAAACATAAGATACAAATTAGAAATGGGTTCATCAGGCTTCATTATAAAACTATCGTATTTAATAGTATAGGTGTTCAATCTCATTTCCTTAACGTTAGTTGTTCGTTCATGAGAAACACTTAAAGTATACCAAATTTCATATGCAGTATTACAAGCAGATATTTTATTAAATTCCTCATCTCCTAAAGCACAATACAGAGCATTCATAGCTTTGTAATTATTATTGTAATCTATCTTAGTAGCTTCATTCCATGTTGATCTAACAGTAGTGGTAATTTTATATTCTGATTCTATAGCAGTCCAAATATCAAAACCCATGCTTTCTAAATGAATTTTTATCTTAATATTCCACTGAGCATAGTTGTTTCCATTGAAAAATGGTGTTCTATTAGTAGCAACACCTTCAAGTCTGTTATCCATGATAACTAGGTTAAGCCAAAAAATTTAAAAAGATAAAAATTTATAAATAGCAGAAATTTTAAGAACTTTAAAATACAACTAAAATCACAGTTGAAAAACAGAGTACTTCTGAAATTATTTTAAATCCTCTGATACCAAATGTTGGTTGGAATGGACACTCAAGAGGGGGGTGAATTGAGTTCCAATTAAAATTTCTGTTTAAAATCTTATACCGAAATCCCCCAATTTAAAATACTAATTGAATTGTAGTGAATTTGAACTAAATAAAGCATTCAGTTTGGTTCTCAAGGGATTGATTAATTCCCAGTTAATCTAATCAGAATATCAGATTAGCTTTTGAAACTAACCTAATGATTTACAAATAAAGAAAACACTTGATAATTAAATTATCATAGTAACTTTGAAAAACAGTTTAAATTTTAAAGCACTTATCAGTGGAATAAAAAGGTTTTAGATAAAACTAAACAAAGCACAACAGATATAACCAAGAGGTTTAGTCCCAAGATGATACTTAGTCCTCTCAACAATTTATATAAATTTGATCCACACCCTAGATCGGGGTTCACAATAGTTTACTAACTGTCTTGGTCAAAGACATGTACCACAGTTCTATGTGGCAAACAAAAACAACAGTAAATACAGCTGTCTAGGTCACACACGACCTCTACCACTATCCACAGTGGGAAATAGAAGATGTAAGGAGTTTGAATGAGGATTTACAGATCCTCCAGTTAAGGTTTAGGAGACAGTGTGTGTTTAAATTAAAACTAATGACACACACTGCTCGTAATGTAAACAATAAATCACTGATCAAGATATAGAGTTTAGAATGGCTCTAGTGATTGTAGTATAGCTCTGGACTCCTTCGGTTTGATCAGAAATGGTTCCGAGTCCTCTTCTGGTTTTTTTTCTGGAAAACAGAGTGTCGTCTGCTTGACATCTAGGTTCAAAGACAGTGAGAATGTAGTCGATGAAGTTCTTCAAAATCCTTGTGAATGTAAAGAACTCTTCTTGAGTAATCTTGAGTGTGTATGAGCTTATGTGTCTTCTTGGTCATGCATGTATGTATGTATGAGCTCTTCTTGTGTATATCCCTTGTCTATTCCTGGTGTGTTTCACATGTGTATATTTGCAGCAACAAGGACTTCTTGTTTTTATGGGACGAGCTCCGGCAAAAGAAATGATTTCTTTTTGCAGGTACGAGGTACGGTTCCTTGAATTCCAATAACCTTAATTAAATAAATGACAGAGCATTAAAATATAACTGATATGACCGTTGGTTAGATTAAATAAAGATAAATAAATTTAGGCAGTTTCAGATTCTCTGTAATAGTAACTTTGGATATCGGTAGCCTTGTGTAACAGTAGGTCTTTGTATCGGTAGACTTCATGTCTGTCTGTAGACTTGATCGGTAGAGGTAGAATTAATGTACCAGTGACCTTTCGTGTAATAGTAGCCTTCATGTACCGATAACTTCCTTAGTGTATCAGTAGACTCTCCTCTGTAACTTGTCTGTAACGATAGGCTTGAGTAACGGTGACATGTCTGTATCGTTGACCTTCACGTATCGATAGACTTGCATAACAGTGACTTGTCTGTATCGGTAGGCTTGTATAATGGTGACTTGTCTATATCGGTAGGACTTGATGTAGCGATGACCTTCACGTATCAGTAGGCTTGCGTAACGGTGACTTGTCTGTATCGGTAGGCTTGATGTATCAGTCACCACTTGTCTGTTTAAGCATTCTATTGGCAGAACGGGTTAAGTTAGAATATATATTCATCATGTAACCGAATTCTCTGAAGAAAATATATATATTATAATATATGAATATGTGCATGGTGTATAGAAATACTGAAATAAGTAATTAACCATTAATCAATATAGGGATTATCAGACCATAATTGAGCATAATTTGGATTATCATAATATGAGTGAGCATAATAGGGATTATCATAATATAAGTGAGCATAATCAGGATTATCAAAATATGAGTTTGACTAATTCTCCTAGAGGGTTCAACACTTACGATCTATTAAAATATAATTTTAGTGCATCCAGTATGAAAAAAAATCATATTGAATATTCATTTTATAGAGTAAGAGATGAGATATAAGTGGAAATTGATCAAAGAACAACCAAATGATAGAATCTAGTATATGAAATATAATTATATCATGTAATTATATTTTCTATAGTCCCCTATCATTATATTAAAATAATCCCTAAACACTAGGAAACAGATCATGAAATACAAATTTTGTTCTTTTACCTTAATTTATAATGAATAGATAGTCTTATTTTTCAATTTCTTATTTATTCTTAGGGGGTCATTAAATTTGTCTATCACTCTATATTATTTATAGGACATGCTTTCTAGTAATTTTCTCTTTGTATATGAACCAGGTTATGTCTTATTTCATGAAACCATTACATTACCCACATTCTATTTTTAAAGGATGTTTAATTATCTCTTTGTTTGATGTGGGTTTTCAGAAAAGGTTTTTTCAAATATTAAAACTATTATTTAGAGAGATAAAAATTAAGAGGGAACCACTTATCAAAGTGGTAGAATTTAGCAAATTAAAATTTTAGTTTCTGAAAAATACTATGTTCCATAGCATTCTTATCACTTAACACAAATCTTTAAGCAACCTGTGATATGCTATAGAAATATTATAATATTAATATTATAACATAGTCATTAAATTAAAAATATGAATAGGAATAACCAAATTATGGAAAATATCAATAAATTTTCTTATAAAAAAATTATTTTTTAATTCATTATAAATAAGTGTTAAATTTTCAATAAAGTAATTTTAGGTTTCAAAAATATGTTTCATGGGAAAATGATTTTTATTTCGTTTTACGAATGAGTAAAATAATTAATCTATAAATTTTTTTAATTTTTTTTATGAAATTAATATAATTTTTTAAATCATCATGTCAATATTAGATTAGGGTAAATTTTTTGGGATATGTTTAAAAATATTTATTTGTCAGTGTAGAAAATATTGAATTTTGAAAAAAAAACCATTTCATCAAAATAAATAGAGTTATTTAAAAGTCCCATTATTTTATTTATTTTATATTAAAGTAACATAAGAACCCTATAATTATATAGGATCTAATTAATTTCATAGGAAGAAATATTATACAAAATTTTTATATGTTCATTTTTAAGTTTCAAAAAGAATTTTTCTAAAAAATGTTTTCCGTTCTGTTTAACACATTTATTTTAAAATTGATTTCTACCACATCTAGAAATTGAATCATAAAAAAATGCATTCTATATTTGGAATAAATGGGTTCAAATCTTGTAAATAGATCCAATTTATGTTTTCTCATTATGAATAGTAAAAATGATAAATGTAATTCACCTTTGTTAAGGTAAAATAGGTAAAATTGAGTTAAAATTCTAGGATAAGGCTTTAACATATCTATAAATATTTAATTTATCCAACTGAATAAATGTAGTTCATCTATTCTCATCCATGTTTCAAAAATATGTAAACTTGATTCCATTTTTCTTTGTTAATGAAATTAATATAATTTTATGTAAAGAATAAATACAAAATGATGCTCTTTGTGTTTTAATATATATAATATTTTTTTTATCGATAGAAAAGAGTTTATGTTTCGTTTTAAATAGTTTTTTATATTATTGAATTTTGTTATTAGGTTAATTTATTTTTAATTTATAGTGGTGGAATAATTTTGTTAAATTCAAATGTAATGATGAAAAAGTACTTGTTCAACTAATATAAAAAATTATTTTATAAATTTTGAAATTCAAAATATTTGATGAACTATTCTATCCCTTGAGTTTTTACATATATATAATGTATTAGTTTTAAGATCCTGAATTTTTACTACTGTATGGATCCTTCAAATTTCAGTCTAAATATTTACTTTATAGCTAATATGGTCTCCCAATGAATTAAAAAATGTCTCGGGGGTGTTTGGGCAAGTTCGAAACCCCAAAACCATCCTTTTTGGAAAAACTGACTGGTCGCATGGTTATTGCATGGTTTACACACGTTTTGGAAAACTGTGTATATCGATATTTCTAGAGAGAACCATTTTGTACAGTTTATCTATAATCGTGTGTCCTAATCATGAAATGTTCCCTTCTACCCAGAAGACCATGCACATTTTATGCACAATTTCTCAAACCATGCACATGACATTTTTCTATGAAAATTTACAAAATTTCCCTTATTGATCTGTTAAACTCCCTCATTACCTAATATAAGGTTATGTGGGATGAACCTATTTTTCTCTTAATTTGGGTCTTTTTGAATATCAAAGCTAGGGATTCAAAGATCTCCTTCATCAGGGATCTGTTTGAGCTTCCATTTATCACATTGGATGCACAATGGTAACTACCCAAGTCCTCTTAAGTCATTATCCTTCCCTTTTAATCATGACCAAATTATTAGTGTATGAGTGTTTTCCAATTTTTCTTAGATATACTTTGATCCAATCGAAATAAGGGGCCAATACCAGAGTATTATATTCATACAAGCCTAAGTTGGGTAGTCTATAACCCATCCCTAATGTTCGTTGATTTCCGGATTTTGTCATGTGGCACCCACCGATTTCATTAGGTATTGTTTATTAAATTTATAGGCCATGGTTATAATCATTAGAACCATTTGAATATTTTATTTCCATATATGTGATCAATTATTGGTGTTTATGACACAAAATCTATCCTTTCCATGTCGAAGGTTATGCCATATTTTTGGTTATAGTGTTTTGATGTGTTTGGGTCACCGTTCAGGTATGCCATAGCGTGACCACTTTATGGGTAAGCTTTTCTATATCAATTTTCTTGATTAATATTTTGAATTTAATAATGTAAATTATCATGTATGCATACCACTTGACCAGCCAATGGTAAGTGCTTCCAATAGACAATTAAATGTGAATGATTAATTGGTTTCATATCCATAGAACCCCACACCACATTAATAAAAGTTAGCAGAATGAACCTTGAATATGGAATATGTCTTAAATGGATTAAATGGTTGTATACTAATTATACTTGTCACACTAATGAAAGGAAAGGATTGAACCAAATGACTTGATAAAAAGGTTGAATGCTACTTGACCTTATCCCACTAATGAAAGGAAAGGATTGAACCGATGGATAAATTACATGACTTCCTAATAAATAGGGATATCCTAACTCGAGCATGCCATGGATTCTGATTGGATATTTCCCTGATCACTTGGGAACCGCATTCTAATTCAAATATTCTTCTTGCATAGTTTGAGACAAACTTATATCTTGATCCTTGTATGTTCTTGGATTCCTAGTATGAAACTGTAGGATCCCATTCATATTATCACAGGATGCCTTGGATACACTCCTTGGATCCATCATTGACAAGTAGTTTCCATGGTAAAATCCCATCGAGCCCTATCACTCTTTAGATTTATTTTACCTTGGTCAATCACCATGGACTTAGTAGGTGCCTCATTGTGGAAAGCCTTGTATTACACTCCATGGATTACACTCTTACCCTATGTTGGGCTATATTTATTACTGATTTGGTGACCCTAGAGTTCTAAGTCACCTTGGTTGTTATGTTGGGACTTCACTGTTAAATTTCATTGATCATGGTTTTATTGTTACTTCTTGGAACATTCACTATTTATACTATCACGAGGTTATGCCAGTGTTGCATATGCCTCATGATACCTATTAATATAAAATTGATAATTACTTAATTAAATTAATGGGCTACATGTTCAGACACTAGCTAAGGGGTAAAGAATGTAATTAGGTATTTAGTTATATTGTACTGATATAATTAATATATGTATGCTTTCACCCAATTAAATTTCCATTACATGGGATAGATGTTATAGACATCATTGGTGGTGGCCCACTAATAATTATCTCACACCCTCTCTCAGTACTGTTCGGTACCCGAGGAAGATTACATGCTTTCATGTGTTGGAAAAGGGAAGCATACAACTTCAAACACTTGATTTCTTGTTGTCTAGGATGGATCTTGATAGAAGATGACAGAGCCAAATCTCGGGATGCTTGGGATAGTATTTTATTTCCTTTATACTGTTGTGGAACATGTCATTCCTACTATTTTGTAACCATGATTTCTAGTTTTCTATTACATGACATATCATCATCTGTTGTTGAATTTTATTCAAATTCTTTCAGTTATTATTATTGTTGTCTTAATTTTTTGTTGTGCCTTCTATTTACTTATATTGCTTCTGCTATTTACGTATGTTTACTTTCACCCGATGCACTACACTTTTGTAATGAGGGAATAGTTTCCCCACGGACACACCCTAGGACCTCACTGAAAGTCGGAAGCCTCAGGGATTCAGGGAGATACGCTTGAGGTCAGGTGGCCCACAGGGCTTGAGGCACCCATGTAGTGGCATCCAGGTCTAGGAAATGAGAAATTGGTATCATAGTAGTTTTCCTTCTTGATTTAATATTTGGAGATAATATATTGGAGATTAGTAACTCTTAGAACTTGGTCATAAGTCAATATTTGGCATCGCGAATCCATGTTTGTGGTAAAAACCAAGTTTCCTAAATTATAATTGTTGTTATGCTTTTTTTCTATTACATTTGATATTATTTCACCAGTGGTTGACACACATGTTGTGTGGTGTTGATAATTATTAGTCTATTTGTGGATTTTCTTTCATCTTTATCTTGACGATATGAGGGAATGTAGAATTGTTATATGAATCCTTATAGGCACCTATAATTCACATGTCATGCATGTTTTCATGCCATATAGGTTCATTTCACTGCTTTTAATTGCTTGCTATGATTGTTTTTTTTTGAGTGATTTTGTGATAGTTACTTTTACTTGAATTTAATATTGGTTATGATTGAGTGATTTAATTTCTCAATTCATGAGGTCTATGGTCCCTCATGGGTTGGGATGAGTTATTTGCTGAGTTGATCCATCATACTATAAATAAATGGGCGGAATTTCTAGTGATAAGTATATGGGAACTGACTCATCGAAAATGGTTATCCATTATAAATTGAATCATGAATTATGAAATTAATTGGACGAATTTCCTTACCCCGCCTTGTCATGTTTATGATAGGTAAAAGAGTTAATGTGGTAAATAAATGTAAAATGAAATGAAATTTATACTTGAGCACTTATCGATGTGTGACTATATAAGTGGGTAGTTGCGGTAGTATGCCTTGGGTAATGAGTTTTCTTACATTCAACATCCACTTGTAATTCTATCTTCTTACCTATATTCTTTTTCGGAGGAGTGTTCTTGGAAATTGTAGACCAATGCCGCTACAAAATCCTTGTGTCATATGCTAAGAAGGTAGTGATGACCATGTTGTAGAAGTGGTGGACCCTGAGCCTCCAGTCTTACCCCCAGGGTTTCCACTTGAGTAACTACCTATTGTACCTGATTTTTTCATTGATTACAATGTTCTTGATATTTTACTATATGTGATGCATTCTTTGAATGGTTCTCCACAGATTTCACCTATAATGGCTGATCTATCTCACGAGTTTAAACAACAGTATCCTTTATCTTTTTCAAGGATGGTGATCCGCAGGCTATTGATTATTTTCTAGAGGCCACCATATATATCTTTGATCATCTGGAGATGCCTCTAGAGTGAAGGGTCAATCCCTCCATGTACATTCTTTAGGATTCATCCAAGTGCATGTGGGATGTGATTACCCAGGTTGGTCATCCTGAGGGCATGTTGTGGGATGATTTCTAGACTACCTTCTATGATTAGTTATTTCTAAAGATGCTGAGATCTAATATAGCAATAGAGTTCATTAATATCAATAAGGGTTCTATGTCAGTTATGGATTATTCATCATGTTTTATGGAGTTACAATGCTTTGAAATGCTTCTAGCCAGTGATGAGATTTCCTATGCTAGATGCTTTGAGGATGGGCTCTAGTATGCCATCCATACACAGGTCAATGTCTTTCACCTACCTATTTTTTATAAGATATTCAATCAGGATCTTATCAGTGATTGAAACATGGGGACATAGATGTAGTACCAGGTTTAAAGGATCAGTGTTGTGTTTGGATGGTAGTTCTTTCGGTGGAAAGAAGTGATCTTTCATGCTTTCTCGTCAGGACAGTGAGAACCAATGTGTCTGTTTTGATAGCTCTAAAGTGTGTCATTAGTGTGGATTATGGAGAAATTCAAAGTGTCAGTGTGATGGAGTCCCACTAAAGTTTCAGTATTGTGGCCTTATAGGTCATCTTAAATGTTTCTATAGGAATTTCCCACCATATTTGAGTGTAAAAGGATACGCACTAGCTCCACCTTCATGATCAGGTTCTTTTACACCACGTTATGTGGGGATTTAGAATAGAACCCATGGGTCTGGCCAGGGAGGAGGTCATTGCCATGGTAGCCAAACTCTAAATCACCATCAATGCCAACAGAGAAGTAATTATCATGGTAGTCCATCTATTTCATATTGAATTAGATCAAGTCTTTTCACATGCACTAAAACAAATACCTGAGGATCAGGATGTGGGACCATCTATAGTACAAGGTCATATTCTAGTGGCATACACTATAGTATCATCTTTATTTGATATAGGGGATTAAAACTCATTTATCTTTGTATCTATCATGTAATGTATTGCAACAGAGATTAAATATTACTATGGTTTAATGACCCTAGTTACACTGTTAAGGGTATGAAAAGAGGGAATACACCAGTGTAGGGACTGCCCCTTGAGGTATGCAATTACCCTTTCTTATGGAACCTCTTTTTTATTGAGATGATAAGCTTCGATGTTATTCTTGGTATGGATTAGTTGGTTATCTTTCATGATTTTTTAGAATTCTATCACCGTTGGGTATCTTTTACATCACCAGAGGGTAGAAGTGATCTACATAAGTGTGAGTGGGATGTCCAGGCTGGTAGAGTTGGACCAGAGCATCATAGGCTAGGTGGAGTGACCGCCCAGATTGAGAATATTTTCATGGATGATAAGGGTTTATAACAAGATGATTTTATTCCAACAGTGGATCATTTCAGGGATGTCTTTCCTAATGATTTTTCTATCTTACCTCTTAAGATAGAGGTAGAGTTTCTGATTGAGATTATTGTAGGAGAAGTTATAGTTCCCATTCCTCTATACAGGATGGCACCAAAATATATTTAAGAGATCAAGATGTGGTTAAATGATTTAGAGGGCAATGGTTTTGTAAGGCCTTGTACATCCTCTTGGGGTTCGCTCATCCTTCTTTCCATGAAGGCATATAGAACCTTACATCTATGTGTGGATTACATAATGTTGAACCATCTTGTGGTCTGGAACCATTATCCAATGCCTCTAATATAGGATCTATTCTACAAGATACAAGGAGAAAATGTCTTCTCCATGATCAACCTGAGATCAGGTTAAAATTAGATGCATGTCTGACCATCAAAAATACCACTTATAGCTTTCCATTGTAGGTATGTTCACTATGAGTACCTTTTTATGGTGTTCAGTCTTACGAACACACCCATTGTTTTAATGTCTCTGATGAATAGGGTGTTCCATAACTATTTGAATTCTTTAGTCATAGTCTTTTTGGATGGAATATTGTTATATTCTCACACTTGTAGCAACCATAAAAACATCTTGATATCATTCTGATTACACTTAGAGAGCATCAGATTTACACCAATATTGATTTGTTCCACTTCTAGATTGACAAAGTCCACTTCATAGGTCATATTATTTCATAATTATAAGTACCTATCGATCGTGAAAAAGTTAGTGTTGTATTTTTCTAAGAGTATCACTACTGGAATGTGGGTTTTTCCCCACACTTACATACCAACGGTTTCATAGAACCGTTGGTAAAGGATGGTTTACAAAAGTTTTTACCAACTGTTATAGTGAACCGTTGGTAATGATATGTTTAAGGTGATTTTTACCAACCGTTCAATGAGAACTGTTGGAAAAAATGTTGCTGGGGAGGTTTTTACCAACGGTTTATTAAACCGTTGGTATAGGTATGGTTGGGGAGCCATATACCAATGATTTTTAAAAACTGTTGGCACAAGTTTCCCCCAATTTTTCAGCCGCGCGTCCTCTCCCCATTCAGATACTGAACCCTAAACGGGAGCAGCAGCAGCCAATTTAGGTGATTTTGGAGCTCCTTCTGCCGGACCAGTTTGGATCTTCGACCTCGTTCAGGTTCCTCTTCTTCTTTATCTAATATTTTAGTTTTTAGATTTGTAGAATCATTACACTCATTGAAGATAGTATAATGAGACATAGGATTTTCACCACATGTGAGGATATGAATCCATGTGATGAATCAGTATCAAAATGAGAGGATTTACTAGTAGAGGCTACTTTGATCTTACCTCTCACTCTAGATCATATTCCACCCTTCTCCATGTGGGTAGGTTTTACATAATAGATATTTCATGAACTATGGACATGTAATAAAACCTCATTGTTTGGAATAGGAACACACTGATTTCTCAGTGTAATTATGGCATGGATGACACAACCACAACCACCACATCAACAACATGATCAAACATCACTTATATATCTTCATTTATGATATTGAGCTATTAAAAAAATTCAAAAACATGTTTTCGAATATGTCTACCACAAGTCACTGCTAGAGGGATGGTCCAGCAGAAACACTTCATGTTGACTATCCTTCCACATGGTTGGGACTCTATTTGGTCATGATCACATGAAATGTTCTTAATGCCCCCTCTTCCACACTATTATAGGAAAACTGAGAAACCAGTACTTCAATCATGACCGCTACTCATCTCATAGGAATCCCCAAAAAAATCCTACCACATGATGTCGGTATACTAGTTCAATAGTCTATAATTCTATCCCATTCGCCCATGACCTCCCTTAGCTTCTAATATATAAATAGTGTCTGCTTCATAATTTCAGTATTATAGGTCAATATTAACATGTCATCCATGGATCATACAACATTTCAATGACTTCCCTTAAAGTGTCTCTCTTACAATATCTCATCAAAAATGTACGTTGGTGAAAAATGTCATAGTTCGTATCTCAAAATTATAGGACATTTCATTCACACATTAAACCAGGTCATGAAACACAAACTTCTCCTAAAACTAGAGATATAATGGAATATAATCATAAAAACAACTAGTGACACTTCCTTTTTCCCACTAAAAATATTAATCTGGGTCGAGACTTAATTTAATCATTCAATATTCAAATTCAATTTGTTTTTATTTGATATTTCATTTTAACTTATACACTTTAAATCATATTTCACAATTAATTTTAAATGTTTCTACTAATATTTCACTAAATTTATATTTAAATGGGACCCCACCCCCTGGACACACTACTCACCTCTTTGGACACCCCACCCACCCCCCTCGACTCCCCCTACCCCATTGGATAGCCTGACCACCCACGCGGACATCCCGCCCACCTGGACAAACTGACCCCCCTAGACACCCCCGACCCCCTGGACACCTCCAACCCCCCGGATGGCCCCACCACCCCCTAGACACCTTGCACCCCCTGGATACCCTGCACCCCCCTTGGACACCATGTACCACCCCCGGACATCCCACTCACCTATTTGGACAACCTGCCCACCCCCAGACAGCCCGCTCACCTCCTTGGACAGCCCACCCCCTCGACACCTTGTACCCCCCCGGACAGCCCCACGCACCCCTTGGACACCCCGCTCACCTCCTTGGACAGCCCACCCACCCCCTGGACACCCCGCACCCTCCTTGGATAGCCCGCCCACCCCCTGGACACCCCGCACCCCCCTTGGACACCATTTACCCTCCCGGACAGCCCGCTCACCTCCTTGGATAGCCTGCCCCCCCCCCAGATAGCCCGCTCACCTCCTTGGACAGCCCACCCCATGGACACCCCTCTCACCTCCTTGGACAGCCCCACCCACCCCCTGGACACCCCGCTCACCTCCTTGGACAGACCGCCCACCCCCTGGACACCCCGTACCCCCCTTGGACACCCTGTACCCCCCGGACATCCCGCTCACCTCCTTGGATAGCCCCCCCCCCCGGACAGCCCGCTCACCTCCTTGGACAGCCCACCCCCTGGACACCCTGTACCCCCCCAGAAAGCCCCACCCAACCCCTGTACACCCCTCTCACCTCCTTGGACAGCCCGCCCACCCCCCTGGACTCCCCCTACCCCATTGGACAGCCTAACCACCCTCGCGGACAGCCCGCCCACCTGGACACCCCGAACCCCCCTAGACACCCCTCGACCCCCTGGACACCTCCGACCCCCCGGACGACCCCACCCCCCTAGACACCCCGTACCCCTTACTGGGAAATCCTTGAATATAGGCATTAGAAATTATGTATCTTATTTTCTTATATACACTGTATTTTGTTGTATTTCTTAATATGATTCACATATAGAGTGATGTGTCAGCTATGCTTTTATATAAAGTAAACAATTGTCATTTACCTAAATATTTTTTTGATTATACTTCAATATTATTGAATTGCTTTGAAATGAATTATTGTAGTTTTTTTTACAAAATTGACAGAATTTGGATGTACGAAACTGATCGGATTTCAACCGATTTTCAAAATAATTTGAACAGCTTTCTAGATTTTCCATTTGACAAGGCTTCAGATAGTGGTCACATACACTGCCCATGTTTTAATTGTGTTGGAAGACCTTGTTTGAGTCGTGATGCAGTTAGCTATCATATAACCAAACATGGTTTCCAAAAAAACTATTATGTGTGGTATCACAATGGAGAGAAAATGGAATCTCAAAATGTTGATGATCCAAATGATAATACTAAATTGGAGAGTTTGATATATGATCGGTTTCCATTTATTCAGTATCATGAGAAGGAAAGGATGTCCAGCCAACAAGATTTCGATACAAGCACACATGATGCGTCCAATGAAAATGATGATGTTGATAGGGTAAAAAATTTGAATGATGTTGCGACGACTCCAGTATATCAGCAATGTGGTAAAATGAAAAAGTTGGAATTTTTTAATCCGATTGTTTCATGCGACGCCCATTGATCCGACTTCCACAGGTATATTTATCTGACTCTATCAAATTTTTATACCAAAATTTATTTTATTATAACTTGTACGGATATTATTTTTCTTTAATAACAGATTCATCTATAGATAGGAGGCGGGGGAGGGGGCGTACTTGCTTGCGTGCGGTATGGAACCACCAGACACAGTTGATGGTTGAATATAATGCTGATGGACAAATGATTGAGAAATCTGGGCAGGAACATCGGGGTTTTTTGCCGACTCTATCCAAATACTCTGATATCATTCCGTTCATCCCTCTCTCTTGGAGACAACTGCCACACGAAGTCAAAGATAACGCATGGGCACAAATATGGGTAACAAATCTATTGGATTTAATGTAGTATTTTTCTGTATTTATGTGAACTAATCTATTGGGTTTCAGCTTCGTTTTAACTTCCATGATGGCGAAGGTGCACGAACAGCGTGTTTAAAAGAGTTGGGGGAGATTTGGAGAGCTTATAAGCATGACCTGTATGTTGGCTGGTGTGAGAGGGTGGGAACGAATTTAGAGACTTTACCTACCGTGGATGATTGATCGATAGAGCAATATCTCCAAATGATTACCCATTGGGAGACTGCCAAATTTAAGGTATTAATCTCATTTGAGGTATTTAAATTAGAGTTTTCATATTTTTCATTAATATAATCTTATTTATTATTAAACATTATTTAGGAATCTTCTGAAAAAAAAAACATTGATTCAAAACAATACCACCACACTTTGGGCCGCACAACTATGTCAGATCATGAGAGACAGCTGGTACGATACAGTTGTTTATAATTTTTCTTTAGGACTTTCCCTTTTTATTATTTCATACTTAAATTATGTGATTTATTCAATAATGAATATATGATTATACCTGCACTTTATATTGTTTCAATGTTATTACAGAAGCACAAATTTAATATTAAAGGATGTATCCCTCGAGCAAAATTGTTTTGCTCGAGTAGAAGAAAAAAACATGGAACTGCGGTAAATGAATCAACCCAAGAAAATATTGTAAGTTTTAATTTGTTTATTTCAAAGTTTAATATCTATTTTGAAATTTATTAATCTATTAATATTTTTAATAGGCTTCTTTAGAGGCTCTTGATGCCCAGGATCCTGACAATTTTGGGCCACACGATCATTTATATCAGGTTTTGGGAGGGGAGCACTCTGTTCGAGTACGCTGCCAACCTGGTAAGAATATAGTCCCAACGAGGTATTGGTCCTCTCCAGGTATCCATTCTAGTAAGACTGAGTTGGAATAGGTCAAAGAGAAATCAAGACAATCTGATAAAAGGGTCACAGAGTTGGAACTACAAGTTCAAACGAGGGACAAAGAATTTATGAAACTAATGAAAGCTTTATCTTCATCACTTCCACCAGAGGCTAGCGCGGCTTGTCATACATTTATTCCGTCGATGGGTGCATTATCCAATGCAGCAGGAGACAGCTCTGGTGGAGATCATGATCATGACGTTCCTGGCGATGACAAGGATGCTGAAGAGGACGAGGGCGAGGATGAGGATGAGGATGAGGGTGAGGATGGGGCCGAGGGCGAGGATGCCGAGGGTGAGGATGGGGCGGAGGACGAGGATGAGGCCGATGATGAGAAAGGGGATGATGACGAGGACAGAGATGGCGGCGAGGATGAGGCAGATGATGATAGTGGTGATGATGATGGTGATCAGGGGTAGATTGATCCATTTCATTTTTGAATTCTGTATAACTCTTTATTTTTGAACCTGGTTTTCCACTCCGAGGTCTTCCTCTACTTCATAGGGATGTTGTTATCATATCTCCTTTTTGCACTTGATTATTATTGTATGATTAGTCTACTACCTAGACCTTTAGTATTCCTTGGTACTGTGATTCCCTGTATGATATATGGTATGATAAGTTAATATGGACATCCTAATATTCAAAAACAATCACTCAAAATTAGGGGTGTCCATGGGCCGGGTCGGGTCAGGTTGGGTCATGGGTGTTCTAGGGCCTAAGGACATATAGTAATCCATAAGTAAGATTTAGGGCCTAAGGACATGACATGAAAAATTATGTGTTTTAGATCTATGGGTAATATTTGGGGTTCTTTTTAAAAATAATAAAATTAGGGTTTTTGAGGTGGAAAATGATTTATTAGGTGATGAATTCCCTTGGTCAAAAAATATAAATAAGTGTGTGTCTATTTTATTTTGATAAATGTATTTTAATGATAATGAAATATTGGTTAATTTCTTTGGTTTCAAAATTATTTTTAACATTTTTATTCTCTATTTTATATATTTTCATTGATTAGGAATATAATTTACAAACAAAAAATATCCAATTACTTATAATATTTATATGTACTAAATTGATTAATTTTGAGAAATTTTTATATTGTCATTTGTGACGTGTACGAGTCAACCCCGCCTCCATCCGAGGGCCGGTGTGGCCGGTACCACTAAAAGTGTCTTTCTTTTGTTTAAAATGGATGCGCTTTTAATTAAAATAAACGACATACGGAAAACCGACCACACACATTAGGATTCTATTGAAAAATTTGGAAAACGATCCATGGGTCATTTGTGACGTGTAAGAGTCAACCCCACCTCAATCTGAGGGCCGGTGTGGCCGACACCACTCAAAGTGTCTCACTTTTCTTTGAAATGGACAATAGTTTAAGTAAAAACAACAACTGGCATACGGGAAATGGACCAAACGCATTAGGATTCTATTGATACTTTAGGAACAGTATCCATGGGTCATTTGTATCGTGTATGAGTCAAACCCTCCTCAATATGAGGTACGGTGTGGCCAGTACCACTCAAACTGTATCACTTTTATTTGAAATGGACAAGATTTTAAGTGAAAACAACTACCGACATATGGAAAACCAACCAAACGCATTCAGACTCTATTGAATCTTTAGGAAAACGATCCATGGGTCATTTTTGACGTGTACGAGTCAACCCCGCCACAATTCGAGGCGCGGTGTGGCCGACACCACTCAAAGTGTCTCACTTTTCTTTGGAATGGACGATAGTTTAAGTAAAAACAACAACTTACGTATGGGAAACGGACCAAACGCATTCAGATTCTGTTGATACTTTAGGAAAAGTATCCATGGGTCATTTTTGTCATGTATGAGTCAACCCCACCTAAATCTGAGGCACGGTGTGGCCGGTACCACTCAAACTGTCTCACTTTTATTTGAAATGGACAGGATTTTAAGTGAAAACAACTACCATTTTACGGAAAACCGACCAAACGCATTCGGATTCTATTGAAACTTTAGGAAAACGATCCATGGGTCATTTTTGATGTGTACGAGTCAACCCAGCCTCAATCCGAGGTCCGGTGTGGCCAGTACCACTAAAATTGTCTTTCTTTTGTCTAAAATGGATGCGCTTTTAATTAAAATAAACGACATACGGAAAACCAACCATACACATTCGTATTCTGTTGAAACTTTAGGAAAATGATCCATGGGTCAATTGTGACATGTACGAGTCAACCCCGCCTTAATCCGATGGTTGGTGTGGCCAACACCACTCAAAGTGTCTCACTTTTCTTTGAAATGGACAACAATTTAAGTACAAACAACAACTGACATATGGGAAACAGACCAAACGCATTCAGATTCTGTTGATAATTTAGGACAAGTATCCATGGGTCATTTTTGTCGTGTAAGAGTCAACCCCGCCACAATCTGAGTCACGGTGTGGCCTATACCACTCAAACTGTCTCACTTTTATTTGAAATGGACAGGATTTTAAGCGAAAACAACTACCGACATACGGAAAACCGACCAAACGCCTTCTGATTCTATTGAAACATTCTGAAAACGATCCATGGGTCATTTGTGATGTTTACAAGTCAATCCCTCCTCAATATGAGGTCCGGTGTGGCCGGTACCACTAAAAGTGTCTTTCTATTGTTTAAAATGAATGCGCTTTTACTTAAAATAAATGACATACGGAAAACAAACCAAACGCATTCGGATTGTGTTGATACTTTATGAAAACGATCCATGGGTCATTTGTGATGTGTACGAGGCAACCCCGCCTCAGTCTGAGGCGCATTTTGGCCAAAACCACTCAAAGTGTCTCACTTTTCTTTGAAATGGACAACAGTTTAAGTAAAAACATCAATTGACATATGGGAAACGGACCAAACGCATTTGGATTCTGTTGATACTTTAGGACAAGTATCCATGGGTCATTTGTGTCATGTACGAGTCAACCCCGCCTCAATCTGAGGCATGGTGTGGCCGGTACCACTCAAATGGTCTCACTTTTATTTGAAATGGACAAGATTTTATGTGAAAACATCTACCGGCATACGGAAAACCGACCAAACGCATTCGGATTCTATTGAAACTTTAGGAAAACGATCTATGGGTCATTTGTGAAGTGCACGAGTCACAAATGAAAATGGATTTTTCATTTACATGAAAATGAAAATGGATTTTTTAGTGTAATCTGTTTGGTCCCAAAGCATGATCCAAATAGGTTGTGAGACATAATACTAGTAGGCATCCACCACAAGATTTGTGCCCAAATTTTAGTGAATATACATTTATAAAAACAAAGTACAAAGGTAAACATAGTATTAATAAATCCATAACCATTATATATTGAAGTAAATAATTGCTAAAACTTTCCTTGGAGACATCAATATCTTGCCTAAACGCATGTCACTATCTTGACCTCAGGAAAAAAACACATCCTATCCCTCAGGCATCACAGTCTCTCCCTCAGAAATATCACAATCTCACCCACATGTATCATATGTAATTAATCTATTAATAGGTAAAAATAAGTACCTCATTTAATTTAAATTATTACATCGTAGACTATTATCAACACACCTCATCTAATATAACTATTACATGGAATAATAATAATCAAATCAACACATGTAATCTTACTATCACAACGCTTTTTAATAATCAATAATCCATCCTAAACAAAAAAAGTCATGGAAAGCAGTATGCATCTAAGGCGTCATGGGCCAACAGCTCTAACAAATTAATCAAGGGAAACACAACCTTGTGGTTCCCTATCTCAAAGAAATAACCTTAATAACCTAATCAACCAATATCATATGATAATCACGGTGTAATTCCAAGTCATGTATACCAAAAACATGGGTATATGAGTTTTAGGCAAATATAATTCTTGATAAAACAACATATAGGCACAACCCACCTACCTCGTAGTCGTGAGAACAATATTGTTGAATATCGGATCTTGATTCATCCTAGATCATTGAAAATCCACAAAAGATTCATAAATTATCAAATCTATATCTATAAAATGAGGAGAGGAATCAGGAGGATAGGATTAAGGTGAAGGGAGAACTCATTGGTGGGATCCCAATGCACCTTCCAGAGTTCTGATTGGACATTGATAGGAGAATCAGTGGCTCAGAGAATAATTGTCGCTCCTGGCCGAACATGGATGAACCAAGGTCAAAAGAAGTTAATTCTGTAAATGAGACATGACCCCTCTCCCTTATATTAAATAAAAAATAAAATACACGACATTTCCTTTAACAATACACACTGTGTATAAGCTTTTACTAGGCCTCACCTTAAGAGGCACGACCACGACACAACATGACTTGGTACATGGCTGAGACACGACCAGTATGTGGTCTAGAAATGACATCAATGTGACATTTTCCTCAAAGCAACCAGAATACAAAATCTATGCATGGAAATGGGGAATTAGGTTCTTACAGTTTGATTATCACACCATAGATCTTGTTTCTATATCAACCAAGCACCAAAATCATTGGTTTATTCAATCTAGTGGTATAATATCACATTACGATCTTAAAAAAGCCTTATGTTTCATCGGCCCCATGTAACGGATCAATGATAGATCTTAAGCAAGCCAAATTTGTTTATTTCTCTCTTTTTGGTCATTATTTGGCTTGGAATCTCTAACTAATGATTTTTATCATGTTTTATTCAGTCTCGCATTATAATATTCGCACATTCAGGTTTTATTCAGCTTCATAGTGCATTTGATTATAGATTTTCTCATTACGCCTCAACTAAAGGTTAATATCTTTAATAATGTGTAAATTATTTGTTCCAATTTTTATTTCTTGTATCAATTAGTTGATCACATTCAGTATATCATTACTTGTTAATATCACATTAAAATTATTTTATATAATATTTCATGCCAAGGAGTATTATTGAGGTGATAAGATATTGGATGTTGTGTGTTTCTACATTGTCATTTAGTTTAGTGAGTTGGGTTTTAAAATTAGTTTGCATTGATAATACAGCATGTTCATTTTGGTTTTAAAATTAGTTTGAATTCATGTAATTGCATAACATGAGAAGGTTTTGTAATGGGTTTTCAGGAAAATGGATTTTTCATTTACATGAGTTGAAAAATCCATTTTCAAGTCTATTTCAAGTCTGTATGCAGGTGTACAGAGGAGGGGCTACTGGAGGGAGGGGGCTTCTGTGTGCAGTTCTGGAAAATCTCTATACCAACAGTTATAAACCGTTTGTATAAGGGTGCTCGGATTTTGGAAAAACACTATACCAACGGTTTTAAACCGTTGGTATAGGTGTTTGGATTTTTGGAAATCCAATACCAATGGTTTATAACCGTTGGTATAGGTGTTGCTGGAAAACCAATACCAACGGTTCTAAACTGTTGGTATAGGTTTTCCTGAAAATCACATTACCAACGGTTCTAAACCGTTTGTATAAGACTTCCTAAAATTCATTACCAACGGTTATAAGCTGTTGGTATAAATTGGATTAAATTTATATAACCCATATACGAACGGTTTGGATCAAACTGTTGGTATAAGGCTTTCCGCACGGCTTACTAGCCAACGGTTTGGAAAACCATTGGTATAGGGTATACCAACGGTTTTACAGCCTATACCAATGGTTTTTAACCGTTGGTATAACCTTCTTTTCCAGTAGTGTATCCCAAGAAATTTCTTGATGTATGGAGTTTCTTGGGGATGGATGGATATTAAAGGAATTTTATACAAGAATTTTCTCACATTGATTCACCTATTATTGGTCAGAAAAATATGGGTGTAAAGTTATTATGGTCAAAAGCATGTGAGAAATCCTTTCATGAGCTGAAAGGAATGATAGTGTTGGCACATATTCTGACTCTTCCAAATCTAGGTATAGGTTATTAAATCTTCTGTGATGCATTAGGTACCAGACTAGAAGTAGTGCTAATGTAGGAGGAAAAATTCATTGTGTATGGATCTCAACAGTTGAGGCCTCACAAGAGAAATTACAAGATGAACAACCTTTAGATAGCATCATTTTATCATTTCCTACATTAATAGAAACATTATATGATAGGTGAGTGATTTATAGTGTAAATGGACCACAAGAGTGTAAAATATAAATTTTCTTTTCATGAATTGAACATGAGATAGAAAATATTGGTTGAGTATCTACAATCCTTTTATTCCGATCTTTCCTGTAAGCTTGGGATGGGAAATGTGGTTGTAGATGCATTGTGTCAGAAAACACAATCATAGGTTGTATGGGAATCCAGTGATGAATGTATGTTAATGGTCCACTATTTTGAGCTACATCTAAAGTTTCATGACAGTCACGAGTAGTCTTACCTCTAATCCTTGAATGTTACCTCTTTCCTCCTTGAGAAGGTGAAGGGTAAAAACATTTAATATCCTGAAGGCTCGGATCTCCCGGAGATTATATCAGAAGATAACCCACCTTCAGATTGGCCTGTAGACAGAGTTGATGCCCTGCATCTATTTGAAAATATCATGGCTCATAGATATATGAGAGATGATTTGATGAAAGTGTCCCACACGTCACGGTGGGCAGTTCATATAAGAATCCTCAAGATGTATCAAGATATGTGATGCCAATATTGGTGTCTTGTGATGAAGAATCAAATAGTAGGCTTTATCATGAGGTGATCCACCTTTTAGCTTGTGAAGGTGGAGCACCAAAGACCTACAGGCTTTATACAACCACTTCCTTTCCAATAATGGAAATGGGAATATGTTCCTATGAATTTCATAGTCATCTTACCTAGGTCACCGTGGGGTTGAAATGCTGTTTGGGTTGTCATTGACAAACTAATGAAGTCATTCCACTTCAAACCTATTCGTGAAACATTCTCACTTGATGAGTTGGGAAGGCTGTATGTCCTTGATATCATATGACTACATGATGTTCCGTGTACTTCCATTTGAGAAAGGGACTCATGTTCTACATCACAATTCTAGTAGGGATTGCAAAAGGAAATAGGGAATCAGGTGCTTCTAAGAATAGATTTTAACCCCCAAACTGAGGGACAATCAAAATGGACAATAGGATTTCTATAGGATTTTTTCCGAGATTGAATCCTTGATTTTGATGGTATGTGGGAAAAACATATCCCTATCATTGAGTTCTGTTATAATAATATCTTTTGGGTGATAATTTAGATGGCTCCATTTGAGGCCTTATATGGGTGGTCATGTCGTTCTCCCTTGTACCAGTTAGAGGTAGGTGAGGCATCCCTACTAGGTACTCTTATTTTTTAGGAAACTGTAGAGCAAGTTCATCTGATCAGAAATCAAATGACTACTGCTCAATCCAGGCATAAATCTTATTTCAATCGTCGTAACAACCTATTGTGTTCGATGTCGGGGTCATGTTTTCTTTTGGGTATTGTCCTAGGTAGGGAATATATGGTTATGGAAGCAGGGGAATCTGTTTCCTTGTTATGTAGGTCCCTTTTAAATTCAAGAGAGAATCCTATCGGTAAACTATCAATTTCTATTACCTTAGATGTACCTTTACATGAATGATGTCTTTCATGTTTTACAGTTTTTCTAGTATCATGCTGATTCGTCTCATAAATTTGATCTTAAGTAACTGGAGCTAGATTCTAATTCTACCTTTGAGGAGTATCCATTACACATCATCGGTAAGAGCATGAAGTCTCTTCAAAGTTGATCCCTCCCAATATTATGGGTGATATGGTAGCATGTCAATGTGAAGGATGAGACTTGGGAGAGGGAAGCCAACAAACATGATCATTGGCCAGAATTGTTCCCATATAGTGTTTCTCCACCCTTGGAAGGTGAACTCAGGGACAACTTCTTTTAAGGGGAGAATATTGTAAGATCCTGGATTTTAACTCATGTATGGATCCTTTAAATTTTGGTCTAAATTAATAATTTAGACCTAATATTTATTCCCAATGATTTAGAAAAGGTCTTGGGGTGTCGAGAGGATGTTCAGAACCCATAACCCACCATTTTGGGAAAAGTTGACAGGTGTCATGGTTAGCGCACGGTTGGCCCATAGTTTGGCTATTTGTGTCGATTGAACATTATAGAAAAAACCTATTCACGCGGTTTGCACATGGTCATGTAGCCAAATACAGAAATGTTACCTTCTACCCAGAAAACAGTGCACAATTTTCCCACAATTTGTTAAATTGTGCAGACAAACCTTGTATAGGATCTTTTTTTAGGCAATGTTACAAAATTTTATTTAATGATCTATTAACTTCCCTCCTTCTTCCCTAATCCAAGATTATGTGTGATTAACCTATTTAACTCTCAATTTTGAGATTTTAGAATATAAAATCTAGGTATTCAAAGTTCTCCTTCATCCTATATCTTTTTGAGCTTCTCCTCATCATGTTAGATGCACAACGGTAAGTACTAGAGTCCTCTTGAGCCCTTCTCCTTCTCTCTTGCTCTCGATTGAGTTATCATGGTATGTGGGTTTTCCTATTTTTCATAGATCTACTCCAATACAAACAAATTTGGGGCCAATAACCAAGGAGGATATTTGTACAAGCCTTAGGTGGGAGGTTTATAACTCATCCCTAAAGTTCATTGATTTTGGATGTTGTTGTATGGGCCCCACTGATTTCATCTGGTTCTATGTATTGAATTTATATGCCAGACTTATAATCACTAGAACCATATGGATATTATCCTTCCTTATACATAATTAATTTTTGTTGGTTATGACCATAACTCCATATTTTACATGTCAAAGGTTATTCCATATTTTTCGACTTGGTGTTTTAACATGTTTGATCCACCGTTCAGGTGTGCCTTGGATTGACCACTTTAAGGGTAAGATTTTCTATATCAATTGGCTTGATTTATATTATGAATTGAATAATGGAAAGTAACGTGTATGTGTACCACTTTACATGCCTAAGATAAGTGCTTCAAATTGATAATTAAATGTGAATGATTAATTGGTTGCATATCCATAGCATCCCTTACCACATTAATGGAAGGTAGCGGAATGAACCTTGAATATGGAATATGACATAAATGGATTAAATGGTTTCATGATAATTATCCTTGTAAAACTAATGAATTGCAAGGCCTGAACCAAATGACTTGATAAAAATGATCCATGATACTTGGACTTATCACACTAATTAAAGTAAAGGCTTGAACCGAAGTAGATATTACATAACATCATAATAAATAGGGATGGTCTAACTCGAGATGGATTTGGATTATGATTGTAGAATTCCATGAGTACTTAGGAGACTCGATCTAATTCAAGGATTCATCTTGCTTAGGTTGAGACCCACCAAGATCCCAATCCTTGTTTGTTCTTGGATTCCTAGTATGAGACTATAGGATCCCTTCATATTATCACATGATGCCTTTGTTACACTCCTTGGATCCATCATTGACAAGTAGGTTCCATGGTTATAGCCAATTGGGGACTATCTCTACTTAGCCGCATTTTACATTGGTCAATAACCATGGTCTCTATAGGTGCCTCATTATGGAATGCCTTGGATTACGATCCATGGATTACACTCATACCCCAAACCTGGCTATAGTCATTACTGAGTTGGCGACCGTTGAGGTCGACGTCACCTTGGTTATATCCTTGGGACTTCAATATTAAATTTCATTGATCATGGATTCTTTGTTACATCTTAGAACCTTCACTATTTATATTATCATGAGGTGATGTCAGTGTTGGATATTCATCACAATACCTATCAATATAAAATTTGTAATTAGTTAATTAATTGAATTGGTTATATGTTCTTACACAAGTCAAGGGATGAAGCAGGTACGTGGTTATTTAGTTACATTGTACTGTTTGACTTTATATATGCTTGATTCCACACTATTTAATTTACATTACATAGGCCATATTATATAGACACCGTTGGTGGTGGCCCACTGATATTTATCTCACACACTCTCTAGGTGTCGTTTGATCCCTAGGGAAGATTTCATGGTCATAGGTGTTGACAAAGGGAAACATTTTACTTCAAACACTTGACTACTTTCTATTTAGGATGGATCTTGATACTTGATAATTGAGCCAGAGCTCACGATTCTTGGGACAATATTTTATTTCCTTTAAACTATTGTGGAACATGTTTTTTCTGATATCTTATGTCTATGTTATTCAGTTTTATAGTACATGACATATCAACATCTTTTGATGAATGTTATTCAAGATATTTTAGTTATTATTACTGTTGTATCTATTTTATTTTGTGCCTTCTATTTATTTTTATTACATCTTTTATTTACAGATGTTTACTTTTACCTATTTTCTCTACATTTTGGTAATGAGGGTATAATATCACCACAGACATACCCTAGTCCTTCACTACTAGTCAACAACCTCTAGTGTTCAGGAAGATGCACTTGAGTCCATATGGCCCACCGGGCTTGGGGAACCTGTGGAGTAGAATCTAGGTCTAGGAAGTCATATTTGTGATGTGTTAAAAAAATTTATTTTAATTCTATTACTATCTTGTTGTCCTTAAAGTCAACCTATGTGAATTATCCTTAAAATTACATTAATGAACTAGTGCAAAAACATTCATTAATGTCGGTTTTTTTTTGATTTTTGATGTCGGTTATAAACCGACGTCTTTAAAGGCGACGTTAAAAATAGAGTTTTCACGTCGGTTTTTCAAAACCGACGCCAAAAATAATTTTCTTATGAGTTTCAGCGTCTGTTTTATATAAAACCGAAGCCGAAAATCCAGTGGAATCGGTTTTCGACGTCGGTTTTTTATAAAACCGACGTCGAAACTGGAGTCGACAGGGTTTTCGGCGTCATATTTATAGAAAATTGACGCCGAAAATCGAGTCCACTGGATTTTCAGCATCGGTTTTCTATAAAACCGACGCCGAAAATCGGTGAAACTTGTATGTTCGACGTCAGTTTTATAGAAAACTGACGCTGAAGAACCGATTTTAGGCGTCGGTTTTATATAAAACCGACGCCGAAAATCGGTGAAACTTGTATTTTCGGCGTCGGTTTTATATAAAACCGAAACCTAAAATCTAGTGGACTCGGTTTTCGGCGTCGGTTTTCTATAAAACCGACGCCAAAAATCTGTTCTTCGATGTCGGTTTTAGATAAAACCGATGCCATAAGTCATTTTTTCAAAAAAACATTCGGCATCGGTTTTGAAAATAACCGACGCCATAAATAAATTTTTTTTTAAAATAAGTACAATTTCACTTCCAAAATAATCGAAACCCCTAAAAAAACACAGTATACAAAAACAATCAAACAGTATTTTTATAGAGGCACTTGAGAGAACTCAAAGTAATGTAGAATTAAAATACACGTACCTGAAATATTAGAATATACATACCTCAAATCTTAATCAATATACATACCTCAAATCTTAATCAGGCTTAACAAAAAGCTTGCAAAAGTAGATTGAATATGAATCATATCAGATTGGGAATAAGACTGTGAATCATTGAATGCCTGCAATAATATTGATTGATATGAAATTAATAAATAGAAAAAAGTGGCAGAAAATATATAAAAATATTAATACAACTAACAATATAAAATTTAGTAGTTTCCCCAGTTGTGATTATCTCGTACATGAATCATAGAATATAATAACCACATTCAACATTTCCATTTTGACGATGACACTCCAGTTATAAAACATTTAACTAATAATAAAAACCAATATATAACAAAAATATAAAAACTAATTACCTGTACGTCCACATATTGGATTTTCGTTGGTTTCTTTTCCTTTGTAAAATGTTTCCATGAACTGCATTTTTTTATATAAGAACTTATAAAACTTGTGTAAACAATTAAAATTAAACATAACAAACTTATAAAAATAAAAAACAACTTACCTATTTAATAAGTTGGAAAATGGTTTATGCACTTTTCCTAATAAAGAGAAAAACCAATATAAGGTGCATTCATTTGGGAAAAATACGCCTAACATCCAATGCCCCTAGAATACAAAAAGTTCATAATTAATGACAATATAATGATCATTAGTTCAAAATTATTTTGATGTTCTTACTTATCAAGAAATGGAAAAAAACACATTGAATCATTGTTTGTGATAATCTCTCAGATATATATTGAACTCTTTCATCATTCTTCACATGTTTGACTTCCAAAGAAATGTACTCTGGATCTATAAAATTGTAAATTATGGAAGTTTCATTTTGTAAAAGAATCCTGTGTAGATACCTAATTTAAAAAGAAAATATAGTTAGTCAATGACATAACAATCTTTTATTAAATAAATAGTAATTCAAACATCAATTTACTTACATGGAAAACAACTGCACCACATTCAACCCGATCTCTTAAAAATTAACTAAATTCATGATATCTTCTTTCAGTATTCCCAATTGATTACTTCTTCCACATATATCGGGCATCATCCAAAACTCATAGATAAAATTAAATGAAGAAGAGGACTCAGATAATCCTTTCAACCCATAAGAAATATCAGATGTATCTACAGCCAACTGTTCCTGAACATTTTGTTGCATTTGTACAGTTTCTTTTGCTTTCAGATAATCCTATAAGTTAAATGTCAGAAAACATTATAAGTAATTTGGAATCATTTGTAATTAATATTTAAAAAAACACATACCTCATGTGAAATATAACGAATAAGGGCAGTTGGCCAAAGTAAAAAATGGCCCATACTTTCCCCAACACCGGTGATCTCCACAGTAGGATCTATAATAACAAGTACTGATACTCTAACTTGACCCATCTACATAGGCTGATGATGTACCGAGTCCCCCAAAAAATACACCTGTCCTAACGCAACAATATGTACATGAGGATCTCCCGCAAACAACTTACAATATAAGGCTTGATCTGAGGGAGGAAGTGGAGGCTCAAAGTTAGCAGGTGGGGCAGGGTAGTCTGGGTGAGCAGGCTGAGAAGGTAGAAATATGAAAAGGGTATATTAGTGTTTAAAATTTATAACATAGAAAAATTGATTAAAAATTAAATAAAATAATATACCTCAAAAGGTTGCGCAGACGGGGCAGGGTAAGCAGATGGGGCAGGGTAGTCCAGGTGAGTAGACTGAAAATGTTGAAAAATGAAAAAGTTATATTAGTGTTTATAATTTATAAAATAGAAAAATTGATGACAAGTAAATAATATACCTCGGAAGGCTTCCCAGACGGGGCTGTGTAAGCAGATGAGGCAGGGTAGTCCGAGTGAGTAGGCTGAGAATTTTGAAAAATGAAAAAGTTATATCAGTGTTTACAATTTATAAAAAAGAAAAATTGATGACAAGTAAATAATATACCTCGGAAGGCTGAGCAAACTGTGACTATCTTGACAAGTGTTCTAATAAAGCCTTCTTTACTGCTGCTTGAATTTGATCACCCATAGACCATTTCATATTATGCTGCTCTTCTTTTAAGGATTCGATTTCTGGGTCTCTTGATTGGTTACTCTTACCAAAAACCGTCCGAATACTAACACCCGCCTGATATCCTCTAATATAGTCGGGGTGTTCTGCCTTTCCCAAAGCAGTGGCTAGGATATCCATCCTACCCTCGGGGATAAAAGAGCCATGTGTCTCTTACTCCTGAAGTTCATCCTAAAATGAAAAATAAAAAAGTTATATTAGTGTTTTTAAATTATAAAAAAGGAAAATCGTTAATAAATAAATAATATTTACTTACAATTCTATCAGCCACTTTATGAGCTTCGTCTGTAAGATATTGTTCATTTTTTTTCTTCTTGATCGTTTCCATTTCTCATGGCGAGTGGGAGGAGATAGAGGACTATACTGTACCTCTTCTGAACCACTACTTGATCGAGATTTTATGCTACAAATTTTTCTTCAATCATTTTATGCTCCAAATACGAGTACCCTCCACGTGATAATGTATGAGGGTATACGTTTTGCAACTGGATCTCCTGATGAGATCTCTTAGAGGCCTGTTACATAAAAATAAACTACTAAGTAATAAGGAAAATATAGCATAAATTTTAAAATATAAAACAATTACAATACCTGAAATTTCTCTTTCGGACGACTGTCAACAAATCGCTTCCATGTTTCTTCATTAATATATGGATACATAAGACATGGGATTTCAAAAATTCTCTTTCCAAAAACATAATTTTTTGTCAGTTTGGTTTTAAAATCTCTCCATCGAACCGCTGCTAAAGAGAGATGTCTTTTCCTAATTTCTTTGGTTTCCTCAAAATTGAATGTCATATGTAATTGAAAAAATTAAATATGTCATTTATACTATATAATATTAAAAATGAGATAAAATAAATAAATAAAGATATTTTACCGTCACGACCTCCCAAATCTGTTGTTTTGTCATCCTGTCCACTGACTTCCAATCAGGATATAAAATACTAATCCTGCAACGGCTCTGCATCGCTATATAACTGACAAACTGAACTGCATTTAGGCCAACTGCATTATTATTATCATCAAAACGGATGTGTGCTTTGTTATCATCACGAGCAAGTGATATTTTTGGTAAACGTATAATACCACGTTTACCAACTAGAGAACTTGATTTTTGAGTAGTAACTGGAGAAGTCTCCTCCGCCGAGGACGCATCAGTAGTCTTGAAAAAAAAAATTTGTAAATTAAAAGTTTTATTTCATTAAATAAGTATATTACTGAATATTTAATAATATGTCAAAATTGAAATACCTCGGTAACTACTCCACTCTATCTATATCTGACATTACTACTAGAAAGTGTAATAATATTTTGTGTACCTGCATATCATTAGAAAACTAAATAATTATAAACAAGGAAGATAAATATAAATATGTTAAAATAGAGGCATGAATTTGTAATTTTTAAAAATAGACACAAAATATAAATATTTACAAGAAAAATTAGGAGACTAATTTGGTGTTTTGCCGCATGCCTTCATCATGATCGGTACGTACTGCATGCACTATGTCTGTCTTATATTCATTGTAATCATCTGAAAATTGTGTACTAGATGAATAAGGCTCATGTAAATCACTAGCATCATCCGAATCATACTCATCACCCTAATGGTATCTTTTCCCTTGCAAAACAACTAACCACTGATTATTCGACAGATCAATGACATAAAATACTTGTTTTTCATGTGTCTCCATGATAAATGGTTCCTCATTGTGATTAAATCTTTTCAAATCAACCAGTTTAAACCCATATTCATCATGTTTCACGCCACTATTACTATCAACCCAATTACACTTAAAAACAGTGACTCGAAATTTAATATAATCAATTTCCCATATGTCTTCAATAACTCCAAAATATGACGTTGATGCAGAAATTGGGTTTTTATCTTTGGCACTCGAAAAATGAACTGCTTCAGCGAATACCATCACACCACTATTCTGAACGATACTCTTGTCATCTAGGTTTTTTGTGTAAAATGTGTAGCCATTGATATCAAAACCAGACCAAGTGATCACATTAAGAGATGGTCCCCCTGCTAACCACTTCAATGTTTATGATACAAATATATCTGGGGTGCATTTCTCTTTAAACCATGAAACAAATGTCTTCTTATGCTCAATCATCAACCACTTTTCATTTCTTTTCTGATATCGTAACTTTAATTCAGCAATATGTGAGGATATATATGGTTGAACCTCATCTGTGTTGTTCAAAATGTATAAATGTTCTTGCATCACTTCATCACGTGGAATGAACTTTACCTTTAAGCCTCGAACACCTCTACCTTCTCTATCAACTATCATATGTCGATATACAGGGAGAACAATATGCTCCACCTCATTCAAATAATCAGTACAGAACTCAATCACCTCTTCTGATACATATTTTTGAACAATAGAGGCCTCTGGTCGATAAGGATTTTTAACATATACTTTCAAAATTTTCATATATCTTTCAAAAGGATACATCGATCTTAAATAAACAGGCCCACATATTCTTATCTCACGCACCAAATGAATCAATAGATGAACCATTATATCAAAAAATTGGGGTGGGAAATACATTTCTAGTTGACAAAGAATAAGATTTTCTTAATTCTCCAACACATATAAAAAAATTTGATCAACGACTTTGCTAAAAATGGATTTAAAGAAATTACATAACCTGGTGATTGTCTTTCTGACAGCTTTAGGTAATATACCACGCACTGCTACTGGTAGAATTTGTTGCATCAACACATGGAAATCATGTTATTTCATACCTATTAATTTACAATCCTTCAATGACACAAAATTATTCACATTTGAAGAAAAACCGCTGGGTACTTTAATACCATGAAGACACTGACAAAAATTCATCTTTTCAATCTTGCTTAATGTGTGACAAGCCAGAGGTAAATATGTTCTTTTTCCTTTCACAGTGGGAGCTAACTCCAAACGTATTATCATTAATATCAAGTCCAATCTAGCATGTAATACATCCTTTGTATTTCCTTTTACATCTAACAAAGTTCCAATCAAACTATCACATATTTTTTTCTCAACATGCATAACATCAATGTTATGTTTTATCTCTAAAAATCTCCAATAAGGTAGTTCAAAAAAATAGACTGCTTCTTCCAGATTTGTTTTTGTAAACCAGAACTTTTTCTCTTTCCAAATGTTGAATCAATATCTTTCACTCTGTCATAATATTCTTCAGCTGACAATGGATGAGGGGGGAGGTTGTATTCTTGTAAACTGTTAAATTCTTTTTTCAATATACTATAAGGATGACCAATTCGCAAAAATCTTCGATGTCCCATGTACACTGTCTTTCTTCCATTCTGAAATTGATAATATGAAGTTTGTTCTTCACAAATTGGACATGCTTTATATCCCTTAACACTATATTCAAATAAGTTTCCATATGTATGAAAGTCGTTTATAGTGAACATTATCATAGCACGCAAAAGAAAATACTCTTTCTTGTATGCATAAAAAACATTAACACCTTCCTCCCATAGCAGTTTTAAATCATCAATCAATGGTGTAAGATACACATCAATATCATTTCCCGGCTGTTTTGGTCCAGAAATCATCAATCTCATCATAACATATTTTTTCTTCACACATAGATGTGGAGACAAGTTGTAAAGTACCAGCAAAACAGGCCATGAACTATGTTGGCTATTGAGGCTCTGATATGGATTCATTCCATCAGTACACAATCCCATTCTGAGATTTCTAACTTCACTTCCAAAATCATGAAATTCTTTATCAAAACTCTTCCACTGTGGTGAATTGGCAGGATGACGTAAGTTACCATCAAAGATGCGCTCATCTGAATGCCATATTAACCTTTTTGCATCAATTGAATTTGCAAATAGATGCTTCAAACAAGGAATTATTGGAAGGTAACAAATTTCTTTAGCTGGAGTTTTGATTGTGTTACCTAAAAATAAATCAGAATTGAATTATTAGAATTGTATGCAAAAAATATTTGATAATATCATCGGAAGGTAAAAAGATGATTTTTCATAAGGTTACATGACATCACCTGAGAATGAATCTGAGTTGACTTTCTCATTCATCTTATAGCGCGATGTCCCACATGTAGGACAACTTGATAAATGTTCATTTTATTTATTATACAGTACACAATCATTAGGGAAAGCATGTATCTTTTTATACCCCAATCCCATTGGGCATAATATTTTCATCACCTCATAATTGGAAAATGGAAGACCATTGCCTTCTGGAAGTATATCTTTTAAAAGCTCAAGTAAACTGGAGAAACTTTTATAACTCCAACCATTTTTTACTTTTAAGTTAACTAATCTCAAAACTGCTGATAACACTGTATATTTACTACAACCTGGGAATAATGGTTTCTTAGAATATCCATACAATCGTTCAACAGTTGGTGTTTTTTCGATGGTTTCAACACCTAAATCATGAATTAATTTTTCAATACGATCCTATGCCTCATTATGAATATCGTCATCCACATTGGATGTTGAATTCTCAGTTCTTTCACCATGAAAGATCCAACGTGTATAATTAAGGCTAAAACCATAACAAATGAGATGATCCTTGATTTCTCTGGAGTTTAATTTTCTCATATTTATACTCTTCACACATGGACATAAAATCAAATCAATATTTTGAATATGTCGTTTAGAAAATTCCAAAAAATTATCAACTCATTTTTCATATTCACTAGTAGTTATCCGTAAATAAATCCAATTATGGTCCATTAATACCTAATATCACAATATAATTGATGAATATATTAAAACATATAAATATTTAAATATCTATCAGATAAATTGTAAACAAAAACACATTCCATAAAAACTATTGATAATCAGATAAAAGACATCGGATATGAAACACGTTTACAAATAGAGTAAACAGTTTATTTTCATATTATATACATGTGTGTTATATTGATATTATAATTTAATTATAATATCATTATTTTAAAATTTATTACTTCATTTTACATAGTTGCAATATTTTGATGTTGCATGTGTCTAAAATATTGAAGAGTACATTAATTTAAAGGAAGAAATAAGTGAAATGTGGGAGTACATGGAAATATGTATAAATTATTAATAAATCTCAATTCTTTATTGAAAGTAAAAAATATAATTGGTTGTTTTAAAATGTAAGATATCAATCAAAATGGGTGTAATGTAATTTTATAACATCAATCACAGTTAATTCAAATTCACTGATGAAATAAAATATTCACATGTTAATCCCAGATAACACAATATGACCTAAATGATAAATATAGATACAGAAAAACAAGAAAAACTAAAACCAAACCACACTAAGTTCAACAATAATTAATACAATACAATTTTTTTTAAGAAGAATTAATTAATATGGAAATGGAATTAAAAATATAGTTCTTCATAATGTAATGAAACATCATTTTAAATTGAAATAATGATAATACAAACAAAAAATTTGTAGTTCATCCCGAATGGAGATGTTAAATCCAAACTGCGACCGGTATAATGACTTTGAAAAAAAAACTCTATAAAATCTATACCAATAATGATAATACAAACCAAAAATAATGATAAACTACAACTAAAATCGAACCAATAAAGAAAATCGCGCAAAATAGGGTTCTTGAAGAAGAAATAAACAATAGGAGATGAAACAAGAGATAAAGAGGAAGAACGCATACCGGAAATCGTGAAAAAGACACAAAACCTTCAACAATGGCTGTCCAAGATCGCAAATCAGGTTTGAAGGTCATCGGGAGTCCAAAGCGCCGTAGCCGAAGTTGATTTTGACGATCGAACAAAATGAGGGTTTCAGACCCCGAATAATTGTACAAGACTTTTTGCATCGGTTTTAAAGAAAACCGACGCCAAAAATTAAAAAAAAAATTCAGCGTCGGTTTTCAAAATAACTGACGTGGAAAATATATTTTATGGCGTCAGTTTTTTAAAAAACTGACGCAAATTTTTTATTTATATTTTATTTTCGGCATCGGTTTTCCTGAAAACCGATGCAGAAAACCGACGTCGAATTTTTTATTTTTTATTTCTTTTCGGCATCCGTTTTCATGAAAACCGACGCCGATAATTTTTTTTAAAATTCATTTCTACGTCATTTTTCCTAAAAACCAACGCAGAAAAATGACACGGAATGTTTATTTAGTTTTAGAGTCGGTTTTGGAAAAAACCGACTCTGATAATTTTATTATTTTTGTTTTCTGCATCGGTTTTCATGAAAACCGACGCCAATTTTTTTTTTGTTTCGGCGTTGGTTTTGGAAAAAACCAACGCCGAAAATAAAAACCGACGGAGAAATTTTATTAAAATTATTTTCCATGTCAATTTTATTAAAAACCAACGTGGAAAATATGTTTATTATTATTATCGACGTCGGTTTCTTGAAAAATGACATGAAACATCATCGGATAATTGTTTTTGGCATTGGTTTTTTGTAAAATCGATTCCATAAATTCCCCGCACATACTATTCACGTCAATTTTTAGAAAACCGACGTTATTACGACGATGTTAAAACCCGTATTTCCACTAGTGATGGTATCTTACTCAAAATAATATGTTATTAATAGATTTAAAATTAATAAAAAACAAATCTTTGGATTAGTGAATGTAATATGATTTATAATTTCATCCAATGTCCACTTATGGGTCAATTTTCCTTTTATATTATCTTTAATGACCACTAATGTGAATAAAAATTTGTATCACAACAGTTGTAAAAAGGGTTATTATGGGGTCCTAAGAGATAAGGGTTAAACTATCACTTAAAATTATATAAATTCAGTTTTCTTAGATTATTTTAACTAATTCTTATCTTATATTTGAAATATATCAATTCTTTCAATTTAACATGAAAATTAATTTATATTAATTTAATACATTAGGTGATTCCAGTGGTTCCCCTCCACTCAATTATAAAAGACAACCTCCTCTTATCCCTTGTTCACAAATATTTGTCCTTAAAACTCAGAAAAGAACTACTCTAATACCATACATTATTAATAATACATTTTATAGATCTTATGGTATTTATGAAATACCATCCTTTCAAGGTTTAAGGTGTAAGCCGAAAGGGGGTTCTCAATTAATAGGTGTAACTCTTAAATGAGTACATTAAATTTCATTTTTTTATACCTCCTATAAATATTTAGTATATATTTTAAAATAATGAATGAATTATTTTAAATATAATTATTTTTTATTATAATTATTCAAAAACCACAATACATTTCCTTTCAATCCTATGGGAAAATAAAACATCACTCATGCATACTTGTGGACTACCAACTCTATGAAACGATGCATTTCGTTTTTATCCCTAAGTCACATTTATGCTTATAATGATGTATTTAATTAATACATTTTATATTCATGATATTATTCTATGTCTGAAAATGTGAATTATTATTTACTTTTTATTCATTCTATCCATCGAAAAGTGGAAACATCACTGGTTTATATGTACAGATTATTGTATCCATGAAGTGATGTAATTTATTTTTCATCACCACTTAAAATAAAATTTTATAAAATTTTATATAATGATTCAACATTATAATATTTACATGATAGTAATTCTACAAATGTTGTTACCATGATTAAAGTATATGGATCATGTTCTCCCAACTGAAATGTGCATGAAAAATGAAATAAATATTATATAGAACATTAATTTATATAAATAATTGTTAATTAATAAATTATATGATGATATAATTAAACCATATATGGTATTATATGTTTTTATTTGGTTCTCATATAGTATTAAAATAAATAGAAAATAAATATATAGGAATTTAGAGTTATTAGGATTTAAGTCAGGAACAGGGAAAGGGTTTCACATCCCACTTTTATTTTATTAAGACACATTCCATATTCAAAAATTGTTTAATTTGTGGGGTGTATACAATATCCATGAATTTATTTCTTGATTATTCTCATAATAATAATGGGATTTAAATATCCATATAATGATTACTCTTTTAAGTGGTTTTCATTTGGATATTACTAGAGCGTTAATGGTTTATTTTAGAATTTACATTTTTTATGGGATTGTCTATGCTAAATTTACACTGGGGGAAATGATAGATATCTTATACTATGAAACCCATATATTTTCTTATACTACAGTTATTACTATATTTTTTTTATTAATAACATTTTCTTCTATTTGGTAGAAAAAATTATTGAGAACATTTTTGTAAAGAAATATTGGCCTTTGATTCTCTTTGGTAGAAGAACTTTTTCTTTCATGACCCTATAATTAATTTTTTTATGTAATTGTTTACATATAATTATTTTTTTAAAATATCATTTTCATTACCATTTACTATATTTTGAAATGTCTAAAAGTAATAATTTTGAATAATGGTTTTATGAACAAGTTCTTTTTTACTTATTGAAAAAGTGTTAAGAGAATGCCCGATTTTAATGTATATGATATTAAGATTTTTTACCACTATCACAAACATTATTTTATTTAAGGATTAATTTACATTTTTACATGGTTATTTTCAAATAAAATAATTTTCTCAACATTCTAAAACATCTCTAATAAAATTTTATCAAATTTAAAAGATATTCTCTCATAATTTTAAAGAATGATTTTAGTGATCTTTTATAATAATTATTCAACTATGTCAACATCCTTTATGTATTATTTTGATTCACTAGGTATATTCTCTTATGATACCATCCATGTTTACTTTATGGATGAATTATTATGATGATGATTTAATGATGATTCTATGGAACATATTTCCTCACCAGTGGTTAATTATGTTATGATAAAACCATTATAAAACCCATTTTCCCACCGGTTGTGCTAAGATAAAATGATGAAATTTTTATTCCATTCATTTCTTTTTCATGATTTATTCTATTATGAAATGATGAAAATTTTAAGATACATATTACCTTTCATTACTTTATAATTTGATAATATGATGGATACTTATTTATCTTATAGAACAAATATATATGATTTTAATTATTTGATGTGTGGGACATGAATTATATTGTCTTAAAATAAATTTAGTAAAGCCCTATATGTCATTAGATAGTTATAAGAAATTAAATTTTGTTCTCGATCAACTTTTGAAAACTTGTAGGTATTCCAGGTCCACAATTATATGATAAATAGATGGTGATTTATAATCCCCTATGATATAAGAAACAAGTAGTGATTCTTGATCTACTATGATTTGATAGTATTTGTTGTAAAACATGAAATTTCATGTCATTTCAGTTCTTATGATGGTTAAAAGCATGTATGAAATGTTTATATGCTTATGATTTGAACTCATAGATCATGGTTGATTTTTTGGATGATTCCACAATATTTTATCACACTAATTATTTATACCATGACTCGTTATTATGATCTTTGAATTGTTAGGTGATATTTTAAATTGATAATCACATGTTCTCATACCCATATTCTCATGATATGATCACATATGATCATTGATTGATGTCTTCCAATTTTTTCTTTACTGGGCATCAATGATCACCCCTTTGTATGTTTTAATTTTCCCATAGTTATGACGAATTTTACTAAGTATGATGAGCCTATAATGGTACCTTATATAAAGAAATATGTTTGAGATTATGAAGATTATACATAAATAATATGTTTAAGTATATAGTCTCTAACAAAACTATACCTTTATGGTTTTCAGCCATATTTATTTGGGAGATATATTGAATACTCATTGAAAAGATGTAATATCTATGTATGTTATACTTGGGTCACTATAAATTTGGAGTTACTATATCGATAGGTTCTAGAAGTTTTGTTTCATATATTGGAAATGAAAATTGTGTTCAACATCAGATAAGAGATGATGATAACTGGGTTTATGAAATAACTCGTAAATATATACGAGAATCCATCTACATTGAACAATGTGTACCTAATGTGTTCAGGATTAAAATTTATGGTTATTCAAGGGATAATTAGTAATTATAATATAAATGAATTGATACCCCTCACAATCAAGTTGAAAATTATGAAAATTATTAGGAATGATGAGGTATGACTACTAGTTTTACTTTCTTTGTTACAAAATAATTGGAAAGTTATTGTAACAACTTTGAGTAGTGGTTTTGGGAATAAAAATTTGGAGTTTAACTATGTGTGACATATGATCCTTATTAAGGATATTTGAGGAATTTATCCAAATAGATTCTATAGTTCTTCTCTTCATATAGAATGAACATATAGAAACATGTAGTGAACTAATTACATAGGATTGTTGGTTTGAGGAAATGTAAATACCCTTATATGGGGGATTTAATCAAGGTATGTATATCTTTCAAAAATTACACCTTTCAAAAAATCATTTTCCATTTTTATCATGAAAATTACTCCCCCTACAATTAATATGAAGGAATGAAGTAGTAAAATAGGGAAAAATAATATTTTAATTGGGTCACCAAAACAAGGATAATCCAAGGAGAAAGAAACATTGATGTTTCATGAACATAAAACACTATGTGCACTAATATTTTGTTAAAATTTAGAGAATCCACACTAACCCTCTTTGTTTACCACCATCATTCAAATCAATAACTAACTACTTACATGAACTAGAATATATCACTTTCTCTATGAGTGGTATTTCATTGAAATTCATGAACAAATATTCTAATTACCTTAGAATATTTTATAAATTATTTTTCACTTTCATCAACTGATGATGTTTACAAATATTTGTTAAGAACACCTCAAAGATCACATTCCTTACTTTCCAAAATTATTCTTGAACATAACCTCTATTTTTTCATCTCTTAATTTCTATGTTTATTCTACAAGATTCATCTTAATTATTTTGAAAATGAAAGATACCAATTTTATTATAAGATAATGACCTTGTTTACATTAATATAAATTACTATTACACCTATGGTATGTGGTAAAAATTCACCAAAATACCCTTTCAATAAAGATTCAAGATCACCCATTTAATTCATCTATTTACCTATATAAAGATAGGAAATATAAATCTATAAGTTTGATGACTTGACATCATCATAATGAAATAATCACCACTACGACATTACATACTACTTCCTTCTAAACTATAATTTTATACCTTGGAAATTAAATGGAGAAAATGTTTCATTTCAATAAGTAAAATGATTCCCATTGTTTTTATGGTCTGAAATCAAAAAAAATGTATCACTTATATAAATCCTAGATTATTCATTGACTTGTAAACCATGGTGAATATACTCCTTCACAATATGGTTACCGATACTATAGAATCATACACACTTGTATTTTGAGATTTCATGATTTAATGCTTCATATGGTGAATAGACACCCTAAAACTATAAAAACTGTTGATATCTTACAGAAAACCATCACTATGAAACCAAACTCATTACGATATAAACATTTATTCTCATCTAAATTGTACTTGAAATTAATATATTTCTTATCCATTCCTATATCAAAATCTTACATTATAAATAACAATTCCATAAATCCCTCATAAAATTCACTTCACTGTGAAAGTCTTATTTTTATAGAAAATCCACTAAACTAACTCTAAATATATGAAACATGGACCCTATCATGGTGTAAGCCTCCCTATGAATCCATAATTTATAAAACTACCTATTTTTTCTTTAGTAAGGTCATGAAATAACCTTAGGTGTTGTGGAATGAAAGATACAATTATTCTAATGAAAAAGAATAAATTTTTTCAATTTTAAGGATAAGTATTACTATTTACATGTCTAAATCTTATATACATGAGAAAACATTAAGAGTTTGTCATTTTTTTAGAAACTCATATCATTAAGAAACTTAGGGTGTCACAGTTTTATTCATATCCTACAATAAAAATTTATTTAACTTCTCAAAAACTCTTTCAAGACCGTACTATCACATCATAATTTCTTTGTAAGTCTCTATCTTCCTTGTCAACATCATTTCTGACTTTATTTTCAATGCACTGGAAAATAAACATAACCCCAGGAATGATTTAATTAATTTTTTCTAAAAGTAAATTCCTTTGGGATTATTGATGACCCTTAAAATGACACCTAAAGTTGATCCACCATCATTTATATGAAACCATAAAAATTTACATAATCTATTTATTGAGTTCTTTTAACATCAGATAATGCATCAATGAGTCAATAATCATCATTTATAAGACTATATGAGTTAATATAATCATTATAAAAATAATTTAATTGAAATTTTTTTCAATTAAAAACTTCCCATAATTTCTAGGCAGTTTAAATTATTCCCTATGATTCCAATACCTTTGTAAAAAACATTAACTAACACTAACCATTTCAAAAATTCTAGAATTGGATTTATCCCCCATTGTATATGGTAAATAAAAATCCATGTAAAACTTCTTTCATGTAACATATAGAGGGAATATCTATATTTTTCAACAAACCCAAAGATATAATAAATTAATGTTCACATAAAATATTTATATATCCAAATATTTAATATATGAGAGTTATAATTCATTCCTAAAAAATAGAAAATCACATGGGCTGTGGGGGCATTTTTTCTAAATCATCTAGTTTCGTGGAGATATTTGGAATCCAAGATCAAATTAATTCTTCTCAGACTCGTCTTTGGGTAGTATTTTTTTCTTGATATTATAAATCTTATCTCATATTGACTCGTACTCTAATTTTAATAGCTATTGTTTAACCTTATCCTTAAAAAATTATGGTTTATCTCAATGTTTTTCATCCTTGAATGATGTATATAATTTTTCTATGATTATTATCACTTACCACCTCATTTCTAATTTTAATAGGATATTTCATGCAAACCATTGTATCCTCAATCTATTTATTCATCCAATTACGTTGACTACAATTTTGGGTAGTCACTACAAATTAAGATTCCATTGTGGTAGGCGAGATATAAACATATCATCCAAGAAATTAAAAAATCTCTATAATAGAATCCACTATATGATATTGAATTTTCATTATCCATTGAACCAACCCAAAATGTAATCATATAACCTGACAACTCCTCTAGTGATTTTCTATGACAACATAGGAAAAAATTTACTGTGGTATTTATAAATCAAATAATTATTTTTAATTATTTCTTATTACCCCAATAGGGAAACATTGGTACCATGTGACATGAAATTTTGAAACAAAACAATTTTGGTTCAATTTCTTTTCAAATATAATTATCTTCTAATTATTTCCCTATATTCTATCACATCATCTTTCTTAGAATCGTTGTCTCTTTATAACATTATATGTGTATCCACAAATTTTTCAATTAGATTTGATCCCTCAATTAAAAATTTCATAATGGAATCTAACATATTTTCATTGAAAAATAAATGTCTCATGACTTACTTATGTTACATATAAAAATGGGAAAAAATTAAACTCATCTATCATGGAACATTTAGTCTCACACCTCATATATTATACAAACATATTGCATTGTTCAATGTACGAGACTCAAAAAAATTATTTCATATACGTATTTCATCACTAATATCCTTTGATAACTATACCAATTATAGTAGAGATCATGATTAAAAAATACTCATTAGTATACAATAAACCCCATGTGTGTATCCAATTATTAATACTAATCTCTTGGTGGTGTTTTAGTCAATACAACTCATTATTCAACAAGAAAACCTAACTCTCATATTCATATATAAGAAATCCATTTTTTAAAAATTTCACTTATTCCATAAGAAATCCATTAATAATTGATGATTTGATATCATGTTGATGCGCTTTGATTAATATTTTCTCTATCAGATCCAAAAAAATAAAAATAAAATCTAATTGAGAAATTGGTGAAAATGCATTATTAAACTCAATTACCTATGGGTGACAGCTCAAACCATGAATGTGTGTCTATGTAAATACCAATAATATGGATTTTTATAGGACTAACATTAATTACCAAAATTCATGAATACAACATTCACACCAATTATTCTTTTTTCTGAGTGACCATTTTGTTTTCTTTATGTTTCTTATGAAACACTCACTTAATTTTAATGAAATTTTTATCTTACAAACTTATAACAATACTACATGTCCCATTCATCTCAATTTTTTCTATATAATAATACCTCACATGGACCCAATTAATATATTTGGTAGTCTCTTCAAAAAACATGGGCTCTACTAGATATAACAAATATATTTATTGTACAGTATTCATTCCTCATGTTTCCACTAAATTTATCATCTCACTGATAATAATTTTGATTTTGATTTCATACCTTATAGTATATTATTTTACTTTCTAAACCCCATGTGATAGTTTTATCATAACATTATTATTATAATTCATTAATAGTATAATTTGATACCATTAGGATTATTACTTTTGAATTACTCTTTTATGAGGGTTCCTCAGTATTTTGTTTTGAAAGATGATCAATAGATCATAAATTATACTTCTTCTTCACAACTATTACATCATACCTTTAAATAATTTTCCAATGTTGTTTATTTTAAAATTTATACAAGAAATTGTATATTTTTATCCACAAAATACATGCATCCCCATGAGAGTAAAACTTCATATTCTTTTCTATGTAAAGAATAAATAATTTAATTTTGAAAATTCAAAAAAAATAGAGTTGGATTCTTTCTATATGAAAACTTTTAGGGGGAATTTACACAATTTTTGGTCTCTATCACTTCAACATTGAGCCTGATAATCTTCTCTACCAATCTATAGAAAATATTAATGCACTTGAATACTTCAAATTTGTGATAGATAACTAGTAGATATGTCATCTTTCTATAGTAACCAATAACTAGTATATAATAACATTTTCCATTCATTAATTTGGGTCATATTGGTCCCCATACATCCATATAATCCAAATGAAGAATATAAATAATTTTTAGTCTATAGTTATGTTCTTAAGAATATAATTCATTTTAATGATCTTATATTTTTAGAAAATATCACTTGTTTTATTGAGATATTATGATATGTTTGGGATATCAACATTTTCTTCAGTCAATAACATATTTAATAAGGACATTGGGTTCAAGTGACCTTGTTATTTATATAGTAGAAGATTCCATTATTCCTTGTATTCTAATAACATATCTTCTTATCTACTAGAGATGTATATATTTACATTCTTGGGAATCCCTTTCATCATAATATATTTGTTTATTCCCTTTATTATTCAGGCCTACCTATTGAAACTCATGGCATGACTTGAGTCAAAAGATTAACTTACTCTAAGTAAATTGTGACCAATACCATCATCCTCAATGAAATTCATGTGTCTTGAATCATTTCCTTACACTTTAGATTTTTTTAGAGGCATTGATCATTTATTATTCATCATTTCCAAATTAAACGACAATGTATTAGCTGTATTAGATTCTTATTATAAGATTCTGGTTTCCTATCAGATGGGAAATGCATACTCTATATTGAATCCATAATACAGTATAAAAAAACACTTTTATATCAATTTTAGTGATATTTTACTTATTATATCTTCCTTGTTTAATCTATGTTTTCTAATCATTGTCTGTTCATTTTGAATTAGAGTGTTCCACCTCTAGAACTGTTTGATCCTCATTATCTTATAGATCTCAAAATTTACTTTGTTATTTATTCCACTTGATAAATCTTATTACTATTGATATATCCTTATTCAGGTCCCTATCGACACACTTTATAGAACCCTTGTGGATAAATTCTTGTAATTAATTCCATAACCTTCACACTAAAATAAATAGTCATAAAAGATTCCAAGTATTTGAAATTTTCCTTGCCTGTATTTATTTCTCATGAGACCTGAAATGCGTTTTTTTACATGGAACACACATATTTGGTAATTACAATATTTCAGCTATAATAATGCCTTATTTTTTTCTATTATAATTTTTCTTTCATTCTCTACTTGATTCCTTAGGATATACCCAAAAAAACATTCTTTTTAGATGTTGGTTCTTATAGTTTCACATCAAACACTACTAATTGTTCATTATGATAAATCCCATAAATTTTCTTACCTTTATCATTTAATAACTACAATTATGTACAATATTTCCCCTTTATTTTTGATTCCCTCTGAACCTCCTAATCTCTTTAATTAACCCATTCACTCTAACATACCATAGTCATATTAGTGGTCATAAGTCCTTATTGATCATTTATATTTCCTCACATGATAATAACTTAACCATCAAGATCATAGATAATTTTGATTATATATTTCAAAAAATATATCAACCCATCAATGATCTAGACCAAATCTTCAATGTTTGATCATAAGATCAATTTTTAAATCTATATATTGTATAATTTATAGAATTATTCCATTAATTTTCACCCATCTACATTGTTTTTTCTTCCACTTGATGCATTTTATATTATTTGTAATCACATTGGAATCCATTGGATTTCATAAATATTACCCGATAAACATATATTCCATAAAGATAATATTATTCATAAAACATATGGTTTACTCTTCCCCCAAATATCACATATTCATCGTCAATTTCCTTTTGTTTTGGTTTATCTATGATAGCCAAACGAACTTTCTCAAAGAGGTATTTAAAGTTATAGAATTCAACTACTTCAACTTATTCATAGATGAAGTATTTTTACAAAAAATGTTCTTCATTTTGAGGAATTTATACTACATATTCATCTTTACATTTATGTCCATAAATGAACACTTAATGGGTTTTCCATCTTTATCATTATCTTATAATTTTTTAGGAATTTTTTTATGAGATGATCAACATTACACATCGAAATAAATAAAGTGGAATCCTTCCTTTGAATATCAATTTTCCTTATTTAATATTTGAAGAATTGAAAGGAATCACCTCATAAATTTACTATTCTTTGAAATCTTATTCCAAAGAAATTTTCTTTATTTAATTTAATTCTTCTTCATGAGAATTATCATTTATTAAGGTCATTTTTTCATTTTTCCTCATCTCATATGAAATGAGATTGTGGTAAAGATAATATGGTATCACCTTCTTTAGTTTCATGTCTTTAAAAATCCACACCCTCACATGGAAACATTATGGAAATATTTTTGGGTCCCTCTTTTCCATTTTGGTATAATCAATAATTTCCTTATGTTTTATCTTATCTGTCACAATAATTTTTACCTCATTGAAGAATGAATAAATGGAATCATTATAGTGCTTCCTCATACCCATATACTTTCTCCATAGTACATGAAATTTATCTTTACACACCTTTCAATCACCCACATATTTTGTTATATTTTTTCCTCACATGGTATTTTAATATTTTCATGACATCACCTTCATCTATATAGAATTGGATAATCCTCCTCCCAACACATTAATTGATTTTAATCAATGAAAATTTGTCTTTGGTATTTCTAAAATATTGATATCCTTTCAATGGTGGATTAAATTCCATGTATGGTAGTCATGTACACATATATCTACAATTATTGAAAATAAACATACATCTGGTTCTTTCATTGTTGAAATTTTATTTAGTGAAGGATAAAAAATCCCCCTATCATTGATGACCACATATATCACATTAAAAGAGAAAACTCTACCAAGAACATTTATCTCAAATACCAGTTGTTTGTCCTAAGAAAGGTAGATACACTAAAAGGGGGAGGGTTGAATCTTGATATGTTGGTATTTCCTAAAAAATCCTCACTAATGATCATGATATGTGGTAATAAAAAACAATCTTGTCCAGCATAATTAATATGAAGAGACATATTAGTTTAATAGGGACAAAAAATTATTTTTATTTTTTCTACCCAAACTATTATAATATAAGGTAAATAAAAATAATAATATTTCATGAACTTAAAACACTAAATATATTTATTTATGGTTATAATTCTGAGAAACTTCACCATCCCTTCAAGTTACAACCTTCATAGAATTAAAGAACTCACTAATCCCACACACCCAAATTTTCCATTTCCTCTATAAGTATTTTTCCCTTGATCTTCATGAAAAAATTGAGTTTAAAATATAATTTTTTATCAATTATTATCCACTTTTATAAATTCATTATGTTCATGAACCTAAAGTGAGAAAACCTCCCTGATCATCTTCAAATCATTACATCAGTAGTATAAACCTGGTCCACTTTTTCCTTCCTATATTCATCTATAAATATATTCTCTATGATAATTCATCATCCTTTTGAAATATAAATATATATATATATATTATCTTTAAATAGTCACTATGTTTCCATTTAAATGGATGATAAATCTATCTTCAATTAGTGGGCTCAATTCCACTAATTACCCCAATTAAAAAACAAGTTATGTTCTCCCACTTAATTATGGAATTTACCATGTGGAAAATAGAAAAAATAAATTTTTGGGTTTACTATCTTGAGACATTCATGACACAATCATCACCGCTATGGGTCATCCTGATTCTTCATTTAGAACTAAAATCTTATACCATTGAAATTAAATGGAGAAACATTCTCTATCATAGTGTATAAAATATTTCCCCTTATTTTTTTGATGAATATATATAAAATATGTTAGTTATAAAATTCATTGATTATTTTTTAATATACACACATTCACACATATATTACATCATAGTGTGGTCATCTATAATCTTTAAAAATGAACCCTCATATTCTGAACTTCTATAGAACGGTGTTTCCACCATAGTGATGGAATCCTAAAACTAGTAAAACCACATAAATATACCTCAAACCCTTCATGGAGTAGCATAACTCTACATGTCAGGAGAAATTATGATCATCAAAATGTTAAAGGAAATTATCCTTTATTCTCTCTATATATCTACAAAGAAAAATTTCATAATGAAAGAATGATTCAATATTTTCATATGAAAATTCTCTTTATTGTGTAATTTTGGATTCCACCACACAATACCCAAACTATATAGAAGACTAAAACTCTGGTGATACTTTCATGATATAAGCCTCTATATGATTTTATCCTTTAAAAAAAAATTGTGTTCCCTAATATGTTCATGGTGAAACGAGATGCATTATTACTTGAATGATACTCTTCTTCTTGTGAAAAATGAATAATGTATTACTCCTTACATGATAACTCTTATGATTTACAAGGAATACTCTTACATGTAAAATGAATCTATAATACTATAATTTTTTTAAAAACACCTTTTCTAGAATAACCTAGGGTTTCATGACATGATTTTTTTCATTGTAGAAAAAACTTATGTAACTTCTCTGTAAATACTTCTAGAAAATTTCGTCACCTTATAGGATCCTTTGTAATTTTTAAATTTTATTTTCTATATCATTTTACAAAAAAATAAAACCCTAAAAACTAATAAAGTGTTTTTGACTAATAAGGATGATCAAAATTAGAATGAAATATTTAATAAAAATAGAGGGATTTGGTATTACCTAGTGGAGTTATAGATATTGGAAACACATGTTAAGAAGGAGTGGGAAACCAATGTTGCAAACATATCAACCTATGTAAGTGATGGTGTTTTACTACTAAGTGTAGATAACCCTATTGTGTATTTGAATTTACAAATATAGGTACACTTTAAATCCATATCAGATATGAGATTCATGAATAATTATGTTTAATGGAATTTTTAATGGGTTTATCTTACAGGTGATGATGCCTTGTTACATGTTTTGAAGGGATATGCATGAATGAAAACTAATCAAGATAGTTTTCTTATTTTATACAATGAGTGATATATTCATAGATTCATAAGGAATCTTATTTCAATCATTCTTCTTGATGATATAGGTTTTAGGACCACGTTCACTAGTGGTGCATGGAAAATTACCAAGGGAGTTATGGTAATTGATTATGGAGTATATAATTATACCCTAGACAATTTGATATAAAAATCCATGTACATTGTTATAATAAAAAATTCTATCAAGTATTAAACGTAGTGTAATTACAATTTATTTGACAAGAGTGGTAAATAAATTAATGTTCTAACAAGAAAAAGAATACCACCAAAACAAAAAATGGTTGTATTTAGCCTCGATGATGATTTTATAATTGATAAGTAAAAGAAGATAACTTTTACAAATGGTGTAAAAACACTGAATTCCAAATATATAGAACTAATATACACTATTTTTTGGAGACGTACACCAATACATTCCCTTATAGGGTTATAATATTATATAAAATTTGAATTTGAATCAGTACGTATTATATTGGTTTAATTTCTAAAAATAAAATTTGATGTATTTACCATGATTCATAATTGTAACATATTAGTGGAGAATGAGTGATGATTAAATAGGAAATATTTGACATCTAAAAAAAGAAGAGGGTATGATAGTGGAGAGTTTAGTGTGTTTTTTGTGAATAATAGAATTCTATGGGAAATAAGTCTTCTAGGTATATAATAATTAAATATTGTGACTAAGAGGATGAATATGGAATTTAATGTGAAGACCCAAACCCTAGTATCCTGTAGTCAGTGCCTTACATTTTTACGTTGGCATATATAGAATATTCCAATACCAAAGGACCAATAAATTTAATAGTCTTGAAGAAAAATATTTTTACATGGTACCCTTATTACATTGGTAACAAAATATAAAACATAAAAATGGAATTTATTTACATCCTTGAACTCGTTCAATCATTTCATCTTCATAACCTATGTAAAAGAGAACAAATAAAAGCAATAGCTCTGATTCTCAGTAAGGATTAAATACAATGGATGATTTCATGAGTAAATAATAAATGAAACATAATAAATATTTAAAGGTAAATATAATTTAAATATATTCCATTTTATCAACAACATTTCAATCAAGAGATTATGAGGCACAATAATTATGGAAATGTAATTATTGGATATAAATTCTATTTAATCAATAATTGGATCACAATATGAATCCAGGGATAATATCATTCTGAAAATCTCATGGATAATAATGGATTAGATCATAATAAAGGAAAACTTTAATAATTTGGATTTGATGATCTCCAACATCATGTAACCTTTACTGTAATGAACTTTCACAATACATTTTAATCATTATGGTTAAACCCCTATTTAATTTGGCCAACTTTGTCATCTCATGAGATTACTAAAGCATTGAGGTGCTAAATATAAGTCAGACCCACCCATGACTTCATGTCTAAAGAACTACTCATATTTAGAAAATAATTTTTTAATTCATGAATCAAAATTCCATTTTAATAAATATCGATATTGAGTAAAAGATACATATTTAACATTATTTCTCCAATTAATCAAATAACATTAAAAGTAAACACTATATGAAAAATAAATATATGGTTTAGGTAATAATCATATCCCTAATACATGAATTATGGATATTTAATGAAATATTAAATTAGTATTTATCATAAATAAAAGGGGTAGTATATACACCGTAGATACAAAAATAATTACATAACTTAAAAAATATTCCAAAATAATAGACAATTGAGACAAATTCCCTTATAAGGATCATATTGTTAATCAAATGAATATATTGTTCATATTCACTATATGTCCACATAAAACAAGTGGAAATAGATAATAATATAATCAAAATAAATTTTACACATAACATTATAATGACACAACCAATGAAATAAAAGTTTAACCCAATGAATGAAAATTGTGTTAGGAAACCCGTTACCACTTTGTAATCAATCAAATCATATACCCCGTAAAATTAATAATCATAAAATGAAATATTTAATACCATGAATGTAAATAGATTAATGATATAAAATATTAAAGGGGAAATACACCAATGCAATAAGTGGTGAATAAGGATTATATATAATAGAAGTAAAAATGAGATGAGAAACCCTTACATTATTTCAAAAAGTATTATGGACATGTACATAATGTCCATGATAATAAAATTAAATTCATTAACTACATAATTCAGTACCATTTCAAAATTTATTTTTTTTATTATCATTTTATTAAGTTTATTTATTTCAATATTGATGATTAATATTTTTTAAATTTGTTGTTTTGGGAGCATTTGTTTCATGGTTTTATGCTCGGTTCCCTTGTATATAATTATGGGATTTCTTGTAAAATGGAAGAAAAACTATAGAATGTGAATGAAATTGTATTAATATAATTCCAAGATTTTAAATGGTCTCATATATCATTTTTTCTGAAACAAGTATGATTCATTATTTATAATATTAATGATTAACATATAGGTTATTATGGAAGTTTTTTGATCATCACAGACTGGTATCATTTATTTGAATATTCTGTATATAAATTAGTTCAGTAATATTAAAAAAATTATTTTATACATATTAAAATATTATTTAAGGATAAAAATGTATTTATGACCAAACATTAAGGAATTAAAGTAAAATATAAACTCATTTTCCACAAAGGTGGTGAAACAACACATCACAGACGATGTTTAGATTTTAAAAATATAAGGATAAGAGAAGAGATTTGATGTTTCATATTATATTAACACAATAAAATTATAGTATATGATTTATATTATAGTTTTCATGTAAATTTGGATAAAGGAGGTGAGGATAAGGTAGAAGAAATAAAAAATTAAAAAGAGAAAGAAGGAGGATTTTACCTCTTGAATATCAAATCATTGGGAACCTCCTTAAGGAACTTTATTTTGGTCTTTTGGTAAGACCATTAGGTTTTAGACATTGGGAAGAGTATTGGGAAGGTAATTGTGAAGAATTTGGATAAGATACATGGATTTGGAGGTATAAGGATAAGGGGAGGTGAGGGGTGGTTTTGATTAGGGGAGGCGAAGGGTGTTTTTGAATATTTTATTCATTCGTTTATTATTTTGGAACAAGATAATCAATAGTGGAATTATTGTGACTAAGTATAGTAACTAGTGCATGTGAGTCTGAAATAATAGTTTCTTACATCATCTATGACTCAAAAATTCATTTATTTATCTTATAGTTTTAAATACCATAAATTAATGCATTTCACTATTCTCCAAAAAAAATCTACTATTTTAGAAAAATCAAAAAAAAATATCCCTAACAAATTTTCAAAATCAATATTTTACAAAAATTACTCTATTTTATGAAAAAAATTCTAAATAATATAAGTTTAATTTTTAATTAAATTAATCATTTATACTAAAAATCAGTTTTAATATTCTAACAATTTTTAAGAAAATAATACAAAATTAATTATGGTCTCATAAAATAAACTCATAATTATAATACAAAAACAATAGTAATTTATGAATATATTTTATAAAAATAAATTTTCTTTTATATTGTTATATTAATTATAAAACTGTTAATAAACATTTACATTTCACAAAAATACAAATACTTAAATTATCAATTTTAAAACATTTATTTACTTATTCTTTGATATAAATATATAAAATTTTCATTTATTAGATTCCTAATTTTTATTTATACTTTTATAGGTGAGTTTATTATTCGAATGTCCATATTACAATTCTTAGTAGTCACATTACTATTCCTTCTCTCATATTAAAATAATAATAATATATAATGGTTCATTTAAGATAAGTGTTTCCTGCAACGTAAGCTACCAAATAAATTCAATTAATTTAAGAAGTTGCATACCATAAAATATTTGCATTTTAGATTCTTACCTTATAAAAATTTCATCCTCAAAACATTCATGAATATTACCATCTAAATTTATGTGGGTGTTTATTCATCATAATATCCTCAGGTTTCCCATGTTTCTTTTTTTCCATTTTATGGTTCTTCAAAAAAATATTTACAAATTCAGACATATAATTTTTGAATAATTCTTATCTAGTGTTGAGAATCTAAATAGTCTATTAACAGTAAGAAAAATTAGGTTACCGTTCTATTTATTTATAGGTGATTACATGCTTTGGGTATGGCAGGTACTTACTTAACATTATTATGTGGAACACATCATGAACATTAGAGAGACATGGTATCATTTCTAATTAGTATGATACAATTATAATTATTTCTATAATTTAAAATATTTTTATATACATAGGTTTCATTTTACCTTTCTTTCTTAACCTTATGACACCCATACATAGAGATACTTTTAGAAAGGTATGATCTCCCACATGAATTCCAAATCCTTTCTCTGGTTGTCAGCATAACTATTTTTCTGAATTTGAGCTACATTAATATGATCCTGAATAGTATTTACCATTGTATTACCCTCTTCAAAATGTTTAGCTCATATAAGTTTCCTTTCAATAAAATTCTCCCAACATGTTGGAGTACAATATCTATTTTAATTTAATGCTTCATATGGCATCGTCTGAATACTTGAATGGAATCGAATATTATTTTCAAAATATAATAAAGATAAATAATGATCCCACACACCTTGAAATTTAGGTTAGCATGATCTAAACATGTCTTGAAATGTTTGAATAGTCATTTTAGACTATTCTTCTATTAGAGGATGGTAGGTAGTGCTCAAATGAATCTCAGAATATATAGCCTTCTGAATTTTTTTTCAAAATTTTGATATAAAATGGGGAACTCGATCAGTCACAATCGATAGAGGTTCACCATTATTTCTTACAGCATCATAAATAAATATTTTTTCTAGGCACTCAAGTGATAAATCTTCACTTATAGAAAGAAAATTTTTTGGGTTTGTAAAATGATCAATAATAACCCATATCATGCCATTAATTCTTGGTGGACTTGGTAGTCCTATTACAAAGTACATCATAATTTCATCCCACATCCACAAAGGAATAGGTATATGTGTAACACCTCGAACCAAGTTACCCAGAGTCGGTGCATTATTACATAACAATGGCAAGATCACAATAGATCAAGTCTCGAAAGACCGATTAGTTTAATATCCTTGTAAATACTAGATACATTCACAAGTTTTACATTACATTATAAAATGAAAAACTAAAAAAAAGTCTACATAGGCTACACTCATTCCCCTTAGACAACCCTGCAGGTCAGTCATAATATACTTCTTCACATCCCAGAAAAAATAAAGCATAGAAAGGGGTGAGCTCAGATGGTCAGTAAGGATAACAATATAGTGGAAACTTTCATAAATAAGAATAAATATTTAAGTCAATGTAAGAATAGAAAAAAGGGCTTTTAAACTTGACATTCAAAATAATATGGAAAACATAAAATAAAATAATTCCATTTACTTATTCACATGGATATTCTACTAGTCGAATAATCACATGAAATATCAATAGCCAGTTTCATAATGATGGAATGCATAATGCCAGACCTAATAACCACATAGTCAAGGCCTTGTGCCGAGACTACAAATAAGATTTTTTCAAGGCCTTATGCCAAGACACTAGTTTGTCTCATGATTCCTACCGATGCATCAGGGATCTATAGTGGGCTCTACCTGTAACTTACTAGGTCCAATTCATTCCTCCTATGAAAAGGTTAAAACATAACTTAAACATTCGTATTAAAACTAGATACGAAATGTTAATACATTAACCATAAACCAGTAATGGTATAAAAATAACACATCCACAGTCAAACATATCATAAAACCCTCAATACAATATGGAATATTTTTATCATAATGAATCAACTTCAAAGAAAGTGTTAAATTCATCAAAGGATGTTGACATAGATGAAATCAAAACTATTTGAGAGAAATATATCTTTCTTTTTTTGAAATCATTTAAAGTAACATAATTATAAAAGAAAATATTTATTTTGAAAATTTTATTATAGGCTTGTAATGTAATATTCGACAATGTTAAAACGGCGGAAAATAGCTGCATCCACCGTATAAGTTAAAAAACATTTTTTGCTTAATTTTGTCGAAAAGTTCATAAAGTACCATGTTTAGAAAACTGCAGAAAGATTTATTTCAAATAATAGAAGGTCAAAAAGTGTATAAATATCATTAACCCATAGTCTAGGAAATATTAAAATTGTTTTGAAATACATTTTTATGAAACGTGGATGTGGATGATAAAGAGGTCCCTGTAGATAATTATGTATAAACAACTCAGATAATACAGAGATTGTAGAATTAACCCTTACCATGTAATTTTCCTTGTTCATGGGTTGGTTAACCTCTTGTATAATGATGAAATTATTGTTATTAATTTATACAAGAACCATATACATAAATATGATATCATATATTATCATTTAATATTTCTTTGTTAATAATATTTTAGTATTATCACCGTTTCAGGTGTTAACTGATTCGTTTTCCTTTATATGTTTTGATACATAAGTCATGTTTTTTGTGGATAGGATGTATCTTATTGATATTAAGAATTATATTAAGTCTTTAAAAATTATTTTTAATCGTCAAATTAAAATTAGTCTTGAATGGATACGATGGGGAATGAATCTCAGCGCGTTTGTGGAGACGGTAATCCGTACGTACGCACGAGCGACAATATCATTGTTTTGATATTAAAAATTTATATAATTGAATTTAATATTATATATAAAGAATCATTATAATGTTATATTTCTTATTTAGATCATTTATACTCATTATTATACCCATCCAAATGATGATGTGTTCGAATAACAAACTACACCTTGACGTGGAGACGGTAATCCGTATGTACACACGTATGGTGAATTTTTCATTTATAAGATGGATAGAATAATGTATATGGTTGTAACATTTTTATAATAACATCAATGTATATATAAGATACTGGAGTTATTATTTTATAATTGAAACAACAAAGATATAGGAAGTGGAAGAAGAAAAGAACATGAAAGAGGTGATGAAATATTTACCTCTTTTTCGGGTTCTTCCATTTGATTTGATCAAAAGGGATCCTTAGGTTGAATTTATGACTAATATAAATCCTCTAGGATAATGGGAGGACAGTTTGGGGGATATTTGGACAGGTTTTGGCTGCAAAAAATGGACTTGATGTTGTGAATTTTAGAGAAGGGGAATTACCCTTTTATAAGAGGGGTGAGGGGAACCTTAGGAAAAGTTTGAAATATTATTTTATAATAAAATCATTTTCGGTTTCTAATGCCACAAAAATAATTTATTTCTATGATAATGTGGGGGTGGGTTTAAAACCACTCAACCGATAGGTTTTATATAGGTTTGGGTCACTATATTAACTTTATCTTTTAAATTTTACTCTTAGATTAAATAGTTTGGTATTTACCATGTCTCTTTGTATTTTTATATTATATGGTTAATAAACTTACAATAAACCTCCAAAAGAACCCCAAATGGTTCATTAATTATATAAATATCATTATATATGTATTTTGGCCAAACCATAGATTTTTATGATTGTTATATCAACCAATATTATGGTATTTGTCTTAAAAACTCTTTTATGTCAATTTGGACAATATTTGGTATTTTGTTTTTACAAAATTCATTACAGCATTATTACTCCAAGAAAAGTTAATTTAGTTGACCTTAACATTTCATATTAACCTGTAAAATTATTTTAATTCATAAAAAGTCTCATATTAAATTTATTTGGGTATTTATAATATCAATTATTTTCATATTTCATTAATAAGGTAATTATTGCATCATCATTGTGTCATAAATAAATTAAATTATCTAATTTATAGAAATTATAAATAAAATACCATTATTTAGGAAATTGTTTTATCTTTCTGATGAATATTTATATTTTAATATATCTTATGTTTAACCCTATATTAAAAATGGTTTAGTTATTAAACATTGAATTTGTCACTTATAACGCTTCTTTGAATTAAATAATAATAAATTTCCTAATCTAGTCCAATTGGATCTAAAGGATAATATTTTATTCCTAAGGTTGTTTTTGGTCGAATTAAAGTTATCAAATATAATTATGACATGTTTTACGGTAATAATAATATCATTTTTACCTTTAATTACACGATTTACTTTTAATCGTGGTAAATAAAAGTCAAAAGTTATTATCCACCAAAAAATATTTTTATCTTATTGAACAAAATTTTACATAATGATATCAACCATGTATCTTGGATTTCTTAAATTCAACTCACAGAAGTGGTAAAATTAAGTTTTATACAAATTTGGAAATGCTCCTAGGAGGTTGGTAAAAGACGGTAAAAAGATCGATAAAATTTTATATATCTAAACTCATTATAAAATGACTCCAATGAATTACATTGAACTTATATTGGTATTATATATCTATTTTGATCTATAATAAATTTAAATAAAATAATTAATTATTTAAATAAAATGTATGTTTTAAACAATAACTTTGCATTTTTCACTATTAATCAAAAATTGAATGTTTTCAGAAAAATACCAAAAATTCACCCTAAGATAATTTCGATATTCCAAGTCAAAAAATGTAGTCCTTTTTGAAAGATAAAATTTAAAAAAAAAATAAAATGTTTGTATTACTATTCATAATGGCTAGTTTGATTGGCCATGGTGTGTTCGAATCTCAAAGTTATGTATAATGCAAGCTATTGCATTATTAAAAGGGAAATGTACTGTGGAAGCTTGGGGTGTTAAATTCTCCCCTCCTTGAAATAATTTCATCCTTGAAATTTCTATAATATTACTTCATAAAATGATTGGTTTGTTTCTTCATCATAATTTCCTCGGGTTCCCATGTTGCCTATTCCATCTTACGGTTTCTCCATATAACATTTACCAGACGAGTCATCTGGTTTCTCAGCACTTGTTCTCTAGTATCAAGAATTTTGACAGGATCTTCCCAATAATACAAATCATGTTCCAGTTCAATTTCCTCATAGGTGAGTACATTCGTTGGGTTAGGCATGTATTTTCTCAATAGTGATAGGTGGAACACATCGTGATCTTTCGAGAGACTTGGAAGCATTGCCAACCGATAAGCTACATCCTTAATTCATTCTTTAATTTCAAAAGGTCTGATGTTCCTGGGACTTAGTTTACGCTTTTTACTGAATCGTATAACTCCTTTCCATGGTGATACCTTCATGAAAACATGATCTCCTACCTGAAATTCAAAATCCTTCCTTCGGTTATCAGCATATCTCTTCTGCCTACTTTATGCTATTTTGATGTGGGTTTGGATAACCTTCACCTTTTCTATCGTTTCCACAACAAGTTCTAGGCCTACGAGTTTTCTTTCACCAACATCATCCCAACAAGTTGGTGTGTGACATCTCTTTCCATATAACGCTTTATATGGTTACATCTAAATACTTGAATGGAAGCTATTTTTATAGGAAAATTCAACTGTAGGAAAATATTTATCCCACATATCATGAATGTAAAGTGAGTAAGACTTCAACATGTCTTCTAAGGTTTTAATAGTCAGTTCTGATTGTCCATCAGTTTGAGGGTGGTAGGCAATGCTCAAATGAAGTTCAGTATCCAGGGATTTTTGAAAACTTTTCCAGAATCTTGATGTAAAGCAGGGATCATGATCATAAATAATCCATAGGGGTACACCGTGAAGTCTTACAACTTCATTAATATATAATCTTTCTAAACGTTAAAGTGGTAAATCTTCTCTTTCAGCAAGAAAATGTGCTGACTTGGTAAGATGATCAACAATGACCCATATTGCATCTTTCCTTCTAGGTGTCTTTGATAGCCTCATAAGAAAGTCCATCGTAATATTATTCCATTTCCACTCAGGTATGGTAAGAGGTTGCATGACTCCTCTAGACTGTTGCCTTCCAGCTTTCACTTGTTAACAAACCATACATCATGACACAAAATCATTAATCGCCCTCTTCATGTTTCCCCACCAAAAATGTTCCTTCAAATCTCTATATATATTATTTCTACCAAGGTATATAGAGAAATTAGAGTTATGAGCATCATCCAACAATTCCATTTTTATATCAGGTATGTTAGGAACATAAAGTATCTTCCCAAATTTCAAAATTTTATCTTCATATATGAAGTCACTCAATCTCCCATCATTCACATCTTTAATTTTCTTTTAAAACTCCTTATAATTAGCCTAAAAACATTTTATCTTTTCTAGTAAATATATTTTCTCAACCATTTGAAAAACTATTGATGTTTCACCTTCTAGGATTATTCCCATATCTATTTTCACTAGATCCATGAGAAAATGATCCCTTTCAATTCTCATCTTTTTTAAAACTCCATGACCCTTTTTTCTCAAATCATCTTCCACCTTATTTGTCTTCCACAGGTGGTAGTGTATTGTGAAATCATAATCCTTGAGTAGTTGAAGCCATCTCATTTGCCTCATGTTGAGTTCTTTCTATGAGAAAATATACTTAAAACTCCTGTGATCGATATATATCTCACATTTTTTACCATAGAGATAATGTCTGCATATCTTCAAAGAAACGATTACAGCTACTAACTCAAGATCATGATTATGATAGTTTTTATCATTAATTTTTAGTTGCTTTGATGCATATGTAATAACCCTATCATTATGCATAAGGACACAACCAAGTCCTTTCTTTGAAGCATCACTATAAATAACAAACCCATCATTCTTCAATGGTAAAGTCAAGATATGAGCATTGACTAATATTCTCTTCATTTATTTAAGAAATTCTTTACACTCTTTTTTCCAAACAAATTTAACCCCTTTACATTTAAGATTTGTTAATGTGTTAGAAAATCGGGAAAAATTCTAGATTAAACGTCGATAATAACCTTCTAAACCCATAAAACTATGTACCTTAGTTATACTTGTCGGTGCTGGCCATTCTTGGATTGCCTTTGTCTTAGAATGATAATTAGAGATTCCATCCTTAGAGACAATATGGCCAAGAAAAGAAATCTCTTTAAGCTAGAATTCATAGTTGGTAAATTTCCCATATAATTCATTTATTGTAAGAGTCTTTAGAATAATGCGCAAGTGATTTTCGTGATCTTTGTATATTTTAGAGTATACCAAGATATCATCAATAAATACCACTACAAAGTCATCAAGATATTCCTTGAAAACTCTATTCATTATATCCATGAAGACAGAGGGTGCGTTAGTCAATCCAAAAGGCATTACTGTAAACTCATAATTCCTGCACCTGGTTCGAAATGCTATTTTCGGAATGTATTCCTTTTTCAAACACAACTGATGATACCCAGATCGAAGGTCAATATATTAATTTTTTTATCTCCATGATGATGGTTGAATAAATCATCAATGGAAGGTAGGGGATACTTGTTCTTTATTGTTATAGCATTGATCTCCAATGCACAACCTCATAGATCTATCTTTCTTCTTAACAAAAAGGACGGGGGATCCCTGTTGAGAAACACTAGGGAGAATAAATACCTTATTAATAAATTACTCTAGTTTTTTCATTAGTTACACTAATTCCACAGTGGCAATTCTATAAGGGGTCTTTGATATGGGCCTTGAACCCAAAATTAAATCAACGGAAAACTCAATTTCTCATTCTAGAGGATGTACAGGTAAATCTTCTAGAAACACATCAACATAATTTTGTACAATAGGTATGTATTCAGTTGGAACATTCCTTTCCTCGCCCGTAGTTATTTCATTCTCTTCCTCCCCAATAATTGAATTTAGTGGAGCTACTTGGGGTGGATCTAGATAAGAATTTGGTGGTGACGTTTCTTATCTAAAGATAAGGTACCCCTTATCATTATTGAGAATTGTAACCTCCTTCTTCTTATAAAAAATATTCACATCATGGTCTGAAATCAAATCCATACCAATGATTATATCAAATTCCATCATGGATATGATGATGAGATCAGAAAATAAAGAACATTTATATGCCCTAATGGGAACTGATTTACAAAACTTTGTTGTGATAATACTTCCCTTAGGTGTTTTTACTGACAACTACCTTGTTAAGTCATATTAAAAATATCTAATTTTCTTAGAAAATTGGGAAGATATGAAATAATGTGATGATATAGAATCAAATAAAGCATTGGATAAACATGTGGAAACCATTTAATTATCTTCCACCACTTCTTTTGGAGCTTCAACCTCATCAGTAGTTATTGCATAAGATTTGTCTTGATCCCTTGGCCTTTTCTGAGGTAAGTTTCTCTGATGATTAGGACATAAATTTTCATAATGACCATTTTCTCTAAAATTGTAGCATTCAACATTGACGACCTCTTTCTTTTCTCTACAATCATGAGCTTGGTGGCCTTTTTCATCATACTTGTAACAGACTCTCATTCCCTTCAAGAAAGTATCGGGATGTCTCTTCCCACATTTATTGTAGGAAGGACATTCAACATTTCCCTACTTCCCCTTATTTCCATTTCCATTGTTTTCAACAGGCATCTTCTTCTCTTGATTTTCTTTAATGTCATTAGACTTAGATAATTCCTTTTGTGTCTTGATATCATGTGGGGAAATATCTTCATATAACAAGAAGTATTGTGAGACTAATGCTTGCTAGAAAAATGGGTTTAACCCATCAAATAATCGATCAATCATACTCCATGGGTTACGTATATAATCTATAGCACGCCTTCATAACCTTGTAAAGTTATCCTCATACTTTGCGACATTCTCATCCTCTTTTTTCCTTAGACTCGGAAATTGCCTTTCCATATCCGTTTGATAGTCATGAGGAAATTCTTTTTCAAATAAAATCTATTTACACTCCCTCCATTCCATATTTGATACTTCATCGTCTTCATTTGTGTTTTGAATCAATGAACACCATTGATCTGTATCTCCAGTGAGACGATAAACTACCATGACAACTTTTTCCCTTTCATTACTCCCCAAAGCATGAAATATATTATCTATGGAATTTATCCATTGCTTAGCTACTAATAGATTTGTACTCCCATTTAATGTTGGGGGTTATTGCCTCATGAAGAAGTCTAACATTGATCCTCCATGTTGTGGATCAGGGTGCTCCATACAGGTAAGGTTATTATTCATAACCTGAGTGAGTTGTCCCAGTATGGTGATAAGCTGATCAGCACCAGTTGCTTCACCAGCTCCACTATAATTTTCTTGAGTAGGAGATAAATCCCTATATGTATTACGTGCATTGATATGGTTTCCATTCCTTCCACTAGGCGCCATTTCTAAACAATGGCATACAACAGATTAGTTTATGAATCACAATACATAATTCCAAACTTGTAAAACAATTAACATAAATTGAACAGTTTATGGATATAATCCATAATCTTAAAAATGTTTTCCTTGAGGAAGTATATACTCATAAACCATTAATAATGTTTTTTAAAGAAAATTAGAATTATCCCAAGAATATCCCCCAGGAGTGTCGTAACCATGAGTACAACAAGGCCCATTGTCGTACACCCGTTCTCATTCAAGTCTAGCTCAAAGTGGTGTTTTTGGGTGTTACCCCTAGTTACATCTATTCCAGAGCTACATCTACCAACTCATAACCAAAAATGGATGTATTACTTGGAAAACTCACAAAATTTCAACAATACAAAAATTCTAAGAAGTTCTTCTATACTAATCCTCAAATTCTATCTTACAATAAAGTTCTCTAATCAAATTTTTTTCTAAATCTGGATTCCAAGGTTTGTACTAAACTTCCTCTGATACCAATTGTAAAGCCCCATCCCTTGTTACCTAGAGTTGATGAATTACTACATAACATTGGAATGATCATAAAATATCAAGTCTCAAAAAACCGATTAGTTTAGTAGCCTTGGAAATACTGGATACATTCATAAGTTTTACATTACATTACAAACTAGAAAACTAAAACAACATATTCTCCATAGGCAACACTCATTTCCATTATACTATCCCTATAGGTCATTCATAATATACTTCTTCGCATACTGGAAAAAATAAAACATAGAAAGGGGTGAGCTCAGATGCTCAGTAAGGATAACAATATAGCAGAAAATTTCATAAATTAGTATAAACATTTAAGGCAATGTAATACTAGAACAAAAGCCTCATAAATTTTAACTTTAGAATAATATAACAAAGATAAAATCAAATAATTCCATTTACTTATTCATATGGATATTCTACTATTCGAATAGTCAAAATCAATATCAATATCCACTTTCATAATGATGGAATTTATAATGCAATATTTCATAACCACATAGTCAAGGCCTTGTGCCAAGACTACAAATAAGATTTTTTCATGGCCTTGTACCAAGACACTAGTTTGTCTCATGAGACCTACTGATTCATCGAGGAGCTATAGCGGGCTCCACCCCACACTTACTAAGTCCAATTCATTCCTCATATGAAAAGTTTGAAACCTAACATAAACATTCGTATTAATTCTATCATAAGAAATGTTATTACTTTAACTATAAACCAAGAATGGTAAAAAAAATAACACATACACAATCAAAAATATCACAAAACCTTCAGTACAATATGGAAGATTTGTATCATAATGAATGAACTTAAAAACAAGTACAAAATCCATCAAAGGATGTTGAGATTGATGAAATCAAAACTATTTTAGAGAAATATATCTTTCTTATTTTGAAATCATTTAAAGTCACATAATTATAAAATAAAATATTTATTTTGAAAATATTATTATAATATTGTAAAGGAATATTTGACTATGTTATATTGGTGAAAAATAGCCTCACCCTCCGTATAAGTTAAAAAACATTCTTACCTTAATTTTGTCGAAAAGGTCATAATGTACCTTGTCTAGAAAATGATGGAAAGATTCCTTTAAAAACAATGAAGGTCAAACAAGGGTATAAATTCCTTTAACCCATAGTATAGGAAATAGTAAAAATGTTTTGAAATACATTTTTATGAAACATGGATGTGGATGAAAAAGAGGTCCCAGTAGATAATTACGTATAAACAACCTCGGATAATAAAGAGTTTGTAGAATTAACCCTTAACTTGTACTTTTCCTTGGTCGAGGGTAGGTTAACCTCCTGTATTATGGTGGAATAATTTTTATTAATTTATACAATAAAAATAAAAATAAATATGATATCATATATGATCGTTTAATATTTCATTGTTAATAATATTTTAGTATTATTGTCGTTCCAGGTGTTAACTAATTCATTTCCCTTTATATGTTTTGATACATAAGCCAAGTTTGTTATGGATATGATGTATATTATTAATATTCAGAATGATATTATGTCTTTAAACATTGTTTTTAGTCATCAAATGAAAATTATTCTTGAATGGATATGATGAGGAATGAATCCCATCGCGTTCGTGGAGACGGTAATCTGTAAGTATGCACGAGCGACAATATCATTATTTTTATATTTAAATCATATATAATTGGCTGGAATATCATATATACAGAATCATTATCATGATATATTTATTATTTACATCATTTATACTAATTATTATACCCATAAAAATGATTAAGTGTTTGAATAACAAACTACACCACGACGTGGAGACGATAATCCGTACGTACGCACGTATGGTGACTTTGTCATTTATTGGATGTACAGAATAATTATTGTGGTTTTACCATTTTTATAATAACATAAAAGTATATATAAGATACTAGAGTTATTATTTTTGAATGGAAACCACAATGAAAGGGGTAGTGTAAGAAGAAAATATCTTGAAAGTGGTGATCATATATTTACCTCTTCTTCATGTTCTTCCTTTTGATTTGACCAAAAGAGCACTATAGGTCAGATTTATGATTAAAATAAGGCCTCTAGGATTAAGATAAGCCATTTGGGAGGATATTTGGTCTGGTTTTGGCCGAGACAAATGGGTTTAAAGGTGTGAATTTCAGATAATGGGAAGTGTCCTTTTATAAGAGGGGGGAGGGCACCATAGTAAATGATTGAAATATTATTTTATAATAAAATAATTTTCAGTTTCAAATGGATCAACATAATTTATTTTGAGGCTAAGGTAAGGATGGGTTGAAAACCACTCAAACAGTAGGTTTTAGACAGGTTTTGGTCACTATATTAACTTCATCATTTAGATTTAACTCTTCGTTAAATAGTTTGACATTTACCATGTCTCTTTGTATTTTTATATTATATGGTTAATAAACTTACTATAAACTTCCAAGAGAACCCCAAATGGTTCATTAATGATACACCTATCATTATATAAGTCTTTTGGCCAAACCTTAGATTTTTAGGATTATTATATCAAACAATAATTTTTTATTAGTTTTAAAAACTCTTTTATATCAATTTTGACACTATTTTGTTTTATGTTTTTGCTAAATTCATAAAAGCATTATTACTTCGAAAAAAAATCATTTAATCAACCCTAAAATGTCATATTAACCTATAAAATTAGTTTAATTCATAAAAATGCTCAAATTACATTTATTTGGGTATTTATAATGTCAATTATTTTAATATTTTATTAATTCGGTAATTACTGCATCATCATTGTGTCATAAATAAATTATATTATTTAATCTCTAAAAATTATAAATAAAATACCATTATCCAGGAAATATTTTTAGAATTATAATTAATATTTATAGTCGAATTTATCTTATGTGTAACCCTATATTAAAAATGGTTTAGTTATTAAACATTTAATTTAACACTTTTAACTCTTCTTTGAATTAAATAGTAATAAATGTCCTAATCCAATCCAAGTGGACCTAAAAGATCATATTGAAATCCTAAGGTTGTTTTTGGTCTAATTAAACTTATCTAATATAATTAAGACATGTGTTAGGGTAATAATAATACCATTTTAAACTTTAATTACACTATTTTCTTTTAATTGTGGTAAATAAAAGTCATAAGTTACTATTCATCAAAAATTATTTTTTTCTTATTGAACCAAATTTTACCTACTGATATCAACTGTGTCTCTCTGATTTTTTAAATTCAACTCATAGAAGTGGTAAAATTATGTTTTATACAAATTTGGAAATTCTTCTAGGAGGTGGGTAAAAGATGGTAAAAAGTTCGATAAAATTTTATATATCTAAAATAATTATAAAATGACTCCAATGAATTAAATTTAACTTATATAGGTATTATGTATCTATTTTGACCTCAAATAAATTTAAATAAAATAAATAATTATTTAAATAAAAATTCGGTTTTAAACAACTCAGTGATTTTCACTATTCATTAAAAATTGAAAGTTTTTAGAAAAAAAATCACTCTAAGATAATTTAGATATTCTAAATCCAAAAACGAAGTCCATTTTGAAAGATAAAATTTATAAAATTTCGAAATGATGGTATTACTATTCATTACGGCTAGTTTGATTAGTCGTAGTGTGTTAGAATCTTGAAGTTGCGTACAATGCAAGCTATTTCATTATTCGAAGGGAAACGTATTGTGGATGCTTGGGGTGTTACATTATGTTTCATGGATCCTCTTGGTTATTATCTCTCATCCTCCAATTTCTGAAAAACTAGGAATTTTGGAACATAGTTTTCAATTCTTCACTTTCAATTATCATACAAAAAATGTTCATTCAGATCTCTATATAGCTTAGTAATACTATAGTGTATAGAGAAATTTATGCTATGAGAATCATCCAATTGTTACCTTTCTAGAATATTTATTGATGGATCACATAACCACTATCCAAATTTCAAAATTCCATCCTTATACATTAATTATACCAATTTCCCATCCTTAACAAATTTAATTTTATATTGATTATTCTCATCATCTAATTAAGTGATTTTTATCTTTTAAAATAAGTATATTTTCACACTAATTTTAAAAAATTAGTGCTTTCTCTAGTTTCATAATAATTAATATATCCATATTTACTAAATTCTGGAAAATATGATCCCTGTCAATCCTCATTTGGGTCATTAATCCAAGATCTTTCGTTTTCATTACATCTGCTGCCTTATTATCTTTTCTTGGGTGATAGTAAATTCAGAAATCATAATATTTGAGTAACTAGATCCATATTCATTCCCTCGTGTTGAGTTATTTCTAAATAGATATGTATTTCAAACTCTTGAGATCCATATATATATCTCATATTTCACAATATAGATAGTGTCTCTATATCTTTATTGTATGGATTACAAGTACTAACTCAAGATCAGGAGTTGGATAATTTTGTTAGAAAATCGTAAACTACCTTGAAGATCATCAAATAAATTTATCCTTTTTCATAAGAACACAACCTAGTCATTTATTTGAAGCATTTTTGTGTACCACAAACACATCATTTCCTAATGCTAATTTCAGAATTGGAGCATTGAACAATCATCTCATCAATTCTTCAAAACATTCGTCACAATATTTTTTTCCATTCAATCATAAGACATGTACATGTGGTCTTACTTAATGGGTTATCTAATTGGGTAATATTCAAAAAGAAAAGACAATAGTAACCTGATAAACCAATGAAATTACAAACCTTAGGTATGTTTATTGGTGTAGTCCATTCCTTGAACTCCATTATTTTCATAGGATCAACTGAGATTCCATAATTAGAGATAATATGGCCATGAAAAGAAATTTCCTAAATCCAAAATTCACATTTTCTAAATTTACCATATAAATCATTCCTCCTGAGAGTATCATGAATTATTCACAAGTTATTATCATGGTATTCTAAGGTTATATAATATTCTAGAATATCATTAATGAATAAAACAACAAAATAATCAATATATTCATTGAATATTCTATTCATTAGATATATAAAAATAGAGGATGCATATGTCAATACAAATGGCATCACTGTAAACTCATAATGTTCATACCTCATTCCAAAATATTTCTTCAGAATGTATTCCATATTCACTCACAATTGATGACATCCAAAATTAAGGTCAAAATTTTAAGTATATTGGGATCCATGAATTTTATCAAACAAATCATAAATGGGAGGAAGTGGATACTTTTTATTTATCATAAATTCATTGATTTCATTGAAATTAATACACAGCCTTATGGATCCTTCTATATTCTAAACAAATAGAACATGAGCTCCCCAGGGAGAAACACTAAGGGGAATAAATCCATTATTAATCAACTTCTCTTGTTTCTTCTTGAGATCCACTAATTCCAAAGTTTCCATTCTATATGGATTCACTAATATTGGTCTTTTAATTGGGATTAAATCAATGGAAAACTCAACATCACATTATGGAGGGTGTCCAAGTAAATTATTGGGAAATAAATTAATGTATTCCAATATAATAGGTACTTACTTAATTTTAATATTACCTTCTTCATACCTAGATTTTTTTTCTATTTCACCTCAATAATTTCATTCAGTGGAGCTACTGGTGGTTGAAATAGATAAGAATATGTTGATGAAAATTCTACTCTAAAGATAAGGAATTGTACATCTTCCAATGAAATCACAATTTCATTCATATTATAATAAATTTTCGCATCATATTATGAAAAAAAAGTCCACACTGATGATTATTTAAAAACCAACCAATTTTATAATGATAATTTTAGAAAATAAATAATTTTTATGTTTCATAATGGGTACTTCCCAATACATACTTGTTGCAATGAGACATCCCTTAAGAGTTTTTACTAAAAACTCCCTTAATAAATCAAAATGGAGATGTATACTTTTCTTAGAAAAATAGGTAGATATAAAAGACTATGATGATATTTATTAAAATAAAGGATTGGATAAATTTAATGATGTTATAAATGTACTTACCACCGTATCATTGGGTACTTCTACCTTAGCTATAGTGATCTTATATGCTTGGCCATCTCTGGTTGTCCTATTTTATAGTATATTCCCTTGATTCTTAGGACATTGGTTCAAATAATTCCCCACTTATTTGTATTTGAAGAACCAGATATCATTAGTTTTTCTCCCCTTACACTCATGAGACAAATGAACCTTGTCTCCACACCTATAACACAGTCATGTGACATTTAAAATTATTCCTATATTTTCTTCCCAAAATTTTTACAAGATTAAAAATGATTCATTCCCTTATTCTTCTTTGGGGATTTACCTTTCTCGTGTTTCTCATACGAAATCTTATTCTCTTAATTTCCATTTAATATATATGATCTATACAATTACTACTCTATTTCGATAAAACATATTACTATTTTGTCAAATAATGAAAATGATTTTGAAACCAGTTCACTTCGGCGATTTGGCCTAATGACTTCAAAGAAATGAAAAATCATGATCTCTAAATTATGAATGTAATATGTAGCTAACCTATATAGTCTTGTAATGGTATCCTCATAATCCATAATACTCTATTATTTATTTTTTTATAAGAAAAGTAATTTTCACTTTATTTAAATTCAACGGTCACGAGTGAAATATTTTTTTTGAATGTTTTTTAAAAATATATCCTTTCCATGTGTTCTATTTCATCTTCCTCTCAAGTATTCTGGTTCATCAACCACCATACATTGGTATCTACCTTGATATAATATATTTCTAATCCTACCATTCAATTTTCATTGTATCCTAATGCTAGAAATATCTTTTCAAGGGACTTTATCCATTTATCATCTACCATATTATAAGTATTTCTAAAAAATGATAGGGGTTTATTCTACATGAAATGATCCAACATTGGTGTATCAGGTCATGAATAATCTTGTTGATCCATTTGGGTAACGTTATTCATCATAATCTGAGTGAGATATATTAATACGGTTATAATCTAATTAGCTCCAACAATAACTACGTTGACTTTCTCAGTGGTGAAACACCTATAATTTCTATGTGTATTTATTCCTTTTCTTCAATTAGGTTATATTACTAAATAATGTCTCACACTTATTTATCCCATAATAATCATGATCATTCTTCCATAGAATAAAAATTAATCTAATGGTAATGGTTTTTAAATAATATAATAAATTTTTATATTTTTCATGATGGTTAAGTTTATTTAAAAATCATTTTCCCAATATCTCAAATAAAATTTCACTGATATTAACTGTGAATACACAAACACAAGTAGCCTGGAGCTAGTGCCTTAAATTATTACATTGGTGTAGATACAAGATTGAAATTCTAAATTACTGATCAATTTATTAGTCTTGATGAACAAGATACAAAATGGTACCCTTATTATATTTTTAATCAAATATAAAGCCTAAAAAGGAAAATAATTTCATCCTTCAACACATTCAATCATTTCATATTCATGACCTTGGGAAAAGATAAAGAATAAAATGGTGAGAGGAGATACTCAATAAAGGTTAAATATAATGTAAACTTTCATGTATCAATAATAAATTAAACATAATAAATATTTCATGGTATATATAACTGAACTACATGGAATTTAGTCAACAAATTTTCAATCATGATAGGATAAGGAATAATCATTATGGAAATATAAATAATTAGAAAAAAATAATATTTAATCAAAAAATTGAGCACAATATGAATCCAAGCATAATATCCTTGTGAAAATCTTATGGAAAATAATGACTAAAATCATAACAAATGAAATGTATAATAATTTGGATTTCATTATCTCATGCATCAAGCTACCTCTATCATCAAGACCTTTAATATGAAAAGAATAATATTTATATGTAAATATAATTCCCTTGGTCTTCATTACACACATAAATATGATTTATTACATAAACATGAAATTAATATAACCCAGAAGATCGGAGGTCTCGTGTATTTGGGGCTTGGGAACATAACATAACAACTGAAGACATAAAATACAACATCTTTATTGAAAATGCATTTTACATAACCACAACATTCCTTTGTACTTAGCATTCCAGGGGAAAACCTGAGGACATAAATAATAAAAGGGTGAGTTATAAATCCTTGTAAGGGATTAAATAATAAATAACATGAAGAATAAAATACATGTTAGGAAATAGACATATCAACGGAGCATAAGAGAAACATGAACATAAAGGCATGATATAGCACGATTATCCTGACATGCTAATGTGGAAACAACTTAAAACATTGGATCATTGATATAAAGGAAGGAAGTAAACCCATGTCTCATAATGGTGGAAAATGTCCAAAAATGAATTTGGTAAACCCCTCTCCAAACATGACCCATCATGATACTAAACATTTCCCAATGAATTTGAGCGCTATCAGGGCACACACTTCATAAACATTTTAATCTCATGATTAAGTGTGCCACAAAGATCATATAAAATGGATTCATTCAACATCATAATTTGTTCAATGATAATTTAATGTGGAATAAATACATGAATTTATATAATAAATAAGTATATGTGAAAAATTTTTAATACCCTTGATAGAGAAATTGGCATGGTATTCACTACATGATGATTTTGGTACGGAAAATCATGGTGCAATTTCAGTAGCCTAACTGCGTGACATAAAAATTCATAAAAATGGTTTATGAGAGATAAAGGGATATATCTTCATATATAAATGAAATGGAAATTAATTGGTTTCATATAGACACATGTCCCAATATATGGAATTTGGAAATAGAAGGCATAACAAAATAAAAAACCTGATGAAATAGGAGAAATGGAATAACTCTTACGAAATTTTGGCATGGTAATGGGTGTACATGAAAGGAATTAATTAGAGATAAATGTGCATCTCATAATTAAAAAAATAACTATTGAAGTATTGAGGAGGTGAGAAATCATACCCCAAATTTTTTAATTGAAAATAAAATGATATAACAACATAAAAAAACTTGGATAAAAATGAGAAAGGAAAGTGAGGATATATTAATTCAGTGTGTGACTAAAAAAGCTTGAATAGGGGCTTATTGAGATATTGGGAATCCTTCAGAGGAATCTAGATAGGGTAGGATAGAGTAGGGACTTTATCCAAGGATTTTTAGCAAATGGATGTTTGATTTTGGGTGGGTTTATATGGGAAATTAGAGGGGAATTCTATACATTTTACAAACTTAGGTTTTGGAATCTATATAATTAAATATTAAAAAACACAAACCTTACCATGGTATTTTACAATAGTTTTTGAAAAAGATAAGTGGAATATATTATTTTCTAAGTATAATGTCCAAACATATTAAAATATTATTCTTGATTATGTGAAGGTGAGTCACATTATTATAGAAATAAATTTAAAATCATAAAATATATTATAAATTTAGGAGGATTCACTAATGATTTATAAAATAAGTAAAAACCCTCTACAATCACATTATTTTAATGGGAAAACATATACTGGGACTATAATACCCATTATAGTATTTATTACATCTTTCATGGGTCATTATTATGTCATAAACACATATTTTATTTATACAGTATTTAATTTTTACCAAAAAATTATACTATCTCAAAAATTTATGAAAAAACCCATTAGAGAATTTCAACATCCTGATTCAAAAAATAATATTCATTTTATCTAAATAATCTTCTAAATATTTTAATTTTAGATTTTAAAATGAATGATGATATTTATTGAAAATTCATGGGTTTTGACAAAAATAGTTTTCAAACCTCAATAAAAATTTCATTTGACTTTATAAAAATTATATAATCATTTATTATTCATAAAAAATATTTGATAATAATATTTTATTTAAATATGAATTATTTAAAAAATTAAAAAATTCTTCAAAATAAATTCTTTAAAAATTCACTTTCTATTTCATCGTATAAAAATATAACTCTTGTCAAACTGATTACATAATCATTTCCAGATAAGGAATTGAAATAATCATACTATATAAGAATTGTTTTTATAATATTATTTGTAAAAACTTTAGTTTAATATAATAATGTATATATATCTCAAAATTACAATTTTTACTCGAAGAGTCAATTTACCAAATTCATCATTTTTTTAAAAGCCTGTTCTCATAAAGTAATTGATGGAATAAGACTTTTATTTATAGAAATGGATTACACAATAAGTTATTAATACCTTGTTTCATAACCCCTTATAACACCTATATAATACCTAAGGGTAAGGTGTTCGATTCTGATAGACTCGTGGGGTGGCTCGGATAACATCATCGAGGTGGTAATCTCTATTAACTTGAAGTTATCCCGTAGGAAATTCCATTCAAGCTTAACATGTTGAAGCTAGACTTGGGACTGGTCAAGAGAGAAACCTAGTGATTCTACCTCATATCTCAGCACCAAAATATGAGCTTCGTATGGCCTGAGCATAATAGATGAGTCCATGTTCTCCTTTTTCTATTTCGAAATGATTTTTTTACAGCTTATATTTATATAAGTCATGTGATCATTGTTCAATGGTTATACTATCAATGTAGATGATACATAATGGTTATTTAATCCCAATAATAATAATAATAGTTCATGTGTTTTCTATATCCATAATACATTAAAAGAAAGGGAATTTTTTTCTTAAATCATTCGGTCTTTATAGTCAAACACCATTTGATTTGGCCAATATTATCATCTCAAGAGACTATCGATACATCGAGGGGCTCTCTATAACAGGACCCCACTCATGTATGCATGTTAAAGTTATTACTCATATAAAAAAATGATCTATTTGATTCATGAATAAAAATTACTTGTCAAAAAATATTTGTATTGTGTAAAATGTACAAATTTAACATTTTTTCTCCAGTTAATCAAATAAAATTCATAGAAAACACCATATAAAAAATTAGTATATGGTTTAGGAAAATAATGAAATATATGACACAATAAATTTGTATATTTAATAAAATCAAAAATGAATAATGATCATATATATTAGGGGTAGTATATACACTATAGAAAAGAAAATAGGATCACAACAAGAAAAATATACCTCAATGAAATAAAATTGAGACAAAGCCCCTTATAAAGATAATATTTTTTATAAAATGAATATATTATGTGTATTAGTTTTAATACAGATACAAAAGTTTAAATAACAAATAATTTATTAATAATTTATTTTCCCTTATCCTTAATAGGACATAATCAATGATATATAAGTTTAACCCGATCAATGATAATTGAGTAAGGAAATACCATAACAAATTGTAACCAGTAGAATCATATGCCCCATAAAATTAATAATAATAAAATGAAACATTTAATTCGATGAAGATAAATAGATTAATTATATTATATATCAATGGGGTAGTAAAAAAATAAATAAGTGCTTAAAAAAATAATATCTCATAGAAGTAAAAGTGGGATGAGAAATCCTTACCTTATGTACAAAAGAATTATTCACATGTACTTAATGTACAAAATAATAAAATTATATTCATTAATTAGATAATTTATAAGCTATTGAATATATAATTCATTTATTATAATTTTATTATGTTCATTTTTTTTCTATTTATATGTGTTATAATGTTTAATTTTGTTGTTCTTGGAGTGTTTGTTTCATGGTTTTATGGTTGGTTCCCTTGTGTATAATTATAGGAGATCCTATAAAACGGAATAAAAAATAAATAAGTGGAATAAAATGGTATTAATATACATTTATTATTTTAAATGGTCCCATATATCATTTTTTCAGGTATGAATATGAGTCATTAGATAAAATATAAATGATAAAAGTGGAGTTTATTTTCATAGTTTTTCGAACATTATGAAGTAGTTTCATTTTATTTAATATTATGTCTATAAATTATTTCTTGAAAATTAAAAATGATATAATATACATATTAAAATCTTCTTTAACTATAAATTTTTTTTTTCATCTTCTATGGTGGTAAAGGAAAATAAAAACTCATCATCCACAAAGGAGGTGAATCGACACATGCCAGAAAATGATTTAAATTTTAAAATAAATGGAGATGAGAAGATATTTCAAGATTTATATTACATTATAATAATAAAATCAAAATTATATGTATTATATTTAAGTTTTCATGTAAATTTGGATAGTGTAGTTGAGGATAACATATAGGAAATGATGAATTTAAAGGAGAACGAATGAGGATTTATCCCCTTGAATATTGTCTCCTTTGGAAGCTCCTTAAGACACTTGGTTTTGGTAAATTGGAAAGATCATAAATTCATAAAAATGGGGAAGAGTATTTTTAAAGTAATTAGGCAAAATTTAGAAATTATAGAAGGATTTATAGGTGTGATGAGAAGTGGTGGTGATGGGGGGTATTTATAGGGGGAGAAGGGTGTTTTTTGATTATTTTATTCATTTGTTTATTACTTTTCTTCAAGACTATAAATAGTAATGATTCTTGTGACAATCTATAGAAAATAGTTCATGTGAGTTATAAATAATGGTTTCTTACATTTTTCATGCCCCAAATATTCATGTAGTTAGCATATAAGGTTAAATTCTGTAAGTTATCATATTTTACAAATCACTAAGGATTTAGATATATTAGAAAAATCCCAAATTTTCACCCTAACAATTTATCAATGTTTTGATTTTAAAAATGGAAACCATTTTATGAAAATAATTTTATAAATATGAGAAATTTAAATTTTAATTGAAATCCTCATTTCTTTGAAAAATACCTATTTTAACATTATAAATTTTTTTACGACACAATGAAAAATTAATTTCTATCTATTAAATTACCTTATAATTATAATACCAAAAAATATTATTTTATGAATATATTTTATGAAAAAAAATATTTTAAATAATTATATTAATTATAATATTGAAAATAAACATTTACATTTCAAAAAAATATCAACACTTAATTTACCATTTTAAAATTATTTATTTACTTATTCCATTATATAAATATATAATATATTAATTCATTAGATACATAAATTTTATTTATACTTTCATAGGTAAGGTTATTATTATAATGGATAGATTATTATTCCTAACAGTCATATTACTATTCCAATGGTAATGTTAAAATAATAATAGTATATCACAGTTCATTTAAGATTAGTGTTTAATGAAATGTATGCTACCTGATAAAGTGAATTGATTTAGGAAGGTATGTACCATAAAATATTGGGGTATCATATTGAATCAATATTTGAGGAGTATGTGGATACACTCAATGTTTCCAATGACATTTTTGATTGAGACAGTGAATGTGGAAACATTTCTCAAAAATATGGGAGAATTTGTACTAGTAGAAGAATATCTAATTTAGAGGTATTGGTAGGAAAGATGGTAAGACTCTATCATTTTTTTGTATATTTATTTTTTGTATATATATATATATATTCTAATTTATTGGAAAATCTTGATTCTTTGTCAAAATCATATTTCTTTATTGGATATGGTGTTGTAGAGTTTGGATATTGTTTCTCATATAATGAGAATGAAAAGAACATCAAATTATAAAATGTGATAATTATGAAGGTGTAATGTACCAGGACCATTATATAGTTGAGGATTATAGTTGAATAAATAATAAGGGTGTTATGAAAAAGTAAATCATGAATGTTGACCAGAGCTTGTTCTAATAGAACTAGTGGAGCTTACATTTCTAGCGGAGTTAATGAGATCAATATGTGTGGGAATACTTGTGTACAGGTGTTAATAATCCCTATACTACATAATATTTAATTATTTTGGGGATCCTAAATTAATTGATGAGGAAATGAAATTTAATGTGTTATGAAATGTGGAGCTCCCTGTGAAGGAGTAAATTTATTCATTTCATGATTATAATAAATTGTAACAATTTTTTTAGCATAAAGATAGAAAGAATTCCAAAAAAAAATAGATATTTAGGGTCAATAAAAGACATGATGGTAAGAGAAGATATACGTAATAGTTGGTGATGAAAGTGTTTCAATATAATAAATGTGTGGATTTCATAAAAAAACCTCACTTTTACTAGTGATTTCCCTAATATGGGTTGTTTTTAGAGTTGTTTCCTTAGATTATTTATATCTTGAGTAACTTGATGTAAATAACACTTTTTTTATTTAGATATAGAGAAGAACATTGATATGGAGTACCAAGAAGGATTTATTGAGTTAGTTAAGGAAAAACATGTGTGAAAAATCTAAAAAATATATGTGTTAAAGGAGGAAATCAGGAAATGGAGTAAGAATTTTGTTTTATTAAATATTAAAAATGATTTTAGATAGTGTTTCAAGGATAAATTTTACAATTTATGTCTTTTTTTATGGATACATTATTTTTATATTTTATTTCAATGACATTATTGTTGTAGGATCACGCATGTAGAGGGTTGATGACCTGAAAGGGAAGCTGGATAGAGAGTTTTAGATGAAAGATCTTAGAGAATCTTGTAAAATTTTGGGGATGAAGATTAAGAGAGAACATGTAGTTAGAACCTTTATATTATCATATTTTTTCTACATTTGAGTTTTTTTAGATATATTTTTTATATTGGAGGAAAATTTATTATGTATTCCCCTATTATGAAATTTAAATTGAAAAGGTGAGATCACCAAAGACAATAGAATAGATTAAATACATTGAAAAGGTTATTTATTTATCATATATTGTATGCTTTATGTATTCCATGCTTTTTATCCAAATAGATGTTACTCTTGCATTGGTTGTTTTGATAAAGTACATGAATAACCCTAAAAAAGAAACATTGGAATGTTTTGAATCGAATATTAAGTATTTTGAAGGGAATAAAGGATGTATCATTATTTATTTGGGAAGGGAAGTCACTTAAGTGGTATGTAGATTCTAAACATTGTGGTGATATTTACAGTAGTATGATCACCATAAGTGGTGTGTTTACCTATAGAGGAACTAATGTATGTTGGATATATCTATTACATATGGTGGAGACACTATCCAATGTATAGGAACAATACAATGTCGTTATAGAATCTTATAAGGATACGGTTTAGCTTATGAACAAACTATAAGAGATCGATAGAAAGTGAGAGGAAAGTTTTTTCAACATTTACAATTAGAGTTCTATAAATCTTGAAAATAACATAATAATTTTGAACTAGAAAAAGCAATTTCATTTAATGTAATAGCTTATTATAGGCTTAATACATGATGGGCAGTTTACATTACTGAATATTTAAAAAACCAATGATATGGGAAAAATGTTGGTGAATCCAATAGTGATTGATATGTTAAGGAATTTTTTCCCCTGTGTTGGCCTTTGTTGATTAATTAAAGATTAGGGGAAGAATATCAATGATCAATACCAAAAAAATATAAGGGAAATAAACTTATCATTTGTGAAAAAATATATTGAAAATGAATCTTTGATGGGAAATAAGATGTTATTTCAAAAATATTAATCTTGAAATTATTGATTGGTTAGGAAGGTTCTCATTGGTGATTAAAGAATATGAGTAGGTTAGATTAAGAAAGTTATCTAAAGCATAAACTGTGATTTAATGATAGTTTTTTGGATTATGATTTATGTGGGAGATTATTGGAATAACGAAGCTCAATTCCTCTTATGAAGGTAGACCAATTACTAATTGAATGTATTGTACACCAGTCTGAAACTCTCATTGTTCAAAATTTACAGTGAGGTCACTAGGGGTTCTTTTGGCAGATGGTTTGGACACAAATTGTGCATATAATATAGATTACCTGGATGACTATATCATAATTGATTAACAACATAGAATGTAGGTATTATAAAAGTGTGGTATTTGAAACAGTGTTTTACTAGAATAGGATTTTCTGACATGGGTACTTTAGATTTTTCATTAATCATTACTATAGAATAGTGACTTATCTATGAAAATATGGAACTATAGAATTATAGGTTATTGTAAATACATTTGATTTTGGACCCTTTAAATCAATAATATCTTAAATTGGTTATGTCACAAGCCACACAAAACTAAGGAAACACCCAAATAAAAATGAAGCATGACATATTAGCATTACATAAATAATATAATCATTAGTAGTTAAAAATATAATACTATATTAAAATAGTTACATTTTTTTCATTGATTAATATCTTAAAAAGGTTGCATTTCTATGAACCATTTTAAAAAGGAATTTTATTCTACCTAAACAAAATAAATTTATCACAGTAAAAAGTTTATTATAATAGGATATATATATTTATAATAAAATATTTATTTATTTATTTATAAGTTTATATGAAATAATATTATATAAATTTAAATGTTAAAAAGTCATTTTTCAATAAAAAAAAGTTTTTATTTATATATTATATTCTCATTAAAATAGATAAATATATAAATTAAATGATTTGGATTTGAAAAAAAGAAACATTATTTTGGAAATTATAATTTTAAAATTCTCTAAGGGTTCCTTTTAAAAATTATTTTAAAATAATTTTTTTCAAGTTAATAGTGAAAAACTTTTTAATTTTATAAATCCAGCACATTTATGGCATTATCATATTACAAAAATGCATTAAATGTTTCTAAAATAGTTGTATATAAAATATATATGTTTATAAGTAAAATTTTTCATTTAAAATTACTAAATTGTATTTATAAAACTCATATTTATTGTTTTTGAAACATAAGTAATATTTTACTAAAAAACAGTTTTTTATTATCTTCTATAAAAAATTAGTTTTCATGTCTAATTATAATTAAATATAAAAAATAGATTTCATATTTGGGGTCAAAAAAATAATATTATATAATAAGTTCGGTTTTATTTTTAACATAAAAGTATGATTACTATAATTAAATTTAATTATCATGATAATGATAAAATAATTATTTTTATAGAATAGTTTTATAGAAAATATTTAATTATTATCTAATCGCATAAATTAATATCTTATAAAAATGATAATAAATTAATTTTGAAACCAATATATAAATGCATTAACAATCATTAAATTTTTAATTAATACTAAATAAGATTAACAAAACTTAATGGTTATAGCAATGTTTTTCTACTAAACAATATTCCAATATATTAAATGAGTTAATTAAAATGTTAATTTTCACTTATATAAAAACAAAATTCTGATTACATAGAGCCTAAAGTTTGGTATAGAATATAAAAAAATGTTTTCAAGGGTTACCTTATATTTTTTAATAAAATATATACAACTTTGTTAAAACCTTGTAACCCTGTTAAAACTGAAATGGAAAAAATGTCAAAATCAAGTTGTAAAATTCATTAAAATTGTTTAAAACATGTGATAAATTTGGTGTTAGAAGATATATTGACCTTATCGCACCCAAAAATTTATTATTTCTCACTTTTGGAAACATTGAACCTTCAATAGTGCCATTAAATTATTGAAGAATAATGGTTGTTCACAAAACTACCTTTTTTACATCAAAGAGTGGATCACCTCCACCCTCTGAAAGTTAAAACTTCCATTTGAAATTTACATGAAAACAAACCAAATATACATATCCTAAAATTATATTTAATTGACTAAATCCCATATTCACAATAATTCAACCTAATACCTTTATTTATAAGGAGAATCTCAAGTGAATGTTCAAGGTACCAATGTTTGTATTACTTACTCCATATCTTTTCTTTTTAATATTTCACTTTTAAACCTACCCTAACCATAGTAATATAATGACCTTAGCATTAATATTATATTGAAATTTTATTATATTAATGGTTGGATCATTTTTTATTCCTTCCTATACATGGAGAAAAATAAAACAATGTTAACTTCGTGTTGTGTAGGCCTCTCAAAAGTAACATTTTCTATTTTTCATCTTGATTTTCATTATTTATAAAAACCACATGAAATATTATAAAAAAACATATAAAATATAATATATATCATTATTATTAATCAATAAGGATATTGGAAACATCTTGAACCATACTAATTTACCATGATATAGTGTGTTCATATTTATGTTTTGTTTAACCATCTATTCAATCAATAATAAAAAACACTATCATGGATGGATATGGGAACTGAAATAATAATTTTATAACAATTTAAAAATAAAATATTTCCTTTTAAGGACATATAATTTTTATATTAAATATTTAAATAATTATTAAAATATCATATTTGATCAAGAAAATTACCAAAATAAGACATCACCAATTAAATTCTCATAAAAACATAAGAAAATAATAAATAAATAGAATATAATAAGAAATTTTATATGTTAAATAAAATATATATGAATAAGGTTCCTAATAAGGTACCTAAAAACATAATATTATTATTATGGAAGCTAGGCCCATGCTTAGAATGAATTATGAACAAGGTACAAGTTTCTTGTCTTAATTTTCACCCATTGTGGTATATTTATTATTATACAGCATGTTTTATTTAGAATGGTGTATCAAATGACCCATATATATTTTTTCATAATGATTTTATTATATTTAATTATATTAAATATTTTATTTCATGCTTATTAGGTAATGGGTTATTACTAAAAAATTACTAATGATGTAGGTTTTAATTGTCTAAAACTCCTTTACTTAAGATAAATTAGTATTATGAACCTAATTTTGATTATATGGTATATGTTATACCTATTTGATTTATTAAAACATGAAATATATTTCTTTAATTTTATTAAATTTTTAATTTTAAACTCTCTCACTCAAGGGGTTTATATTTAAATTTTACTTGAGCTGCGAAAGTTCTCTCAACTAAAATTCATTCTCTACAAGTGATAAATTATCTAATTAATTATGATATTCTAAGAAAAATATATACTAAAAGTTCCATTTATCTATAAATATTTTCTATTTTACACTATGGAGGACACTTATTTTTATTTAGATCTTCTTACTTGATGTAATACCCTCTCAACAAAAATTATTTCAAATAATAACTAGTATTCTATCTAAAATATCGTTTCTTCCATGTCCATATTTCACTTTATACTAATGTTCTCCTATCTTTATGGGAACTCTAATATGTAACATTTTATTTTATTTAAGTAATTAAAATTTTATAATTTTAAAATTATTATCTAACATAATTATTACTATGTTGTTTTTCAATAAGGGGTTTTCAAAACATTTAAAAAAGATTTCAATCCAATAAAAACCAAATGATTGATCTTCCACTCATCATTTTCTCTGTAATACAGTTATTTATTTTTCAATACATTATTATTTAATTTTTTTTTAAAATAATGTTTAATATATCTTCATATTTTTATTCAACCCATTTTGAAAATGACTTTTCTACTGAAATGGGTGACTTTTTTCCATATAATTTATTTATAAAAATAATAAAAGAAACTTTTCTTTAATATTCTCCTGTAATAATGTATTTAGTATCGTTTTGAATCTTCTTTGTCATGTTTTACGGTTTTAAAATGAAAATTATTTTTTCCATTAATCTATGAGTTTTATTTAAATTGGTTTTCATGGAAAAAGGTTCATTTTCAACCTGATTTTCCATTTGAAATTCAAATACTATTTTAGAATTATTCTCCATGTACCAATTGATTCATTAACCATGTTTTAGAATTTTGTAAATGTTAAATCTATATTAGGAAAATGATACATCACCATCATTTCCTTTAGTAATCATATTTGGTGTATAACCATAATTCTTCCTCCAATTCATTTCCTTATAAATATCATATTTTTGATTCCATTAAATTAAGGGTGTTCACTGATATTACAATCATTGATTGATTGGGGAAATTGTTTAATTAATTATATACTCTTTGACTATATGGTTTAAATATAGTATCATATATTATCTCAATTGAATGATATTTACCTATAATGTTACTAAAAATATATATTTAGATACCCATTTATAATACAATGGTATATCATGTTACAATTATTGATGGATTTGTGAAATTTTTCCTTATGTGATTAAATTTGAAAATATTATGAACCCTTTTTATTTTCATTTTTTCAATATAACTTGATGATTATTTATTTTATATGGAACACATATATATAGATGATTATAGGCAGAGTAATATATTTCCCTCTAGTGCATTAGATCAATTTGATATGTTATGAGATAGTTAGTCATGAAAAACAAGAGTTTACTCACATAGGCATGTGAATAATAGTTTGATCACATTTTCCAGTGTGTACATAGTGATTTTGATCACATAATCATAGTAATAATGACTTCTCTCCAAAACAATTTCATATTATTATAGCTATCCCATATATTTGAGTTGTTTTTAGTGTTATTCCACCATTATAAGTTTCCATTCATTTCAAGATATGTTATATTCCATGTCAATTCCTTGTTTCTTTGATATTCCACACTTTTATGTTATTAAATTCTTTATTTTGTGATTTGTGATCTATTATTTTTTGGGTACAACTTTTATATGTATCTTGATTTGGAAAATATGCTCATCTTATGCTAACTTATAATCTTTAATGCTTATCAATAATTTTTACCTTTACTGATCATCTGATATCACCCCTTTCTTATGTTTCCATTTCCGCAAGTTGTGAAGAAAATTAATATGTAAGACGTTTCTAGAAGAGTATGTTTTGTTGAAAATTTTTGTGAAACATTAAAGACTTTTCACTACCAGAAATTCACTAAATTGTGGCAGTTTTTTTGTTATAGTGGGGATTTAAACCACCACCATATAATTCTACAATGGTTCCAAAAAACCACCGCTAAATTTAGTGTCGACGTTCAATATGTGACAGTTTCTTAAATTTAGTGATTATTTATAAAAACTGTCGTATTAAACACATCTAGAAAAAATTGGTGTGGTTTTTATAGTGGTTTGGCCCAAAAAAATGAAATCTTTTTTAGTGGCAGTTTTAACCACCGCTAAAAAGAGATTCATCTTTTCCCAGGAAACACTACAAAAACCACACAAACCACCACTAAATGATAACTGAAGATGAGGATCCTTTAGAGACGGTTTTAACCACCACTAAAAAATATTCATTTTTGCATGAAAACTATCGCTAAAGCACAAAACCCACCATTAAAATGTACGGTGATGTATTTAGAAGTGGTTTAAACCACCCCTAAATATGGAAAATTTATTTTGTGGTGGTTTAAACCACCATTAAATGTAGATTTACAATTAAAAAAAGTTGATAATTTTACAGCCCTAGTACTAGTAACTACAAGAAAAAACATGTGAAAAATCATATAACACCTAGGATGGGGGGTACATATAGAAATCAAAAGACACATACAATGCATATATATATATATCCACATAAATTCCCATCATATGATTTAATAACATGAGTTCCAATTTACATCCAGTATTTTTACAACCACCACTAAATTTATAACACAACAAAAGTAATCCAAGCGAAAAAATTTACATCCACCTTTCTTTTCAAGTTGTCATTGCTGAACAATCTCCAATCATCATATGTAATCAAAATGGAAACCATCTTTTTGTCCAGTTGGCCTAGAATTGGTCCAATTAATCCTGTGGTGTCATCCATAGGGACCGCATAAGAATCAAATGGAGAAATTATCTTCTCTCCAGTTAGATTCCATACATTTAAAATTATCATATTTTTCTCTATAAATGCATTTTTTCATATTATATAAACAAACAATTATTATAAAAAAATTGCAGTAAAATTATTCATATTAAAATTAGTACCTATAATAATCACCCTCCAGTATCCTTACGAAGAACTAGAAGTGGAACCCTACTTACACCTTGGATTTCTTATCATTTAATAAAATAAAATTATGTTCAGAACATATATTTCAAGAAAATTATGTAAAAAAAATTAAAAATGATAACAAATGCACAATACTAACAAAACAAATATACATAACAATGATAATGAATAACTACACGTATTAAATAAGTGGTTTCTAAATGAATGTATAACTATACATACAATCATTTTCCCCTTCAATAATATTGGTTTTCTTCTCCATTACCTCATCCACTTCATCCACCCAAGCTAGAAAAATATTTTCAATATCAAGACAGATAAATAAGTCCGCTTCTTGTAGTTGATGAGATTCAATGTTAGAGGTCAAATCTTCCACTTCATCAACTATATCATACAAATATATTTTTTTAGGTGAGAAACTACAATCCACTCTTCATCCAAAACGTCATTCACATAATATACCATTTTCACATATGATGATAATATGTGTGGATCATGCAGTTCATGATCACCAATATCCATCAAGAAAGAGAAGTCCAAAAAAGTAAATTGCAAGGAATCTCTTTTAACACCTCTAAAAATATCAACCTGTTTCCATTTGAATAAAACAATTTAACAATGCTTGTAGTAGTTTAATTCGATAATATCAGTCAAATTTCTATAGTATCCCACTTTATCAAATGTATATATACCACTATTCTGTGTTTGCAAACCCTCTTCGCGATTGACTATACGAAATCCAAAGCCATCCATTTTGTAAGAATCGAAATTTCTATCTTGTTTTAGAGGACCTCGAGCAAGAAACATCAAATATTCTAACAACTCTTCTCAAGTATTAGTATTCATGATCTAGAAAAGTAAATATAAATTATTATATTTACAAAATATAAGTGACAACCTAATATCTGTATTAATTTTAATATTTATGAACTTACACGTCATGAAAACCATTCTAACAGCTCTTTATTAATAACTTTTCTTATATCTTTCTCATTTTCTGTTCAACCTCTTATTCGCCTATTTTTTTATATCCTCAAATCTTCAATAAATATTTCTTCAATTTCACTATTCAGAAGCACATCTCTATGTGCCTGTAATAATTCAATTCTTGTCAGTGTATCATTTGAGGTCCTCCTAATTGATCGGCCAATATCAGAAAATATTTTTGATTTCCCAAATATTTTAGATAGAGATGATGCATCATAGACACATCCAACTCAATTAAATATTGTCTAAAAGCCATCCATGTATCTAGAACAGGAGGTAAGATACTCCTCTTCCAAATATCCTTTAGAAATAGAGCCATAAGGTTGAGCTGTATTTCTCATATATGATTTCAAATACCAATATATCTATGAAATAAAATAATATAACATAATTATATATTTAATTAATTTCCAATAATTATTTACTTAACTAAAAAACATATAAATAAGGTACCTATCAATTTGATACATCCATTGATAATTTATGGGGCCTCCTAATTTATCTTCCTCAACCAAATGCACAGTTAAATGCATCATGATAGTAAAAAACGAAATAGGAAAGATTATCTCCATTGCACAAAGTGTCAATAAAATTCTCTCCTGAGGGTTTTCAAGCTAAAATTGATGTATGGATTTATCACATAGTTTTCTGAAAAATTTGAAAAATTAGAGTACAACACCTGTAACCTTTTCAGGTAATAATGTACCCAATTCCAATGGTAGTAACTAATGTAAAAAAATATATAAATCATGACTTTAAATCTATGTAACCTATGATTCTCTAAGTCAGCACACCTTGAGATGTTACTTGAAAACCCATCATATACCTTCACATGATTTAAAATTTTAAGGAACATATCTTTAACCCTATTTTTTATTGGAAAAATTTCCAGAGCATACTTTTCATTCTCATCAGGCCAAAGATCACATTTTATATTCATTGCTTATAAGTCTTTCCGAGAATTGAGATGAACGATAGAATTTCCATGCTCATTAAGAGAATGTGCATATAAATTTAAACAAACATTCTTATCAATATGCATCAAATAATGATTATTCTGCAACAAATTAAATTCCCAATATGGAAGTTTGAACAATATAATTTTTTTCTTCCATTTTTGCGTACCGATTTCACTTGACGATGCACTTCGAACTAGTTTCCCAGTATCATTCAAATAATACACATTCCCAAATTTTGTTTCAACATTTCCAAGTTGTTCCAATATTTTAGAACTAGTTAATAACTTTGGAGGTGGAATACGATCAATAAAACTTTTGAATTTTGACCTGTTCAGCCAAAATCTATGAGATGAATCAAGAAATATTCAATGGAACATGAAGCAACATTTTCTACTATAAGGTAACCATTTGGGCTCAAAATAAATGTTACTAATAGGATAATGCAAACTCGTGAAAATGTTTTAACTATATAAATTCCCATGTCCAGGGAAGTCCCTAATGGCCCATATTAGAGCAACATGCATTTTGAACATTGTTTGAGAAAAAACATCATATGTATCAACACCATTGCTTCATAACTCCATCAATTATTCAATTAAAGACTGAAATTATTCATCAATCTCATTTCAAGGAATTTTTTTCTAGAAATAATCATTGAAATGATAAAATTCATTTTTTTCATACACATCCATGGAGGAAGATTTTAAGGGATAAAAACAACTGGCCAAATCCTATAACTAGTACTCAATGTTCCAAATGGATTGAATCCATCAGCATCCAATCCAAATCAAACATTCTTACAATCAAATCAGAAATATAGATGTAATGAATCAAATGTATTCCATGATTTTGAATCTCATCGATGTCGCATTAACCCATCATTGTTATTATCTAAAGAATTCAACTTCATGTATTCAGTGGCTTTTGATGACATGAATAATCTTTGCAATCGAGACTTTAAAAGAATTTAATGAAAACCGATTGCAAGTTTGATCCATTTCTTCTTCTTTATGGTAGTATGTTGATTCAAAATTCTAACATCACCCATTTACAACCATCTAGAAGATGAATTTTTTTTTCAATCTTGTCTACTTGAATATTCTCACTAATAAAGAACACAATCATTTGGAAATGCATTTATTTTTTTATAATTCAGATAACCCTGTTAGAAACTTTTTTCATATCATAAAAAGACTCAGGGATGTTTGCTTCAGGAAATGCCTCATGCAACAATTACAATATCATCGACATTTTCTTATTTTTAATTTCATATAGTCATCTGATATGGTACAACTTTAGTACAATAGAAAGTTTTGAATATTTCAAACAACCACTACACAACTCGTGATTTCCATCATCAACTAAACCACAAAACGTAATTTTCTTAGTTTGTTTTTCTCTTACATTAGTCTCCACAGAATCAATAAGAGGATCTAATGATATGTTACAATCTTGATTCGGTTTTCCTATAGTCTCAAAAACATCACTAGTCATGTTTCTATTTGTATCACCCTAAACTAGTTATTATAATATTTTTTGATGTTGATTTTGGTGTCTTAAAATTACAAATGAATCATTTATAAGGTTTTTTATTTCATTTTCCATTGTCAAAGAAGTTGGGATCTCATTATATGGATTGACATTAGTGCTCAACATTTATATAACTTTTGATTCTTCATGACAAATCCTAAAAAAATATTGAGTAGGTATCTGTTTCAATATCTAGTGTTTATAAAATTTATCTCTCTTCAACCAACATCTAAATTTACATTTAGGACATGGACATATTATTCCCCCTTAAATGGATCGATTAAAAATTAAAAAATATAAAAACTCCTCCAAACCCTTAGCATATTGAGGTGTGTTCCTCGGTAATGTGATCCATCTTTTAGCAATGTATATCACAATGTGTCTACACAATATTAAAAAAAAACACATAACTATAACTAATGTTGAAAGCCATGTCAAAGAAGTTGATTCAATTATGCGCATTTTTCATGATATTTTATCTTGGTCGGATGAAGGTATATCTAAATCATAATAAAAAATGGTCATTATGGCACGATGAGTATATTTCATAAGATTAAATTTTGGGTTTAGAGGAAATAACACCACAACCTTTGTGTTTTTATGTAAATGGTACTTGAATAAAATGTGTCACATTAAAACCAAGTGGTTTCATCCTAAAGGGTTCTTTGGTTGAGTTTTAACAAGTTTCACTTGGGTGGTTTGTTGTGCCTTGATTTTCTGGTCATGCTACAATGTGTGGTTAGGATGTTATGGGTGTTTTTCTAGGCTTGATTTCTATTCCATGCTTCCTGGGTAATTATACAAAAAACCATATAAGTGGGGAATTAATTCATTCCCCCATGGTCTACGTTAAAATGGTCATTCAGTTCTAATTTTAGGAAGGGTCAAACCTATTACTTGAGAGTTGGTTATTCGTTCTTTCGTTAGGTAGGTTATTTAAAGTGGTAATTTTTTTAGCCCACTCTCCCATTGTTCCCCTATATTTATCCCCCCTTCCCCTTTTATTGTAGGTTTATTAGAATTTTTTTCACCATACTAAAGTGATGTAATCTTCTACAAACATATTTTTTTTCTCTTGGGGGTTATTCGTCTAATTTTGGATGGTTTCATCTATGGATTTAATGAAAATTCCAACAAATCATGGTGGTGTTATATTTGATTCATGGGGATTTATGGTATTTTTTATATAATATTCCTAAGGAGGATAAATGATTATTGTTTCTTATCATGTGAAAAATGGCTTCTTGGAGTATTTTTTGGGAATTCAACCAGATTAGAATATAATTGATGTTTACATCATGGGGATTTTGGTCAATAGAGTTAAAGAGGAATGGTATGAGCCTTTCACAGAATATTGGTCAATATTTTTTTGTCACGATGAGTCTAGGTGATTTATCAATGGTTATTACTTATGGGATTATGTTGGATAATTATTTATAAAATGTTATAATTAACTATTGGAGACTTTAGGTATGAGAAAAGGGAAAAAAGAGCCTAGTGATTCATAGTCTAATCTTGGATAGAGATAGTAAACAAGCTATGGAATGGGGAAAATCAAAGATCATGTTAGGTATCCCCTTTAATACATATATATATTAATGCATGGATATGAATGTGTGTGAATGATAGAGGACAGAGTTTAGGAATGTGGGTAGGGATTAGTTGGGATCAAAGTGCCTGAAGTGGCCTGGGTTGATCCATATAAAATTAATTTGGTTATTTCATGCTTTTTACATGAATTTTAAAAATACCTAAAGGCTATACCAGTAGGGATAATGTAGTTATAAACAAAATGATGTACCTCTATGTGGTCTTTATTGGTGTGATGAGTTCTGTTTGGAATGGGGAGAGCCTTAGTGATCTAGTTTAGGGGCATCCGAGTGGTTAAAACTTTAGGAATGGACTAATTAGAATTGGAGATTAGGATTTGTCTAGGAACATCTATAAGAAATGACCTAGAACATAGAAGAACTTTAATTGAGAGGGATAGGATGTTGTTACAGAGTTTAGTATCTTTTGATAAGTTTTGGGTCTTGGGACAATCATGGTATTAGATGGTAGAAGTGATTAACCACTCACTATAATGTTCCAAGAGTAAATTGGTGATAATGAATTTGATGCTTAGGATTCATTATCCTCATGGTTCATGTAGGAATCAAATGGAATCTATGTAACTAGATAGAATCTTTTGTTTGTGGTTGGATCCCAATGTTGTTCTAGTGATTGGATTTGATGATGAAATATACTTCATGATTACCTTTGAGGGGGAGTGTGGACTTCAAGAGGCTTAATGTTTAGTGTGTTTAGATATGACCAATTATTCATGATTTTAATTTGGGTAAGGACTAAGTGATTGTAATTTCATTGAGAGCTTGTGTACCTATATTTTATGATCATGTTGGTCGTGTGGTTAAAATTTGGTCATGGTTGATATTGGTTGTGGTGGAAGAACAAAATACACATATAGGATATATGCCCACATTCACATATGGATATTCCCACACCTAATGGAACACCCATAAGGTATCTCAAAAACATAGAAGAATCCAGTTTAGAAATCATAAGGAACATTGTAACCATCTATAAGAATTTACAAATTGTCCTCAAACCAAAAAAAGGGAACCAAATCACTCACCCAACTCAATTTCAAATGAGAACCAACTAAAAAATCAAAACAAGGTTAAAATAATATAAAAAGACTCAGTTACACTTTGGAAGTGAAATTGAAATTTTATCAAACTCTTTAGATGCACACATATATAGGCTTACAAAATGAAATTTTCTACAACCCCTTTTTTCATAAAAAAAATATAACATGAAAACACCACTATAATCCATAAAAACACCCCATAATCATGAGAGACAAATTTATAATTTAATTATGAATGATCTATAATTTAAATATTATTCTAGAAAGGTATTGGATAGAGACACCTACTTCAACAATGTCCGAATGCAATAAAACTCTCATAGATGGAAGAAGAAGGCTTGAGGAACATTCCTCAAACCATATAATCTAAGAAAATTAATCCAAATATCAATCATATCCCCTCCAAGTGAGAACCAAGATAATAAATAAGAAGGAACAAAGGGTGGGAAAAGAAGAGAAGATGAAAAACACCTTAAAACTATGAAGAACATTCCAAAGAACATTGAGGATGATTAAATAGAGGACCCAAAGTAAGGGAGCCATAGAGAAATGGAGATGTGCGGAGAAATAGTGAGGCGCAGTGAGGGAGATGAGTGCGGTGAGGTGCGGCGAGGGTGGAGAGGGCAGCAAGGCGTGGTGAGGGGAAATGTCAAGTTGTGGCAAGTGATGAAGGGCTAGTAGGGCTTCGCGGAGTCGGGGGGTCGGGGGTTTCGGGAGAGGGGTAGAGTGTCTTTTGTTGAAAATTTTTAATGTTTTAGCGGCCATTTTTTAGAAACCACCACTAAATTATTTTAAAAAATATATAATGGTGGTTTAAAAAATCGCTGCAAAAAAACTGCCACTAAACCATCAGTTTGGTGTAGTGTGTTATGGATTTTTCAATTGATCATATAGTTTAAAAAATGTCCACTAGTTGAAAATGACATTGGATTTTTTAGTTAATGTTTTTATACTTCCATGATATTTTATGAAATATTTTTTAAAAATTAAAATTAATTTCTTTGATATATTTCGATACACGCAACACCATGTTTTAATAAAACAATATATACAATTAAAATATTTTTATTTTATATGATAGTTATTTACATTCCGTCAGAATAGTAAGTATGAATATGATTAAATAAATTAAGAAAGTTTATTTTTAACAAATGTATATAAAATTAATTCTTTGGTTATCAATTAATTAGAGATTAAAGTAAAAATCATTCAAAAATAAATGAAATCTTTTTCTGAAAAACTATTTTTATGTGTAAAATCATGTTTTATATTAATAAATGGAAATACAATTAATTGAATGATTAAAATTATATTTATATATTATATATTCAATCATATTTTTTAGAATTCTTATATTATTTTTTCTAGGCATAAAATAAGAATAAATCCAATTTCTGGCTTAAAACATATTTTTCTAAAAAGGTAGTTTTGCACATTTTCAATATTAGTTTTGAAATTAAATTTTCACAATTTTATATAATTTATTTTAAATAATGATATTAATTTTACATATAACCATTTTTAAGTTATATTATTGTGAATTTTAGATAATTTTATGCACAGATAAATTTTTCAGTGAATAGTGAAAATATTGGTTTTTATTAAAAACTGCATTTTTATTCCAATAATTTTCATGATAGATTTAATTTTAATGTGGATTTCAATGTGAAAATATTTTAATTAAATTTATATTAAAACAATTTAGGTAATTATAATAAATCTCATAACAATATTTCATATACAAATATTTAACACTTTTGATACTTTTATATTTTTAAAAATTCTTTTTCACCACATCTGTTAGATTATTTTCAAACTAAAATTTTTCATGTATATCAATGGAATTAGGAAAATTGGATTAAATATTTTTATTAATAATAATTTATATTATATAATAATTTCAACTTAAATTTTTACCATAATGAATATCTAAAAATAGCAAACATTAATTACCACAGTTTTTGTTAAAATAGGTTTACGTGGTGTTAAAATAAAAATTAAAGGGGTAAATTGACCTCAAATATTTTTGAAAACCCATTTTATGGGAATATTTTGACCATATAACATCTATTTTTTATGATTTCACATTTTGATACATGTTTCATGTGAAAAATATGGGTACACCGTTTTCTTTTTAAAAATTACAAGTGTTCCACTCACCTCACTTATAAAAGGAAACCACCTATCTAATTCTAACATGTTTAATGCCAATTGGAAAAAAACATACCTAAAAAAATCTTCATTAATTGCATCCTCATGTACAAGATATCATCTTTTCATCATAAATTTATCCTAACAATATCTTTGGTGAATACCTAAGGAAGTTTTCCGAAGAAGAGGTATCATGCTTAATCGGGAGTCTTTATTTTATTTATTATTAAACTTATTAAAATATTATTAAATTTTTATGATATAATATAAAAGTATATAATTAATAATGAGATGTTATTATTATAATTTTATGACCTTAATCCATCACCTCTTCAATAAAATGGGTTATTTAATCATCATTCGTGTGTATGGTGGACTACCGCCTAACAAATCAATGTTATTCATTTTCCATAACCACCTATAAATGATGGATATAATGATGTATTAATTGTATATATGAGATAATTATCATATTATTATATTTATTTAATTCTAATATCACATCTACATTCATACCTTCAACTTTTTTGTAAAATAATAATGTTTCTCATGTGTACAGAGGACTACCGCCTCGCGAACCGATGTGATTTTTTTCCATTTATATTTTTTCTTATATGTTAATAAGGATATAAAAAATGAATATATATGATATTTTTATAATAATTTTTCTTTTTAAATTATTATATCACATATACCTTTTTTACTTTCCATTCCATAGGTGATATGATATCGTTATTCTTATGTATGGCAAATTACCACCTTGTGAAGCGATGTGATTCATTTTTCACTAACACATTTCATAAGAGGTAAATATGGTAAATTAAATAAATATATGTGATATAATTTCATTAATTTTAATATTTTAATTACCATTATTTAGTTTCATTCGTCGAGAAAGTGGAATCAATGTCCATACATACGTACGACCTACCATCCACATGAACGGTGTATTTCATTTTATATATATAAATTTTTAGGATTAAAATAAATGTATATATACTAATTATATATTGTATTTATATAATGGATACAACTTTTGACATTATGGAACCCTGATCAATGTAAGAGGACAAAAAATAAAAAATAAAAACATACAATAAAAATAAAGTATTTATTACTTGAAATGAAATTTAAACAATGAATTGATAATAAATGGGTAATAAATATTCATAATAAAATAATATATGGTATGATATATATATTTAGGGTTATATAATATATTTATAATAAAATTATAATTATTATAAAAGTGGTTTTAAAGTGTACGAATGAAGTTAATAAATAAGGTAAAGTATTTTTGTCTCACATTTATTTACTATGATACAAATGCCATATTCATGATGTGATTATTTTATGTGATGCATGTAATACCCATGAATGTATTTTATGAATAATTTCATAAAATTTATAGGGATTTACATATAAATTTTAAGATCTCCCTTTAATGGGGTTTATAGTCTCAAAGTGAACCTTATTGTAAGGGATTTGTTTTCTCAATTCATCTTCTTTAGGACATATATAATGTTCTAAACCTATATTATTTTACGAGGTATATATATATAAACATTGACATGTAATATCATGAATTTATTTATTCACATGATATTTTAATTTTCATTTATTTTTATTCCTTTATGGGGATTAGAAATCAATGTTACTAAAGCAGTAAGTGTTTTATGATATAATCTCATCGTCTATCAGGATCATTTATATTTATGCTTATGACAGTAAAATATTATAATATATATCTCAATAAACACATTATATTATTCACATATGGTTATTTCATTAGAACATATTTTTTCTCCTATTTTCCTCTCTTTATGTATTCATGATTCCCAATAAATGTTTTTAAAGAAAACCGGCTCTATTTCTCACTCAAAGCCCCTTTTTTACATAACCAAGATATCTAAAAAAATTAAAATAATTTAATGTCTCTCTATGATATTTTAGATTAATTTTTACCCTTTTTAAAATTTTTAATTTTTTTTGAAAGGAATACTCTCGTCCTTTTCAAAATATGTCACATTTGGATTCTAACAAAAATGTGAAGGGAATATTTGTTTTAATGTTTATAGCAAGAACAATATTTTTCATAATCATAGCCACTGATTATTTTAAAGATTCCTATATAATTTTCCATGTATATTTTCAATGAATAGGATTTATAAAATATTTTATTAAATTATAATTTTCAAATGGTTGATTTTAAGTGAAAGGCTATTTTCCTCAAGAAACGTTTTAAATGATTTTGAAAATAATTAATTTTATGTTCCTAATATTATTTTAACATAGATGGATTTTGAAAATGTTTTATGTTTAAAAAATATTTCATCCAAATGGGAAAGGATTTTTTCCTCAAGAAATATTCCAAGTGATATTTCAAAATCAATTTCCATGTTATATGAAATTATTTGATGCTACAAATTATTTAAAAGGGATATGATCCAAGAATAACATTCTTATTTTTTCTCTATATGGTTTATGTTTAGGATTAGGAGATATTTATGAAACTTTTTTCATTAATATGGGTTATTCTGAAATGAATTATTATATAAACCCCATTTTATTTCATGGGTTCTGATATGATGAATGATTTATGAATCCTTATTCTTTTCATGGGTTATTATATGATAGATGTGCTATAAATACATCTTATTTTCATTTGTTCTAATATGCAAAAAAATTTATGATATTATGGAACCCTTATATTTAGTTATCATTATGTTATGGTGGTTATGGTATAACCAAGGATGGCGGTTACGTTATAACCAAATATGGGTGGGACCAATATCTCCATCCACTAAATTTCATAATGATTAATGTTCTATGTGATCAGAAGGTACTTGAGTGGTTATACCAATCCTGTAAAATGGTTACATGGGTGGTTATCTCATGATTGATGGAGGTACACCAGTGGTTATTAAAATCCTAACTTTTTATGAATGTCTTGATTGTTATCATTTACATAATGTTTTTTATGCTTGTGTGTTTTCCACAACACTATGTATTATGCCAATTTTATGCTCTCATGGACTATGTAATTTGATTGATTTATTATTCATGTCTTATGAAATACCACGATTTATGTCATGACACAAATTTATGATCAATGATATACATGGTATGGGTTTTCAAATATTATCCACATGTTCTCATACCCTTATGCTCATTTTATGTTGATATATCTCTTGTTTACCCTTACTGAGCAGTTGATCTCATGATTTCTTATGTTTCCTTCCCCCCAGGATATGAAAATATTTTTTAGTAGGGTACATTTATGAAGAGTAAAAACGGTTAAGATCATTATGGGATATGTTGAATATATTTCACTATATATTCATATTTTTTACCTAGTTTCTAAAGGAACAAAACCAATATAGTCATTGGGTGTGTATTTCGGAAAAGTATTGAATATTAATTTAAAAATATATAATATTTATGAATGAGAAGTTTGTGTATTTATAGATGGTACTAGAGGGAATTTTTTGTTAACATTTGGAAACTAGGATGATAATATTTTTGTGATATCACTAGGGGTATGTATTAGGATAAGTCAAAGGATAAGTACATTTATTTGAAATTTTCTATAAATTTTTGTAAAGTATGGAGTGTAAGAACCAAGACCTTCTTTTTAGGTATGTTTTTCCTTTTTCTGGTGTTTTTGAGAAAAGATGGGTTTCTGAAAAAAAAAATTAAGTGCACGCCATGTAATTCATTTTCATGCGAGGCCGTGTACTGGCTGTGTAAGGGCCACACACACGGTTGTGTGGGGTGATGTGGAGGCCGCCTAGAGAAGAGTACGGAAATAGTATGTACATGCCATGTACTCCAAAAGTACACACCGTGTATTTTGTTTTTTCATTAAACGCACCGGGGTCGTGTCTGACGAACAAAACACCCTCCTTTTAGCTTTGGTTCGTCCGAGAGTGAGGTTACGGCCACATATCTTCTCCAAACCCCAGATCCTCTGTCTGTTCTTCAAATCAACTGCCGTGGATTGTGTTGGAACCGCAGTGGTAAGCTCTCCCTTCTTCTAGGGCATCGTTTTCCAATTCCTCATCTTTTGCAAGTTATCATGGGTTGAACATTTTGTGTATTTTCCTAGATCTATGACGTTCTAAGGAGATTCAAGTCTCTTGGTTCAAGTATATTGATCTCCTAGCACCAAGGTAGGTGGTTTGTTCATTTTCGTTTAATTTCCTTGAATATTATGTTAAAATTCCACCAATACCCTTGAACGAGGCATTGTGTGTTTACCGTTTTACCCCCATTGTATGCCTTCCATGCTTGTATGCTTGTGTATAGGTAAATTGGACTTGATTTGGGTTGATTGTTATACCTTGGTTGTTCTGCTCATGCTTCATTCTATTTATGACCATTTGGTCCTATTTAGCATATTTGGTCGTTTACCTGTTTTCCATGCCTTGTGATCATAGGGTGGAGTGTTGTTTTATGAAATGCTTGAGAAGATGTAGATTAGTTAGCCAAGTAGTTACGTAGGTTTACTTTGGCCATATGGCATTATTATGCATTGACCTACACGAGGTCGTGAGAACCTAGTACTATATACTAAAAGAGGACAGACCGAGTGAGCTTCCTCAGATAGCCTTTAGACAGTAGTAGACTATAAGGGGATAGACCGAGTGAGCTTCCTCAGAGAGTCTTTGAGCTTTAGGCTATATTGGGATTGACCGAGTGAGCATCCTCAGAGAGCCTAGGATTACTTTGGGCTATAAAGGGATAGACCGTGAGAGCTTCCTCAGAGAGTCCTCGACTTTTTTAGACTATATGGGGATAGACCATGTGAGCTACCATAAAGAGTCTCTGTTTTGTTTGTTTGAATCACCTGATTACCATAGGCTATTGGAGGGATTTACTATGTGATCTTCCTTAGAGAGTCTATGAATGACCTGGGCTATAAGGGGAATTGAACGAGCGTGCTTCCTCAGAGATTCCTTGATCTTGGGGCTATAAGGGGAATTGACTGTGTGATATTTCTCAGAGAGTTCCTCACTACTCTAGACTATAAGAGGAATTGACGGCATGTGCTTCCTTAGAGAGTCTTTATAATTCCATATGACCAAACCAGAGGGGTTAGGCTGAGTGCACTGCCCAGAGGGTTATTGGTTTTTGCTAGGTAGGACCAGAGGATTACCTGTTCTGCTTTGATTCTTGTTAGCTATTTCTTGACTTTCGAACTGTGGATTGTTTACTGTTCAGCATGTTCCAGTTTACTATTTTTTTGTTCTTTTACCTTCCATATATTCACTGACTATTAGGCACAGATCTTCGGGTGGTTGCCTACTGGGATTTGGTCTCACACCCTCTTTGGGTCACAGTTTTGGGCCCAAACAGACAATATTGTTGCAGGTATAGACAAGGGAAAGCACCCTTTGACATCGTGTACATGACATGCTGTAGAGATGGAGAGCATGAGACCAAGATTAGGTTTGTGATGTTGAGGAGTTTTTATCTTTCTTTTGAAATTGTTTTTATTTGAATTGTTTGTATTTCCAGAATTATGACTTGTTTGGATTCTTTCCTAGACATATGTATTATTCATCATATATATATGTGCTCCTGATATTTATTATATTTAGTCTTTCATTTTTCACTTGTGTATGGATTGTTTACGGCTTCCTATATTGTTTATTGTTTTTTCTCTTCCGTTGTTTACTCTACCAATGATGGCATAGTTTCCCCACTATCACACCCAAGGCCCTAACTGGTAGTCAGCAGCCTCTGGCATTCAGGGAAATGCGGTTGAGGCCAAGTGACCAATTGGGTACAGGGCGCCTTTGGGTGGCTTCCGGATCCGTGGCATTACAAAGTGGTATCAGAGGGATTCTTTTCTCTTGACTTACTGTTTGGAGCCTATAGCCAGGGATAGAATGGAATAGGTACTTGGTAATAAGCTGTGCCTGGGAGTAGCTAACCCGTGTACAGGGAAAATCCATACTACCTCATTTATTGAAATTTTATTAGTTTGAAATTTTATAGTTGATTTGATTTCACCGTTGGGTGATTCACCTTCTTTGTGTTGTTATCGTTGTTGTTATTGCGGTTCTATTTCTATCGCTACTCGATGAAATGAGGTTATGAAATATCATGCATCATATAGGCACTTGTTACAAATCACATGCCATGTATTCTTTCCATGCTATCTATGATGCAATAGCAATTTTATGTTGTTTTGATAGACATTTTGTGGATTATGCATGCTGTTGTGATAGATGATTTGATAGAATCTCTACTGTATAATAGAGAATTTGTTTGTATAGTAATTTTCTTAGATGGATTCCAAACATTGGTTCTCGAGGTGTTATGGGCCATCATGGACCAGAATTTAGTGGATCATTGCCTGTTTTCCTTGTTATAACTTGTATAAGATGCCAAGATTTGATTTTCGGGGAGTCTAGGACCTAACGGATCGGAATTTGGCACCTTAATGCTGGTTTTCTATGTTTTCTGGGCTCCGAAGCAGTTTCTGAGGCTACTGTACGGAAAAACCCAGAATACATGGTGTGTACTTTATGAATACACGTCATGTAGTCTATAGTCGTGTCCCTGACTATGCAAGCAGTGACAGAGGGTTGTGAAAAATCTTGTAGGGACACGTCGTGTACTAGTTTATCATGTCGTGTAGTATGAAATAGGTACTCAGGTCATGTCACGAACAACACAGGTCTTGTTATCTTTTCACATACAAACCGTGTCAGAATTTGAAATGTCATGTAGTATGTCTTGGTTGCCCAGCCGGGTCACGAACAACACGGGTCGGTGTTACCCCTTCTCGTACATGTCGTGTCCTCCTGGAACACACCTTGTGGTGTCAGCCATGTAGTCGGACATGTAACTAACAACACGGGTCATTGAAACATGTCTAGTACACACCATGTCCTTAGTGAACACGTCATGTATTCTAGGATTAAGAGAACTATGTGGGTTAGTCATGTAAGGAGACTCAGTAAGGGGAATATAGTTTATGTACACGTCGTGTGGATTGAGAACACGCCGTGTGTTTGGGGTGTTACACGACCATAACATAATGAAAAACACACATAATTGTGCGACAAGATCATAAATCATTCATCATACTAGAATCCCCGAAAAGAAATGGACTTTATAACATATTAATGATATCAGAACCCCTGATAAGAAATGGGACTTATAATCATTCATCATATAAAAAACCGCATAAAGATTTAAGTTTCATAATACATTTACGATTGCATAATCTATGTAAATGAAACGATATTCATTAACATATAGTTATTATAAACATAAAACACCTAGAGAAATAATAAGAATTCTATCCATATTTCATCTACCCGATAATGGATGCCATATTAGATGGAATATGATATTTAAAGATCACCTAGAATAATTATTGTGTAAAATAAACTTTCTACTTTGATAAAAACTTTTTAAAACAAGATACATTTTTCAAAATCATTGTCCTTCAAAATAACCTTGGGAAATTTAAAAGGTAGTTTAAAAAAAGAATATTTATTGAGGATTATATAATTTATTTGAAAAAAAAATTTTAAAATAAAAAACTTATAAAATATTTTGGGAAAAACTATAATTAGGAAATATCCAAGAAACATTATAGGGTAAAATTTATATTAGTGGTTGGTAATGAATGATATAAATACCTTTCATATCAAGCACTTAAACATAAATATTCCATTCACATTTTCAGTAAAATCCAAACAGGCCTTATTTTGAAAACAATATGAATATTGATTTTAAAATATTTCAAAATAATCCATCAAGGGTAAAAATAACTTTAAAAATATTTAGAGGAACACCATTTTTTTGAAAATATATTTATAGAACATGTATATTGAAGAAAAATGGTTTTCGAGTGAATAGAAAAATATAATTGGTATAATTTAAAATATTCTTTTGAAATAATGAGTATATAACAAGTTTAAAACAAATGGAAAACATATATTCTCAATAAATAACTAGACTATAAGAAAATTAATTATTTTTTTGGCAGATATATCATAATAGTTTACCAGTAGAAGAATAAATTTAAACAATCCCAACAAAGGATAAGACTGTATCATAAAACCCTTAAAATTTTTATAATATTGAATTATAAGGCCCATGAAAGAACATTAAATTTAACTTAAAATATAATTATAATTAATACATTTATAATATTACATGTTAATTTTGCAACATATAATCCATATAAGAGATCATATATGCATCACATAATATAATTCCCAAAGAAGACAAATTGAGACCACAAATCCCTTATGGAATTGGTAACATTTAGACTTTAAACCCCATAAAAGATAGATCCTAAAATGGATAGGTAAATATAAAAATTTTCATTATTTTAATCATAAAACACATTCATGGGTAGCATATAAACCGTAAAAATGAACTGTGTGGTGAATATTCTATTTTCTTTATATAAAATAACAGTGATATGGAAATCCCTTATCTTAAGTCTCAAATTCCTTCATACCCATTTTAACCTCCAGTATAATAAATTTAAGTTTAATATAAACATTTTAAATAACCATGAATATATATATAAATATATATCATACCGAATATTATTTAGTTATGAAATTTTATTACTAATTTATTAACAATTCATTGTTAGAATCATGTTTCGGGTAAAAGCTTCTTTGTTTCTCATATATGTTTTAATTTTTTATTTTTTCTTCTATTAATTTGATCATGGTTAAATAATATAAATAAATTTAAAAATGATATAAATATCACATATATTATATATATATATTTATTCATAGTAATCTAGTAATGCTAGAGATAGAAAATAAAATATACCATTCATGGAGATGGTAGGTCATAGGAATGAATGAATGTTGTTTTCATTTTATTGTATAATGACAATGAAAAAATTAGGGTAATATATTAAAATTATATAATAAGTTTTACATAATAAATTTCACATATATTAATTAAATTTATCCAAATTACCTTCCATTCAAATCATTAGTGAAAAATGAATTACATCGCTTTGTGAGATGGTAGTCCACCATATACACGTGTAAACCATATATTTTCTTAATTTAGTTAATCATATTAATACCCTCAATTATATAATCTAGGAAATTCATATCATATTAAATAAAAAAAATTCAATAGTACGTCTACTTTCAATAATACTTATTGTTTCATGTCACGAAATCTAACAATGAATATAGATTTATATGAAAACAATTTTTCATAAAATCTAATGATGTTAAATTATACCCCTATTAAAAAATTTCATCCTCACAATTTGAATTTTTTCTTGATGGGTTTTACATTTGAAAGTTATTTTGAGGAAAACCCACATCATAACAAGTGACAATAAAAAATTTTCATGATATGAGGGAAATGAAATTAAAAAGGTCATATTTAATAACACAAAACAAGTTTTCCAAATTGGAGTAATTTGTGGGGAATGTAAATATATGTACATGGTATAAATTTATAATTAATTATGAAGAGTGATAGAGATAATTGATCATAATGAAGTGAATGATCATAAAAATTTAACGAACACAAACCCATAAATTTGTGATGTGTTAAAAGATCATAAATTAATTAGAAATTAAGGAAATAGGTAATAATTTTTATTTGAAGATAAATTTTCCAAATATTTGGGAACTTTTATGAGAGTATATAATTATTTTATTTCATTCCATTTCATAATCACAATATCATCCTTTGGTTGTTCTTAAATCATTTTTCCACGTCTTATATTATTCTAAGTGATGATTGTTTCATACCTGATTCACAACTGGATAACAAGATCCATAAAATAATGATAATCCATTCCTCCAATCTATATTTATTATAAAACATTTTCATCATATGTTATCAAATATTCATAAATATTCCTATTATTAAATAACTAATTTATATCTAAATCCTCATCCAAGGTTTAACCTATACCATTACATAAACGGTTAACCTCATAACCCATCAAAAATAAAATATTTATAGACAAGGTCACAAAAATTCCAAAAAAAACTTATCATTAATTCCAAAAATACCATAAAGTATATATTACTTGTTTTATACCAAATATGTGAATGCCTTGGTCATATATTTTATTGAAACATAGTAATAACCCAAATTACCATAAATCCTTAATGAAAACATACATAATTCATCATTCCTTTAATAAAAAAATATTATTGAATATAGTCATGAACCCTCCCCCCAATAATACCCCTCTTGGGCTAGAAATAAAGAAAGAGAGATAATAACCCCTGAGTCCCACCTCCAGTTGGCCCAAGGTTGGAGACTAACACCAAGGGTGTAGAATTCTCACAATATGGGAGGTATTACCCTTTATAAGGAAACAAGATCCAGATATAGGATGTCTCAACCAAAACCAAATCCATGATTTATATATAAGAAAACCAAAAACCATCCCATAATAAATCTTAAAAATATAAATGATAAAAATAAAGGTCTCCAATGTAAACACCCAAAAGTAATGCTAATCCAGCGACACAACAACATTCAAAGATCCAATCTAGCGAGGTCCATCACAGTCTGCAAAATACTCTTGGAAACTTGAAAATTGTTTTATATACATAGGGTGAGCATAATAGTATACTCAGTTGGAAAAACAAAGTCTATCATCCATAATTGGAAGGAGCATACAAAGGCACTTGTGAGAAAAAAGAACCAAATGACACCTATCAAGGAATATTATCCATCCCAACCTCATGAAGGCATGCTCAACAAATAACACAAACCAATTAATATAATATAAAGTAAATAACATTGATTATAGGGTACTCCAAACCTCTTTACAACTGATTAGATTCTCTAACACCCCAATGATAGTCATCCCGGCGCTCCCACCTTTTCCAAATATAAAACATCACATCTCACCCGCACACACTTGGAACTCAAAAAACATCCCACCCAGACACACCGGGGACTCAAAACATATCCCTCCCACACAAACCTAGGAATCACAACACATACCAACCATACACAGTTGGGCCTTATAACAAAACCCATCACATCACATTTCATCCCATCTCATCCCGAAGACACCTAGGAAAGCACATCACAACTTATTCTAAAGACACCTAGGACACCACATCACAACTCATCCCAAAGACTCCTAGGTTACCACCACCACTATATAATGCACTTACAGACCTTCAACCATCACATCCTATGCAATACCTACCTCACCTGGAAGAGGTAGTTGGGGAGAATGGATGACCATACATCCATCATCCCACAAGGATTTTTGGGAAAGACACCCCCCGCATGAATATGTGGGTATTTTTCACATAGTTCTCAATGTGGGTGGGGTGAATATTGAAATCAAAATAATCTAAAATAATATATATATATATATATATATATTGTATCAAAAACTCAAGAGGAACTTTTTTTTTCACAAAAAAACCAACCAAATCACAACAATTCCACTTCTGTTGCCACCTCTAAATTTATAACACCACACAATGAGCCACAAACCCCTTTCCAAATTTCTAAAAAATTAAATTTAATCATCCCATTATTTTAATTATTTATCATCAACCACATTTAACCACACAACCGATCATTCAATTATTCATTATCCATTTTCATCCCATTAGCCAAACCAACCATTAAATTTCCAACATTATTAGATAATTATTTATTAATTCCATATCTACTCATGAATCTAGCAAAAAGCAACCACATTCCACAAAGAGATCAAAATTCCATCACATTATATCCCCAAATGCACGATACCCAAACCAACACCCTACCACCCCAAAAGAATGGCACACAAACCATCATCCCTAGATGATCCAACAACAAATAACTATTCCACATGCATGACCTCATATCAAAACACATCAATATCATTTTGAAAATTTTAAAATGGGTTTTTATCACATTTCACTTTAATTTAGGGGTGTTATCACACAAACCCAAATCCTATGGACACCATTCCATTATCCAAGTACATGTAATTAACCAATTTCCATTGTGGGTAATATCACAATAATGACAACCAATGTAGAAATCACAGTAGATATATCCAATGAAAAAAAATTCCCTAACGGCCATAATTTTTAGTGGGGCATCAAGACTGAACCATCACAATATCATAATCATATAATGGCTGTAAAAACATCAGAATCAAACCCCATTTAACCCTTAAAATTCAATTCAACCAATTATGTATCATTTATTATGTTGGAAAAATCACAACACCTAGATAAAAAAATTAAACCCCTCATGTATGATAATAAATAAGGTTAAATAAAGGAATACCTTCCTCAAATAATATTTTCAACTCACTGTGCACCATACGAAGAATAATGAATCGCCTAGAAACCACAACTGGACCACGAGGAACCACAAATTAACCGACACTACACCAAAGGGTAGTCAAAAAATGCAACCCAAACACATGCCAAACCAAAGAAAGACCACTACAGTAGATCCAAAAGAGACAAATGGAATAAAATAAAGGATAAAGAGTGGATACTCACCATAGATCAAATATTTATTACCAATGAACAACCCCCGGTAACAACAGATCCAAGAGAGAGGAAGAGTGCTTAAAGAACACATTAGGGTTCCTAATTTTCATCCAAAATGATAGGAAGAAGGATCCACGACTAAATGAATGAATTTTTTTGGAAGAGAATATTAAAATTACATTGGATCATGGGTTTACATAATGTGCAATTACCATTTAACATCATGTAATCCTCATGGTTCAATTTTACTGAAAAAATCATTGAATTTTTATTATTTAACCTTGAAAATATATACATCATTATCCAAACCTAGGAAAGTCCTGAAACCAAATTTTAGGTCATTTAGGACACTTACACACCATGTATTTCCAATAGGAGCTCTAATACACCTCCAACTCACATGAAAACAACTAAATCCTTCCCGAAAGACCTCCAACACTCAACACTAGAAGTGTAACGAACCAGGACATCACATACCATTACATCATATACCACTCAAATGATTCTCACCCTTGAGAAACCAAAACAAAGACTAGAGGAAAAAAGGGTTTGAGAGACCACCTTATGAGATACCTCTCAAGGATCTCCTTATTCCTCAAACACTACCGCCTTCCAACATGCCAAACCAATTGGCCACAAAACACTCTACACAACCACAAGCCACCTCCTCTCACACAAATGCATTTGCACTAAACCAATTTTCATCCATCTCAACCTCCATCCAATGCAAACTGAAAATCACTACAACCAATGAGCCACACCATCTTGACCACATGAATAGTAGAATTCTGTCTTTCATGTAAAGATATTATCTGTTATGGGGGAACTGAATCACTCTCATAGGTATAATAACATCTCAATTAATGTGAATCAATTAAGAATCTAATCCTCGCCTTTTCATATGTTAGAAATTTATCACACATCATAAATCAAGGAAAATAGTTTATCTCATAAAACAAGGATCAAAAATCACATTATAAAGAAAAATAGAGAAAAGAAGAACTCAAAACAACTCTGGGTGTTGGGAATGTATCTGCATCTCTCACTCCAAAGTACTATCATAATGGTCACCATGCCTCTATAAGACATGAACTAGTGGAATGGTCCATCCATATAATGCCTTCTCTAGATGAGTCCAGATCTCTATTGGTCATTCCAAAAATGTCACATCATCCTCGATATCCAACTCTTCCTAATCTATAACATTAAAGTAATCATAAATATACCAACAAAACTGATAAATGTGGAAGATTTCATGGTTCCTCTCCAACCATAGTGGAAATTCCAATTGATAAACTAGCTTTCCAACTCCCCCTAACACCTCAAAGGTCCCAAAAAACATGGGAGAAAGATTAATCCTTCTTACAAACCTCCACTAACCATGTCAACTAGAATCCTTAAAGAACACATGGTTCCAAACCTTGAAATACAAGGGCCTCTTTCTATGACCAACATTAGAATTTTTTCGTCCTGTGCTACTTTCATCCTCTCATGAACAAGATAAACATTATCTATCATGCTCTGCACCACATTGGGACCAATAACATCTATCTACCCAACCTCTATCTATCACAATAGAGAATGATGTGGTATTCTATGCAAAGACTCAAATGGGACCATGAAATTGGAATATTGATAGCCAATATTATAATAAAACACCTTCATAAGAAGGTGTCATACCCAAGATCCACTAAAGTCCAAGACACCCGACCATAACATATCCTCCAACATTTATATAATACTTACTATTTTACCATCTATCTGAAGGTGGAAAGTAGTGATGAGGCTTAATTGAGTGAAACAAATCATACAACAATACCCTCCATACTTGTGAGGTAAAACATCCATATCATTATGAGAAAAAGGGACCTCAAAACACCATGAAATCGCACCACATCATCCACATACATCTTATCCAATTAATTCACTACGCCCAAAACCTTAATCACTAAGAGGTGGGATGATTTCATTAACTAATCCACTATCACATAGATAAAATCACAACCTCCCTAAGAACTTGGTATCCTTTTGATAAAATCCATTGATATGTCATCCCATTTCCACTCAGTTACAAGGTAGGAATACAATAAACCACCAGGAACTTGATTCTCGGCCTCTGCCTACCTAAAAATTGGACAATATGACACAAACTCTACCAATTACCATTTTATCTCAAGCCACCAAAACGGAATCCTCAATCCATAGTATATCTTGAAAACTCTTGGGTGTATAACCAAAGGGGATTTAAGAAACTCACAATGGACTTCATCATTCATTACTACTAGAAAAAACAACCTTTCATAAAACAACATATGATCCTGACCATCCTCTAACCATCCCTTCAGAGCATCACCTTATGCAACACAATCATGAAACACCTCTACCTCTAAGTCTCCCCACTGAGAATCCTCCACCTACTACCTCATAGAAGAGTAAACCATAATTTGAATCAAAAAACCTCTTCCACCATCCACCTTTGAATCTACGCACACATTTTCCAACTACTCCATTACTCTCCCAGCATCCTTATACTCCCAAAAAACACCCTGCCATGAATTCCTGAAAAAAAGTATCAACCACAAAATTTCTATTTCCTATGGTGTAGAAGATATCAAAATAATAGTCATGAATAAATTCAATTTACCTTTTCTATCAAAAGTTTGGATCACAATGGGAAAAGACATACCTCAATCTCTTGTGATCTGTAAAGACTACGAAGTTCCTTCCAAAGAGGTAATGTTTCCACAACATCAATGTAAACACAAACACTGCATACTCTAGATCATGGGAGGAATAGTTATAATCATGGTGATATAACTACCAAGACACATAATAGATCATATCCCACTACTGCATCAACACACATCCCAAGCCCAATTGGGAGGCATCAAAAAACACCTCAAACAACACACTCTCCTAGAGTAGATGAATCACTAGAGCACAAACTGAATTCCCATTTAGGTAACCAAATTCAATCTAAAACTGATCACTCCACAAAAAAAAATCTTGTTCTTTCTTAGTCAAAGAAGTTAATGAGGCTGAAACTTGAGAGAAAATGGGTATAAACATCCAATAATAGCCTCTAAGACCAAGCAGAATGTGACCCTATGAAACATTTTTTGGGGATACCCAAGAAACAAATGTTTTTACCTTTGATGGGTCTACAACCAATATATAATGAGGAATAACCTATCATGTTTAGAAATTATAATGGAAAACTTTACATAGAGATGGTGGCAATATAGAACATACAAGACAGTTCTAAGATTCTAAATATGCCCCTCCCCGGACTTTGAGTAGATAAACATATCATCCATGAATACGATGATGAATCGGTATAATAACTCATGGAAAACGAAGTTCATAAGACCCATTAACATGGATGGTGCTTTCATAACTCCCAATGGAATGACTACAAACTCAATGTGCCCATACTTGAATGTTAAGGAAATCTTCAATATATCACCCTCTTTCACCCTAAACTGGTGATATCTAGACTATAGATTGATATTAGAAAACCAACTATCCCAACATAGATGGTCAAAAATATATTCTACCCTCATTTGAGGATATCAGTTTTTGAACGTCACCATATTCGACCTTCGGTATTTAACAAAACACCTCATACTACCATCCACCTTCATTGTGAACAACACTAGAAAATCCAATGATGACACACTGGGACAGATTAATCCCTTCTTCATCAGATCTTTTACCTAAAACCTCAACACAAACAACTCATAAGGATCTATCAGATAAGGATATATAAAAAACTTGGAAGCACCGTGATACAATTTTATCCCAAACTCAACATCATGTTGTGGGGGTAGCATCACAACCCCATAAAGGGAAACATATTTGAACTCCCCTATAACCTAATAAACCCCTACCTTCATATAATACACTAATTCCATCTAAAATTCTACTAATAAGTACCTATGGAGATTCATAGGCTGATTGCCAACCTAAAAACCCCACTCACCAATGAAAAACACACGCTGGCCATCCACATTTGAAAACAAGACTCTACATTAGAATAATTTAATAACAGGACATAAATAATAAAATTAGTCAATTATATGGATGGAATTTTATGGTTGTATATATAGAAACAAAATATATTTATAGGACTGATGTGGTCCCATCATCAGTCTACACCCCTGTCACACATCAATCAAGCTGGTCTAGCATCCGAATGGCGTAGTCCACACTAGGCACATGGGAAGCCTCTCTATGTCACGTCCCAAATTATGGGCTAGAGTGGGTGCAACAAAGGAGTGTGAAGCTCCTGAATCAAATAAGGAAAAAATAAGAGTACTAAAAAAACTGATCACACCCCTGACGATCTCTAGCCCCTTTGGAAATGATGCCTCTACTATTTTCAACTAACTGTGCCTAAATCCTCTACTGAAGAGAAATAAGCTCACGCCTATTTTCTACCTTCATGGTTGAAAAAATGAACTCTGCATGGAACTTCTCCTAGAAGTTGAGCCACAAAAAATCTTCCTCCTTATGCTCTCCGAAATATTTTTTCCACAACTGACATGAATCTCCCCACATTTAACTAACTACTAAAGTGACCCAGTAATATGTCGAGTCATAGATGAAACTGAATGTGATCCCAATCTACTCCAAAAAAACTCTATTTCTCTATGTATAAAACACTTCATTCATACTTCCCTAAATAATTTTTTTGGAAAGTGCACAACATCCTCTACCACTAATCATCCTCCTTAATCAGATCAACCCTATGACAATCAACCAGATCATCCTTCTGAAACTCAACTACCCAAGCCACATGTGTATGATGAACATGAGCCATATCTGAATTGAAAATAATTATTTCATAAGCCCAAGTAGTATGGAATTTCATTAAGATTCATTTTAACTCATTTAAATCATTTTCTATAAATTTCAACCCTCCAAAAACAACCCAATTTTATAAGAACACATGTCATTATGATTCATGTACCTCTCCTAGGTCTTTACCCAATAAGTAGGTCCATCTCACTTGGTCATTCAATAAGCTCATATTCTATGCATTGGATCATTGGGGGCCATAAAATCCTATGTCCAAGCCGATCCCCCTGGCCTATGTCTTGCACTAATGTCAACTAGAACTGTTTCAATACCACCTGATAAAATCCTCACTGTTCCTAACTCCAAAATCCATCCTATCACTCAACCGTAAGCTCTGATAGAACTCTATAATGACCCCTCCATCAAAAGACACCCCTATTGGGATGGAAATGATGAAAGAGAGATAATGACCCCTAAGTTTCTCCTCCAATAGGAATGGGGTTGACAAATAACACCATGGGTATAAAAATATGACACTATGGGACACATTACCCTTTTAAGGTAAAAATACCGGGATATAGGATGAATCAAAAAAACCCAACTCCATGAAATATATATAATAAAGCCAAAAAACATCCCATGACTCATGTGTAAATAGAACTAGTACTTATAAAATTATCGAATGTAAGTACCCAAAAGTAAAGCTAAAGTTGTGCCACAACAACTATCAAAGATCTAAGATAGTAAGGTCAAGAACCTTCCATGAAATCCTCTTCGAAACCTAAAGATTGTTTTATATATGTAGGGTGAGTTTACAAGTATACTTAGTAGGAAAACCAAAGTCTCTCATTCACAAGTGGAGGGAGCATACTAATACACCTCTTAGAAAATAACATAACCAAACAACACCTATCAAGGTATACTAACCATCCCAAGCTCACTAAGGCACTATCACTAAATAATGAAAAGAAAGTAATATAATATAAGTAAATAAAATCGATGATATGGAACCCCGCACCACTTCTCAACTAATTTGAAACTCTCACATCCAAATGGCATACATCCTGGTGCTCCCACCTCTTTGGAATATACCAGATCACATCCCACCTACACAAACCAGGGCATAAAAACACATCCCAACCACACACATATGTGCGTCAAAACACAACACATTAAATCACATCTCATCACATCTCATCCTGAAGACACATGGGAAAGAACATCAAAACTCATCCTGAAGACACTTGGGACACCACATCACAACTCACCCTTAAGACACCTAGGATAGCAAAACCACCATATAATTCAATAATAGACCTCAATCCATCACAACATGTCCAATACATACCACATTTGGAAGGAGGATTAGGGAAGAGTGGGTGGCCATCCATCCATCCTCCCACTAGAATGTTGGGAAAAGACACCCCCTGCGTGACTATGCAGGTGTCCAGCACTTATTGCTCAATATTGGTTGGGCCCATATAAAAATCACAAGAATATAAAAGTATGAATACATATATTTATATATGGTATCAAACAATCAACCCCGACCTATGGGTTTACAAAAAATCCAATCAAATAATAACACTGTCAATTTTGCTGACACCTCTAAATGCATAACACCACATAGTGAGCCTCAAAACCCATTCAACATTTGAAAACAATTTTATTTAATCATTACATTTTTTAATTATTTTGCATTAACCACATTTAACCAGACAACACACCATTCAATTATTCACTAACAATATGCATCCCACTAGACAAACCAAACCATTTCATTTCAAACATTATTAAAAAATTATGTATTCATTCCATAACTAATCAGGAATATTGTACAAATTAACCACATTACAAAAACAACTCAACATTCCATCGCCATGCTTCCCCAAAAGCACAACCCACAAAACAACACCTTGTTTCCACAAAATAATAGAAAAAACCATCAACACAACATGTACCAACCACACATCACTATTCCACAAGAATGAATTTACATCACAACACATCAATATCATTTTTCAAATTTACAAAGGGGATTTTATCACATTCCAATTTAATTTATCGGTTTTATCACACAACCAAAAATCCTAGGGAAAACATTTTATTATCCAAGTATAAGTAATTAACCAATTTCTATTTTGGGTGATATCACAACAACCACAACCAAAGAATCAATCACAATAGATATATCCAACACAATCAAATCCCCAAAGGGCACAATTATCAGTGGGTATCAAGCCCAAAAGATCACAATATCATAATCGTTTAAAGTCTGTAAAAACAAGTGAATAAAACCCCATTTACCCCTTCAAGTTAAATTAACCAATCATTTATCTTTGATTAATCAAAAACTTCCATAAGATATAGATAAAAAAAGTAAACTACTCCCACATTGTACAAAATAAATAGAAATGAGGAAATACCTACCTTAAATAATATCCTCAACCCTCTATGCACCTCATGGTGAAGCAGGAACTGCCTAGAAACCACAAACGCCCCCATGAAGAACTACAGATCAGCCTACACTGCAAAAAATGTGGACAAAAATGCAACCCAAATGCACCCCAACCCAAATAAACAACACCACAATAGATCCTTGGGAAAATAACAGAAGAAAATGAAGGATAAAAATAAGATAAATACACAATGATTGAAGACGAATAAAAACAATCACTGGGATCAATAGATCAAATAGAGAGAAAGTGGGCTTGATGAAAACCTCATGGAACCCAACGTTCACCAAAAATAAGATGAAGAAGGATCCATGTCCGAATGAATGAAAATTTTACCAGATTTTTTTTTAAACTTCATTGGAGCAGGGGTTTATATAACATGTAATCCACATCCACATTGTGTAATACTCCATATTCAGTTTGCAAAAAAACACGTCAACTCTTCATTATTTTACCTAAATAATATACAAGTCATGAACCAAACTTGGATAATCCCTATAAATAACTTTATAATCATTTAATACACTTACATGATGTCTATTTTTTACAAAAACATTATTGCGCCCCAATTCCCACGAAAAGTCCAAAAACCTCACTTGAACACCTCCGACACTCAAACCCACCAAAGTAACAGATCAAGAAGGAAAGAACCATGACAAATATATTATTGTAAATACTTCATGAGCAACTCATACAAAACAATCATTATATCCTTCATGATTAATATAACATCATTCTTGAATTCTAATACATAAAAACATCAATCATCTGACTTCATTCTTAAATCATTAACTGGGCTTCCTCATCTTATCCTATAATACCTATTTCCAACTATATGAAATATAAATCATGCATTGACCATAATAAACATCAATTTAGTAAATATTATTATTCCTAAAATAAAAAATGTTGTTATAACAACCCATGCCTTTTATATTTCATTCATATTCTCTTCATTATCCAGAGTATAACCATTACTCACAAAAACTTACTGACTTTCTTCACGAGAATTCCCCCCCAAGACATCCATTTGTATAATGCCCAAATTTTCTATATTTAAAAAATTTAGACGCCAATGATACCTTAGGGATACCATTATTCTTATTCTTTTTGAAATCCAAAATTTTTGGTTTTTCCTTGGAAATTATTTTCTTTGTGACAATATTTTCCAAAGTCAAAATATCTTCTAATTACTGTGATATATTCACTAGGGTGAAACATACCAAATTATTTACATATAAGAAACTGAATCTTCTTTCCTCTTAAGACTCCACCACTAAAGCTCTCTACAGAATCATTTTTTCTCTTCTTTGGTGAGTCTGAGTGTTTGTAAAGATGTATGTTATTAATCATATATTTTCATAACTAATTTGTAATAATAAAAATATCTTTCACTACATTAGTCATCTAATTTATTTCTCATCAATTCATTTTCTACCAAATTAAATTTTAATCTAGTTCATTCTGGTTCATTTCATTGGTAAAGAAAACATAATGTGGAAAATAATAATCATAGTTGGAAACTAAATAATCATGAAAAAATATATGATGTATTTATAATTAAATATTATTTTAAATATATGAATCCTTGGCCTATCATAGGTCACTTTGGGTCATTATTCAAATCATCTACTATGGTTCATAATGAGTTTTTGAATCTATAAAATTTATCTCCAAGGTGTCTCAAACCAGGTGTGTGGCACAACCAGTTTTCGTCTACAAGGTGATGATCGAGTCCAGTTCAATGAGACCTATTCAGAGTTATTAACCCTAGATAAATTTTTACCAAATCCCAATCCACTATTATTTTTTAGACATGGATACAGTTTTATGGAACAATTCTCTCTATGTAACGCCCTGGATCTGTAAGCCACCTAGAGGGACCCCGTACCCAGTTGGTCACTTGGCCTCAAGTGCATTTCTCTAAATTCTAGATGCTTCCGACTAGAAGTGAGGGCCTTGGGTGTGATAGTGGGGAAATTATGCCCTCACTGGCAGAGTACATAGCGGAAGAGAAAAAAACATTAAACAATAGCGGAAGCAGTAAAACATCCATACACAAGTGAACAACGGAAGACTAAATATGATAAACAGTAGAAGCACATATATATATGATGAATAATACATATGTTTAGGAACCAGCCAAAAAAGTCACAATGCTATAAATACAAATAGTACAAAAAAACAAGTACAAAAGAAAGATAACATCTCTTCAGCATCACAAGACTAAGCTTGGTCCCATGCTCTCCAGCTCCACAACAAGTCAAGTACCATAAGTTTAAGGGCTCTTTCCCTTGTCTATACCTGCAACAATATAGTATATTTGGGCTCAAAAGCATGACCCAAATAGGGTGTGAGACTAAATCCTTGTAGGCAACCACCTGAAGATCTGTTCCTAATAGTCAGTGAATATATGGCTGGTAAAAGCACAAACAAAAGTAAACAGGAACATGCTGAACAATAAATAATCCACAGTTCCAAATTCAAGCAATAGCTAACAAGGAGAAAAGCACAAAAGGTAATCCTATAGTCCTACCTAGAGAAAACCAACAACCCTATGGGTAGTGCACTCAGCCTAATCCCTCTGTTTTGTTCATACGGAATTATAAAGTCTCTCTGAGGAAGAACACGTAGTCAATTCCCCTTATAGTCTAGGGTAGTCAGGAACACTCTGAGGAAGCTCACATAGTCAATTCCCCTTATAGCCTCAAGGTCAAGGACTCTCTGAGGAAGTATGCTTGGTCAATTTTCCTTCTATCCCAGGTCATTCATAAACTCTATGGGGAATCTCACATAGTCAATCCCACCTATAGCCTATGGTAATCAGGTGATTCAAACAAACAAAACGGAGAATCTCTAAGGAAGATCACACAGTCTATCCCCGTATATTCTAAAATAGTCAAGGACTCTCTGGGAAATTTGTCATGGTCTATCCATTTATAGGCCAAATTAATCCTAGGATCTATAAGGATTCTCACTTGGTCAATCCCATTATAGCCTAAATCTCAAAGACTCTCTGAGGAAGCTCACTCGGTTTGTCCCCTTATAGTGTACTACTGTCCAAAGGCTATCTGAGGAAGCTCACTCGGTCTATCCTATTTTAGTCTATAGTACCAGGTTCCCATGACCCCAGGTAGGTCAGTGCATAATAATGATATATGGCCAAAGTAACCCTATGGAACTACTTGGCTAATCAATCTACAACATCTCAAGCATGTCAGAAAACAACACTCCACCCAACAATCACAAGGCATGGAAAACAGGTAAACGACCAAATAGGCTAAACAGGACCAAATGGTTGTAAACATAATAAAGCATGAGTAGAGAAACCAAGGTATAACAATCAACCCAAAACATTTTCAATTTACCTCTACACAAGCATTCAAGAATGGAAGGCATACAATGGGGGTACAACGGTAGACACATAATAACCTGTTCAATTGTATTGGTGGAATTTGAACATAATATTCAAGGACTTTCAATGGAAAGGCAAAAACCACCTAACTTGGTGGAAGTAGATCAATATACTTGAACCACGAGGCTTGAATATACTTAAAACATCGTAAATATATGAAAATGCACAAAATGTTCAACCCACGATAACTTGAAAAAGTGGAAGAATTGGAAAACGATGCCCTAGAAGAAGGGAGAGCTTACCGCTGCGGTTCCAGCGCAATCAATGGCAGTCGATTCAGAGAACATACGGAGGATTAGGGGCTCGAAGAAGATTTGTGGTCGTACCATCACTCTCGGATGAACCAAAGCTAAAAGGAGGGTGTTCTATCTGTCAGACACGACCTCGATGTGTTTAATGAAAAAAAAATACACAGAATGTACTTTTGGAGTACACTGTGTGTACTTACTATTTTCATACTCTGCTTTTGGTAGCCTTCACATCACCCCACACGACCGTGTGTGTGGCCCTTAAATGGACAGCACACGGCCTCGCATGGTAATGAAGTACACGGCGTGTACTCATAAAGTACATGGTGTGTACTTCAAAAAATTCCAGAAACTCCTCTTTTCTCAAAAACTCTAGAAAAAGGAAAAACATGCCTGAAAAGAAGGTCCTGGTTCTTACAAACTTCCCCCCTTAAAGAAATTCGTCGCAGAATTTCCCTAGCGAGGTATAGAAGAGGAAACCCTGAATAGATCTGACCATTGCAAAATTACATCGGCCTTTCTCTCCCAAGTCTCATCCTGTACTCACCCGTGCTTCCATAGCACCCGTACCAGAGGAACAAACCGGCCACGGAGAACCTTCGTACTGTGATCGAAAACTCAAATAGGATGCTCCTCAAATGATGCATCTGCTTCAATCTCAACTTCTTTAGGTTGAAAGACATGATATGGGTCGGACGTCAAAGCTGAGAAACATGGAAGACTTCGTTCATAGTATAGTACTTCTGAGGTAACTGAAACTGATAGGCATCCGGCCCAACTCTCTCAAACACATCAAATGGCCTGACATACCTCGGTGAAAGCTTACCCTGTCTCTAAATACTCATGTGTCCCAACTTCGGTGTGACACGCAAGAAAACCTGATCCCTGACCTCGAACTCCAGAGGTTGTCTCCGCTTATCAGCATAAGACTTCTGTCGAGACTATGTAGTAGCCATCCTCTTCCGAATCAACTCTATCTGCTATGTGGTCTCTTGAACAAGATGAGGTCCCAGAAAAGCTGCCTCTCCCGCCTCCATCCAACATAATGGTGATCAGCATGGCCTATTGTAAAAAGCTTCATAAGGTTCCATCTGAATTGTTTCTTGAAAACTATTATTGTAGGAAAACTCCACAAGAGGTATATGCTTCTCCCATGCACCTCTAAAATTCAGAATATAAGCTTGGAGCATATCCTCAAGAACCTGAATTGTATGCTTGGACTGGAAATCCATCTAGGGATGGTAGGTTTTACTCAAAAGTACCTTTGTACCCAAAGTCTTCTAAAGCCTCTTCCAGACCCAAGAAGTAAAACACGCATCTCTGTCTGAAACAATAGAGTGTGGAACTCCATGTAGATGTACAACCTCTCGGATGTACAACTGTCCCACCACATCAACAATGAAGGTCTCCTTGACCGGAAAGAAGTGAGAAACATTCGTATGTCTATCGATGACAACCCAAACAACATCATTCCCTCGGGGTGACCTCAACAACCCAGTCATGAAGTCTATCGCGACATCGTTCCAATTCCACTCCGGAATGGGTAACTGCTGTAAAAGACCTACTGGTCATTGGTGCTTTGTTTTCGCCTACTGACAAGTGGAAAACCTCATGAAGAAACTAGAAACATCTCTCTTAATACCTGGCCACCAATACTGGCGGTGTAGATCACGATACATCTTGGTTACACCAAGATAAACTAACCAAATTGAGGAATGAAAATCCCACATCAGTCCTTATGTATGTCTGCTGGCACCCATACGTGTCCCTGGAAACACAAGATCTCATCCTTACCTACTGTCCATCCAGGAAGAGGGTCCTCTACTGACACACTCTCCCACTGGACTAGGCCTTCTGAGTCTAATAGCTGCCTCATTCGTACCCGATCGAGAAAAGTATAGGTAACAGCTATAGAAGATAGAAAAGTCTACCCCTGTCTATCGTGCACCTCCAAATGCATCTTAGAGAATAGAACCATATGTTTCCACTCACTAATGGCCTCCTTAAATGCTTGTATCTGAGTTATCTTTCTCAACGCATCAGCCATTGCGTTGCCCTTCCCAGCTGTATAGGCAAGCTCAAAGTCAAAGGACTGAAGATACTTGAACCACTTTCGCTATCACAGATTTAGATCATGCTGATTGAAGATGTATTTGAGACTTTTGTGGCCAGTGAAAACCAAAAAATCCTCTCCTAGAAGGTAATGTCTCAAAAAACGTAAGGAATGAACAACAGCTGCCAACTCTAGATCATGCGTTGTGTAATTCCTCTCATGTGACCTCAACTACCGAGACCCGTACGCAACGACTCCTTCTTCCTACATCAGCACAGATCACAACCCGATACCTAAATCATCGCAGTAAACAACATAACTATTTCCCGGCTCTAGTAAGGCTAGTATCAGTGCTGACGTCAACCTCCCTTTCAGCTCCTAAAAGTCTGACTCACATGAATCTGACCACAAGAACTTCACACATTTCTTAGTCAGACCTGTCAGCGATGCTGCTAAGAATGAAAAGTCCTGTATGAAGTGTTTGTAGTATCCAGCCAGCCCTAGGAAACTCTTTTCCTCAATGATGTTCTTCAGCTACTCCCAGGAAACTACTACCCTCACTATCTCTTGGTCTACTGATACTCTTGTCTCTAAGATGACATGACCCAAGAAGTTAATCCGATCTATCCAAAAGTGGCATTTTGAGAGCTTAGTATATAACCGATGCTCTCTCAGTGTACTCAAAATGATCTCAATATGGGTAGCATGGTCGTGTCGAGTGTGAGAGTACACCAATATATCATACATGAAAAGAACCATGAAGGAATCCAAGTAATGATGGAAAACTCGGTTCATCAGCACCATTAAAACCGTTGGCACATTTGTGAGACCAAACGGCGTAACCGTATACTCTTATAGACCACACCTCCTCTAAAAGGCTGTCAGAGGTATATCTGATGGTCTAACGTGCAACTGATGATAATCGGATCTCAAGTAAATATTCAAGAACACCCGGGCTCCTCAAAGCTAATCAAAGAGATCATCAATACTAGGAAAAGGATATCGGTTCTTGACCGTCAACTGGTTCAGCTTCCGATAATCTAAAAAAACCTAAGGTTACCGTCTGCCTTCTTCGCAAACAGGACAGGCGAGCCCCAAGGAGAATTAATGGGTCGGATGAAACCCTTTTCCTACAACTCCTCCAAATGCTTCTCAAGATTATGCATCTCATGTGTAGCCATCCTATAAGGAGGAATGGACACTGGTGCCTCTCATAGCACAAGCTCAATCAAGAAGTCTACCTCAATCTCTGGAGGTAGACCTGAAAATTACTCTCTAAAGACATCTCTGAAATGATCCACCACTGGAGGAAATTCTAATTGTGAAGTCCCCTGGTCATCCAGATAGAGACTGGAAATATGGGTTGTAACTCCTCCTAGACCATGATGCTTGGGTCTTGCTTGACTCGCTTGGACATCCCACTCACCCTGATGAAGAAAATATCCACTCTCTGGTGATATAAAACTCACCCTTCGGCAGTAGCAGTCGACGACTACATGGAAGGGGACTAACCAGTCCATTCCGAGAATGACATCACAGCTCGTCATCTCTAAGACATAGAGGTCCCATAAGAAGTGAAACCCTGCAACCTCAAGAGGGCACTCTCTACACTGATGTACTCTAGATGTCCTCGTTCCCAACAGTGTTTCTAGTGTCAACATTTTGGCAGAAGAAAAGATACAGAGACCAAGGCTCTACACAATAGCAACAGAGATAAAGCTATGGGAATCCCCTGTGTTAAAAAGAGAAGAAGATAAAACTGAGTCTACTAAGAGTGTACCTCAAATGATGGAAGGTATGGGATCTTGCTCTTGCTGGGTTTGCTCCATCACAAAAGTATAGCCTGCTCCATGGCCCTGTGACCCTGCTGACTACTCTGAGATGATTCGCCCTACTGTCGCTGATAGACCAACGACTGACCACCCTGGCCACAACTTCCTCTTTAGCCTGAATGGCTGGAAGAACTCTAGTTCCCAGACTGGTGGGAAACTGGTTGTGATGCTCCTGAATGCAGAGTCATGGAAGAACCCCTGTCTCCGGCTTCTGGAGGGAAAAAGTGACAGAAATGCTGGAGATGGCCTTTCCTTCCACAAGATCGGCACTCCATTGGGTCTCTCGGGCAACGTGGCCTCGTATTCCCGCTCCTTCCGTACTGGTAGAACACCACATGGAAACCATAAGGTGCATACCGCCTACTCTGATCTCCTTGAGAAATCTCCCTACGGAACTTCCTGCTATCATTATGAGGAACACTAGCTCTTGAGGTCGTACCGCCCTGGCTCACTACTCCAGAATCCCTCAGATTGCGCTCTGTGATCAACGCCTGGTTGACTATAGAGGATATCTAATTCAACCTGAATATGTTCACCTGGGAAAAGATATACTGCCTAAGATCATCCTAAAACTTCCTAGCTAGGAACAACTCATCACCTGCTAGGATCGGTGTGAAACTCTGCAGCTCCGTGAAACGAGAGGAATACTCCATTATGGAAAGAGTACCCTGCTCTAAGCTCATGAACTCTCAGGTTCGGTTGACCCTCAAGGTCTCTGGGTAGAAGTAAACATAAAATATACGCCGAAACTCCTCCCAAGCCATATTCTGGTGGTGTCCCGCCTGAGAGATGACATCCCAACACCTCCTGGCGAAGTCTTGAAGCATGTAGGTCATGATCTTAACCCTCCTCTTTGGTGGTACCTCGAGATGCTCGAAGATCGTCAGCATGGCTTTGAGCCACGACTCTACAGCATAAGGTCCTCCTTCACCTGAGAATGTGGGAGGACGATTATGTTGGAAAACCCATGTAAAATCAGCCATTGATAGGGTATGATGTTGTGCTCCCTGGAAGGTCTGCATCATCCTCAGAAAACCCTCCCTAAACTACACATCGGCGCCTACAACTGGTATAATTGTTGTTGCCAATGCTGGCACAACAGGAGGATCTACAGGAAGTCCCTGATCACCCATATCGGGCATTTAATCACTCCCCTATGATTGGAAGTCGACTGGAGGATGTCTAGGTGGCATGATTCTGCAAAGACAAACACACTCCTTTGATTCAGGATTAACAAGGGCCCAAAAAGTGAAGGCACAAGAAGAAGAAGGGAAAAGAAGGATTCAAGTTATGCAAAACATGACTACACAGCATGTTATTTCCCTACAGGGTGTGTTCCCATAAGTCATTCACATTGGTTATTAAGTCATAACCAAGGATGGTGGTCAAATTATAATCAAATAAGGGAGGGACCTATAACTCCCTCCAATTCATTAGGTAGTGATTAATTTTATATGATCTCATCGGGTATCGAGAAGGTTATCCCATGCAAAAAATGAGATTTTGTAGGAGGTTTTACCAAGACTGAAATTGGTACATGGCTGTATATGCCAAGCCTATAGTGTTATTAATTTATTTTTCTATATGACTGGAGTGAATTTCGCCATGATTATGTATATTTCACAACTCTACATCTTATTCTAATTTTATGATCTTGTGGCATTTGTTCTTTCATTCCTTTATTATTCATGTATCTTGAACTAACAATATTTATTCCACAAATCAGGTATGTTATATATGATATAAAGGGTATGGTTTTTAAATTATTATTTTCATGTTCTCATACCCTTATTCTCATGTAATGTTGATATATCTCTTGTTTAACTATTTTGATAATCTGAGCTCACCCTTTATTATGTTTCCATTCCCTAGGATATATGGACAGATATTTAATTTGGGTATGTTTATGAACAGTAAAAAAGGGTAATATCATTTTAAATGTGTTTAAAATATTACACTAAATAAAAATATTATGTACCTAGTATCTAAAGGAACTAAAAATATATAGTCCTTAGGTGTGTATTTATGAAATTTATTGAATTTCATTTAAAATATGTAATATTTATGTATTAGAAGTTTGGTTCTTTTGAGTTTTTTCCTCATTTTCCATATCCCTTTATCTAATATTTATTGGAAATTTATTTTAATATAATAATTTATTTATGTAAAGAAATTGAGATAACCACATCTTAGGGAGACCATGAGGTATAATAATTGGTTTTAATGAAAGGTGTAGATGTATTTATATTTTAGGATGTGAGTTTAAGATAATTTAAGGGTGAAACACTATGGTGGGTCATTATTTCAAGTTTATATAAAATCCTTTAGGTATTTTGAGGCATATTGAATATTTTTAAGACTATAAGAAGATAAATTTCATGAAAACACTAGGTATATCTCTATGGGATAAGTTTATTTCTTGGATAACATCCTAAAAGTTTACTAAACTATTGAGTAAGTTATTTTCTAGGAAATGAAATCCCTATCTGATACTATAAGTGGATGTAGGATCGAACACTAATGTTACTAGAGATAATATCTCTATAATGTTCATACTGGATGTTAATCGATCATTATATGGTGCATGGAAAAGAGGTGTAATTGTACACATGGATGGACCCTCCAAAAGGATATACATTGGTTAATTCTCATGATATTCATAAACCATATTAAATTATTTAAAAATCATAATGTTAGAAAAACTAATATGTAATAACAATGGATAACACAGATTATAACATAGAGATTCATGAGTTAAGGAACATATTAATTGATATGTGATTTTTGGATAAAGGTAAAGTCAAACATGGAGAGATAATATCCCCACAGGCGTCGTTAATTCCTATCGGGTTACTGAATTTAGGAATGTATAAACATGAAATAATCGAACAATTATACTATAGGGTAGTTTAGGAATTTCAAGTCTAAGGTCAAACCCACAGAGATAGTGTTGGAGAAAATATTAAATAAATAAAACAAACCTAAACTAATTTTGATTTGAAGAAATTAATTGGAATCCATCAAGCATTACATTGCTAAAGATATTGGGAGAATAAAATATAAAAAGGGTGTGGACTAGTAATTAATACAGGTTTATGGGATGACAAGGTATAAAATAAATAATTAACAATTATGAGATTTTCCGAATTAGTCCATAGAGGATCCAATGGTTGTGATAAATGTAATAAATCCCAATATCTCATTTTCTCATGGTTAGTTACTTAGGATTATAAAGGAAGGAAAACCTGAAACCAAATTTAATAATAGGGAAGAGACAAACCCTATGGTCATGGAGAAAATAAAAACCCTAGACCTCACATTAAATAATGGAATTAAATCAATCGAGGCAATTTTCATGATCAATGAAATAAATAAATTAAACTTAATCCCTAACCCCTCTTACATTGGTTTTTTTATGAAAAAACCAGAATGAGATATAATTGAAGAATGTACTTGAAATCCTAACATAAATTGCAATAAAAAATAAAAATACCTTATAAATTCAATCACTATTAATCACGCACAACATGAAAAAAATAAATCACCCCCTCATGTTAACCCTGAGTAGGTGTAGAAATGAAGTAAATAGGTGGCTACAGTAGGGCACTGCAGTGGTGCACACATTCTTTGAAATATGTCCCTCATTCAGGCTCCCTCTAGAATAACTCAAAAGTGGAATCCAAGGGTTTTATTTATAAGAAATATATTAAAACCCTCTTACACATCACATTTATTTTTCTACTCACTAATACTTAAAAATTTAATGTATTTTCACATCATGTAGTCTTTCAATCAATAAGAGTCGTGAATTTTTGAGTAACTCTTCAAAAAACTTATCTTCAAAATTATTACACCGTGTAATGTGAATACATGATTTGAAACTTCTTTTCACAATGATTAATGGTTTCACAACTTGTCTTTCAATTGATTCTTCTTCTCATGATTTCATGACGTGTAATTTAATTACACGACGTTTAATTGTTCTGGTCTAGTTTTTCCAGCTTCAAACTTCCTCAAACAATTTGTGTCACTTCGTTCACAGTGTGAAGTGTCTTTTAGATCAAAAAAACCCGATTTTAATCCCTTTTTCAAATATTCATTGTATCCTATAATATATTTTAAAATAATTCAATGCATTCCAAAATTGGAAATATTATGTAATTAAATAAATTATTCAATATATTAATATACAATAAAATATATGCATGAAATATAGTTATCAAGATAATATATTTCAATGATTTTTGGTTTTAGAATATTTTAAGAAATTTCATTATAATTTTGGTATTATTCCTTTTGGTATTAGGGTATGAAGTGCAAGATGACCTATATTTATTTGATTGAATTGAAAGTACCATAGGATGAAATTGAGGTGTAATTAGAGAAGTCATATTCATATTGATGTTTTCATATTCATATTTTTGATATTATCAAAAACTTTTTGGTTTAAATAGGATCATGAAAATAAATGTAGTAAATTTATATATCTTGAATCCAATATGTCTTATAACCAAATAATGGATAATATGTAAAAGGGTGAAAATTTTAGTATATGCTTATTATGATGTAAATTGTGAGTTACTTAGTCTTACCTTACGTAGTGAGGTTGATATCATAAAAAAATAAGTTTTATACTCATATATATTCTTTTTAGTTAGTGATATTTAAAAGTGGTATTCTGTTATATTCATAAAGTTACAAATATTATATGAATCATCAAGATATTTTTATTTTGTACTATTTATTTAAAAATTTGGTAAAAAAATTAAATGGTATCAATAACCATGAAATGTGATTTTATGACAATGTAATATTTTTATAGGTAAATATTTAAGAAAACATGATTTTGGGATAGATAAATCTTTTGTTTAATATACTCATGATTTTTAGATAACAAATATTTTACTGATTATAAAAAAAATAAGTTAAAAATTATTGGTATCATTTGTATTGGTAATTGATTCGTGATATTTTTTTGTCGCTTATCTCTTTTTTTTTGGAATATAATATATATTGACTAGTGTGTGACTTTATGAACTAGTGTTTGATACATTTTATGGGTAAAGATAGTGTTAATTTCTAGAAGAATATATAGTTTCATTGTGGTTTATTGTATTAGAGATTCATATGGTTTTTAAAATTTTATATTTTGTAGAAAGTATGATTAGGTTATATACATACCAAGGTATATGAGTTTATAATATATTAATGTTACTTGGGGAAATATAAGTAACATAATATAGAATAAGAGAGTATATAAAATGTCATATTATAAATTATATCCCAAATGATAAATATATTAATAATACCCTCACCAACATTCATTCGTGAGTAATAATTAAAAATATAAAAACATAATTTAATTATGTTAGGTATAATTTAATGAACTAATATTTTGGACCATTTGAATTAATATTATCTTTAATTTCATGTATCACACACAACACCAAAATAAAACAATATGTTAAAAAAATAAAAAATGACATATTAAAATTATATAAGGAATAAAGTTATTAGTATATAAAAAAGATAATGATCAATTAAAAAATATATATATTATTATATTTCTTCTTTGATTAAAATTTTGAATTGGAATCCTTTTGAATAACCAGAAAAAAGGTATCGTATTTTAACATAATATTTCAAATTCATCATATTAAAATGTTTATTATAATAAGTAATAAATATTTATAAAATAATGCATCAATAATAAATTATTTATATATTTATTACAAACAACATTTATTACATTTGATGTTAAAAAATACATTTTTAAATAAATTTTGTTTCTTTCTATTTTTTGTTTTCATTTAAATAAAAGAAGTATCATTTTTTTCATTTTAATTATATAAAAAAAATAAATTTAATAATTTATAATTTCAAAATTATCTTTGTGTTATTTTTTGAGTTTTTTATAAAATATTTGTTTTAATGGTGAACAGAGAAAAATATCTACTTTTCTAAAATCATCACTTTTATAACATTATCATAATACAGGAATGAATTGAATGTTTTTAAATCGTTTTTTTATAAATTATATATACTAATAAGTAAATAATTCATTTAAAATTATTATACCATATTTATAGAACCCATATTTTTTATTTTGGAACCTTAAATAATTTTTCACTCTAAAACAATTTTTATTTACTAATATTAAAAAATGGTTTTATAATTAATTTATTTTAAATATAAAAAAAGGATTTAATATTTTGGATCAACATTTTCATAATATGTAGTAAGGTAAATTTCATTTTTTTGGCATAAAAGTACAAGCTAGGCCACCTTTCCCCCATAGGGTTGTTCCTTGGCGGCACAAAGTACGTGGTTATCCAGGGTGAAGCTGGAGCTGTTATCTGTGGAAATAAGGGAACTGGCGGTGTCACTATAAAGAAGATATTCCAAGACCTTATTATTGGCATATATGAGGAACTTGTTACCCCTGGCCAATGCAACATAATCGTTGAGAGGTTGTGCAACTACCATATCGATCATGGCATGTAGTTTTGAACCTGGTAGTTATATATGATTATTCTTGTTTGTTTCATTTGGCTTTCAAATTTTCATCTCTTTCTATCTGATGCCATGAATTGGCATTGAAGTTGTTGCAGAAAATAACCATGTGTGTGGTGGGAGTGTGCCTGTGAGAACTTCATTCTGTCATCTTATTTCCCCACTATTTATCTGTAATGATACTTTTTTATTTGATTGGTTATGTATTTCAAATTTTTATAACCTGATGAAAACAAAATTATGCTATATAGAGCCTATATTTAGGTATATAGAAACAAAACTTGGTAATATGTGTTACATTATTGTTTTTAATAGGATATAAACTACTAGGGTAAAAACTAGATACCAAGGTAAAAACTAAAATTTTAAAATGTAAAAATCATGTATCAAGAGGCCTAACAATGTTGTCTTAATGTGTTTTTAAGGATTTATTGACCTTAACACACCCAAAACTCCATTATTTCTCTCTTTTGGAACTATTAACCCAAGAATAGTGTAATGTTTTATTGCAAAATAATTGTTGTTCAAAAAAGTTCCCTTTTCATCGCCTATAAAAGGGGATCACATCAACAACATTAAATTTACACATTCCCTTATAACTATAATTTATTCATTGAAAAAAAACTATCTACTATAATTCCCTCTCACTAAATAATTCTCATGGTCACTATAGGTTTTCATAATCCCTTCGTTTCCAATGATACTTTCAAGAGAATGTTCAAGGTATCAATGTGAGTATTACATACTCATTTATCATCCAAAATACCTTAACCATAGTAATATAATAACCATATTATAATAATTTTAATTAAGTAATATTATTTTAATGGAACAACCATTATTAATTCCTTCCCATACACTAATAAAAACAAAAGTATGTTAACTACGTTTTGTGCAGACTACAGCATCCATGGAGTAACATTTTTTTCATTTTAATTTTCTTTCTTTGCCCAAAAAAAATAAAATATAATTCACCAGCATAAAAACAGATAGATAATATCATTATTCTTATATTATAATGATATTATACAATTAAATATAATCACTCAATGAGATATACTTTGTCCATGTTTTCTATTGGCTTGACCACATGCATGAACAATAATATAAAACTCTATGATGGATGACTATGAAAATTTAAATAATAATGTTATTATAAGATAATAATCAAATCAAGGTTGTTTTATGATTCTTAAAAAGTTATATTAAGAGTTTAACTTATAATTTAAATCCCATCTTCGATCTCTAAAATTACCAAAATAAACTGACACTGTTCATTTTTCACTCAAACCTAAGAAAGAAAAATAAAACAAATAAAAATAATATGACATTATTAATAGTATATGTTAAATAAATTATATGTGAATAAGGTTCCAAAGAATTTATCTACTAAAAATAATTTTACTGTTCAGGACGTTATTTTCATGTATAGAATTAATTACTTGAAATATATGTAAGGACCCAAACATCTCATAAAAAAATATCACATCATAAAAGACAATTATTCATTGCATTACATAATGATCCAATAAAAAATATTTTAGTTTTACTCTATTTGAATCCTCGTACACATCAACAACTATTTCATATGTGAGATTCACCATATCTATTTTATTCTTCATAATAGCACCCTTCTTAGACATATCATATATAATAACTTATTTCATAATTAGGGGAAGGAAATATAAGAACGACTGATCTGATATACACATTAAGGGTATACATAAGAGATATTAATCTATAATCATATGAATGTATAAGATAATCAGAAGGGTATGTGATCAATAAAATAACTTATGAAGTTCATACCCAACCTATCATAGATCATAAACATCAATCATTGTATAATACATTATTATTTTATAAAAATTTCCCATAAAAGTGAGATATCATCATAAATAAATCATGTACAATAATTTTATATCATAAAAATATGAAATCATCATAAAAATTAAAAACTATTTCATATTTCAAGGTTAACTTCCAATAACATCAACATAGTGCATCATGACTCATCACATACTTCCCATTGTATATTTTGACGTACCTATATTCTATAGTGGATCTGGACGCACTTGTTTCCCATAGTAGATCAAGCTCATCAAATTATTTCACATTATTATATCATAAGATATAAAACATTACCCAATGAATTATAAAGAAATATAGGTCCCACCTTTCTCATAATTAAAACCAAAACAATGTTTTCTACAATATCATAAAACATTCATTATATCTTTACATCATTTATCATATAAATAAAATGGGTTTCATAAAAATTTCATCATTTATCATATAAAAATCATGAAAATTAAATGGGTTTTATAAAAATTTCCTCAACATTATCAATAAATATTGAGAAAAATAATATAGATAGTATAATTCAATCATATACTTAATAAATAATAATTAAAAATCAATGATATCATCTCAGATGGAAAACTATTTTTAAATATAACTTAGAAAAATTCTTGAGGAAAATAGAATTTACACTTTGAAAAAAAACTTTTCAAATAATAAAACATTTTCTTAAATTATTTTCTTTGAAAATAATATTAGAAATGCATAAAAGAAGATTTAAAAATCATTTAAAATAGTTATTGAGGAAATTATTTTTTCTATTATGAAAATCACTAAAAAATAAAATGTATTGAAAATAAATTTATTTGAAAAAAAATTTAAACATATAAAGGAATAATTAAAAAATTGAGTGTTCATGATAGAGAAAATTCCCTTCATGCCTTACATATTAACGAAAACATTTTTTCACATTTTTAATAAAATAAAAATGGTTATTGTTTGAAAAAATATATGATAATTCATTTCAAAAATTCATTAAAAACTTAAGACTAGGTAATTTTTCTATATAATCATTTCTAGAATTTTAATAAAATATTTTTTTGTTGAAATTATTTTTAGGAAACATGATTTTGAAAGAAAAAGGGTATTCATACGTAGAGAGAAATAATTTCGTTTTTTTTAAATATTATTTTGTTCTCTTGAGTAATTAATGAGGGGAAAATTAATGGAAAAATTGTATTATCATGGAATAACCCAAGGAGAATAAAATAATTTTTTTCTATATAGATAGATAATAATATTTCATCATTGGATGTATAATCATTAACGATTCTGATAAATGATGAGAATGTATCGCTAAACACTTACACTTTGGTAACATTTAATCATAAGAAAAATAAAATAATAAAATAAAATGAAACTTATAATATCATGAGAATAATTAAATTAAAGTTATTAAATTTCAAAGGGGTTGTATATACACAACATACAAGAAGACAGGTAAATAGCACAACATATGTCTCAGAGAAGGAAAAATGAGACAAAAATCCCTTAATGTTTTTGTAACATTTAAATCATAACACCCATGAAATGGAGCTAATAAATTGGATATTTAAATCTCAATTAATTTAATTATAATAATAATAAAAAACATTCATGGTTAGTATATACAGAACATAAAATAAATACATAGGTAATATGGAATGTGTATTATCAAAGTAAAAACATGAGACCAAAATAGCTTACCGTGAGTCTCTGCATCATTAGTACACCTTAAAACCTCCTGTATAAAAATTATAAGTTTATTAAAAATATATTAAATAAAAAAATTTATTTTTATCATACTGTATAATATTTACTTATGATATTTTTTACCCATTTGTTTACAATTTAAAGTTAAACTCATGTTTCAGGTAATAACTGCTTTGTCGTTCATGTATGTTTGGATTTGGTATTTTCAGTACTATTAATTTGATCATGGATCCATATTCTATATAACATTTAGAGTTATATAAATATAATATATATTAATTACATATGTATTTATATTAATCCATAAAATTTATAGATAGAAAATCAAAAAACATAGTTCATGGATATGATAGGTCGTACATACACATGAAAGTTGCCTCCGTTTTTTTTATTTATGAAATGATAAAATGTAAAAAAAAATTATTAACATTAAAAAAATAATTTTAGTTTCATATATAAAAAATTATAATATTTAAACCTATCATTATTACCTTCCATATAAAGTGTATATGAATAATGAATCACATCACTTAATGCGGTAGTAGTCTGTTGTACACACGAATGATGTAATCATATTCCCATAGAATGGAAAATAAGAAGTAATTTGTGATATAATTATTATAAAAGTATAATTATATAATATATATCTTATATAAACAATAAATTCATATTATATACCATTTTGATATGTGGTGATGTAAAATTAATAACATCAGTTTGCGAGGTAGTAGTCTTCCGTAGAGACGAGGGATAATATTGTAACCCATTCGATAGAAGAGGTGAAGGATTTAGGTTATAATATTAACACAATAACATCTAAGAATATTTAATATAGTTTTTTATTGAATCATAATGGTTTAATAAAAATTTAAGGATGTGGATGAAGAAATAAAATAAAATGCTTGATTAGGGACGATGCCTCTTCTTTGGACAACATCTTTTGGTTGTCACCAAAGGTTTTATTAGGTTGGATTTATGACCAAAATAAGGATTATATGATAATATTATGGAATTATTTAAGATATTTTTGTAGTTATTTTCTAAGACAATGGTTTTTTCAGGTTTGAAGAGGAGAGGATAGAGGCGTCCATTTATAACCAAGGTGAGTGTCACACTTGTATTTTTGGAAACAAAAGGTGTACCCACATTTTACACATGAACAAAGACTGCGAAATGGGACATTCTAGAACCATAGAGGTGATAATATATAAAACATTCTACAAAATTGGGTTTTCATATGTTTCTAGGTCATTTTACACCTTATCCTTTTTATTAACCCCATAGTAAACCCATTTTCACCTTAACAACACTAATTAATTTTTACTGTTTTTATTATTCATTATGGTAAAAAATTACTTTTTACTTAATATATAATATAAACTATACATAATCAAAATATAGAATCCATATTTCCAAATTAAATTCATATAAGTAAAAAATTTTAATATAAAATTAAACCCACATACGTGATGAAAATGCGGTTTTCTAAGTAGAAAATGTTCAAAAGTTTTAAAAGTTTTTATATCACAATTCATTATTAAATTTATTAAAAAGATATAAATTTTACTAGTACATTTATAATTGATATAAATTTACTTTTAAAATCATATTAAAATAATATTTATTTTTGAGAATTCATTTAAATAAATTATAATTCTTAATAAAAAACATTTTTGTTTACTATTCCTCAAAAAAATTATCTTCTAAGAATATTATCCAAAATTATCCCTAATACTATTTTAAAAATAAATTTATTTTTTATATTAAATTTTATAAAATTGGTAAACATTATTTTTAAACTTTTGATTAAAAGGTGACAAAACTGTTTTTTTAATATAGTTTTAAAGCGTAAAATTGAATTTATTTTTGTCACTTGTATATCAAATATACAAAATGAATGGTAAAAATTTGACAAAATATATAAAATATAAATTTAATTAGAATAATTAAAAAATTATTTATTTAATTTATAGAGATAAAATGCATTTTTGTGAATAGAAATATTATTTTTGAAAATAATTTTCCTTATTTTCAAATATTTTTTATTTTTATTTTTAATTTATTAGTCAATAAAGATTTAATTGTATATACATGTGTAAACCATATATTTTTATAATTTAGTTTTTTATATTCATTCCCTCTATTCCAGTGGATAATTGGTAAATATCATATTAAATGATAATTGCTTAATAATATGTCACCATTAATTTAAACTCCATGTTTCATGTGAGGAAATATAATGTCAGTGTTGCATGAAACGTTTGATAATATAATTTTTGTGGGTAACATAAATTTTCAATAAGATTTAATTTATTCAAAAAAAATATTTCACAAAATCTCAAGTTGTTGCATTCTATAACCCTTTAATAAATTTAATCCTTGAAATTTGAACTTGTTCTCTGTAAACAAGGTTTTAACATTTGAAAATACATTTTTGGGAAAACCGCATTATAAATAATGTTAATAAAAAATAAACTTGAAAAAGAGAGAAGGGTATGTGTGAAAAGTAATTTGGAATAACACATACTATGTTTCTAATTAGGATAACATCGGTAGTAAGTGAAGATATAGACATGGTAGAAAAGAATAATGTCTAAATACTAACGAAGAGTAATGAAGATCATTGATCATAAGAAAGTGAATGAACATGTGGAAATTATAAACCACAAAACAATAAAACAAAGAGGTATTAAAAAGGTCATTTATATTACAAACAATGATGGTAATATGATAAAATTTTATTTAAAAATAATTTTCATTAAGTTAAATAATTTTCAGTAGAATATATACTTACTTGATTTCATTCCATTTCAGATACATAATAACATCCTTTGGTTGTTCCTTAATCAATTCCACTTCAACTCTTACTCCCAGAAATTATGATGAAATTTTTATTTTTATAGCACTAATAGATCATAGGATCTATAATAAAATGATAATTCATTCCTTATATCTCCACTTATGATCATAAAAAAATGGTTCGCACAAGTTATAAAATATGCATAAATCATTATATAGTGAAGTAGTACATTAATATCTAAAACCTCAAAAATGTTCAACATAAATTATTTAATAAATAGGTAACCTTATGACTCTTCAAAAAGATTAAAATCTAAAACATTGTAAATAATGTAACTAAATTTCCAAAATGAAAATATCATTAATCCTCAAAACATGAAGTTACTCTCAATTTCCAGATACCAAACATGTGAGTACCTTTATCATGTATTCTATTGAAACATGTAAATAAACTGAACTACCATAAAACCTTTTTGAAACACATAGGATTCCTTATTCATTAAGTAAAACATATATTATTGGATATATTTATTAAATCCAAAAAAATGTAAACTCAATCAATGATAGAATAAAAAAATTTTTCAAATTAACATTAAGTTCCAAGGTAATTAGTATTATCCAATTTATATTATTCATATCAATTATCTCATTATCCTAAAATATTTATCTCAACATCAAAAACATATTTTGGATAATATTCCCTTAATCATGTATTTTCCTTAAAATATCACAGTTTTATTAATCCAATATTCAAGGTCAATATCATCATTCAATATATTTGTAAAAATCATTAATGAAAACTTATACTAATAATACCTATATATTTCATAATACATTATTTCCAATATATAAAATGACAATCATTCTAATTAATTCCAAAAAAATATCTAGGATTCTCTTTCATATTACTTAATATCTCCTTCCTTCATAAGTCATTTTTAGTCTCTTCATCATCAATAAAAAAACATTTAGTTTCCCCACCTTGTTTGTACTCTTCTTAGTAAATCCCCCTAGGACATTGATTTTCAGAATTCTTATACTTTAAATAGTTAAAAATTCGTCCATTTATAATACCATTTGGAGACCAATATTCCCATCCATTGTGTTAATAGATCTTTTACTGTTTCCTAATAAATTACTTTCTTTGTCCCCTTCTTCTACACACATAAAAAATATCTTCATTCATTTGAGACATTCCCTAGGTGATTCTTCCCACATTTCTGACATATAGAAAACCGAATCTTCTTTCCTCTATGGTCTCCACCACCTGAACTCTCAACAAGATTTAGTATTATCTTATTTGGTGAGTCCCAGAGTTGGTTAACGTGAACCTTTTTCATCATATATCATGATTACTGATTATATAGAATTATAATATTATTCACTTCAGTATCATCTCATTTGGTTTATCATCATCACATTGTCTATCACATTCAATGTTAATCTAGTTCCTTATAGTTTCATATAGTGACCAAAGATTTTCATACATTGTCGTTACATCTTTTTATATGAATATTGGTTACATTACACAAATAGATTCTTGAGGGTTGTAATAGTTTACTTCATTGGGAAACATTAAATGCATTATTCTAATATGGTGAATGATCTTTAATGTTTCCAATAAATATATTCCCATTAATTACTCTTCATAAACATTACCTATATAAAACCTATATTCATAACCTATGGAATTGAAACAAAATAAAGGTTTATCTCATATTCTTATTAACAGTAAAAAAAGGAAATATATAAACATAATGTGATAATAAGGGTATAATACCATGAGAATAACATATGAAAACCATATCATTCATATCAAAGATCTAAATATTGAATTGTGAAATAAATATTGTAATTTCATAGGACATAAATCATAAGGAAATAAAATAACATGAGTTATGGGAGAATAAAATTGGAATATGATATAGAATTTTGGTATACATAGAAGAATAGAAAATCATTACATTAGTAGTCAAGTCTCATTACCAATATTCATCATGTCTCTCCATGGGTGGCCTAGGCTCCTGGGTGGGACACACTAACATCCCTAGTGGAATCCCTTTCCTTGTAGTGGAATTATTGAACTCCCAAAACCATCATAGTGTTTAAGGTTCACTCCCAAGACCATTGTAGTGGAAAAATTCCCTTACAAATTGGGTTCACTCCCCATTCAAATATTATCTATATCATGATATATAAATCTTCACCCAATTCATTGGATTGATATATTGGTTTCACCTATAACATAATAGAAATCATACATATGTGTTACACAAGATCATAAAACATTAATCATATCATAACCCATGAAATGAGATGGATTCCATAAACATTTTATCATATCATAAACTATGGAAAAGAGATAAGTTTCATAATAATTTAATCATTTCATCATATAATATACCATGAAAACAAGTATTTTTTAATAATTTATCATGGTATAACCCATTGAATTGAAATGAGTTTCATCAATACCTTATAATCATAAATATAAACCATTCCAAGAAAGAATAATAATGGTATCCTTGGATAATATCCCTACTAAAAAATATGCAACCTCAAAGGATTTTATATTAGATAGGTAATGAGTTTGAATGAATATTAACTTGGAACACTTCTTTATGAAAATAACCTTTCTTTTAAAATAACTTTTTAAAACAAATCTTTATAAAATATTTTAGGAATAATTATCTAAAAAAAGTTAAAATTAAAAACATGTAAAGGAAGATTCAAAAAATTATTTAAAACTTTTATTAAGGAAAATATATTTTCCTCTATTCAATTTTTTTAAAACATAAAATCCTTCTAAAATCCTTTTATTTACAAATAAACATGAATGTATTATAATAGTGTCTTTAAAAATAATTTAAATCACTTAATTATGGAAATATCATTTCTGATCTGAAAATCACATTTTTAAAACATAAAACATTTAAAAAAATTATTTTAAAATAACATAATAAAATATAAAGGTTAAAATAAATCAATGGTAATGATAATGGGAAGTTTTATTCATGTCATAAATGTTAAAAAAAGATTCTATTCACATTTTTGGAAAAAGACAATCAGATATTATTTAGAAAATGACATGGAGATTCCATTTAAAAAATATAAGTAAAATATGGGTAAATATTTATTTTAAATATCATTGTATAATAATAAAACACTTTTGAAAACATTTATATAAATTACAATTTTGTAAGAAAACATATTTATAATAAAAAATAGAATTAAAATTCCATTTTCATAAAACCATTTTACAAATTATTTTAAGTACATAAGAGTATATAAAATTGTAATATTACATGAAAAAATAATGAATAATTATAGAGTAATAAAATTTAATAATTTATTGAGATATTTATCAAAATATTTCATCATTAGAAACATTATCAAAAACATTCCCAATAAATAATGAGAATGTAACATTAAATCATTACCATATTGGTAATTATGAATCATAAGTGAAATGAAGTAATAAAATAAAAATGAAAATAAAATATCATAAGGATAAATAAATTCATGATATTATATTTTAAAGGGTTTGTATAAAAACCTTATGAAATAATATTAGTGCATAACATAATCTACATTCCAAAGAAAAAAATTGAGATGAAAATCTCTTACCGCTTTGGTAATTTTTAAAATGTAAACCTACTAAAATAAATATAAATAAATGGATATTTATAACCCAATATTTTTATGATAATAAACATAATATAAATTAATATGAAATATATACACAATATGAAATAAATAGGTGGTGAATTTCAGATGTCTGTCAAAGACGTAAAAAGTGAGAAGAAACTCCCTTACCTTAAATTGCGTCTTCCTTAATACATTTTCAAAACTAATTTATAAAAATAATAAGGTTATTATTAATTAATTAATGAAACATAAATATATTTATTAGCAAATATGATTTTATTTTTACCTTTTATTACATGTTTATTAATAATTCCATGGTAAATCTTAGTTTTGGGTAATAATCGTTATGTCCCTCGTATATGATTTCGTTTATTATTTTTGGTCCTCTTATATTGTTTAGGTTTTTATAATACCGATAATGATAGAAATGATATTAATATATGATAAATTAATTATATATGTAATTATATTAATCAATAATGTCTAGTTATGGAAAATTAAATACCCCATTCATGGAGACGTTAGGTCGTATATACACCAAAATAATTTGTCTATTTTTTAGAAGACTGAAAGAAATAAAGGTAATCGATATATTATCACTAAATAATAATTTTTATGTCATATATATCACATATTTTAATTAAATCCATTCTTATTACCTTCCATGAGAATATTGAATGATTCATAACGCTTCGTGGAGTAGTAGTCTAACGTACACATGAGCGACGTTATCGTATTGAAGAAAATGAAGGTATGTGAGAGATAATTATTAGAGATTTATAATAATATCCTTAATAAAATATATAAATAATAAATCCATCATTACTTCCATCCTTTATATTTATTAATGGAATAACAAATGACATCGATTCATGAGGCGGTCATCTACTGTACACACTAACAATGATTTCATAACCCATTTGATGGATGTGGAGATTGTTGTAGGATATTAAATCAAAAAAATTACAGTTAATATATATTATATACTTATTTATTATATATTAGGTGTTAATACATAATTTAATGTGGGAAAATAATATATTAATGGAATTAGACTAGTGAAGATAATTACCATAGCTTAGAAGTACCTCATTTTGATCTCTTATTAAGGACCCTAATGTTGGTCTTTTAGTAGGACTTAAAGCCTTAGAACATGGAAAAGAATATTAGGGAGGAATTATTTCATGGGTTTTATGAACTATTTTTATTTATTGGTGTGAATAAGTGGAGGGCTGTAGTGGCCTTTTATAAGTGGGGGAAAGGAACCCACATGGAAACTTCTTTGGAAATTTCCCAAAGTATTCCAAAATAAAAAGGCCATTCGAAAACAAAAAATGTTAAAGATAAAAATATAATATAATATAGGAACGAAATTTTGAAACATTCTTATCCAATTGAAATTTTACAAGTGTTATAGGCATTTTAATGCTTATCTTTTTAGTTTAACACCTAGTAAACCCATTTATACAATAACAATGATAATTAAATTTTACTATTTTCACTATTTATTCAGGTAAAAAATTAATTTTCACTTATAATATGATGTAAATTATTCTAATTAATAATATGGAATCCAATTTAAAAATAAAACATACATAATTCTAAAATTTTATTTTGAAATTAATCCCACACACGTGACGATAAAGCAGTTTTCAAAGAGAGAATGTTAAAAAGTTTACAAAGTTTTTATGTCTTATTTCATTATGAAAATTATTAAAATGACCTAAATTGGATTAATATAAATATAATTGAACTAATTTAAATTTAAAAACAACTTGAAATATAATTTTACATTACAAATAATTTAAATGAACTTCAAGTTTTCAATTAAAATTTAAAAAATTTCACTAATCATCAAAAAATTAATCTATTCAGAAAATTATAGAAATTTTACCCAAAGATAAATTTGAAATGATGATTTAAATAATTAAGTTTAAGTTTTCAAATTAATTAAATAAAATTTTCAAAAAATAAATTTCAAACATAACTCGTAGGTGCGATAAAAAAGTAGGTTTTTGAGAAGTACATTTTCTTTTCGAAAGAAGATTTTACATTGACATTATGCCAAATAAAATTACTTTTATGAATAAAAATTAATATTTATTTATACATATAATATAAATTTTTTTTAAACAATTCCTAATTTTTTATTATAATAAGTAATTAAAATGGAGAAATATTATGCACATTAAAAGAGTTTTATGAAAACAACATTTTCTAAACTAAAAATAAACTTATAAAAAATCCAATATAAATTTGATTCAAAGGAAAATAATTATATTTATTATAAATAAAGAAAATTTATGTCACATTAAAATTTAATGAGTTAGTTAAAATACTTATTTTTCAGAATAGAAATGAGTATTTTATAAAAAACATTATTATCCACTATTTACTGAACAACAAACATTTTCCATAAAAATCCCAAAATTTCATGATAAGTTAATTTTGATATTTTGATTCCAAAAATGAAGTTAATTTTTTCAAAAAAATATAAAATATCTCTAAATTAATTATAATATTTTCTCATAAAAAATAAATAAATAACATTTTTGAAGAATACATATTTTTTATGAATATACTTTACAAAAAAATAATGACTATTTACTAAGAATTTGTAAATAAATTTATATTGAGTAGGTAATTTATATTTATATTTAATAAAATATTTAATACCATTCATACTACACGACTTGGATTTAACTATCATATTTAAAATAATATCATTTCTTGGTTCGCTAGAGCTTGGTGTTGTGTCTCATGCACACTATTGAAGAAATTTTTTATTTAATATAGTATAAGATACAAATGGTTTTGTGTTTAATGTATGATAAACTCAGTATTTCAAGTAATAAAAAAATTAAAATATTTAATTAATTTGAAAAAAATTATTTCTAAAAATATTGGGTTGTTACATTCCCTTCATTGACTGAAATAAAAAATCATCATGGGAGTAACAATATTTTTAGTGGGAAAACATTTAATCATGAAAGGTCAATTTTTAGATGACTAAATAACTTCACCTTAATTTAAATCTTAGACACATTAGGCTTGCCCTAAGTCATTTTTTTTATTTTTAAAATTCTTCATGATGGTTGTTTAAAATTTTATGAATTTCCAAAGTATAACCCCTTGAAGTGTTATTCCAAGTTTGAAGTAAACACCATTTCCATGCACTATGTGATAATATAATCTTGATCAATTGTTAATTTTTAGAGTTATTACCCCAAGGTAACTTTGTCCTAGAGAAACAGCCACTTGTAATATCCAATTAGGGAAGTAATTTCTTGGAAACCAAACTTCCTATCATATAATATATTTCTTATAATCTAAATCATACGTAGACATATCTTTATAGAAATAACTATAAATAACCTTTTAAATATACATAGTTATGCCACTAATGTTTTCACATCTTAATTTCCGAAGGCTAACTAAACCTTACTCTGATACCAACTATAAAGGCCCAAACTTATCATACATAAATGTCATATCTTAAAAGTTAAATATTCATTACATGACATAAAGATACACACCTAAATACTTTATTTCTAGTGGTATTTAAAAACAAGGACACATAAAGGATTATTCTATAAGTGTTATATATCATCTACCGCTATTTTCTTCATAATTAGAATGTAATGTCCAATATTTTCCATGTATTATTTTTAAACATTGTATAGATTAATTCTAAGACAACACACTAATACGGAATGTGATTATGAGTCCCGGTTTCCAAAACAAATGTTTAAAAAATTTATAAAATATTAAATGTCATGTGCGCACAATTTTCCTAAAAATGTAGAAAGAATTCTAAACTGGTTCCCAGATATGAAATTTGAGGGCACTGGTGTGTTTAGAGCATCAACTTTATGCTAGGCGCGGCCTAATATTGGTCAGTGTTAGTCAATAGAAAAAAGTAGCCATGATTGTTTTTAATGAATAAAATAATTTTTTATTTTATTTTATTTTATTTTTTTCATCGATTAAATGAATATTTTTCTATTAAATAACCCTTTATTTAGGGATCCAGGGTAAGCATCATAACTTTGGAATTTCATGGAGGCTCAAGAGAAGAAACCCTAATGATTTCTCTCATTGGGCGACAACGGAACTATAATTTGAATATTTACAAACACCGTTAACGACAGATCTCTCTAGCAGAAATCAATATTCAATAGAGAGTGATCCAATTCTTAGGTATGATGTGTTATTTTAGATTTACTTCCCTATTCGTAGATTTAACAATGATCATTGGACAATCACAGAACAGGTTGATATGTGGTTCAGTGGTGTATTATCGGATGAATTTTAATTGCAGGATTTATAGGGTTTATTATTGTTTCGATTATTGATCATTCTTACAAGAACATATCGAGGCTAGAATGAACAATGATTGAGGTTTGTTCCTCAGATTTTTTATTGTGAATTTTCACACTGTAATTTCTATATGTGTTCTTCATTCTTCGACGCATTCGTGAACAAATAATCATTGCACATTCGATTCATGGCGCAATGATATGAAATTTGATATATGGTATCAGGACAACCTAGCAGAGGTGTGTCATTGATGGTGATAGATGAATTCAAGTGATTTGGGAGAAATCGTTCTTCAAGATAAATGCATCAGATTTTATTTAATTTTTTTTCTGAGCCAATTGAAGGCCAATAACCCCTCATTTGGGTGTTAGAGTGGTGAAATGATACTCAGGCATGAGTTTTCAGGAGAATTGAGCATCTGAGTGAAACCCGATGATCGAGCATGGTGAGTAGGAGGAAGAACTAATTTTTTTGGAAAATCTTGTACACATAGTGTGTAACCCCATATACAAGGGCTATGTTTATCTTTGGACCACTTGACGTGTACTCTAGGAAATATAAGGGTATGGGTTGGATTACACAAGTTCCCTACAGAGAGTGTACTCCACTACACATCATGACCTATACTGGATGCGCAGGCTACCTCGTGTACTAGTATATGGATAGGAAAACATGGGTTGAGAACTTGTACTAGCACATGACGAAATCACACATGTAGACCCCAGTGATAGGACATGGTGTGTGACTCCTTGTACATGTTTTATACCCTTCTTCTACACAACATGTTCTAAATACATTTCTCATTGTACACGGGACATACTTGGGGCCAATAGAAACAATGTGTGACTCTAATTTAGGTTATGTACCCCTTTATACATGGCTTGGTTATCTTCTCCTTTGTATCTTGGAAAATATTTTTTAGGGTTCATTACCTTTATATTTTTTCCTCAAGGTAGGTATAAATCATTTCTTACTCATGGGAAAATGATCACTTTAGCATGAATTTCTAGATAGAGTTGTGGAATCCCTTGAGAGGCCCAGAGTAGTATCCTTTATTCATTCTTCATGCCCTATGTAGAGTCTTTGGTATTTCTGTGACCAACATTACATGGAATCGATCCTATACTTATCAAGTTAATCTAGATTGAGTTATTGGTATAACCACATGGACCTGGTTGTGATCCTTATCTGTGTATCATGTCTCTCTTCAGGTCTGTCAGCATATTTCTCTCATGACTATTCTTGATGAAAATTAATTCATGAACATATATCATCAGTGCTATCAAACTCAGGAGTGTGTTCTCCCAGATGATTACTTCATGGAATCTTTAAGTTCAATCCCTAGTATTGGAATTCAATATTTATGACATACCTCAAGACTACATGTCTTGTAATTAGTATATCTTGATATTCTTATATGTTTTATAGACGCATAATTGTGTGGATCTGACTGTATCTTTCTTTTTTGTATTACTTTTTGGTTTTTGGGTGTCCTACTAAGTATTTTTTAACTCACACCAACACATTATTTTCCCACACGTGTCATGTATTTTTCAGATGAGAAATCTTTTGACAACTTCCTAGGTTGAATAAATCCATATGGGGAATTGTGAGATCAGGCAGGCCGAGGTGTTCCTACTATTACAGAATACAATCCCAGTACCTTTTGTTTAAAGGTAGGACTTGTGGTTTACAAACTCTTTTTGGTGTTCCTATATTCTGTCCTGAATTACATTAATTGCTTTAATTTTTTGTTATACTCTATTGGTTGGGATATACGGGTGTCCAAACTTTTTTTACTTAGTGGATTTTACATTTCATCATTTTGTGGGATTAGAAATGGCTGCAAGCATACAGGTACAAAAAAAAATTCCTCCCATGTTAGTGATATTCCTACTCAGTTATAGTCACCAACCCCTGGCCTATTAGAGGCATGCATGAGGAGTCATAGAATGGGCCCTACAAGGATGGGTTGTGAAAAAGTGGTATCAAAGGTGGTTGGTTATACTTTAGGACTGGAAGTCTGTGAGATTGGTTTGGGGAAATAGTGTTAAGTGTTTTGAGTTTGGATTTTAGGCCAGGGACTCCAGTTTCAGTGAAGGTGGATGACATATCCATACACTAGGGCTTTGATAACATACTATTCATCTCTGTAGATGAGAACACTAGTTGAAGGGAAAATAATGGTACATGCATCATATAGGAATGTGTTGTAGTTTCTATGTCCTTCTTGAGATAACTCTCTAGATATACCCATTGACCATGGTACATCTTTTTTTCTTACAAGATGCCCCTATGATGTATTCCAGCTTGGATGCAGAAGCTTAATCATGAGGATGACCTCCTCAGTGAAGAGGCTTCGATATAGAGAATAGTTCCCCATATGTCACCTCCAGGTGGAACACCAGCTATAGCTCCACCTTTTGAGAAGAACATGGTACTCGAAGTACCAGAAGGAGAGGAGAGCTGGTAGAGCGTGCTCCAAGAGTTTCAGATATAGATACCACTCATGTTATGAGGTGATACCAATGCTCCAGTAGCTAAGGACATGCTTGAGGTGGTGACCTGAGTTTTCAACCTAGTCCAGACAGCAACAAATTAGATGGTGGTTCTAGTGAAGAGCCTCTACATGGCTCTGGAGGATGATGGTGGATTTTTTCAACCTAGGATCATGACAAGGAGACTCTTTCATAGAAATAGTTTGATCATATCTTTAGAGAGGAGTTCTCACCAGTTATGATGAGAGATATGTGTATAGAAGAGCTTCTTCATCTCCATTAGGGTATCATGATAATATTTCATTATTAATCTAGGTTCACCAATAATTCTAGGTATTCAATGGATATGGTTAAAGATCAGTACTTTAGGGATCTATCCATATAGTGAGTTATGTGTAGAGACATTCAATCCAGTGTTTTCCCTCTATGAATTCTAACTAATGTTGGGGTTCTTTTGTGTGATTTGGTGGTTTAAATATTCTTGGCTAAGTAGATATAGTTGGTGGTAGTCATAATTGGATGAGTATGAGAATATAAATTGGTAGTAGGGATCCAACATCAGCCCCATGGATCGGGGCATCTGAGACTTTTTTTAAGGAGGTCCCAAGAGAGAGGATTTGTAGTTCAGGGCACATAAGCTTGGTCCAGTCATCCTAGAGAGTGGAGATTCTATTCATTTGATAGAGGGGGATGTAGGGACCACATTGTGTATAAGGCTGTATTTGTTGTAAATAGTTTTCAATAAAGAATAGAATGATGGAGATCAAGAAGTACTCTAATGAAATGGAGGAATGGAAATTCAAATGATTGTTGTACTGATCATAAGATCAAAGAACATGTGTCAATGGTGACACATTGTTTACAACAGAGAATAATGGTGAGGTATAATCCATCTGAGGATGATTAAAGAAGAATGGGTATTTTATGAAGACCATGCAATTCTTCTTGATTTCATGTGAACCATGCAAGAGACTTCTTGAAAAATACAATAATATGATTTTCATGAGGTAGAGAATGACAGTTAAAGAAGAAAATGTGCAAGGGATTGGAATTATGAGATGGCCATGCACTTCAAATTATATCAAAATATGATGATAATAAAGCTGATCTATCAAAGGATATATATCACGATAGTGGAGTTTGTGATGAAAGAAGAAGAGTTGTTGAAGAAGGAAAATCACATAAAATAAGCTTTTTGAGGTTATTGTGCTTGTTGACAAAGCAAAAAATGACATAAAAATTTGTTGACAATGGGGATTTTGTAACGCCCCGACCATAATTACCTAGAGTCGGTGCATTATTACATAACATTGGCATGATTATGAGAAAGATCAAGTCTCGAAAGACCGGTTAGTTTAGTAGCCTTGGAATAACTAGATACATCCATAAATTTTTACATTACATCATAAAAAAAACATCTTGTCTTCATATCCCCTCATACTATCCCTGCAGGTCATTCATAGATTACTTCTTCACAATCCTGGGAAAAATAAAACATTGAAAGGGGTGAGTTCGGATGCTCAGTAAGGATAACATTATAGTAGAAGCTTTCATAAATAAGCATAAACACTTAAGGCAATTTATAACTAAAACAAAAGCCTTTTAAATTTAAACTTCAGCATAAAATGGCGAAGGTAAAATGAAATAATGCCATTTACTTACTCACATGGATATTCTACTAGTCGAATGATCTCATGCAATATCAATAACCACTTTCATAATGATGGAATGCATAATGCCAGACTATCATAACCACATAGCCAAGGCCTCGTGCCAAGACTACAAATAAGATTTTGCCAAGGCCTTGTGCCAAGACACTAGTTTGTCTCATGAGACCTACCGATGCATCGAGGAGCTATAGCGGGCTCCACCCGTCACTTATTAAGTCCAATGCATTCCTCATATGAATAGGTTTAAGCATAAAATAAACATTCGTATTAAAACTAGCATACGAAATGTCAATACTTTAACCACAAACCATGAATGGTATAAAAATAGAACATCCACAGTCAAACATAACTCATTCGATACAATATGGAAGATTGTATTGTATCACATTAACCTCAATTAAGAATAATGAAGGATGTTGACATAGATTAAAATAATCATCAAAACTATTTGAGAGAAATATCCCCCTTTTTCTTGAAATCATTTAAAAGTCACACTATTTGTCCAGAAGCCATTTAAAAGTAGATTTTTGAATCAAAGTGTCCCATACCACTTTGAAACTTTTTAAAAGGAGTTTTAATTTCTAAAACTTTAATGTCCATATAAATAAATCCTTAAAACCATTTTTAAAACATGGACATTAATGAGCAAGATTTAGAAGAATAAGTATTTAAAACATTTAAAAATGGTATTTTGGTTAGAGATTCTAACCAAAAGAGACACTTGAATACAAATAATTTAGGTAATCAAAACTTTGTAATATCATGAGAATAAAGGGATTCATGATATACTATGTCAAAGCACATTATATACACCACATAAAAGTGATTTGGTGTGTATCAACAAAGAAGTCTCAATGGAATGTAAATTGATATGAAATCTCTCATAAAGGCCGTATCCTTAGGTTAAGGATAAATCAACGACATAATTATGTGTGACAAATATAAATACACTAAATATGATTGGATATTCAGTGTAAAACAATCAAAGTATATTCACACATATTCTTGTAAAAACAACACCAACGAATTGGATGTTTAACTCAACAAATGGTGAATGAGTTAAAATTACTCTTATCAAATTAATATCAATGACTTGAGAATTACAAATGAGTGATTATGTGTATCAAACTTATATCCACAGGAAGGGGAGTGGAAATTATGACATAATCAAATGAATAGTGGTTCCACACATAATCTTGGGGTAGTATAATCAATGAAATATGCGTAAAGCCAAAAGAGTGGAAATTGAAATCTCAAATTCCCTTATCGATTGGGTAACTTACGAAACAAAAACCCATGAAAGAAAGATCATACCATGATGATTTAAATACCCATAAAATAAAGTATATTACACAATGAATAAAATCATGGGCAGTACACATTCACCACATGCAATAATTAAGTGGTGAACAATGGAATTCTCACGAAATTAAAAGTGAGATTAGAAAATCCCTTACCACGTTAATCGACTGAGTCGTATGGCCAAAAGTTAATAACCACCAAATGATTTACAGAATAACATGAATATAAATAGAATCATGATAATATATATCAAATGGCCATACATAATACACCACTTTCAATAATTTAGTGGCGAATAATGGAAATCTCACGGAATTGAAAGTGAGATAAGAGAATCCCTTACTTTGTACTTTTTCCTTGGTCGATGGTAGGTTTACCTCCTGTATAATGGTGAAATAATTGTTATTGAATAATACAAGAATCATTTACTTTAATATGATATCATATATGATCTTTTAACATTGATTTGTTAATAATATCTTAGTATTAACGCCGTTTCGGGTGTTAACTTACTCATTTTCTTTTATATGTTTTGTCACATAAGTCATGTTTGTTGTATCTTATTCATATCCAGAATGATATCAAGTCCTTAAACATCATTTTTAAATTACTAAATGATAATTATACTTGAATGGATACGATGGAGAATGAATCTCATCGCGTTCGTGGAGACGGTAGTCCGTACGTACGCACGAACGCTACTTCCATTTAATTTTTTTATTTTAAAAGAATCGAATCCAAATGATACATAGGTATATTACTATTCCAGTATAATATAATATTTTATATATGTTACTTACGTTCATTAACACCATCCTTTATACGTTCCATGTGTGGTATGAACGAGTCATATCATTTTAAGGGGGCGGTAGTCCGCACTTCCTCAAATGAAATTATCGTATGTATATACAACATGAAACGAATAATGGTATGAAAAAAAATGGAATTACAGAAGCTTATATATAAAATATATATCATTAATATCATATTTAATTACAGTGCCATCATAATGGCCACCATGATAGGCGGTAAGATGTTTTTGAACAATCATCGTTTCGTGAGGCGTTAGTTTGCCATCCACAGAAACATTATGTTCATCATCCATTAGATGGAGTTGTGTGTATGTGTAGTTTGAATACTTCTTATAACAACATACTAGTATATTGAGGATACTGGTGTTGTTACAAAAGAAGGGAAATAAAAAGAGTTTGGGGGTTGAAGAAGCAAAATAAATGAAAATAATTTAAGAGAAATCGTTACCTTTAATTTAGGTAACTCACTTTGGTTGGAACCAAAGGACTTGTTGAAATGCTTTCTGCCTAAGGGGAAGCTTCAAGGAGGAGGAGAGGGATGTGGGGAGCTTATTTGGGCAGAGTTTGGACAAGCCAAGTGGCTTGAGAGGTGTGAGTAAATGAGAAGGAGGAGTGCCCTTTTATAAGAGGGGTGAGGGGCACCTTTGGAAAAGCTAGAAATATTAATTTATAATAAATTCATATTCGGTTTCCAAAGGCTCCAAAGTTGACTATTCAAAGGATGAGGTGGGGATAGGTCGAAAACAAATCATCCAATAGAATTTAGACAGGTTTGGGTACTTATATTAACCTTATCTTTAAGTATTAACTCTAAGTTAATTAGTTTCACTTTTACAATGTCTCTTTGTATTTTTATATAATATGGTTAATAAACTTACTATATACATCCAAGAGACCCCCAAGTGGTCCACTAATGATTAACCTATCATAATATAAGTCTCTTGGCCGAACCTTAGATTTTTAGGAATTTAATATCAATTAATGATATAATATTTGTTTTAAGAACTCTTTTATGTCAATTTTGACACTATTCAATAGTTGATTTTTGTGAAACTCATAACAGATTTATTACTTCGAACAAAGTCAATTAAATCAATCCTAATATATCATATTATCCTAGAAAATTAGTTTAATTCATTAAAAGTTTCATATTATATTTATTTGGGTATTTATAATATCACTTATTTTAATTTTTCACTATTATAGTAATTACTGCATCATCATTGTGTCATAATAAAATAAATTATTTAATGTCTAAAAATTATAAATAAAATATCATTATGTATTAAATCTTTTTATCTTTCTAATTAATATTTATAATCGAAAATCCAACATGTATAACCTTATGTAAAAATTGTTCTTCTAAAAGATGTAAGCTTATGCCATTTTTATTTTTATTTTAGCTTTATTAATATAATGTGTCATTATCACTTACAAGTGGATCCATGGGCTCCAAAAATAGACCCAAAGATGCCCATGGTAGACCATGTATCAAACAATAGGGTTAAGACACGTTTTAGGGTAATTTAGTATTATTATAATATTATTTTTTTTAACCCTTATTTACCGGATTTACCCTTAACCATGGTAAATAAAATATTTACCGCAGTAATTATTCAAAATGTCTAAAAATAAAAGTTACCTATTTACACAATTTGGACATCCTGATTCCAAATATGGAATCCATTTTTCTAAATTCAAAACACAGAAGTGGCAGAAATTAATTTAAAATTAATTCCCGCTGTCAAAACAAAAAGCGTGTTTTTAAGAGATAATAACTATCAAAAGATTGACACTTGTTTATGTTCGGTTTAATTGTAAAATTATGTCCAATGAACAAAATTATATTAAATGGTAAAAATATATTCTAAATATACTTTAAAACCACTCAAATTCACAATTTATCACTATTAATTATTTTGATTAAAAAAGTTGTTTTTAATTAAAATTTAGTAATTTTCACTATTCATCAAAATATGAAAGTTATCCGAAAAGTACCAAAATTTCACCTTAGGCTAAATTCGATATTCCAAATCCAAAAATGAAGTCCATTTTGAAATATAAAATATATGTAAAGTAGGTATTACTATTCATAACGGCTAGTTTGATTGGTTGTGGTGTGTTAAAATCTCGAAGTTGCGTACAATGCACGTCATTGCATTATTCGAAAGGAAACATACCGAGGAAGCTTGGGATGTTACATTCTCCCCTCCTTCAATAAATTGCATCCTCGCAATTTTTAAAATTTTTCTTGGGAATATAATGGAAAGTCCCACATCGGAAAAAGAGTCAATAAAACTATCACTTTAAAAGAAAGAAAGAGAGGTATAAGGGTCATCCAAGATAACCCATACTAGGATTCCATGTAAGAAAACATGGATATGGATGATAAACTAAGTGTCATGTTCTGATGGAGAGGGATAGAAATCATGATCAGGAGAAAGTTAACAATGAGAAAACCACAAACTTGTGTTGGGACAAACGACCATTAGTCTCCTAGTAGGAAAGTAAACGGACAACATTTTTTTTAAGTTACATTACATAAGGAAGAGGAATTCATTTATGATATTGACTAAGAACATTATGAGATATACTTACATTTTAAGTAGATTTTCATTCTTTAATAAATTTCCACCACTAACTCATTTTTTTTAAACAATGAGTATTCAAGAAGACTTGGTCACACTGGAAGAGATAGAATAAACTTCTATAGAATCACCTGATCCATGAAGGATAGACCATATATTTACATTGTCTTTGAAGATTAATCAAAACCAAAATGGTCAGTGAATGATCTAATGATCCCCCAAAAGGATATTCATTGAGATAAATATGCACTAATCTTAATTTCTAAATTTAAACCAACAATACCCCAAAGTTAAATAGATACCATTCAATAACCAATTGTCCTTAAAATCCTTTAATATAATCCAAACTAATATTGAAACCCAAAACATAGAAGAATTTGATTATGTAGTCTCCCATGTTAAATTGTATCTCCAAATGACATCAGATACTCTTAAAGTCACATACTCAAAAGTAATTAAACTAATCACATATTCTCTATTATAGGTTAATCATTTCCATAAATAACCCAAATCACTATAAATCCACAATAAAAACGTAGATAAAAATCTATCATTACTCCACAAATGAAACCCCATAGTATTCTATTTTCCTTGGGCATATAGTGTTCCCAACAAAGCGAACATCTTCCAAAATAACATTTATCACTTAATCACCAAATCATTTTCCTATACCAAGGGTATTCTTTTGATATGAAATAAGAACCCAAATCAACTTATTATTGATCAATAAAATCATTTAACTAAAAAAAAGTCACACTAACCAGGGACTTCACGTAGTCCAGTGGTAGGCGATAAATCCCAATCGCACTTTGGTTGTGGGTTCGATTCCCATAGCTTTGTCCGACGCGACGGGTTGTCACACGGTCTACGTGTTGTCCTTTTTCAAAAACTATATTTTATAATATTGCCAAAATGAGATAAATTCCTCAAAATACTATATCATAAATTTTACCACAAATGTTATATCATACCTTGAATCTTCATCCCAAATTAGAATAACTTATAATTCTCTCAAACCCCAATGATCATATAAATCCAAATGGTTATTTATACCTATATCCACAAGAGAAGAGACAATTCTTCCTCAAATATCATTCTCACATGGAAAACTGTGGGGTTACAAATACAAGAGAAAATTATTCCATAGTAAACAAGGAGTGCTAATACGTTTTAAACATTTCTCCAACCATTTATTCCCACATAGCTTCTTCTTTGACCAAGAAAATATCCTATAGAATAGGACATTCACTCGGGTAATGGCCAGGTCCCCTACATTTACGGCAAATGACTGTAAATGGACTCTTGGGACCATTTTTATCTTCTTCCATAGTAATCTTCATTTTTCTTCGGCAATTCTTTACTTTATGTCCTTCCTTCCCGCACGTAAAACATTTCGTTGTCCCATTGAGACACTTTCCTGGGTGTCTCTTTCCACATTTCCTGCATGATGAAAATTGAGGGTTCTTTTCTCCATGGTCTCCATTGCTGGAGCTCTTATCATTTATCACCTTTCTCTTCCTTGTTGAGTCTGGGAGTTGGTTAATATATATGTTGTTGATCATATTTTTGGAAAACTGATTTGGCATAAAGACGATCTCTTTTACGCCTATCAACATTCCATTTTTTTGCTCATTGCCACCACCGTTCCCATCTTGTACATCATTCTCAAAGTCACTATGACTTCCTTGGAATCCAGCCATTGACTAAAACCCTAAAGCATTGTGTGAGTAATAGTAGTCGTAAAATCATTTAGAGATTAAAATGTCACCATATTCTCAATTTGAAACATATTAGGATTAACCAAGGTCATTTACTCTCATCTTATATATATATTACTTAAATTGGTTTGTAAAGAAAATGTAAATTAACCTAAGCATATCCCCCGGGAGTGTCGTAACCAAGAGTTCAGCAAGGCCCGTTGTCGTGCACCAGTTCCCGTTCGAGTCTAGCTCAAAGCGGTGTTTTCGGGTTTTACCCCTAGGTACATCTGTGCCAGAGCCGCCTCTACCTGCTCGTATCCAGACAGGGATGTATTGCTCGGAAAACTCACAAAATCTCTACAATACCAAAATTATAGGAAGTTCTTTTATACTAATCCTCAAAGTTCATCTTAGGTCTACGTGCTCTAATCAGAGTTTATCTAAATCTAGCTACCAAGGTTTGTACTAAACTTCCTCTGATACCAACTGTAACGCCCCGACCCTAATTACCTAGAGTCGGTGCATTATTACATAACATTGGCATGATTATGAGAAAGATCAAGTCTCGAAAGACCGGTTAGTTTAGTAGCCTTGGAATAACTAGATACATCCATAAATTTTTACATTACATCATAAAAAAAACATCTTGTCTTCATATCCCCTCATACTATCCCTGCAGGTCATTCATAGATTACTTCTTCATAATCCTGGGAAAACTAAAACATTGAAAGGGTTGAGCTCGGATGCTCAGTAAGGATAACATTATAGCAGAAGCTTTCATAAATAAGCATAAACACTTAAGGCAATTTATAACTAAAACAAAAGCCTTTTAAATTTAAACTTCAGCATAAAATGGCGAAGGTAAAATGAAATAATGCCATTTACTTACTCACATGGATATTCTACTAGTCGAATGATCTCATGCAATATCAATAACCACTTTCATAATGATGTAATGCATAATGCCAGACTATCATAACCACATAGCCAAGGCCTCGTGCCAAGACTACAAATAAGATTTTGCCAAGGCCTTGTGCCAAGACACTAGTTTGTCTCATGAGACCTACCGATGCATCGAGGAGCTATAGCGGGCTCCACCTGTCACTTATTAAGTCCAATGCATTCCTCATATGAATAGGTTTAAGCATAAAATAAACATTCGTATTAAAACTAGCATACGAAATGTCAATACTTTAACCACAAACCATGAATGGTATAAAAATAGAACATCCACAGTCAAACATAACTCATTCGATACAATATGGAAGATTGTATTGTATCACATTAACCTCAATTAAGAATAATGAAGGATGTTGACATAGATGAAAATAATCATCAAAACTATTTGAGATAAATATCCCCCTTTTTCTTGAAATCATTTAAAAGTCACACTATTTGTCCAGAAGCCATTTAAAAGTAGATTTTTGAATCAAAGTGTCCCATACCACTTTGAAACTTTTTAAAAGGAGTTTTAATTTCTAAAACTTTAATGTCCATATAAATAAATCCTTAAAACCATTTTTAAAACATGGACATTAATGAGCAAGATTTAGAAGAATAAGTATTTAAAACATTTAAAAATGGTATTTTGGTTAGAGATTCTAACCAAAAGAGACACTTGAATACAAATAATTTAGGTAATCAAAACTTTGTAATATCATGAGAATAAAGGGATTCATGATATACTATGTCAAAGCACATTATATACACCACATAAAAGTGATTTGGTGTATATCAACAAAGAAGTCTCAATGGAATGTAAATTGATATGAAATCTCTCATAAAGGCCGTATCCTTAGGTTAAGGATAAATCAACGACATAATTATGTGTGACAAATATAAATACACTAAATATGATTGGATATTCAGTGTAAAACAATCAAATGATATTCACACATATTCATGTAAAAACAACACCAACGAATTGGATGTTTAACTCAACAAATGGCGAATGAGTTAAAATTACTCTTATCAAATTAATATCAATGACTTGAGAATTACAAATGAGTGATTATGTGTATCAAACTTATATCCATAGGAAGGGGAGTGGAAATTATTACATAATCAAATGAATAGTGGTTCCACACATAATCTTGGGGTAGTATAATCAATGAAATATGCGTAAAGCCAAAAGAGTGGAAATTGAAATCTCAAATTCCCTTATCGATTGGGTAACTTACGAAACAAAAACCCATGAAAGAAAGATCATACCATGATGATGTAAATACCCATAAAATAAAGTATATTACACAATGAATACAATCATGGGTAGTACACATACACCACATGCAATAATTAAGTGGTGAACAATGGAATTCTCACGAAATTAAAAGTGAGATTAGAAAATCCCTTACCACGTTAATCGACTGAGTCGTATGGCCAAAAGTTAATAACCACCAAATGATTTACAGAATAACATGAATATAAAGAGAATCATGATAATATATATCAAATGGCCATACATAATACACCACTTTCAATAATTTAGTGGCGAATAATGGAAATCTCACGGAATTGAAAGTGAGATAAGAGAATCCCTTACTTTGTACTTTTTCCTTGGTCGATGGTAGGTTTACCTCCTGTATAATGGTGAAATAATTGTTATTGAATAATACAAGAATCATTTACTTTAATATGATATCATATATGATCTTTTAACGTTGATTTGTTAATAATATCTTAGTATTAACGCCGTTTCGGGTGTCAACTTACTCATTTTCTTTTATATGTTTTGTCACATAAGTCATGTTTGTTGTATCTTATTCATATCCAGAATGATATCAAGTCCTTAAACATCATTTTTAAATCATTAAATGATAATTATACTTGAATGGATACGATGGAGAATGAATCTCATCGCGTTCGTGGAGACGGTAGTCCGTACGTACGCACGAACGCTACTTCCATTTAATTTTTTTATTTTAAAAGAATCGAATCCAAATGATACATAGGTATATTACTATTCCAGTATAATATAATATTTTATATATGTTACTTAAGTTCATTAACACCATCCTTTATACGTTCCATGTGTGGTATGAACGAGTCATATCATTTTAAGGGGGCGGTAGTCCGCACTTTCTCAAATGAAATTATCGTATGTATATACAACATGAAACGAATAATGGTATGAAATAAAATGGAATTACAGAAGCTTATATATAAAATATATATCATTAATATCATATTTAATTACAGTGCCATCATAATGGCCACCATGAGAGGCGGTAAGATGTTTTTGAACAATCATCGTTTCGTGAGGCGTTAGTTTGCCATCCACAGAAACATTATGTTCATCATCCATTAGATGGAGTTGTGTGTATGTGTAGTTTGAATACTTCTTATAACAACATACTAGTATATTGAGGATACTTGTGTTGTTACAAAAGAAGGGAAATAAAAAGAGTTTGGGGGTTGAAGAAGCAAAATAAATGAAAATAATTTAAGAGAAATCGTTACCTTTAATTTAGGTAACTCACTTTGGTTGGAACCAAAGGACTTGTTGAAATGCTTTCTGCCTAAGGTGAAGCTTCAAGGAGGAGTAGAGGGATGTGGGGAGCTTATTTGGGCAGATTTTGGACGAGCCAAGTGTCTTGAGAGGTGTGAGTAAATGAGAAGGAGGAGTGCCCTTTTATAAGAGGGGTGAGGGGCACCTTTGGAAAAGCTAGAAATATTAATTTATAATAAATTCATATTCGGTTTCCAAAGGCTCCAAAGTTGACTATTCAAAGGATGAGGTGGGGATAGGTCGAAAACAACTCATCCAATAGAATTTAGACAGGTTTGGGTACTTATATTAACCTTATCTTTAAGTATTAACTCTAAGTTAATTAGTTTCACTTTTACAATGTCTCTTTGTATTTTTATATAATATGGTTAATAAACTTACTATATACATCCAAGAGACCCCCAAGTGGTCCATTAATGATTAACCTATCATAATATAAGTCTCTTGGCCGAACCTTAGATTTTTAAGAATTTAATATCAATTAATAATATAATATTTGTTTTAAGAACTCTTTTATGTCAATTTTGACACTATTCAATAGTTGATTTTTTTGAAACTCATAACAGATTGATTACTTCGAACAAAGTCAATTAAATCAATCCTAATATATCATATTATCCTAGAAAATTAGTTTAATTCATTAAAAGTTTCATATTATATTTATGTGGGTATTTATAATATCACTTATTTTAATTTTTCACTATTATAGTAATTACTGCATCATTATTGTGTCATAATAAAATAAATCATTTAATGTCTAAAAATTATAAATAAAATATCATTATGTAGGAAATCTTTTTAGTTTTCTAATGAATATTTATAATCGAAAATCCAACATGTATAACCCTATGTAAAAATTGTTCTTCTAAAAGATGTAAGCTTATGCCATTTTTATTTTTATTTTAGCTTTATTAATATAATGTGTCATTATCACTTACAAGTGGATCCATGGGGTCCCAAAATAGACCCAAAGATGCCCATGTTCGACCATGTATCAACCAATAGGGTTAATACACGTTTTAGGGTAATTTAGTATTATTATAATATTATTTGTTTAACCCTTATTTACCGGATTTACCCTTAACCATGGTAAATAAAATATTTACCGCAGTAATTATTCAAAATGTCTAAAAATAAAAGTTACCTATTTACACAATTTGGACATCCTGATTCCAAATATGGAATCCATTTTTCTAAATTCAAAACACAGAAGTGGCAGAAATTAATTTAAAATTAATTCCCGCTGTCAAAACAAAAAGCGTGTTTTTAAGAGATAATAACTATCAAAAGATTGACACTTGTTTATGTTCGGTTTAATTGTAAAATTATGTCCAATGACCAACATTATATTAAATGGTAAAAATATATTCTAAATATACTTTAAAACCACTCAAATTCACAATTTATCACTATTAATTATTTTGATTAAAAAAGTTGTTTTTAATTAAAATTTAGTAATTTTCACTATTCATCAAAATATGAAAGTTATCTGAAAAGTACCAAAATTTCACCTTAGGCTAAATTCGATATTACAAATCCAAAAATGAAGTCCATTTTGAAATATAAAATATATATAAAGTAGGTATTACTATTCATAACGGCTAGTTTGATTGGTTGTGGTGTGTTAAAATCTCGAAGTTGCGTACAATGCACGTCATTGCATTATTCGAAAGGAAACATACCGAGGAAGCTTGGGGTGTTACAGATTTCATGGTGGCATGTCAAGTTCAAGGGTTGTGGTTAACGACCCATATTTGATTCCAGAACATTGATGGAGAGTAAAATTGTGTGCCATATATTTTTCAAGATCAGAACATCAAAATATGGCAAAGGGATAAGGTCCGTGCATGTTTTGGGTTTGGTCGCGCAAGTGACTAGCGCGGGAAATGGGACTTGCGCACCGATTACTTGGAGGCTTGGGAACTTGAGTGCCTATTGTTTTTTGAGATCAAAACTTCACAATAAGGCAAAGGAAAGAGGGTCACTCATGTATTGTTTTGGTCACAAAAGTGACTAGCACTGTAGAGACAAGGGCGACAAAGGCTAGGGCAGTTGGAGTTGCGCGCCGAAACTTGCACGTCGAGGGGAGAATTGTGCGCCGTCGTGTAGGGTGTATAAATGCCTAAAAATACAGGTCGAAACCTCTTCATTCTCGATGATCTCAACACTTAGAGAAAATTAGAGCTCCTGTCGCGCAGGTGTGCTGGTCGTGCAAGTGGTGTGTAGGTCGCGCAAGTGTAAGTTGCACGACAGTTGATTGTTGCGCGTCCAAGGTGTTTTGGGAGAGAAAGGGATTGGGTCACGCAAGTTTGAATTTGAAGGAGTGAGAGTCACTCAAGTGGTTGAGGTGAACTTGCACACCGGTTTGGACTTGCGCTCCATCAAGAAACTTACGCACTCGGCTTGGGGAAGCATGCCTGGTATTGCTGAAGCCCGCCGGTCTTTTTGGAGGTGCACAAAAGCTGAAAGATTGCCCGATACCTTCAGTGCAAAGTGAGATTAAAGAGGAAATCTAAATGATACATGCATGATCTCTTACATACATGGAGTACTCATTCTGATAATGTCAAGTAATTTGAGCTTCATTTATTGAGCAATCACATAAGTGGTTGTGATTCAAGAAAACAAGCACAAGAGGATCTAGTGTGTTCAGTCATTGCACTAACAAAGAATGATTGTATTGAAAGGATCATCAACTCAGAACCCTGATGCCAGAAAAGTCTCATGCTGAATAGGAGACAAATAACTTCATGTCTATCTATTGAAGAGACCTTCAAGTCTATAAACTGAGTGGGACTTCACCAAGGACAGTGAGCCCGGGGAAGTCAACGGGAGTGACCCGAGGGACTCAGTTAGCTATCCTAGAACTTTTGTAAAGGAAGTGATCCTGGGATAGAGTGACTATGCCCAAACCTTTATAATACACTTCTAGTGATGTTTAGTGGATTTTGGTATGACCGACAACTTTTTGGTTTATGCTCCTTGAACGTAGCCTTTATTGGTGAACCAAGTAAAAATTGTTGTGTCATCTCTTTACATATGAATGTTTCATTATTGGTCATATCCATCATACATGTTTAACTATTTCCTACCAACTTGGGAACAAGATCCTTGTTTTTGAAAGAAAAAGTTGACACCATGATTCACCCCTCCCCTCTCAGGGTGTACCGGGGTCCTACAAGTGGTATCAGAGCCAGGTTCACATATGTTGGATACACTATAGTAATTCTTTTCAGAAGAGGATTTGAGTTTCTTTCCTAAAGTTAACAATGATGTGTAGTCTTGATGAAGATTCAGCCATTTCTGAGCAGAATCCTACATCCATCAAGACCATGAAAAATATGAAAAAGAAAGAGAATAATCAGTTGAAGAAGTCTCTCATATCCAAAGGAGATGCAATGTCTACTTCTCCATGACCTTCCAATAATTAAGAAATATCAGGCTTGGAAAGTATTGAGTAGGTGGCTTAGGTTCCTACCATAGGAAAGGAAGACACTTCTATCTCAAGTGATCAGGATAAATTAATAAGTTATCTGCATGATATACCTAAAGAACGAGTTGCTTCTATTTTTATAATATTTCAATGCTTGTAGGTTGAGATCAATCGATTGGAGAGTGAAGCTGGTAATTTGGAAAAGGGCCTGGAAGGAAAAATTATCTAATAAATAAATCTCACAAAACAAATTAATGTATTTGAAAAAAATAAGTAGTCAATAAAACTATAAATAAAAGGATCCATACACTTTAAGATGAGCTGAAAAAGAGCACAGATGTCGAGAGTTTTTATTTGGAAGAAACTTCCAATAGATTCAAGGAACTTGACTCTTTGTTACAAAACAAATTTAAGATTCATGAAGATGAGGTTGAAATATTAAAGAAGAATTTTTAATAGAATATGATCATGATTGAATATTATAAGATCTTCCTCAATATTGAAGGTCAAAAATTGGAAGCCCAATTGAAAAATATGGAGAATACACAAATTGAGACTTCACGAAAGAATGAAACAGAATCAGTTGTTATTGGGAATCAATGCTCATTGGAAGATTATACTGTCTAAATACCTCTAACATGTGATAAGAAGATAATGACTTCACTCATTGATCTATCACAAGAAGTTATTAAAGTGAAGGTACCATCCATAAAAACCTATACTATTGTTTATAAATATGTTCCTTCAAAAAGTGCAGGTTGGAAGAAAATTTCTAAACAAGTATGGGTGAGGAAAGAGGAAGATAAGAAACCAACCACTATGGATAGGTCAGATGGGAAGAAAAATGAGGAAGTTGGTTCCTCAAATAGAGCACAAAAAATTACTAAGAACGCCCAATAACCTCATACAGAAGATACAAATAAGAAACGATTTGTGGGTAAATGCTGGTGCTGCAACAGATTTGGGCATTGTGCACTACATTGTTGGTAAAATTCCTTTCATAAAAAAGCACAAAGAAATCTTGTATCAAAAGGAAGAAATCTAGAGAAGAAGAAGCAACATCTGCAGGTCCAGAAGCATCTGTTTACAGCAAACAGATTTGGAATTTTTGATAACATCTGTGATGTATGCAATGGAAGTGGTCACAAGGTAGGTACATGCACATCTAAACATGCTTTCACTGTTGATATGAAATGAAGACCTCTGATGTCGTCTAAGTATGAATCAAGTACCTTGGGAAGAAATTAGATGAATATTGTGAACACACATTTCCCCAAGAAGATCTCAAGTAGGGAAGGTGAGAAGACCCAGGATTTTAGATCCATGAAATTGAAGGTTCATTCATCCAAAAGAAAAACTAAGTGGTATGAAACTCAGATGAACCCATGTGGAAGATCCAAACCAGGTGAAATAGTTCCAAATGACATTTTGTTCATCTAGCCAGAATATTTGAAAAGATTTAGGAAACTTTAAGATGAAAAGGCCAAGGCTGGTGATAAAATAAAAGAAAAACATTCACGTGATGAAGACAGAGTGCAGGAGACAGTGCAAACCAAGGGAAACACATGTGTCAAAGAAGTTCTGTGTATGAGATGCAAGAAATATGGTCAAATTTCAAATGTTTGTCTAACTGTAATACTAGAGAAAGAATAAGTCCTCAAAAGGAGTAAGAATTCATTATTCATGATGTGTATTAATCAGAACAATTCTCCACACAAAGAAGAAGAAAATGTGAAGGGATCCATTCCACATCAACACATATCAGAACATATGTTCAAATGTTCAGGCATGAAGACTGGAGTAAAAAGGGGAACTTTGTTGATAAAAGAACCTCAACCATGCATCTCATATTGATGAAGCAAGGAGGAAACATCTTATTCCCTTAATCGTTTGTGTATTTTATTTGTGCTAATAATGCAGGGAATTGAAGGTGAAGCATGCTCTCAGGGGGAGAACCTGGGAAGTAGTGAATGTTGTCAACTCTTGATAGCTAAGATGAAGAAGTTTCCATCCTTAAAAGATTCTTCAATTTATATTCAAAGATTAATATGATGAAGGATCACTCTTGATGAAGATTATGAGGAGTGTTTCCCTTGAGGGGAAAAATTAAGAAGCTTCCAAAATCATTGTTTCAATCAGTATCAACTTCGGATGATATTAAATGCAATTAATCTGTTAATTTCTTGAAGAAAATTTCGTTGGAGAACATATGTCATTTCTCAATCTCTCATCCTTGGTTACTGAGAAAAAATATTTTTCTACAAAGGGGGAGTAACTAAATTGATCAGTGACATAAGAAGAATGGAAGTGCCCCAAGGCCACTTATCCTGCCAATTGCACTTGAATGTTTTTGATATGTTTGCTAATGTGAGTGCAGGAGTTTCTGGTTGATTATTCCCTATCACATTTGATTTATTTAACCCAAAATGAAAGTGGAAAACCCTTAAATACAAAGTACATTTGTTCTCATCTCATGAGGTATCATGATCTGTGAATAATGGACAACCTTGTTGTCTAAATCAAATCCTCTTGTTTTCTACATCGAGAATTTCTCAAGTAGACTTATAGTGAAATGATTGATGAAACATTTCCTATTTGTAGATCAATACCCTCCCTACCATGAGCTTTGTATTTCTCGTCAATAAGGGGGATAGAAAGTGAAGTGAAAGTTTGAAAAGAAAAGTTGATTAAAGAGAAGATTCTCATTTTGACATGGACGAATTCATTTCAGAAGATATTTAAGGTATTTACAAAAAAAATACAAAGGAAGAGATTGTTGGGACCACTTTTTGTATAAGGTTGTATTTTTTGTAAATAGTAGTCAATGAAGATCAAATTGAAGGAGATCAATAAGTACTCCAATGAAATGGAGGAATGGAAATTCAGATTATTTTTGTATTGATCATAAGTTCAAAGAACATGTGTCTAAGGTGACACACTGTTTACAATAGTGAAGAATGGTGAGGTATAATCCATATGAGGATGATTAAAGAAGAATGGGGATTTGATGAAGACCATGAAATTCTTCTTGATTGCACGTTAACCATGCAAGATACTTCTTGAATAATAGAATCATATGATTTGCATGAGGTAGAGAATGACGGTGGAAGAAGAAAATGTGCAAGGGATTGGAATTATGAGATGGCCATGCACTTCACATTGTATCAAAATATGATGATGACAAAGCTGATCTATCAAAGGATATATATCATGATATTGGAGTTTGTGATGAAATAAGAAGAGTTGCTGAAAAAGGAAAATCACAGAAAATAATCTTTTTTCAGGTGATTGTTCTTGTTGACAGAGCAAACAATGACATAAAAATTTATTGACAAAGGGGATTTCATGGTGGAATATTGAGTTCAAGGGTTTTGGTTAACGATCCATGTTTTATTCAAGAATGTAGACAAAGGAATGGATGATCTAGAGGCGGTACAAAAAGATCAGATACAAATTGGCGTAGTTTTCTAGTGTTTGCCAAATTTTTGGGCCTGAAAATTGACAAATGAAGAAAATTGGTTTTTGGAAAAGGGACTTGCGCACCGTTGACTTGAATGAGAGGAAACTTGCGTGCCATATTTTTTTCAAGATCAGAACATAAAAATATGGAAAAGGGATAAGGGCCTCGCAGGTTTTGGGTTTGGTCACACAAGTGACTAGTGTGGAAAAAGGGACTTGCGCGCTGATTACATGGAGGCTTGGGAACTTGCTCACCTGTTTTTTAGATCATAACATCAAAATATGGAAAATGAAATAGGTTTGCGCAAGTATTGGTTTTTTCGCGCAAGTGACTAGAGCGGTAGAGATAAGGGCAACAGAGGCTAGGGCGGTTGGAGTTGCGTGCTGAAACTTGCGCACCATGGGGAGACTTGTGTGCCGTTGCGCAGGGTGTCAACATGGCTATAAATACAGGTCAACCCCTCCTCATTCTTGATGAGCTCAAATCTTAAAGAAAATCATAGATCTCGTCACGTAGGTTTTCTAGCCTTGAAAGTGGTGTGTAGGTCGCGAAAGTGTAAGTTACGCGACATTTGTTTACTGCACGTCCATGGTGTTTTGGGTGAGAAAGGGATTGGGTCATGCAAGTTTGATGTTGAAGGATTGAGAGTCGCACAAGTGGTTGAGGTGAACTTGCGTGATGGTTTGGACTTGCACGCTGAGACTTTCATGTCATCAATAGACTTTCGCATCGGGCTTGGGGAAGTGCATCAGGTATTACTGAAGTCCGCTGGTAATTTTGGAGCTACACAAAAGCTGAAAGATTGCCTAATGCCTTCAGTGCAAAGTGAGATTAAAGAGGAAATATAAATGATACATGCATGATCTCATGCATACATGGGGTACTGATTCTGACAATGTCAAGTAAGCTGAGCTTCATTTATTGAGAAATCACATAAGTGGTTGTGATTCAGGCAAACAAACACAGGATGATCTAGTGCATTTAGTCATTCCACTAAAGAAGAAGGATTGTCCTGAAAAGAGCATCAACTCAGAACCCTGATGCAAGAAAAGTCTCTTTCTAAACAAGAGACAAAGAACTTTATTTATATCTTTTGAAGAGACCCTCAAGTCTATAAACTGAGTGGGACTTCACCAAGGGCAGTGAGCTATGGGGAGTCAACTGGAGTGACCCAAGGGATGTAGTGAGCTATCCTTGAACTTTTGTAATGGCAGTGAGCCAGGGATAGAGTGACTATGCCTGAACCACTGTAATACACTGTTAGTGAAGTTTAGTAGATTTTTGTATGAGTAGAAACATGTCGGTGTATGCTCCTTGGACGTAGCCCTTAGTGGTGAACCAAGTAAAAATTGTTGTTTCATCTCTTTCCATATGAATGCTTCATTACTGGTCATATCTATCATACAGGTTTAACTAGTTCCTACCAATGTGGGAACAAGATCCTTTTTTTAAAGAAAAAGTTGAAACCCTGATTCAGCCCTCCCCTCTCAGGGTGTCCTGGGGTCCTATATGGGCATCTCACTAAATATTTTCTAACTCGTCTTGCTACTACCAATAAGATAGTGGATAGACCACTAAGGTAGAGATAGATATAAAAGAAGGAAGATCCATAAGGTGGTGGACATCACAGAGTAGCTAGGAGTGTATCAGGAGGTGGTCAATGTTTTGACTTATTACCACCACCACAATAATGAGGTCTATGTCAGGCTTAGGGAGCTAGTAGACTGGGGGAAAACTGCATGTAGTTGAGGAATAAGACCCACGGGCTCCAGGAAGAATCCTAGGTATGATCTATTCCTATTATACCTCAGCTATAGTATTTATATACATAGGTTATATTCATTACTTTATTTCCAGATATCTTGTACCAGACCTTGATATTTTGGTTGTACCATTGATTTGACCCTTACTCATTGAGACACCTACTGGAGAGGACTCGATGATCACACATTTATTCCAAATGTGTGACCTGACCCTTGGAGGTGAAAGTTTCGGTTGGAACATCTTGGTGGTAGCGTCGAGGCCTTATAATGTCATTATAAGTACGAATTAGTTATCATCAACCTATTCCCATATTGAAAGTTTTAGGAGAAGGGTATGGGGTGTCGGCAACAGTGGAATGATGTTTTCCTTTTTTAGTGAAAAGGAAACCCAAGAAGCACAAGATAGACTCATTCATAGGAGGGTGAAGCTGATTACTCATTAATTGGATTTCTTGAACCTCAATGTAGCATATTTTATAAGATTTTAGTTTCCAACAGTAGTGGTGGAGTATGAGGATATATTTCTTTAAGATGTTCCATGTTTACCTCCCTAATGAGAGATAGACTTATGCATTGATTTACACCTTGTGATGGCATCGATATCATCACCATCATATCAAATGGATCTTATAGATCTTCGTAAGCGGAGGTTACAATTGAAGGACATGTAGAGTACAAGCTTCATGATACCCAGTCTCTCACCCTAGATGACCCTAGTTTTGTTTTCCAAAAAGATAGATGGGAGAGTGAGGTTGTGTGTGGACTACCAGCACTTGAACTAGGTGGCTGTAAAAAACAAGTATCCTCTACCTAGGATTGATGACCTCTTTGATCATTTGAGAGGTGATTGATGGTTCTCGAAGGATGACCTCAGATCAGGCTATCACCAATTGCTAGTACGAGATGAGGATATATAGAAGATATATTTCATTTGTCATTATGGTAACTATGAGTACATTGTGATTCCCTTTTTAATGATGAAAACACTAGTAGTGTTCATGGGACTCATGAACTAGATATTTTAGATTTACTTAGGCATATTCATGGTAATCTTCAATGATGATATCCTTGTGTACTCAACATCTGAGAAGGAGCACATGAGACACTAAAGGATGGTTATGGATGTACTCTGAGAACACCAGCTTTATGCAAAACTCTCAAAGTGATAATTCTATATTCTGAAAGTCCACTATTTTGGAGATGTTATCTCATTGTATGGAGTGGCAGAGGACACATCCAAGGTTAAGTCAGTGTTAGAATGGGAGCCACATAATAATGTGACAGAGGTGTGGAGGTTCCTCGTGATAATTGGCTATTATAAGACATGAATACCTACTTTATCTAGTATATCAGCACCTGTAAAAACTTTGAGTTGAAATGGGATTCCTTTAGTGTGGACAGATAAGTTCATCAGTCTTTTTAGTAGTTGAGATACGGTTTGATGAGCGCTCTGATCTTGAGATTACCATAAGTGGGGTCGAGTATGTGTTCTTCGATGATGCATCAGGAACTGGGATCAATTTTGTCCTAATGTAGAGGAATGTGGTGATTTCCTATGGTTTGATCTATTTGAGACAACATTATTAGAACTAAACAACCCATGATGTTGATTTAGTAGTTGTATTCTTCGTGTGAATGATGTGGCAACACTACCTGATGGGTGAGCAGTTTATCTTCTAATCCGGTCATAAGAGTCTCAAGTATATCTTATCTCATAAAGATATGATCATGATATATAGGTGATGTGTAGATTAACTCTAGGACTATTCCTTTGATATTTTGTATACTCTTGGGAAGGGCAATGCAGTGGGAGATTCTCTCAGAAGGAGATCTAGTTCGTAGTTTCTGAACGAGGTGTTGGAGCAGTTGGCCTCATTATGGTTATACTTTGTGGATTGAGGTGGCTCATCTTACCTATATTTAATGGTTGTTACCCCTCCACTCTTATAATGATTCAGGGAGACACATATTGTGGATATTGACTGTGAGACACTATGTTCCAAGATATCCATAGGGCATGCTCCTAATATATATTCATAAGTTGGGGAGCACATCATTATTTTTAGAGGACGCACAATAGTACAGTGGAATTGCGGTAAGATGTTTTGAGGGAGTTTTATACAACTCCATTGTTGGTATATCCAGGTGTGGTGAAGATGTACTGGAACCTTTGATGTCAGTTTTGGTGGCTTGGGATGAAAAAAGAGTGTTATAGATTTTTTTTCTTGATACCTTACTTGTCAACAAGTGAAGGCTAAGCACTAGGTTCCAGCATGTTTAGCTCAACACATTGAAGTGCCAAAATTGAAGTCAGATGGGATATCGATGGACTTTATGAAGAGTTTAACACATATTTCTAGGGTACACGATTACATCTGGGTGATCATTGAACAAATAAAAAATTCATCTCACTGCCTAGCTATCCGAGAGAAGAGTTCAGTAGAGAGCTTGGGACACCTCTACATACAAAAGATAGTTCGACTTTATGGAGTCCCATTGAAAATAGTTTGATACTATGATGCATGTTTTACATCTCAGATATGGAAGGGATTATAGGAGGTTTTCGAGACCCAGTTATGCAGGAGAACAGAATTTTACCCACAGAAGGACGACCAGACCGAGTGGACCATTTAGGTTCTGTAGGAAATGATGTGGTCTTGCATGCTAGAATCCGTCCATAGTTGGGAGCACCACTTACCACTTGTGGAGTTCACGTAAAACAACAGCTAACATTCCACCATTGATATGGCTCTATTTGAGGATTTTTACAAGAGACCCTAAGGGTCACCAATTTGTTGGACTGAACCTGGAGAGTCGGTACTCATGGACCTAGAGTTACTTCAAGATACTACTAAGAATGTGAGAATTATCTAGGAGTATATGAATTCTATATAGATCCATTATATGTATTATACTGATTGGTGGATGAGTCCTTTGGATTTTGAGGAAGGATACCACAAGTTCTTATGCGTTTCACCTTGATGCAGATTATAGATATTTCACTGAGGTAGCATGTTATCTCGAATGTTTATCATCCCTTTTTATATACTATATGGAGTTAGAAAGGTGGTGTACAACTTATCTCTACCCCCATAGTTGGATCAGGTACAAGAATTCTTCCACATGACATAGTTGGAGAGGTATGTGCATGACCCATCACACGTCATCGACTGGCGAAAGATGGACATTGAGGATGGAGCGACATTTCCGGAGTACCCATTGAAGATCGAGGATCGATAGGATATGATCCTTTGTGGGTGAGATATTACATTGGTGTGTATCTAGTGGTGGCATGGGAATCTCTAGGAGAGCACATGGGAGATAAATGCATAGATTCGTGCATAGTACCGACATATTTTTGAGTAGCCTTTTTTCGGATTCTCAGTGACGTAAAGCCCCAAGGTTAGTAAAATTTAATGTGATGAGTTTCCCATGTATTATTTTTAAATATTATATGGATCAATTTTGAGACTAGGTACTGAGATGGCCTGAGATTCTAAGGCCCTATGTTCTAAGAATATTTTTTTAAAAAAATATTAAAATATTAAATAGCACGAGTGCACATTTTCCTTAAAAAAGTAGAATAACATTTAAATGGGTTCCTAGATCAGAAATATAAGGGAATAATTGCATTCAGAGTAGTGGCTTTACCCTAGGAATGACATAATGTTTGATGGTGCGGGTCAACTATAAAAAGTATTCATGAGAATTTTTAGTGAATAAAATAAATTGAGAATTTATTTTATATTTCTGTTTCATTGATGCAACAACACAAAGATTTTTTTTCTTATAAATAAACTTTTAAGTATAGATCCCTGGTTAGGACCATAACCCTAGAATTCTATGGATCCTCTATAGAAAAAACCCTAAAGATTTATCTAGGTGGGGAATGACATAAATGTGGATTTATGATCAAAAAACTCCATTATAGATAGATCTCACTAGAAGCAATCAGTCTTCAATAGCGAGCGATCCAATTTATAGGTAGGATATGTTATTTTGGATTGACTTTCTCATTCTTATATTCAACGATGAATGCAAATTAACCAATGAATAGGTTGATCCGTGATTCAGTCAATGTTTGTGAGATGGGTTTTAATTTTGGGATTTAGGGTTTTTATTATTATTTTAATTATTTATTGTTCCTAAGGGAATGGATCGAGATCAGAAAAAACAATGGCCAAGGTTCTCTCCTCATATTCATTCATTGGGATTTTCTCCCCTGCTATATCTATGTGTGTTATTTATTCTTTGATGCATTTAGGAACTATCAATCGTTGTGCCTTCATTTCTTGGAACAACGATCTGATATTCAAGAACTTGTATCAGGACAACCTAACTGAGGTACGATAGTGACAATGATGGAAGAATAGAAGTGATTTTAGAGAATTCAATCTTTGGCTAAAATGCGTCATAATTGATTTAATTTTTTTTGAGACAATTGAAGGTCTAGATGTAACACCCCGAGATTTTATGAAAAATGTTCTTTTTAATTTGATAGATGTCTTGTGTTGTACGCTACCCCAAAAGGATCTTTCACTACACGCATCCCTGACTTGGCTGGCATTACACGCAATTGTGGCCTTCCACGATAGCGTGTGTTGTACGCAATACCGAGTTTCACTAAACAATGATATGTTATATAAAATAGCCATTATGAAAAGTAATACCAACTTTTTGAAATTCTATAAATTTTATCTTTCAAAATGGTATTCATTTTTGGATTTGGAATATCAAAATTATCATATGGTGAATTTTTTGTATTTTTCAGAAATCTTTCAAATTTTGATGAATAGTGAAAACACTAGGTTACTATTTAAAAATATACTTTTTATTTAAATAATTATTTATTTTAATTTAATTTATTTTAGGTCAAAATTGACACATAATACCTATATAAGTTCAATTTAATTCATTGGAGTCATTTTATAATAATTCTAGACATATAAAAATTTTATTAAACATTTCACCTTCTTTTACACACCTCCTAGGAGAGTTTGAAAATATACATAAAACATAATTTTACTGCTTATGTGATTGGGATTTAGAAAATCCGAGAGACAAGGTTAATATCAAGTAGTAAAATTTAGTTCAATAAGATAAAAATAATTTTTGGTGTATAGTAACATTTTACTTTTATTTACCACGGTTAAAAGTAAATAGGGTAATTAAGGGTAAAAAATGATATTAATATTACCCTAACACATGTCCTAATTATATTGGATAACTGTAATTCGACCAAAAAATACCTTAGGAATAAAATATTACCCTTTAGGACCACTTGGATTAGATTAGTACACTTATTATTATTTTATTTAAAGAAGAGTTAAAATAGTTAAAATCAAAGTTTAGTAACTAAAACATTTTTAATATATGGTTATACATATGATAAATTAGACTATAAATATGAATTATAAAGATATAAATATTTCCTACATAATGGTATTTTATTTATAATTTTTAGACATTAAATAATTTAATTTATTTATGACACAATGATGATGTAGTAATTACCTTATTAATAAAATATTAACATAATTGATGTTATAAATACCCAAATAAATGTAATTTGAGAATTTTTATGAATTAAACTAATTTTATAGGTAAATATGACATGTTATTAATGATTAAATTAACTTTTTTCGAATTAATAATGTTTTCATAAGTTTTACAAATATCAATTACCAAATAGTGTCAAAATTGACATAAAATTGTTTTTAAAACAAATATTATATTATTAATTGTTATTTTATTCCTAAAAATATAAGGTTCGGCCAAATGAGTTAGATATGGTTATATATATTAATAATGAACCACTTGGGGTTCTTTTGGCATGTTTTAGTAATTTTATTAAGCAAATAGTGTAAGAAAACAAGAAGACACGGTAAAAGTTAAATTATGTAACATAGAGTTAAATCTAAATGATAAGGTTAAAATAGTAACCTAAACTTGCCTAAAACCTATTGGTTGAGAGGATTTTGACCCATACCCACTTTATATTCTAAATAAATCAATTTTTAGCTATTATAAACCGAATATGACTTTATTATAAAATAATATTTTCTGTTTTTCCAAAGGTGCCCCTCTCCTCCCTTATAAAAAGGGCACCCCTTCCCTCTTCTCTTCACACACTTTTGAGTCTTGAAGCTCATCCAAACCCTTAAATTAATCTTCTAAACCTATATATTTGTATCATAGATGTTCTGGTCTTCTCAAAATACCAACTCTATTTCCCTAAGAAGAAGTTTAATGAGGTGCGTCGAGGAAGAGGTAATCTCTTCTACCGACTCATTCAAATTTATTTCTTCTTCTACTTCCTCTTATTTAGTTGTTTCATTATAAAGTAATAACATAATTATTAATTATATAATGATATGTTATTATAAATATTAAACAACCCTATTTAACCTTCTACCCATCCTATGGAAAACAAAATCACCGCGCATGCGTACGTACGGAATACCGTCTCCACACCGTGGTGTAATCTGTTTTTCCACCACCACACTACTTGGATGGGTATAATGGTGTAAATAATAACAATATATGATTATTATAAAATCATAATTATTCTAATATATTATATCATCCACTCCAATTCTATTCAATAAATATGGAAATGATATCATTGCTCGTGCGTACATACGGATTACCGTCTCCACGACGTGATGAGATTCATTTTCCATGTTAACAATTCAAGAATGATTATAAAGTATATATAATAAGTAATCATGAAATATATGACATAATAATACTAGTGGATTTATGTATATTTATGTATGTCATCTACTTAATTCCATTCATGTCAATAAGGAAATGAAAACAGCGTTCATGCGTACGTACGACCTACCGTCTCCATGAACGGTGTATTTCATTTAATTTATCTATCTATTATATATATACTGAATATATATGATATATAAATCCTGATTTAAATTCTTTAAGTAATTAAATCATGATATAAGTAATAATAATATCAAGAACAACAAGACCAAACAAATACAATAAATAAAACAATTTTACCCAAAACATTGCTTTAACATGGAATTTACAAAAGAACAGGTAATATAAAGTCATAAGTGAACAATATATGATATAATAACAATGAATATGATTCTGTAATAAGTAAATGACATTATTTAAATCATTATACAGGAGGTTTGGATAAGTACGAAACATATCATACCTAAGGTAGGGGATAATAATTCCAATCTCATTCTTATATGAGATTGTTTATTCCTAAGTATTTACTGGGGTTATGTTTACTATCCATGTCCATATGTTGTCAAAATGTTTTCATAAAATGTTTAGTTTTCTTCAATGTATGTTTAAGTTCATTTTTAACTTTTTTTTACTTTTACCACATCGTATGGATGGAATCTTTCTTTTGTTTACCACACGAGGTACTTTTTGACTTTTCCGGCAAAAGTACGAGAAGAATGTTTTTTTAACTTATACGACATGAACAGATTTTTCTAGTTTCATAACGCCTCATTTTTATGAATCTTACTCTACAATATTTAATGATTATTTTCAACAAAATTATTTTCTTTGAAAATCGCACGGCATTTTGTGAAAAGAAACTGATTTTGAAGAAGGGATATTTTCCTCAAGAATTCATTTCAAGTGTTTTATCAAAACCATTTTCCATATAAGATGGCATTATTTCATATGTGTATGTTTCAAGTATAGTTTCTATTTGATTTAAATGGTTTCACTTTTCTTATGATGAAATGATAACCATTTTTTTGTATGGATCATGTCATGATGGGATGATGTTTATGAAACACATTTTATAATTACGGTAATGATGAATGATTAATGTTAATGTTATGGCACAAGTAAGAATGATTTCATTATGAGATGGGTGGGACCTATATCTCCCTCCAATGCATTGGGTAAAGATTTATATATCATGAGATAGACATGGCTGGAATGGTAAGTTAATCTGGTTCAGTGTTACAAGACTGAAATGATGAGTGAACTCGATTCAAAAAGGGACTTTATCCACTAAGATGGTCTTGGCAGCAATGTCTTGGCAGCAATGTCTTGGCTACTATGGAAATCATATCATGTGATTAATGGTTTTCCTCAATTAAATGTTTTCTTCCCATTATATTTTATCATGATTGGTGTTCCATTATGATATACGCCTTAAGTACTTCCAAGATTTATGTCTTTGCTCAAGATTTTGATGTTTAGATTTTATGTTCAAGTTTTTGCATTCAAATGTTTATGGATTGTTTTATATTCTCTATGTTTACCCTTACTTGGAATTTGATCTCACCAGTTTTATGTTTTCTTTTCCATAGGATATAAAGAAAGGTTTTAGGTAAGAAAATAATAGGGGAATATCTTTATGGGAGATTTTGAAGATCGTTCACCACGATTAGAAGATTATATTCTAAGTTTCCAAAGACACTAAAATATTACTGTCCTTTGGTGTTTGTTTTTGTTATGTATTAAGTATTCTTCAAAAGTAATGTAGTGTCCATGTACGTCAATCTATGGGTCTCTACAGTTGGTATCAAAGTTTTAGTTTAGTCAAACTTTGGAAACTAGGATGCGAGAACTTTAGTTAGATCCCTAGAGATATTTTTAATGTATGTCTAGGGATGTCCCTAAGGTTAAGTATAAGTATAGGTTATTGTCCTAGAATTATGATAATGTTATTAAAATTAAACCTAAGATGTTAGATATTTAAGTTAATCCCCCTTGATTAGGATTTTTTCCTCTCACGCTATTCTTTTAGGGTTTTAGAAAATGGCTGGAAACCGGAAGATTCAGGATAATGGAGGATATGATGGACAATGGAATGATATTCTTCATAAGCAACCAAATTAAACTGGATCTGAAAGTCCAGATATCTTTATTATGCCTAATCAGAAATCTCATAATATGATCAATAATCTCAACTTTGGTAAGTTTCCCGACCCAGCTAATAAGAGAAAGATGGAGTTCCATGATGATCATAGTGGAAAGAAAGTTCAATTTCCCTCATGTAAATCATGTGGGAAGAGGCATCCGGAAGAATGTTTCGGAGGAACTGGATGATGCTTTGGTTGTGTAAAAAAAGGACAAAAAGCCAGTAAGTGCAAAGGAAAGTGTTCAGTTAACACCATGGACAAGGATAATGGTATTACTATGACATCAACAATGATTAAATGTTTTCAATGTGGAATGTATGGGCATTTTGAAAACCAATGCCCTAAGGGAAAGTCTCATGAAGAGAATCAGAATGGTCGTATGGGTAGTATTTATGTTGATGATGATGAAGAGACTATAAATGATATGTGAGATGAAATAATTGTTGAAGCTCAGTCAATGTCTTAAGAAGGTAGTGGAATGATTTATTTTTATCAAGAGTTATGTTGTATAGGTAATGGTAATATGGAATAAAGATACATCTAAGGATTGTTACACTATTGTTTTTCCTAAAGTATTTGAAAGTATGTGTTGAATGGTACTAGTAACCATGAAAGGTTATTCAGATATTTTTGGAAAGTCGATGATATGTGCATAAAGAAGGGATACAAAGATAATGAAATATTTGATAGTATTCATGATATCATGACAGATATAAGGACTAAGTGATATTATGGTTTGAGTATATAAATTTTTTGGGATTTTGGTATGTGGAAAGAGTTAACTTTTGACAACATTCATGTTTTCACTAAGGTTCAATGGGTATTCATTTTTCAAGAGAATACATGATTAAGGTATTCACATGTTTGTAAATTTACCAACAAGATATATCGTATGATATATGGGGGATAAATAATGGTATTCACATTCTCGGCAGAGGACATTTCTAGTAATTGTTTTCTTTATACTATGAGCTTGGACAGAAGTATTTTGGATAAGCCTAAAGATTGGAATGTATTATGTTGGACACAAGTTAGTATTGTTTAAGGATATAACTTTTTCTATATTATTGATGGAATGTTATAATAATGTAGTTTTAGAAAAAGGACAACCTGCAGGATGAGCGACAACTCGTCGCGTCGGACAAGGCTGTGGGAATCGAACCCACAACCAAAGTGCGACATGCCTTTATCACCTACCACTGGCCTACAGGAAGTCCCTAGTTAGTAGAAACTAGTTTTATTATATTAAGAAGTATGATATATGAAGTATAAGTCCATTTTAGGAACCATATATGATTAATCTCACTATAGATGGACTTATGTATTTTTGATAACTTTTTCTAACCTTTTGTTTGAGACAGATGGAATGACTTATCATTCTATCGCATGATCTTCTAACACTTCACAGATGACAAATTAAACATCATTTCTTTAATAGATGAAGTGGAAATTGTCCAAGGAATGACCAATGGTGAGATTGTACCAAAATCAAGAAAGTATTTCTTCTAATTCCAATTTCTTCAACATTAGGGAAATGATCTTGAAAACCAAAAATGTTGTCCTAGTGCCCTTATATCTGATGAATCATATGGTACCTTATATCATCACAAATTTATGGATCTATGATTATTGGCTTTTTCATTTCCATGTTCTCTACCACTCTCCATCAGAACTTGAGGGTTATATTTCTCTTCCATATCCATATTTTCACTTATGTTCTCCTATGTGGAAACCCAGTGATTAGTTAATTTGGGTGACTGTTATGTTTCATACTTTAGTTTTTAAATATATGTTTTGGTATTCCTTTTTATGATGTGGGTTTCTATTAAAACTTTCGAGTAGTAAACCATTTATAACCTCAACGAATTTCGAGGGTGAAATTCATTTTAAGGGGGGTAGAATGTAACACCACAAGATTTTATGAAAAATGTTCTTTTTAATTTCATTGATGTATTGAGTTCTATGCTATACCAAAAGGATCTTGCAATACTCATATCCCTGACTTGGCTGGCATTACATGCAATCGCGACCTTCCACGATAGCATGTGTTGTATGCAATACCGAGTTTCACTAAACAATGATATGTTATATAAATTGGCCATTATGAATAGTAATACCCACTTTTTGAAATTTTATAATTTTTAACTTTCAAAATGGACTTCATTTTTGGATTTGGAATATCAATATTAGCCTCGGGTGAATTTTTGTTATTTTTCTGAAAACATTCAAATTTTGATGAATAGTGAAAACACTGGGTTACTATTTAAAAACCAACTTTTTATTTAAATAATTATTTTTTTTATTTTTTTTATTTTGGGTCAAAATTGATTCATAATTCTTATATAAGTTCAATGCAATTCATTGGAGTCGTTTTATAATAATTTTTGACATATAAAAATTTTATTAAACTTTTCACCGTCATTTACCCACCTCCTAGGAGAGTTTGAAAATTTACATAAAAATTAATTTTACCACTTCTGTGAGTGGAATTTCGAAAATTTGAGAGACACGATTAATATCAAGGAGTAAAATGTGGTTCAATAAGATAAAAATAATTTTTGGTGAATAGTAACTTTTTGCTTTTATTTACCACGGTTAAAAGTAAATAGGGTAATTAAGGGTAAAAAATGATATTACTATTACCCTAACACATGTCCTAATTAAATTGGATAAGTGTAATTAGACCAAAAATAACTGTAGGAATAAAATATTATCCTTTAGGTCTTCTTGGATTATATTAGGACACTTATTATTATTTTATTTAAAGAAGAGTTAAAATAGTTAAAATCAATTTTTAGTAACTAAAGAATTTTTAATATATGGTTATAAATAAGATAAATTCGATTATAATTATTAATTAGAAATATAAAAATATTTTCTACATAATTGTATTTTATTTATAATTTTTAGATATTAAATAATTTAATTTATTTATGACACAATGATGATGTAGTAATTACCTAATTAATGAAATATTAACATATTTGATGTTATAAATACCCAAATAAATGTAATTTGATAATTTTTTTGAATTACACTAATTTAATTAGTTAATATGACATGTTATTAATGATTAAATTGACTTTTTTAGAATTAATAATGATGTTATAAGTTTCAAAAATATCAATTACCAAATAGTTGCAAAATTGACATAAAATTGTTTTTAAAACCAATATTATATTATTAATTGTTATTTTATTCCTAAAAATCTAAGGTTAATCAAAATGACTAATATAAGGTCATATATATTAATAATTAACCACTTGGGGTTCTTTTGGCTTGTTATAGTAAGTTTATTAACCATATAGTGTAAGAAAACAAGAAGACACGGTAAAAGTTAAATTATGTAACTTAGAGTTAAATCTAAATGATACGGTTAAAAGAGTAACTTAAACTTGTCTAAAACCTATTAGTTGAGAGTATTTAGACCCATCCCCACTTTATATTCTAAATAAATCAATTTTGAGATATTATAAACCGAATATGACTTTATTATAAAATAATATTTTAAGTTTTTCCAATGGTGCCCCTCCCACCCCTTATAAAAATAGCACTCGTTCCCTCTTCTCTTCACACCCTTTTGAGCCTTGAAGCTTGGAAAAACCCTCCCAATTCCTCTTCTAAACCTATATAGTTATATAATAGTGGTTCGGGTCTTCTCAAAAGACCAAATTTGTTTCCCTAAGAAGAAGTTTAAAGAGGTGCGTCGAGGAAGAGGTAATCTCTTCTACCGACTCTTTCAAGTTTCATTATTCTTCTACTTACTCTTCTTTAGTTGTTTCATTATAAAGTAATAACATAAGTATTACTTATATACTGATATGTTATTATAAATATTAAACTACCCTATTTCACCTTATATCCATCCTATGGAAAACAAAATCACTCCGCGTGCGTACGTACGGAATACCGTCTCCACGTCGTGGTGTAATCTGTTTTTCCACCACCACACTACATGGATATGTATAATGTTGTAAAGAATAACTATATATTATTATTATAAAATCATACTGATTCTAAGATATTATTTCATCGAATCCAATTCCATTCAATAAATATGGGAATGATATCATCGCTCGTGCGTACGTACGGATTACCGTCTCCACGACGCGATGAGATTCATTTTCCATGCTAAAAATTAAAGAATGATTATAAAGTATATATAATAAGTAATCATGAAATATATGAAATAATAATTCTACTATATTTATTTATATATATATATATTTATGTCATCTACTTAATTCCATTCAAGTCAACAAGGAAAGGAAAACAGCATTCATGCGTACGTACGGCCCACCGTCTCCATGAACGGTGTATTTCATTTCATTTATATATCTATTATATATATATATACTGAATATATATGATGTATAAATCATTATTTACATTCTTTAAGCAATTAAATCATGATATAAGTAATAATAATATAACGAACAACAATTCCAAACAAGTACGATAAATAAAACGATTTTACCCAAAATGTTGCTTTAACATGGAATTTACAAACAAATGGGTAATATAAAGTCATAAGTGAACCATATATGATATAATAACAATTAATATGATTCTATAATAAGTAAATGAAATTATTTAAATCATTATAATGGAGGTTTGTATAAGTACGAAGTCTATCGGACCTAAGGTAGGGGACAATTATTTCAATCTCATTCTTATCCGAGATTGTTTATTCGTAAGTATTTACTGGGGTTATGTTTATTATCCATGTCCATATGTTCTCAAAATGTTTTTATAAAATGTTTAATTTTCTTCCATGTATTTTTAAGGTCATTTTTACCTTTTTTACTTTTACCACATCGTATGGAAGGAATCTTGGTTTTGTTTACCATACGAGGTACTTTTTTACTTTTCCGGAAAAAGTACGAGAAGAACGTTTTTTTAAATTATACAGCATGAACAAATTTTTACTATTTCATAAAGCCTCATTTTCATGAAGCTTACTCTAGAATATTTAATTATAATTTTCAACAAAATTATTTTCTTTGAAAATTGCACGGCGTTTTGTTAAAAGAAACTGATTTTGAAGAAGAAGGGATATTTTCCTCAATAATTCATTTCAAGTGTCTTATCAAAACCATTTTCCATATAAGATGGAATTATTTCATATGTGTATGTTTCAAGTATAATTTCTCTTTGATTTACATGGTTTCAATTTTCTTATGATGAAATTATATCCATTTTTTGTATGGATTATGTTATGATGGGATGATGTTTATGAAACCCATTTTATAATTTGGGTAATGATGAATGATTAATGTTCATGTTGTTGAAAAAATAAGAATGATTTCATTAGGATATGTGTGGGACCTATATATCCCTCAAATTCATTGGGAAAAGATTTATATCTCATGAGATAGACATAGCTGGAATGGTAAGTTAATCTGGTTCAGTGTTACAGGACTGAAACAAGGAGTGAACTCGATTCAGAAAGGGAATTTGTCTACTAAGATGGTCTTGGCAGAAATGTATTGGCTAATATGGAAATCATATCATGTGATTAATGGTTTTCCACAATTACATGTTTTCTTCCCATGCTATTTTATCATTATTGATGTTCCATTATGATATATGCCTTATATACTTCCAAGATTTATGTCTTTGCTCTAGATTTTGATGTTTAGATTTTATGTTCATGTTTTTTCATTCAAATGTTTATGGATTGTTTTATATTCTCTATGTTTACCCTTACTGAGCATTTGAGATCACCCTTTTTATGTTTTCTTTTCCCTAGGATTTAAAGAAAATTTTTAGGTAAGAAAAAAATAGGGGAAGATCTTTATGGGAGATGTTCATGATCTTTCACCACGATTAGAAGATTATATTCTGAGTTTCCAAAGACACTAAACTATTATGGTCCTTCGGTGTTTTTTTGTTATGTATTAAGTATTCCGAAAAATTAATTTAGTGTCCATGTACATCAAGCTATGGGTCTCTACACTAGAACCCTTCGTTTGGGAGTTAGGGTTGTGAAATGGAACTCGATATTGATTTTTTACGTGAACCAAGGACTGGAGAGGAACCTGATGATCAGTCGAGGCAAGCGGGAGGAAGAACTAGAATTTCTAGAAAATCTAGAACACGCATCATGTAGCCTAGTAGACACGACTTGTGATCATTGTTGGACCACTCAGCATGTACACTAGGAAGTACATGAGTACGGGGTGGAGTACATGAGTTTCCTATACATCGTATACTCCACAATACGATGTGACCTGGACCAGATACATAGTCTACCCCATGTATTGGTACAAGGTCATGAGGACATGAGTTGAAATCATGTGCTGGAACATGACCAGAGCACACGAGCGGACCCTGGATAGAAGGACATGGCATGTGACTACTTTTACATGTCATGTAACCATCTTGTACATGAAATGTTCTAAATACATGTGATGTTTTACACTAGCGATACCCAGGGTCAAGGAACATGGTGTGTGACCCTACTACATGTTGTGTACCCCTTTCTTCATGGATTGATTGTCTTGTCCTTTGTATCTTAGACAAGTATTGTTAGGTTTCCTTACCTTAATCATTTTCCTTTAAGGTAGGTGCGAATTATTTTTTACTAATAGGAATATGATCCTTTAAACATGACTTTTTTGGATAGAGTTGTGGAATCTTTCGAGAGTCCCAGAGTGGGATCCTCAATTAATTATTCACTCCCTAGGTTGAGTCTTCAGTATTGACATGACCAAAATTATAGGGTGTAGATCATCTACTTAGTGGATTAATATATATTTATTTTTTAGTATCACCCAATGGCCATGGCTATGATCCTAATCTATGTGTCTTGTCTCAATTCAGATCTGTTAGTGTGTCTCTGTCATGATTGTTCCCGAAGAATAGTAATTCTCGAATAGGCATCATGTCTACTATCAGACTCAGGAGTGTGTTATCTTGGATGAGTGCTTTGAGGAATCTTTGAGTTAAATCCATATTTTTGGTATGCAGTAGTCATGACATACCTTTAGACTATGTGTCTTAGATTTATTATATATGGATATTCTTATATGTGATGTAGACATATACTTGTGTAGAGCTAATTATATATTTCCTTTGTGTATTGCTTTGTGGTTTTGGGGTTTCCTGCTATGTATTTTTATACTCGCTCCTATATAAGAAGTTCTCGCACATGTCATGACTTTTGCAGATGAGCGACCTTTTGACTAATTCCTAGAAAGACTAAGACCAAATAGAGATTTCTGAGATTAGGCAAGCTGAGGTGTTCCTATGACAACTAGCATCAGTCCCAGTACCTTTTGTTTATAGTCTACACTTGTGGTTTACAGATTCTATTTGGTGGGATTTTATTCTATCGTAGTTTAAATTACTTTCTTGAAATTCATGTCATACTCTGTTGGTTGGGATATTTTGGTATGCATGCATTTTTTACTTATTGGTTTTTATATTTCATTATTTTGTGGGCTTCGAGATGTGTGCATGCATACAAGTACATATGAAATTCCTCCCTTGTTAGTGATATGACTAATCTTTTCTAGTCACCATCCCCTGGCCTATTGGAGGTGGGATCAGGGAGTCATGAAATGGGCCCCAATGTGACGTGTCATGACATAGAACCCTTCTTATAGATATCATACATAATACCATTCTTCATAACCTGGTAAAGGAAACATAACAAATAGTGAGAAAATATGCTTAGTTATGGTAAGAATATGAGATATCAAACTATGATAATATGATAACATATGAAAATAATAAGGGAATGTGATCATGAACATAACTTATGGAGTTCGTACCCAACCAACCATATACCATAAAATTGTTTCATGGAATAAAAAATTATCATTTCCAAAAACATGGACCAAAAGAGTGATAAATCATCATAAATTAGTCATTAAACATAATATCATGTCATAAAAGTGTGTCACCATCATGTATATTGAAAACCATTTTATATGTCTTGGATAACTACCATGACCATCAACATAGTCGATCAGGATTCATCTCATATTTCATAATTTGGATCAAGACCCACATGTTTCCCATAAGGGATCAGGACACACTTGATTCCCATTATGGATCAAGCCCATTGACTTTTCCCATTTTTATATAATGAGATATAAAGATTTACTGAATTCATTAGAGGTAAATATGGTTCCCACCCAACTCATAATGAAAACTATACTTATATGTGACACAATATCATAAATTAATAATTATATCACCACATCTTAACCCATGTAATAAAAAGGGTTTCATAAACATTTCATCAATTCAGTATAGAAAACCCCATGAAATAAAAATGTGTTTCTTAAACATTTAATCCACATAGACATTAACCATGAAGAGAAATAATAATTATGATATCATTCAATCTTTTCCCTTTTAAAGTATAATGTCATCTTAGGTGGAAAATGGTTTTAAAAGATAAATTGGAACATTTATTCAGTAAAATATAATTTTCACTTTTAAAAAAAAAATTAAAATTATAAAACATTTTCAAATTTATTTTCTTTGAATACAAATTTGGAAACATATAAAATAACCTTTAAAAATTGTTAAAACATATCTTGAAAAAAAAAATAACCATACCATTTTAAAAATAACTAAAAACTCATAAACTAATTTGGAAATAATTTTCATTGAAAATATGAATTGAATATTATAAAGGAATCATTAAAATATTGAGTGGTCATGATGGTAGAAATTGTATTCATGTCATACATGTTAAATCAAAGATTCCTTTCATATATTCAGAAAATGCCTGATGGGTAGTTTTTGGGAAACAGGGTGAAGATTATTTTAATTTATTTTTTAAAAATTAAAATTTTATTTAAATTTTATTTAAATAATCATCATGAGAATTTTTAAAAATAGTAATTTTTATTTTTTTATAAAATATTATTTTTGAAGAAAATAGATTTTTGACCAAAGAGATAAATAAAGTTAGGCTTCTTTAAGAACAATCTTTTGATATATTGTGTACATAAATAGAGGAAAATTAAGTAAAAACACTTATTCTCATTGTATAATAATATGATAATAAAATAAATGAGTTCCTTGAGATTTAAATTATAATATTCCATCATTGGGATCATAATCATGAACAATCTCGATAAATATTGAGATTGTAACATAAAACACTCACAATTTTGGAAACCCTGAATTGTAAGCCCCATGAAAGAATAACATTAATATATAATTATACTATAATAGAAATAAATACATTCATTATATTACATATAAAGGGGGCTATATTTATACATTTTAAAATAAGATAGGTTTATAACACAACACTTGTCTCAAAGAAGGAAAATTGAAGAAAAAATCAATTACTGCATTGGTAACATTTGAACTATAACCCCCATGGAAGATAGATAATCAAATTGTTATGTAAATACAAATAAATTTAAGGATAATTATCATAAAATAAATTCATGGGTAGTACATACAACACAAAAATGAAATTGGTTGTAAATATGGCATATGTCTCAAAGGAGTAAAAAGTGGGTAAGACATCCCTTACAATATGTCTTAAATTCCTTCATACATGTTCAAAACTCCTATGTAATAAATATAAGATCAATATATATTTATTAAATAACCATAATTATATTCATCATCCCATATATTATTTTATTATTATCTTTTATTACCCATTTATTAATAAATTCATGCTATAGTCATGTTTCGAGTAATTAGTGGTTTGTTTTTTATGTATTTTTTGATTTTGTATTTTTGGTCCTAATACTTTCTCATCCATCCATATTATACATAATTTAAATCATGAAATAAATATTACATATATTTATTATAACTAAATATATTGTAATCCATGAAATTTAGATATAGAGGATGAAACACTTGGTTAATGGAGACAATAGGTCGTACAAAAGCATGAACATTGTTCCCATTTTCTCAATAGATGAAATGAAATAAAGGTATATAATATATTACCAATATATAATAATATTTATTAAATATATATTAAATGTTTATATTTAAGCCTATCTTTATTACCTTCCATGTAAAACATTTGTGAATAACTAATCACATCACTTCATGAGGCGGAAGTCCTCTGTACACAGGAACAACATTATTGTATTCTCATAGAATTGAAATTAAGAATTCGTATGTGATAAAATTATTAGAGAAGGATAATAATTTAATAAATATCATATATAAAAAATATATAATTATATCCATATTTGATAGGTGGTGATGGAAAATGAATAATAATTCGTAACGTGGTACTATGTCATACACACGAGTGATGGATTCATAAACAATTTGATGGATGAGGACAATGATTTGCATTATTTCATTAAAATAATAACACAATATTATATGGAATTTATTTATGATACTATATAAGAATTATTTAATAATAATTTAAATAGGTGAAATAAGAAATAAAATAAAGTGCTCGATTAGATACATTGCCTCTTCTTTGGAAAACATCTTTTAGTTTCACCAAAAGATTCTTAGGTTTCATTTTTGACCAAAATAATTATTCAAGATTTAGAGGTGTGAATTAATTTATTTATTTGGGTATTTATTTTCTAAAATAATCAATTTTTTGATTTTTAAATGGAGAGAAGAGGTGGTGGCCTTTTATAAGTGAGGAGAGTTGAACAATTACAATTTTTGAAAAGAAAAAGGTGTACCAACATGTATCAATTAAAAAATTCATAAAAATGTCAAATTATAAAACTTTATATTTTATATTGTCAAAAATTGGACCTAAAATGGGGTTTATACAAGTTTCTATGTCACTTTACCCCATATCCTTTTAGATTCACCCTCGATAACCTCATTTTCACTGAAATGGTGGTAATTACTTTTTACTGTTTTTACTATTAATTATGGTTAAAAAATAATTTGACATTATTTGATAATATAAATTATTTTTATTTCTAATATGATAAAAAAATTTCAAAATTCCATACATATAATTGGAAAATTAAAATTTAAAATTAAACTCAAATGTGTAATGAGAAAGCAGTTTTCTAAAGAGTAAATGTTCAAAAGTTTAAAATGTTTTCATAGATAAATACAATATGAAATTGATTAAAATGACCTTAATTGTATTAATAAGTATATAATTTACCTAATATTACTTTTAATTTTTTTTTTCAGATTTTAAATTTGTTTAAAAGAGCTGATAATTCTTAAAAAAACTAGTATTTTTCACTATTCTCAAAAAATTAATCTTCTCTGAAAATTACCAATAATTTACCCAGTGAAACTTTTTACATTATTATTAAATAAATTAAATTATTTTTTTATAAAATTTTCTAAAAATTCAAAAGTATAAGTTTAAATTAAATGTGCAAATGGAAACAAATCTCGTTTTTTGAAAAATACATCTTTAAACTGTAAAATTTGATTTTTTTTCTTATCAATTATTAAGAAAAAAATTAATTATAAAATTTTTATTGAATATATAATATATAAATATAATTATAAAAATTCCAGAAAATTTATTATTTTAATTTAATTAGGTGAAATATGTTTTTCAATATAAAAATAGTCTTTCAGAAAAAGATTTCCTTTATTTTAAAATGGATTTTATTTTCATTTATATTTAACTGGTAACCAAAGAATTAATTTTATAAACATGTGTTAAAAAATATTTTCATAAGTTATTTAATCCTATTACCACATCAAATACTAATAACTAGGTGATAACAATCATATTTAATGATAATATTTTAATGGTATTTCATGTTTTGTTTAAACTTAGTGTTGCTAGTATCATAATATAAACTCGATGTTATTTTAATTATAAGCTATACTCAGTTTTGTGTGTAAAACATATTAAATTTATTAAATTTATTTATAAAAAAATATTTCAATTAATCTTATGGTGTTATAAGGTAAGTGTTTTTTGTCTCTATTTTCACTACTTGAGACATATTTCTTATTTTATACTATGATTTATTTAGAATAGTGTATCTACTAAACTGTTAATATTTTACATCATGATTATATTATATTCATGATATTAAATGTTTAATTCAATTTTTTTTCTCTCATGGTTTTGTTTATGAAAAATTTAAAATAAAAGTATCCGGGAATGTTGTCTTAAATTCCTTTCATTAAAACACACTTGTATTATGCACCTAATTTGTTTATATAGTGTATATACTAAATATTTGATTCATTACTCCATGAAATATATTTAATTATTGGTATTAAAAGTTCAATTTAATGATATATCTCATTAAAGTGGTTTTTATTTAAATGTTAGTCGAGTAGTAATAATTTTTTTGACTCAAATTATTTCACTTTAAGTTATATATTATCTATATTATTATGATTTACATGCCACATATATCCTACCAGTTATATTTATCTATGTTATTTTCTCTTATTCTTTTAGGAAGATACTTATTTTCATTAATATCATCTTCCTTGATTATATAAATTATAAAATAAATGATTCATATTATAAATAATAACTTATATTATTTCAAACAAACATTTTTCTCCATGTCCATATTTTCCTCTATACTAAATTTATATTATATTTTTTGGGAAATCTAATATGTATTATTTATTTATATCCATGTAATCCTATATTTCTATTTTCAAAAGGAAAATCTAATAATCTTTTTATGATATGGGTTTCAATAATGGTATTTCAAAATATTTAAAAAGGTTTTCTATCCATTCAAAATAAAATGTTTATTCTTCCACTCTACATTTTCCTTATGAAACCATTATTTCATTATCATGAAACTATTATTATATAATTATTAAATATAACTTATTAATATATCTCAAATTTTTTCTTTCTAAACATTTTTCAAATTATTTTCCCCAAAAAATGGTAACTTTATTTCTTATACTTTCTTTTTATAAAATAGAGAAGAATATTATTTTTAAAAAAAAAATTCTCAAGAATATATTTCATGTCATTTTAAACTTATTTCTCATATTTAATTGTTTTACAAAGTAAATTATTTTTTATCATTAAATTATTTTTATTTAAAAGGGGTTTTCAGTAACAGGTTTATTTTAATCATGATTTTCAATGTAATATTTTACTATTATTTAGAATATATTATTCATAAATTGATTGATTCTTTACCTATTTTTTAAAAAATTATAAATGTTAAATATATGTTAGATAAATGATCCATTATTTCCTTTTTCATGCTTAATCATCTTCAATTTATAACCATAGATCGTATTATAATTCATTTCCATTACGAATACCCTATTTTTTATACATTTGATTAAAGTTAGTTCACCTATAGTCTATACATAATTTGATTATAGGAGGTTATTGAATTGATTATGATGATCAGGTAAGGTTTAGGAGCTTTAAGTTGAAGTTAGATTCTTAGAATGGGTTTATAACATTGTAAAATTACTACACTATTTTAGAAAACTATATTGGGATTTAGGGAAAACCATGTGGGGTATATTTGGCCTTGGATTCTGTGTGTGTGATTGGTGCACAGTTGTAGAAAACCATACAGGAAAACCCTACAAGGTGATGAGAAATTTCAAATTGAGTTATATTATTGGCATAATGTTTGTCAAACTATGTATCCCATCTGTGTGAGGGGGTGTGGCTGAAATAGTTTAGGACATAATTGGTACAAAATTTGATAGACCAATAAGTTTCCATGAGACATCCATTATTTATTAAAAATGTGTGAAATGACCACCCCCCTATATTTTAATCCCTAACCCCTTCCTTCCCTCACACATGGAAAAGCATGGGAGTTTCTCTCATCCTTTGATTCCTCCCTCAATTTACATTTAGAGGGGTTATTTATTGGAATTTATATAGTATATTGATAGTAAATCATTCTATTATTCTATCAATTGTTCCCCGCCATCAATTTCCACTCTCTCGTATAGGGTTTCAATGATGATTCCATCAAATATTATTGGATTAAACCTAATATTGTGGGTATTTCAATATGTGTGTATAGATTATGTCACATAAGTACTATCTCACATTTATTATCACCATTTAATAATATTTTCTTCACCCAATGAATTTTTATTGGGTTTTTTTATTAAATTGAGTTTAAATTTCCACTGAATTGAAATTTAAATTAGGGATTTTGTGTGTCTTTGGTCTGAGTATTTTTTGGTAGTGGAATTTACAATATTTCCCTTCGTTTTGGTGTTATTATGCTAATGAGTAATTTTTAGGAAATTATAATTAATTTAATTAAATATTAAATTAATTATAAATTTTTATTTTTAATTTATTTTGGAAGATATTGCTTGAGATATGAACTTAGGAGGTAATATGAGCATAGATCAGCCTTTTAAGAGCTGAAGTGGTTATCTCCAGGGTTTAATTATTGGGAGTAGATTTTTATAAGTTAATTGGTGTTATAATATATCCCTATGGTTTATTCATTTGTCTTATGTTCATGTGATATGTGGTGTCACCTCCTTATAGAGATTGATCTTATTTTTAAAATAAAAATATATTGTTTTAAATAAATTTCATATAACGAATAAATTATTAAGGGATAATATGAAACCTTTTAATAATTCTTGATTACTCATTCATCAATGTCCAAGGGTTCTCAAAAAAAGTTATATACGGTAAATGAATCTTAGAGATATTGTATTTTAATGGAGTAAACTGATTGACATGTATATGACCTTAGGGTAGGTTAATTTTATCCACTTTATATAGGGAGAGTGATAATTGAGGGTAATTTCCTTGATAGATTCCATAAATATCATTTATATTCCTTATAGTATTAAGGTTTTCTCGGTTATAGGATGGGGTGAGTGTTCTACCTCATTATTGTTTCTGTATCTATGAGGGTGATTTTGAATAATTCTATGTGTAAATTGGGTGTTTGAGAACTGGATAAGGATGATTTGGTGACTGATATATTCATTATGATAACTCTCATTTATGAAGTATAAATGAATTTAAAAAAGAGTACAATGATTCCATATATAATTTTTTATGCCTTCCTAGAAAGTAACTTTTCTATTTTTGGTGGTTGTAGGTTTTTAGGGGAGGTTTAGAGAGTTTTCATGGGAGTTGGAGGTGCAGCAAAGCTACTAATGAAAATAAATTCCTAGTAATTATATTACACATCAAGAAAGTTTGTTTCATGGCTTGTCTAGGTATGGTTGATGATGTGTAGATTTTCATGGTTAAATAATAATAAGGTGACATGTTTTTCAGTGAAACTGATCCCTAAGGATTACACGACATGAAAGGGTATTACACATGGTGTAAATCACTGATGCAGTGCAATTTTAAAGGTTCATTCCAGCTGAATTTTCATTCATTTGGCCATGAATTTTTCTTCCTCTCATTTTTGGAGAACCCAATGTGCCCTGAGGAGTTCTTCATTATCTCTTCCTCCCTCTTTGATATATTGGTCCCAGTGTTCATTTGTTGGAAATATGTGTTACGTCATTCCTTCTTCTCAGTAGGTTTTCTTTTGTTCTTCTCTTGAAGATTCATTACATCAATGTCCTTATGGTTTGGGTTGAATGTTGGGTTATATTTTTTAAGTTATTTGGTTTTTATGTAGGTTGATCATTTTTTTCTCATGGTTTGGTTGTGGTTTGTGGGCATTCTACTTCACCTTGTGGTGTGAAACAAGTAGGAAAGTTTCTTTGATGTAGGGTTTACTGATTTTCACTTTGTTGTGTATCATGTGTGGTGTTAATTTTGTTTGAATATAGATTATTTTATTTTTGGATTAGTTAAATACAAATAATTAGTTAAATTAAAATTTAAGGATAAAGGGGTATGTTTCACATGTTATTATATCCTTGATATGATTATGATATTGTGATTGTTTGTGCTTCATGTCACACTAAAAATTATGGTGGTTGGGGGATTTGTTTGCATTGGATACATGTATTGTGACTGTTTTGATCATTATGATATCACCCCAAATGAAAACTCTTTAATTACATATACTTGGATAATTAAATGGTTTCCCCATGATGTTATTTTGTGTGATAACACCCCTAAAATAAAGTGTAATGTGATAAAATCCCCGTTTTAAATCTGTAAAAAATGATCTTCATATGATTTTCTGTGTGGTAGTTCTTTTGGGATAGAAATGTGTGGTAAAATGGGGTTTGGGGCGATATGTGGTTGTTTGGACATTCTTTTAGAGTTGTGAGGAGGTGGTTGTTTGGACTTGCTTTTGGGGCGGCGTGGAGGTGGTTTGTTTTGTCATGTTTTGGGGTGGTGAGGATGTGGTTTATTTGGACATTCTTTTGGGGTGGCAAGGTGGTGGTTTCTTTGTTCTAGATGTCATATTAGTGATGGAATGAATAAATTAATAATTGTTTAATAATATATGGAATGCAATTAGTTTGTTTGGTAAATAGGATGAAAATGGTTAATGGATAATTAAATTATGGGTTGTGGGATTTTTCATGGTTGATAATAAATAATGAAAAGAAATAAATGATTAAATATAATTAGTTGGGATATAAAATGGGGTTGTGGCTTGTTGTGTGGTGTTATGCATTTAGAAGTGGCAGTAAAAGTGACAGTTTTGTGAGTTGGTTTGTTTATTTTTAAACCCATAGGTTGGACTTAAGTTTTTTATATTATATATATATATATATAATTTTACATTATTTTGACTTTTATATGTACCCCACTCACGTCGAGCAATATGTTCTAACACCTTTATTATCACACAGGTGAGGGTGTTTTTTCCAACATCCACTATGGAGTACAGATGGTGGGGTACCCACTCTTTCCTGCTCTCTCCTATAGGCGAGGTAGGTATTGCACATTCTGTGTTGGCATGAGGTCTATTAGTGCCTTAGATATTGGTTGTGGTGTACCAGGTTTATTCGTGAAAGATGTGATGGCCTATGTGTTTTTGGGTGAGAAGTGACTATGCTTTCGGGGAGGTGGCCTAGGTGATTTCAGGTGAGATATGTGTGGTTGTGCTAGTGGGGAGGAAATCCCAGGTGTCTATGGGTGAGGTTTGTTGTGATTGTGCTTATGGGGGGTGTGGTATATGGAATAGATGGGAGATCCAAGATATATGATTTTGGGTGTGATAGAAGCATACTAGTTGTAAAGAGGTGCAGGTATCCTTATCAATGTGATTCCTATTATAGTATATTACCTGGTTATCATTATTTGGTAAGCATTCCTTGGTGAGGTTAGGATGGTTTGTATATATTTATAGGTGTTGTTTGGTTCTATTGTTTTCTCATAGGTTCATTAGTGTGCTTCTTTTACATGTTCCTGAGTGACTTTGGTATTCTTACTGGGTATACTTGTATTAACACCCTACGTATATAAAAAAATTCATGTTTTTAGGAGGATTAGGTGGACCATGTGGGACACATATATCTCGGATCTTGTATAGATATTGCATAATTTCATTGTCATTACTTTTGGGTTATTACATTGTATACCTTTAATATATCATTTATATTTATACATGCATTGTAGGATGGTTTTGGTTTCTTTCTAAATTATTTTGTGGAGTTTTTCATTGTGAATTTATTATTTCTCTCAGTCTTGTATTCTTATATAGGTAAATTCCTCCCATATTGTGAGGTTTTTATACACTTGGTGCTAGTTTATAACCTAGGGAATATTGGAGGTGATACATAGGGGACATTATCTCTCTCCCCTCATTACGGTATCTTCTAGAGGGAGGGGGCCATGATAGAGTGGTATCTTAGGTGATGTTGTAGAGATAGGATAGAGGTTGGAGTTAGGTGCAGTGATGATTGCATAGGGTAGTATGTAAATAGTGATAGTTGACCATTGTTCATGATATTGTCTAGAGAAACTGGCTAGGACATGAGATTTTAGGGGCCCCTGCAATCTAGTGCACAGACTCTGAGCTAATTGAACAACCAAATGAGATGGACCTACGTAGATGGTAGAGACTAAGGATAGGTATATACATCATAATGACTACTTTTTTTCATTAAATTGGGTTGTTTTTGGAATATTTAAATCGATAGAGAATTGAATAAAATGAGTTGAAATAAATCTTAATAAAATTTCACACAACCAGAATTAGAGAGATCATTTTTCCCTTTCATCTATGGATCATGTTCATTGTTCCAATGTGTCTTAGGTAATTTAGGTCTAATAGGATGATCTGGTTGATCACTACTGGGTTGATCCCATTGAAGAGGATGATCCGTGGTAGAGGATTTTACATTATTTCTGGTGGTAGGTTTTGGGAAATTATGAGGGAAATGTTTCAGATGTGGAGACAGAGAGCTGGATGGAGGAGCTTGAGATCACTTTCATTTTGATCTAGGCCCTGATGGAGTACTTGGTACCTTTGGAATTCATTAATATACAGGGATCTTCACGTAAATGGTGGAAATTGTACTTTGGTAAGATGAATTAGTAAGATTTTTTGTTGTTTGATTTCTAGATGGTGTTCTGGGAAGAGTTCCTTTCATCGACCATGAAGGTAGTAAATAGGCATGAGCTTCATTATCTTCATCAGCATAGTATTTCAATGCAGGATTTGGGAACCAAGTTCATGGAACTTCTGTGTTTTTTCCCAGATCCTTTTCTAGATGAGGAGTCTTGTGTGAGACATCTAGAGAGACCCTCCATCCTTTATCTAGTATTTAGTTACTCCATTTATATTGTCGAAATATTTAGAGGTTCAAAATATGGAAGATTTGATTGAGTGGATGCACTCATGAGGAGGTTTTCTGTAGGAGGGGAGCTAGAAGGGTTTCTCGAGGATTGGATTTTTCAGTGACAGTTCTCTAGGATGAGGACCTTTGAGGTTTTGACCAACAAGGATTCGACCTCATCAGCTTCCTTTCAGACCTTCTTTGTCTATTGGTTTCTATTCTTCTCTTAAGAGCTTTGTGCTGGTGTTTTTTGGTTATGGGGTTTGTGTCCATCACCAGAACCAGTTCCTAGTGGTTCCCCGAGCTCAGTTTGGTGGAGGTTGATAGGTGCAGTTCCAGTCTCATTAGTAGTTTCCTGTGAGATCATTTCAATAATAGGGGAAATAGGTTTTTTCTCTATCAAGGCAAGATGGATTTGGTAGAGGATAGACTTAGTATGTTCCTTGTGTCTAGGGACCATGACCTGAGTGTGTCCATGGAGGTGGTCGTTAGCAGAGGGGTAGAGGTGTTTGGCATGGTCAGTTCCATGCAGTGTATAAAGTAGTTCTATAGGGTATAGGGATCATCATAGGTATAATCGGCTTGTTAGCTAAACTTGTTTGTGCCTTGTATGATTTGAGAGAATCACACTCTTATGTTCCACCCATTCTATCCCATGATATTGGACTATATGTAGAGATTCTTCAAATTCCCTTAGTGTTGAATTTTTTAGAGGGAGGCTAGACCCACTTGTTTGATGTGTTTTGAGGGTGTAAATAAATTATATGGCTACATTTGTCCTGTTGGGATACTTTCTCTATACAAATTCATCCATATGATGTCATCCTCGACATCGACTATTTGTATTTCATAAGTGTTGTAATCGAGTATTTTTTTAGTAGAGTTGTGTTCTCATATGTGGATGGCCAATGTGTGGTTTTCATTGGTGAGCAGGGTTATTAAGTGAGTAGTCAGTTTTTGGATACCCTTTTTTATTTTTTTGATGATTTTATAGTGGAATCAGTAAATTCTATGATGGTAGAGGATCCCAATGTCATTTGGGATTTCCAAAAGTTTTTTCCCAAGGAGGTGGTGACACTACCCCCTCGACGTGATGTTGTGTTTAAGATAGACTTGTAGCCCAGTGCTTCTCCGATTTTAATGTCTCATTATTAAATGACACCTTCTGAATTGTGTTATTTGAGGGATCAGATAGATGATCTGATACAGAAGGGTTTTATCTATCCTAGTGTGTCATTGTGGGTTGTCACAATGTTATTTTTAAAGAAGTCTGATTGTGGTATGATGTTGTTCATGTAATATCAGAGTTTGAATTAGGTGACAGTCAAAAACCATTACCCTTTACCGAGGAAAGATGATATTTTTGAAAGCCTAAGAGGGTTGAGTTGGTTTTCTAAGATCAATCTGTGGTCTGGATATCACCAGTTGATGGTGAAGGAGGTTGATATCCTGAATACAAACTTTATATGTAGGTATGGGCAGTTCAAGTTTGTAGTCATGCCATTGTGTGTTATTAATGCACCATCATTGTTTATAGGGCTTATGAAAACTACGTTTTGTGAGTTCCTATATCAATTCATTATTGTATTCATCAATGATATCTTGATCTACTCAACTTCAAGGGAGGATAATGTTGATTATATCAGAAATATATTGCATCTTCTTTGACCCCACCAGCTCTATGGAATGTAGTCCATGTGTATATTTTGGACATTAGAGGTTCATTTCCTCAGGAATGTGATGTCTCAGTAGGGTGTGGTAGTATACCCATCAAAGTATGAATTAGTTTTTCCATGGGTATCTTCCAACAACATGGTAGAGGATTATAGTTTTCTTGATCTTACAGGATAATATCTGAGGTGTTTACCTGATTTATTTCGAGATCTAGTCCCGTTGATAGCTTGGCCTTATAATTACCATGTTTTTTTGTGGAGCGATCAGTTCTAGAAAGTGTTCAGTTACCTGAATGAGAAGTTGGTAAGTGATATAGTGATTTTTCTTCCATAAGAGGGTGTGTTTTTTAGTTGCTTTATGATGCTTCATTTATGGTATTGGGATGTTTTCTTAGTAATCATTGGGAAGTGTTCTTTTATGGGTCTAGGAAATTACCTCCCTATATGTCTAACTACACCACACGTGATCTAGAGCTAGCAGCGGGTTGTTTTCTCTAAAGTTGTGGCAACATTACCTCATTGGCAAGTGATTTTGGGTCTTCATTTATTAGAATATTTTAAGGTCTATATTTTCCCTTCATTATTTGAACATGTAATAGTAAATTAGGATGAATTTTATTCAATAAAATGAATTTGATAACTCATAAAACTCGAGAAAATGGAATTTTGTGGCTGATTCTTTGAGTAGGAAGTCATGGAAGGGTATTGTTTGAATGTTTGGGAGTTTTTTTGAGAGTAATGGATGAGTTGAAAGACTTAAACTTAAATTCAAGGTTGGATGGTGGTAGAGCCTATTTTTTTCAGATGACAATGTAGCTTTCTCTGATGCAGCATGTGGAGGATTCTCAATGGGGAGACTCAAAGGAAGATGTGATGTGAAATTGTGTTTTCCAGGGTAATTCTCTAGAGGGATGGTTAGAGGATGGTCAAAACCAAATGTTATTTTGTGTAAGGTTGTTTCTTCAGGTATAAATTCATGATGGAGTCCTTCGTGAGTTATATAACTCAAATTTTACAGTACACCCAAATGTTTCTAAGATGTACTATGGCTTGAGGTTTTAATTTTGTGGGACTTGGATAAAATGGGTAGCTGTTGAGTTTGTGTAAAATTTCCTAGTTTTCCAACAATTACAGAACAATAAACATGTTCCTGGTCATTTGTTACATCCCTTGGAAGTTCGTCAGAGGAAATGGGATCGTAGCTTGATTAATTTCATCCCAGGGTTACCCATAACTTAGGTATTGTGTGATGCTCTCTATGTAGTCATGGATCAGTTGATGAAATCATCTAACTTTATATAGATCAAGTAGTTATGTGAAATGTATTCCATGTCTAAGAGGTATATGGATTAGGTGGTCTGGTTTCATGGAGTTCCAAGGTCCATTTTCTCATATCGTGATGCACATTTGACCTCACGAGATTATAAGGGATTGCATAATGCTTTTGAAACTCAGTTAAGCCTCATCACTACATTCCACACTCATAAAGATGGGTAGATGGAACAGACTATACAGACATTGGAGGATATGTTTCGAGAGTGTGTCTTAGAATTTAGTGGATCTTGGTTATGACACCTACCTTTGGTAGAGTTTTCTTATAACAATAGCTATAATTCTTTCATTGGCATGGCTTCATTTGAGGATTCATATGGGATAAAGTGTTGTTCACCATTGTGATGGATGGAGGTTGGGGAGACATCCATTATTGGTCTTCATGTGGGGTAGAGAATGATAGAGAAATATAAACTTGTCCATGAGTGGATGGAAGCATAACATGACCGACATAAGTCTTATGTTGATCATAGGAGGAGGACCTTAGAATTCATGTTTGGGGCTATGTTTTCTTGAAGGTTACCCCTCAACATGGGTAGAAGTGGTTTGGTAGAGGGAGTAAGCTTTCTCCAAGTATTGTTTAGACCTTTGAAGTGTTGGGTCGAGTTGGAGAGGTGGTCTATAGGTTGATGTTGACACCATGGTTGGATAAGATCCATGATGTCTTCCATGTCTCCTAGATTCATCAATATCTTTGTGATTTCTCCCATGCAATTGAATGGGGAGAGTTGGATATTGGGGATGAAGTTATGTTTACTGAATATACAATAGCGATCCTACATCATTGGAAGAAGGAACTCTATGGACAAACAATTTCTTTTGTTTGTGTTCTATGGAGGAATGTTGGCCTGGAGGAGAGTACTTAAGAGATAGAAAGACATAGATGATTTCCCAATACCCAAAGTTAATTTGAGTTTTTCTTTTCTATGTTTTTCTCTCTATTATGATGTGTGTGGTGTGATAACTGATAAATTCTTGACATATTAAAAGAGTAGAACCTAATTCCTCATCAGAAAACATTAAATTCAACATGATTAAACCCTTATGGGTGAGTCAGTTGCACCCACAACAGATAATATATTGACATGGAGGATGAAATTCCCTGATTCATATAATAGGGATGGTGTGTTTCATTGGATATAGTAGTTATTGGTTTGTGATTCATGGAGCTTGATGTGGTTGTGTAGTAGTTTTGTGGAAGTGTGTTTGTGTGAGAGGAGGTGACTTGTGGTTGTGGTGATGTGGTTGTTCTGCATTTTTTGTGGTCATTTGAGTTGGTTTGTTTGGATGGTGGTAGCATTTGATGTATGACAAGACCCTTTAGATGTATCTCGTGGGGTGGTTGTTCGAACCCCTTTTCTTATGGGCTTTGTTTGGATTTTCAAGGGATAGAATCATTTATGAGATATTTGATGTAATGGTCCATGCCATCCCAATCTGTTATTTTTTCAGTTTTGGTGGTCATAGGTTTTCAAGGTTGGTTCTGATTTTTTTTTGAGTTGGAGGTGTATTAGAGTTTTTGTAAGAAATAAGCTTCATGTAATTGTATTACACAATATGAAATTTTAGTTTCACATATTTTCTAGGTCTGGTTCATTGCATGTTGATTTTTAGTGTTATATAATAATAATATGATTCATTTTTTATGAAACTAAACCCTAAGGATTTCACGATGTGAATGGGTATTACATGTTGTGTGAATCCCTGATGTAGTGCAGTTTTAAAAATTATTTATGTTCAGTTTTCATTCATTCGGTCAGGGATTTTTATTCCCCTCACTTTGAGAAAACCCTAATAACACTTAATATTTATTCAAACCATATTCCTCCCTCTTTTATTTGTTTTTTCCAATGATTTTTCTTTTGAAATCCATTGTAATCCTTTCCTTTTTATTGGTAGGTTTTCATTCATTCTTCTCTTGGGGATTTACTACGGTGATGAATTCATGGTTTGGGGTATGTTTTTGTTTTATTTTTTATGTTATTTGGTTATGGTGTAGGTTTATCCAAGTTTTACCATGGAGTGGTTATGGTTTGTGGGCGTTCTTCTTTTCCGTACGGTACCCATCAAGTTGGAAATCTTCTTTGATGTAGGGTTTCCCTTGTTTCTCATTATTATGTATCATGTGAGATGGGTTTTATATGTTTTTTTCCTAAGTATTATTGTAGTTCCATATTAATTTAAGATAAATAATTGGTTAAATTAAAATTTAAGGGTAAATGGGTATGTTTTTCATGTTATTACAGCCTTGAAATTATTGTGATATTATGACTGTTTGCCCTTGATGTCTCACAAAAAATTTTGTTCGTTGGGGGATTTTTTGTTCCTAGATACATGTATTGTGACTATTGTAACTATTTTTTATCATTAATATATCACAAAATGGAAATTTTTTAATTACTTATACTTGGATAATTAAATGGTTACACTGAGATTTTGATTTGTGTGATAACGCACCTAATATAAAGAGGAATGTTATAAAATACCCTTTGTAAATTAGTAAAAAAATTATCTTGATGTGTTGTGTTGTGTGATCATTCTTGTAGGATGTAAATGTGTCTTCTCAATGGGGTGTGGGTGATATTTGGTTATTTGGTCATGCTTTTGGGGTGGGGAGGAGGTGGTTTTTTGGTCGGGCTTTTGGGGTAGTTATGAGGTGGTTCTTTGGTCATGCTTTTGGGGCGGTGAGGAGGTGGTTTGTTCGGATATGCCTTTGGCTTAGTGAGGAGGTGGTTTGTTTTTCCATGATTTTAGGGTCGTGAGGAGGTTGTTTCTTTATGATAGATACCCGAGTAGGGATGGAATGAATAAATGAATAATTGTTTAATAATAATTGTAATGGCATGATTTAGATTGGTTAATGGGATGAAAATGTTTAATGGATAATTAATTTATGGGTTATACAATTGATCATGTTTGATTCTAAATAATGAAAAGAATGAAATGATTAAATGGAATTGGTTTGGGATGTTAAATGGGGTTGTTTCTTGTTGTGTTGTGTTTTTCATTTAGAGGTAGAAGAAAAAGTGACGTTGTTGTGAGTTGGTCTCTTTTGTGAACCTATAGGTTGGGCTTGAGTGTTTGATTATATATATATAAACTTTTACATTATTTTTATTTCTATACGCACCTCATGCATATCATGCATAATGTGATAACACCCACATTGTCACGTGGGGGGTTTCTTCCCATCATCTAGTGAGGAACACGGATGGTTGGCTACCCTCTCCATCCCACTCTATCTTCTAGGTGATGTAGGTATTGCATTGGCTGTGATAGATAAAGGTATTTTAGTGTATTAGATTGTGGTTGTGATGGACCATGTGTCTTTGGGTGAGATGTGATAGTCCATGTGTTTTCAGGTGAGACGTGACCATGCTTGTGGGGCGATGGACCAGGTAATTCCAGGTGAGAGGTTTGCTGTCATGCATGTGGTACAGAAATCCCGGGTGTATGCATGCAAGTTGTGTTGTGACCATGCTTGTGGGGTGGTGTGGTATACATATTATATGGGAGCAATGTGTCATACGATGTTGGGTGTGGTAGAGGCATACTAGTAAGAATGTGGTGTGGGTTACCCATATTGATGTGATTCCTATTATACTATATTACTTAGTTTTATAAATTTAGTGATCATGCCCTAGTGGGGTTGGTATGGTTAGTATACCTTTATAGGGTTTGTTTTGTTCTTCTATTTTCTAATAGGTTAATTACTATGCTTCTTTCACATATTCATGAGTGACTTTGGTTTTTTACTTGGTATACATGTATGCACACCCTATGAATATAGAACCATTTTTATGTTTTCAAGAGCATTATGTGGAAAATTTTGGACACTTCTAGCTCAGATATTTTATATTTTTTTGTCACTGCTTTTGTTTTACTTTTGTGTATTTAATTTGGAGGATTTTATTGTATCAGTTTTATTTATATATGCATTGTGGTATGGTATTGGTTTCTTTTTATATTATGTTATGGAGTTGGCCTTTGTGAATTAATTCTATCTCGAGATTCTGTTTTCTTATATAGGGAAATTCCTCCTATATTGTGAGATTTTTATACCGTCAGTGCTAGTTTCCAACTCAGGGCCTATTGGAAATGGGACTCAGGGGGTCGTTATCTCCTTCTCCTCATTGACATATCTTTGGAGGGAGGGTTTCATGTCACCAAAATGATATAATGGAGATTTTGTTGGGGTGTTTTTCCATATGAGTGACTGGATTCAACCCTAGATTTGGATGTCTGAATTTGGAACCCATGTAGGGTGTCTCGGTTATCGTATGACCTAGGGGCCTTGTGCATGCCCTAGTTTCACGTTATCCCTAGCAAGTGTTTGTTTCATGTTGTATGTTTTATAAATTTGGTGTTCCACCTTAGAGATAACTGACTATGTGAACCTAGCAAGATTATAGTGATCAAGATAGATTTTTTTCTTTAGTATAAAACCCAATATATGCATGATGAGTTATGGAAGGTGGGTAAACTATGTGATGATATTTCATATGAGATGGTACACGTTTTATTATATACCCTAAACATTAAATTATATCACTTGTGGGATACTAGTCTCCAATAATGAGGAGATATATTCTTTGGTGGATGCTAGCTTTAGAGTAATATGTGAGACACTACCAAGTGAGTGTTGGCCCCTACTAATTATACATGATCACAAAGTGGACCCTATCCCTTGATGATTTCATGAGATTACTAGGTGGATTCTAACCCTTTATGATCATATAAGGTATTACTAGGTGGAAACTATCCCCTAATGATTATATAAGATAAGCGGGTGGATTCTATCCCTTGTAGTTATTTGAGTAGAAAAGGGTGGGATATTGTTCCCCCTTGTACAAACCTATATACGATATGATCCTGGTGGGATTCTCTTCTCCCAAGTGGTCATTATACATACTATCTATTTATGAAATATATCTAGGGTATGGATTATATCTCTCTGATGTTATTAACAATGATCAGAGACACCCCTACACTGGTCATAGCAGGAATGGTTGAACCCAAGTGTAAACATTAAACATAAGGATCAATGGTGATTATTTTATTATGTCTATCTATTATTTTTATTATTGTCATCATATAAAATGTGAATATACTAACATTATTAGTAATATTAGGCATTCAATTTATGGTAGACTACTATGTTCTACTGACACCCAATTCAAGAAGCTGTGATTCATATTACATGATCATACCTCATGTTTGTGGGATATGTTAGGGTAGAGGACCAGTGTTTCTTGATTTCGCTTGAGAATATTTGATATAGTTTAGAGTATTATATAATGTGGGGTTTGAGGGTTTTAGTAGACCCTCCATGGATTTTAATATTATATTTATTTCCATAATTTGTTATCCTAGAGGGTGGTCAGTTGGTACATGTGGTTATATGATTCTAATTTCATTTATTTCTGATGGATATATTTTATTGATTCTAAATTATCTAGTGGTTTTTTGTGGTTTTTATTTCATTAGTTTCCACTTCTGTTTATCAATATAATATGATGGTATAGTCTACCCATGTTAATACCCCAAATCCTAATTATTATTCAATAGTACTTTTCATATAGGGTAGCGCACCTGAGGTCTTGTGGCACTTCTATTTGATTACTGTAGAGTAAACTAGAGTAGGAAGTTATAGTTGAATTCAGATTTAACAAATTGAAAATATGACTGTAGAAGAAGGAAAGGAAATGATCAAAAAAATTTAATGATCTAAATTCAGTTACTAATGAATACAAATAAATATTTATATTTATGAAAAAAATTTCCCCTACAAGTTTTGGGTATTAAAAAATAGAGAAGTGTAAGGTCATGTGGGAGTTAATATATTGGATGGACCTGTAAGTTTTAGAATTTTGATTGAAATTAATATGTTTTGAACATCCAATTGGATAATATAATGTCTCAGTGGATGAAATCACTCGCTAATATATACAAGAATCGATCAATATAAAAAAATTATCGTTAATGCGATGAATATTCAATATGAATATTATTGAATTGGATCTTATTAATGATAATGTAAATAAATTTAGAACAATAATAACTTTTTCAACATTAGTAGAAATTATTCTATGTGATGAGGTATGCATTCTAGTTTTATTTTCTTAATTCACAGATAGTTGGGAAGCTACTCTCATAGTCCTAAGCAGTTTTTCTAGGAATACAAAGTTCGTGTTTAATGTTATGTCATATTTGATCCTTTTTAAGGATATTTAATGAAGAGAATAGGGAATAATTTTTAGTTCTTATTATCACATAGAAGGAATAGGTAGATAAATTCTATGAGATAATTATATAGAAACATGAAAACCAAAAGGAAAGATCCAAAATAAAGAAAAGGGACTAGTAATACCTTTTAGAGTTGGTGGAAGAAATTAAATTTCATAAAGGCATGAATAGATAGAAGGATTACATTGGGAAAAAATGACAGAAATTTAGTAGCTGAATTAAATGATGTTGTTTTGTTGATGACTATAGATATCTATATGGATTAATAAATTTAGACACATGTTAATCCTTTCATTCAACATCAGATAAAGGATTCTTATATACTAATTTTTTATGACATTTGGAATGGTTCATATTTTTAATTTTGAAACATTAAATTTTTATAAAAATGGTGATTAACAAATCAAAACAAATAATAATAGTTTTTTATAGAATTTGTAAAATATTATTTTATTGAGGTGAAATATTATTTCTAGAAGAATGAATGATGATAAAGGTTTTATAACCATGTTCAACAGTTTTTCATAAAAAAATTACCTCAGGAGTTATGGTCATTGATTATGAAGTAAATAATGCAATACTATAAAATATATTTTGAAATTACATGTACATGGTCATAATAAAAAATTGAATCAATAGTCCATAATTTTACTAGTGTAGGTTACGTCACATGAGTGTGAAGGGGATATATGTGATGGTAAAAAATGAATGATAATATTGGGGAAAAAATCCTTCAAGGTATTGTAGAAGCATTTCTGAGGTGATTGTGTTTGTTGACAAAGTGGGCAACCACGTTGTGTTTGTTAACAAGGCATACCATGTTGTTAATTTTTTTAAAAAGGGTATTTACATAGTGATTTTTAGAGATCCATAGATATTGTCGACAACCTATGTTGACAAATAATGATGAAAAAGGAATGGACGATCTAGAGGTGGTACAAAAATAGCAGATCTAAGGTGGCTCCATCTTCCAGTGTTTGACAAATTTTTGGGCCTCAAAATCCAAAAATGGGGAAACATGTGTTTGGAAAAGGAAGTTGTTTGCAAGATATAGGGTGAATTGAAAACGTGCACGCAAGGCATGTTTCAGGAGAAGAATGTCAAAAAATGGAAAAGGTGTGAGGTGTGCAAAAGATTTGGTCATGGGTGGGAAAGAAACTTGCACACCCAATGCGACGTCAAATGGGGTTTTGCACGCTCGAAGAAGAACATGCACGATAAAAGTTTAATCTTCTATGTATGGGTCCAGAAGGCCTATAAAGATGAAGTGACACCCCCTCATTAATGAGAGCTCAACACTTAGACAAAATCCGAGCACCAGATCGCATAGGAATTTCTCACAAAGGGAGTTGCACGAAATATTTTGAGTTTCACACAAGCTAAGAAAGTCATGTGTATGATTTGAGTTGAACAAAATATTGAATTTTCATGTAAAGTGTATTTCGTGACAAAAGTGGAATCTTGCACGGAAAGCATTAAAGTTGTATGCAATACGCATTATGGGTTGCGCGAAATATTTGGGGTTACCTGGTACACCCGGTGCAAAAAGAGATTCATATGTGGGTGAAAGATGGATGTCAACATAACATCTATCAACAGTTAAAGATGCAGATTTCATTAATGATAACGAAGAGACCTACATGTCTATAAACTGTGATTGGATCTTTTGAATAAGCAGTGAGAATACTTTAGTTGAGAGAGCAGTGAGATTTCATATTGTGATTAGTTGTAAACCATAAGGGACAGTGAGTTTGCTTCGAACATTTTAAACAGTAGTGAGCTTTTAGTGAAGTTGGTACATCAGCACATTGATGTTGTATTCTCCTTTCACATAGCTCAGTGTGGGTGAACCAAGTAAAAAAATCAATGTGTCCTGTGAAAGATTAGATTTCTGTTTATACTTTGCTATGGGAAAGAGAGAGAAGAGAGTTTTTCTTAACAGTGAAACAAGATCAATAGGGGTAGTCGTTTTAATATGCCAAAACCTGATTCACCCCCTCCCCCCCTCAAGGTATCTAACCTAGTGGACCTAACAGAAACCAAAACTGATTTTATTGGTAGTTTGATTATGTGAAGATTTTATATTTATAAATAAAAAATAAGGTATCTTTTAAAAAAGGTGGTATAACACTAATGTCTAGAATTATAGACCCGGTAATCACCACTCATTAGATACCAATAATAGTACATTTCCTTAAAACGTAACTATATTATGTTACATTTATTAATGAATCAACAAGAAAGGTATAGGATGACTTTCTAAAAATAATATTTTATTTATTTACCATGTTTCATAAGTGTAGGACTTTGGTGTAGAATGATTCAATATCAACGATGAAATTACTGAGGCCTTAAATATAGGAAATTGTGATAGTAAATAGTTTTAGGAGTTTTTTTCAATAATTGAATTTAGTGGGAGAAAAATATTCTAGGTATCTAATAAAAAAACAGTGAGAAATGAGGAAGAATATAACATTGAATGAAAATTCCTAGATTATTATTCTGTACATAGGGTTACCCAAGACCTTATGGGTAGATATAGTGAATATGATATCATATATCATAAATGGGAGTCCTTTTTTAAAATTGGTAGAATTTCCACTTGAGGATCTCTTATTAGAAATGGTAGTTAGACATTCGAATTTAAGAATCTTTGGATTTTTGGAATATGTACACATAGGCAGTAATTCATGGTACAATATCGATAGGAAGTCCAAATCATATTTCTTTATTTGAATTAGTATTAAAAAATTTGGATATCACTTCTTGGATAATGATAATATTATTTTCTTTAGAAGTTAGAATGTGATATTTAATGAATGTGTTATATAAAAGGACTATAATATATTGAAATATGATAGTAGTAATTAGAATTTTTGGTGTCATGAGCTAGGGAGATTGAAGGTGTACATATTCATGTTCTAACTAAACTATTATGGAATACTCCACATCTAATTATTATGATATTAATATGGATTAGAAGGATTATTCAGATGTATTTATAATCAAAACACTATATTCTAACTAATAGTGGAGATCATGAATGATTTGAAGAGGCGATGTTATTGGAAGATAAAACAAAATCAATGTTGGCTATAATATAGTATATTTATTCATTGAATGGTAACAATACCTGGGAGATGATTCCTTTTCTATAGGGATAGAAATAATTACAAAAAATGGGAATAGTGGGCCAAGGAAGAACATGATGGTAAGAGTAACAATAAGGAATGGTGAATGGTGAATGGATTTCAACATAAGTAAGGTGTTGATATAATAGAATGTTTTTACCCATAGTGAATCTTACTAAAATCAAGGATATTATTAGTATTTTTACATAATAGGATTTAAATCTTGATTAGATTTATGTAATGAATAATTTCATTAATAGAGCTATATTAGAGAAAATTTATGTGATGTAGTTAGAGGGATTTTTGGGGATAGATAAGGATGAATTCATTTGAAAACTATAGAAAATATATTATGGGTTAAAGCAGGTACCCATACTATAGAATAATAATTTTTGTTCATTAATGATTTAAAAAGAAAATAAATAGTGTATCATTGATAAATTATATTATTTTGAGTATTTTGGTGACAGATATAATATATTTATTCTATACATGGATGAAATTATCCTTATACAATCATGTATACAGAGGATTGGTGAGCTGAAACAGTACATGGATAAAGAATTTTTTATGAAATAGAGTATAGAAATTGGAAGATTATGGGGATAATTATCAAGCAATATTATGAATTTTGAAAAATTATGTGATCATAGGTTGACTATATTTGAATGTTTTTAAGTATATTTAGTAGTATTGAGGTAAATAATGTTTTTATTACCCTAGAAAGATATTTTTAATTGAAAAGGGTGAAAACACTAAATATGGCCCAAATGGTTTAGTTAAGGCCAAGTTTTCTTAATCATAAATTACTATAATCTTGATGTACCACATGGTTTGTACCTAAACAAATATTTTTTAGGTAGTGAGAGTTACGAGGAGGTACATGGATAGCCTTATAAAGATACATTGGGATGTTGCAAATAAGATAATGAGATATTTAGAGGGGAGAAAGCAAGTATCCTTGTGCTTTGGTAAAGGATAATAATTATAGGGGTATGTGGATGTAGAACATAAAGTTGATGTTTATATTGGTAAAATTTGCATAGGTTATGTGTTATGTTTTTTAGGAACTATAGAAAGTTTGATATCAAAATTACAAAAGGTCATGGAAATATCCAATAATGAATAATATTGAACACTATAACTATATTTGTAGGGTTTGGACCCATGAAATCTATCACTCATATTGGAAATGAATAATTATTTTTTTATGGATGGAATTAACTCTCTAGTGTGATGAATGAAATTGACTTTTATCTATAAGACATTGAATTTATTCACTAATTACATGAATTAATTTATCATTGATATCAAAAATTATAAAAGTATCCTTACTTGAATGATGATATAGGCTCATGACTAATGAGTGTCATAGGAACCAATAGAGACTTCTTATATAGTAGTAAGGGATACTCATTATTTAATGAATCTAAGGTGGAGTCCATAAAATCCATGTTTATAAAGGTACTTTTAGGTATTATAGCCATCGTAAATGAAGAAATGTTCTACCTAATGATAGATATACTTTTATTTTTTGTCTCTTTACATGGTAGAATCTCATTTTTAAATAAACTCCCTTATGGGAGACATCTATCCAACTATGGAACCAATTGGTGAAAGAAAATTTTCTTTTTTAGGGGGAATTAATAACATTTATTTATTCAATATTTTCATTGATAAAGGGATAATTCACCTAATTACATGTGACATGAATTACTATATTTCCATGATAATTTTCATTCATGGTTGCAGTTTCATTGGATAGTGCATCTGCTTGGGTGTTTTGTAGATACGAGTTGTGAGATAGAGTTGGATCCAAGGTAGAATTCATCCATGAACCCTTGTATGTAATCAAGAAAGGGAATTACCTTCTATTTTTTTATCAAACAATCACTATTTATTTTCATGAATTCTACATCTAAATCACATCATATGTTTAATCGGGTAACTGATATTTTCAGGACCATTTTTCCTAGAGAGATGAACATAATCCTAAAGAAGACCATATTAATCCTTGGTATTTCCTTCAATATATATGTTAGAATCCTAGAAAACCCATAAAATTAAAACTACCATTCATGGGAGGTATTATGTATGGATAATAACTCTTCATTAATAATATTTATGTTAGGTTGTTACTTCTCTAGGAGAGGTTTTGCAACAAGAAAATATATTAATGCTTTCTTTTTTATCACCTTTAAAGACTTGAATTGGATGTAAAAAAACTATAATATGACTGAACATAATAACATACATACATTTAGCATTATATGACTCATGATATATTTTATTACATTGATATAAGATATTGGGTGAACCTCATGGTTTCAAATAGTGTCTCAACTTCTGCACTATGAATCCCCATGCAAAGAATTACATCTCGATATCAGAATATTGGGTGTCAACATCCTTCAATGTCTATCTATGATAATAAAGATTATTCTCCTTATGTGTATGATTATTCTGATAGTTTAGTGTATCAAGTGATCATTCTATGGTTTCTACATAAATAATGAGGGCTTTTACTATAATGAGTTATATCAATATTGGTGGGTGTATAAGGTACTATTTAAAACCATCAATGGATTCTTGAAAATCATTATTCCAGTTATATGTGTACCCTTTCTTCATTAGCATTCAAAATGGTAATGATTTCTAGTTTGGATGTATATAATGTTTCTTAGGTATGTGGGGAATCCATGGATTCCTCTCAATTCCATGAGGTTTTGAGGGGGTATAATTTCAAATATCACCTTGTCCTTTTCAAGGTCAACCTAGATACTGCAATAGTATATCATGAGGCTGATGAATTTTGTCAATTTTACATATAAATAACATTTAAATGAGTTTATATTCAAATTTTTTACATAATTTATTAAAAACTACATCAATATTGGTAAGTGTATCACAACATTGTTGAGATTTGACTACCAGATCATCCACATAGTATTCTATGGTATTCCCCATGAAAGACATAGAAATTTTGTGCATAAAATGTTGTTAGGTTCTTCTATTTATCTTGAATAAAAATGTAATTACATTTTAACAATATACCCCTTCGTGGTCCCAAAATTTATTATCTTCCACATCTGTATGAGATATTTAAATTTGGTTATAACTAGAATAACAATCCATAAAGGAAAGGTATTAAATTCTATACATTGTATTGATCAATAGTTCTATGATCAAGAAAATAAAATAATCCTTTGGAGAATGATGGTTCAAATCTTGAAATTCAATATAGACTCTTATTCACCCAAAAATTTCTTTAGTGAATAATATTGGACATCCATTTCAGTTATTAAAATTCTAGGATTATATTAACTTTGATTATTTATCAACCTTATCATCCACTTGAGAAGCATGAGTCGAATGAATCTTTCTTACTATTAAATTATATCCAATGTGGTTTTCTGGAAGTCCCAATTAATGAGTAGCTACCTTGGGATCCAACCTAGGAATTTTCATGGTCTTCCATAAAAAAAATCTTACAATTTTTTAAGGAATGTGTGGTATGTCTCATATTATTTTGGGGTTCATGGTAGAACTAATCAATGTAGGCCACAGATCTTTCTCTATACCTAGATTCACATATCTATGTTCATCAATGGTGGTTGATACAAAATCCTCAAAGGAAAGGGGATTATATTTTATTTATTCCAATTAATCGTCACTATTTTTATGATTAGAAGATCAGATATCACCATTAAATAATTTTGATGATATTGGGGACTTATTATTTCCATTGGGGTAAAATTATTCTATGGATTGCTTGGGTTTGTCTCGTGCAACTGATATCTTATAGAAGAAAGTAACAATTCCCATACCTAGTGTTCATCGTCTATGTATAATACCAAATTGATAAAATAGACTTTTATGTATGGATTGGATATTTATCGAACCCCCACTGTGATAGAGATTCTCAAGGGTAATATTGACCCATATAGGCTTTCTCTATTAATGGTGGGTTTTTAATTGATACATTTGTATTTCCATCATAAGAGTGGATGTTGATCAATGGATTCAAGTCATTGTCTTGCACAACATGCTGACTCCCTTGATCTAGTCTTTTCACCTCAATGTCATTGATCAATAAAAAAATTATTCATTAAATTTTATTCATGTATTAACATGGAAAATTTCCTGACCATTAGGAGTAGATATCAACATAATTTGATATAAAAGTAGAGGTTTCACATACCATTTATAATATAGTTAAACTATTTACTAAGATTCAAATGTCACAAAAGGTAATATATCACGATAAATTACATTAAATTACCCATAAATAGAGTATTTTATGTATTATTGGCATGTGGAGGGAACTTATGCATGAATACAAAAACACAAACTTCCTAGAAAGACATTTAATGACTTCTCATGGAATGACACCATGAAATTTGAATCAGAAAAAAGATATAAAAACTAGGTTCTCAGTTTAATTCATCCAAGTGGTCTCTATTAACTTTTGATGTACCCCTAAATTATTTTATTGGATAAAGACATGTTGACTTCATGATGCACTAGACATAAATGAGTTTATATAGCGATGAGTTTGACTCCAAAACTATAATCAAATAGGTCTAGAAAAACCTATATCATTGAGTTTGATAGATATTTAAAAATTTACGATATTACATTATTTGATTATATCCATGTCTTATTTTATAATGTAAATAAATGTATGGAACATATTGTAACTGGTCCCTTCATGGTATATCTCTGCTGCAACAACTTTAGTTTTAAACATTCAAGGTCATGAAAGAGCCTCAATAAGAGAATCCCTTAATTGTCTTTGAAAATTTGAAGGGCACCCAAGATTAAAAGTATATCTTCGATGATCGATATATACTTAAAAATGTTGTACATTTTGACTTAGGACATGTGCTTCATGCACTATGGTTTCTCCATATCTTGAGACATTGGGGTTGAATCTAACCATGTTGGTGACTCTTTAATTGGAAAATAATTGGGGGTACTTTTTGTACCTATATATTTTGTTGAAGGAACTCCTCACTTCTTAGTATTGAGCATTTGGTTATTTTTCTAATAATTAGTCTTCCATAATTATTAAATTATAATGGGTCTTATAGGATTCATTATCAAACTAATTTTACTAATAATATCATTTAAGTAATTGTCATCATGTATTGGTTGTATATATGGTCCACTTTGAATTAATCTTTGCTGGCTTCTAAGACCTTTTCCATGAGTACTAATTGGGATTTTTTGAAAATGAATTAAATTATGGGTAAATTATTTTATGAAATCCATGAGTTTTAACCAATGATATACATGTAAAGATTCTACCATCTTCGTATATGATTGTTTTCAATCAAAATGCATGATATAAAAAAACATGGTACATCTAGTGATTATATACCACTACATATTCCTCTATAGTTTACTTTCATTATGAATAATTAATATGATTCATTTATGGATACATAAATAGATTATGATCATATCATGTTTTCAAATCACCATAACCAAATTGGAATACAATATTATAATGTATTACCACTTCTAAGAGTTTCTAGTTGAAATTCAACTCTTTTCATTGAATGAAGGGATCATATATAAGGGATGAGATCCCCCCATTTAATGTACACAATATTTTTAATCCCAAGTAAAATCTCACTTCCTCAATATTCACTATTTATCCTCATAGAGAAGGTTCTCTCACTCCTTTAGTGTTCTAAGGTAGTCCCATAATATACAAGAATCATATTGTCCAACGTACCACATATGGATGGGAGAAAATTTTGGTTTTCACTAAATGGTCTCAATAAAGAATGCTCCTATGAATTTTATTGTGATGTATTTTAGTTTGGTAATGGTAAACCTGTTTATGTATATTCTTCATATTATATGTTGATTATTTTTATTATATTTTAGGAACTATATGAGTTTATTCTACTTACATGATCATTTTATAATCCTCTAAAACCCATTAGTGGTATTAGATTAATGTTCATTGAGGAATTAAGATGTTGTTTATTTATTTATTTTAATAATAGCAGTATCATAAACATCCTAGGACATATCATAGCATAAGATATAGTGTGGATAAATGTCATCCCTTGGATCACATAGATTTACTATATAGGATATCATAATTTTTTTCTTACTTTGTTCTAGGGTATTATATATACACATCATAAATTATAATATGATGAAAACCCATGTTTTATTATGTTTTGTAATCTACAATATGTGATGTCATAATCTACGATTAAAACTCGGGTTGTAAAAAAACTAATTATCATCTCATACTAGAAAAATAATGTTTATAATTAAATATGACTTGATAGGTAAGATTAATATGTAGGGTATTTGAATATATAAGATATTTCAATATATAAGATGCGTTTAATACATTAGAAATTTTCAAATATTTAAGGTTTTAAAAAAATCATAAAAAGAACATATGCAATGTATAAGGGTTTTTCCATTATGTGAAATGATCCTTGCATATAAAAAAGACTAGCAAAGGAAAAAACTATACAACCTATGTAAGGTTTTTCCCATTACTGGATAGTGATTATTGTAAGCACTACAGATTGTGATAGATTACACTTCCTATCAATCATAAAAAATGATGTAATACAAAAATGAATTAAATTAATATTTTGTTGAAAAATGATTATAGTTTATAAATTTTGTATAAATGATATCTATTGTGAACTATAATTATTATATTTTAACACCTAAATAAATTTTGAAATTCTCATATTTATATATCATGTAGGGAAAATAAATAATGTGTTTATATATTTTTTTTATTACTATAGAATATTCATGTTTATAAAATTTCTATTAAATATTGATATTATATATGATTTAATTTATCTGATAAATTTATTATTGTATATTTATACTTCATGAATTACTTGCTATATATATGAAAATTTGAAATTTGTTTTTTATTTACCTTAAACCCAATTTATAATAAAGTTATTATCTTGAATTTATTTTTTGAAAATAGTTTTTACATATTATTTGTTATTGATATGATGAATTACATTCTATGATGAGTAATATATCCCTGGATAGAGGGAGTTTGAGTTGGACTTCTGACTAGATTATTGGTTTATTCATTATTCTATAAAGGTGGGGGTCAGTTACTTATGGTTATAGAATTACTTCCTACCGATCTTGAAGTACATAAATATTTTTATTAGTTTTCTTAATAATTCATCTTTTTGAGGTTTAGAGGGAACCCTTTTGTAAGATCCTGGACTTTATTGAGATTCCTTATGCCAATTTTTAGGTAATGTTTTTCCATTGTTTTGGATATAACTTTGTTGTATTTTTTGGGCATTTTCTTGTAAAATTGGAGAAATTATAATGCTCATGGGGTTGCTCAAGGTTGGGTAATGGTTAGGGAAAACCATGTGGTTTCCCCTAGAAACCATACACACCTTTTTGGAGGTACAAGAGGTGTCTCACAGTTGGTGCATAGTTTAGAAAAACTATGTGTATTGCATCCCCAAACTATGAAACTAAAAGAAGAGGTTATTTATAAGGTGGGGACAACAATCGTCAAACCATGCATGTGGATTTTAATCCCCCCAAAAGTTTTATGAACATTCCCAAACCCCTTATTTGTTACCCCTAATCTTCCTGGATTGACCCTAAATGATTTCCTTCAATTTTGGAATCATTAGAGAGGATTCTATGGATCAATGAACCCCTTTCAATGTGAATTAAAGATCCAGTTAAAGGATCGACTCCTTTTTGTTAAGTCATTTCTTCCTTAGTTCATTTCCTCTCTCTCCCGTCTCTCTTTCCCAATGAAGAGGGATGAATTTTAATCCATTTGATATGATCTATATATAAGTTCTAATGGGTTTTTTCATTGGATCTTGGTCTTAGGTATTCTTCTTAGATCTTATGTGCCATTGATATTTTGATCATTCCACATCAAATTTGGAATTTTTGGTTGGGAAATGTTCATAAAATATCATTATGTAGGCAATATAATTGTAAATTCTTATAGTATTTATTATATTTGGGTATGTGTAATTGTGAAATTTCCTTTTACAAATTGGGTAATTGTGTTTTTAATTGAATAAATTAATTGATTTTACTCATGGGACTATGAAATTGGAAAAATAAGGGGATTATAAAATTGGGTGAATAATGGTATTATGAAATTGAATGACTAATGGGATTAAGAAATTGTTGGAATAATGGGATTATAAAATTAGTTGATAAATGAGATTATGTAATTGGAACCATGGTATGATATATTTTTTGATGATGTGAACAATGAGTTTTGGGATAGGTACTACAAATCCAAATACCCATGGGGTGCCAGATTTCTTCTTTAGGCCCCCATGATATATATATATATATCTATTTCATATAATCACCAAGTTGTGGGACATGTATTTCTCATCCAAATACCCATGGGGCACCATAATGCTACTCTAGTCCACAAATTTATGAATATAAAATTAGAAATTAACTTATTAATGGAATACCATGATTTAATTAAATGTTGTATCCCTTTTGTGGATGGTTTAGACATTGACACATACTGAAGAACGTATTATTTGTTCAAGTGTTACTGTGAACCTGGGGATTATATGGTTATTTAAAGAATAATTTAATTTTAAAATATATTACTTTGTCTTTTTTACTTTAGTCATTATACAAATTAATACACAATTATAGACTATATATTATTTTAGATGTCGTTGGTGGTTCCCTACAGAGTTGTACTCACACCCTACTCAGGATGCACGATCGATACCCAAATAGATTTCATGTTTGCAGGATAGGATGAGGGAAAGAGCCCTATGTTAGATGGATGGGTTTGGTTTTGGTATGGATCATGGATGAGGGAACCAGACATGATGTTTGGACTCTCTTGGGGGATGTCAATGTCTTTATTTTGGATTTTCATTTTACACTTGAAAATGATATGAAATGCAATATTTACTACTTCAGTTTTGTGTATTGTTTTCCAATTTTAGTGTTATTATGGGATGATGGTATTTATTATTATGGTATTTTTTTGGGTTATATATTATTTTTATTTGGATATTGGTTATTTATTTCTATTGTTGTGATACTTTGATAAAGATGGTATAGTCTCCACAAAGTACATATTAGACTCATGTTTCTAGTCAGCATCCTCTGGTGTATGGGGAGGCACACGTGAGTTCAAGTAACTAACCAAACTAGGGAACCGACATGGGGAACAATGTATGGGATGTTATAAAGTGATATTAATGGATTTTTATTTTCCCTTCTGTTGTATTATTATTTAAAAATAGTAGACTGCACAACTGTATGATTCAGGCCTTGGTCATGATCTCATGCATGGGAGTAGTTAACCCATGTTTGGGGGGAAACCCAAGTAACCAGGGTGGGATTGATTTTCTTTAAATTTTATATTATAGTTAAATGTTATTTCAGTTTTATTGACACTATTTGTGTGATCTTACCAATTTCTGATATTTTTTATCATGGATCAGTATGTCATGAAAGTTGATTATACATGAATCATTTAAGGTACTCAAAATTTTATGTGACATGTATCATGTTAGGAATGCATAGAAAATTATGTTTTGGTGAGTTATTAAAATAAAATTATTTTATTTTTCGAGCAATCTAATATAAAATGGAGTCTAATAAGAAAAATAAAGATTTTTAAAGATTTTAAATGTTGTAATTGAAATGGATAAATGGGTGTCTAATGGGAAACATTGAAATAAAAAAGTGTTTTTCTAATGGTATCCAAGACCCATGTGAGGGATGGTTTTGGGTAGTGTTAGTTCCTCGGTTTTGACTGTGTGGAAGAGTATGGTGGTGTCTTGTTTTGGATTCATGTCTTTTCCTCTTGTTAAAATTTTATAACGATGTGTTATGTTTCCTAAGAGGTGTGTTCTCCATTATAGAGATATGCCTCTGCAATGAAACATGTTTATAGGATGAAATGAGCACATGGCTGTAAATGTGCCTCTAAATGTGTATATATAGTATCCAAAAGTAATGATTAAAGGAGTGTGATAGATGTTCTGTGAAAACATTGTTATTTTTATATAATTCATGGATAGAGACCTAGAGAAGGTTGCCTGAAATATGTCTATCATGATATAATAATTCTAGTTACAACACCCTCCAAACATCACCAAAGAAGGTGGACCTGAGGAAGATAATTTCTGGGATTATTCTATCAAGAAAATCATTGACCATTTTGATAATCCTATGGAGAATAGAGTCAAAAAAATTTCTTATATGTCGTGAGGACTAAGGATGAGCTAGTGGGATATTTTGAATTGAGATGAGTAACGGGAGAAAATTTTGTGGAAAGACATTCAGAACATATTCCTAGAATACATCTACCTAGAAACACTCAAGAAGGATAGAGAATATTATTTTATTCCTTTGAATGAGGGGTGTATGTCTGTGATGGAATATGCTGGTCGCTTCACTGATTTTTCGTGCTTTGTTCTAACATTGGAAGGAGATGGTGGAACTGTGGAAAACCAATTTTAGGATGGGCATAAATATGAGATTAAGTCTTAGGTAAACATATTTTGGATGAAGAAGTTTTGTAAACTGGTGAATAAAACACTCATTTTTATAGGGAACCTAAAAAAGGGTTCTAGTAAAATTTAGGTAGTTTCTGTTGGGAGACCTAGAAATACGTTTTCTGAGAGTAGGAAGCATCACTATGGAAACATCAACTGGGGTAATGGAAAATAAAGTGTCTAGAGAGATGGATCAATTACTCAGAGAAGTAACTGAGTATACATCCACCAGTGTGGAAGGTCAGGGAACATTTTTATCCAATGTCCATGGCCATAAGTAGAGTGTTGATCTTGTGGTAGTATGGGTCACTTATAGATATATTCTAGAAACCCTTGACTGATGGGTATTGATGTAGAAGTGAGGTCGAGCCAGAGCACTAGAATATGTTCTTCTAACCCATGTCATTTAAGATTTTAGAGTTCTTATGGCCATGTTTGTTGAGGGAGTGGATTTGGTACTTCAGGGAAAGAGCCTTTGTATCAATAGAATGGTGCAAAAAAGGGACTCAAACTGGAGCACATGGAAGTGGGGTGGAAAAGTTGCATTTATTTCACCCTAAACTTGTTGATAGTGAGGTTGTTTCATCGATAGTTATAGGTACTATTCTTATAGCTTTAACACATTTTCATTCCTTATTTGATACAAGATCCATTCATTCTTTTATATCTTCTCAAAATTAGAATGTTTTGAGTCTAATAGTGGTGTTTGTAAGTGGGGTTATGACGATCGACTCAACCTTGGGAGTATGTTTGAGAGACGTCTATTTATGTAAGGGGTGTTCTCTTGAGGTTGGAGAGTGTCATATTTTTGGGATCTTTACATACATTAAATATTAGGTATTTATCAGATTTTTGGGTATAGACTGGATGGTATCATACCCATCCCTTGTTGATTGTTACCAAAGGAGAGTAACATTTACATCTTGTCACGAACCGGATCTGGTCACCACCATTAATAGCACCAAACCCAGCCCGTGGCAAGGCCCGAAGGGGATTCCCTATCCCCACGGGCTGGCACAAGTGCCCGAGTATCAAACAAATCTGGTTTGGGAACGATTTACCCGAGTATGAAAGCATAAATAAAAAAAACAATCAATTAATTAAATCTGAAATTTTCATGCTAAACAATTCTTAACAAAACCAGATCTGAATAAATATGTTCAAAGACACTAAAAATGGTCCAAAAACAAATAATGAAAACATAAATACATCCCCGTGGACTCCACATGACAAGGGGATCATCACCCGCAAGTCGTCCCCGCAACTCCGCCCCAACGATGGGGACTAACATCCCGAACCGCCATCACACTTAGCCTTCCCTTTACCTGAGTCAAGCATAAGCAGGTCTACTTACACCCAAGGGGTGTAAGTAGGGTGTGATCCTAAGCCCAATAGGATACCACCAGATGATTCCAAAGAGCATGCAATACAATGTGAACAAAACAAGCAATTTTAACACACAAGGTGAAACAGTGTTAAAATTTAAAGAAATGCAACTTTCAAATGAAAACAGTTTTCAATCCGAGAATTTAGGAATGTTAGCACATTAAATAGACATGTGAGATACTGTAAAGTACTGCCAAAACAACCCACAACAAGGGTAAATACCACAAATCTAATGAGCATCAAAATCGGGAACACCCCTAAGCACTAGGTTGTCTCGGGCCCTATGTACCTCGTACCTCGGTGTAGAGTAACCATAGAAAAATCTATTCTCGTGCATGAGCCACTAGTAGGGAACATACCCATAACCTAGTGGTCCCCAATCATCATCTAAATAGTTTAGTTAGAGTTGTCGTTATCCATATGCTAAGTGGAACAGAGACAAAACCCATCTGATCTACTAGCCGTACTAGTACAAATCTGTCCCACCTAGGTACCCGGGCTTCCCCTTTTTGTGCTCAAACAATTTCAGAAAACAACACACATCCTTTGTCATATAAAATATCACTACTGGTCACAAACAAATTTTACAGTAGCTACACACATTTTATACCATTTAAAACACACAATAAAACAAATTTATTTCCAATAAAACAACCTCTCAAAACATCACATTGTTTTGCACCCAATGCTCTTTAAGATATCCACCTTTAACACTATGTTAACACTTGTAAGTTATTAAAACAAAATTTCAGTTCAACACCCTTTAATGAAACCAACAATTCAGTTATGGGGCATCCCAAATTGAACCAATAAATGATTTGAATGAAAAACCCCCCAATTTCACCAAAAATTGGAACTTAAAATTTATTTGCATTATAAATGAAACTAAAACCAATTTTTATAGAAACATTCAAGTGAAATAAACATTAAGGTACCTTGAAAATAGAAATCTAATTCACAAAAATTTCACACACAATGGAATCACCTACGAAATTAACAAAAACCCTTGAATCTTCGTGCAAAAATCAAATCGCACCCTCGCCGCACCAAGAGAGAACTAGATCAAACCTAAAACCACACAAATTGGCCAAAAAGGCCAAAGATAAACCCTAGGTTCGAAATCCTAATTTCTGGACATTAGTAAACTCAATTATAACCAAAGAAACCCTAAGAACAATGAGTTAAACCCAAAGTAATTTGAAAGAGGAAAGAAAAGGGCTCATTTACTTGAAGTATCTTGAAGTAATCACTCCACAACTCCAGTATCTAAAATTTAAAAGAGCCAAAATTCAGGGTACATTCAAACAAGATGTATTAGCTCATTTAGGAACTGGAATGGAGGAAAAAGATTGAGAATTAGGAGAGTTATGAAAGAAATACTTTACCTCTTCAAATCTGGGTGATTTGAGGAACCCTAAGAAGTTCGGCACCAAATCGCGATTATACAGAGCTCCAAAGAGGTGGGAGAGAGTTTAGACGTGTGGATGGGTTAATTGGGCTTCAAGAGACTTGGAATCACCGAAACATCCCAAATTTTGAATAATTTATAACAAAATAAAATTTTATTTTTAAAACCGGAATTGGGCTTTCGGGCAGGCCCAACCCCTTAGATAAAAACCCAAATAAACCCTAGTTATGGATTTATTAAAGCTCCTAATTACCTTGGTGGTGTTAATAGGTTAGAGGAGGTCAATTAGGAATTTTAATGGATGAAAAATGTTGAAAAATTAAAAAGTTATAAAAGATACAAAATTTATTTTTTTAATCTGGAATTGGGCTCATAGTTTAGCCCAATTCATGAATACTCATCTATTCCTCCCTAAAACCTAGGTAAACCCCCAAAACAAACAAAGGATGTGAATTAAATGAAAAATACCTTTAAAATATGTATTGAATGTGACACATCTCCTAAGGGAAAAAGTTTTGTTCATTATGGAGAGTGGGATATCTAAGTAGGCCATGCAGGGTTATTTCACTAGAATATGGGGAGATTATCAACCACATTTCAAGTCCTTTGTTGGATGATGGGGGTGTGAAACCTTGTTCCATTCCAAAAATAGTGGATTGGTTATAGAATGTATTTCATGAGGAATTATCAGGGCTTCCACATGAGAGGGATGTTGAGTTTACAATTGAGATCATCCAAGGAGATGAACTAATTTCTATTCCACCTTATGGAATTGAACTAACAGCGCTTCTGGAACATATGACTCAACTGGAAGAGTTGATGGAAAATGGATTTATCAGTCTGAGTATGTCACCATGGGGTTATACAATCCTATATTCTAAAAAGTTTGATGGGACCTTATGCTTATTTTTTGAATACTAGATGTTGAACCTGTTGAAAATGAAGAACCAATATCCTCTTTAGCGAATCAATGATCTCTATGTCCATTTGAGAAAAGTTTGTATGTTCTCTAAGATTTAATTCATTTTGGGGTATCACTAGTTTAGAGTTATACCTTCATATATAACTCATACTACTTTTAGAATTAGGTATGGACTATATGAGTTCGTTGTGATGTTGTTTGGGATGATGAATTCTTAAGATGATTTTATAAAATTGATGAACTTAATCATCCACCTGTACCTGCATCAATTTTTGGTTTTTTTGTGGATGGAATCTTGGCATAATACAATACTCATGATGATCATGAACAACATATTTACATCATCCTGAGTACAATTATTGAGAATCAACCATATACTGAGCTATCAAGGTGTTAGTTTTGGATTGGTAGGGTATATTTCTTGGGTCACATCATCTCAAAGAAAGGTGTGCCAGTGGACATATATAATGTTCAAGAAGTGGTCTCTTAGTAGTAGACTAATATTTTTTTTGATATCCATTGATTTCTAGGGTTAATGGGTTATTATCAAAGGTGAAATCAGGACTTTTCCCATTTAGTGGAATAACATTCAGATTTGAATGATTATATTTTTAGGGTTAAATCTTCTAGAGAATGTGGGAATGTTTTCCAGGAGTTGATTAAGATTTTTACAACCACATAGATTTTGATCCTACCTGAGTAGGGTGAGGAATATACAATGTTTTGTGATGAATATGGTATAGGAATTAGAAGATTGTTGATGTAAGGATATCTTTTTGTGATGTATGGTTCATGATAGTTGAGACCACATGAATATAATTACACTATGCATGATCTCAAGTTGGTTGCAATGGTTTATGCCTTAAAGTGTTGGAGGCATTACTTATTGGGTGAATATTTAATTGTGTATATCGATCACAAGAACATAAAGTATATCTTCTCGAAGAGGGATTTGAATCACTAGTAGTAGGTTTGGGTTAATTATATCCTGTCATTTGATTTTTGAGCTAGCATATATAAATGAGAATGAAAATAGTGTTGATGATTCTTTGAGTAGGAAAACTAAGATTCGGTAAGTTCAGGAGTCTAGTTCTGATTGGAAGATTATAACCTTGATAGAAGAGATGCATATTGTGGTTTGGTAGGGACAAGATAATAGTATCCTCATATTAGTATTAGTGGATTCCACACTTTTTAGTTAAATTAGTTAGAGTTGGTATGAGGATCCAGTGTGTTTTTACTTGGTGGAACTCATTAAAGGTAGGGAGTCGCCTTCAGATTAGACTATATAAGAGGATGAGATCTTCTATTTTAGGAACAATGTTGTTGTGCCTTTGAGTATGTGACATAATTCAATGCATGAGTTTCTATAACACCTCAAACCTAGTTACCCAGATTAGGTGCATTATTATATAACATTGGCATGGTCACAAGAGATCATGTCTCGAAAGACTGATTAGTTTATTAGCCTTGGAATTACTAGATACATACATAAGTTTAACATTACATCATGCGATAAAAACAAAAACAAAATTTTGTCCCCTTTGAACAAACTTATATCCCTTAGCCTATTCCTATAATCAACCATAAAATACTTCTTCACATCCTGGAAAAAATAACACATAGAAAGGGGTGATCTCAGATTCTCAGTGAGGATAACAATATAGCATAAACTTTCATAAATAAGAATAAACGTTAAAGGAAATGTATAAGACTAAAATATAATCCTTTTAAACATAAAATTCATCACAATATACAAGATATAAATCTAATAATTCAATTTAATTATTCACATGGATATTCTACTAGTTGAATAATCACTTGCAATATCAATATCCAATTTCATAATGATGTAATTCATAATGTCGGACATCATAACCACATAGTCAAGGCCTTGTTCCAATAATAGAAATAATATTTTGTCAAGGCCTTGTGCCAATACACTAGTTTATATCATTAGACTTACTGATTCATTGAGGATCTATATCAGGCTCCACCCATCACTTACTAAGTCCAATGCATTATTCATATGAAAAGGTTTAAACATAACATAAACATTAATATTAAAAATAGCATAAAAAATGTCAATGATTTATCCATAAACCATAAATGGTAAAAAAATAAAACATCCACAGTCAAACATATCACAAAACCTTCAATATAATATGGAATATTTTCATCATAATAAATCAACTTCAATCAAGTTTAAAATCCATCAAAGGATGTTGACACAGATGAAATGAAAACTATCTCAAATAAATACCTCTTTCTATTTTGAAATAAATTAAAAGTCACATAATTATAAAATAAATCATTTATTTTGGAAATATTATTATAATCTTGTATGGGAAGCTTACAAGGTGTTATAATTGTTGAAAATAGCCACATCCACTGTATAAGTTAAAAAACACCCTTTCCTTAATTATGTCGAAAAGGTCGAAAAGGAAATTGTTTGGAAAATGATAGAAAGATTCCTTTATAAACATATTATAAAAATTCAAAAAAGGGTAAAAATGAATTTAACCCATAGTCTATAAAATAATAAAAATGTTTTGAAATACATTTTTAAAAACAAGGATGTGGATGATAAAGATGTCTCAGTAGATACTCACGTATAAACAACCTCACATAATGAAGATATTGTAGAATTAACCCTTACCTTATACTTTTAATTTATAGAGAGTATGATAACTTCCTATATAATAGTTAAATAATTGTTATTATATTATAAAATTACCACATACATAAATATTATATCATATATGATCCTCTAATATTTCATTGTTAATAATATTTCTGTAGTATCATTGTTTGGGGTGTTAACTGATTCATTTTCCTTTATATGCTTGGTTACGTAAGTCATGTTTGTTATGGATAAGATTTATATGATTCATATATAGAATTATATTAAGTTATTAAACAGAATTTTTAATAATAAAATAAAAATTAATGTTGAATGGTTATGATGGGGAATAAATTTTATCACGTTCGTGGAGACGGTAATCCGTACATACACACGAGTTACAAAATCATCCTATTGATGGTGAAATAATTTTTAATCATATGTTATATCAAATATAAAGAATAATTAACATGTTATATTTATTATTTACATCAGTTATACTCATTATTATACCCATCCAAATAATGAAGTTTATGAATAACAAACTATACCACGACGTGGAGACGGTAAGCCGTACGCAAGCACATATGATGACTTGTCTTTCATAGGATGGATAGAATAATGAATATGGTTGTACCATATTTATAATAACATCACAGTATGAATAAGGTACTGGAGTTATTATTTTTTATGGAAGCAACAAAAAAAAGAGTAAGTGGAAGAAGAAAAGAACTTTGAAAGAGGTGGTGAAATTATTACCTCTTCTTCAGGTGTTTCCTTTTGAGTTGATCAAAAGGGCTCCTTAGGTTGTATTTATGAACTAAGTAATTCCTATAGGTTAAATTGAATGAATTTGGGAGGATATTGTATTAGGGTTTGGCCGATCCAAATGGATTTGGAGGTGTGATTTGGAGTGAAGGGGAATCACCCTTTTATAAGAGAGGTGAGTGTCACTTTAGGAAAAGTTTGAAATTTTATTTTATTATAAAATCATATTTGGTTTATAATGTCTCAAAAATGATTTATTTCTAGACTAAAGAAGTTATGGTTCTAAAACATCTCAACCAATAGGTTTTAGATAGGTTTAGGTTACCATATTAACCTTATCTATTATTTTTCACTTCTAGTTAAATAGTTTAACTTTTATCATCTATTCTTGTATTATTATAATAAATGGTTAATAAACTTACTATAAAAATACAAGAGAACCCCAAGTGGTTAATTATTAATATATATAACCTTATATAATTCCTTTGGCAGAACCTTAGATTTTTAGGAATATTATATCAATTTATAATATAGTATTTGTTTTAAAAACTCATTTATGTCAATTTTGACACAATTTGTATTTTTTTTGTGAAAGTCATATAAAATTTATAAATTCTAAAAAAATTAATTTAATCAACCCTAAAATTTCATATTATCCTATAAATTTAGTTTAATTCATCAAAAGTCTCAATTTATATTTATTGGGATATTTAAAATATCAATTATTTTAATCTTTCATTAATAAGGTAATTACTGCATCATCATTGTGTCATAAATAAATTTAATTATTTAATGTATAAAAATTATAAATTAAATACCATTGTTTAGGTTATATTTTTATATTTCTAATTAATATCTATAGTCTAATTTATCTTATGTGTAACCCTATATTAAAAATGTTTTAGTTATTAAAATTTTAATTTAACACTTTTAACTCTTCTTTAAATAAAATAATAATAAATGTCCTAATCTAATCTAAGTGGACCAAGAAGAAAATATTTTATTCTTATGGTTGATTTTGGTCAAAAAACACTCATTCAATAGAATTAAGACATGTTTTAGGGTAATTATAATATCATTTTTACCTTTAATTACCCTATTGAATTTTAATCGTGGTAAATAAAAGACAAATGGTACTATTCACCAAAAATTATTTTCAACTTATTGAACCACATTTTACTTACTGTTATCAAATGTGTCTCTAAGATTTTTTAAATTCAATTCACCGAAGCGGTAAAATTACTTTTTATGCAAAATTGTAAATGCGCCTTGAAGGTGGGTAAAAGACGGTAAAAAAGTTTAATAAAATTTTATATATCTTATATTATTAGAAAATGAATCCAATGAATTAAATTAAACATATATAGGTATTATGTATCTATTTTTACCTAAAATAAATTTATATAAAATAATTAATTATTTACATAAAAAGTCATTTTTGAACAATAATGCAGTGTTTTCACTATTCATCAAAAAATGAAAGGTTTCAAAAAATACCAAAACATCACCCTACGATAATTTTGATATTCAGAATCCAAAAATGAAGTCCATTTTGAAAAATAATATTTATAAAATTTTAAAATGTTGGAATTATTATTCATAACAGCTAGTTTGGTTGGTCGTGGTGTGTTAGAACTCGATGTTGCGTACAACGGAAGCTATTTTATTATTCAAAAGGAAATGTACCATGGAATCTTGGGGGGTTATAGTTTCCTTCCTTGAAGATGGAGGTAGATCATGTTTTGACCAAAATGTACCATGACCTTTGTCAATAGTATTGGGGAAGGGGCATGAAAAGAGAGATTATAGGGTTCTTGAAATTATGCTACACCTATCAACAGGTGAAGGCCAAGAATCAATGACCTGGTGGTTTACTATATCCATTACCCATTCTGTAATGGAAGTGGAATGATTTTATATTGGACTTTTTGGTAGGTCTTTTGTGGACGCCATCGAATAATGACATATATGGGTGATTTTGGATCATTTGAATAATTTATCCCATTTCATGACTATCTGGGAGACTTTTATAGTGAGTCATTTGGAGGACATTCTAATTTGGGAGATAGTCCATTTAGATGGGGTACCACAAAGTATAGTTTTAGATCATTATTTTTTCTTTACTTCATTCTTCTTACAAGTCTTACAGAAGATGTTAGGTACCTTGGTATTTTTGAGTATGGATTTCCACCCATAGATAGATGGGTATTTGTAATATATTATAAAGGAATTAGAGGATATGCTATTGGTGTGCATCGCAGACTTTAGTCGGTCTTGGGGGAAAATTAGAACTCATTTTGTTTTCCTATAACAACTGTTATCATGGAAATATTCATATGGAACCATATGATGAACTTTATGGTAGGCTATAAAGATCTCCTCTATATCGGATGGAGACATGCGAGTCATTGCTTTTGGGATTGAGTCTCGTAGAGGAGACCTTAGAGAAGGTCTATTTGATTTGAAAATGTATGACTAAGGATCAGAGTAGGAAGAATTCATATTATAATCCTCACTAAAGACACCATAAGTTTATAGTGGGTGATCATGTGTTCATGTGGGTTTTTCCTAGAATGGGTCACCATAGTATTCTATGGAAGGGAAAGTTGGCACCCATGTTTTTCAGACCTTTTAATATTGTAGAGGGAATTGGACCATTGGGATACTGATTGTATATTTTGAAAAGATATAGTGATACGCATGATGATTTTTATGTCTCACGGATTCACTGGTATATCCCTAAAGCTTCAAATGTGATCAATGTTTATGATTTTGAGTTTGAGGAAAATGCATCCTTTGAGGAGAACCTGATTCATGTTATGGATCGTAGTGATAAATTGTTTTGGGGAAAGACTGTGCAGATCGTCCAAGTGTTTTGGCATTGTGGTTGTGTTTTGGATGAAACATGGGAGAGGGACAAAGATGTGCGGGGTCATTATCATGAACATTTTACCTCATAATCTTAGAGATTATTGGGATTAAATCTCAAGGATGAGATATTTTAAGGTGGGGATATTGTAAGATCACGACCATTAAAGATATGCCTCGTGCTCATTTTTAGGTACTCTTTTACACATGTTTTGGTGATACCTTTTTTGGGTTTTGTTTTCAGTTTGTTTCATGTAGAATTGGAAAAAATTTGGAATCCCATGGTGTTTTGCATGGTTGTCACATGGTTAGGTAAAACTATTCAGTTTTCCCTAAGAAACTATGAACCCCTTTTACAGGCATTAGAGGTAGTTCATAGTTGGCACATATTTTTGTTGAACCATGCAACCACCCTCCCCATGTCGGGAACCCTCAAATGAAGGGGATTTGAATGGAAGGTTCATCATTTTTAAAACCATGCATAAATGAGGAAATTTCATGCACCACATGAGTATGGGTGCATGGTTTGGGCCCACATTTTGGAATACCCAGATCCTCCACCCAGAAAACCATCTGTGTGGGATTTAATCCCCCCAAAAAATTTAAAATTCATAAACCCTATGGTTTATAACCTAAATCTCGCAAAAATGATGCAAAATTATTTCATTCAATTTTTTAGGCTCAAGGGAGGAATAAATTTTTCATTGAAACCCTTTCTTGGAGAATAGAATATTTAGTTAAAATATTAGTTCCTTGTTGGTATGCAATTTATTCTTCTTTTGATTTTGTCTCTATCCCTATCTCATTTCTAATTAAGAGGGATGATTTTACCACATTGAAAATGGTTTAGATATTTTTTTAATGGATATTGTTTGTTTGGATCTTGGCCTTAGGTATTGGTCCTAAACCTTATGTGCCTCTATGATTTCAATCATTCCACATCAAATTTGGGATTTTGTTTTAGCGAACGTTCATCAACAACAATGAGGTTGGTGGTCTAATATTCAATTCCCACTATCTTGATTTTATTTGGGTGTATTTAAATGTTAAAATTAATTTTCCATGTTGGGAAATTTTATTTTTAATTGAATTAATTGATTGATTTTACCCATGGGATTATGAAATTGGTGAAATGATGGGATTACGAAATTGGTTGATTAATAGGATTATGAAATTGGTTGATTAATGGGATTATAAAATTGGTGGAATAATGTGATTATGAAATTGGTTTAAAATTCAGATTATTAAATTGGAACCATATTGTTATATATTTTTATATGGTGTGAAAAATGAGTTTTTGGGTGCAAACTACTGCTCTAGATACCCATGGGGTGCCAAAATTCCACTGTATTCCTCAAAGAGATATATTTATTACTTACAATCACTAATTTGTGGGATAATAACTATTTTTCCAAAAATACCATGGGGATCCAAACTACTGTTCTAGGCCCCTAATTTATGAATATGAAATTATAAATTAAATGATTAATGGAATCCCATGATAGAATGAATTTTTGTATCCCTTTGTTGGATGGTTCAGACTCCGGCATGGGCCTAAGTATATATTATCGGTTCTGGTGTCATTAAAATCCCCAAGATTATGTGGTTAATTAAATAATAATTTAATGTGAAAATATTTTACATTATCTTGTATATGTTATTCATTATATAACTACATACACTATTGTGGACTAGATGTTGTTTTATATTCCATTGGTGGTAGCATACTGAGTTATACCGGCATCCTACTCAAGCTTCCTACTTTGCACCTAAATAGACATCATGTTTATAGAACAGGATAAGTGGAAGAGACCTATGTTAGATGGATGAGTTGAGATTTGGGATGGACCAAGGATTAGGGAACTAGAAATGATTTTGGGACCCTCTTGGGTGATGTAAGTGTCTTTATTTTGGGTTTTCATTTGACACATAAAAATAATATGACATGACAAATTCACTACATTGGTTTTGGATATTCTTTTCCTATTTTGGGATTATTGTGTATTGTTGGTATTTAGTGTTATGTTATTATGTCTGTTCATTTCATTTTATAATTTGGATATTGTTTATTTATTTCTACTATTTTGATGATTTAAAAAAGAGGGTATTTTTACACCACAATAAGTATTATACCATTGCTGCTAGTCAGTAGCCTCTAGAATATGGGGAGGCATGCTTGTGGTTACTTATATAACTGGATTAAGGAACCGACATGTGTAACCTGTTATGGGAAATTATACCTTTACATGACTCATAGGTCCATAGGAACATGGAATTAATACATGAGATGAGTCCCAAGGGCCAGATGCACTGAGTAGGACCTCCCTAGATCCTAATTAAAATGATCCTCCAAATTATCTACCACATAGATCTGAATGATAACAAATTCACCATGAATAATTTCATGTTACCTAGTACCAACAGTTAATTCATACCATCTAATTCTTTCAATATAGATAGAACAACTGGATTTTTTCTCATTCTCTATAGCTCATTTAGTTCAACACCTTTGTCCCACCTTCCACCTGGCCTATGATTGTATTGAGACCAATGTGAATCTTGACCTACCGCCATATTCCATCCTCTATCAACACCCTATGGGATGATGCCAATTTTGTGCCCAGGGTTCTTAACACATCAATGTTGTTACATGTTGAGGTCATCATCACCATACTGATAAACTAAGACTCCTCACTTTCACCTTCATGTTGATATGTCTACTATAGTCAACCCATGCCTCATGATGTATCATGGTCCATCAATTATTGAGACCCACCATCCTCAGTCAATATTATGATGAAGCATCCACTACCCCTACACCATTGACCATGAATCTATCATCGGTCACCATAGATAGGGCCTCCACTTCCTAACATTGGAATCCCATGCTATTTTCCCCAACACCCTGATGTATTTCCTACGACATGTCCAGTGTGCCCTACTCAGTGATTCCAATCTAAATAACATGGATTTCAGGATTTGATCCAAGAATTATAGATACTATATTATTGGTTTACAGAACTACTAGGATACAACCCCAATTATGAATCTATAATTACTGATGTGAATATTATCAATTTTATATAATTATAAACATTTATATAAAAATTGCATCTATGAAATTCACAAGATGAATTTTTTATTTGTGTAAATATATTTGTATTTTACTTTTAGGTGAGTAATTAAAACTATAGATTGTGTAAAATATTCAAAATTAATATGGTTTGAACATACAAATTTAATTTTTAGAACATGTATTCCAAAACTGAATCATTAACAGCATGGATACATAGAGGAAAAATATGATATAATAAATATTTCATAGGAATAAATAGTTATGAATTTAATATGGATATGATATATATTTAATTTGTGAGACATTAAAATAAAACACCTCAAATACTTTGTGTGATATTCCATCCAATGAAAAATATTTCAAGACCTCTATTATCCAACCCGTTAGGATATTCTATAGTTGGTTACCCATGTATTATCATATATAAGTCATATTGGGTATGGTTGACCCTAATATTATTAGGTTCCAATATTTAACTATGATGTTTTTGTTACACTATTCCCAAATACCCTAATAAGATTAGGTTATGAGAGGAATATTGGTGATTTTATCTATATGATGGAATGGGTAAGGTGTTATCTACTCAACTATCAAAGAGTCAAATATGGTATGATTGGGAAGATTCCCAACCTGAATAACTAAGTTCTGAGTGAAACTCCATAGTAGAATAATTTCTCAGTGAAATATGGATATTGACTCACTAAATGGATATGATGTATGATTTCATCATTTATAATGTGAAAAAATTCATTTTAATTCCTTGATGAAATGATATAAAACATGATAGTCACCCATAAATATGTATTTTTTGTGGATTATATAATTCATCATTTATATCCTTTTTAGATCTCTTATAGGTATGACCTGTAAAATAACCCTAGATTGTTTTTTTAGGTTGGGGCTGAAGCCTCTTTTTTATTATTAAATCAAAGCAAAGACCTCTTTTAACTGGGTAGAGGGAAACCCATTACATATCCCGATGGCCCAGTGGCCTTGTAGCCCATTACATAGCCCGTAGGACCAAATTCTAAGGCCAATTCACATTCTGTGAATAGTAACCTACTGCTAGAGTACCACACAGTATCACCGCCGCTACAGTGCCCTGCCACTGCTATAGTACCCGCTGATGAACAGTGCCACCGCTTCTACATTACCTCTATAGTACTGCTACAGTACCCTGCGCCCCATGGTTATTTAACCCCCATTTACCATGTAGTATTATGGGGTGCTTACCACTAATCCAAACCCCAACTACACCCTATATTGTTATTTAATGTTGAGAATCATTATAAAAGGATAAAATTATATAAATCTAAATATGAATTAATAAAGATCAAATTATCCACCTCTAAATCATGGGTATAAGATAAATGTTGTGTATAATAAATGTTTTACAATGAATAGAGACCTAGAGACAAGAGAGAATTGAAATGGGTGAAGTAGATGTACAAATTGGTAATGGAGTAAAATTGATTTTATTTTAAGTCATTAATTTTGATATATGTGTACCAGTGAGGTTATTTAAATAATTTGAGAAATATTATTATTTTTCCATCACAAAGAGAAATTTTATTTGTGTATATTGTTTGAAAATTATGGTATTTTCATTCATTTTTATGAACAATAGTTTTTTTATATATATGAATTAAATGTTTTATGAAATCAATAGTATATTAAATAGTTTATTTATTTTGGATATGGATAATCCTATCTATAACATTTAGAATATGAAGGTTAAGGTTGATTGTAATCCCACCTACATTGGGCATTTTCACCATAGACAAAACAATGAAAAATACATCCCAAGAATCCACAGAGATAGATTATTTGAGTCATTCGATTTTGAATCAGTTAATAATTGAGAAAATTCTATATGATACATTTTAACAAAACAAAAATTTAATGCAAAATGATAAAGTGAAAGTAGACAATTGGATCTTACGCACGGTGATGTATGTAGAAGAATGAGTACATAATAATGTGTTGGGTTTATGTAATTTATATTCTCTACTGATGAATTTAGAAAGTATGGTTATTTCTTTCTGATTATACACAAGTATGAAACTTTTTAAAAGTTCAAATTTTTTCATAAGTTTTTTTAATAAACAAGGAAAAGGTATTAAATTTTTTCATATATATCATGGTGTTGAATACTCTAACTAGGAAATCATTAAATTTGAAGATATTGTAGAGATATTTTATAAATCACTCATTTTTTAACACCAAAGTGGAATAGTGTGTTTTAGATGATGAATAATATCTTATTGAAAATGGTTTGATTAATTATGTGTCAGTATGACTATATTATTTCATGTTTGGGTTATTTTATGCAATATTTTACATTATTAAATAATTGTATTCCATCAAATGTATTTATAAAGACACAATATGATATATGGTATGGGAAATATACCAATTTATCTATTATATATATTTGGTATTGTGAATCACTCATTCAATTATTAGATTCTCAAAAAATAGAACAGAAATCTTATAGGGTCTCCATTATTAGTTATCTGAGAGAAACTAAAGGGTATTATTTTTATAATATTACTTAACACAAATTATTTATGGAACAAACTAGGATATTTATTTTGAAGAAGTATATAAGATGATGTGTCAATGGGATGAAACCTGAAATTAGATAATTTCAAGAACAAAAAATATTACATATTCTTTAAATGGAAGTTTTTTTATTCAATAAGTAGTATTGGATGAAAAACTAACTCAAGATATACAAGAACCTAGGAGGTTTGGAAGTAATCATCAATACATAGAGATATAACTATTTCCTAGGGAAAATGATGATGATATAAGGTTTATAAGTGATAAACATATTTATTACTGAGGGGTCATTATGATTTCCAATTTAGAGAAATGGTTAAAATTCATTTTATTAGAAATGGGATCCATATACACTAATCGATTTTATAACTCTGTGGGTGAACTTGAAAGGGTGACACCATTGGGATAAAGTGTATTTCAATAATAAAAATGACATGGATAGTAACGTTTCTACCTATAAATAATGTCAGGTGTAAAAGGGTCACAAAAAATTCATGGTTTGGACTATAAGTTTACATTTTCACATGTTGTAATAATAAAGTCCATTTAGATACTTCTTGGAAAAAATATAATTTTGATAATGAGATATATCAAATGGAATTAAAAACTTCTTTATAATTGAAATTTTTTCATGGATGTGTATATGATACATCCAGATGGTTTTATTTTACAAATGTGTCTACTAAGGTGTGGAAGTTGCAATAGTCCATTTATAGATTGAAGAAAGCATCTCAGAGTTAGATTATCATATTTGAGGATTTAACAAAAGATTTTGGTTTCATCAATAATTTGGATCATATTTTTATATAAAATCATATTATTATGAGTGTTTTAGTATTTATGATATTTTATATGGATGACATACTATGTATTTGAAATGATATATCAAATTTACACTCTATAAAGGTGTGGTTGAAAAATGTTACCCGAAAAATACATTAGTAATAGAACTTATATAATGGGTATGATTGTATATATAATATTATCTAATTGGTTACTTGAATTATGTCATAACACATATATTGGTAAAGTGCTAAATCATTTATAATGGGAAAATATAAAAAAGTGGGGTTTTCTAGTGTTGTATGTAATGAATCATAAAATTCTTCAAGATCTTTCTAAAGAGTTTAAAATCATAGATAAAATTACTTTGGATCATAAATGGGATATATCATTCATTTTATTTTGTTTAATTGACACAATTTCTCTTATGAAGGTTTCAGGGTTCAATGAAATCCATTAGTCCCATGACCAATAATGGTTTTTCAACTCATACATTTGATTTCTCCCCATAACTAAATGAAATACCAGCCCAAGAATATATTATATTGGATATTCACATAAATATTATAATTTATTTTATTCAAGATAAGTAATTACCTCAGATTATAATTATTTCTTCATTAATGAATCAGTTGACCACTTCTCGGTATACTGTTGTTAAGGTGAGATTGTTTAAAGGTGGAATACCTCTAATATTGATCTACACATTCTCTTAGATCCTCTGAATGTCACCATATAAATTATTAGGTGCTTTCATGGAAGAATATAATGCATGAATCATTCATCATATATTTCCAAAAGAATACCTTCAAGTTGGAAAGATTCTTTTTTTCTCTCAAGCCTCATGATGGTGGGATAAGAGGGTCTCTATATCTCTCTCTATCTCTATCTATTTTTGAAAGTGTTATAGAAGAATATAACTAGGATATTGATAGGATTCGATATAATTTTATTATTAAAAATAAAAATAAGGGTGGATAATGTTATAATTAGGTTTATATAGAGTCGGGGTAGAGAATAATAGTTTCACATAGACCCTAATTATTCAATTAATAACCAGAGAATCCCATATAATGCCCCAAGTTTTAGGATCCATTATTATTATCATTATAATTATCATTATCATTATCATCTTCGTCATCATTATTATTATTTAAAAGTAAAATTTTAAATAAAATATCTATATTATTTCAAAATGATTGAAACATGATTAAAATATGTTCCTTACATGATTTGAACCAAACTAAATATACTTTATCCACTCATAAGTGCGACACAAAAAAAAATATTATAAAACATTGTACTTCACCCAATTTATTAAATCAAATAAAACTAAGTAATATACACAATTTATTTTTATTCACCATGGATGTTGTACATCTATTAAAATTTCTTAAATCAAATGGAGAGAATAAATAGAAAAAAATAAACATTTCACATCAAAGAAATCACATGGATCATTCTCAAACTTGAGGATCACCAATATCCTAAAAAACAAATAATGATGAAGAGTACTATGAAAAGGGAAATCATTATAAAAAATATATAATATGAAATAGCATAATTTCCTTTAAAAGTGAGAGTGGAATGAGGGAATGATTGAGTTTGTCTATATATGGAAATTAAATTTTTTCTATTATAAATATGTCCATTAAAAATATGGTCATTGCATGTATGGTTATTGGAAATATGTCTTTTGATCATATATCTAATAGGTATTTTAGATTATTGTATTTTTTTAATAGTAAATTTAATATTATATAAATTATAATGAAATAAAAAATATTATTTATATATATATTTGCGTTACGTATAGATACAAATATTTTTATTAATAATATATTATATGTTCTGTATATAAATATAAAATTAAAATTGTAATATCAATTTTCTAGTAGAATTAAAATTTAGAATATAAATAATTAATTAATGGTATTTATAAATATATATTTAGTATAAAAGTAATATTTATTTTTCAATAAAAATTTTATTAACTATTGTATATTTTTTCAAAAAAGATAAATCTAAAAGTTTGAAATATTATTTTATATTAATTAACAAATTAACATCGCATAAATTATAAATTCATGTGAAATAATATTAAGAAAATATAATATTTAACAACACCATTTTATAATAAAAGGTATTTTATTTATAATTTATGTTATTAAATTAAAATCTAGATATAAAAATTTTATAATTTCAATTTTATAAAATAAAAAAACTGTGAATGTCTTGGTAGGTATCATTGACATACAATTTTATCAGATTATGTGTTTGACACAAATTCCATATCTTATGCCATTATTATACTATCATGACTCATGTTATTTTATTATCTTATGATTTATGTCTTATGAACTGCAAATCCTTAATTATATGCTTCATGATTATGAACTTTGATACACATTATATACTTTTCAAATTTTATTCTCATGTTTTCATAGCTTTATTATCATGTTATGGTTATGTATCTTCCATGTTTACCATTACTGAACATATGAGCTGACCCTTTCTAATTTTTCCTTTACTCAAGTTATAATGAAATGTTTTATATAGGAGTACTAATGTGAATGATATTTATAGGAGATGGTGAAGATATTTCACCAAATTAGAAGAATGTGTTCTAATTTTCCAAAGGCACTAAACCATTATAGTCCTCAGGCATGTGTTTCTGTACATGTCACAAAATTTAAAAATAATTCCTTTCACATTTTCAATAAAATCCAAACATGCCTTGTCTATAAAATTAAAATAATATTCCTTTATCTTTTAAAAAAATAATAACAAGGGTATAAATTTCATTAATAAATAATTTTGAAAATGTTAAAAACATATCTGAAAACATTTTTTAGAAAATATTGGTTTGGAAGAAAAAATATTTTTGACCGAAGAGATAAATAAAACTAGATTTTATTAAAAAAAATCCCAGTCATTTTAAATTACAAAGAGAGTAATATGATGCTAATATTTTAAAACATCATGAATAACTATAGGGGTTGAAAATTAAATTTTTTTATTATAAAATGAAAAAGTAATTTCCTTAAATGGAAATTCATGCATAAACAATCCCAGTAAAAATGAGATTGTACAATAAACCCCTAAAAATAATATGACATTGAAGTGATAATTAATCAATGAATTTATTATATGTATAAAATGTAAATAAATATAAAATTAGTGGAATTAAAACATAATCTTTTCAAAATTCATTACTCACATTATCTTATATTTTTAAAGACAATGAAGAAGTAATATAACCCAATAAAAAGAAATTGAGTTATGAAATTTTTTACAACTTGGAAACTTTTATGACAAATCCTCTTGGATTAAAAAATTAAAATTAAAACTTAAAATAACATTAATAAATAAGTGTTCATTACATTACATTAAAAGGGTAAGAATATAACAATATAAAAATAAATTATGTTCTTAATAAAATAATATGCCCTAGTGAAGGTAAATTAAGAACAAGTCCCTTACCTCATGCTTCCTTTTGGTTGTGAGTTATTTAAAATCCTATATAATTGTTTTATTCCTGTTATAAAATTATAAAAGAACCATTTAAATATTTATAGTACTATATATTATCCTCTTATAATATTTTACAACTTGTTTTCTAATTGATCAAAAAAAATTATTAATGGATGTGATAAAAGAACCCCATCAAGAAAAAAATAGAGAAACTCAAGGGGGTCTTAAGTAGTGAAGCCCAATGGAATACACTTTAATGAAAATATTATATTCAAGTGGGATTAAACCCAAATTTTAATAAACAATCAGTGAATCATGTACCCTTCTTCCATGAAAAAGTTTCACTACACCAAAATTAGCATCTCTCTAAATATGGTGAACATTTTTCCTTGATTGGTCTCCATTGAAAAAAATCTAATAAAATAGATTATATTCCATGTGGGATCATCGTTCACTAGTATAAAAATAGTCTTCAAAATTGAAATTGTATCTTTTGTTTCCTATAAACTGATGAAAAATATATTTTTAGATAATTTTGGGAATCAGTTTTATCAAAATGGATGCAAAAAATACCCATTCGTATCATTTTTGGTATTATTTTTTTCAAAAATCAACACTATAAATTAAAAAACATATTTTCGCATCGAATTTTAAAGAAAATGAAACCAAAAATTAAAACAAAAAAATTTGTCTTAGTTTTTATAAAAACTGAAGCTAATAATTAAACATTATTTTTCTATGTTTTAGTTAATTTCCAAATTTTTCATTTCACTAGTCGTAGAGCTAAAACAGAGTTACGGATTATAAGTTATGGTTATCAGAATTTGAACTTCTCTAAGAGATGTCTTAAAGAAGTCCAACTTTAAGGCCGTAAATTTTAATTCATAACTTTCTTTTAGCTCCATGAACATTCAAATCTAAGCATAAGAAATGATCTAAAACATTATAAAAATATATATCAAATTTTTGACGTTGGTATTTTTAAAAAAACAAGGAAAAAATTAACTTTTTGTGTCGAGTTTTTAAAAAATAATGGAAAAAATTATATCGACGGGAATTTTTTCAATCGGTTTTTCAAAAAATCAACTCCAAAAAATTGATGCTAAAAATTATCTGTAAATATACGGGATCATTATTTAAATTATTTTCACAAAGGGAGTTTCAATTTTTGAATTCCCACCTAAATGTTAACTCAACTCCATTTAATATGTTTTTTTACTATATAAATCATTTCTTCTTTCGTTCATCATTTTTAACCACTAAGATTCCATTAATTTTTCAAGGCAGCTTCAATTGATGATTTGAACACAGTAAATATTCTAATCAATTAATTTATTTATTATTATTTTCCTTCACTACTAAAAATCTCGTAAATCTTGTTTAAAATGTTTAGTTATTCTTATGATAGAGTTATAAATATAAAACATTCATATTAGATTTAACAACCAATGTAAAAAATTCATTATCAATCATAATTTTAATTGTTGCATTAGTTTTACCCTAAAACCAAGAGATATGATAATAAACAACATATCATTTTTGATGAAAACTCTTAAATTAAATATAATATGTTTGGATCCTTATGTTTATTTTATTTCATTTGGTGTACAAAATTTTCATTCATGTTTCTCATGTTTTCTTTAAAATGAGTCCTATCTATTGATACTTTGATATGTTCAAATTTACGTGGTCATAAATTTTGATCCATAACTCTATTTTAGCCCAATGAACATTCATATATAATATCATCAAATTCCCTAAAACATAGTTGAAAAAAATTATTATCGGCATGGGTTCTTTAAAAAATTGATGGCAAAGGAATTTTATAATATTTTTGCAGTGGAATTTTCTAAAAAAAATAACACAATATTTTTTTTAACTTTTTGGTGTCTATTTAGTTAAAAACCAGTGCCAAAATGATACCTAAGGGTATTTTTTATATCATTTTTGTGAAAAAAAAAATGATGCCAAAAAATAGATGTGAATCCATTTTGGTGTCAGTCTACATAAACCGACATCAAAAGTCATATATTTTACATCAATAGCTTTAATGTCGATTAAAAACCAATGTTAAATACCATTTTTATAATAGTGTTTCCCTTATAGAGACCTCACTAAATCCTCATATCTCGACTCAACCTTGGAAATCTGCATATCATACATCTTGCATAGCGTGAAGTCGGTGCGCAAAGCTCCCACCTCCACACTTAAGTGGTTCCCCAAAGCATAAAATGCATTGAAGGAAATATAAACTTGCCCATCTGAATCCCTAAGAAAACCACCCCCTCTCATCATCCCATTCATGTATAAGTCATTCATGTTTAGTTTGTTACCATTAGTGGTGGGATCCATCTAACCCATCGACCTTGAGAACTCATTGCAATAATAGACCTACTAAGAAATATACAAAGTAAGTGAGCCCTCTATCTACCTTTAATAATCGATCCCAAATCATATATAGGAACCTTTATTCTCACATATAGGTAAGAAAACAAGAGTCGACTATTCATTCTCACTAGATTCCTCACCTACCAGATAGTCCAGTAAATGGCAATGAAAATAATACTGCGGATCTTGATATCTATCTCTCAATGTTCTAATCCTAGAAACCATTTGGTGATGAAGTCCATAATTGATGGAATATCATGACTAGATCCCCCCAGATGACCCATAGTATTATAAAGACTAACCTCCCAATCACTCCTGACAAAGAGATGAAAAACTGACTCAGTCTGTGGTTTATCACAATAGTAACATTAGGAGGCCAAAAAAATAACATTTGTTTGAACATTATCCTCCATAAAGATTCCTTATTCCTCACCCTCAAGATAGAGAAGTTCATATTCATGGGTATATCCTTACATTATAATTGTGAATCCCACTCATCATGACTAGAATCAGCATGGAGAATATATCTAGAATCGTTTCCATTGAAATTACATGAACTCGACCAAGTGAAACAACATCTATCTGCCTCTTCATTCATAGAATTACCTTTAAAGAGGTTCTTCTAGTCATTTCTCAAAATGGCCTCTAACAGAAGTGGATATTTTCTTCCTTAACAGATTTATTAGGAACTGGACAACCCAGATAATAAATCTCCTCTCCAACCTAGTTATCCCTCCACAAATTGTTGTCTCCTCTCCCTAAAACCCAATGAGTATAATCCTAGAGAACTTCCAGATGCTTCACAAAACATTTTTCTATCTTTGAAACCCTAGAACTAGGATTATCCCAATCCTCCCAATTCATACCATATCTTTTTTTGAAAAATGTGTCCCATAACTAATCACCCATGATAAAATCCTAAGCATGTCATGCCTACATGGCCTGCATGGATTCTGTCGTGTCCTGTAATCTGGTACCTCCCTCCATGACCAGAGTATTCATGTGGCTCCAGGAAGCCTAATAAAAATGGCCCCTGGAATTTGAATCCAATAAGAATCCAGTCATGATCTTATCCATCTTAATAATAATCCCTTTATGACAGTTAATGGTTGAGAGAACATGCATCAAAATAGATGATGGGACATTGTTGATCAAAGTGACACATCTGTCAAAGGAAAAAAATATATTCTTCTAATTAACAATCCTCCCTATAATTATGTTAATCATGTCATCAAATAAATCATTCTTAATGCATCCAAAATATATTGTCACCCTGAGATAAATCATTGGAAGCTCTATTTTTTTCATTTCTTCATGTGTTAATTTCCATTTTTCCCATTCATTATTTGTCATGAAAGTTATGGTTATTTTTTATATGATCTAGATCCATCATATATAGAATAATATTAATGTTATAAATTTCATATTGACTAATTTTATATATTTTTAGTATCATTATTGAAGGTTGGACATGGAAAATTACTCACATCTCTTTGTGGAGATGGTAGGCCATATGTACGCACAAGCGATGATATTATTCCATTAACGAGTGAAAGGAAAAAAAAATTGGGTTATATATTAATCTTAAAGAATCAATATCATATTATATATATATATGTAATCATTAAATTTTCCCTTATTACATTCCATGTAATGTTCAGGTGATAAAATTAATCATATCACTTCGTAAGGCGGTTTCCTGATATACAGACGAGCGAGATTATCATATTTTAAAATCCATGTAAAGTAATAGGTTATATGTGATATTATAATTAATTAAGAATGATAATATCTTAAATATAATATAAATTGTATTAAATCCTTCATCATATCTATCATTTATTGGTGTTGATAGAAAATTAATTATATCGGTTTTTGAGGTCGTATTACACTGTACACATGATCGACTATTTCGTTTTCCATTTGATGGAAGTGGGGATGTATATAAATCATCCACATAATATAATAAAATTATAATATATAGAATATAATGATTATATTATATAATCATGGAATAATAATATTTTTAAGAGGTGGTAGAAGAAACAAAATGATAATTCTCATTTAAGAAAGTTACCTCTTCTTTGGTGAAATTCTTTTAATTTTCACCACAATCATTCATAGGAAAGATTTTAGATAAAAAATGGCTCCATTATGTTTTTAGAGGAGAATTTAATTTATTTGGAAATTTATTTAGTATGAAAATGGATTTCAAAATATGAATAGTGTTCGAGAGGTGGTGACCTATTATAAGTGGGGGAGAGGGCACACATGGGTTTTTCGAAGAGAATCAATTAAAACCAAATTTTTATCATGAAAAAAGAACCTAAAATTGTTGATTAGTGAACCTTATAGGTGATAAGGTCTAAATATGTCCAAAAAGTTTGTTTTGGACTAGTTGGTAGTCTATTTGTTACCCTTATCTTCTTAGTTTAATCCCCAATAAATATTTTTTTACCTTAAATATGGTAATTAATTTTTAATGATTTTAGTATTCATAATAGTAAAAAATTATGTATAAATTATTTGATAATATAAATTATTATTATTCAAAATATGGAATCAAATTTTCAAAATTTAATTCACATTAGTATAATAATCCAGTTTAAAATTATACTCGTAGACGTGATAAAAAATCAGGTATTCAATGAGAAAAAATCATAAGTATAAAAATTTATAATATAAAAATTAAATATGAAATTTACTATGATGACAAAAAATAGTTAAATTTTAATATAATTAAAATAATTTTACTTTAAATATAATTAAAAATTTAATTTAACCTTATGAATTATTTAAATGAAAATGTAGTTTTCAATAAAAATCAGTATTTTTCACTATTAATCGAAAAATGAAAAATTTAAAAAAAATCCTAAAATAATATTAATATTAATTTTTAAAAATGGGGTTAATTTTTTATAATAAATTTTCTAAAAGTGGTAAAAAAATAATATGAAATTGTGTGTTCAATGCACGACAAAACAGTCTTTTAGAAAAAATACAGCTTTTTAGAAAACATTCCTTTTTATTTTAAATAATTAATATCTTATTTATAATCAATATATGGCCATAATTTTAATAATTTTATTATTACTATTAATACCCTGAAATTTAAGGTTTATATAGACTCAGGTTTGCGTGTTCCGCAATCTATCAAAGATAAAAAAATGTAATGAAATATATTTCATGAGTTGTGTAAGCTTGGTGTTTCATGTCATATATGATATCAAATAGAATTATATTATTTTATAATGATGGGGTGTAACCTTCTCTCCACCTTAAATAAATTTCAACCTCACAATTTTTTCTTTCACTTAGAAATTGAAGGTTTGATATTTGAATTTGTTTTTTGAAAATCCACATCATAATATGAGTCAAAAAAACATCCTCTAAATAAGAGTGAAAGGTAAGTACAAAGGTCATATGGAATAAAACATAAATAGTTTTTTATATTGGATTATATTTTTTGAAATTTAAGATATTAACATGGATAAAAGGAGTAAAAAATTATAGAGTGATAGAGGTCATTAATCATATGAAATTTAATGATCAATGGAAATTTAAGGGAATTGAGACCACAAATCATTGATGATTTTAAACACTATTTGACTCATCAGATATAAACATAAGTGTATTTTTTTCAATATCCTCTTCCTAAAGTTGGGGAATTATTTTACTATATAAGAATATAATGAAATATACTTCATATGTTAATATTTCAAAATCACAATATCATCCTTTGGTTATGCCATGATAAATTTCCAATTCATTGCTTGCCCCAAGAAATGAATTTCAAAAAAATTAAATTTTATGCCTGAGGCACTTGAATTAAAATTTAATGGATTGTAAGATCTATAAAATCTAAAATAATTTTTTATGTCATTAACTATTTTCCAAAACCAATATGGTTAGCACAAGTTATCTAATATAATACATTAATATCTAAACCTCAAAACTAACACCACAAGGTCACTATTAATATTTATTCATAAAATCATATAACTAAAATCAATGACAAATTAACTAAGACATCACTCAGGCCACTGGTAAGTGCTAAACAATTATCTCCCTTTAGTTGTGGGTTCGAGTCCTGTAGCCTTGTTAGATGTGACATGTTGTACTTTTTTTCAAAAGTATATTAATATAATTACTATAGCATTCTAAAATTGTGATGAAAAGTAATTAATATAGTATAAAAGATAATGTAATCCTTAAAGGTTACCAATACCTTTAATATTGTGTCCAAAAAATTTAAATGTATTCTTCCTCAAATAAAACTTTCATATACTAAGATAATAGGTTGTATTCCAATAAATATTTTTCAAAATTATCTTTAATCATGTTATATAATTAACACATATGTTTTCAAAAGGGTTGTTTAAAACATTTAACTTTTTATCAGACATAATCTCATAAACCCGTGATGGTATACATAGCTCTTAAGATAATGAATAAATATATGCTTCTTAAATTTTACACAGTCCATACATGATTCATAAATTTTATAACCAAAATACCATTGGAAAAATAGAACATCTAAAATTTAATTCTTGAATCCCAATACATAATACTTCATCCAAATTATTTCAATATATGTCCTTACTTGGTCTAAGGGTTAACTTTTAAAATAGGTAATTAACTCGGATAATGCCCAGGTTCCTCACATTTGAGATAATTAATTATAAATGGATACCTATGATGATATTTTTTTCCTTCTATCATGCTATTAATTTTTTCTTGGAAATTCATTGCTTTATAACCTTATTTTACACACACAAAATATTTTATCGTTTCATTGATACACTTTATTTGTTGTTTCTTTACACATTTCTTACATGGAAGAAAATCAATATTTTATTCCCCTATGGTCCCCATCACTCAAGCTCTTGGATAACACTATACTTCTCTTAATTTGTGAGTCTAAGAGTTGGTTAATGTAAGTGTTGTTAATCATATTTCGGTATAACTGATTAGGCCTAACCATGATATCTTTCAATCTTTTTATATTCCCATTTGGTTTCTCATAGTCACCACATTTTTCTTATGGTATGATTCCAATGGATTTCAACCATGACTAAAACTAAAAAACATAGTGTGAGAAACAATAATCATAGTGGGAAACAAGAAAATCATAAAGAATCATTTATTTGATATCTAAATAATGACATCAACTTTTCAATCTAACACACCTTAGGTTTATCCTAGGTCATTCATTGTCATCATCTATTCAAATTCTTTAAAATGTTTTGTAAGGAAAATATTTATCATCATAATAATATTCCATAGGAGTGTTAAACTAGTGTGCAGTGAGGGCTACTTTTGTGCACCATATGATGATTAAGTCATGGTCAATGCACCCTTTTTGATGTTATTACCCCTAGGTATAATAGATCTAAAACTGAATCCACATGTAGTATCCCAAAAGAGATATCTTTCATGGAAAACCAAATATTATATTATTTACCAAAATTTTAGGATATTATTATATACATATCCTCAATTTTTATCATAGGGTTGTGTTTCCTAATATATGTTTTCCTAAATGTAGTTCCCAAGTTTTCTAATAAATATAGATTTTATTCCAACTATAATGAACTCAAATCCAGTAAACTAGAGCCAGTTTCTTACTTTATTACTTTGATATGAGATACAATAATCTCATCCCGAAGGACCAAATTTTTTAGTATTCTTGATAAAATAGTTACATACATGACTCCTATATTATATTTGGAAACACAAATTAAAACATTTTTTTAGAATATCATTGTTTCTTCAAGTATATCCTCACATATCATTCTTAGTACACATCATGGATTCCTAGTAAAGGAAACATAATAAGTTTGGGGTCAGATACTCAATAAGGGTTAAGTAAAATGGAAGTTGTCATGAATCTATAATAATAATCAATATTATAAGGTAAATAAATGAACACACATTCTATTTGAATAATTTGACTAGCATAATAAATGTGTAAAGATAAATAATTGAAAACACATTGTATTAAATTAATAACATGAATATCATAACTGGATAAGGCGTAATCAATAAAGAATGGTAAATAACTAAAAAACATTGCATTTAATAAATAAACTAAGAATGAAATTTATAATGGGATAATATCATTGAAAAAATTTCATGGATAATAAAAACTGAATTTCCAATGAGGAAAATACATAATTATCGAACATCATGATCTCACGCATTATGATACCTATATTGTTAAGAACTTTCTTAACAAAGTTTAAAACTAATGGGTAGGTATAAACCAGAATCCCATTTAAATAATGAATAAAAACTAATTAATCTCCTAATACTAACAAAGAATTAAGGGGTTATCTATAACAGGCCCCCTACCCATATCTTCCAATCAAAATCAGTCCTCATATATCAAATAATTTATTTAATTCATGAACAATATTCCTTATCCTAAAATATCTTTACTGATTAAAGGATACACATTTATGATTGTTTCACAAGTCAATAAAATGGAATTCAATGTAAAACACCATATATATAAATGATATATGGTTTAATAAATAATAATATCCATGATAAATAATTTGGATCTTTAGGGGAAATTTAATGTCCAATGATCATAGGAAAGGGAATATTTCAAGGGAATGTTAATGACTACAAAAAATGAATCAAGATAGTGAATTCCAATACATTCCTCCATCAAAATGATGATAACCCATCTATATATATAATAAGTATGGTATTAATAAAACATATCCATAATGGAGTATAAGTAAAATAAACGGTTGTTGTAATTGATTGTAAAGAGCCAACCTTAAACATTTTATAATCTAGTTAATTCAACTATAATTCACTTTTTTACATTCCCAAATATATTTTTGGATTATATTTTTAGAGAATTAGGTTTTAACTTCATACATAGAAACTCATATATTAAAATGTAGACACTTCTACTCAATATCCTTTTTCACAATATGAAACTTTTAAAAATAAAAAATTATTTATTTTCATAACAAAACTTTATGACTTTAAACTTTAATTCTTACTTCACATTAGTCAACGATAAAAACTATAATTTTTTTAAAAAACTCAGGATGAGCATAAAAATCTCAATAAGGGACATAAAAAAGAAATAAAGAAAACATTTTTCCCTAAATGAAAAAATTTCATAAAGTTATAAATTTTAAACATAAAACATAATATCATTATCATACCTTATGAGTTCACAAGTTTCATATTAAAACATATAAAACATACATAAATTATAAAACAAAAATTTTGGCATCATTTTTATATCACTCTTATATATAGATTAACCATCATGGTTACACCTAGAATTTACATCGCACTATATTCCCATAATCTCTTAGGAGAAACCAAACCAGTTAACTTTGTCCCTTGACCCAATGCACTGGAGAGCTATAATGTGATCACCCAAAATCAATTTTACACAGAACAAACCATACTCAAAAAAAATCCCACAATCCATAACATAAGTATAAAACATAAAATCTTAAATCATAAAAACATACTTTGAAAGAAATCCATTTTTTTAAAAGATGGATGCACACTCACAAAGGAAAACAATTTCTTCGAATGTAACCTTGTAATATTGTAAAGGAATTTTCAAAAAATTAAAGCGCCATGAAATTAGAAAAATCCACTCATACCTTATAAGTTAAAAAAATATTCTTTTTCAATTTTTTAAAAAGAGACAATAAAGATGATTTTAATAAAAGATCCTTTTAAATCTCATATCGTTGAAGTGATAATTAATCAAATGAATGGAATATGTATATTTTATGTAAATACACATAATGAAACATAATAATTTAAAAATTAATTTCATAATTAATCTTAGAACGACATAATAAATGATGTATAAGGTCAAATCAAATAATGGAAATTGGGTTAAAAATCCCCTTAACATATGTCTGAAAGTGTTTTGTACTTGTACTTAATGTTCTAGATATAAAATTAGATTCATTAATTACTAAATATAAAACCTATTATTCATTTATTTTATTGATTATTATTTTATTATGTTCATTTATGGGAATTTTGATGAGTTATAAATTTTAGAATCATTGTTACAGAAGCATTTGTTTCATGGATATATGGTCAGTTCCCTTGAGTATAATTTTGAGAGTTCTTGTCAAATGGAAGATAAACTCTGTAAGTGGAATGAATATCATCTCCATGAGAACCTCCTTAAGGCACTTGGTTTTTTTAATTTTGGTGAGACCAGTAGGACTTTGGAATGGGTAAGAGTATTAGGAAGGTAGTTGGGAATATTTTAGACATGCTGCAATGATTTGAAGGTGTAAGGAGAAGGGGTAGTATTTTTAGGGAGATGAGAGGTGTGTTTTTTTATTCATTTTTTTTTATTTTTTTTGCTCGAGACTATCAATAGTGTTGATTCTTGAGAATAATTATAGTAACTAGTGCATGTGAGTTAAAACTAATGAGTTCTTATCTCATCCATACATCATCCATGACTCAATAACTCATTTATTTAATTATAATGTTAAATACTTTAAATTACTGTATTTCAGTATTCTCTAAAAAATAAGTTATTTTAGAAAAATACAAAAAATTCAACAAAAACATTATTCAACATGTAGATTTCAAAAATAAACTCCATTTTATTAAAATAAATTTCAAAATATGAGAAATTTAATTTTTAATTAATATCATCATTTATTCAAAAAATATTGTTTTCAATATTATAACAAATTTTATGAAACATTAAAAAATTTACTAAGGTCTCATAAAGTTATATTATAATTATAATAAAACAAAATATTAATTTATGAATCTATTTTATTAAAATAAATTTTTCATTAAATCGTTATATTAATTATAAATTGTAAATATACATTTATGTTTCATAAAAATACCAACTCTCAATTGATCAATTTTAAAAATTTATTTAATTATTCCATGAAATAAATATATCAAATTTTAATTTATGAGACAAAAAAATTATTTATACTTTAATAAGTGAGGTTATTATTCTACTGGGAAGATTATTATTCCAAAGAGACACATTACTGTTCCAACATTCAAGTTTCAATTCCATTGGTATAGATTTCTTATTTATTATAAATACAATATATTTTAATATAAATTTATAGTGAATATAACTATTTAATTACCAAATGATAAAAACTATTCAAAAAGTACAAGAGCTGTTACATTCTCTGGAAATTTTGAAATTGTTTCCTCATAATTTTATTCACTTATTAAGAAAGTGAGGATACCATTCCCCTATAGTATTTTAAAATTATCAGGTTGCTTCTTAAACCATGTCGTTTCTCCAAAAAAATTAACCTAGTGAATTACCATATTTTCCAATACTTGTTTTCTAAAATCAAGAATTTGAATAATATTTTCCACATATCAAAGTTTATATTCTAACTGAACAACCTCGGGACTCAAAACATGAGATGAATATGACACGTACATTATTAACATCAAAACATAAAACACATTGTGTATGTGGGACAAACATAGTGGTAAATCCACTCGGTAGGAAATTGATCAAACTTTCTCTAGGATTTCATAAGTTCAAATGAACCATGGAATAAGTTTACCCTTCTTACTAAAATTTATCACAATTTCCCGTTGAGAAACTTTCAGAAAGACATGACCACCTACCTCAATATAAATATCGTTCTTCTAGTTATCCACATAACATTTTTCCATCATCTGAGTTTTTTTAAGTGTCTCTAAATAAATGGATATTTCCCTATCATTTCCAATACCAATTATAGTACCATAAACTATCACTCATCTACATCATCCCAAAAAAATAGCATTAAATGCCATTTTTCGTATAATTACTTGAAATGTGAAATCAATATTCTGGAATGAAAACTATTTTTATAACAAAACTCAACCAATGAAATATTTCTATCCCAACATCCATAGTAATACATTGAATAATCATGATTCACATCTTTCAATGTATGAATTGTCTACACTTACTATCTATCATATTGTGGATGAAAAGTAGTGATGAAATTTAATTTATTTCCCAATGACTTCTGAATTCCTTTCTATAAGATAGAAGTGAACCTCCGATCAAGATAATATATAATTGAGATAGGAACTCCATTTGACCTGATGATCTCTTTAAGAAACAATGGATAATGATGATCTAGAGGCAAAGTGTCTCGATTTGGAAGAAAATGTGAATATTTAGCTGATCGATCAATAATAACCAAAATCAAATTGTTACCTCAGGAAGTTTTTTTTAATCCCACAACAAAATCAATGAATATATTTCCCCATTTACACATTAAAACTAGAAAATTATGATGGATGAATTTTGGTAATTTCCCTTCTACTTTAACCTTTTGAAAAGTCAAATATATAATGGTAAAGTCAAAAAAATCTATTTTCATTACATCCCAAAAGTAATACTCCCAAAGGGATTTTGATATCTTAGTGCATTTAGGATGAACTGAAAATGGATAACTACAAGACTCACTTAATAAATATTTCTTCATCTATGAATCATAAGGAAAACATAGTATCATCCTAATTATCAAAGACCAATCTTTATCAATGTAAATTTCTAGAAACTTAATCATTTTTACCAATTCTACATTTTTCTATAAATCATAGTTTTCTTATGTGCTTTCTTAATTTTTTCTAATAGAGGTGATTGCACTAAAACCTAAAACAAAAAAATGAATTTCCTCCACCAACAACTTCCAAGATAAAATTCATCAAATAATTAACTAAGGGGTCATGTTTGAAATATACCATGGTTAATGTACATTATTTTTCTAACTCAAAGCATAAACCGCATTATTTTCTTTTCCAGGATGGTAATTAAATTTTTAATCATAATCCTAAATCAGTTCTACCCATATTATCTACCTTCTATTAAACTCCTTTAAGAAAATATATACTTCAAGCTTTTATTATCAATAGATATTTCATATTTGGATCTATATAAATGATGTCTCCAAATTTTAAAATAAAAAACCACAATAGCTAATTAAAAATCATGTGTGGGATAATTTAACTCATTAGGTTTTAGTTTCCATGAATAATATGAAATTACTTGATAATTCTTTACCAGAATACAAACAATTCCATTTAAATAAGCATAATTATAGATGAAAAACTCTCTATTTTTAAAAGTATTCGATAAAACCGGGTCGTTCACCAATATGATTTTTAGTTTCCAAAAACAATCATCACATTCTTTTCCCCAAATAAATTTTACCTATTTTTATTTTAATTTAGTTAGAGGGTAAGATTACCATGAAATGTTTTTAACAAACCATCGATAATAGCCTAATAATACATAAAAACTATGAATCTTAGTAACATTTTTAGTTCTTGGACATTCATATACCACTTTTTTTGCTTTATCAACTGTTATTCCATATTTATTTTCAATGTTCCCAAGAAAAGAAATATGTTGTAACCAAAAATCACATTTTTTAAATTAAATGTATAACTTCTTTTCTTTAAGGGTTTTCATAATAACCCTTATATTTTTTTATGATCTTTATAAAATTTTGAATAAACCAAAATATAATCAATAAAAAAGTCAAAAGAAATATCCAAATATTAAGATAATATTATGTTCATAAGATCCATTAATACATAAAGAGAAGTTTCTGCTCCAAAGGACATAACTACGAACTCATAATTCTTGTATCTAGTCTGTAATTCTATTTTTAGAATTTGAACCTCCACCAACTTTATCTGATGGTACAATTACTAGAGATTAATGTTTGAAAAGTATTTTTAAACTTCGATTTGATCAAAAAAATAATCGATATGAGGAAATTGATACACATTTTTAACAACAATGTTATTAAATTATATATAATTGATGAAAGGACTCATGTAATCATATTTATTTTAATAAAAATAATAGGATCACCCCAAGGTGAAGTGATGTGTTGAATAAAACCTTTATATCGAAAATCTTATAGCTTCCTTTTCAATTCTTGAAGTTCTACATTTTCCATTTGATAAGGGGGTTTTGAAATAAGTTTGGAATTAAGGACTAAATAAATAATAAAATCAACCTCCTAATCAGGTGTAATACTATGATACCCATTAGAAAAAACATCCAGATACTCATTTACCACTAAAAAATAATTAATCTAAAAATTTTCCTAGTTTTAATCAATATGTGAAAGATAACATTCCATTATAATTTTTAATAGTTTCTCATCTTCTTGATATGTTATAAATTGTATCAGTTCACTATTATATACAAACTAAAAATCTCCCTAAAATAAAACTTCTATATCTCTATAATAAATCTTATCATGGAAAACCAAAATCCAATCAATACACAGAATAACATCAAATTATACTAGGAGAAATAAAATAAGGTTTCAAGTAAATTATTTATATGGACATCAATAGAATGATTCTTATAATTTCTTTTTTACATTAAAATTTCCCTCAAGTATTTTTACTATATGTTTTTTATTCATTTCTTGAGTTGGAATTTCTAATTTACTAGAAAATATCTTAGAAATGAAAGAATATGTATACCTCATATCAAAAAAAAAAAAATAATTTGAATAAATATACAATGTACCTGAGACCACTTTTTTTATACCCCAAATACACTGAAGTGGTTTCAAAGGATTTCACCATAACTTTCTTCTTATAGTCTATAATCATCCAATCATTGGGGTTCCTTTTCAGACACTCATTTTCATAATGAAAAATCCAATTACATTTATAACATTTTATTATCTATATCTTGGAATTGTTCATACCACTACCATGATCATTTTCATCGAAATTAAGAGCCATATTCCCAAACTTACCACATTAAGAACACTTACCATACTTAAAAAGGCATTCCCAAGTTTGTTTTTACCACAATTCTCACAAACTAAAAACTTAAATTTCTTACCATCATAATTATACGATGCATTATTTCATTTTTTCCTTCCGCAATGACCTCTTTTTTTTTGGTTTTCAAAGAAAAATGATCATCTGAAAACACCATTCTCACCTTATTCTAACATCAAATAAGTTTTTTTAACTTATAAATTCAGGATAAACTAATGCCCTTAAATATATTGGCTTCAATCCTAATTAAAAATGATTTATTTAACTATCCTGATACTAGATAAAATTTGGAGAGTACCTTGCCAATCGAGTGAATTTTTTCTTATATACAACCAATAAATTTTCATCCTATCTGAATTCAAATAATTTTTGTTCATCCTATGATGAATCCCTTTATGATGATATTTCTCAAGGAAAATATTTTTAAATTCATCCCATTATAAAGCATCAGTCACTTTAATATCCCTGAAATTCTGGACCATTGACCACCCTAGACTAATTAACAATAAAAATTATAAAGATAAATACTACCACCCTAAGACATCAAAAACATCCGGGGACAGAAAACACCTGATGAAAACAAAAATCATTTTTAAGGATTTAATCCACACTTCAGCTACCACTAGGTCCTAAGATCTGGTAAATGCATGTGGGATTTTCCTCATAAAATGTTCCACCAATAATATACATCATTTTGCTTGACCTATTTGACCTTGTACATGGATTAATCTACCATTTATAGCCTTCTTTAGCTAATCCATTACTATACCAAATTGATTTTTTCAAATTCCCACCATTCGGGTAGTGGATTTATAAGGATACCATCCTCTCAGTTCCTTCTTACTTCAGATTCCCTATTTCATTTATCGAAAACCATTTTGAATAGACATATCATAGATGAAGAAATGTGGTAATATATAAATTATATATCATTTTAAGTTAACTATAACGTAAATAATCATTTATGGTTATTCTATTTACATTATCAGAACCCCAAAAGTTATCTAAACCTTTCTCTATTACCAACTATAAGGACATGGCCTTAAAAATTATATAATATAGTTAATTCAACTTAAATTCACTTTCTTATATTCTGAGAGATATTTTTGGTTTATAGTTTTAGTGAATGATGTCATAACATTGTACATATAAACATATATATTAAAAGGTAGACTCTTGTACTCAATATCCATTTTTTCACAATATGAATCTTTTAAAAATAAAACATAATTTCTTTCCATAAAAAAACTTCATGACTTAAAAATTTAACTCTTCCTTTCCTTTACCAATCCATAAACCATGTGAAAAAAATTAAAACTTGGGATATGTAAAAAAATCACTATTAGGTACATAAAAAGGATTAAATAAATCAATATTCCATGAATGAGAACATTTTCATAGAGTTATAACTTTTACACATTAAAGATAATCTCTTTACCTTGCCTTATAAATTCACAAGTTTACTATAAAACTATAAAAATAATAAACAAATAAAAAAAGGTAACTTTTAAATTCATTTTAATACCACACTTACATATAATGTATCTCTCTCAGCTACACAAGGAGTAAATAACATGGTTACACTTAGAATAACCATCACAGTATATTCCCATAATCTCTTAAGATAAACCTAACCAGTTAACTCCCCCCATTTATTGATTTCATTATAGATATATAACAGGATCACCCACCCTTTTTTATAACAGAACCAAACATTATCATAAAAAATTTCCAAGAACCATTTTATAAGAATAAAATAGAAAATCATACATAATCAAAAGATACTTTGAAAGAAATCCATTATTTTAAAAGAATGTTGTGCATTCAGAAAAGAAAAATTTTACTTTGAAATTAACCATTTGATATTTTAAATGAATATTCAACACATTCAAGTGTCATGAAATAGGGAATTTTTACTCATGAGGTAAATTTTAAAAAATATTTTTCAATTTTGTAAAAAGAGACATTAAATATTATTTTAAAGGAAAATCTATTTTAAATATCACATTATTGAAGTGATAATAATTAAATGAATGGAATATGTATATTATATTTAAATAAACATAATAAAAAATAATATAATCATAAGTAATTTTATAAATAATCTTAGCCAAAAATAATTAATGAAGTATAAGGATAACTAGAAGAATGGAAATTGGGTTAATACTTCTCTAACCTTATGACAGAAAGCATTATGCACATGTACAAAATGTACTAGATAATCAAATTAGATTAATTAATTAATAAATCCAAATCCAAATATTCATTTATTTGTTTTATTATAATTTTATTAAGTTCTTTTTTGGATATTTGGAAGAGTTATAAATATCAAAATCATCATTCCAGGGGCATTCGTTTAATGGATTTATGGCCGAGTAGCTTGAGTCTAATTAATGGAGTTCTTATCAATTGGAAGAAAAAATCTAGGAAGTATAATTATAAGGCCCCAGCCTTAAATATTACATAATCTTGAGTTATCACAAGATTACACGTTGAGGATCTTTTCAGGTTTAGAGTTTTAGAGAATTAGATCATAAAACTTGCATTACATTCCACATATAAACAAAGTGGTTTCATAAAGATAGTATTCTTCATTACAATAAATGGAAACATATTTAAAATAAAACATGGATTATTTCTTGACACTTCCTTGACACTATCATCATATCATGTACCTTTCCCTTGACCTGTGAAAAACATTTCAAAAAAACTTGGGATGAGCATAAAAAGCTTAGTAAGGGATATAAAAATATGGAAAGGAAACATGGGGACATATATACATAAGAATGAAATCATACTTTACCCATAAAACATATGAACTTTAACATACCTCATCAAATCATGAATAAATCATAGAAATCATAAGACATAGGGGTAACTTGAGGCATTCATAACATTCTTACGTAGGGAGTAACCCTCTTGGTTACGTTTGGAATACCCATCACAGTATATTCCCTAAATCTCTTCGGAGAAACCTTAACGTTTCACTCCTTCACGTTACCCAATGCATTGGAGAGCTATATCGGGCTCACCCACCCTTAGTTTATCACGGAACCACCCGTTCTCATAATAATTCCCAAGAACCTCAACATAATCATATCACATAAAACATGCATAAAGGAAACATAACATTCCCACCTTTCAATCACAAGATTTAAATAGAACACATTGATATAAAAACATTATGAAAACCATTTTCAATACCAAAATAAAAGAAAAGTAAAACATGGTATTTATTTTTCTTTTAAAAAGAAGTTATGGCTTATAGAGGAAGCCGAAACTCAAATAAATGTCACGACGGCGGAGAAGTCGTTGTCGCTGCATACGTACGACAAAAACATTCCCTTTTGTCATTTAGTAAACGCTTCGTATAAAAAAGATTCCTTTTGAATAAATGTAAAAGTCAAAGGGGTTTATACACCATATAAAATAAAGTTGTGTATAAAATAAAATATGCCTCAATGAAAGCAGATTGAGACAAAGTCCCATACAAAGATGGTATCCTTGGCTTAAGGATAAATCAATTACATAATTATGTGTGACAAACGAATACACCAAATATAAGTGGATATTAAGTGTAAAATAATCAAAGGTCATTCACACATATTCAAAGGATGACATATTCAATAACTATATGTTGAACCCAAAGAAATCGAAATTGGGTTAAAAAGTTCCCCTGGTAAAATTCGACAGCCTAACGGCGTCACTTCAAAAATTCAGAAAATGAGTTGATGAGAGATAAAAAGGGAATCTCATCACTTGGACAAAAAATTTACATCAATCAGGATATAGAATAACATATCCCAACATAATAGTATATGAATTAAAAGACCAAACAAAAGATGTCTTTTAAAAAGAGGAGGGTGAAAGGTTCCCTTACCGACTTGGGTATCATTCAAAACATAGACCCCATGAAATAAGGACAATAAATCATTGATGTAAATACTCATAAAAGAAAGTATATTACACAAAGAGTATAATAATGTGTAGTACATACACCACTCAAAGGAAATTGTCAGAAATGTAGCATAAATCTCACGGGAATAAAAGTGAGATGAAAAATCACTTACAAAAACTCGGCAGCCTAACGGCGCCACTTAAAACTTCAAAAAATGGATTGATGAGATCAAATAGGGTATATCGTCACATTACAATAAAATGTATAGAAATAGGAATATGAAAGAACATCCCCCATCATAACAAATAGGAGCTTAAAATAAGTGACATAAAGGGGAGAACTTAAAGAGAAAGAGAGAGGTTAGATCTCTTACGAAAATTCGGCAGCCTAACGGCGCCACTCAAAACTTACAAAAATTGATTGATGAGAGAGAATAGGGTCTCTCATCACATGAACATAAAAATTACAGTATTTGTAATATAAAATAACATCCCAATAATAAGAAATATGAGCTTTAGAGGGAATGACATAAAAGAGTGTACTTAAAACGAAAGAGAGGAGTAAGATCCCTTACCTCGTATCCGACTTGACCCGACCGTTGTTTAATCTCCTGAATAATAAACTTGGGTTAATATATACTTGCTTAAGAACCTTTTTCAAGTTCATTATTCCTTTTATACCATGTTATGAACATCATGTAATCATTTAAGTTAATAATGTCCATTTTGTCAGTATTTGGTTCTTAAGTCAAAATAGACTTCTTACACTTACATGTTGTTAATTTGGTCAAAGGTTCATTATATCCAGAATAATATTAATGATTTGGATAAAATATATATCATATATATTCATCATATACATGTATTTATAATATTACATCACATTTAGAGGTAAGAAATGAAATGCACCGTTCATGGAGACGGTAAGCCGTACGTATGCATGAACGCTACTTCCATTTCTATTTCGTATTTTCTGGAATGGAATAATAATGATATAAGAGTATATTATAATTCCAGAATAATAACATATATAATATCATTAACTTTATCCTTTACACATCCCACATATGGTATTAATGAATCAAATCATTTTCAGGGGGCGGTAGTTCGCACTTCCTAAAATGAATATATCGTGTTTACCCATAATGGAAAAAATAATGGTATGCCATAAATGAAAAATACAGAAGATTAAGGAAATAACAAACATATTATATATCATATATAAAAATAGTGACATTATAATGGACACCTTTGAAGGTGTTAAATGAGTATTGACCAATCATCGTTTCGGGAGGCAGGCTTTCGCCATCCACGGAAACTGTATGTTCTTTAACCATTTGATGTAGTTGTGTGAGAGTGTAGCTCGAATAAATCTTATAACAAAATCCTATTATATTGAAGATACTGGTTTTGTTATAAAATAAGTAAATAAAAAGAGTTTAGGGTGTTGGATAAGAAAAATAAAACAAATGAACATGAGAGAATGAATTACCTTTAAAAGTGTAACTCCTTTTGATTTGAGCCTAAAGGCTTCCTATGAAAGGATTATGCCCAAAGAGAATCCTCTAGGATGAGGAGAGGGATTTGGAGAGATTAAACGGGTAGGGGATGGCTGAGCCAAAGGCTTGAGGAGTGTGTGAAATGAGGTAGAGGTGGGGGCCTTTTATAAGAGGAGAGGAGGGGCAATTTTGGAAATCATGAAACTATTATTTTATTTTCAAAAGTGTTTCGAATTTCTAAGGTCCCACATTGATATATTTCGAAGATAAGATGATAAGGCTTCTAAATATTCTCATCCAATAGTTTTTGGACAAGTGTAGGTCTTATATTTTATATTATCGTTTCATTTTATTTAAACTGTTCATTAATGAGGTCATCGTTGCCTCATCATGATGTCATAATTAAATTAATTTATTTGATGTCTAAAAATTATAAAACAAATATCCTGATGTAGGAAATCTTTTTATCTTTCCAAATAGTATTTATATACAAAATTATGATTATTATAACCCCTTCTAAAAATTGTTTTAGTAAAACAATTTATGTTAGTGTCATTTTCACCTTTATTTAAAAAAAGGCATTAAAGTCATTATCTCTCCCAAGAGGCTCCATAGGGTCCCCTAAATCGACCCATGGGTTGTCTTGGTCGGCCATGACTCATCCAATAGGGGTATTACAAGTTTCATGGTGTTTTCACATTTTTATAATATCATTTTTACCTTAAATTACACTAATTACCTCTAATCGCGATTAATGAAAAAACAGTTACTATTCACCAAAAAATTATTTTCATCCCATTGAACAAAATTTTACATACTAATGACAACCATGTATGTCAGATTTTCAAAATTCAATACACATTAGTGGTAAACTTTCATTTAACTGAAAAATCAGTTTGCTTGATTACCACTTAGTGGTTCCACTATTCATCAAAAATTGGAGTTTTTCAGAAAATTACCAAAACATCACTCTAAGATATATTCGATATTCCGAATTCAAAAATGAAGTCTATTTTACAAAATTCAAAACATATAAGTCACATTATTTAATTTAATAATTAATTCCCGCTATCAGAGCAAATAGCGTGTTTTTATAAAACAATAAGTATCAAAAGATTGACACCTGTTTAAGTCTAATTTCAAAGTGAAATTGATTTCAATGACCATCATTGGATTAAATGGTAAAAATATATTCAGATTATACATTAATACCAATTAAAAAGATAATCTAATCATAAAAATAAATTAGATTAAAAAGAGGTTTTGAATTAAAATACAACATTTTACACTATTCATTAAAAAAATGAACTTTATCGGAAAGATACCAAAAATTTACACAAAGTAAATTTTGATGTCCCGATTCTTAAGAAGAGTTTATTTTGTCCAATAGAATGTATATGAGTGAACAAAACTATATTTAATGACGGTTCGCCATCAAAAGGTGATAAGTGAACCTTTAGTCAAAACTAGGGCATATACGCCTAAAATTGAATTCTTTCCATATTTTAAGCCTTTATCTTTTATTGGATAAATGTAAAAACATTTAAAAACATATATAATAATATTTTAGTTATTTCTATCCATTCCTTCCAATACAATGGCTACATGTTAACTACCATTTAAAATAATATTATTTTATTATTAGAGTGCAACGTAAGATTCCCAAGAAACTCATTGTTGTGTGTTGGGTACGCCATCGAGCATAGCGTCCCCTTTAAAGTCATATTAATATTTTATTCACAAATATGGATAAATATGAAAATGTCATATTCTTTATTTACCTGGGGTGTTACAATAATGAAATGGTATTAATATACTTATATAATTTTAGATTATCCCATATATCTTTTTTTTATTATGATATTTTGCTGATTCATTAGATAAAAAATTAATAATAAATTCTTGGTATATTTTTTATAGTTTTTTCGACCATCACAAAGTAGATTTGTTTTATTTAATATTATGACAATAAATTTGTTCCAGAACATTAGAAAATTAATAATAAACATATTAAAATCTTTATTAACCATAATAATAGTTTTGTTACCATAATTTAAGGTGGTAAAGTAAAATGAAAACTCATCGTCGATGAATGTGATGAATCAACATGTCACATATGATGTTTTCATTTTTTTGAATACGAGGATAAGAGAAGAGATTTGATTATGGATATTCTACTAACATAATAAAATTATAATATACATAAGATACTATATTTATCATGCTAATTTATATATTTGAGGTGATGATAAGGTATATAGAAATAAAGAAACAAATAAATAATTTAAAAGAGAAAGAAGGGAGAATTTTACCTCTTGAATATCATGTCCTTGAGAACCTCCTTATGGAACTTGGTTTTGGTATTTTGGTGTGACCGTAAGGTCTTAGATATAGGTAAGATAATTGGGAAAGTATTTAGGAATAATTTAGAAAATATACAAGGATTTTGATGTTTGAGGATAATGGGTGGTGAGGAGTTGTATTTATTGGGAGAGGAGAAGGGTATTTTTGACTATTTTATTCATTTGATTGTTATTTTGGATTGAGATTATCAATAGTGTTGATTATTGTGACTAATTAAAGTAACTAGTGCATTTAAGGTCAAATTATTGAGTTGTTACCTCATGCATACATCATAAAGGACTCAATAGTTCGTTTATTTAATTGTTATGTTAAATACCGTAAATTACCATATTTCACTATTCAACAAAAAATTCAACAATTTTAGAAATAAAATAACCCTTTCCATTTTTCAACTTGTTTATTTCAAAAATGTAATGCATTTTATGAAAATAATTTTAAAAATATAAGAAATTTATTTTTTAATTTAGATCAACTTTTATTTGAGAAATATCAATTTTAATATTATAACTTATTTTATGGCTCTTTCAAAAATTTACTAAGTTCTCATAAAATTATATTATAATTATAATACAACATATTATTTATTTATAAATCTATTTTATCAAAATAAATTTTCTTTTAAATCATTATATTAATTATAAAATTTTAAAAAAACATTTATGTTTCACAAAAAAACCAACACTTAATTTATCATTTTTAAAACATTTATATACTTAATCCATGATATAAATATATCATATTTTAATTAATGAGATACCCAAATTTTATTTATACTTTCATAAGTGATTTTATTATTCTAATGGCGAATTTATTATTCCTAATGGTCACATTACTGTTCCAACTGCCAGGTTACTATTCCATTGGTACTGATTCCTTAATTTCTAAAAATATTTATATCATTATACATTTATAATGAATTTAACTATTCAATTTTATAATGAAAAAAATGTTTTCTCAGTACATGGTTTGTTACATTGATGAACAGAAATTCTATATAGAGATGTTTAAAAACATTTTTGTGGAAAATATCCTTTTCGTTTTGAAAATAAACTTTTAAAAATAAAATTTATAAAAAAAATTGAAAATTATTTTTCATAAAAATAAAATTTCAAACATATAAAATAATATTTAACATATTGAGTGATAATGATGAAAAGAAACTCTATACGTGTTGAATAAGTTAAAAAATTATTCCTTTCACATTTTCTAGTAAATAATAAACAGGTCTTGCTTGGAAAACAACATGAATATTATCAACAACAAAAATTAAAAATTAAAAAATTCGTATAAATTTCACTACTAAATCAATTTTAATATTTTAAAAACTTTTTTGATTTTTTTTAGAAAATACTATTTTGGAAAAAAATATTTTTGACTAATGAGAGAAATAAAGTTGGATTTTACAGAGAAAATTTTGTCAATAGTTTTATATAGTGAAGAGAGGATTATGGTACTATTTCTTAAAAAATTTATGAATAATAAAAGGATATGAAAAATAAATTTTTTTATTATAAAATTAAGTAATTATTTTCTTCATTGGTAATTCGCACATAAACAATCTCGATTAAAATGATATTGTGCAATAAACCCTTAAAAATATAATGATGTTAAAGTGAGAATTAATAAATGAATCTATTATGTGTATAAAATGTAAATCCAAATAAAAAAATTTGAATTAAAACATAATATATTAAAAATCCATAACACACATAATCTTAGAATATTAAATACAATGATTAAGTAATATAACCTAATTAAAAAATTTGAATTATGAAATTATTTACCACTTTGTAACATTTATTTAAAATTAAATTAGATTGAATAATTCAAATAGAAAATTAAAATACCATGAATTATTAATTTTTAATGACATTACACAAAAAAATGGTAATGTATACACCATATAAATGAAATATGGTGCATAACATTACAATATACCTTAGTGAAGGGGAATTGAGATAAAGTCCCTTACCTCACATTTTTTTTGGTTGAGTCCACTTTAACCTCCTATATAATGGTTCTAAGAATGTTATTAATTTATACCAATATTATATTCATATTTTTAATATCATATATGATCCTTTTATAACATTTTACAATCCATTCACTAATGATATTTCATTATTTACATTGTTTAGGGTGTTAATTTCCTTATTTTTCTCATTCATGTTTTATTATGAAAGTTCTAGTTTATGGGTATATGATATAGATAAATCATATATATAATTATATTGATGTTATATATATCATATATCTTAATTATATATGTTTTTAAAATCATTCTTTATGCTTGGAAATGAAAAATGAATCGCATCACTTTGTGGATACAGTAGGTCATAAGTATGCATGAGCAACGATGTCATTCCATTAATGCGTGAAAATATAATAAATTGAGTGATATATTAATCTTATAGAATCAATTCAATTTGTGGCTGTTATTTTTCTTAGGAAATAAATAAATAGATTTTTTGGTTTTATTTGAATAGTTATTTTCATTTGGTTATTATGGTTGTCTCTACATTTTCTATTAGGTGGGTGATTAACTATTATATGATGTGCTGGTGGTGAGAGACTCATGGAGATGAATGATAGACATGTAAAATTATTGGATAATAAATTTTGTGGATAAGTTTTTTTATTAGAAATATTATAGGAAATATATTTTTAAAGTATATTAGGGATTGAGACAATTTTTTTTGTTCTATTCATATAATATATAAGTGAATTTTCATTATTTACTCACATAGAAATAATAGTATAATAGGAGGAACCTCCAACATCCCTTACCCCTCATGAATGCCTCTATGTATAATAAAGGTTAAAAACTATTGATAAAATCTTGATCCATATAATTCTAAGACTATTCACTTTATATCATAATTAACTGATTATAAAAGATAATAAAACTATTAGATAAATCATAAATGAAGGAATAAAAACATGCAAATGAATAATCCCCGAAATATGATTTAGCTACTAATATGTTATATAGTATCATTTTAGTTATACATAATATGAAATCCTTTTAAAATTACCCAATTAATAGTTATATATACATGATAAATAAAATTTTAGAAATAAGAAAAATATTCTAGGCATGAATCTCTTTATCAATCAAATCTCTTACTCCAATTTGTCTTTTCAATAACTACCATCACCTATTATAGGTCTATTTCCATTACTTGACTAAAAAACAATAAAATACACACATCAATTAGGGAACATTTTTGGGGTAGGAGTATATAGATCCAGAAGGATATAACTATTATACCTATATTATATCCTTAAATATGTAGTGCATGCAAGTGATATGATTAAATAATTTATGCTCAAATTAAATAATCAAAGTATGGTCATCATGTGAAAACCTAACCAATAAGACCTACTTTGGCTTATATTTGAGCATTGATAATGTCTATATATCAATATGTATAACAAGAATCAATCCCTAAATAGTTCATAGAAGCTTAACCACAATGGTATACAAGCTCATGCATGATTCGAAATTTTGATAGTTTTTATTTTTGGTTTTTTATATTGTCAGGTCAAGAGCTACTGCTATATCTGAATTTGGAAATTTATTATTTCTTGTATGATGTTTTTTTATTTGGGTTTTTTTATGGTTCCCACTAAACCCATTAAAAGTGTATGTTCTTTAAAATAATATAAAATGACTAGGAGTGGTGAAAATGGTATACATTAATTAATATCACTAATAGATTATAAAAGGCTTCAGCCCTAAAAACATGTTAGTAACCCATATGGTAACTCCTTTTAGACCTAATTGTTCTATAATATACCCTCGGCACATCCCTCTAATAAATTAATATTATATACTAACCCCACTAATCATATCACTCATACCCCACTAGTTTACACTTAATCCAATAGTCACATCACTCAGACCTCATCGGTGTATCTAGATCCAACTAGCAATATACCTCAAACCCCACTGGTTTATCTGAACCCCACCAGTTATATTACTTAGAATCCATTGGTATATCAAAACCCCACTAGTAATATCCATTATACCCAATGGTTTATTCCAACCCCACAAGTTATATCACACATCATCCCTAATCATTAATGTTAGACCTGATATTTGATTATAGTAAGTAAATAACACATCCTAAAGAAACTATAACATAGTGAACATTATATTATTCCAATTTCACAAAAATTTTGAATTAAAATTTTATTAAATAAATTTTATATTCATATTTATAATTTTAAAATTATCTTATGGTGAATTTTTGAATTTTTTTAGAACTAGATGATTTTAGGTGAATAGTAGAAATACTGTTTTTACAAATACTGTCAGTTTTATTAAATCATCATGATATAAGGATGAATTAAAATTTTGTTAAAACTTTTTTTATTGGAAAAATATATTTAACAATTAAAATAAATAATTTATTTTTTAAATTTAGTAATCAATGTTGGATATTTTGGAATCTAAGTAACGTTTTTATTCTAATAAGAATTTTTTGGATATTTTATTTTAATAAAGTATTCGCAAGGTTACATTTGGTTTTATGTTATTATTAAATTCACATAAGTCTTATTTTGTTAAAAAAAATCCAATTATTTCAATGGTAATCAACATTATAGCTTATTTTGGTAAAAATTCATATTTATGCTTGAAATGGAATTTTTCTAAAAATTGTTCTGTTGTTATATTTTTTATAATTATATTAAAATTAGTTTTTACATTACCTGGAAATTTAATCTTGTGAGTTTAATATAATATTTTTAATTATATAGTTCAAAATAGCTGACATGGTAAATTTTATTTATAGTCTTATAAGTAAACTACCTAGGTAAAATTTTGTCCATGATGGTAAGGGTTAAAATGGTCATAAGAGTTAAAAATATGGGATAAGGCCCCGTGATATCAATAAATATTATCTCTAATTTTCTACTATTAGTGGAATTATAAGCAACATATCCATTTTTTGAATTTGGGTTTCACTTTTTGTTGAAAATGATTTTTTTAAGTTAAGAATATTTACAAAAGTGACACTCCTCTCACTTATAAAAGGAACTATCTTATCCTCACTTATCTTGGAAACGTGATTTAATTAAATAGAAAAAATCTACAAAAAAATACCTCTCAAAAAATATATTACATTCCCTAGAGATTTTGGTCTTTCAAAAGTAAAATCTAATAATTTTTAAGGTTTGATCTGAACGAGGATATCAAAGGAATAACTAATTTTATTAAACTAGTTCATTTAAGTTGCTTTATTCTTAAGCCAATTCAAATATTCCATAACCATATTTAAAATTTTACATAAGTATCATTAATTTACTAATGTTTTGTTATATTTATGTAACATCTATCATCTACATCCATCCCATCCATTGGAATAGGAAAACATCGATCGTGCGTAAGTGTAGACTACCTCCCCCTTGAATGATATATATTATTTTTCATAAACCCATTCCATGGGTGTTTTAAATATGTATTTAAGGAATAAATATGATATATATTACATAATTATGTTTATTTATTGATAAAATAGTATCCAATTTTCTTCTTTCTTATTTATTATAAAATGAAAACATTGCTTGTGCATACGTGTAGACTACCGCCTCCACGAACGACATATTTCACTTTTATCAATAAATAACTTAAATGGTTTTAAATATCTATTTAATATAAAAAATAATACTTATTACAAGATTAAAATTTTAAAATGATAAATTATTCATAATATTGGAAATATTAATAATAAATGGTTAATGTAAATTTAACCACAAAAAAATTAGAATACCGATACAATTTTTTTAAATGGGAATTATTTTTTAAAATATATTGAAATAAAATAATTATGTGACATTTTAATGATAAATAATATATATATATATATATAATTATGGACATGATTAAACTATTTTATAACACTTTTCACTATGGTCAACATACCAACCATTTTTTAGAGAAATTTACTTAATGATATCAAGTGGTTGATATAAGAAAAAAGTATTAGAAAAATTAATTACATGGTATTTTAAATGAAACCTAACAAATAAATTAAATACAAATTTGTTTTATTAAATAAGTATTTAATAAATTTAATTTGATTATTCAGGAGGATAAAACACATCCTTCCAAAAAGGAATCCAAGGTTAAGTTTTATTTCACAGTCTCAATTTTATTAGGGTTGTTTATGTTTCAATTTTCATTAGAGTAATTGTACATAATTTATTTCCTAAAACCAATATATTTTATTTTAAATTGATTATTTATGGTTTTTTCATGTATTATTTTCATTTTTCCTCTCACTGGTAATCAAATCCACCAAAAGGATGTTCATAAGATAAGCTGACCTTATTTATCCTTTTTGGTTGAGAATAGTTTTCTTTCATGTCCATATACCTTATTTTACATCAAGAATGATTTTTAAATACCTTAATTATTTCATAAATTTCAATTTATATTAATGTTTAATTTTCTTTCAAAAAAATTAATGAAATTTTTTTAATTTTTTTCATATAATTAATTTTTTAATTTTATTGAAAAAGTGTTAAAATAATTATGTTGAATTTTTTTCCCTAAATGACTTTTTCTGCCATCATAATTATTATTCATTATTTATATTCTATAAAAAATTTTATGTTTTTTAAAAGTTAATATCTATCACTATTATTTTATGAATTTTTCAGGTTTATAATAAAAAAATTAATCATATTTTTGTAATAATTTTTTTGATGGATTTCATTTTACCTATATATATTTTTATCTACCAATCTATATTTTATTTTATAGTAATAGTTTTTTTCAATATTACATTTTTCTAAATTATATTACAAATAATTTTATGAATTTATATTTTAAACCATATGAAAAGAGTTTTGGATGTGGTTTATAACTTCATTTTTTCAAACAAGTTACAATAGTTTTAAGAAAGTTACATTTAAATATTCACTTATATTTTCCACTCTAATTCCAAAAAGAAATGAAATTACATGAAAAATAAATTATAATAAATTAATTTTATTCATTCAATTTTTTATAGTTTATTCCACATTTTTTACAAGAAATATTCTCAGATCCTTACAGTTATACTATATGACTCTATATCATTTATTTGACATTCCCATTCTTTGTCATTTCCATGTTCTTTAGAATCATAGATATATTTATTATGTAATTATTTTCTTATCTATATACCATTTGTATTTATAGTACTTATTGAAGGATACATACTAATATAGTTGTTCTCTTTATTGTAAAAAATTGATATTCCATACACTTCTTTCAATACAGATATTATTGATTGATAAGGCATATTCATTATGTATTATATTTATCATTCAATATATGAGGAATTCATTGGACAAGTATAAGTTTTGGGTGGGTCTTGAAATTATATATCCCCTTGATGCATCTGTAGGTCTCATGAGACAATTAATTCGGTATTCCTTAAGTACTATTTTAGTATTTGGTGTATACATACCCAATTATTGAAAGCATCTTTGGAAAGGCCTTAATAGTATGATTAAGATGTTTGGCCTTATACATTCCATCATTGAGAAATTAGTTATTATTTTCTAGGTGATTAATATATTTTTACTATACATGGATTAATTTCATACTCATGTTATTGATTAAATGAAAAGTATACTGATTATTCACATTACCATATAGTTTATGCCTAATATATTCATGATACATCCCACCGTATGTAAACCCTAACTGGGAATATGTGATCATCCTTTTTTTTTTTGATTACCAATTATATCAATAGGGGATCTTTAAATTATTTAAAATATAATTAATTAAGTTTCGAATTATTTTATAAGTCCATTTATAAGATTCCAATTTGACATGTAAATCATGTATGTATATATTCCCTTAAGTATTCTAAACTATTTGATACTTTATGATGTGATCTCTTGTATCATATACCTATGTAATATAGTAAACACCAACTATATTTTTCTAGAGTTAGTGCTTTGGTAATTGGAATCATATCTAATTTAGTAAGAAACTTCAAAACTAAATTTTAAAACACAACTTTCACAATCATAATGATTAACCCATTAGAATATTAAATAATGTTTCCTCATATATGAAATTTTATGTTATGTATCAATATTTATAATTTCATTATATAATTAACTTTATTACATTTTTTAGAGATAGATCATTGTGTATGGAATGTAAAATATATCAATACCTATAATTGATATTGGGATTTACCACATGAGAAGGCTAACATGGATATTGTTGTAAATGAACAAATTATGACTATATTATGGTAGTTTTATTAAGTTATAAGCAGTAACCATTCCCATATGGAGAAACCTAGTACATCATATGATAATGAAACAATGTTGGGACTCTTATTATAGAAGAAACCTCCACCCATTAATGGAATTAATAATCCATTCAAATCTAAAAATGGATCAAGTCTCCCGATAAGATATTCCAAGCATTGTGATGTAAGGAGAGGGAGCATGTTATTTTGGAAGAGTATTATATAAAGGGATGTGATGATCAGTGGTGTTCATTGATTAAAAATACTAAGGAGGTGGAAGTTATAGAAAACATGGAATAGATGACTTTTAAGGTGATAGTTTTTGAGAAATACATTCCCTAAGAGAAACAAGACAATATAGAAAGAAAATTTCTCAATTAAAAGTATAAGTAAGAGGGAAGTGTTATTGAGTATGAGTCTAAATTTAGAATATTATCCACCCATGATATAGACTATATATGTAATCTAGAAAGTATGAAGGTCCGTTTCTTTTATGGGCTTAAGGAAAGCCTCTAAATGGAACTAGTCTCTAAAAGTTTTCCATCATATGATGATATAGTATCATGTTACATGAAGAAAGAGAATTAATTTTCCATATATTATATTTTCAAAAGAAATATACAGAATAAGAAAAACCCACTAAGTATAGAGAAAAGGTTCATGTAGCTCATGAATGATAGGGAAAGAAAAACCCACTAATATAGACATCTTTAACTATAACGATATGAATAATTGTTTTTACTAATTCCCCAAGCATCAAGGGAATCCACCTCATAATATTATATGGTGAAAGGATAAGATTATATGATTTTTATGACTGAAGTTAAAGTTACTAATAATGTTATAACAAGTAAATTGATAATAAACTCAAATCTAGATAATTTATTTTAGATCTTCAAATTCTTTTATATATTTTTAATTTATCAAGAACATTAAAACATACCCTAGAACCTTATGAAAATATTTTCTAATTAGGAGAACAAATTTAAATATTATTACAACAAGGATATGTCATTTAGTTCCCATTATGATGCATATACATACCACAATTGAAAACTTTATTATCAAAAATATGGTATATTTCGAAATAATCTTTGGTATAGATTGGATTCTAAAGTATAGTGTGAAAAAAATTAAAAGGCAAGGAAATTAAGAATCACAAAGTTCATATAGAATTAATTATATTTAGAGGGATGACTTAATTATTTTAGTCATGTATGGATCTACCTACATTATATCAGCTTAAATAAATTCTTGGACAAAAATAGAAGACACAATCAATATATGGTAATTGAATCCTAAGAATAAAGTATGTTTATATTATATTGAAATACATTGATATATTTCTTAAATAATTATCTGGATATCCTATTAAATATGAAGTTGATTTTCCCATTAAACTCATACCCATTTAAAAACCTATATCTAAGACTCCATATAAAATGTCCCCAGTGAAATTGGAGGTACTGAAGAAAAAACTACAGATTTATGTGATATGGTATTAATTCACCATAGTGTTTCACCATGAGGATCCCCTATTCTTTTTTATAAGAAAAATGATGGGTCTATGAGGTTGTGCATCTATTACAGGGATATCAATGCCATTACTATAAATAAAAATTATAAGCTTCCTCATATTGATGACTTGTTTGATCAACTTCAAGGAAATCAATATTTTTTAAAGATTTATCTTCATTGTGTGCATCACAAAGTTTGGGAGATAAGGATTATATATATAAGAGAACCCTTTTTACAAGGTATAGAAATTATGTGTTTACAGTATTTCCCTTTGGATTGACTAATTCACCTTTTTTGTTTATGTATATGATGAATAGACTATTCAAGGATTATATTGATAATTGTTTCTGGTATTTATTGATAATGTATTGGTATACTCTAAAATTTATGAGGAGCCTAGGAATCATTTGTGAATCATTCTTGAAAATTTGAAAGAAAATGAGTTATATGGTAAATTTAACAAATGTGAATTTTGGATTATAGAATTTTATTTTCATGGTCATATTTTATCCAATGATGGGGTATCTATTGACCCTTCACATAAAAAAGTAGTTGATAAATGATGTATGTAGATGAATATAACTGAGATACAAAGTATCCTTGGATTAACTAGTTATAATATGTGTTTGTTTAAAAACATTTCCATATTGGTTAACCTATTAACCAGGTTGAGATGTAAAGAGGTTAAATTCATATGATAAAATGAATGTGACAAATATTTTGATGGGTTAAATAAGATATTGGACAATGAACTTTTATTGAAGTTTCTATCCATAAAGGATGGATTTATTTTATATAGTGATGCATCAACGAAATGAATTTGATGAGTTACTATAAAAATGATATATTTTTTTCTTATGTAATAAGGTGGTTAACAATCCATGAATATAATTATCCAACCCAAGATATTTAATTGGTTGAAATAATTTTTTCCTAGAATTTATGGAGTCACTATGTATATAGTGAGGGATGCAAAATATATTGGGATCACAAGAGTTTGAAATACATATTATCTTAAAAGGATATCAACATAATGAAAAAGATATTTTTGAAAGTATTTATGGAATATTATTTCTCAATACACTACCACGTTAGAAAATAAAAAATAGTTGGTTAATGCATTGAGTAGGATAGACCATTGAGGTCTATATTATATGAGGATATATAAAGATCTTAAATTCAAGGATATATTAATATGAGATATTTGAATTATTATGGAACGGGAGAATTAAATCATTTTATAATTTATTAAAAAACCATATTTAATGGAGAATATAAAAAGGCCCCAACTTGATGAAAAGAGTTTATAAAATAATGTTAAGTCCATAAATTATGGGAGGTTGTAAGAGGTAATATATAATAATTTTATATTTAAATTTTGATACCAAATATGTGTTCTATCTATAACTAAATTTGAAGAATGAATTTTTAGATAAATCACATAACTCAAAATTCTCTATACATCATCATAGCACCAAGATGTACATATATTTAAGAGAATATTTTTGGTTGGACGATATAAAGTAGTGAATTACTAATTATGTATCATAATTCATGGTTTATTAGTTTGTAATGGCTAAGGGGAAGTATAAAAAAGGAAACTTGTAAATTCTCCCTATAACTATGTAGAAGTTGGATGATATTACCATAGAATTTTTCACATAGATGCTAAAGAATACTAGGAAGAATGATTCTATATGGGTGATTATGGATCAACTTACCAATTCTACTCATTTTCTTAAAATAAGGTAGGATTTCCCACTTGATTTCCCTATACAGGTTTATAATAATAAATTTTTGAGACTTCATCATGCACCTCATTCAATTGTATCATATTATAACCAATAGTTAACATCGCAATTATGGAAGAGTCATAAAAAGGATATTTACACTAAGATAACTTTTAGAATCACCTATAATCATCAAATATATGGATAGTTTGAAAGTACTGTTAAAATATTAGAATACATTCAAAGGTCATTTACACTTGATTTTTAGTGTATGTGAGATCATTGTCTAACATTGGTATAATTTTCTTATAATAATATCTTCAATTTAAGTATTCATATGGAACTGTATGAAGTATTGTATATGAAGATATATCATACTATAAACTGTTGGAATGAGGTTTGATAGAGGAATCTTGTGGACCCTGAACTCATTGAGGTGATAATGGTGAAAGTGTGAATCACTATAAGAAAAAATAATATGATGGTGATTATTTTTGGATTTCACTATGGTTTTAACCGCCTATAAAGGGTTTCATGATGGTTTAAAAAACCACCACTAAAGATTTAGTAATTAAATATTAAAATGTTTTTTTAATTTTCACAAACATTTTCGTTTTCACTAATAAACATAGCTTTTAGTAGTGTTATTTTAAATTAGTGGTAGCTTTTGTGTGAAATTTAGTGGATATTTTCTAAACTAGAATTGGGTTCCCTATAGAGTAAATATTTAGTTTCAGTTTATTTGAATTATGGTGGTTTCCTCTAGTGGTGGTTAAATCCATCATTACATATAGAAATTTGCCTTATTATACAAGGGTTTTAACTACCACTATTTTATTCATGGTGGTAAAAACCACAACTAAATAAATATCAGTGGTTAAAAATTACACTAGTTATATAGTTTTAAAAAAACATTAATAAATTACTAATTGATCCACCAAAAACTAATATTTAGAGAATATATAAAAACTATGCGTAATTAATACAAAATAAAAAAATAGAAACTTTTATACATCAATAAACATTTCATTATATATAACAAAAAATTAAATTGCATCATAGTTTACAAAATTTTATGTATCACAAAACTAAAACACAAACATGAGTCCTTGATATACTAGTAAGATCTATGAACCTCACCCTCCATTACCTGATCATGGTGCTTCCCATCAACTCCTTCCACCTTCCAACCTTTGGTACATGAATTTAATGTAGTTAACAACTCATTGGTAATGAGAATATTCAATGAATAATAAATGAAATAAAATTCAAATGATATATAATTTGATCTAAATCTAGTTTATGTATTGGAACAATACATAAATGAATAATTTTTAGACTTGAAAATGCCCAGAATTATCATAACATATGATATCCTCAATTGGGTTGTTAGATACAAAAAATTATATGTTTTGAAAAAGCAATATTTATCTTAACATATGATAGCCTCAATTGATTTGGATATCCAGTAACTTTTATACATATATTGTTTATGTAAATATATATAATTAATTAATTCTACTATCTTTATTTAGTATATAATCTCAAATATCCTCAAACACTGAGTCAACCTTTCCACATCTGTTGCATGTTTTGATAACCATCCCAACCAATAATAATATCCATGATGATAATTATATTAATGACCGAACTCTATTCGCAAACATGAAATTTATGTCTCAAACTAGAATTTTATTATAATTAATTAATCTAAAAGTTCAATGACCAAAACTCATTCAATTATCTTAAAACTAAACCCAATACACATCATTTACATCCTATTAATCGTAATAATTTTCTCATACATTACTGAAAGTATAAAAATCAACTCATTACTGTATTTCAAAGCTAAAAATCATTTCCTAAATATTTTTCCAATTTCATAACTGCTAAAAAATACTAAATAGAACAATGAAAAATCATTTAATTTTATAAAAATTCATCAGACTTATAATAATATAAATGTTTCTATAGATAAATTATTGTCATTGGAACTACTAGCTCATATACCACTTGTTTTGATCACAACATTGATTTATAATCTTGAATTTAAAGTATTATCATAATATTATAATCTGAATTATTTAAATAATTTAAGAAATGATTTTATGAGAGATAATAAAGAATTATATAAATTCATTGGAGTTTGAAAATTTAATGAAACAAAAAAACTACTAAATTAAAGAATATAAGTGTAAATCTGTTAAATTTATCAATCATTATGTTCCATGTATGATTCCTTGAAATTGTCTATATAAGTTATACATGTATATGAAAATGTATTAGGATAATATAAAATTGTATTAGTGTAAGTCATGTGATGAATTGTACATTGCGTTATAGAAGTATAATGAGAACCCTATAACTTAGAACAAGTAATGACACAAAACTGATTCCTACATCACATACCTATAAAACAAATTTTCTATTAATTTATTAATATAAAAACAATCCATGTATTTCTTAATATAAAAAGAATCATTCATTTCATTTATTAATATAAAAAATGACTAAAAATATTTTTCCTGGTTGGTCATGTTTTTACTAGGTTCTATTGATAACATTATTTCCAATAATAATATTGGTTTTTATTCTTGTTCACTCTCCCATACAATACTAAAATTTTCAATTTTGATACATATAAAATATTAAGTAAATTTTTATTTATGGGTTTTAATATCAAAAATTACTTCACCTTTATTACCCATATCATACATGTCTCTCAGTTTCATGGGGACAAAAATACTCCACCTGTCATCCACTATATTATCAATATAATATAATATTTTTTTTTATTAGTAATCCATAATATATGGATCTTGTTCCTCCCACCCAATAGTTTTGATCAAACAACAGAAATATTCATAAGTAAATTTTAATGAATCTTTCTTTATACCCCTGTTAATATTTACATAATTACATTTATATAACACAACTGAAAATTTCCCATGATAATTTCACTCGATAAAATCAACTAACTTTTCATAGTAACCTTGATCTGAAACTGTGAATATACCATTGTATTTTGTTTTCAAACCTTCCTTATGATCTATATTATGAAACTTGTAACTACCAATATTGTAGGTACTAAATCTGATAACATAATTCGAAGGACCTCATGCTTAAAAACATGAAATCTTAAGATAGATCATATTGATTATCACAATTCATTACCTATATAAGATTTTATATAAATTTTTTTCAAAATTTAGATAATTTTAAACATATTAAAACTAAATATTAGATTAATAACTTATAGGATTTATAAACCATTCAATAATTTATTTGGTACAAACTTTTATTATTTTTTTCTCATTCTAAGTTTGGATCCTAAGGCGTATTTTTGTTTATTACCTTAATTATTCAACTTAAGAATCAAAAATATTTTTATTTAGTAGTACATATTTATGTCCATGTCTTAAATTTAGATCTATAAATGAAAATTAAGATATTTTTATAGCATCTTGGCCAAGATTTGGAAAAATTAATGAGGCATTATTAGCAAGAAATTTACATGGATTATCATCAACATGTCCAACTCAATTGAATATTATCTATATCGAATCTAGATACCTTTAACAAAAAGTTAAACACACTTCATCAAGGTAAAATTCAACAATATAATCTTATGGATGATATTTATTTTTCACATAATACATAAAATGACAAATATACTTAATGATAAAAAGTAATAAATTAATTAATATAGTCTTTAAATATTTTATATGAAAATTAAAATTTATTAATGAAACAATATTAAAATAAAATACCACTTCATGGGATACATCAATCAATAATATAAATGCACTCTAATCTTATCTTATTAAAAAAATCACCATCATATGAATAATCACAGTGAAAAATGATAGGGGAAAGAGTACCTCCAAATGAAATAGGGTCTATAAAATTATTTTCTAAATGTTATCCAATACATTAGGGTTTAATGTCTTTTCGCAAAACTATCTAATGATTTTGAAAAGGTCAATTTAATCATTGATTATATTATCAGGTAACAAATGATGAAATCTCAAAGGTAGAAACTCTTCCATCAATACATGTGATTCTTGAGTTCTCAATACATATATATTATAGATATTAAAATAAATAAATGTTGAAATATTACTAGAATATCCATCAGGAACATTCAAATTAATTAATATTCAAAGTAAAACATCTTTCTGATGGTTTTTCATTATAAAAATAAATACTGGATACTTCCCATTATCTTTTTTACATAGATCATGTTTTATATTATTTTATTTTAAAACCTTATGGTCATTTAAATGATCCTTTAATTTTTCATGATCATTAAGAGATGTAAACAAAAAATTATTAGACACATTCTTCTCAATTTTCATAACAACAATATTATAATGTAAAAAATTAAATTCTTAACATGGATGTTTAGTAAAATTTATCATATTCTTCCATTATTGGGATATAATTTCAAATAATGGTGTTTTAACTCTTTTTTTCTTTCAATGAACTGAAAATATTTTCCAAACCCTATAACAACATTTAATAATTGTGTCAAGATCTGTGATCCTGATAAAAAAAGTTGAATCCTCTAATAAGTGTTTTCATTCAAACAAGACATGTTAAACTAAGATCTATGAGATATATCATGGAAGTGAGCATGAAAATTTTAACACCATATTCTACTATAATGATACCTTTGAGACTCAAAATAAAATATACAATCTAGACATCCCAAACAATTGTGTATATTACAATTGGAAAATTTTCCTAGTTCTCGAATGTCACTAATAGCCTACATATGGGTATCATCTGTTTTAAAAATTTGTATAGTATATTCATCTTATGTTTCTAAAGTGTCATTTCATAACTCTTGTAATTCTTGAATTAGAGGATGTAGGTAAACATCAAAGTAATATCAAGGAATTTGATTTCTTTGAAAAATCATTGATATGATGAATGAAGCATGTTTCATATACCTATAGTAAGATAGATTATAAGAGATCACCACAACTTTCCAAATGCTATAACTACTAAATAAACTCTTAAAAGGATTAAATCCATCATATGACGACCCCAAATGTACATTTATAGGATCAAAAGAGAAATATTGATATAATGAATCGATGGTATTCTATGATTTAAAATCTCTGGTATGTATCATGAAATCATCATCATTATTATCCAATTAATTCCCCTTTATATCCTCATCTATTTTAGATGACATAAACAATATTTACAGCCATGGTTTTAATGGAAAGTAAAATAAAACCATCACAAAAAATTTACTTTTTCTATTTCTTTAGGTTAGTACATAGATTCAAAATTAAATCATTGTTTTTTAATTTCCATTTATAAGTACATAATATTTTTAACTTTTATTTATTTGAATATTATTTCCAATAAGCATAAAATCATTGATACATCCTTGTATATTCATATAATTGAGTCCAAGATTGTTAATAATCTTCAGCATCTCATAAAAACATACCTGGATTTTAACTTCAAAAAATGAGTCACACGACAATTAAAATATCATAGAAACTGATTTATTTGTAAATAAACATAAATATTTGATATGTTACAAATTTAAAAAAAAGTAAATTTTTAATATTTGACACATCCTTCATATAATTCATGATTTCTATCATCAAATAATTTATAAAAATTAGTTGTTTTCTCTGTTGTGTTTTCCTATGTATTAGTTTCCTTATAACCATTCATTAATAACTTATCATCTTAATCAGCTTATCCTTAAATTCTAAAAAAATCATTAATATCTAAAATGTCAACAAATGAATCAACTAATGTGCTACATTGTTGATGGTGTTTCCCTACTCTGCTAAAAGCATCATTTATCATGTTGTGAATTTCATTATGCACTATCAGAGCATTGACTTTTTCTTTTTTACCATATACATAATTAATTGAATTTCCAATAACATTTAATTCTAAATGCCAAATAAAATAGACATAATAAGGAGGAAATTGTTTCAATATAAATTTTTCAAATACTTTCACTCTCTTCACACATTTTCTAAATTTGAAATTAGGACATGTACATTTTTTTTCTTCCATCCAAGGTTATATTTTCATATGAAAACCATGTCATTAATAAGCATTATTTCATGATTTATTACATAATGGTAAAAATTATAAAATCCAAAAAGATCAAAAATCCTAGTGTATTTTGAAAATTAGGTACATTTAGAATCAACGTGATACATGGATAAAAAAATTATTGAAAATTCTCTTAACATGATCCTAAAATTTTATCTTTATATTAAAACATCATGGGATAACTTGGGGACATACATAAGAAAGGCATGATATGTAAATATAAGTAAGGGAATAAACAGTTAATATCATTAGGTAAGTTAGTGTATGTGATCCAAGAGGTATATGAACATGACATAAGATATGTGATAATTATAATCTTGAATAATAAGGAATGATATAACATGATAGAATAAAGGAATCATGGGAATGCAATGACATATTTTCACATGACATCATAAAATTTGATCAAAGGTAACCTCCAAGAAATAATAGAATAGAGTATAATGTCTCTTAATGGATTAAAATTTCAACATAATCCAATAAATTACATCTCATGAGACTAATACATTACCCAATGCATTTTATCACTATCTAGAAAGGCTGATCGTTTTTATATCATGTACATGCATAAGTGTGCCACATGAGTCTAACAACATAAATATGCCTTTAAAAAATTTTCCCATGATAAAGGAGTGTGGGTTATATACATGGAATTACCCAATAAATAAAGTATAGTTACATATAGTTGAATACACTTGAGTGGAAATAATTATGGGTATTCACAATAAAAATGTTTGGCACAGAAAATTCAAAGGGTAATTATAGAAGCATAACAAGGGTACATAAAGGTTCATGGGAGGTATTAATGAGAGGGAAATGGGTATCTCATCACTTTTAATTCCTCAAATAATAAATAGGCTTGATTAAAATCTTGTACCAATGTGGAAAATTGTAAAAAAGTGTATAATATAATGTGGGTTCTTGAATAAAGAGAAGAAGGGGAGGATCCCTTACCTTCATAGGTGTTTCCAAAAGCTTTCAAGGAGATCCTTAAGATATACAGGATACCTTCAGATAGATCTATAAAATAAAGGAAGAGTAATTTTATGATCCAAGGGTTTTTAGTGAAGATAAATAAGAGGTTATGTGGGTTTATATAGAAAAACATAGAGTTATTTATTAATTTCCAAACATAGGTTTTGGACTCTTTATAATAATGTAATAAAAACAAAAAACATCCCATGGTTATTTAACATGGTTTCTAAAAAAATGAAGTTTTTTTTATTATTTTACATGTTTAGGAACTATTATTATTAAAATAGTACCCTGGGTGATGTGTAAGTGAGTCATGTTTGAAAATAATTGATTTTAAAATCATAAAATATAATATAGGTTTTGTAGGATTAATTATGGGTTTGTAAAATTAACAAAATAAACTATTAATATTAAATTAAATGATTGATATATATATTTGGTCTTGGATGATTTTTATGTTATATATTACATCACTTTTTGGTCATTATTATGTAATAATAAACAACGTTTTTATACCATATTTAATTTTGACCCAAAAGTATGAGGGCCTCTAAAAATTATGAAAAAATCACAATTAGATAATTTTAACATGATGATTTAAAAAAATTATTTATCCAAATAATTATATATGTATGATAATTTATACTTCCAAATCAAAATCTATATTTATTTAAAAATATTGTTTTACAATAAAATTTATCCAAACCTTATTAAAATTATTTTTGACTACATAAAATTATGTTATTAATTACATTTAATAATAATTATTTAATAATAATATTTTATTAAAATATCATTAATTTCCAAAATTCTTGAATTTTTTTAAATAATTTCTCTTGATTGAAACTATAAATTTACCAAAAAAAATAGAATTTATATTTCATCGTATAAAAAATATAGTGTTTATCAAACTCATTATTTAATTATTGAAAAAGAATTATTAAAAAGGGAAAAATATAATCATTGTTTAATTAAAATAAAAAATAAAAAAAATATACTTTTAGGTTCTAGATATATATCCTTTAATTACATTACTGAAAGACATAAGGTCATGGTGTGTGATGGTGAGGTTTTCTTGGGGTTGTTCTACGTACATGGTTTGGGACATGATATTGATGATCTTGAAATTCTCATGTAAATGGTTTTTTCATGATTTAGTTTTTTAATCTCATCTTGGAAATAATCAATGGAAAATCCCAGTGATTTTCTCTCCCTCATAATTTTTGATAAATTGGCTTCATAGGGTATGATCCTTCTAGTTGAGGCCATCACTTAATTCATTCATATCAATTAGACATTATAATAACCATTAAATATATAATAATAATATGATAACAACAAAAATACTATATTATTAATTTTTATGATGATTAATGGTATTTTAAATTTGAATGGCCATATAACGGTATAAAATAATAGAATTGGTGCAAGTGTTTTCTATAGAATTCTTACATGATGAGTTATTTAATCATTGAAAAATGGAAATTCATTTAAAAAAATTAGGTTTATTACATTATTCCCACATAATAAATTTCACCCACATAATTTTTATTTCATACATTAAAACAGATGAGGGGGCTTCTGTTTCATCATCTCTTCTTCTTCCTATGCCACTTCCGTAAACATGTGTTTCTTCTATAATCCTTTTACTAGGCGGGTTGTCTTATTTCATATAAATTTGTCTCTATAATCTAATATCTTCACTGGATGCTCCTCATATGAATTATAATTCTCTAATTGAAACACATTTTGATTTAGTACACATGAGGGGTCTGGAATTTACTTCCTATATAGGGGCACATGGAATACATCATGTACTTGAGAAATGTCGGGTGGGAGTTATACTTAATTGGACATTGCTCTGATGCAATCAAGGATCTCAAAGGGGATGTTGTATCTAGGAATAATATTTCACTTCTTCCCAAACCTATTTACTTTATTCTATTTAGATATATAAAGTAAAACTTTATCTTTGACCACAGACTCTACATCACATTAATGATTTTCGGCATATATTTTTTGTTTAATTTGTGTGAATTTCATATGGTGTTGAATGGTTTGAACCTTATATTTATTTTCTTGGATAAGATCATGTCCAATCATCTTCTTATCTCCAACCTCATCCCAACATATTAGATTCTAAAACATCTTCCCATAGTTGGACTCATAATGTTCCATTTGAATTCTAGAATGGATACAACTGTTATATAATAACTCTAATAGGGGAAGGTATTGATCCCAACATCCATGGAAATATATTAAATAAGATATAAATATATCATCCAATGTTTGAGTGGTTCTTTAATACTGACTACCCATATAATGGTGATAATTAGTGCTAACACTTGGTTCTATATCCAATTCTTACTTAATGCTTCTCCAAAACCTCAAGGAAAACCTCAGATCTCAATCTAAAACAATATAGAGAGGAACTCCATTCAGTCTTACAACATACATTATGTATATCATGGTTAGTTAGTCAATAGGTTAATCTCTCTTCACAATAATGAAATATGATAACATGGTAAGGTGATCAACTACCACCCAGATAGCGTTATTACCTTTTTGAGTCCTAGGGAGTCATTGAGAAAATCCATGGTTATGTTTTACCTTTTACACACTCTTAAAGGATATAGTTTCATTAAAAACTTATAATTCTATTATTTTACCATGAAAAGTTTGAATTCTAACCATCAAGATACAAACTCCACAATCTCCTTATTTATGTTGTCCCACTTGTGGTTTTACTTAAAATAGCATTACATATTAGAGCCTCCTAGATGAATATAGAATGATGAGAGATGAGCTTCATCCATAATTTCCCTCTTCACCTTTTTTTTATGGGACACAAATCTGGGTTCCAAATCAAATAACTCTATATTTAGAAAAGTTAAACTCTAAAATATTCACTACCTTCTTATGTAGCACCTCATCGTATTTTTGGGCCTCCTTGATCCTCTAATGAATGGATGGTTGAGAAATTATTTGATAAAGATATAATGAAGATACTATTATTATTCCCATATCTGATCATTTAATTCCAAATAATATTGGATCCCTTGGAATCTTCATCATGGATAGAGTTGAGATATCCTTTTATATTACAGTATCTTCCACTTTTGTTTAATTTATTACAATTTTAATTAACGGAACACTCGTAATCCTTTATTTTTTCCTAAACACCTTAATTAGTTCATATTAATCTTCTTCTTTTTTAATATATAATTGAGGATTCTATGATTCATAATATCTCACACTTTTTTCTGTAGAGGTATTGTCTTTAAGTCATCAATATGATGATCACTGTAGCCAAATCTATATCATGAGATGGGTAGTTATGCTCATGGATATTTTATTTATGGGATGAATAATCTATCTCTTTGTCATATTTCATGATTATGAAACCCATATCTATTTTTTATGCATCTCTTCAGATCATAAATCCTTCCCCACTAGTGGGTAATGTGAGAAGATGTGATGTTATTTTCATCTTATTCATCTCTTTGAATATTTCATCACATTTAACAGTCTAGAAAAACATAATGATAAAACAAAAAAAATTAAATATTTTTTTGATAATAAATTAAAATATTTCCTCACATTGTGTTAAATATGTTTTTTTATAAAATATTTGGGATTAGATCATTCATTTGAAAAATTGATGAAAATTACAGTTTTACACTTAAAAATTCACTATATAATTTCAGACATAAATATTTTCATATTTTTTATCTTAACTTAAATATTTTTAAATATATTCCTGACTTAATGGGATACAACTTTCATTCAGTACATTGGAGCTAAATTGTGCATTTGGTTTGTGAAAATTAGCCATGAAATAAAGGTTGGGGAGGACTCTCCGGATTGGACATTTGTTCTATATTTGGGACATAAATTTTACATCCAATCTTTTATTGGGATAAAATATGGAGAGGATCTCTATAACCAAATTTAAAACAAATCATCCTTCTATATGGACATTTTGTTCATGCATTTTGAATGTGTAAAAGGCGGTGAAACATGGAATAAATTATTTGTCTGAATTTCCCCATTCACACTTGAAACCACTTGAAACCTAGTCTCCCCTATACTCTATAAATTTGTTTTTTTATCATTTGGAAGGGTTTTGACCTGAATTTTTATATTTAAGACAGACGATAATTGGTTTCATTCAAATTCTCTAATCATTTTAAGAGGGGTAGCTCTTGAAGTTTGGATCCCCTCATCGAAGCCTTCTTCCTCTTCTTCATGTTTTTTTTAAAGGTTGGGGCTGAAGCCTCATTTTTATTTATTATCTTTTCTTATGTTTTGTTCAATTATATTCTTATTTACTCATTATATTTGGTCTATAATCAATAGTAGAAACGCAATTGGGTTATACCTTTTCTAAACATTTTCACATGAAAAACGTTTCTACGAGGACTACACCGCCCATGGAAGAGTAGTTCTTTTTAGTAATAGGTCTTATTCTAACCTCATTAATTCATTTATTTTGAATAAATTAGATACTATAATTCACATAATATGATATATTAATTTATTCTTAATTTAAATGAAACTAGTCAATAAATTGAACAATAAACACAAAACATGTGAGGTCAAGATTTGTGTAAATAGTCAGAGTACGATCTTAATCGGTAATACAAGACCACAAGGGATAAATTTGTAGAGTTAAAATATAATACCTAAACTCAATTAGTCCTCATTTATAGAGTGTATATGTTATCTAATTTACCATTTTCCATAAGCTAACCTAATAACATCAATCAAAGAAAGTTTGTGTTATTGCATGTTATAAAGCTAGCCGAGGGTTTAAGTAATTTCATCTTTGTGGTTAAGTTAACTCTTGTAGGGTTAGAGGTATAAAAAATTAGGGTAGTATAATTAATTGAATGTAAATTTAAATGTTAATTATAAATAATTAATTGAAGAGGTATAGTAAGATCAATTATTCCTTTTAAAATATTTTCTAAAAAACGTCTTATTATTATGTTTTATTAATCAAGCATCATTTAAAAAACAAAAACAAAAAAATAATGTAATCTTCTTCTAGAAATATTTTTTTAGTATTATAAACTATAAAAAATCCCCTATACTTTAAATTATTGTGTCTAATTTATTTAATTTTATTTTCAAAAAACCATTATAAATTTGTTTTAATTTACTTCCTCTTTCGAGAGACGACCTTGGTCAGCCATTCTGTGACCCCCAAGTACCCAAAAAATCATACTTCATTTGAGAGAACCCATGATAGCACCTTTAAAATTGGAGCCATTTCTTGGGAGGTAAGTAATTATTTAAACCAATAAGAGGTATTTATTTTATTTTACATTTTATTCTCTTCTCTTCTTTCTTCCTTCTTTTCACAATCTGAATTGTTTCATTATTTTTTTATTTTCTTCTTCTTCTTTTTTCACCATCAACTCAAACTTCTCATTTTTATTATGGTTAAATTTACTTCTTTTTATTTTTATATTAATTATGAAAAAAACTAATCTCGAAGATCAATTAGATCTTGAACCTGAGATTGAACTCAAGCTTAGGGCTTGAATTAGGCATTCTCAGTCTATGAGGAGTTTCAACATTCAACCAGTTGGATAATTCCCCCACTCCAAGAACATTGAAATTGGAAACACTTCTAAAAAAACATAAAACAAGAACCAATGGCTGAAAACAATAACAATTAACTTAATTTAACAATTTTATAATTGGCCGCACTAGATATTAACTATCAACCAAATTGTATTGCATACCAAAATCTCAAATCAGACATTGAACTAAAAACTGGGTTAATTCACCTTCTTCAAAAGTTTCACAGATTATTTGGTGAGGATATAAGAAAACACCTTAAAGAATTTAATATGGTTTTCTCAACCACTAAACCAAGAAATTTATCTAAAGATCAAATCAAACTAAGATCATTCACATTCTCACTTGGTGGATCTGTGAAATATTGGATGCCTTGTTTACAACATCAAGATATAACATGTTGGAAATGTTTGAAATGTCTTTTATTGCAATGATTTTTTCCATAATCAAGCTTCACTTACATTAATAATGAGATTTAGGGATCAAGCAAGAACAAGGGGCATCAATGTATGATTATTGGGAGAGATTCAAGAAGTTGGTGCAATCTATCCACATCACCAAATCAGTGAAAAACTCATCATCTAATACTTCTATGAATGAATCACACCTATAGATAGGAGCATGGTGGATGTCATAGTTGTAGGAGTATTAGTAGAAAAGACCCCAGTAGATACACTTGAATTGATTGAAATAATAGCCCAAAACTCCCTAAAATTTGGCGATCGAGGTACACCACATGTCCGGAGAGTACATCAGGAAAGTCCTTATTCCCTTTAAAATAATTTAATCGATACCAAGTTAGAATAATTTACTACTATGGTGAGGCATATTGCTTTGGCTCCAAAGACAACCCAATGCACTCCTTCAAGGCCTTGTGGGATTTTCACTGAAAAAGACCACCCAACTGACTATTGCCCCCAATTACAAGAGACAGAGGATTGTGTTGTCATATTTCCTGGGTGACCATATCAGTAGAAACAACAACCACATCCAAAAAATAAGTTTGATTCCTTTTCACCATCATACAACCAAGGGTGTAAGGATCAATCATACATGAGGTATGCCTCTGAAAAACATCAAAGGACCCCCTTTCAACAAAACATCCAGTATCCTCCACCTTACCAATAGGGTTTCAAAAAATACTAAAGGAGATTTGAAGCTCAATAATCAACAAGTAAATACCAAGAGAATCCCAAAACCAAGTTACATTCTAACATTGAAGACCTTTTGAAACAAATTATTCTTAATCAACCGAATGAGATGAAGAGTCAAGGTTCAGAGTTGAGGGAGTTTAAGACACAGATGAGCTATATTTCCACCATCCTACATTAATTGGTAAGTAAGAATTATGTAAATATACCTTCCAAACCTACTCCAAATCCCAAGGGGAATTTTAATTCAATCACATTGAGAAGTGGGAATAAAACAACAGATACATATACATTGATCGTTCCACCGGGATTCACCTCTACTTCATAGAATCCCCATTCAAAACTAGCTGATGAGAAACCCAAGGAGAAAATTAAAGGTAAGAAAAATATTAATGATGTTCTGCCTAAACCCCTTACATTTCCAAAAAGAGTTGTTCAAACAAAAAATATGGTTAAATATGTAATGGAAAAAGATGTTTTAGACACATTCAAGTATGTGGAGATGAACATCTCTCTACGTGAAGCCCTTAAGAAAATCCCAAGGTATGGAAAATTCTTAAAATAACTTGGTACCAATCAAAGAGGGATCAAGGGAAATTCACCATCCCATGAACCATAGAGGTGTTACACTTTTCTAATGATAAATGTGATTTAGGGGCTTCTATAAATGTAATGTATAACTCTGTTTTTTCTTATTTATATGTTGGTGAGTTGAATCTGGCGAGATTAGTGGTGCATTTGTAAAATAGAGCTACAACATATCCAGTAAAAGTCCTTGAGGATATACCTGTCTGGGTAAGAGACATGATCTTTCCAGCATATTTTTACGTGCTTAAAATAGAGTATGATCAGGTAAGTTCATGTGCGACCATTATCTTAGGTATTACCTTTTTCAAAACTACTAAAACTATCATAAATGTTCATGATGGTACACTTTCCATGGATTTTGGAGATGAAGTAGTGATATTTAATGTTATGGACTCTATGAAGTACCCGTCAGAGGACCATTTTTCTTTTTTTATCTCCCATTTTGTACCACCAAACAAAAACCACATGGATTTTGATTGTCTTGTGCTTATAGAAGTTATGAGTATTGGTTCAAGTTTGATGTCTAAGATCACTTCCACATATGTTTATGATACACAATCCTCTCTTGGATTTCATTTTTATATGGATTCATACACTGATTTTAATCACGTTCACTCTGATTATTACTTGGATGTTGATAATGTTGATAGATTTTATGCTTTATTCTCTAATTTTGATGATGTATATTTCAATGATGATGTTCATTGTTCTCATATTTTATTCCCTTCAATTTCTCCATCTATATATCACCCCCCTACACTGGAACTCAAGCCGTTTCCGCCTATTCTCAAATACTTATACCTGTTAAGTGGTGAGAAATTACCTATTATAATTGCTAACAATGTCACTTTTGAACATAAATAAAATATTTTGAATATTTTGAGGGATAACATTAGGGAAATCGGGTAGACCTTGGATAACATATTAGGTATTAGCCTCTCCATTTTCGTAAATAGAATTATTTTAGAGGATGGGTTTAAATAGGTTAGGCAAACACAAATGAGACTCAATCCAACCCTTCTAGAAGTTGTTAAAAATAGGTTGAAAAATTGATCAAGGTAGTTATAATTTTTTCCATTTCAAATTCTCATTTGGTGAGTCCTATTAAATATGTTACTAAGAAAACTGGTGTTACTATTGTTACAAATGATAGATGATTGAGTTCCAATGAGGGTTCAAAATAGTTGTTGTGTGTGTATTGAATATAGGAAACTAAATCATTCCACTCTCATTGAAAATTACCCCTTCTCATTTATTGATAAAATTATTGAGAGACTTGCTGGGAAAACACACTCTTGTTTCATGGATTGATTTTCTATATATTTTCAGGTTTCTATTGCTTCGAAGGATCAGGAGCAGAAAAAATTCACTTGCCTATTTGGTGCATTTTCCTACTTAAGGATGTCATTTGGACTTTGCAATGACCCATGTACCTTCCAGAGATGCATGGTGAGTATTTTTTTATGATTTAATTGAGACTTTTATTGAGGTATTTGTGGATTATTTTACAATGTATGCGTATTCATTTGATGATTGAATCTATAGTTTGGGAAAGGTGTGGAATCATTGTATTGAGAATAATCTGGTCTTAATCTTTTAAAAGTGTCATTTCTTGGTATATCATGGGATTGTCTTAGGGAATGTAGTGTCAAAACATGGGATAGAGGTTGATAGATCTAAGATAGAAATTATTTAATCCTTACCCTATCCTTCATGTGTGTGTGATGTTAGATCTTTCCTAGGGCATGCAAGATTTTATCGGTGCTTCATAAAATATTTTGATAAGATTACTCTTCCTATGTTGCAGTTACATTAAAAGGATTCTAACTTTGTGTTTGATGATTCTTTCAAGACATCCTTTGATGAGCTAAAGAAGTGTCTGGCCACTCCTCCAATCATGCATCCCCCATCATGGTAGATTCCTTTTGAGATTATGTGTGACGCCTCCAACTTTGTGGTCAGAGATGTATTATCATAGAGGGTGGAGGGACATTCACATGTGATTTATTATGCATCGAGGACATTAGATTCAAACTAATAAAACTACACGACCACATAAAAGGATTTTTTTACTATCATATTTTCTTTAGATAAATTTTATTTATATTTATTAGGCTCTAAAGAAGTTTTTTTCTGACCATGCATCTCATAGATATCTATTGAAGAAGATGGATGCAAAGCCCATGCTAGTCCAATGGATGCTCCTTATTTAAGAATTTTATATTGAGATAATAATCAATAAGGGGTTAGAAAACCTGGTGGTGGACCATATGAGTAGGCTTTATCACACACTAGATGATGACACCTTGGACTAGGTACCAGTTCGGGACACTTTCCCCTATGAGCATATTTACTCCCTCTTAGGTATGCATCCTCTGTATGATTATTTAGTTAACTACATTGTTACCTATGAAATCCCTACAAATTTAAGGAAACATAAAGTCCAAAAGTTTAATAGTGAGTCAAGATTTTATGTTTGGGATGATCCATACATCTGGTGCATGTGTAGTGACCAAGTTATTAGGAGGTGTGTTCTTGATCATTAATTTGAGTCTGTTTTACATTTTTGTCATACAATTACTTGTGGTGGACACTTTGGACCCCAAGGGACGGCAAGGAAATTCTTAGACACTGGATTGTATTCACCTAGCTTATTCCATGATTCCCATGTGTTTTTTAAGCCATGTTCTAATTTCCAATAAACTATGAACATTTCTAGGAGAAATGAGATGCCTAAAAAACCCATACTATTATTTGAGATTTTTTTTTATGGGGAATCGATTTTATGGGTCCTTTTCATAGTTCATTTTGGTTTTTTTTATATTTTGGTTTTTGTTGATTATATGAGAAAATGGGTGGAGGCCAAGGCCACCATATAACGACCCGGCCTTTTCTTCCATTACTATTACATCATTTCAAAGATAAACAACATAATATTATTACACATTGAGGGTCCAGAGGTTTAGTGTCTTGGGAAATCTAGGACTACACATAACAAGTACAACATCAAGCATAAATATTCATTTAATTTCTTCTTCTATGGCTTCTTAGTAACACTTGTCCTCTCCTTAGTACATATAGCCACCTAAGGATATACATCAAAAGGGGTGAGCTAAAAGCCCAGTAAGAGGATAGTTAAGAATAATACATCATGGGGTGAGCATAATCATAACATAGGCAAAAGATCATGAACATGAGAGGAGCATTAATAAAAGACTTGAAATGTGGAATGCATAAAAAATAAAACATCATGTCTTAGTGGTTAACTACCACACATACTTGTGAACAAAGATAGTATCATTTTCACACTTCATTTCACATTTACTCATGAGATTCATCTCTTTACCCAATGCATTAGAGCGCTATATAATTCTGGGCGCACCTGTCACATTTAAACATTTATATTGCGCTATATAATTCCGGGTGCACCCGTCACATCATAACATTATCATTATCATTATTTCCACATAGAACACATATCAAACATGTACGTAAATAACCCATGGAAAGTAATGGGTTTCAACTCATAATAACACATTCATAACCTTTGGGTTCCCAAAAGAAATAGGGAACAACATACTTGATTCAAGAACCATCAACCTTGAATGAGAGGTAAAAGGTGAGATCTTGAAAGAAGAGTTCTTTTGGAAAACATTTTGAACGACATAAAAACCAGTGACAAAAATTTATATCCCAGAAAATTAAAGTAAATTATGAAAAAATTATCTTTGAGGAGTAACCATATCAAAAATGGAGTGAAAGAGGTAGAACCTGAAGGAAAAAAATTGGGTTCGAGATTTCCCCTTACCTTGTACTCAAATGCCTCCTTCTCATTAATATCATGCATAAAGACATTATATTCATTAATTAGAAATTATAGAACCTTTTATACATTAATAGTGTTAATTATGGTTTCATTATGTCATATTATGTACTTTGGATGACTTATAGAGTTTAAAAAACGTTGTTCGAGGATGTTCGTTTTTATGGTTTTCTTAAGCGGTCCACTTGCATTCTTAAATTGATGTTTGGGTAGATCATGGGTAAACATCCAGAACTGATATTACATGTTATTTATTTTATTACAGAAACTTGAATGATTTTATAATGAGTTATATTATATCCATGTGGATGAATCATTAAATAAGATTTTAATGATGGTTATTTGGGTAAATTTGGGCGGTTTTTGGATCACAACAAACTTGTTTTAACTTTTCACTTAGTAATATGGACATAGGTTATTTCCAGAACATAAAATAGAAAGTAATACATATAAAATATTCTGGTTCAACCATAAAAATGGTTTTATGACCAGATCTGATGGTAGAAATGGAATAAGAGAGCATGTTGTTTTTGAAGGTGATAAATTATCACCACATGAACAATGTTCTCTTTAATAAAATAAAAGGAAGAGGGAAAGGGTGTGGGGTGATATAATATACCATTAGAATCATAAGATTACAGTATATTTATAATACTGGAGTTACAAAATAATTTGGATGAATATAGGTGGGGAGAGATCAAGAAATGAACTTGAACTTGAAAAAAATTAAAGGAGAAGAGGGAGAGAAATTACCTTTAGAATCCTCCTCTTGAAAACCTCCTTAAGGGCCTAAGATTTGACTTTTGATGAGACCAGAAGCTCTTGGACGTGGGGGAGGGGATAGGGAAGGTTTTTGGGAAGATTTTAGAGAAGTCTTGGAGCTTGAGAGGTGTGAGGAAAAGAGGGAGTGAAGGGTGGCTTTTATAGTGGAGGGGAGAGGGGTTTCCTTAATATAAAATTGATTAGTTTATTAATTTCATCTAAGACAAGGAATAGTGTGTCTTGGATGAATGAGAATAGTAAATTAGACATGTGAGTTCGGGATTTCGGTACTTACATCACTTTTGATGTCAGGAATAGTGGGTTTTAATTAAAATGTATTTATATGGTAAATTAATGTATTCTACTATTCACCAAAAATTCAAGTTTCTCAGAAAAATCCCAAAACTTTACCCCAACCGTTTTTAGATGTGTAGAATCAAAAAATGAAGTCAATTTTTCAAAAATAATTTTCTATATATTATTAATTTAATATTTAATTAAAATCTTAATTTGCATAAAAAACAGTTTTTAAAATTGAAACTGATTTTGTAGTTCTTTCAAAAATTACGTAGTGTCTTATAAAATTATCTAAAACTATTAGACATTAAATCAATACATTATGAATACATTTTATGGGAATAAATATTCTTTTAAATTAATTAATTAATTATAATTAATTATTTATGACTTATAAAATACCAAAAACGTTTACTAAGGTCAAATTGTCACTTTCTAAGATGTCTAAATTTTATTTTATTATTCATAGGTAATGTTACTATTATTTACTATTCAAAAGTGTCATATTACTATTCACAAGGGTAGGTTACTATTCATAAGGGTAGGTTACTATTCACCTAAAATTATTTTTGTTTCATTAAACACCAAAAACTGTCTTGAACACAACCGTGTATGTTGGATTTTTAAAATTCCAAACATAAAGTTGGTAAAATTATGTTTAAAGGTCACTTATCACTTAGTAGTTCATTATTTAGTGTTTTTATGACATAAATATAAGAAGTGAATTTTCCATTAGGTTGTTACATTCTTCCCCCCTTAAGAAATTTCACCCCCGAAATTTCAGTTTACACAAACAGGTGTAGGTACTTCTTCTTCATTGCCTCTTCTGGTTCCCAAGTCGCTTCCTAATACTTATGGTTCCTCCACAACACTTTGAAAAGGCGGGTTGTCTTGTTGCGTAGAACCTTATCACTTCGGTCCAAAATTTTTACCGGCTGCTCCTCATAGGAGAGATCATCTTCCAGCTGTACCACCTCTGAGTTTAGTACATGTGAGGGGTCTAGTATGTACTTCCTCAGTCGTGATACATGAAACACATCATGAACATGATCCATATTCAGTGGAAGTTCCAGAAGATAGGCCACGGCTCCTATATGATCAAGGATCTCAAAGGGGCCAATGTACCTTGGTCTTAGCTTCCCTTTCTTCCCAAATATCATGACTCTATTCCATGGATATATTCGAAGGAAGACTTTATCTCCAACGTCGAACTCCAAGTCCCTTCGATGGTTGTCAGCATAGCTCTTTTGCCGACTTTGAGCAGCTTTGATGTGTTTCTGGATGACTTGAACCTTTTCTGTCATCTCTTGAACAAGATCGGGACCAAGTAGCTTTAGTTCTCCAACTTCATCCCAACAGGTTGGAGTTCTACATCGCTTCCCATAAAGAGCTTCATACGGAGCCATCTGAATACTCAAGTGGAAGCTATTGTTGTATAAGAACTCAACCAATGGGAGATGATGATCCCAAACACCTTTGAATTCAAGAGAGCAGGCTCTTAACATATCTTCAAGCGTATTAATATTCCTTTCAGCCTGGCCATCAGTTTGGGGGTGATAGGCCGTGCAGAAATTTAATTCAGTACTCAAAGCATGTTGAAGGCTCCTCCAGAACTTAGATGTGAACCTTGGATCACGGTCAGAGACAATCGAGAGTGTAACACCGTGCAATCTCACTACTTCCTTCACATATATCCTTGCAAGTTGTTCAAGTGAGAGGTCCTACCAAATAGTGATAAAATGGGCAGTCTTGGTGAGTCGATCAACCACAACCCGTATCACATTATTTCTCTTTGACGTCTTCAGGAGACCCGTGACAAAGTCCATAGTAACATTTTCCCATTTCCACATGGGTATAGGCAATGGCTGCATCATACCTTTGGACTTTTTCCGCTCAGCTTTCACTTGCTGACATACCAAGCACCTTGATATATATTCCACAATCTCTTTCTTCGTGATATCCCACCAAAAGTTCTCTCGGAGATCACGATACATCTTGGTACTTCCAGGATGGATAGGGAAAGTTGAGCTATGTGCATTATCCAATAGCTCCTTCTTTATCCCGGGAGATGAAGGCACGCAAAGCCGCATTCCAAAATGAGTCACACCATCATTGTCGATATGGAACTCTTGCAGCTTCCCTTCTTTTACTGCATTCACCCTATTTTGTATCTCCACATCATCCCTTTGTGCTTCCTTAATCTTCACATGGATGGATGGTTGTGCAATCATTTGAGAAAGGTAGGATGTATCCCATGCCCTTACGATTCCCAAATCCATCCTTTGCATATCCAAGAAGATAAGGTCTTTCTCAATCCTCAACATGGATAGAGTAGCAGGTTCTTTTCTACTTAGAGCATCAGCTACCTTGTTCACCTTTCTAGGATGATAGTGAATAGAGAAATCATTATCCTTAATTAGCTCTAACCATCTCCTTTGACGCATGTTGAGCTCCTTTTGTGTGAATATATACTTTAGGATCTTGTGGTCGGTGAATATGTCACACTTCTCGCCATAATGGTAGTGCTGCTAGATTTTCAAGGCAAAAATCATGGCTGCCAGCTCTAGATCATGCGTCTGGTAGTTCTTCTCATGTATCTTCAACTTTCGTGAGGCGTAGGCTACCACAATATCATTTTTCATGAGTACACAACCCAAGACTTTCTTTGATTAATCACTGTATATCATAAAACTTTCTCCACTTTTCGGTAGTGTGAGTACAGGTGTAGTGATTAGCCTTTTCTTTAGCTCCTTGAAGCTTCCTTCACATTCTTCCATCCATACATACTTTACCCCTTTCCTTGTTAAATTAGTTAGCGGGTTTGACAATCGTGAGAAGTTTCTCACAAAATGTCGATAGTACCCAGCTAATCCGAGAAAACTACGGATTTCTATGACACTAGATGTCCTGGGCCATTCCTCAATCGCCTTTGTCTTTGAAGGGTCCACAGAAATTCCCTCTCTTGTGATCACATGTCCCAAGAACGTGACTTGATTCATCAAAAAGTCACACTTTCTGAACTTGGCGTACAACTTCTCCTTTCTCAATGTCGCCAACACAAGTCTTAGATGTTCTTCATGTTCCTCCTTGCTCTTGGAGTAGATGAGAATATCATCAATAAACACTACCACAAATTTGTCAAGGTAATGTCTAAAGAATCTATTCATCAAATCCATGAATATTATAGGGGCATTAGTTAGTCCGAAGTGCATCACCAAAAACTCATAGTGACCATACCTTGTATGGAAGGCAGTCTTCTGAATATCTTCCTTCTTCACCTTTACTTGATGATATCCAGAACGAATATCCACTTTTGAGAAGTATTGAGCTCCTCTTAACTGGTCGAACAAGTCATCAATCCTTGGGAGATGATATTTGTTCTTTATTGTGATCTTGTTGAGTTCCCGATAATCGATACAAAGCCTCATGGTTCCATCCTTCTTCTTTACAAAGAGCACTGGCGCACCCCAAGGTGATGCACTAGGGCGTATGAACCCTTTTTCCAGATGCTCTTGCAGCTACTTCTTTAACTCCTCCAGTTTGATAGGAGCCATACTATAGGGGCACTTCGAGATAGGAGTAGCTCCGAGTATGAGTTCAATTGAGAACTCTACCTCACGATCCGGGGGAATTCCGAGTAACTCTTTGGGAAATACATCACTGTATTCCCTCATGATGGGAATTTCCTCAAGGTTGGCACTTTCCTTCGACTCAACCATTTGGGCGAGGTATGCTTCTTCATAGGGAATCAACACCCACACCGTTGAAGGATTTTTCAAAGGATATTCATGATCTTCCTTTCATTCGTAGAGGAACATGGGATGGTTTAGAATATGAAAATATATTTCATTTTCCGGACAGTTGATATGTGCTCTATATAACAAGAGCCAATCCATTCTCATTATAGTGTCGATTTCCACCAAGGGAAGTATTACAAGATTTTCCGGAAGAATCTTCCCACAAACGTCAATAGGGGAAGAATAAAATGCTTGGGTTGCAATGATTGCACCACTTGGTGTTTTTACAGATATCTCTACTTCAAGGTTTCGGGGCTCTGATTCTATAGTTCTAGAAAACTTGCAAGATATAAAGGAATGCGTATAACCAGAATCAAATAAAACTTTTTCCATTCTTGAGTGAATAGGAAGTGTACCTTGTATGACTTCATTATCATTTTCTACCTCTGCAGTAGTGATTTCATAAGCCTTCCCTTGTTCCTTTGGCTTTGGTGGTTGTTGGAACTGATTACCCTTGAGATCTCGAGGTTTAGTGCACTGGTTTTAATAGTTCCCTAGATCCCTACAGTTATAGCATTGAACCACGAGTGGTTCTCTCCTTTCATCAGCTACATTATCCTTCCTTTTCATGTCTTTTCGACACTCTTGATCTTGGTGTCCTTCCTTTCCACACTTAAATCATTTCTTTGTACCTTTGAGGCATCTCCCATGGTGAAACTTCCCACATTTTTGGCATGTGGGTCGATTTTTCTTCCCACCTTTGTCACTAGATCAACCAGCTTGAAAATCCATATTTCTTTTCTTATCACCATAGTCATGGGACCATTATACAAACTCTATCTCCACTTTGAGAGCACACCGAACAACTTCTTCATAACTCCCAAAGTCTCGAATTTCAAGAGCCTTTCAAAGATGTGGTTTTAATCCACTAAAGAAGCTATCAATTTTGCTATCATTGTTGATAACAAAACCCGAAGCATACCTTGTGAGCCTTGTGAAATTTGCTTCATATTTTGTGATAGATTCTCCTTCTTTTTGCTTGATCTCTATGAATTCTCTCTCCATCTTCGTGCGAAGAGTTCGTGGGAAGTACTTATTAAGAAACATTATCTTAAAGTATTCCCATTCCATCTCTTCAATTTCCTCCCTTGGCTTTGTGTTCTTAATAAAAGCCCACCATTGATCAGCTTCTCCATCTAGACGATAAACAGCTAGAGTCACCTTCTCCATCTTGAAATAGTGAAGAACAGAAAAGATCTTCTCCATGGAGTTGACCCACTGTTCTGCAACTAGTGGATCGGAAGATCCACAAAACGTCGGTGGTCGTTGCCGCATAAAACATTTGATAGCTAGTTTCTCTCTCTTTGGTGAAGGAGGACGTTCCCCATTATTATGGTTATTATTCATAACCCAATATAATTGGGTAAGCATCACCATGATGTTTTTAACTCCACCTCCAAAATCATTGGGGATGTCGTTCGGGCAATCGTTGCATTGGCCCTCGCAAGAGTTGTTGGCCTGATTTCTCCTGGTTCCCACCATTTTCTAAAATAGAAAAGGTTAGAACAAAACATAAGTAAACAAGTCATGAATAACTTATTCGTTTAAACAATTATACCAAAAGCATAACATATGAGATCCCTAGGTAAATATTCTTGTGTACATATTTGTACTTATTCTTATGCTAGTGGTTTTCTCTAGGGTTTACTAATCCTAATTCCCAAATTAACTAAAACTTTCCTCTGATACCAAATATAACGACCCGACCTTTTCTTACATTACTATTACATCATTTCAAAGATAAACAACATAATATTATTACACATTGAGGATCCAGAGGTTTAGTGTCTTGGGAAAACTAGGACTACACATAACAAGTACAACATCAAGCATAAACATTCATTTAATTTCTTCTTCTATGGCTTCTTAGTAACACTTTTCCTCTCCTTAGTACATGTAGCCACCTGAGGATATACATCAAAAGGGGTGAGATAAAAGCCCAGTAAGAGGATAGTTAAGAATAATACATCATGGGGTGAGCATAATCATAACATAGGCAAAAGATCATGAACATGAGAGGGGCATAAATAAAAGACTTGAAATATGGAAATGCATAAAAAATGAAACATCATGTCTTAGTGGTTAACTACCACACATAATTGTGAACAAAGCTAGAATCATGTTCAAACTTCATTTCACATTTATTCATGAGATTAATCACTTTACCCAATGCATTGGAGCGCTATATAATTCCGGGTGCACCTGTCACATTTAAACATTCATATTGCACTATATAATTCCGGGTGCACCCGTCACATCATAACATTATCATTATCATGATTTCCCCATAGAACACATATCAAACATGTACATAAATAACGCATGGAAAGGAATGGATTTCATCTCATAATAACACATTCATAAGCATTGGGTTCCCAAAAGAAAGAGGGAACATACTTGATACAAGAACCATCAACCTTGAATGAGAGGTAAAAGGTGAGATCTTGAAAGAAGAGTTCTTTTGGAAAACATTTTGATGGACATAAAAACCGGTGAAAAACATGTATATCCCAGAAAAGTAAATTAAATGATGAAAAAATGATCTCTGAGGAGTAACCATATCAAAAATGGAGTGAATGAGGGAGAACCCGAAGGAAGAAAATTGGGTTCCAGATTTCCCCTTACCTTGTACTCGAATTCCTCCTTCTCTTTAATATCCTGTATAAAGAAATTATATTCATTAATTATAAAATCCAGAACCTTTTATACATTAATAGTGTTAATTCTGGTTTCATTATGTCATATTATGTACCTTTGGATGACTTATGGAGTTTAAAAACGTTGTTCGAGGATGTTCGTTTTTATGGTTTTCCTGAGCGGTCCACTTGTATTCTTAAATTGATGTTTGGGTAGATCATGGGTAAACATACAGAACTGATATTACATGTTATTTATGTTATTATATAATCTTGAATGATTTTATAATGAGTTATATTATATCCATGTGGTCGAATCATTATATAAGATTTTAATGATGGTTATTTGGGTAAATTTGGGTGGTTTTTGGATCACAACAAACATGTTTTAGCTTTTCACTTAGTAATATGGCCATAGGTTATTTACAGAAATTGAAATAGAACATAATACATATATCATATTCTGGTTCAACCATAAAAATGGTTGTATGACTAGATCTTAAGGTAGAAATGGAAGAAGAGAGCATGTTGTTTTTGAAGGTGATAAATTATCACCACATGAACAACGTTCTCTTTAATAAAATAAAAGGAAGAGGGAAAGGGTGTGGGGTGATATAATATACCATTAGAATCATAATATTACATTATATGTATAATACTGGAGTTACAAAATAATTTGGATGAATATAGGTGGGGAGAGATCAAGAAAGGAACTTGAACTTGAAAGGAAATTAAAGGAGAAGAGGGAGAGAAATTACCTTTAGAAACCTCCTCTTGAGAACCTCCTTAAGGGCCTAAGCTTGGCCTTTTGATGAGGCCAGAAGCGCTTGGACGTGGGGGAGGGGCTAGGGAAGGTTTTTCGGCAGGGTTTAGAGAAGGCTTGGAGCTTGAGAGGTGTGAGGAAAAGAGGGAGTGAAGGGTGGCTTTTATAGTGGAGGGGAGAGAGGTTTCCTTAATATAAAATTGATTAGTTTATTAATTTTATCTAAGACAAGGAATAGTGAGTCTTGGATGACTAAGAATAGTAAATTAGACATGTGAGTTCGGGATTTGGGTGCTTACATCACTTGTGATGTCATGAATAGTGGGTTTTAATTAAAATGTATTTATATGGTAAATTAATGTATTCTACTATTCACCAAAAATTCATGTTGCTAAGAAAAATCCCAAAACATTACCCCAACTGTTTTTTGGTGTGTAGAATCCAAAAATGAAGTCCATTTTTCAAAAATATCTTTCTGAATATTATTAATTTAATATTTAATTAAAATATTAATTTACTTAAAAAACAATTTTTAAAATTGACAGCGATTTTGTAGTTCTTTCAAAAATTACATAGGGTCTTATAAAATTATCAACAACTATTAGACATTGATTAATTACCTAATGAATAAATTTCAGGGGAATAAATATTCTTTTAAATTAATTAATTAATTATAATTAATTATTTATGACTTATAAAATACCAAAAACGTTTACTAAGGTCAAATTGTTACTTTCTAAGATGTCTAAATTTTATTTTATTATTCATAGGTAATGTTACTCTTATTTACTATTCACAAGGGTCATATTACTATTCACAAGGGTATGTTACTATTCGTAAGGGTAGGTTACTATTCACCAAAAATTATTTTTGTTTCATTAGACTCCAAAAACTATCTTGAACACAACCGTGTATGTTGGATTTTTAAAATTCCAAACATAGGGGTGATAAAATTGTGTTTAAAGGTCACTTATCACTTAGTAGTTCATTATTTAGAGTTTTTATGACATAATTATAAAAAGTGAATTTTCCATTGGGTTGTTACACACTAGGACTGATGATTCTCATGTTGTAGTGGACTTTTTCAAGACACAGATTTTATGTAGGTTTGAAGTACCAAAGGCCATCATCAGTGACCAAGGGACACACTTCTGCAATCAGAATTTTTCTTCCCTCCTTTGTAAGTATGGGGTTTCATACAAAACATCAACACCATACCCCCCCCCCCCCCCAAACAAATGTCCAAGCTAAGGTTTTAAATCGTGAGTTGAAACAAATTTTGCAGAAAACTGTGTAGCCAAATAGGAAGGATTAGAGAAAGCACTTGGATGATTTGCTATAGGCTTATAGGATAGCATACAAGAAACCCATCAGTATGCCCCCATTTCAGATTGTTTTTGGTAAATCATGTCATCTCCTTGTGGAATTTGAGCATCTGGCTTATTGGTCTATAAGGAAATGCAACATGGATTTGGCCAAAGATGAAATTCAAAGGAAGATGAAAATTCAAGAGCTTGAGGATATTCAATTGTCTTCATATGAGAACTCAAGGATCTATAAGGAAATATAAAAATCAGCTCATGTAACACCCCGAGCTGCCACAATACGCTTCTAATTCAATAATGCAATAGCTTGCATTATACGCAACTTCGAGTTCTAAAACACCGCGACTAATCAAAGTAGCTGTTATGAATAGTAATAACCACTTTTTAAAATTATAGAAATTTTATATTTCAAAATGGACTTCATTTTTGGATTCGGAATATTGAAATTAGCCTATGTTGAATTTTTGGTATTTTTCTGAGAACTTCTAATTTTTTATGAATAGTGAAAAATACTTAAAAACAACTTTTTTAATCAAAATAATTTATAGTGATAAATTATAATATTTAGTGGTTTTAAAGTATAATTAGAATATATTTTTACAATTTTATCCAATGGTGGTCATTATAATTAATTTAACATTGAAATTGGACATAAACAATTGCCATTCTTTTGATATAAATTATTTCATAAAAACACGCTATTTGTTGTGATAGCGGGAATTAATTATAAAATTAATTAATGCAACTTATATGTTTGGAATTTTGTAAAATAGACATCATTTTTGAATTCGGAATATCAATTATAGCTTAGGGTGAAATTTGGGCATTGTTCTGAAAAACTTCAATTTTTGGTGAATAGTGAAACCACTAAGTGGTAGTTAAATAACTGATTTTTCATTTAAATGAAATATTACCACTTCTGTGATTTGATTTTCAAAAATCCGACGTACATGTTTGTCATTAATAAGTAAAATGTGGTTCAATGAGATTAAAATAATTTTTGGTGAATAGTAACTTTTAAGTTCTTAATCACGATTAGAGGTAATTAGTGTAGTTTAAGGTAAAAATAATGTTTTAATAATATGAGATGTGCTTGAAACATGTACTACCCTCATTGGATGTGCTATGGCCGACCGAGAAAATCCATGGGTCAACTTGGGGACCCCAAGGAGCCACTTAAGTTGGAAAATGACATAAATACCTTTTATTTAATGTTAAAGTAAAAAATGACACAAACATGAAATTTTTTACTAAAACAATTTTTACATGGGGTTATACAAGTAATATTTTTGACTATAAATAGTCATTGGAAATATAAAAAGATTTCCTACATCATAGTATTTTTTTTATAATTTTTAGACATTAAATAAATTAAATTATTTATGACATCATTATGATGCAGCGATGACCTCATTATTTAACGATTTCAATAAAATGAAAAGATAATTTACAATACAAGGCTTACACTTGTCCAAAGACTATTGGATGGGTAGATTTAGAACCCTTATCCCCTTATCCACGAATTATATAAGTGTGGGACCTTTAGAATACGAAAATCATTGTATAATAATGTAAAATTTCCTTACTTTCCAAGAGTGCCCCTCCTCTCCTCTTATAAAAGGCCCCCACATCTACCACCTCATTCACACTTTAAAGCCATTTGGCTCGGCCAAACTCTGCCCAAATACTCTCCCAACTTCCCTATATTACTCCTAGAAGCCTCACTTTGGGCATAACTCTTCCCAGGGAAGCCTTTGACTCAAATCAAAAAGAGTTACCTGATTTTGAGGTAATCTCTTCTCTAATGTTGTTTTGTTTTATTTTTCTTCTCCAACCCCCTAAACTCTTTTTATTCATTTCTTTTGTAACAACACCAGTATCCTCAATATACTAGGATGTTTTTATAAGAAGGATTCGAGCTACAATTACACACACCTACATCTAATAGTTAAAGAACATACGGTTTCTGTGGATGGCGAATTTCTGCCTCACAAAACGATGATTGTTCAACACTCATATAACACCTTCAAAGGTGGCCATTAAGATGTCATTATATTTATATATGATATATAATATGTTTATGTTTTAATTATTCTTATTTATTTTTCATTTATGGCATACATTATGATTTCCATTATGGGTAAAACGCGATAATTTCATTTTAGGAAGTGCGGACTACCGCCCCCTCAAAGTGATTTGAATCGTTAATGCCATATGTGGGATGTATAAAGGATGGAGTAAATGGTATTATACACCATATTATACTGGAATTATATTATACATTTATATCATTATGATTTCATTCCATTAAAAACGAAATAGAAATGAAAGTAGCGTTCATGCGTACGTACGGCTTACCGTCTCCATGAACAGTGCATTTCATTTCTTACCTCTAAATGTTACGTAATATTATAAATGAATGTATATAATGGATATATATGATATATATGACATATAAATCATGAATATAATTCTGGAGATAATGGATATTCTACCACATAAACAACTTGTAATTATAAGAAGTTTATTGTTGACTCAAGTACCAAAGATCGACAAAACGACCGTTATTAACTTAAATAATTACATAATGTTCATAACATTGTAATAAGTGATATAAAAAGGATCATGAAATTGAAAATGGTTCTTAATAAGGTATATATTAACTCTAGTTTATTATTCAGGAGGTTAAATAATGGTTGAGTCAAGTCAGACACGAGGTAAGGGAACTTCTTAACCCAACTTCCTTTCTTTGGGTTAATCTCCTACTTTCAAATTATGTCATGATATTATTATGCCTTATTTTGTATTTTTACTTTCTTTATGTGTACCTATAGTGAATACACATAATATATATATTTTATTTTAAAAATGATCTTTGTAAGGAATTTGTCTCAATCTCCTTTCATTGAGGCATATTTGGTTTTATACACAAATTTATTTTATACGGTGTATAAACCACTTGGACTTTTACGTTTATTCAAAAGGAATCTTTTTTATACGAAGCGTTTACTAAATGACAAAAGGGAATTTTTTTTTCATACATGTGCGGCGACAATGACTTCTCCGCCGCCGTGACCACTATTTGAGTTTTGGCTTCCTCTACAAGCCATACCCTTTTTTTAATGAAAAATAAATACCATGTTATACTTTTCTTTTATTTTGGTATTGAAAATGGTTTTGAAAGCATTTTTATTATATCAATGTGTTGTATTGATATCTTGTGATTGAAATGTGGAAATGTTATGTTTCCTTTATGCATGTTTTATGTGATACGATTATGTTATGGTTTATGAGATGTTAAACCTGTTCATATGAGGAATGTATTGGACTTAATAAGTGACGGGTGGAGCCCGCTATAGCTCCTCGATGCATCGGTAGGTCTCATGAGACAACTAGAAGTGGAATTGGCTGAGGCCCTTTCCCAATTTTATTTATGGTTTTGGCCGAGGCCTTAATCATTTTAGACGTCTTGGCCGAGGCCTTGACAAAATGTTTCAGAATGTCTGGCATTATACATTCCCTCATTATGAAAGTGGTTATTGATCTTTCATGTGATTATTCGTCTATTAGAATATCCATGTGAAGAAGTTAATGGCATTACCTCATTTTACTTTTTCCATATTATGCTGAAGTTCAAGTTTAATAAGGCTTTTGTTTAGTTATACATTGCCTTAATTGTTAATTTTTATTTATGAAAGCTTCCGCAATATCGTTATCCTTACTGAGCATCTGAGCTCACCCCTTTTAATGTTTTAATGTTTTCCAGGATGTGAATAAGTATATTATGAATGACCTGTAGGGATAGTGTGAGGGGATATGAAGACAATATGTTGTTGTAGTTTTGTTTTACTTTATGATGTAATGAAATACTTATGAATGTATCTAGTGTTTCCAAGGCTACTAAACTAATCGGTCTTTCGAGACTTGATCTTTTGTGATAATGCCAATGTTACGAAGTAATGCACCGACTCTGGGTAGCTGGGGTCGGGGCGTTACAGTTGGTATCAGAGGCAGTTTAGTACTAACCTTGGAAGCTAGATTTAGATAAACTCTGATTAGAGCACATAGCCCGAAGATAGACTTTAAGGATTAGTATAGAAGAACTTCCTAGAATTTTGGTATTATAGAGATTTTGTGAGTTTTCCGAGAAATACATCCCTGTCTGGATACGAGCAGGTAGAGGCGGCTCTGGCACAGATGTACCTAGGGGTAAAACCCGAAAACACCACTTTGAGCTAGACTCGAACGGGAACTGGTGCACGACAATGGGCCTTGCTGCACTCTTGGTTACGACACTCCTGGGGGATATGCTTAGGATAATTCTCATTTTCTTTACAAACCACTATGAAGGGTTATGAGTATATACTTCCTCAAAGAAAAAATTTCTTTTTATGATTATCGATTATATCCATAAATAGTTCAATTTATGTAAAGTGTTTTACAAATATGGAATTATGTATTTTATTTCATAAACTAATCTAGTTTATGCCATTGTTTAGAAATGGCGCCTAGTGGAAGGAATGGAAACCGTATCAATGCACGCACTCTGTGTAGGGATTGCCCTCCTGCTCAAGATAATTATTGTGGATCTGGAGATACAACTGGTGCTGATAAACTTATTACCATACTGGGACAACTCACTCCGGTTATGAATAATAACCTTACTCGTATGGATCACCCTGATCCACAACGTGGAGGATCAATATTAGACCGCTTCATGAGGCAACAACCGCCAACATTTAATGGGGGTACAAATCCATTAGTAGCTGAGAAATGGATAAACTCCTTAGAGAAAATATTACATGCCTTGGGGAGTAGCGAAAGGGAGAAGGTTGTCATGGAAGTGTACCGCCTCACTGGAGATGCCGATCAATGGTGGTCGCTGATTCAAAATAAAAAGGAAGATGATGACGTATCAAATATGGAATGGAGGGAGTTCAAAGCGCTTTTCTTAGAAAAATACTTTCCTCGTGACCATCGAGCAGATATGGAAAGGCAATTTCTGAGTCTGAGGCAGAAGGAGGATGAGAATGTCGCAAAGTATGAGGCTAACTTTACAAGGTTAGTGAGGCATGCTTCCGATTATATACGTAACCCAAGGAGTAAGATTGGTCGTTTCTTTGATGGGTTAAAACCATTTCTCCGTCGAGCTTTAGTATCACAATCCTTCTCATCATATGAAGATATTGTCTCGTGTGCTATCAAGACAGAAAAGGAATTCTCTAAGTCTTATGACAACAAAGTAAAGCAAGAGAAGAAGAGAATGGTGGAACAAGAGACAGATAAAGGGAAAAGGGGAAAGAAGGATTTTCCATTATGTGATAATTGTGGGAAGAATCACCCTGGTACTTTCCTAAAAGGAATGGGAGTTTGTTATAAATGTGGAGAAAAGGGTCACCAGGCTCGTGATTGCAAGGGAAAGAAAGAGGCTATCAAAGTTGAATGCTACAATTGTAGAGAAATGGGTCATTATGCAAATGAATGTCCTAAGCGTCAGGGAAACTTACCTCAGAAAAGGCCAAGGGACCAAGGACAATCTTATGCTGTTACTACAGTTGAAGCAGAATAAATAATGTATTGGTGCTTTTGGAATCATGGATTATATTCTGGTTATTAGAATAATGTGATATATATATAAGGATTGTACTGCAGTACTTGTTGATTTCGGTAAGGTTTTAATATGTTGAAGGTAATTATATTTTTAGTATGTGACAATAAGAGAAACTTTACTTTGTTTGGGGAATCTGATAAATTGATTTTGGAATTAAGAGACCTTTTAGAGAAAGTCTGGACAGAGGTATTTTGGATAACTATAAAGGTTGGAGTGGATTAAGTTGATCTTTGGATAGTATTGTTTAAGGTTAAAAAATTTATGAAGATTATTTTTGGAATATTATAATACTATAGTTTTAGGAAAAGGACAACCTGCAGGGTGGGGCATAACACGTCACGTCGGACAAAGCTGCAGGAATCGAACCCACAATCATAGTGCGACAGGCCTTTATTTCCTACCACTAGCCTACAGGAAGTCCCTGGTTAATAAAAAATAATTTTACTAATCTAAATGGTATGTGTTAACATTTGGAACCTTATACAATTAGGATAAGTATAATATTTTTGAGTTATATTATCTTTTTGAGTGAAAGATGAGTTGAAGGTTGAAACTCTAATTGTCAAGCATAAATATATATATACCTATCTCTTATTCAATGAATAAATTAATTCTTAAACTTTAGTAAAGGGATATTAAAACAAAAAAATGTGTTATCCTAATACCTTATGTCTTGTTGAACTGATGATATTTTAAATCAACATTGATTGAAGGCTTTGAGGCCCTCAATTTGAAAGTTGATTGTGATTGATGACCTCAATCACTCCCTACAAATATTTACGTTTTTCCACCAATTATATGTCTCTAATTACCACCAATGTTCTCCTAATCAAGATCATAATTGGGTGGTGACTTTTTCATTTCCCTTTCCCTCTTATTAAGGCTAAATTTTATTAATCTTATTTCCGATGTGGGTTTTCCACAAAGGTATTTTCTATTTTCAACCTTTTATTTTCCAAGAAAAATTTCAAATTGCGAGGACACAATTTATTGAAGGAGGGGAGAATGTAACACCCTGAGCTTCCACAATACTCTTCTCATTCAATAATGCAATAGCTTGCATTATACGCAACTTCGACTTCTAAAACACCGCGACTAATCAAAGTAGCCGTTATGAATAGTAATAACCACCTTTTAAAATTATAGAAATTTTATATTTCAAAATGGACTTCATTTTTGGATTCGGAATATCGAAATTAGCCGATGTTGAATTTTTGGTATTTTTCTGGGAACTTCTAATTTTTTATTAATAGTGAAAAATACTTAAAAACAACTTTTTTAATCAAAATAATTTATAGTGATAAATTATACTATTTAGTGGTTTTAAAGTATAATTAGAATATATTTTTACAATTTTATCCAATGGAGGTCATTAGAATTAATTTAACATTGAAATTGGACATAAGCAATTGCCAATCTTTTGATATAAATTGTTTCTTAAAAACACGCTATTTGTTGTGACAGCGGGAATTAATTATAAAATTAATTAATGCAACTTATATTTTTGGAATTTTGTAAAATAGACATCATTTTTGAATTCGGAATATCAATTATAGCTTAGGGTGAAATTTTGGCATTGTTCTGAAAGACTTCAATTTTTGATGAATAGTGAAACCACTAAGTGGTAGTTAAATAACTGATTTTTTGTTTAAATGAAATATTACAACTTCTGTGATTTGATTTTCAAAACTCCGACATACATGGTTGTCATTAATATGTAAAATGTGGTTCAATGAGATTAAAATAATTTTTGGTGAATAGTAACTTTTAAGTTCTTAATCGCGATTAGAGGTAATTAGTGTAGTTTAAGGTAAAAATAATGTTTTAATAATATGAGATGAGATTGAAACATGTACTACCCTCATTGTATGTTCCATGGCCGACCAAGACAATCCATGGGTCAACTTGGGGACCCCATGGAGCCACATTAGTTGGAAAATGACATAAATACCTTTTATTTAATGTTAAAGTAAAAAATGACACAAACATGAAATGTTTTACTAAAACAATTTTTACATGGGGTTATATAAGCCATATTTTTGACTATAAATAGTAATTGGAAAGATAAAAATATTTCCTACATCATAGTATTTTTTTTATAATTTTTATACATTAAATAAATTAAATTATTTATGACATCATTATGATGCAGCGATGACCTCATTATTTAACGATTTCAATAAAATGAAAAAATAATGTACAATACAAGGCTTACACTTGTCCAAAGACTATTGTATGGGTAGATTTCGAACCCTTATACCCTTATCCACGAATTATATAAGTGTGGGACCTTTAGAATACGAAAATCATTGTATAATAATGTAAACTTTCCTTACTTTCCAAGAGTGCCCCTCCTCTCCTCTTATAAAAGTCCCCCACCTCTACCACCTCATTCACACTTTCAAGCCATTTGGCTCAGCAAAACTCTGCCCAAATACTCTCCCAACTTCCCTCTATTACTCCTAGAAGCCTCACTTTGGGCATAACTCTTCCCAAGGAAGCCTTTGGCTCAAATCAAAAAGAGTTACCCGATTTTGAGGTAATGTCTTCTCTAATGTTGTTTTGTTTTATTTTTCTTCTCCAACCCCCTAAAATCTTTTTATTCATTTCTTTTGTAACAAAACCAGTATACTAAATATACTAGTATTTTTTTTAAGAAGGATTCGAGCTACATTTACACACACCTACATCTAATGGTTAAAGAACATACGGTTTTTGTGGATGGCAAATTTCTGCCTCACGAAACAATGATTGTTCAACACTCATATAACACCTTCAAAGGTGGCCATTAAGATGTCACTATATTTATATATGATATATAATATGTTTATGTTTTAATTATGCTTATTTATTTCTCATTTATGGTATACTTTATGATTTCCATTATGGGTAAAACGCGATAATTTCATTTTAGGAAGTGCGGACTACCGCCCCCTCAAAGTGATTTGAATCGTTAATGCCATATGTGGGATGTATAAAGGATGGAGAAAATGGTATTATACACCATATTATACTGGAATTATATTATACATTTATATCATTATGATTTCATTCCATTAAATACAAAATAGAAATGAAAGTAGCGTTCATGCGTACGTACGGCTTACCGTCTCCATGAACGGTGCATTTCATTTCTTACCTCTAAATGTTACGTAATATTATAAATGAATGTATATACTGGATATATATGATATATATGACATCTAAATCATGAATATAATTCTGGAGATAATGGATATTCTACCACATAAACAACTTGTAATTATAAGAAGTTTATTGTTGACTCAAGTACCAAAGATCGACAAAACCACCGTTATTAACTTAAATAATTACATAATGTTCATAACAATGTAATAAGTGATATAAAAAGGATAATGAAATTGAAAATGGTTCTTAATAAGGTATATATTAACTCTAGTTTATTATTCAGGAGGTTAAATAACGGTTGAGTCAAGTCAGACACGAGGTAAGAGAACTTCTTAACCCAACTTCCATTCTTTGGGTTAATCTCCTACTTTCAAATTATGTCATGATATTATTATGTATTATTTTGTATTTTTACTTTCTTTATGTGTACCTATAGTGAATACACATAATATATATATTTTATTTTAAAAATGATCTTTGTAAGGACTTCATCTCAATCTCCTTTCATTGAGGCATATTTGGTTTTATACACAAATTTCTTTTATACGGTGTTTAAACAACTTGGACTTTTACGTTTATTCAAAAGGAATATTTTTTATACGAAGCATTTACTAAACTACAAAAGGGAATTTTTTTATCGTACGTATGTGGCGACAACGACTTCTCCACCGCCGTGACCACTATTTGAGTTTCGGCTTCCTCTACAAGCCATACCCTTTTTTTAATGAAAAATAAATACAATGTTATACTTTTCTTTTATTTTGGTATTGAAAATGGTTTTGAAAGCGATTTTATTATATCAATGTGTTGTATTGATATCTTGTGATTGAAATGTGGAAATTTTATGTTTCCTTTATGCATGTTTTATGTGATACGATTATGTTATGGTTTATGAGATGTTAAACCTGTTCATATGAGGAATGTATTGGACTTAATAAGTGATGGGTGGAGCCCGCTATAGCTCCTCGATGCATCAGTAGGTCTCATGAGACAACTAGACGTGGAATTGGCCGAGGCCCTTTCCCAATTTGATTTATGGTTTTGGCCGAGGCCTTAATCATTTTAGACGTCTTGGTCAAGGCCTTGAAAAAATGTTTCAGAATGTCTGGCATTATACATTCCCTCATTATGAAAGTGGTTATTGATCTTTCATGTGATTATTTGTCTAGTAGAATATCCATTGAAGAAGTGAATGGCATTACCTCATTTTACTTTTTCCATATTATGATGATGTTCAAGTTTAATAAGGCTTTTGTTTAGTTATACATTGCCTTAATTGTTAATTTTTTTTATGAAAGCTTCCGCAATATCGTTATCCTTACTGAGCATCTGAGCTCACCCCTTTCAATGTTTTAATGTTTTCTAGGATGTGAAGAAGTATATTATGAATGACCTACAGGGATAGTGTGAGGGGATATGAAGACAATATGTTGTTGTAGTTTTGGTTTACTTTATGATGTAATGAAAGACTTATGAATGTATCTAGTGTTTCCAAGGCTACTAAACTAATCGGTCTTTCGAGACTTGATCTTTTGTGATCATGCCAATATTACGAAGTAATGCACCGACTTTGGGTAGCTGGGGTCGGGGCGTTACAGCTCATGATAGGATGATCCAACAAATGGAGTTTCATGTTAGAGATTAAGTCCTTCTCTATAGTTCACAACTGAAGCTGATGCCTAGTAAATTGTGTTCCAGATGGTTAGGTTCTTATATTGTATCTAATTTTTTTATGGTGTAGTAGAGATCACACAAGAGGACACTGGGAGGATCTTTACATTCAATGGTACATGTTTGAATAAATACATTGAGGGACTTCCTACTGATGTAGTGGATTTCATCACACTGCATGACCTCATCATTACTTGAGAATATCAGGCTATTCCTAACCCTTACACTTTTACATAATTTTTCCTATTTAAAATTATACATTTCATGTTCATACATCATATCATATGTTCAAATTGAAGACAATGCAATATTTTAAGTGTGGGGGAGAGGAAAACATTTTGGGTTAGATATTTAGGATTCTCATTTGGGTGTTTTTTGTGTATTTTCTATTAATTTTTTGGTTAAAATTTTCAAAAAAAAAATCAATAAAAAACTAATATATGAAGTAACATTCTCATGTTGAACATATGGAAAATTAATTTTTTTTCTAAATTCATTGGTAGAATTATAAGAATGACTAATATTTCATCATCAAGGGATGATTTTTATAAAAAATAAAGTCATTAATGATATGAATGATTGTGTCATTATAAAACCTTTTAGATTTGGCATCATTATTTGTGATATTTGTTCATGGTAAATTGTGTTATTGATTTCTCCAAAAAAAAAAATCACTCAACCATGACTTGTGAAATTTTTCATACTCAATTGAAGGTATAGTCATGTTAGGTAAAATAAGTTCATTGATTGATCCAAATGTTCATTTCTATTTTGATCGGTTTCATTATTATACAGAATTGACCTATGCATGTGTACCTATTATCTGAATGTTGTACGCCCTCAAAAAAATATGGTTTGTGTCTTGGATGGATCAAAAACCACTCTTTATCGACCTTTTATCTTGTTATAACTATTACAATTAATTTCATGAGGAGATCAAATATGGGTTGAGAGTTGAGTGTGAGATTTTTTCTAAGTTCAACATAAAAAACAAAAATAATAATAAATGAGGGTAGTAATGAAATGTACAATATATGGGGATAATTGGGTCTGGAGATTAAGGTTTTCCTTTTGGGAATGTTTAAGTGAGTGGGTCTTGAAGTTTTATTGCAAAGGAATGTATAATAATTTTGGTGAATTAAATTAGGTAAGAATAATTGTTTTACTTGACCTATATATACAGAATAAAGGGTTGATTTATGAGCTTCTAATGGTTGGCACACACACACGTGGAGAATTAGTGTCATGGTAAACCCATGAATTGTTTCTCTGGAATTAGTATTATGAATATCATTGGATTTTGTTTTGATAAAATTTATGATACAATGACTTTAAAATTTATTGATATTGACTCTTGATGGAATTCTTACTTTTCCTATATTTGCATTCTGGATTGAGAAATTTAAATATGCATATCTTGTCACAATTTTTATCAAATACAAGATATGAGGTTTTTCCCAAGAGTGCAAAAGGGTAAGTGTGGGGGAGTTGATAAAATAATTTTTTCTAATATTTTATCGACAAAAAATGAAAAATTTTCTTCAAATTGTGTTAAATATGTTTATTTATAAAATATTTGGGATGAGATCATTCATTTGAAAATTTGATGAAAATTCCAGTTTTACCATTTAAAATTCACTGTAGCATTTCAAACATGAATATTTTGATATAAATTATTTGAACTTAAACTTTTGTAAATATTTTTCTGACTTAATGAGATAAAACATTGATTCATGAAATTGGAGCTAAAACATGCATTTGGTTGGTGAAAATTTTCCATGAAGTCAAAGTTGCGATGGACTCGCCAGATTGGACATTGGTTCTATATTTGAGCCATAACATTTATATCCTTACTTTTATGGGGCTAAAATTTGGAGAGGAGTTCTAGAAAGAAATTTCTCTCAAATCATACATCTAGATGGATACCGGGTTCATGATTTTTAAAGTCCAAACAGGTGGTGCAACATAGAATAAAATACTTGGCTGAATTTCCCCATTCACACTTGAAGCCACTTGAAACCTAGCCACACCTACACTCTATAAATTGGTTTTTTTCTAATTTTGAGGGGTTGGAATGTGAATTAATATATTTGAGGTAGATTAGAATTGGTTTCACTAAAATTATCCAACCATTGTAGGAGGGGTATCTCTTGAAGAAAGGATCCCCTCATCGAAGCCTTCTTCTTCTTATTCATGTTGTAATGTTTGCATTTGTGAAATAAACTTCTTTATTATTCTTTTATTTCTTCTATTTTCTTCTATTTTATTCAATTATCTTCTTCTTTACTCATCCTATTTGGGTTGGAATCAAGAGTATAAACTAAATTGGGTTATACCCTTTCTAAACATTTTCACATGAAAAATGTTTCTACAATGACTACACTGCACATGGAAGAGTAGTTCTTTTTAGTAATTGATATACCTATCACTTTCTTAATTAATTTATTTTGAATAAATGAGGTAATATAATTCACATAATATGATCTATTAATTTATTTTTTAATTTCAATAAAACTAACCAAGCAATTTAACAATAAACACAAAACACATGAGGTCGAGATTTGTGTAAATTATGAGAGTGTGATCTTAATCGGCAATACAAGGCCACAAGGGATGAATTTTTAGAGTTCTAATATAATACCTAAACTCAATTAATCCTCATTTACAGAGTTTATATGTGATCTAATTAACCACTGACCATAATCTAACCTAAGAACTTCAATCAAATCAGGGTGATGCGATTACATGTTCAGAAGCTAGCCAAGGGTTTAAGTAATTTCATTTTTGTGGTTAAGTTAACTCTCATAGAGTTATAGGGTTAAACAATTAGAGGATTATAATTAAGTGGATGTTAATTTAAATTATAATGATAAATAATTGAGTGAAGAGGTACAGTTAGATCGACTATACCTTTTAAAATATTTTCTAAAAAACATCTTTTTATTGTGTTCTATTAATCAAGTTTCATTTCAAAACAAAAACAAAAAAAATAAATATTCTTCCATTAAACATCTTCTAGTTTTATAAACTATAAAAATACCCCCTCCCCCATACTTCCAAGTAGTGTGTTTGATTTATTTAACTTTATTTTCAAAATACCTTTATAAATTGGTTTTAATTTACTTCCTCCTTTGAGAGGTGACCTTGGTCAGCCACTCTACTGCACCCAAGTACCCAAAAATCACACTTCATTTGAGAGAGACCATGACAATGCCTTTCTCAGAACTCCCTTATAAGTAATATTGGTTAGTGTGATTTCAAATCATTACAAATTTTCTCAAAAATCAATGATTGTGCCTAGATAATCTAAGGAAACTTTAGATTTCTATCACATATGTTGGTCTGGTTTGTTCATCGATTACAGATTTTTTTAAAGGATAAAAGATATTCATTTACAAGTGATAAAATATCCCAAGATTTTTAGTTTCTCCAACCAAAAATCACATTTAATATTTTTTTTTAAATAACTTTTACTTTTAAAAATTCTTCATCAGAGAATTAAAATTCCCCGTATGTTCCTCCTTGATTTTGGAGTAGATAAGAATACCCTCTATAATTACTACCAAAAATATATTATGGTAATAACTAAATAATCTATTCCTTATGTACATAAATATTACTAGATAATTAGTGATTCCAAATGGAATCACTATGAACTCGTAGTGCACTAACCTTATATGAAAATAATTCTTGGTGATATCCTCATTCTTCACCTTCACTTGACAATATCTCGACCAAAGATCCTCCTTATAGAATTATTTTTCCCCAGGTAACTAATCAAAAAAATAATAAATCCATGGAATGTGGAAGTTATTTTTTTTTTTGATCTTTCAGATCTCATTATAATCAATATAGAGGTGCATTGACCCATCCGTATTCTTAAAAAAATATGACTGGTGCACCCCATAATGAAGCAATTGGGTGTATAAACCCAATATTCTCCTGTAATTGTTTATTTGGTTCATAAATTTAAAAAATGGACATTCTAAATAGAGTATTTTATATTGGTAAATCTATGAATATATGATTGATTAAAAATTAAAACTCTCAGCTTAGAGGAAGACTGGGAAATTCTTCTGGAAACACATTAGTGCATTACCTCACATTGGCCATGTATTCAAAGATTATATTTTTTTTTAGTATCTATATATCAAGTGAGATATTCTTGCTCTCAAGTAAATTATATTTGTCCTGGATATATTGTAACCAAATAAGATTCATCATCCTCTATAAACTTGTATATAATCAGAGGGTGATTCACGATACGGTGGGAGATTTCCTTCCCTTATTAATTTATGTTGGATATATATTTATATATAAGGAAAGTAAATAAATTCCCATAATAGCATCAAATTATATTAAATGTGGTGTCATATGGTTCAATGGTAAGTTAATCCCCCAAATTTTGATAGGGGTTGATTTACATAGTTGGGATGTAATAATTTCCCCAATTTATGTTTTCAATGATACATCTACTACAATTATTTTTTGTGGTGCTTAAATAGTTATACTAAACTTCCAATATATGAAGTAATTTTTAGAAGAATAATCAAAAAGTATATTCACTATTCTTGAATGAATAACTAGCCTACCTATCACCACTTCATTTTCAGAATACACCTTAGTATTAGTGATGAAATAAGCTCTCCCTTTCTTCCTTGGAGGTTGGTGGCGGTGATTGTATTTGACAAACCTTTGATTAGGGAATTGGATTTCATAATTCCTAGGTTCCTTAAAATGGAAACACTATACTATTGATTATCATTAGACTTGATCATTCCTTTATCACATAACATTTTTAGGTTTTTTCCCATCTGAAATCGCTAGTTGGGTTCCCTTCCTTCCCACAAATAAATAATTTCCTCACCCCCCCCCCCCCCCAAGAAATATTTTTGATTCCTCTTCCTACACTTTTAGCAAGTGGGATTTTGGGATTTCATTCCATAATTATATTTCTCTATTGTGTCACTAGAATGAAACTCCATTTTCTACTTCTCATCCCTATGAAAACATTTATATTAATTAATATTTATTTTTTACAATGAGAGAACATCATAAAATTTCCTCATTGTTCTCAAAGTCCTAATTGGATAAGGATTTTCATAGAATTAGATTCATCCCACTAAATACATAGCCATATTTACTTTTGGGGGTAATGAAAAATATTTTGTCATATCATGAAAGTCTTGTGATGTTTTCCTCATATGCCCCAAAGGATTGATCATCCTTTTTCATATTGTTAAGGAATTACCTCTCCATTTTCAGTCTAACAGTGTGACGAAAATGTTTCTATAATTAAATTTTCCATATTTCATTTCACTCCATCCCTTCATTATCCTTCTCATGATTTGTATTTTTGACCAATTTCCACCATTAATCAGCTTCTCCTTACATATTATAAACAACCAACACAACTTTATCTTTATTATATTACTAAAGGATGAAGAAGATCATGTCAATGGAGTTGATCCATTGTTCCACAATTAAATGATCTGAATATCTAATAAAAGTCAGATTCCTCTGTCACATAAAGGTTTCAATTGAAAATTTATCTTTATTAGGGCTATTTGGGTGTTCCACTTTGTTGATCCCACTGGGAGAATTAGTTGAACTTATATTTTGATAATCCCAACTATGCTCGATTATATTTTGATAATCCCAACTATGCTCAATCATATTTTAATTATGCTCAATTATATTTTGATAATCTCAATCATCTTCAAGTTCCTATATAAATTAATGATTAATTACTTATTTCATTATTTATATACATCATGCACATATTCATATATTACAATATTTATATTATCTTCAGATAATTCAGTTACTAAATGGATATATATTCTAACTTGACCCATTCTTCCAATAGAATGCTTAAACAGACAATTGGTCACCATTACAGAACAAAGCTACTGATACGTCAAGTCCACCGGTACATCAAGCCTACCAATACGTAAAGGCTACCAATATGGAAATTCACCGACATGTAAAAGTTACCAATATGAAAAGGCTACCGATAAGAAAAGGCTACCGATACATGAAGGCCACCATTATGCAAAGACTACCGATATGTGAAAGTCACCGATACAGACAAGTCACCGGTACAACAAGTCTACCATTATGCAAGCCTGCCGGTACATCAAGCCTACCGATACAGACAAGCCTACCGTTACAGACAAGTTACCGAAGGAAGTCTACCGTTACACAAAAGGTCACCGGTACATTAAGTCTACCGACAGATATGAAGTCTACCGATAGAAAGGATACTGTTACACAAGAGTCTACCGATACAAAAGCCCACCGTTACTCAAGGCTACCGATATCCAAAGCTACCGTTCTAGAGAATCTGATGCTGCCTTAATTTCTTTATCTTTATTTAATCTAACCAACTGTCATATTAGGTATATTTTAATGCTCTGTCATTTATTTAATGAAGGTTGTTGGATGTTAGGGAACTGTACCTCGTATCTACAAAAAGAAATCATTTCTTTTTCCAGAGCTCGTGCCATAAATACAAGAAGTCCCTGTTCCTGCACAGACCTGAAAAGAGACGACATATATACGACGTTCTATATGCACATGAAGAATACACGAGGAATATACACAAGATAGAAGCATACACGAAGAAGAAGAGCTCATAGAGATATACATGAACGATCAAGAAGACACAGAAGCTCATACACATTCACAAGGATTCTGAAGAGCTTCATCGACTACATTTCACTATCTCTGAACCTGGATGTCAAGCAGACAACACTCTGTTTTCCAGACAGAAACTAGAAGAGGACTCAGAATCATTTCTGATCAAATTTGAAGGAGTCCAGAGCTACTCTGCAATCACTAGATCCATTATAAACTCTATATCTTTCTCAGTGATTTATTATTTACATTACGAGCAGTGTGTATCATCTAGTTTAATTTTTACACACACTGTCTCCTGAACCATAACTGGATGATCTGTAAATCCTTATTCAAAATCCTTACTTTCTCTATTTTCCTACTGTGGATAGTGGTATAGGTTGTGTGTGACCTGGACAGCTGTATTTGCTGCTGTTTTGTTTCCAAGGTAGGATTGTGGTAGAGGTCTTTGACCTGGATAGTTGTAAACTATTTTGAACCCCGATCCAGGGTGTGGATCCAATTTATATAAATTGTTGAGAGGACTAATTCTCGGCTTAAGACTGAACCTCTTGGTTATATTGGATGTGCTTTATTTAGTTTTATCTAAAACCTTTTATTCCGCTGCTAAGTGCTTTGAAACTTAAAAAGTTTTTCAAAGTTACTCTGTTAATTGAATTAGCAAGTGTTTTCATTATTTGTAAATCATTAGGTTAGTTTCAAAATCTAATCTGATCTTCTAATTAGATTAACTGGGAATTAATCAATCCCTTGAGAAACTAACAGAATGTTTTCTTTAATTAAAACTCACTATAATTCAATTTGTATATTAAATTGGGGGATTTTAGTGAATGATTTTAAACAGAAATTTTAATTGGAACTCAATTCACCCGCCCTCTTGAGTATCCACTCCGACCAACATTTGGTATCATAAGGTTTTTCTTCCAAGATTTTTGAAATACTCTGTTTTTCAACTGTGATTTTAGTTGCATATTTAAAGTTCTTAAAATTTATGTTATTTCTAAATTTTTATCTCTTTAAAAAAAAATTAACCTAGTTATCATGGATAATAGACTTGAAGGTGTTGCTACTAATAGACCACCATTTTTTAATGGGAAAAACTATGCTCAGTGGAAGATTAAGATGAAAATTCATTTAGAGAGCATGGGTTTTGATATTTGGACTGCCATAGAAACAGAATATAAAATTCCTACTACTGTTATATCTACTTGGAATGAAGCTACTAAGAAAGCTTACAATAATAATTGCAAAGCTATGAATTCTCTGTATTGTGCTCTAGGAGATGAGGAATTTAATAGAATATCTTCTTGTAAGACTGCACATGAAATTTGGGATACTTTAAGTGTTTCTCATGAAGGAACAACTAACGTTAAGGAAATGAGATTGAACACCTATACTATTAAATATGATAATTTTAACATGAAGACTGATAAACCCATTTCTGATATATATCTCAGGTTTAATGAAATTTTCAATACAATGATCTCTCTGGGAAAGGACGTTTCATCAAAGGAACAAATCATGAGAATTTTGAGATGCCTACTTTAAAGATGGAGGGGCACTTCTGTTTCAATCAAAGAATCTTGTGATATTGGTGAAGTGTCGGTTAAGGAACTTATTGGTAAGTTGATGATGTATAAAGAAGAGCTCAAGGTAAATAATGAAAAAGAAGATGAACCAAAAAGGAAGTCAGTTGCCTTCAAGACATATACTTCAAAGAATAAAGATAAGGAGAAACTTCAAGCTATAAGTGATAGCTCAAGCTGTGAAGAAAGTGAAAGTGCATCTGACAGTGATGCAGAAATGGCTCACATAGCGAGAGGATTTAAAAAGTTTTATAGGAAAAAGAATTTTTTTTCAGAAAATAAAATTACAAAGGTAAGTATGACAACAAGGGACACTGGAAAAAGGACTGGAAGAAATCTAACAAATCTGATGAAGTTGTCTGCTATGAATGAAAAAGAAAAGGACATATAAAAGCAAACTGTCCAAAGCTGAAATACATGAAGAAGTATGAGTACAAGTACAGTAAGTACAAAAAGGCTATGAAGGCTACTTGGAGTGATTCTGAGGATATATCCAGTGAATCTGAAGCTTCTAAGACTGAAACCAGAAATAAGGAAAACATGTGTTTTATGACGAACACCTCTGAGGTAATCTTAGATACTCATGCTTTAAATTCTTATTATTTTGAAGACAGTGCAGAATCTGATTCTTATATTGAAAACATGACTAGTGAGGAATTTTTTGAATATTGTAATATGCTGGAAGATACATGCAATGAACTTAAGGATAAATACAAATCATTAAAGAAACAACATGCTCTCACTACTAATTTTAAAACTGAACTTACTATTGAAAAAATGAAAAATGCTCAACTATTAAAGGAGAACACCGAACTGAAAATGTCTAATGAGAAACTTAGAAAGGATTTAGAGAAATTTAAAAATGGAAAATATACTCGAACTCAAATTCTAGGAATGAAAGTTGCGCCAAAATACACTACTGGAATAGGCTAAAAACTTGGACAGAGATAGTTTACTAAGAATAGATTTATTCCTAAATCTTGACAGAATACTGCTAGTTCTAGTTCTGGACATTTATATGCTTCAACTAGTTATATTCATAGTTACGGATCTAATAAGGTTTGTCTTTCAAAATCTATTGATTCTATAAATTTTATGAGACCCATAATACAAATTTGGGTACCTAAAGTTTTATTGGCTAACCTGTCTGGACCCAAGAAAATCTGGGTACCAAAATCATTTCCTATCTAAATCTATTTTGTAGGGAACCTGCTTAAAGAGATCATGTAGAAAGACTTGGTACTTAGACAGTGGATTTTCAAGACATATGTCAAGAGACTTCTCATTCTTTAAAAGCTTATTCAGAGTTGATGGAGGTTTTGTCACCGTTGGTGATAATTCTAAAGGGAAAATCATCGGCTTAGGCCAGATTGGTAACACTGACACAGTATTAATTTCTAAAGTTCTACTTGTTGATGGACCTAAATATAATTTACTAAGTATTTCTCAGTTATGTGATGATGGTTTTAATGTTAAATTTTAAAATGATTCTTGCAATGTTTTTAATTCTAAAAATGGTTTAGTATTTTCTGCCTTGCGAAATGAAAATGTCTATGCTGTTGACTCAAATTCTTTAGCTATGAAAAATATTACTTGTTTAAATGCTTTTCATAAAGTGTCTTGGATTTGGCACAGAAGATTAGGAAACTGCAATGTACATTCACTTCGAAAACTCACTAGGAAGAACTTAGTTAAAAACCTACCAAAACTTGAATTCCCAGTAGATAAAGTTTGTAATCCTTGTCAAAAGGGAAAGCAACATAAAGTTTCTTTCAAATAAAAGAAAGAAGTGTCAACTTCTCAACCTCTTGAGTTGGTTCACATGGATTGGTTTGGACCTTCTAGAGTTTCTAGTTTAAATGGGAAGCATTATGTCTATGTTTTAGTAGATGACTATTCTGGGTATACTTGGGTATATTTTCTAGCTCACAAAAGTGAATCTTGTTCTTACTTTGTTAAATATTCCAAGTCTGTAGAGAACCCTAGTGGACGTAAGATTAAAACCTTGATAAATGATCATGGCCGTGAGTTTGAAAATCATGAGTTTGAATCCTACTTCTCACACAATGGCTATAGTCACAATTTCTCTGCCCCTAGGACCCCTTAGCAAAATGGTGTAGTAGAAAGGAGGAATAGAACTCTTTAGTAAATTTCTAGAACTATGCTCAATGAGTATGACCTACCTATTTACTTTTGGGCTAAAGCTGTCAATACAGCTTGTTATATTATCAATAGAGTCTTGATTAGACCTTTTCTTAAGAGGACCCCTTATGAGTTGTGGAACCATAGGAAACATAAGGTTAACTACTTCAGAGTTTTTGGTTGAAAAGTGTTTATTCTTAATACTAAAGATAATCTTGACAAGTTTTCACCCAAGAGTGATGAAGGAATTTTCCTAGGTTACTCTATTTCTAGTAAATCCTATAGAGTTTTCAATAATAGAACCAAATGTGCGGAGGAATCTTTCCACATCAAATTTGATGAAACTAGTCCACATGAACCTAAGACCTCTCTTGAAAATCTTGAAGATGATCTCTCTGTTTTGAACCTTAATGATAAATACAGTGGACCTATAGTTAAAACATCCAGTTCTGGAAATTTTCCAGAACCTGCTTATGTTGACTCCCAACCTGTTGATGAACCTGAAGTCTCTAGCCCAACCTTTTCAAGACCAACTAGGATTCTAAAGAACCATCCTTTATATGTTGTTGTAGGTAATCTAGATAGAGGAACATAGACTAGAGCTTCTCTAAGAAATTAGGTTGAACATAAAGCTTTTCTTTCACTGTTAGAACCTAAAAATATCAATGATGCTATCAATGATGAATTTTGGGTAATATGTATGCAAGAAGAACTAAATAAATTTGAAAGAAATAGAGTCTGGGAACTAGTAGAAAGACCTAAAGACACTTTGATCATAGGCACAAAGTGGGTATTTAGAAATAAAGTTGATGAATCTGGAAACATCATTAGAAATAAATCTAGACTAGTTGCACAAGGTTACAATCAAGAAGATGGAATTGACAATGAGGAAACCTTTGCACCTGTATCTAGATTAGAGGTAATTAGGATCTTACTTTCCTTTGAATCACATCTGAATATCAAGTTATATCAAATGGATGTGAAAATTGATTTTCTAAATGGTTTTATTGTTGAAGATGTTTTTGTAGAACAACCACCTGGTTTTTCAAATCCTTATTTTCAAAATCATGTTTTTAAACTTTCTAAAGCTCTATATGGTTTAAAACAAGCTCCAAGAGGTTGGTATGAAAGACATACAAATTTTCTTATTTCCAAAGGATTTACAAAAGGAATTGTTGATCCCACTATTTTTATAAAAAGAATTTCAAAAGATGTTTTGATAGTAAAAATCTATATTGATGATATTATTTTTGGATCTTCTAAAAATTATTTATGTACTGATTTTTCAAAGATTATGCAAAATGAGTTTGAAATGAGATTAATGGGAGAGCTTAAGTACTTTCTTGGATTTCAAATCATTCAAACTAAAGATGGTTTTTTTAAATCAAAGTAAATATACGTAAGATTTGTTAAAACATTTTGGTTTGGATCGTATTAAGGTAAGTGATACACCTATGAGTACCACTTGTAAATTAGACATTGATGAAACTGGTAAACCAGTAGATCAAACTAATTATAGATGTATGATTGGGAGTTTACTTTATCTTACTGCTAGTCAACCAGATATTATGATTAGTGTATGTATGTGTGCTAGATTTCAAGCTAACCCTAAAGAGTCACACTTACTTGCTGTCAGAAGGATTTTCAAATATCTTAAAAATACTACTAATTTGGTACTGTTTTACCCAAAAGGACAATCATTTGATTTAATAAGTTATTAGGATGCTGACTTTTCTAGATGAATGTTAGATAGAAAGAGAACATCTGGAACATGTCATTTACTTGGAAAGTCCCTAGTTTCATGGTGTAGTAAGAAATAGAATTCAGTTGCATTATCTACTGCTGAAGCAGAGTATATAGCTGCTAGTAGTTTCTGTTCACAGATTCTGTGGATGAAACACACTTTATTGGACTATGGATTTGATTTTAAATATGTTTCAATTATCACTGAAAACACTAGTGCGATCAAAATCTCAAAGAACCCTGTGCCTCACTCTAGAACCAAACACATTGATGTTAGACACCACTTTCTAAGAGATCATTATCAAAGAGGTGATATAACTCTTGAATTTAAAGGCACTGAACTCCAATTAGCTAATATTTTCACTAAGACATTAAATTCAGAAAGATTAAGTTTCATTAGACATGAATTAGGAATTATAACTTACTCTTAAAACCGTTAGGATGAACCTCACAGTTAGGATGAATCTCACTGTTAGGAGAAACCTCACTGTTAGGAGAAACCTCACCATTAAGAGAAACCTCACCGTTAGATAAACCTCACCGTTAGGACACCTCACTGGTACATCTCTCGTGCTGTTTTAAATTTCTGTATTAAGGCCGTGAATTTTCATTTCTTTTTAATATAAGATTTATTTTATTTTTGAATCCTAAATGATATTAAACCCGACTCTAGACATCACTCAATCGCCGCGAACCTGTCTGTTTGAATCCCTCCTACCTAAACCTCTCAAGCTCGCAAAAACCTAAGCCTCGGAATCTGAAATGGCCCGTGTGAAGCGACCCTCAATGGATGAAGGGAGTGATGTGCTGCAAGCTAAGAAGCAGAAAGTAACGAATGCTGGTACCAGTGGAAGCAGTAGAGATGATGTTCGAAGGAATCCTGTGAATCCACATTTATCGAAGAGATAAGTTGTATTGGAAAAGGAATTATGTGTGGATTGGTTGCTGGTAAGAAAGTCCTTGATTCTGAAGGTTTAACAAGAACAAGGATGGCTCGAATGCTTCATGAACAATAATGGACCATACTATCCAGCTCTGGTAAAAGAGTTTTATGAGTTTGTCTGTTTTGAGGCATCATAAGAGGAGAATAGGATGATTTCCTTTGTGAATGGTCAAACGTTTTCGTTTTCATCAGTTGAATAGGCTGAGAACCTTAGAGTTTCTCATGAAGGTGATTATGGATTTTATTCAAAACCCATACCTACTACTAGTGAATTTTTCAATTATGAGGATGCCTTGTTAGAGTTGACAGGAGATGGAACTCCTAACAAGGTCATTGCTGCAGAGATGGCAGGGGAGGAAAAACTGCTTTTCAAGTTCATCCAGCATGTGATTAGTCCAAGGAGAGGAGATTTTGATACCCTCATATTTCAAGATATTTATTTGTTATATCTGTTAAAACATGGAGTAAAGGTGAACTTGTGTTGACTACTTATGATTCAGATTGAAGAGATGACTAGACCAAAGTCTAAGTCCAATGTACTTTTCTTTTCTAAGTTGATTTCTATTATGTTAAAAGAAAAGGAGGTAGTTGGACCTCAAGATGGAACTGTTTTGGTTAGGAATAATTTCTGCCTCACCAGGACTATTTGTAAGTTTATGAAAGTCATTTGGAACCATTGGAAGAAATCATGGGTTAATGGTGATGGAAAAATCTATGACAAGTACGCTCCTATGGATCATCCTTCTAGACCAAAGGATGTGAGGGATCCTGGTCTTGGACCAGATGAGCCAGAACTAGTCTACAGTGATGATGAAGCTGAGGAGGAAGAGACATCAGTTGAGGAAGGAGGAGACCCTTATTTACCTCCTAGTCCTTTGCCTCAAAACATTTCTTATGGAGCAGTTAGCCCTCCAAAAGAACTACCAAGGAGAGAAACTATTTTTAAGGACAATGATACTGAGACTGAGGAAGAAGAAGAAGAAGCATATCAGATTGTTGTCAAAGACACCTCTGAAGAGGATGAGGCAACCAAATCCGATCGTGATTTTAATAGAGAAAAGGATGTTGCTGGTGAAGCAGATGGTGAGGAAAATGAAGAAGTAGAGCTCAGTTTGAGCCCTAAGATAGACAGTACAGTCAGGACAGTGCCTGATCAGGAAGCAGAATTTGCATCTATTGATGAGAGAGTCATTGATGACTCAGAGAAAATGGCTATTGAATCTGCTACAGATGTAGAAGAAGTTGTAGAATTACATCAAGAAGAACAATTAGAGGAGATTCCTCAGGAGAATGTTGTAAGTGAGGGGGATAATCTTGGTTCAGTATGAGTTTTGTATGAAATTGAAGGTTGGACATCCGATCCAGGATATATGGTTCTTGGACTTTCCTATGGAGATTCGGATGAGGAAGACTAACCCCAAAGAGAATCGGTTATCCTACCTACTGTAGCTGAGAATTTGGCAACCAAGGAGGACATTGAGTCCTTAAAGGCTGAAATGAAAGAAACACTGAGAGAATCAGTGGTAGATTTGAAGCAATGTCTGGTTGATGAAATAAGAAGTGTGGAGCAATCCCTAGAGCTATCTCTTGGATGTGCTATTTCTAGCCCAGTAAAGGAAATAATGGTTGATGTTAAGGTGTGCCATACTCAAATTGAGAGTTGGATAGGAGCTGTGGTTGCTCTCAGATAATCAATTGCTTCATTGACTTCTTTGAACAGTTCTCAAACCCAAGTGCTTACTGATATCAGATATATCAAAGAGGTAGTCAAACAGTTTGTGGAAGTCTTTGAGGCTTTTAAGAAATCAGTCAAAGAACATTTGAACAGTCAAGATGAACTTGTTCAGAAGGTGGTCAGTAATCTAACACAATCTTTCAAGGAGACAGTAGCTTTCTCAGTTAAACCCCTTCCCTCATCTAGCTCCACTGTCAACCTTGACCAGATCAGAACAGTTATTCAGGAAGATTTGGCTAAGGCCAGTACCTGTGGAACCTCAGATACTCAGATCCTTGCTACCACTAGAGAAGTTAGTAGTTTTGTTCGTGATAACCTACGGGAAGCTACAGCTTCTCAAGAGGCAATTAAAAATAAGGTGGATGCTTATTTTGAGAAGGTCTATACCAAGAATCAAATGACCTGTCATTTCAAGCTCTTAATGGAAAATATGAAGTTTCCTCCAGTGACTCAAGATTTCAGAGAACAAGTTAGTAAGATCAGGGAGCTTACTCATGCCTTGGATAAATTCATTGAAAATCAAGATGATTTTGTATCAGTAATGGAAAGAGGAGGCAGTATTATTATGGATTTCAGGAACCTGCTGCTACCATTCTTGCATGTGGATGCCAGACCTGTGATTGTACCTCATTCCCTTCCTTCCTCTGCCTCTTGGAGTACACCTCAGATGACTCCAGTTCAGTCTATTCAAAGCTTAACACCTTTGATCCCATAGAAAAGCACAGATTTCAGATCCGGTACAGTTTCAGTGGCTGACCCTCCAGTTGTTCTTTCAGCTATTCCCAAGCCATCTACTCAATCTGAACCTACACCCTCTTCTGATCCTAAGGGAAAGACTCCTGTTCAAGAGGATGATTGAGTGATTCTGAATATTTTTTATAGAATTCACTTGTATTTTTGTAATCCGGACTTTATCAGTTTGTACCTTTTGTACCTTAATAGAAATTTACTCTTATATTCTCCACTTTACTGTGTTTATGTTACCTTGCATTCTGATATTTCTCTAATTATACCCTACTTTTTATTAATCACAAAGGGGGAGAAAAATGACAAATAAGGGAGAAAATGAGAACTGGAAGTGCAATTGACAGGGGGAGAAAAATTGAGAACTAGGTTTTACAGTTTTTTTTTTAAAAGATAACTTTGTTTCAATGTTTTTTTAGGAAATTTTTTCTCTAACAGTATCTTAATTTTCTTAGTACTTTGGCATAAGTTGTGATAATTTGTGATTATCAAAAAGGGGGAGATTGTTAAGCCCTATGGGAGAATTAGTTGAACTTATATTTTGATAATCCCAACTATGCTCGATTATATTTTAATCCCAACTATGCTCGATAATATTTTGATAATCCCAACTATGCTCGATTATATTTTGATAATCCCAACTATGCTCAATCATATTTTAATTATTCTCAATTATATTTTGATAATCTCAATCATGTTCAAGTTCCTATATTAATTAATGATTAATTACTTATTTCATTATTTATGTACACCATGTACATATTCATATATTACAATTTTTATATTATCTTCAGAGAATTCAGTTACTAAATGGATATATATTCTAACTTGACCCATTCTTCCAATAGAATGCTTAAATAGACAAGTGGTCATCGTTACAGAACAAAGATACTGATATGTCAAGTCCACCGGTACAAAAATCCTACCGACACGTAAAGGCTACCGATACGGAAAGTTCACCTATATGTAAAACTTACTGATAAGAAAAAGCTACCGATACGAAAAGGATACCGATACATGAAGGTCACCGTTATGTAAAGCCTACCGATATGTTAAAGTTACCGATATAGACAAGTCACCTGTACGACAAGTCTACCGTTATGAAAGCCTGCTGGTACATCAAGCCTACTGATACAGACAAGCCTACCATTACAGACAAGTTACCGAAGTCTACCGTTACACGAAAGGTCACCGGTACATTAATTCTACCGACAGAAATGAAGTCTACCAATAGAAAGGCTACCATTACACAAGAGTCTACCGATATAAAAGCCTACCGTTACTCAAGGATACCGATATCCAAAGCTATAGTTCTAGAGAATCCGATGCTGCCTTAATTTTTTTATCTTTATTTAATCTAACCATCGGTAATATTAGGTATATTTTAATGCTCTGTAATTTATTTAATGAAGGTTGTTGGATGTCAGGGAACTGTACCTCATACCTAAAAAAAGAAATCATTTCTTTTTCCGGAGCTCGTGCCAAAAATACAAGAATTCCCTATTGCTACACAGACATGAAAAGAGACGACATATATACGAAGTTCTATACGCACATGCAGAATACACTAGGAATATACACAAGATAGAAGCATACACAAATACGAAGAGATCAAAGAGATATACATGCACGATCAAGAAGACACAGAAGCTCAAACACATTAATGAGGATTCTAAAGAGATTCATCGACTACATTTCACTATCTCTGAACCTGGATGTCAAGCAGACAACACTCTATTTTCCAGACAGAAATCCGAAGAGGACTCAGAATCATTTCTGATTAAATTTGAATGAGTCCAGAGCTACTCTGCAATCACTAAATCCATTATAAACTCTATATCTTGCTCATTAATTTATTATTTACATTACAGGGAGTGTGTATAATCTAGATTAATTTTTACACACACTGTCTCCTGAACCATAACTGGAGGATCTGTAAATCCTCATTCAAACTCCTTACTTTTTCTATTTTCCCACTGTGGATAGTGGTAGAGGTCGTGTGTGACCTGGATAGCTGTATTTGTTGTTGTTTTGTTTCCCACGTAGAACTGTGGTACAGGTCTTTGACCTGGACAGTTGTAAACTGTTGTGAACCCCGATCCAGGATGTGGATCTAATTTATATAAATTGTTGAGAGGACTAAGTCTCATCTTGAGACTGAACCTCTTAGTTATATCGGCTGTGCTTTATTTAGTTTTATCTAAAACCTTTTATTCCACTACTAAGTGCTTTAAAACATTTACAGTTTTTTGAAGTTTCCCTGATAATTGAATTTGTAAGTGTTTTCATTAGTTGTAAATCATTAGGTTAGTTTCAAAAGCTAATCTAATCTTTTGATTATATTAACTGGGAATTAATAGATCCCTTGAGAACCTAACTGAAAGTTTGATTTAATTCAAATTCACTAAAATTCGATTTTTATATTAAATTGTTGGATTTTAGTGAAAGATTTTAAACAGAAATTTTAATTGGAACTCAATTCACCCCCTCTTGAGTATCCACTCCGACCAACACTCTTTATTTAGATTTTGTTTCAAAACTTTAGTTAATTAATAGTGTATTGTATTGAAGTTCCCAACTTCTGCACCCATTAGGTTGGGAATCTCATTCGAAAGACCATTTCATTTCTCATCACATTGGTTATTGAATCGATTTATCCTATTTTTATCCATTTACTAGAATAAATATAAAATTAAAGATGAGTTTTTTTAAACTATAAAACTCATAAACTAGAGACCATGAACATTAATGGGATAACTCATGAAAGGCATGTATCTGATATATATCAGTTCCAAAGCACCATCCACTTGTAGTATCCATAGAAAGATGTATTTTCTTGGAGACCACTTACTCTATACATTAAAAATATTTAGGGATGATTTCCTATGTTTAGTCTTATCCTTAAGTCTTTTAATATAGTTTTCTAATCTCGATCCCAAAAATAACTAGACTTTTCTCTGGTGCTAACTATGACAACCAATGTCATTAATAAACTTTATTTCATGAATAATTTCATAATGATACACATTATATAATCCAAAAATATCATGAATCCTAACTTTTTTTAAAATTAGGTACTTATCACATAAACTTGATAAATGGATTAAAATTGTACTTAAAATTCTCTTCAAATTCTGTTTCTCTTTTAAAATTACACTAGATATCCTAGGGATATAAATAAAAAAGGGGTGATAAATAAAGTATAGTAAGGTAATAAAAAATAATATCATATGATAATGAAATACATGTGAGAAAATAGGCACATAAATTTAATATAAGAGGGGGTGAGAATCATAATCTTGAATAATAAGGCATGATATAACATGTATCATAATGGCAACATGGGAATGTGGTGAAAACATTAAACATGTAATCATAAACATTGGTCAAGGATAACCACCAAGAAATCATAAAATGGTGGGAAAAGTCCCATAATTTATTATTTTTACTTCCTAAACTAATACATGATATATCATGAGACTAAAAATTTTCCCAACACATTTGAGTTCTATCTGGTCGCACCCATCATTTATATATCATGTACAGACATAATTGTGCCACATGAATCATACAATATAGAGATTACTTTAATTAATTTTTACCTCATTATCAAGGATTTTGGGTTATATATAGGTAATTACTTAATAAATTAATTATGTATACATCATATTGAATACCCTTCAGTGTAAATAATTATGGGTATTGACAATAAAAATGTTTGGAAATGAAAAATGGTATGATAATTATAGAAGCATAATGGAGGTATATAAAAGTTCATGAGAGAGATTAATGAGAGTCAAAGCAGTATATCATCACTTGAAAATAATATTTTATTTTATAGGGATGAGTTAAATCATTTCCCAAACTGAAACATTTGAAAAGAAAGGGCATAATATAAAGGAGGTGCTTGAATAAAGAGGAGATGGAGAGGATCCCTTACATTAAGAAGGTGTTTCCAAAATCATGGGAGGAGATTCTTAAGAGCATGGGGAAACCTTGGGAGGTATATAGAATGGTAATTTCAGAGTAATTTAATTATCCAAGGGTTTTTATTGAAGAAAAATTAGACTTTGGGTGATTTTATATAGAAAAATCAAGGAGATTACTTTTTTATTCTCCAAACATGTGTTTTGGAATATATATGATAAAGTAATAAATAAAACGAAACATCCTAGTAATTTTACAATTATTTATAAAAAAGTGAATTGATTTAATTATTTTATAAGTTTAAAAACAGATATAATTAAAATAATACCCTTGGTGATTTTTAACTGAGTCATGTTTATAAAGAATTGATTTTAAAACCTTAAAATATAAAATTTGTTTTGGAGGACTCATTAGTGGTTTATAAAATTAATATAACCTAAAAAGAATTATTATGGTGGTAAAATATATATTTGGTAACATATAACTTTTATGGAATATATTACATTACTTTTGGGTCGTTAAGATGTCATAATACACACCGTATTTAATTTTGACCCAAAAAATTGACCATCTACAAATTTTTTGATAAAAACATCATTTTATAAATTCTATGTGATGATTTAAAAAATAATATTTATTTTATCTAAATAATTTTCTATATATTATAACTTTTACTTTTAAATATAAATCCACATTTATTGAAAAAATACTGGTTTTTTTATAATAACAGTTTTCTGACCCTTATAAAAATTATTTTTGACTTCATAAAATTGTATTATCATTTATAATTAATGAAAATTATTTAAAAATAATATTTTATTAAAATATAATTTATTTAAAAAATTATTTAATTCATTGAAATAGTGTGTCTTGATTGAAACTATACATTTCCCAGAAAATAAAATTGGTGTTTCATTGTATCAAAAATATAATTTTAATCAAACTCGTTATTTAATTATTTGAAAAGTACAGTTTAAAAGAAATAAATATAATAATTTTATAATTAAAATAAAATATTCATATTCATATTATTATGGTCTAGATACATATCCCTTTATTACACCAATAATACCCCCAAGGGTAAGGTGTGTGATGGTGATCTTTTATTGTGGTGGTTATGCGTACATGGTTTGGGTCGTGATCTTACTGAGATTGAACTTATCCTATAAAAGTTTTATTTCACTCTTTAGTTATTGAATATCATCCTAATATTGAGAAAATAAAAATCCCTATGATTCTATCTTCTTTTGAATCTCTAAAAAATTGGATTCACATTTTTATAATCCAACTGGTCAAGGTCATCGCTTTGTTCATCTATATCAATTGTAATTTTATCATAGTCCTTAGATATATAATTATCGTATGATCATTGATAATTGAATATAGTATCAATGGTTATAATGCTTAAAGGTCTTTTAAATTTTATAGACCAAATAATGGTCCAAAATAACCAAATTATTGAATAAGTTTTCTATAGATTCAGTACTTGATGAGGTATATAATCATTGAATAACAAAATTTCATTTAAAAAAATCACGTCATTATATTTCATATGAAGAATACAAAATCATATTCAGACTCGTGACATGATGAGATGTGTTCTAAGGTAGGGTAATACATCTTTCATCCAAATATACTTCGCATCCTAAACTATCAAATATTAAATATATTATATTATTATATATAAAAATAAAATACATGTAATTTTAAAAAAGCAATAATTGATCTAAGAGTACCCCTAAAACACAATTAATTAATAAATGAACTACAATAAAAGAATTTAAATATAATTATAATAGTTAAATTACTAAAGCTAACTCTATTATATAATACCAACCTAAAATAGAGCATAAAATCAACTACCTATGATAAGGGTGAAAAGAATATGAGAAACCTCACCCAAAAACATAAAGAGGGTCTTGTGGCATAGAGGAATAGGGAGAAATGGATAGGGGTATATAGATTCTAGGATAATAGTTAATCTAGTCTTTCATCGAGAGGTTTTAAGGGGGACGCCGAGAGGGGGTTCGGTGTTGAGCACCATTGAGGGAAAGTCAAAGAGGGGTCCATTGTTTTGAAGTGGTGAGGGAGAGTTTGAGGAATGTCTAATGGCATGGGATCATCATCAATCGACAATGAGGGGGGGCTAACACCAATTGGATGTGTTGCGTGGTGGTGAGATAGGGAAGAATAGGGAGTGTCTAGGGTGTATGGGGGGTCATTCCATGATTTTATTTTAAAAAATAGTGGTTGTTTTCTTTAAACCCACCATGAAAACCATTTTAAATTTATTAAATAGTATTTTTAATAAAAACCACTATGAAATGAAAAATATTTTACAAAACATCCCAAAAAGGGTTGTGAAATATATTTTTCTATTTATCATTGGTATTATAAACCACAACTGAAAATCCACCACAATTTATTACATTTCTTATATTATATTATTATGAATTATATCAAGAGTACTTAGAGAAGATAAGGAAACTAAAGAGATAATCAGAGAAAGTATTTTTAATTTGAAGTGGGAGATAATTTTTTTGTAAAATTATATCTATAGAATGGAGTTATATATCTTATTAATAAAGAGAAGGTGAGCCTTAGGTAAATTAGGCCTTTTGAGATTTTGGAAATAATTAGAGTTAGGTATTACCATCTATAAATTCTACTAAAATCTTTAATGTACATGTTTTGTTTTATAACTTATTATTGGGGAAGTATATGCCAAACAAAAAAACATACTTGCTATGGATGAAGTGAATTTAGAACTATATTTGTCTAATTGTGAAGTGCCTATATAAATTCTTAAAACTAGAGAACATGTGTTGTGAAATCAGATGACAAATTTCATAAATGTAATTTAGAGGAGAAAATATGGTAACCTGAGGATGTTATGTTGAAGAACTAACCACATTTTTTATAATATTATATATTGAAAATTTTGAGAATGAAATTTTTGAAGAGAGATGAATCTAATATCCAATATTTGATTACAATAAGTAACCACCTCATCCTATAGAAATTATATCATGATGGATATTATATTAATAAAAAAACACAAAATTATAGAATTATTTTTTTATTAAATAACTTTAGTTTTGTATTTATCATTTCAAATTTATCTTAGGGTAAATTTTTGGGATTTTTTAAAAATAGCTGAATTTTATATGAATAGTTAAAAATGTTTTTATGAATACATTAGCTTTTATAAGATCATCATACAATAAAAACGATTTATAAAAATTGAATCATTTTTTAATAAATAATATATATTTAATAAGTAAAGTAAATCATTTTTAAATAATTATTTAATCTAGAGACCTATGGTGTACATTTTGGAATCTATGTAATGTTTTTATTCTAATAAAAACCATATTTTAGATTATTTATTTCAATAAAATAATGAAATTGTTTCATTCAATTTTGACTTAATGTTAAAGTATAATAAGTCTCATTGGGTAAATAATAATTCTTTTAATTCTATGGTAATCAATATTATTCTTTATTTTTTTGAAAAATCATTTCTATGCTTGAAAATATCATTTTTTGAAGACTGTTTTTCATTAATTTTTACATAATTAAAAAAATTAATTTTTAACACCTCTATAAATTGAATATTGTAAATTTAATTTCATATTTTGAATAATAAGGTAAAAATTAGGTAATATGGTACATTTTATTTATGTTCATTTAAATAAATTATCTAGGTAAAAAGGTTATCAATATGTTAAGACATAAAATGGTTAAAAGGGTTAAAAATATAGGATAATTACACAAGATATCACTAAACTTTATTTATAATTTTATTGGGTGAGTTCATTTTGACCCACATTATCCAATATTAGAATTTAGGTTCCACTTTCTCTTAGAAATTTCTCTATTTTATTTTAATGTTAATAATATTTAGAAATGTGTCACTCCACTCACTTATAAAAGGACCTCTTATCTCCTCACTACTCTACAACCCATGATAAACTTGTGTTTATCTATTAATAAAAGGATCCATAGAAAAAGTTTTCATTCAATTCCTATATAATTTTTTTATTTACAAACTACCAATATAATGAGGTTCAAGGTGTGGTCTAAAGTAGAATATCCCTGGAAGAGGAAATTTCCTAAACTGAGTTCTTTTTCGCTTCCTTATTCTTAAACCTCTTATAAATATTCCATTACCATATAAAAATACATAAAATAGTATCATTTATTTAATAAAATGTTATAATTTTGATTTAATAGCCTTAATCTACCTCTATTCCATCTTTTTGAAAGTGAAAACATTAATTGTGTGTACGTGCGGATTACCTCCTCCATAAATGACAAATTTTATTTTTCATCACTGCATCACATGGATGGTTAAAAAATAGATTTAATGAATATATACAAAATCTATGACATAATTATAATTTTTAAATATAAATAATTATCTATTATCCTTCCTTCTTATTCATTAGAAAATGATAACATTACCTGAACATAAATGAAGACTACCGCCTCCACGAATGATATATATCATTTTCTATCACTGAATTACATTGATGGTTATAAAAGTGGTTTTAGTATATAAAATAGATAATTATAACATGATTAATATTTTTGAATAATAAAAAAATTATTATTTAAATAATATTAATAATAAAAAATTAATTTGAATTTAATCCAAAAAAAGCATAATAAGAAAATTTTCATAAATTTAAATTTTTTTGACAATCTATTAGGATAAATAAATTTTGTGATAATTGAATTATAATTAAAATATATCTATAAAATAATAAATTTTATGAAATTATTTTTTAACACCATTCACTATGGTCAACTTACAAAATCATTTTTTGAGAAATAGACCGAACAACTTCAACTTGTTGACGTAAGAAAAATATATTAAAAAATAGATGAAATATGATTATAAATTAACCTTAAAAAATAAAAAAAAATTGAAAATTTATATTAATCAATAATTTAATAAATTTAATATGATTAATTAGGAGGATGGAACACGTCTCACCAGAAGGAAATCCATGGTGAGTGTTTATTTTACAATCTCATTTTTTTGGGATTATTTATGTTTCAATTTCCATTTGGGGAATTATATGTTATTTATTTAATAAAACCCATATATGTTCTCCTACATTGATTAAATATATTTTTTTAATATATTATATTCATTTTACCTTTCTTTGATACTAAAATCCATTTAAAGGTTTTTTATAAGAAAATATGACCTCATCCCTCCTTTTTTAGTTAGGAATAATTTTCTTTCATGTCAATATTTCTTATTTTTATTCAATAATATTCTAATATAAACCTAAATTATTTCTTAAAATTAAATTTATATTAAATTTTAATTTTTTTTAAATTTTTTTAAAAAATATATTAATTTTTTCCATACAATTCCATTGTGAATTTGTTTTAAAATGTTTTAAAAGAACCTCTTTTTAATTTTTTTAATATGAATGGATTTTCCCTCAATCATAACTATTATCAATTATTTATATAACAAAAACACATTTTTCATACATAGATATTAAATCTTAATATATTAATATTCATTATATAATATAATACTCCATACTATAATTGGTTTGGTTTATTACCTTTGGAAACCTAGAAACATAAAAAAACTGATTCATGGGTGAAATACATGTTCTCCCACTAATTTATTAATATCTAGAATCCTTTTTAGACTTATCATACATAATAAATTTCTTAAAAACATTTTTAAAGGAAATATAATAAATTTGGGATCATATTCTTAGTAAGAGTTAACATGGGATATGTTAACATAAGATAAATATAAGGGTATGAGAGCACAAAAATAACATTCATAAACCATACCCTTATTATCATAGATCAAAAACATGAATCATGTAATAAATCATTAAAGATAATAAGGCATTAATCAAATTAGATTTTAATAACATGAGTTATCAAAGAATAACATTAGAATAAGGCATAAAATTAGGGAATAAACATAATCTTGACACATTTTGAACATGTTTAAATAGAGATAGATTCACACATTAAGTTAATGAAATGAAATATGGATCTCACATAAACTTATGGAAATGAAAAAAGGTCCACACATGACATTATGTACATGGATTCAGGTCTAAAAATGAACTTATTTACATAAAATAAATCTCATTAAAAACCTTATGAACATGAAATAATGTCCCTTAATAACATTGTGAACATGAAATCAGGTTCACACATTATATAATTAACTCATTATTTATCCGTCATTAACCAATGCATTTGAGGGAGATATAGGTCCCACACAACCTTGGTTATAGTTTCACTATAATTCTTTTTTATAATGTGACCACCATCCTTGGTTATAACATAACCAATGTCACGTAATTAAAACAATATATAATTGTGATACAAGATCATAAAAAATCATCAAATCAAAACCCATGAAAAGGAATGGGTGGCATAAATATTTCATCATAACATAACTTATAGGAAAATAATTGGTTTTATAAACATATTTTCATCATAATCATAAAACACCTAGAGAAAGAATAATGATGGTATCATTGCATCATATCCCCTATAAAACATAATTAACATCAAAGGATTTCATATTTTATGGAAAATAATTTTGAAAGATCACTCAAGGAATTTTTAGAGGAAAATAATCATTTCACCTTGAAATAATTTATTTGAAATCAGAAAACTTCCCAAATTTTAATGAAAAAAATTCTTTGGAAATAAAAATAGAGACTTATAAATTAATCTTTTAGGCATTCTAAGAACATGATGATGGGAATTTTCTTTCATGATGTGCATGTTAAAAATAATTATCCCTTTCGTATTTTTGGTAAAATCAAAATGGGATTTTTTTGGAAAAAGAAATTAATATTCCATTTAAAAAATAAAAAAACATAAATGGGTCAAATTTATATTAATAAATTTTTGGAGAATATTAAATACTTTATTTAATAAATTCTTATTAAACATAGACATGGTAGAAAAAGGGTTTTCAACCAAAGAGAGAGATAAAGTCAATTTTTATTAAAAACATCCTTTTGAACACTTTAGTACATAAAGAGATGAAAATTAAAGGAAAAAATGTTTTTTCAGTATATACACATTACTGATGAAAATAAAAGAGTTTATTTATGGATATATCTTAAGATATAATAATCAGAAACTTAATCCTAAACAATCTTGTGAAATAATGAGATTATAAGGTAAAATTATTACCACTTTTGTGACATTTGACTCATAAGCTCTATGAAATAATTACATGAAACAAAATATTATATATCATGATAAAAAATAAATTCATGATATAACATCTAAAATGGGAAGTATATAAACCTCATAAAATAAGATAGGTGCATAACATAACTTCTTTCCCAAAGAATGCAATTTGAGACAAAAAAAACTCATACTTTAAGTCTTGAATTCATTTGTACACAATTGAACATATTTTATAATAAATATAATTTTATTATAAATATATTATATAACCATAATAAAATTTATCATACCATATATGATTTATTCTTGGCTTTTTATTACCTGTTTATTAAAATTTCCTTATTAAATTTTCAATTTAGGTAATAATTGTTGAATTTTTATATATGTTTTGGTTTTATACCCTCGTTCATTTTAAATTTATTATGTTTCATTAATATATATAATTTCAACCATGACATAAATAACATACATATTCATGAATATGTATTTATATTAATCCTTTAAATTTAGAGATATAAAATGAATTATATAGTTCATGGAGACAGTATGTAGTACATATGAATGAACACATTTTCCATTTTCTCAACAGATGAAACAAAAGAAAGGTAAATCATATATTACCTATAAATAATAAATAATATTTCATATATATCACATATTTTCATTTAACATGTCCTTATTACTTTCTATTTAATGCAAATATGAATAACGGACCACATCACTTTGTGAGGTGGTAGACTGTTGTACACACGAGCAGCCTTATCGTATCCCCACAGAATGAAAAGTAAGAAGGTATATGTGATATTATAATTACATAACTATAATTATTTCAAAAATATCATATAAATATTATAAATCTATCATTATATCCCACCATGAGAGGTGGTTACAGAAAAAAAATTAAATTGGTTTGTGAGGCGGTAGTCCACCTTACACATGATCAACAACTTCATTTTCCATTTTATATAAGGGAAGTTGATTGTAGTTTATTCCATTTAAATAATAAAATATCAGCACAAGTTAAATAATTTTTTTATTATATTATAATAATTTATGAATATCGAAAGGATTTGTAAGAAGAAATTAAATAGAAACGCTCGGTTGAGATCGATACTTCTTCTTCAAATAACCTCATTAGGTTAACACCAAGATCCTTCATAGGAAGGATTTATGATAAAAATAATGAATATAGGATAAGAATAGGGAATTATTTTGGTAGGTACAGTATGAAACAAGAGGTTTTATATTTATTAATAGGAGAGGAGAGGGGTATCCTTTTATAAGTGGAAGAGAGGGCACACATGGAATGTTTGAAAAGAATAAATTGTACCCACATTTTTCAAATGAAAAAAGGATCTAAAATGGATCATTATCAAACCTTTTATGTTATAATATCAAAATATGACCAAAAAATGGATTTTTTACATGTTTTTATGTCTTTTTAAAACTTATATTTTTAGTTTAACTCTCTAGTAAACCTGTCTTAACCTTAACAATAATAAATATTTTTTTGTTTTTACTATTAATTTTTACCAAAAATTATTTTTTATATATCATATAAAATTAATTATTCTAATTAAAAATGTTGAATTATTTTTTAAAATTCAATTCATAGAAGTGGAAAACTTTAATTTAATGTTAAAATCGTTGAGGTGACAAAAAAGAAGTTTTTGAAAGAGAAACATTCCATAAGTAAAAAATGTTTTAATACAAATTATCAATATGAAAATAATTCCAATGAGATAAATTAAATTAATAAATATATAATTGAACTAATTTTACAATTAAAAATATTATAAAATAAAATTAAACCTTATAAATATTTTAAATAAAAAGATAGTTTTCAATAAAAACTAGAATTTTCTTTACTCAACAAAAAATTATTATTTTCATAAAATTCTAAACATTTTACCATAGAATAATTTTGATATAATGATTTTAAAAATTAATTTCATTTCATCAAATTAATTTCCTAATAGTTTCATAAATTACTTTTACTTTTTTTTCCAAAAAAATCAATGCAAATATTTTTTTGAGAAAATAGTATTTTTGAAACATATAAAGTATTAAATAAAAATTAAGTACTTTTTTATAAATATGTTTTACTTATATAAAACCATTATAATAAATATTTAAAATATGTTTATTTATATTCATACAGCCATGTTTAATGGCTATGTGATAATTATAATATTAAATAAGTTGAGTTTCATTTAAAATATGTCTTGTGTATAACGAATTCTATAGAAGAAATTAAATTTATTTAGAATATACAAACAACTAAGAATACTTATGCCTAATTACATCCTCAGGTTCTCATAAGGCTTACCCAATATAGTTGTTTCTCTAAAAAAGATTTACCAGGTGACTGGTCTAGTTTTGTAGTTATTTAATTGTATTATCTATAATCTCCACCATTGTTTACTCATAATATCGATCATGTTCCTATAATAAGACCTCTAAGTTTAGTAAATGTGAAGGTTAAGGTATGTACTTCCTTAGGATAGATATATGGAACACATCCTAAACATGATTGATATTTAGTGTAAGCACCAAATGATAAGCTATAGTCCCAATTTAATCAACAATTTTAAATAGATCAATATATCTAAGGCTTAACATTATTTTATATTATAACCAAAATTTCAACCTTTGGTTTTACTTCAATCAATTTCAAATTCATCTATTACTCCATGACATTAATATTCATGATTATTTTCTTTATTCTTGAATTTAAAAAGTCATCATAAGATCCATAAATAATTCCTAAAGCCTTTAAATTTTTACCAAAACCAATATGGATAACAGATGTTATGAAATAAATCCAAACATCATATTAATCCATTATATAAGTAGCTATCCTTAAGGTTACTCAAAAATATTTTTGAACAAAATTGAATCCAAAATATTGGAATGATTTGATCTCATATCCTTCTACGATCAACTCAATAATAACATTAATCACCCATAATGTCACTTAACAAAATGTATATACTATAATAACTTCCAAAAAAGTCATAATAAAACCATATATTATTCTAAAATATAATTCACCATATATACCTTAAATAATATCTTATATTATCCAAAAAAAATCATTAGGAATTTTATTTCATCCTTTCACTGATATATGATCATAAGTTGATTCAAAATACAAAATTTGATTTCATTACTCTTGAATTTATGAAGATAGAAATAATCATTGCCAATAATCACATCAAATTTCACTAAAGGATTCACAATATGTTTTTGTATAGATATTATTCATATATAATCGAACAAAAAATTACCCACTATAGATTTCCCTAATTATCATGAATCGTGTAAGTTATTGTGATTATATAAGGTTTCCTTTTTCCTTTTTTTCTTTAAAAGATATTTTGGCTTATCATCTTATTTAGCCATTGGATTAATGAATTTATTTTCATAATTCTTAAACTCTTTTCATTTGAATCACTAAAGTGTGGGTGGTTAATTCTATTGAACTCTCTCTATTCATTTCATTGACGGTCCTCTTCACATAATTTTTTCATTATTTTTATCGATGGTCAAGCTTCTCACATTCAAATCACTTCCAAGTTCCAGTCAAGAAATTCCTATGATGTTTCTTCCCATATTTGTGCCATTTAGGTTACTATAATTTCTTTCCACTATGGGATTTATTCAAGTTCTCATGATACTCGATCTTCCTTTTCTTATATAAACAAGGAAATGGTGTGAATATCTAATTTTCATTTCCACCATTAGTGAAAATTGAATGACTTATTCATAGCTAAAAATGTCTCTTATGGCCAATATCTTTTGAAGACTAGGTTTAAGGACACCAAAGAATAGGTCAATTCTTCATTCATAGTTCATTATTAAAATAGAATTATACTATGCAAGTATTTTAAAATTATCTTCATATATACCAATAGATTCATAATCCTTATTTTTGAACTTAAGAAATTACTTATTTTTCCTTGTATAGAGATTATGGGGGAAGTAATTAATGAAAAATATCATCTTATAATCATCCCATTCCCTGGAGTCAATTTCCTCTTCTTGAATCATATTATTAATAATTTTCCACCATTGATCTATTTCTCCTTCAAAATGATAACATTCCAAAATGAATATTTTAGGATTTGAACACTAAATAATATAAAATATCTTTTCAGTATTATTGATCCGTTTCATAGTAACTAATGGATCAGTGGACCAACTAAAATAATATGGTCTTTACCTTATAGACTTAATATAATATTGTTCCCTCATTTCCTCATTTTGAATTTCAACATAATTTATAGCTTTGGAAAGTTGTGTCAGCATAATAATGAGATTTTACATTCCATCCCAATAAATTTTTGTTTCTTAGGAAGAAAATAATTAAATTATTTTTCTTATTGAACATTAATATATTAAATTTGGGTTCCAACCATTTAAAGAAAAGAATATTTTTAGTAACACCAATCATAGTGGGAAAAAACATTTCCATAAAGAATAATTTATAGGTTATATAAACCAATAAATATTATTTTAAATATATGACTCTATAACATTAGATTAATTCTTCCATGATTTTAATTTATTCAAACCCTTCATGATGATTTATAAATAAAATGTGAATTATCCAAATATTATCCCTTGGGAGTGTCATACCAGGTTTGTGTTAAGTCTCATTAACACATATTAGGTAATGCTTGAGTCAAGCCCTGATGTGACTTTTTTAGAGTTATTACTCCAACATACATTTGTTCTAGAACCATTCCCACTTATAGAATCTAGATAGGGATTTATTTATAGAATGTAAACACATAATATCTTACATAAAAGACTTTAAGATATTATCATGTGGTTAAGAACACCCTAAGGGTTCTCATTAAAGTTATATCAACCAAGTTTCAAAATGTTTAACTAAACCTTACTCTGATACCAACTATATAAACCCACACTTTTCATATATAGATATTACATCATAATAGTGGAATATGAATTATAAAATATGATGATCCTTGGAAAAATAATTTAGTTCTCGTGACTTTGGAATCTTAAAAACATAAACAAATGGTTCATAGGTTAACTACATATTCTTCCACTAATTTCTTCATTTGTAGTACCCTTCTTAGACTTATCATTCATATTACCTTTCTTTATAACCTCGGGAAATAAAACATAATAAATGATGATCTCAAATTCTTAGTAAGGGTAAACATGGAATATATTATCCTAAAAAGAGTATAAGTGTCTGAAAATATAATAATTACTTTTTAAAACTATACCCTACACATCATAAATCACAAAAATTATTCATGGAATAAATCCTATATGTTCATAAGATATGAATCATAATAGAATCAAATAACATGAAACATGATATCATAACATTGAAATAAGACATATAATTATTTCATACACATAATCTTACAATATTATGAACATGTTCAAATAGAGACAGTTTAACTCATTATAGTAAAGACATGAGATGGGGCCCCCATATAAACTTATTGATAGGATAGTAGGTTCACATATGAAATTATGTAAGTAAAATCAGGTCTACTCATAACTTTATAGACATTAAATTGGGCCCACTCATAACCTTATAGACATGAAATTAGATCCACATATAGCATTTTGAATATGAATTTAGGTTCACACATTACATAATTAACTAAGGAGTTATCCATTATTATCAAATGCATTGGAGAGAGATATAGGTCACACCAATACATGGTTATAATGAAACCATCAACCTTAGTCATAATGTTACCACCATCCTCTATTATAATACAACCAAAACCATTATAAAAACTATACATATTTTTTCTAAAAGATAATAACACATTAATAATATTAGAACACATTAAAAGATATGATTCTCATTATCATTTAATCATAGAAAACCCCATGGGAAAGGAAAGGGCCTCATAAATATCTTGTTGTCATAAAAATAAACTATATGGAGAAATAATAAGGATGATGACATTGGATCATATCACTATTAAAACTTACTTAACCTCATAGGATGACATCTGTGATAGAAAATGATTTTTTAAGATCACTAAAAAAAATTCTTGAGGTAAATAACATTTTCACCATGAAATAAATTAATTGAAATATGAAAACTTCTCTAATTTTAAACAAAATATTTTATATGTAAATCACCATGAAAACATGTAGTTTAATCTTTAAGATGTTGCGTGTTTATAATGGATGGAAGTTTCATTAATTTCATACATGTTAAAATCAAATATTATTTACACGTTTCAAACAAAATAAAAATGATCCTTGTTTGGAAAATTTCAAGAAGATTCATTTAAAAAAATTTGTAAAAAAATAAAACATGGGAAAAATTCATTTAAAAAATATTTGGAGAATACGAAAAACTTTTTTTAAAACATTTTTTGAAAATATGGACATAGAATAAAAATAGTTTCCATCCAATGAGAGAGATAAAGTCATTTTTATTATATAAAATATTTTGAAATATTTAGTACATAATGAGAGAAAAATAAAAGGAAAAAATTTCATTAAATAAATTGAGTATAATAAAATACATTAGTTTATTTTGTGATAGATTATAAGATATCATCATCGGAAACTTAATCATATACAATCTCATTAAACAATGAATTTGGAGAATAAAATTATTACCAATTTGGTAACATTTGAATCATATGACAAATTAAAGAATAACATGAAAAAAATAATTAGATATCATGAGAAAAAATAAATTTATAATATAAATTGTAAAATAGTATGTATATACACCTCACAAAACAAGATAGGTTTATAACATAACTTATTTTCTAAAGAAGGCATGTTGAGACAAAAATACCCTACCTTAAGACTCAAATTCCTTCACACACATTTGAAATTAATATATAATAAATATAAGATTATTATAAATTTATTACATAATATTACTCATATTTATCATAAAATATAAGATTCAATTATGGTATTTTATTAACTTTTTATTAACAATTCATTTTTAAATTCATGTTTCTGGTAATAACTGTTTCATTTTTCATATATGTTCTAGTTTGGTATTATCGGTCCATTTTCTTTGATCAGGGTGTCATAAAATTTATAATTTTAACCCTGATATAAATATAAAACATATTATTTATATATTTATTTATAGTAATCCTTTTAAGTTAGAGATATTAAATGAATTACATAGTTCATGGAGACGGTATGTCGTACATACACATGAACGTCATTACTATTTTCTAAATGTATGAAAAGAAAGATAGGTGAATTATATATTACATTTCCAAAATCATTTTTATTTCATATATATAACATATTTTCATTAAACCTATCATTATTGGTGTATTTGTAATGTGTAAGTGAATAAAGAATCACATCGCTTCACAAGGCAGTAGTCTGACATACACATGAACGATGTTATAATATTCACAAAGAATAGAAATATATATTTTATATATGATATTATAACTTTAGAAGTATAATTATGTCATAAATTTTATTTAAATATGTTAAATAAATCATTATATCTGTCCATGAGAGGAGGTTATGGAAAAAAATTACATCGGTTCATGAGGAGGTATTCCATCGTACACTTGATCAACAGTTTCATTTTCCATTTGATGGAAGAGGATGTGAATATATGCTATTAAATTAACATAATAACATCTCAGTTAATGATTTATTATGTATTTATTATATTATAAAAAATTCATAATATTTGAAGAAGGTGGAAGAAAAAATAAAATAGAAACGAGTATTTGAGAACAACACCTCTACCTTGGATAACCCCCTTTGGTTAACACCAAAATACTTTCTCTGGTGGTTTACTAAACAAGAAACTCCAACAGTAAGTGATTATGGAAGTAAGTAAAGGATATGGGTTGGTATATGTTGAACCAAGAGTTTTTATAATTGTGAAGTGAAGGGGATAGGGGGTGGCTTTTTATAAAAATGGGATAGGGCACACATGGAATTTATGATAAGAATAAAGTGCACCAATATTTTCCACATGAAAAAAAGGCTAAAATGGGTTAATATTGAAATATAGAGGTTATAAGGTTGAAATATTTCTAGGAAATTGTTTTTGGAAAAGTTTTATATCATTTTACCCCTTATATTTTTAGTTTAATCCCTCAGTAAACTCATTTTAACCTTAACGCAATAATTAATATATTTTATTTTTACTATTCATTTTGAATAAAAATTTATTTGAACATATTATATAATATGAATTATTATTATTAAAAATATTTAATACATTTTTTCGAATTTAATTCATAGAAGTGGAAAAAAATGAATTCAAAATTTAATACATAGTCGTGATGAAAAGCGATTTTCCAAACAGAAACTTTTCATAATTGTATAAGGGTTTAATTCAAAATTAAATTGGAAATTTAATCCCATAACATAAATATTTATTAATAAATATATAATGTAACTAATTATACTTTTAAAACCATTTTTAAAAAAATGGAACCATGAAAATTTTTAAATGAAAATGTTGTATTCAATAAAACGATGTATTTCTCACTATTCATCGAAAAATTAATATTTTCAAAAAATTCTCAAAAACTTAACCTAATAAAATTTTGGAATCTTTATGTAAAAAAATAATTATATTTTTTCAAATTAATTTTATAAAAGTTTCAAAATTTTATTTTACTATTTTCTTACAAAAAGAAATAAAAACCATTGTTTTGGGGAAATATTATTTTCATAATAAATAAAGATTTTACTAAAAATGAAGTACTTTTTAACAATATTTTTTTAAATAAAAACATTATACTTAATATTTAAAATATTATTATTCTTATTCATACCTACAAGATTAATTTCTAAAAAATAATTATCAAATTAAATAATAATATTTTAATTTTTTTTTTCATGTTTTTTACACTCGATGTTGTGTGTAATGTAAGATATCAAAAAATAGAATTAATTTAAAAAAATATTTTATAAAGACTATATTTGTTTTAATTTATATTAATATATAAGTATTTATAGTTTTTATAATGAAATATATATGCTCATTATTCTACTAATTTATTTATTTTTTATATCAAATAGAAAGGGACAATATCTTCCTAAGAAATTTGAAAAAGGATTTCATTTCACTTATGTATATTTTTAACATGCACTAAACCTTTTCTCAAATAAGAATATTATATTTTAAATATATAATTTTTATAAATTATTTTACAAATACAATTTTAAAACTCGCTTTCACATCTTTTGAAAATAGTTTTAGAAGTGTTTTGTAGCTTCATTTTCATAAAAAAAGTTACATAAGTTTTAATAATTTTATTTTTAAATTTACACTTCCAATCTCCTTTATAATTCCTAAAATACATGAAATTACTTTAATTTTTTAATTTTTTATCAATTCGTAATCTGCATTCATCTTATTTATGGTTTATACATCGTTTTAAAAAGTATAGTTTCATTTCCTTATTGTTATATTCTATATCACTCTCCATCATTCGGTTGACAATATGTTTCTCCTTTTTATCCATGTTCTTTACATCATGGATATATTTATCATATAGATATTACTATAACCATATACCATTTCTATATATTATATTACTTGATGAAATATTACTAATAAAGTTATTCCATATTATGTATACTTGTTTCAATAAATATATTTTTTATTAATAAGGAATATTTAATATGTATTGTATTTATCGTTGAATATTTGAGGAATGAATTAAACATGTATAAGTGATGGGTGGGGTCCATAATTATTTATCCCATTTATGAATCAATATTTTTCATTAGACAATCAATTTGGCATAACTTAATTATTATTTGGGTATTTAGTATATGACTACCCAATTATTGAAAGTGTCTTGGAAGAGGCCTTAATGGAAAGATTAATATGTTTGGAATTATGAACTTAATCATTGAGAAATAATTTTTCTGTATCCACTTACTATGAATCTATACAAAAAAAATTATTTTTCATTCCTTTCCCTAGGGTATCATGGTAAAATATTTTAATTGTTTCAATGTGTATTAAGAAATATTTGATGAATTCTATAAGTTGTGTTTTAAGTTTCCAATATGACATGGAAATAATGTATGTAAATAGTTTATCAAGACGAATAAAATTTTTGAACATTTGTGAGGAATTATCTGTTATCTTGTACCAATGTAGTAAGATAAACATTGGTTATGGTTTTCTGGGGTAGGGGATGATATAGTTAATCTATCATTGATCCAATATTGTGTTTTCCAAGACCCCAATGGTCTCACTCCTCCTTAGCCTCAATGAATATTCATTCCCTTAATATAAATGACCAAGAATCACTTCAAACCAGTGTCCATTCAGTCCCTTGGTCCCAATGATCATGTATTCTATTAAACTTAAGGGCATAACCCCTTAGGACCTCTATAGTAAATAACTAATATCCCAAATGAAATTTAATTATTTTCCCTAATGAATCACTTTAATATATAAGTATTGAAATAATTTAAAATATTAAATGAAATTTAACATGATTTAGGTTACCCATTATCACATTATAACTCAGAAAGAAACTCTAATAAAAGAAAATCTATTATAATATCCCATTTCACTATTATCAATTAATTACAATGATCAAATTTCTTTTATTTATCTATTCCTATTATGATTCTTTATGAAAATACATCATCAAGCCACTATCACATTATTCTATAGTTGGATGAGTAATTTTCCAAACCCCAATGGTTATACTAGTCAATTTAATAATATCTAATTTCTCGAACCTATATGTTTAGATTCATACACTGGGTTCTGATATCATGAATATTATTACATGAATCAAATAATATATTATAATAAATAGTAGAATCCATAAAACGTTTTCTTAATAGATTCATTCTTTATGAAAAAATCAATTGAATCCACTTTAATCAATAAAATGAAATAAATCCTACAAAAATGGTATAAGATTCTATTTAAGACAATTTATTGTCCTCGAGAAGGAAAAAAGATTTAAAAAATAATTCATGAACTAAAATTTTATCATCTTCTTTAAGGAATAATGTTCCCAATATCATTGAGTTCCTAATATCTTACTACTATCTATTTTGATTCCAATCCAATGGATTTATCTTTCCTCTATCATCTCTACTGGGTACCCATTTCTTACTATCAAATACTCAATGTCATATGATTCCCTTTAGAAACACCCTCACCATCACCACCCTCTAAAAATACTAATTTGAATTTCCAAAAACCAATTAATCATATAACATTGAATTTATTATTAATATAAATCCTGAAAATATAATAAATATTATACCTAAAAATCTATATTCATTACAAACACCCTTCCCTAAATGTCTTAATCTTCAAGAACCATCATGGATCACTTGTTGAGGAAGACATATGTCACCAACTTCATATGTCTTATTTTCTCTCTCATGCATCCTTCATAATTTTTTTATGTTTATATATCACTTGAACGATAGGTATACACATTCCATATATCATCGTTACACTATAATCCATGATATTTAAAGGTCATTCACTACTGGAAATCGGATCTTTCCCAACACTTATATATACCCTTTCCCAACGGTTCTCCCAAACCGTTGGGAAAGGGGGGTCTTTCCCAACGGTTTGGGAGAACCGTTGGGAAAGGGTCCTCAAAACCCACCTTTCCCAACGGTTCTCTCAAACCGTTGGGAAAGGGGGGGGGGTCTTTCCCAACGGTTTGGTAGAACCGTTGGGAAAGGGTCCTCAAAACCCACCTTTCCCAACGGTTCTCCCAAACCGTTGGGAAAGACCCCCCCTTTCCCAACGGTTTGAGAGAACCGTTGGGAAAGGTGGGGAAAGACCCCCCCCCCCCCCCTTTCCCAACGGTTCTCCCAAACCGTTGGGAAAGACCCCCCCTTTCCCAACGGTTTGGGAGAACCGTTGGGAAAACTCTCCCCCAAAACCAACCTTCACCCTCCAGGAAATTTCCACCTATCCCAACAGTTTTGAGAACCGTTGGGATAGGTCTATCCCAACGGTTTTGAGAACCGTTGGGATAGCTTCTTTCATTTCTTCCAGGTCTGCTACCCGAGAACATTATATAAATCTAAATTTTAAATAATTATGATAATACATATATATATTTATGAAATTATGTTTACAAAAGTGATGTTAGCTTAGTGGTTATGTCGTTCGATTATAAACAAGGGGTCGTGGGATCAAATCTCAGCACATGTTTTTTTTGAAATACATTTACCAACGGTTTTATATCCGTTGGAATAGATTTTCATATTACTTATACCAACGGTTTTGTAAACCGTTGGGATAGGTCTATACCAACGGTTTTGGGAAAACCGTTGGTATAGACCTATCCCAACGGCTTACTTCGCAACGGTTCTCCAAACCGTTGGTATAGGCTATACCAACGGTTTGGAGGCCTATACCAACGGTTCCAAACCGTTGGTATAGGTTAGTATTCTACTAGTGATTCCATGAACATGGCATACATATACTACTCCACTTCATCAATTTTGATTACATAGGATAGGTTTGATGTATATCTCCTCAACTGAGTCACATTGAAAAAAATAGATATGTCTTACTTAATACATGACCACTAGTACTATCTATTAACATCATGGTTTCTCTTAATCAAAATGGTTTGAAAACCCCATTGGGAAGAGTGAAACTACCACATTGACACCTCTCTCACATGAAAAAGTTCCATTGGTATTCCTTGATAATATAAAACTAACTCAATATACAGAGTCAATTCGGTTGATGGATACCATCCATCAAATCTCTTTCACACCATGATTTAGTCATAACTATCCTTTTGAGCCCCCTTCGCTCTCTCCACTGGAGTAGAAGTCACATTTGGAGGTACCAAAAATCACCTCACCCTAATCCTCAACCATATTCAAATGAAACTCAAATAGAATAAACATAAACTATTATTCTAATTTTTTCCCCTCAAACGACATGTTTTTGAGACATCAAACTCAAATTATTTGTTACTATATTTTCCTTACCTAGGATGTAGACCATCTCAAAATTGAATGAATATAAATACCCAACCAAAATCCTTTAAGGGAAATGTATATACTTCTACTATAAAATATATCACAAGATATTATGATCATTATGTACAAAAAATATCTCAACTGAAGAGGTAAAGTTACTACCACTTAAGATAATGTACAACTATCACTAAATCAAGATTTTTTGTAAGGCATTACTTATTATAAAGACTTAGGTGACAAGAATTATATGCAACCACTTTATTTACCTATATTAATACACAACCTATCCCCATGATTGAGGCATCAAAAATACTATATTAGGAATAACCAGATTAGGTAAGATTGATATTTTTTGCAGTCAACATGTACTTCAGTCACATACAAAGAAGAATCACACTATGCATCCCACAAGATCCACATTAACTTGCTAGTAAAGGAATTAAATGATGCAACTATCCTAGAAATATACTAGATAAATCTCCAATAGTATATTATCATGACAAGAAAACTATGAATCTCAAACACATTCTTGGCAATGTATAATGATTTTACATCATACAACTTCTTAGAATCAAACAACACGCATTATTTGTAAAAAAAATGGAAAAAATATTTCACCTGGTGAATCAAAAAATCATAGTTTGGAAAATTTTTATATATCCTATGTTCATATAGTGTTGTTAGCACAACCTCTATATGTCTCTCATTCACTTATAGATACTAAGAGTATACTAAAAATTCATTAAGAAACAACATCAAAATTGAATACAATTCTAGGTATAATATCCTATTCATCAAATGTACACATATTTTGGAGATGATTTTTACCCTAAAAATCACTATATACTTATACAAGTCATACCGAAATCTAAATTTCATATTGGGTGTATCCATGACTCATACCCTTATATGATGATTCCCAAGACTTATATTGATCTTTATAAACTATATAACACCTCTCATTTAAACAAATAAATCATTTATCTTAGGAAACAAATACCAATTTTCAATCACCGCCTTATTAATCTTCCAGTGATCTACAAAGAATTATAATCTTATATCATTATTATTGGAGAACAACACATTTTCTTCCTTGGGAGATATATGTTTTCTTATAAATCTCATCACCTTTAAGTATTTATGAAATTATTTTAATGATACAAACTCCACCAGAGCCATATGTTATGGAGGAATTAATATATACTCTACTACTTATATAAATTCATTGAAAAACCTCACCTCTCTCTTTACATTCAATTGCATGAAAATTATTATAGATGATTTCTTGGGGTTTTATTATTCTAAACCACCTTTATCATTATGGTGTACAATCTCTATTTTAATAAAATATCTAATTTTGAGTGAGTTAGTGAGGCCTTGGTAGACCTAACTATGCATACCATTCTTTATGAAATATGTAATTGTCACCTAGTGAATAAGTAAATAATAAATATATTTGATATTATTCAATATACAACTAGATTCAAACTAGTTAGTTCAGCATGATGATAATGTTAAAATTGGTCATACACAAAACTAAGAATTAGCATATATATCAATATCTACCCAAAATGATAGCACATACTAGATATCTCTTAGTATAATTTACCCTCTTCCCTAAGGGAGTATCAAGAAAAAATAATTCAGATAATCACTCAACATCATAACCTAAATAATCAATCATGTGGGTAGAATTAAATTAGTGTGATTCACTTGTATCAAGCAATACACTAACTAACAAATACATCACTTAGATCATACCTTATATTTTCAATGAACCTATTCCTATAAATTTTAGTGCATTCATAGTATTACACTTATATATTAAAGACAATACACATCCCTAGCCACCAAATAAAGATGAAACTTTTTTTATGGTCTTTATAAGTTTCAACTGCCTTAATTCCCAGACCCCCCCCCCCCCACAATCGACCCCTAATTGCAGCCCATAGTGGTCATATGTGATATTCCAATGAACCCTATATCTACCCAGATTCACATATACTATCATTATAAGGCCTCTTTGAAAAATAATTTGATTTTACCCCTTATTAAAATAGATATATTACTCTATTTGTTCACTTGGAAAATCCACTTGAATATAACTCAACCTTCTACACTGGAAATATACTAGTGGAGTTCTTCCTCATGGTTTTGGAAGTGGTCCTCCACCTTTGAAACTTATCAATATTATACTTTGGTATAACTCCTTGAATCACCTATTTGTAAGAGATAATGATCCATAAAGGTAATAAGTTATCCTTATTCTTATTATGTAATTCATTATTTATACCCCCATCATTTTCATATTTTATGGGAATTTACTTTTTATTTAATAATTTAGGATATTTTGAGTATAATTTAAAAAAATAACTAAATTTGAAATTTTATTTATTTATTTAATATTTTTTATTAAAAGGTTAATTATATACTTTAAAATGGTGTGTTTTTAATGTTCAGGTGAAACAAGACATCTAGGGCAACTATGTAAGAATAAAATGGAAATTATGCACTACACATATGTTTAAATGAAAATCACGCCTAGCTGTGTAGGAATAAACATGGTTCTATATAAGAGAACCTATCATGGGGTATGAAAACATAAATTTCTACCAAATTTTCTAATATATCTTAACAAAGCCAATAGCATGTATCGTAAGAGGGGTGAAAATTCATGTTATCACATTTAATAAAATAGGTTTGGTGTGTATTTTAATTTGAGATAACTAAAAAATATATTTAAACATGTTGATTTTTTTAAGATTATGGTTAGTTATTAGATTTAGGGATGGATAACCAACTATAAAGCTATACTAGTCTCAATTTTATTAATTATTTTTTTATTAATAGATCAGTGAAAAAAATAGCAACCACTTTACCTTCACCTTTGACAGAGAGTGAATGTGAGTCATGAAAGAAATGGTCATTGTTTTATAAATCCTCTTAAATATGTGTGTAGGAATATATCAGATAATCACTATAATATCTTAATAAAAATTATCCCTTAATTACTTTGTAAAATGATAATTAGGTTCAGGTACACCCAAAAAATTCAATAATGATTTACTAATTTCCACACTTGTATCAATAATATCTAGATTCATTACCAAAAAAATGAAAATTTTATTGTATATAAGAATTTTTAAGTGGAGGGATAGTTATTATTACCAATCCAAGTAGTACAAAATTAATAAAAATAAAAATTGAATAAAATATAATTTAAATTGATACCTTGTTACTAAAACCGAGATAAAATAACAAAATAATAATTTTATTCAATAAAGTTCACACTCAAGTGTTATAAAAGGGTCCTCTTTACCATTATTCAAATCACCATGAGGGTTTTGTTCCTCTATGTTAAAGTTAACTTGAATAAAGGTTTCAAAATACATGAAATTAACAATAAAACACCAAACCTAAAACTCAAACTTCAACCCCCTCTTCATCCTTGAGCTCCCCTTCAAATAGATTCTCCCATCACTTCCTAATTTCAATAAAACATTTAAAGATTATATCCTCATGAATTTTGGATATTCCATTTGATATTTTTGATTCAATTAAATGAATATCATTTAATTATTTATTCTTTGAATGGTATGATAGATGGATTTTGAGTCTTATTATTCTCCATTATAGTTTGGTATTCAGGGGTGAAATTCTTATCATGATTTCTTTAACATGCTCAAATCCAAGTAGCATTGAGATAATATTTTAGTTTTTCAAATATTTAAAAATAATTATTCCCATGTGATATTTCATTCTCATTCTCAGTTTTATTTTTAAAGGTTAGAACCTTTTGTAAATGGTCTAAGAATAGAATTGATCTTACATAGATGTTGATTATTCTTATGTGAGTTTTATAAAATCAAACATATCCTACTGCATCTTTGTGTTCTTCTTACATATCAACAACAGGATATTATTTACGAGGTTATAATTCCAATGTATCAATAAATAGATTTTATGTTTCTCAGTGAGTTCTAAAATACATCTTATATATCCAGTATGCTTACTATAAATTTCACAAAGGAAACAGCAGAGCCATTCTTATGTATGATTTGGAATATCTTACATATCTCTTGGATGATATTATGTATAATCAAAAAGATATTATGTATAATAGGTAAAATTTTAGTACTTTTCCCATTATACTAGATTTATTAACTAATTAAACATTCCATTTCCTTCACCTTTAAAATAAATAATAAAATGATTATTAATTTCTATCCATTTATTTCATTATAGAATTTAATAAACTCAATTAAATTCAAAATTTCAACCAATTTAATCAATATTCAAAAAATAAAATGAAATGATTCTCTAATTCCCAAACTATATATTACTAAATTAATTAATTAATATTATGGAATAAAATGAATTTATTATAAACAAAATATAATTAATTAATTCCCACTTTTAATTCTCTCACACACAAACCTTAGACTCATATACAAGTGAACATAAAAAATGTTACTCATGAAAATTTGAAATGAATGTTAATGCAAGTTCCATTATGAATAGCCATGTTACTTAGTCATATCATTATTATTTCATGATATTTATTCCATTTTTTTCTAAAGGTAAATTCAGTCCATTTCCACTTCTTTCATCCTCCCATTCTCATGTATACCGGTCTTTCTAGAAATATTTCTCTCATCACACAAAGTATGAATTTTAATAAACTTTTCTACCAATATAAACATATACAGGGATCACCATAGTCCTTATATGTTTCTAAATATCTACCAAATGAATCATGTACTATTTCTTATCATGATAAAATTTTAGGGTTATTTTATGGTTAAAGGTTGGTTGGTGCTGATGTTAAGAAATTTCGCAGTCTGAATGAAGCAGTTTGGATCCTAGTAAAGAAAATACATGATTAATAGTTTACAAATAAGAATAGTTCCCTCACTCACTCTTCTTTGAAATTATCCACATCTCAAATTCTTTGGGAGAAAATCTATTTTGTGAGTACATGTGGGAAATATTATATTTTTAAAATAATTAATACCCCAAACAATTTTAACATAAGGTTCTCAATTGACCTATGTTTTGACTGAAATTCATAACAAATTTTGTCTATTCAAGAATTTATTTGTTCTTTCAATAAATGATGGAATCATAATGAAGATTTAAAAAATGGTTTAGAAGCCACTTTAGTTCGTGATTTTAAAAATGGATACTCTTTCATTTCAAGGGATTTAACAATTAGTGGTCTTTTCATAAATTTCTGAAAAATAGAATCTAGAACTAAATTTATTGAAATTTTAATTTTAGTGTATATACCTAGAGCTAATAAAGTTCATCACAATTTTTATAGGATATTTACTTACAAAGGAATTTAATTTTATATCAAAATTTTTCAAAAACATAAAAAATGTAATCAATAACATAAAAAAATGAAAAATTCCTAAAAAGTTAAAATGTTTCCCACCCCAAAACAAAAATCATGTAGTGTTTTCAATACATTCGATCATGTATGAACATAATAATTAGGTTTGATAGTTTTAAATAAATTAAAAAGTTTAAGGAAAGTTATAACCTACTATTTTTCATTGGTTGAATAGTTTTAGGAGTCTGACCACCTCCTTAATGTGTACAAAAGATCCCTAAAATAATTATTCATTTTTTATCTATTGAAATTAAATGATTGTTGCTATCCTTTTTCATTTATCTATACAATTACAAGTGGATAAAATTAGTGATGTTTAATGAGCCTTCCCATATAGAAGTAAGTTTACCTGGTATTTGACTCATTCATGAGCTATAGTGAAGTAGTTTTTCTCCAGGGTGAAATTAAATTTGTTGGATCAACTTGTAATGTTCCACTCTCAATCTACCCTCATAAATTCTCAAATTATAAAATGAATATCCTATAATTAATTCCACCCCCTAAATCCAATTTATACATTATTTTCCATCATTTTCCGAATCAAAATTCATCTCACTAACTACCCAATAATATTTTTCTTCTAGTTTCATAGGCAGATGACAATATTTCCCATAAATCAACATGTAATGGATCAGTCTGCTTGAATTTTTATGTTATATTTTAAGACAAAAAGGTGTACTAAAACCTTTGGGTATAATATTTCCTATTCGGTTTGACACACTTTTCTAAAATTCCCATAATATATTTACTTGAAATTTAAACTTGACTATTTTTTTGAAGATAAGGTATTGATGTTTTATGGTCCACTCCATATTTACTCATTGATGTTTTCTTATTCCTATTTTAAAAGTGTGTTCCTTGGTAACAGATGATTATTTTTAGGATTTAAAATCTAGAAAATATATTATTCTTTAAAAAATAATAAAAAATAGATTAACACTTATTTTTAGTGGCCTTATCTTCCACTAATTTTGAAACATAATCCATAGGTAAAATGATATATGAATATCTAAATTAAAAAATAAATGGTTCTTTAAAATTAAAGATCGTACTTAAAATATTTCAAAAAAAACATTATTCAATAATGAGTTTATTGTATTTTCAATATCTTTCAAGTGAATTGGAATTGATCATATTTTTTATAAAACTCATAAATATATTTAAACCATGTTGTGAAACATATTCCATACTATTAGAATTTTTTGTATTTCTTTTAGGTATAAAATATCATCCATAGGCCAATGTATGTCAAAAAATGTATAAATTTTACATCAATTATAGCAAAACATATCCCAATAATCTAGTCACTATTTTTTAAAAATATATTTATCATCCAAAATATAAAATTTTGATTCAAATTTGAGTCTAAAGACTTGTTTATAGTTCAGGTGTATTGTAATTTGACAAGTTATATAAAAAATAACTATATCAATATACTATTTAAACTCTAATTCAATAAAATAAATATATTCACCTATAATTAATTTATTACTTTAATTTTATATGAAATTTATTCCTTAGTTGTGTCATATAACCTACTCATGTGATTTTCCACTTGATTTTCATCTACTTTCTCATCCTTTATCTCCAAATTAAAATCTTGAAACCACAACATCGATCTTACCAACCATGGATTTACCTTTAAATTCTTTAATTAGAACCTAAGGGATACATGATCATAGAAAACTATCAATTTAGTATCATATATATTATCTAAATTTTACCCCATATAAAACATAAATGAACTTCATTTTAGAAGTGGTGTAGTGGTTTTGACAAACATATAATGTTTTTTATTCATAGGATATAACATAGTTTCCTCATTTTATTCGCTAAGATGAAAATTCTATAATAGTATGGTTTTAAGAACCAAACAATAGTTTATTTTTTTCCCCAATCGGATGGTTTCATCATTGGTGTTCTTGTCAGTTTACCCTTCATCAGATCAAATGCATTATTATAATGATCATAAAAAATAAATTTATAATATTTTAAAATCAGTCTTATAAGTGATAGGGAAATATTACTAAAATAATTTATAAATATTATTTATATTTCTACATGTTATAAAAATATCTAACATGTTTCAAAAAAGATGAATATGGTAATTTATTAATGATTTCAATTCTAGATTTTTCAACCTTGTGAAATTAAATTTCTAAAAACAATATATATCTCAAACATAGAATGGAATTTATTAAATTTAAAAAAATATTCATTTAAATTAATGTTTTCAAGGATTTGTAAATTTTTTTACTAAGTGACCAAAGGAATTACTAAAAATATTGGGATTATCAAGAAAAACTTCCATAAAATATTTAATTAAATAAAATAAAATTATTAAAATGCATCACTAAAATTTACATGGGTTATTAAACAATCAAAATTGCAACATTTTATAGGATAAAGCACCATATGGATAGATTCATATTGTCTTTTCTTACTCCTTGGGATAAATGGTCACTTAGAAGTACATTGAGAATCTATCTAAAACAATAATCAATTTTCTGTGAAATTATTTAAAGAATTTGGTCAAAAAAAGGTATAGGAAAATAAACTTTTTTGGTTTCCTGATTCAGTATCCTATAATCATTGCAAACTTCAATGTCGTTTTGGAATATCATTGGGTTTAATTGTAACATGTGAATGTTTTTATGAAATATGTTCTTTAATTTTAATTCTTCATTAGATTGAAATACACGTAATTGTGTGTTTAAACAAACTATGAGATACCCTTATAATAAAATGACAATTTTAAATAAGTTTTTAGTTTAGTGGGAATAAATATAATTAACTTATGAAAATTTATGGAAAATTCATTGGCTATAGTATATTTACAAAAAAAATATAAATCAATTATATATTTGTATTTTTGTATTAATAATTTTAATGAATTACTATTATTAAATTAAATTAATGAAATATATATGTTATATACATAATAAAATATTTTTTATATCCATGTAATATATATTTTTGTTTTGGGGTATGAAGAAACCCTATTTGATGTATAAAAACCTATATTTCTCAAAAGGGTAATTTTCAGTTTTTTAATCGAGAACACATTTTAAATTAAGATTTTGACACATTAATAATTTTTATATTAGAGCATAAAAATATTATTTGGATTCAGGATATAAAAATTTATTTTGGATGAGTTTTTGATATTCTTCTCATAACATATAAGTTTTGATGAATAGTAAAAATACACTAAATTTTAATTGAAAACAATTTTTTTCATCAAAATAATTTTTTTTGTTAAATTATAATATTGAATGGTTTTAAAGAATAAATATAATATATTTTTCTCATTTAATATAGTTTATGTCATTAGCATTAATTTTACATTGAATTCGTATTAAAAAGATCTCAATCTATTGGAATGTTTTAACATTTAAAACTTCTTCTCTCCTTCCACCAATGAGATTAATTTTAAATTAATTACATTAACTGTTGTGATATTAATTTTTTAAAAAAGGATTCCATATTTGGAATCAGTAAGTCCAAATTATGTAAATATCTTACTTTTATTTTTTGTCATTATGAATAGTAACTTTAGTAATGTTTTTTTAATACGGTAAAAGGGTAAATCAGATAATTAAGGGTAAAAATATTATTATGAAATTACTATAACACTTATCCTAATATCATTGGATAAGTTTTTTTGAACATAAATCATCCTTGGGTCAAAATTGTGACCTTTGGAAGTCACTTGGATGAGATTAGGATATTTAATTCATTTTATTTAAAGAAAAGTTATATATGTCTTACTCAGATTTTAATAACTATATCATTTTTAATATAAGGTTATATAGAATATATATTTTATTATATATACTCATTCTAAATCTAATTTTTTTTTCTTTATTATAATAATTTATTTGTAATTCTTAGTAAATAAAAAATTACCTTAAAGACATACTTTAATGATGGAGAAATTATTTAATTGATGATAAATCAATAAAATAATTATTATAAAAATGATAATAACCAATAAAACACCCCAAAACTTGACCAAATAATATTTTTCGAGTATTAATCACCCATAAAAATCCAATGGTATATTTATTGACCATTTGGAGTCTCATAGAAGAGATTATGATAGTTATAATATTTTATTTAAGGTGATGTTAAAGTTATCACATTCAAGTTTTATTAATATAAAATTTTTAATATAGAATTTTAATGAAACAATATTCAACTATAAGTATTATTCTGAAAAATATAATATTTATCTTTTTCATGGTATTTTATTTTTTATTTTTATTCATCAAATAATCATATTGAATAATTACACGATACTGTTGTAGTAGTTATTTTATTAAGGGAAGTATCAAATAAATGTTATTAAAAATATTAAAATAAATAGAATTTGGGATAATTAATTTGTGAAATTAATTTTATAGAAGGATATGAACTATTATTGATATAATATAATATATTTTTCTAAGTTAACTTGTTATATTAATATTTTTAATAAGAAATGAATTGAATAGTGTCAAAATTGACACTATTGATTATTTATCAAAATAAAGTTTTACTAACTTTTTTAAAAATATTAAAAAAATTAAAAATATAAAATAAAAATTATATGGTAAAAAATGTTCTAAGAAATTTATTTATAGTCTAATTTACATCAAATAAGTAAATATTTAACCCTTTTAATATTGAAATATTTGTTACCCAAGTTAAAAATTAAATAGAATAACTAAGTGTTAATTAAAATGATAGGGTTTAAATTGATATAAAGACTTGTCTAAAATTTTTTGGTTGATGATATTAAAACCTGGGCCCATATCATCTTAGAAATTGGGACATTTTTTAGGTTTTTGTACAGGGTTCTATTTTATTATAAATTAATATTTTTTGGAGGTCCCAAAAGTGCCACACCCCTTATTTATAAAAGGGAATATCCTCTCTCATCTATCCACTTCACTTTGCGCCTTCAAGTTCAGAAATCCCCTACTCATTTACATTATCAACTTCCTTGTAACATTATATAGTTTTTGGTATTCTTAAAACACCAACTCTAGTTCTTTAAGAGGAGAATTAGTGGGAGCATGTCGAAGAAGAGATAATCTCCTCTACCAATTTTTTCAAACTTCCTTATTATTCTAATTTATTTTCATGATTTGTTTCATTATAAAGTAATAAATTCAGAATTAATTTTATAATTATATTTTATTATGATTTTGAAACAACCATATTCCATTTTATATCCATCCTATGAAAAAATAAATCACCACACATGTGTACGTACGACTTACTGTCTCCACACCGCGGTCTTATCTGTTTTTCACCACCACCTTACTTGGATGGGTATAATGATGTAAATAATAAATATATTTTATTATTATAATATTATATTGATTATTAAATATTATAAACAAACTAATTCAATACCATTAAACAATTATGGTAATGATATCACCGCTCATGTGTATGTACAACCTACCATCTCCACGATGTGATGTGATTCATTCTACATGATCTTCATTAAATAATTATTATATAAATGAATGGAATGAATAAATATAATTTATATTATAATAATATCATTATTTAAATTATATAACTATATCCTAATAAGAGGAATAAGAACTTTTCCGAAAAAACATGCATAATAAAATAAATAATTTAACACTTGATCGACGAGTATTAATGTTACTAACAGATAATAATATAATAACATATGATATCATAAAAATGAATATGATTATTAAATAATTCAATGACATTATTTAAATCATTATATGGGAGGTTCACATACATATAAAGGAAATTGGACCTAATGTAAGGGAAAATTTCTCAATCTCATTATTATTCGAGATTGTTTATATGTGAGTATTTACTAGGGTATATTTATCATCAACATCCATGTTTCCTAATTATGTATTCTAAAAAATATTTATGTTATTATAAAAAATTTTAGACCATATTTTACCCTTTGGTGAATTTTTATTAAATATTATTAGAGGAATCTTTGTCATTTTCGATACATTGTACTTTTTGAATTTTCCGGAAAAAGTACAAGGAGAATGTTTTTTAGCTTATACGGCATAAACGATTTTTTACATTCTCATAATAAATTATTTTAATGAATATTCCTTTACACTATTTCAAGTTTATTTTCAAATAAAATATTTTCTTTTAAAATCTAATTAAATTTTGATAAAAGAAAATGCTTTTGAAGTAGAAAAGATTTTTTTTTCAAGAATTAATTTCAAGTGTTGTATCAAAATTAGTTTCAATATAATATATAATTTTTTAAAAGGGTTATGTTTAAAATATAAAAGAAAATTCTTTTAATGAATATTCCTTTACACTATTTCAAGTTTATTTTTCATATATTTTGATTGTGATTGAATTCATTCATTCTTATTAACTTCTATGATTTATCCCATGGCATGATAACATAGTCTTTTATATGCAGGATAATATTTTCAAATGTTATGTTCTTATATCTTATGATTATGATATTATTGATATATATCTTTATTACCCTTACTGAGAATTTGATTTTACCCTTTCATATATTTATTTTCCCCAGTTCATGAAGAGAGGTATTCATTAAGATATGTCAAAATAAGATCTAGTTATGATGAAATAAATGGGAGATAGTGAAGATGTCTTATGAACCAGTGGTTTATGATTCCCAGTTTCTAACGACACTATACCTATATGGTCGTTCCATGTATTTTTTATATTTTTTAATGAATATTATTCAATTTTTATGTAACATCTATGTATGAGAATTATGGGTCATTATAGTTGGTATCAGAGTAAAGGTATAGGTAACCATTGAAACTAGGATGATAAAAGCATAGAAAGAACCCTAAGGATATGCCAAAGTATAGTCTATAATCCTTCTATTTTAGAAATGATTGTGAAAATACTAGGATAAAACCTAAAGTGTCCTAAACTGAAATTTTATTCTTGATTATATGGTTTTCCCATTATGATTCGTGTTTTTTATACTATACATCTTGGTTTTAGTTAATGGATAGAACCTAGAGAAACCACATTAATGAAAAATGTGACAGGTAATTCAATGATTTTCCTCCTGATAAACCAAATTTTATGAGAAATAGAATTAAAAATCATGTAGCTATACCAACATAAATTTCTCATGCTACGAATCATGCAGTACTTCCAAACGAGAAAATGAGTGAACAACATTCTATTGAGTCCTTAATGAGGAAGAGTCCACCATCCTTCATCCAGTCTTCTAATCCATTAGTGGATAAACAATGGATCAATACCATTGAAAAGATATTTTTAGTTCTCCAATGTTTATAATACGATTAAGTCATGGTAGTAGTATATATTTTGGAAGGTGAATCAGATCAATGGTGTAAACTTATCAAGAATTCAAGGAAAATAGGTGAAATTGAATCCATGGAATGGGATGAGTTCAAGAACATATTTTCCATTAAGTAATTTCCTCATATTCTTCACACAAATATGGAGAAGTATTTACTTGAGCTTATGAAAAAGGACGATAAATCTGTTGGTACCTACGAAGAAAATTTTACAAGACTTGCAAAGTATGCTTTTGGAATTATTATCCAACCTGAGAGTAAAATTGATCGATTCTTCAGTGACTTAAAACCAAGTATCCAAATGGAATTAGGCATATGGGAATTCAATAGCTATTAGGAAACTGTTCTATGTGCTCTCAATGTTGAGATTGATACTAGAGTAACACATCAGTCCTATGGGTTTGAAAAGAAGAGAAAAATGGAATTGAAGGGAAAATATAAAGACCACACCGAAAAGAATATGAGTTTTCCCTTATGCTTAAATTCTAGAAAGAAACGTGGAGGAACTTGTCTTAAAGGGACTAGAAAATATTATTAAGTGTTCAAAATAAGGTCATTGGGTAGTTGAATTCTGAAGTGATGGGAAAAAGATTTCAAATGATCTAAATAAAGAAAAGGCTACACATAATGCACCTCCTACACTTCAATGTTAAAAGTTCAAAAAAATGGGTAATTATATCAATCAATTTCCTAATCCAAGGGTTATTAATAATTATCGATGTTATCAAACTCTTAATGAAAAATACAAAGGTAAGTTATATGCAATCACTCCCGGTGATGTGGAGTACAATAATGAAGTGGTGAAAGGTGAACTTACCATCTACAATAAAGTATAAAATGTATTATTTGACTCTAGATCCACAAAATCATTTATTTATGAATAATTTTCTAATGGTATCTCCATATTACCTCAACAATTATATGTTGATTCAGTTGGGAAAACTCCAAAAGTCAAAATGGTTGCATCAAAATATTATAATTCTTCTATGGTTGATGTTTATGGGAAAGTGATTCCTAAAAATCTTTTGATCCTTCCTATAGTGTAATTTTATGTGATTTTTTTCATGGATAGGCATTATCTATATAGATATCATATTAATTTCCATGGAAGGAAAGTCACATTTCATATTCTAAATCAATCTATGATCATTTATCAATGCGAGGATGAATATTACCTTCTAGTATAAATTTCTTCCATATTATGGGTTGTGATTCCTATAAATGAAGGTTATCTATCTAGAATGGTTGGGAAGAAACATTCCATTAAGAATAAACATATTTAAAGGGAGATTTATGATGCCTTTTCAGAATAATTTCTAGGTATTACACAAAATTTTGAGGTAGATTTTTCAATTGAACTCATACTGGCTGTTATTCCTATTTCAAAGACACCATATATAATGTCACCAATTCATTTATAGGAATAGAAGAAACAACTCCAAGAGAATATTTATAAGGGATTCATATTCCATATTGTATCACCTTGGGGTGCACCTATTCTGATTGTTAATAAGAAATATGGATCAATGAGACTCTACATTTATTATTGAGAACTTAACAAGATCACTAATAAGAAAAAATATCATCTTCCCTCCATTGATGGATTATTTAAAAAACTATGTGGATCTAAATACTTATCCATGATAGATCTTCATTCAAGATATCATCAACTAAGGTCCAAGAAGGAGGATATACCAAAGACGACAATACATACAAGGTATGGACACTAGGAATTTATAGTGATGCCTTTTGGTCTTATTAATTCCTCTAATATCTTCATGGATCTAATGGATATTGTCTTTAGAGACTATCTTGATCAGTTTGAGGTAGTCTTTATAGATGATATTATTATTTATTGGAAGAGAAAGGAAGAACATGAAGATCGCTTGAGAATTATACAGAAGACCCTGATAAAGGATAAGCTTTGTGAAAAATTTACCAAGTGTGAATATTTTCTTAAGAATGTTTCATTTTTTGGTCACATAATATCAAGAGAGTGCATATTTATGGATCCAGAAAAAATATAATTTATTAAAATTTAGCTGAGAACAATAATGGTAACTAAGATATGAATTTTTCTTGGTTTGGATAGAAATTATAGAGGTTTTTTGAAAAAAATCATTATAATATAATATACTCACCAAGTTTACTCGAAAAGGAGTTAAGTTCATGTGTATGAAGGAATATGAAGAGAATTTCAAAAAGATAAAAATAAGGTTAGCTAGTGAAACTCTGCTCAAACTACCTTATAGTGGAGAATGTTTTGTGATCTATAGTGATGCATCCAATAATGGGTTGGGATGTGTTCTCACGAAAAATGATATGGTGATAGCTTATGCCCCGCTATAATTGGAAATCCATGAGAAAAATTTCCTAACTCATGATTTGGAGTTAGTTGTAGTAATATTTGCATTAATGATATAGAGGTTTTATATTTATAATGAAAGGTGTGATTTTTATACTGATCATAAAAGTTTAAATTATACTTTCACATAAAAGGAGATGAATATTCTATAAAGAAGATGGTTGGAGTTGATTAACGACTATGACTTTTCAATACATTACCACCCTAGGAAAGCGAACAAGGTGGTAGATGCTTTAAGTAGAAAGGACTAAGCTAGAATATCCATGATGAGGATCACAAAATATCAAATATTTATGGATTTTATAAGGATGGATCTTGAAATTTTAAAGGAAGGGCAGAAATATTTTCTTTCTCAAATGAATGTTCAAACATCTATTAAAGTGATGATTAAGGAGGCGTAGAAGGACGATATGGAGAGAAAAAAGTATGTGAGAAATGTTCCTGAATTCAACCTTGATTTTGATAGAATAATAATGTTCAAGAACCAGGTTTGTATTCCTCCCATACTAGAATTAAATAAGGATCTATTGGATAAGGCTCATATTTCTTAATTAACTATTCATATAGGAAGCACAAATTTGTGCAGGGACCTGAAAGAGTATTTCTAGTGGGATGGAATGAAAAGAGTGGTTGCTAAATATATCTCTCAATGCATGGTTTTTCAGAAAGTTAAAGTTGAGAGAGGGAAGTCTAAGGTTATGTTAAAACCATTACCCATACTAGAATGCAAGTGGAAAAACATCACTATGGACTTTGTCATCAGACTTCCCAAAACATATAAAGGGAATAATGTTATATGGGTTAAAGTTGTTCAAATTATGAATTCGTAACACATCACTACTATTAGATAGGATTTCTATTTTTATTATATTTCTAGTATAAATGTAAAGAATGTAGAAAGATTGCATGGAGTACCATTTTCCATTATATCTGATCAGGATCCGAGGTTTACCTCAAAGTTCTCGAGAATTTCTCCACTGGCTCTAGATATAGAGTTAAGTTTCAACACTACTTGTCATCCTTAGATATGTGGTTAGTCTGAGAGGAAAATTCAAAATCTTTAAGACATGTTTAGAGCTATCTCTATAGATATAAACAAAATTGGGATCAACACATGTCCTTGGTGGAATTTTCTTACAACAATATCATTCACTCTAGTACTCAAATTGATCATTATGAAGCACTATATAGAAATACGTGCTGAACTAAAACTTTCTTGGATGTAGTTGGGGAAATAAATCTATTAGTACCTAATCTAGTAGATTAAATTGCAGAAAAAGTCAAATTTATTCAACAACACATAAGAATAGCTCATAGTCGACAAAAAATTTATACTGGAAACTGAAGAAAAACCAAGAGTTTGAATTGGATGATAAGGTGTTTCAACAAATATCTCCCTAGAATATAGTAATGAGATTTGGATAGAATGGAATGTTTATCCCTAGGTATATCGATCCTTTTGAAAATATGGATCGTGTTGGGAAGGTAGCCTACTGATTTGCGCTTCCACCAAATCTCTCTCAAGTTTATGATTTATTTTATGTATCTCTCCTAAGAAAGTAAATACATGATCTTTCACATGTACTAAACTCATAAGTTTTACCGCAAGAAAAATATCTTTCTTATGAAGAACAACTGATAGAGATTCTGGATCATAGAGAAAAATTTCTAAGAAACATGACCACTCATTCGGTTAAAGTTTAATGGTGAAACTACCAATTTGAGGAAGCTATGTGGGAACTTGAGTATGTTATGAGGTAGAATTATCCTCATATATTTGTTTATAAATGATAAATTTCAAGGGAGAAATTTAGTTTAAGCAGGGTACAATGTAACACCCTGATGTTTTATGAAATATTTTAATTAATTTTAATTCTTTAATAGCTTTCATTACATGAAATTGTGAGTTTAAACGGACTAAGATATTCCCTTAGAATAAAATTAGCATTTTAACAAAGTTTTTAGGTTATCAGTAATAAATATAACTAACTTACAAAAATTTATGGTGAATTCATTGGCAGCCAATTATTTATAAAAAATATAAATCAATAATATATTTGTAATTTAGTGAATTAATATTAAAAAATTAAATTAATGAAATATATATTTTATATACTTAATAAAATATTGTTTATATCCATCCAATTTATATTTTTGTTATAGGGTGTGAATAAACCCTATTTTATGTAAAAATACTTGTATTTTTCAAAAGGGTAATTTTCTGCTTTAAATGGAAATCCCTTATTAAATTAAGATTTTGACACATTAATAATTTTTAAATGACCACATAAACATGTTATTTTGAAGTAGGATATAAAATTTTACTTTGGATGATTTTTTGATAATTTTCTAATAACTTTCAAGTTTGGATGAATAATAAAAATACACAAAATTTTAATTAAAAACAAATTTTCATCAAAATAATTTATATGGATAAATTATAATATTGAATGGTTTTAAAGTATAAATAGAATATATTTTTATCATTCCATATAATTTATTCTATTATAATTAATTTTACATTTAATTTATATGTAAAAATACTTCAATCTTTTGTAATGTTTTAACTTTTAAAACTTGTTCTCTATTTTCAACAATGGGATTAATTTTAAATTAATTACTAAAATTTATATATATTGAATTATAAAAAATGGATTCCAAATTTTTAATAATTATGTCTCAATTATTTAAATATCTTACTTTTATTTTTTGGCATTATGATTAGTAACTTTGGTAATTTTTATTAATACAGTAAAATAGGTAAATTAGGTAACGAAGGGTAAAAATATTATTAGTAAATTAACCTAACACTTTTCATAATATCACTGGATGATTTTTGTTCGACCTAAATAATATTTGGGTCAAAATGGAATTCTTTGAATCCACTTGGATGAGATTAGGACATTTAATTTATTTTATTTAAAGAAAAGTTAAATATTTCATACTCAAATTTTAATAACTATATCTTTTCTAATGTAATGTTATACATGAGATAAATTCAATTAAAAATACCCATTTGAAATATAATTTTTTATTATTTATCATGATAATTTATTTTTAATTTTTAGGAAATAAATAATTAACTTAAATACTTATACTTCAATGATGCAGAAACTATTTAATTGATGATAAATTGATAAAATATTTATTATTAAAATGATAAAAACCATTAAAAGAACCAAAACGTAAAAAAAATATTATTAGTAGAGTTTATATCCTCCATAAACGTACAAGGTTATAGTTATTGATCATTTGGAGCCTTATTGAAGATATTAGGACACTTATAATATTTTATTTACAAGTGATGTTAAAGTTTCCACATCCATGTTTTAATTAATATAACATTTTAATGTAGGACTTTACAGAATATATATTCTATTATAAGTATTATTATGAAATATATAAGATTTATATTTTTCATATTATTTTATTTTTAATTTTTACTCAATAGATAATCATATTAAATAATTACACAAAATTGTTGTAGTGGTTATTTTTATATGAAAAATATCAAATAAATGTTATTAAAAAATTTAAAAAATATGTAATTTGGGATAATTAATATGTAAATTGAATTTTATATATGACATTTAACTCGTATTAATATAATAAAATATTTTGTTTTAAGTTAACTTGTTATCGTAATATTTATAAAAATCAATGAATTGAATAGTGTCAAAATCGACACAATTGATGGTTTATCAAAATAATGTTTTATTAAATTACTAAAAAATCATAAAACATTATTTAAAAGTATATAATAATTATTATATGGCCTAAAGTTTTTTAATTTATTTATTTATGGTCTAATTGAAATGACATAAGTAAATATTTTACCCTTTTAATATTAAAATATTTGTTACCCTAGTTAAAAATTAAATAGAATAACAAACTATTAATTAAAATTATAAGGTTTAAATTGACCAAAAAAACTTTTATAAAATACATTTTTTGATGATATTATGACCCTATCTCATCTCATATTATAAATTGGTACATTTTAGTGTTTTTTCTATGGGGTTTTATTTTATTATAAATTAATATATTTTCAGATCCCAAAAGTGCCCCTCACATCAATTATAAAAGGAAGCCTCCTCCCTCGCCTCTTAACAATGCATTGAGACTTAAAGATCAGCCATACCCTACACATTACCCTTATCAACTTCCTTAGTTACATTATATAGGTTCAAGTCTTCTTCAAATACCAAATCTAGTTCATTAAGAGGAGATTTAGAGGTAGCATGTCGAAGAAGAGGTAATCTCCTCTACCGATTATTTCAAACTTCTTTCCTCTTTCACTTCCTCTTCATGAGTTATTTAATTATAAAATAATAAATATATAATCACTTATATTCTGATATTTTTTTCTTGTTATTAAGAAACAATCATATTCTACATTCTATCCATCCTATGAAAAATGAAATCAACATGCCTGTGTACGTACGGCTTACCGTCTCCACGCCATGGTGTAACCTGTTTTTCACCACCACCATACTTGGATGGGTATAATGAGGGAAATAAAAAATATATATGATTATTATAACATGATATTGAGTCTGAAATATTATAAAACATCCATTTTAATACTATTCAATAATTATGGGAATGATATCATTGCTCATGTGTACGTACGGTCTACCGTCTCCACGATGCGATGTGATTCATTAAACATGATATTAATTAAAGAATTATTATATAAATGATTGTAATTAATAAATATGATATATATTATAATAATATAATTATTTAAATTATATAACTATAACCTATTAATAGGAACATGAACTTATCTGACAAAACATGCGTAATAAAATAAAGAAGTTAACACTCAATGGACAAATAATAATGTTACTAAAAATAGATGATAATATGATAATATATGATATCATAAAAATTAATATGACTCTTAAATAATTCAATTGAATTATTTAAATCACTATATAGGAGTTTAGGATACATACAAAGGAAATTAGACCTAAGGTAAGGAATAATTTCTCAATCTCATTATTATTCAAGATTGTTTATATATAAGTATTTACTCGGGTATATTTATCATCCACAAACATGTTTCCAAATTATGTATTCCAAAAAAATATTTCTATTCTTATACAATTTTTTGGATTTAAATTCACCCGTTGGTGAATTTTTATTAAATGGTATGAAATGAATCTCTGTTATTTTTTATACGAGGTACTTTTTGACTTTTCCGACAAAATTACAAGGAGAATCATTTTTAACGTATATGGTATAAATGGATTTTTAAATTTACATAAGAACATATTTCAGGAAGCTTCCTTTACACTATCTAAAATTTTATTTTCAAATAATTGTTTTCTTTTAAAATTTCATGACATTTTGAGAAAAGAAAATGTTTTTGATGAAGAAATGATATTTTCTTCAAAATTAATTTCAAGTGTTATATCAAAATTATTTTCATCATAATATGGAATTATTTAATAGGATTATGTTTCAATTACAATATATTTATTGTTCAAATATTTTGATTATTTTTATGGGGGAATGCTATTTATGAAATCCATTTGTTTTACATGGATCATGTTATGGTGGAATGATGTTTAAAGCAACCCATTTTATTCCTTGGGTTATGATGATTGATTTATGTTATTGTGGAACATATAAGAATGATTTAATTATTATATAGGTGGGACATATATATCCCTCAAATTAATTGGGTAAATATTTATATCTCATGAGATAGATATATATGTAATGGGAAATGATCTCAGTTCAGTAGTACAGGGCTGGAATGAAGAGTAAACTTGGTTTAGTAATGGACTTTGTCTGATATGATGGTATTTTAAATGATCCTTGACTAATATGAAATTTTTTTCTATGCTTATGTGTATACAAAAAAAATTATGTCTTATTTTGTGAGTGTTGGTATTACGTTCATTAATTTTTATGAACTTCTATGATTTATCCCATGGCATGATATCATCATAATTCATATGCAGGATAAGATTTTCAAAGATTATGTTCTTATGTCTTATGATTATGATATTATTTATATCTCCCTTGATTACCCTTACTGATAATTTGAGATCACCCTTCCATATGTTTCTTTTCCCCAGGTCCTGAAAAAGGGTACTCAGTAAGATATTTCAAAAGGAGGCCTAATTATGATGAAATAAATGGGATACAGTGAATATGTCTTATGAAAATGTGGTTTATGTTTCCCATTTTCTAAAAAAACTATACCTATATGTTCCTTCCATGGTTTTTTATATTTTTTAATTAATATTCTTCAATTTTGATGTAACATTGATGTATATAAATTTTTGGGTCATTACAGTTGGTATCAAAGTAAATTTATAGTAAATGTTTGGAAACTAGGATGATAAAACCATAGGAAGAACCCTAAGGATAAGAAAAAGTATGGGTTATAATCCCAGTATTTTAGAAATGATTTTGAATGAATTAGGATAAAGCCTAAAGTTTCCTAAACTAAAACTTTATTCTTTATTATATGGTTTTCCCTATTATGATTAGTGTTTTTCATATTATGCTTCTTGGTTTTAGTCAATGGATAGAACCCAAAGGAACCAAATTAATGTTGAATGTGATGGGTAATGCAATGATTTTCCTTCTAACCAACAAAATGTTATGGGAGGTGGAATTAAAAATCTTGTTTCTGTGCTCACACAACTTTCTCAAGATATGAATCATGAAGGACTTCCAAATGAGAAAAGGGGAGAATAATATTCTATTGAGTCCTTCATGATGAATTGTTTACTTTATTTCAATGGGTATTATGATTTATTAGGGACTGAACAGTGGATCAATACCACTAAAAAGATATTTTCAGTTTTCCAATGTTCATAATATGATAAAGGCATCTTAGTAGCCTATAGTTTTGAAGGTGAATCTGATAAATGGTGGAACCTTATCAAGAATTAAAGACAAAGAGATGAAATTGAATCTATAGAATTAAATGAGTTCAATAACTTATTTTTCAATAAGTTCTTTCCATGTATTATTCACACAAATATGGAGAAGGAGCTCCTTGAGCTGAAGAAAAAGGACAATGAATCAGTTTGTACCAATGAATAAAATTTTATAAGACATGAAAGGAATGATTTTGGAATTATTATCCAACCTGAGAGTAAAATAGATCGATTCCTTAGTGGCTTAGAACCAAGTATCCAAAGGGCATTATCCATAAGGTAATTCAATGGATATTAGGAAATTTTTTGATGTGCTCTCATGGTTGAGATGTATATTGAAGTAACCCATCAGTTCTATGAGTTTGATAAGAAGATAAAAATTGATTTCAAGGGATAATATAAATACAACACCAAAAGGAATAATATTTTTCCCTTATTCTCAAAGTGTGGAAAGAAACATGGAGGAAATTGTCTTAAAGGGACTAAAAAATTTTATGTGTGGAAAACATACTCATCAGGAAGTTTAATGCTGAAGTTATGGGAAAAATATGTCTAATGATCTGAATAAAGATAAGGATTCATCGAATTTACCTCCTACACTTCAATGTTACAAGTAAAAGGAAATGTGGAATTATACCAATCAATTCCTTAACCCAAGGGTTATTAATGATGATCAACATTAGCAAACTCTTATGTCCAAATACAAATGAAAGTTACAGAAAATCACTATTAGTGATGTGGAGTACAATAATGAAGTATTGAAAGGTGAACTTACAATCCTCTCTAAAGTATAAAATGATTTATTTGATTCTAGATCTACCCACTCTTTTATTTCTGAAAAACAATTCTAAGGTTATCTCTGTATTAGCTCAACAATTAGATGTTTAGTTAGTTATGATATCCTCTAATGGCACAATGATTTCATCAAAATTTTATAATTCTTATCCAGTTGAAGTATGTAGGAAATTGATTCCTAAAAATATTTTAATCCATACTATAGTTGAATTTTATGTGATTCTTGTCATGTATTAGATTTCTATTTATGGATATCATATCAATTTATAAGGAAGTGAAGTCACATTTCATATTCTAGATCAATCTATGTTCATTTATCGATGGGAGGATTAATATGACATTCTAGTGTAAATTTCATTCATATTATAGGCCTTGATTCCTATAAATGAAGGTTATCTATCTCAAATTTTTGGGGAGAAACTCACCATTAAGAATAAACCTATTGTAAAGGAGTTGTATGATGGATTTTTGGAAGAATTTATAGGTATTCCCCTGAATCGTAAGGTTGATTTTTCAATAAAACTCATACTGGGTGTTGTTCCTATTTCAAATAACCTTATATAATGGACCCAATTGAGTTAAAGTAATATAAGAAACAACTCCAAGAGAATCTTGACAAGGGATTTAGACACCCTAGTATGTCACCTTGAAGTGAACCTGTTCTGTTTGTTAAAAAGAAAGATGTATAAATGAGACTCTTCATTGATTATTGAGAACTTAATAAGATCACTATCATGAAAAAATATTATCTTCCTCGCATTGATGTCATATTTGACCAAATACATGGAGCTCAATACTTTTCCATGATTGATCATCATTCAGGATATCATCAACTAAGGTACAATAAGAAGGATATACCAAATAAGACATTTCATACAAGGTATGGACACTAAGAATTTATAGTGATGCATTTTGGTCTTACTAATTCCCCTGATATCTTCATGGATCTAATGAATAAATTCTTTATAGACTATCTTGATCATTTTGTGGTAGTCTTTATAGATGATATTCTTATCTATTTTAATAGTAAGGAAGAACATTAATATCACTTGATAATTGTATATAAGACCCGGATAAAGTATTGGATTTATGAAAAATTTACCATGTGTGAATTTTGGTTTCATATATTTTTTATTTTTGGGTGAAATAATTTGTAGAGAGGGGATATCTATGGATCCAGCAAAAAACAATTTATTTAAAGTTGGCTAATACCAACAATGATAACTGAGATCTGAATTTTTCTTAGTTTTTCAAGATATTATCAAGGTTTTTTGAAATATTTTTTTTTATTATCTAATCTACTCACCATGTTTAATTAGAAAGAAGTTAAGTTTTTGTGGATGAAGGAATATGAAAAGAATTTCAATGAGCTTTTAATTGGGTTATCTAGTGAAAATATTCTCACACTAACATATAGAAAAGAAAGTTTTGTGATCTAAAATGATGCATCCAAGAATGGTTTGGGATTTTTTCTCATGAAAAATGATATTGTGATAGCTTATGCCCTACAATAATTGAAAATACTTGAGAGAAATTACCCAACTCATGAGTTGGAGTTAGCTACAGTAATCTTTTCCTTAAAGATATAGAGGTTTTATCTTTATGGTTAATGGTGTGAGATTTATACTGATCATAAAAATTTAAATTATATTTTCACCCAAAAGGAGATGAATATTATCTAAAGAAAATGTTTAGAGTTGATTAATGATTGTGAATTCTCAATACATTACCACCCTCGGAAAGCAAACATAGTGGAATATGCTTTAAGTTGAAAGGACCATACTAGCCTATCCGTGATGAGTATCATAAAAGATCCAATATTTATGGATTTGGGAAGGATATATATTGAAATTTCGAAGGGGAGAAATATTTTATTTCTCAAATGAAAGTTCAACAATCTTTAAAAGTGAAGATTTAGGAGGTGCAAAAGGAAGATATGGAGCTAAAAAAGAAGGTGAGAAATGTTTCTGAATCCAACCTTGATTGTGATTGAATAATAAGGTTTAGTAATTGGTTTTGTATTCCTCCCATGCTAGAATTAAAGAAAGAGATATTGGATGAGTCTCATAGTTCATCATTATATATTCATCCTAGAAGTACAAAAATGTTCAGGGACCTAAAAGAGTATTTCTGGTGGGATGGAATAAAAATATAGGTTGATAAATATGCCTCTCGGTGCTTGTTTTTTAGTAAATTTATGGTTGAGAGATAGAAGTATGAGGGGATGTTACAACCATTACCCATACCAGAATGAAAATGGGAAAACATCACTATAGAATTTGTCATCAGACTACCATAAACTTCCAATGGGAACAATGCTATATGGGTTATAGTTTATTTCCTTATGAAGTTGTCACACTTCATTGTTATTAGATAAGATTTATATCTTGATTAGATTTCCAGGATATATGTAAAGGATGTGGTAAGATTTCATGGAGTACCATCTTCCACTATGTTTGATCGGGATCTGAGGTTTACCTCGATGTTCTGGGGAAGTCCTTAGCAGGATCTAGATACAGAGTTAAGTTTCATCACTACTTATCATCCTCAGATAGATGGTCAGTCTGTGAGGAAAATTCAAACTCTGGAAGACATGTGTAGAGCTTTCTCTATGTATTTAAAAGGTATTTGGGATCAACACCTACCATTGGAGGACTTTTCTTACAACAATATCTTTCACTATAGTATTCAAATGGATCCTTATTAATCCCTCTATAGAAACAAGTTCAGAACTCAATCTTTGTGGGATTAAGTTGGGGAAAGAAATCTATTAGGACCTAATCTTGTAGATGAAATGGTAGAAAATGTCAGATCTATTCAAAAACACATAAGATTAGCTCAAAGTCGACAAAAATGTTATGTCGAAAATAGAAGAAAAGACCTAGAGTTTGAAGTGGATGATAAGGTGTTCCAATGAATATCTCCCTAGAAGAGAGTAATGAGATTTGGAAATAAGGGAAAGATGAGCCCTAGGTATATCAGTCCTTTTGAAATTATAGATTGTGTTGGGAAGGTATCCTACTGATTTGTTCTTCCACCAAATCTCCCTCAAGTTCATGATATTTTCTCTCCTAAGAAAGTACATACCCAAACTTTCACATGTACTAAACTCAAAATTTATACTACTGGAGAAAGATATTTCTTATGAAGAATAACCAAAAGAGATTCGAGATTGTAGAGAAAAGGTTCTACGAAACAAGACCACTCATTTGGTTAAATTTTTATGGTTGAACCACCAATTTGGGGAAGCTACGTGGGACCTTGATAATGTGATGAGGTAAAAGTATCATAATCTTTTTGTTGCCAAATAATGAATTTCAAGGGTGAAATTCAGTTTTATTGTTGTAAAATGTAACACTCGAATGTTTTTATGAAATATTTTCTTTAATTTTAATTATTCCATAGATTTCATTACATGAAATCATGAGTTTAAATGAACCATGAGATTACATTAGTATAAAATGACCCTTTTAACCAATTCATTAGGTTATTAGGAATTAATATAACTAACTTATGAAAATATATGGTGAATCCAATGGTAACCAATTATTTATAAAAAAGTATAAATCAATTATATATTTGTATTTTTGTATTCATAAATTGAGTGAATTAATATTATTAAATTAAAGTAATGAAATATATATGTTATATACTTAATAAAATAGTTTTTATATCCATCCAATGTATATTGTTTTCATAGGGTATGAATAAACCCTATTTTATGTATAAAAACCTATATTTTTCAAATGGGTAATTTTATGCCTTTTAATGCAAACCCCCTTTTAAATTAATATTTTGAAACATTAATAATTTTTATATGAAAAAATAAACATTCTATTTTGAAGGGGGATATAAATTTTACTTTGGATGATTTTTTGATAATTTTCTGATAACATTCATGTTTTGATGAATAGTAAAAATGCAATAAATTATAATTGAAAACAACTTTTTCATCAAAATAATTTATACAGTTAAATTAAAATATTGAATGGTTTTAAATTATAAATATATTATATTTTTATCACTAAATATAATTTATGTCATTAGCATTAATTTTACATTTAATTCAAATGTAAACAAATTTCAATATTTTGGATGGGGTTTGATTTTATTATGAATTAATATTTTTTAAGATCCCAAAAGTGCCCCTAACCTCAATTATAAAAGGGAACCTCCGACCTCACCTATAAACATCACATTGAGCCTTTAATATCATCCATACCCTACCCATTACCCTTCTCAACTTCCCTATTCACATTTTATATGTTTAGGTCTTCTTCAAATACCAACTCTAGTGCTTTGAGAGGAGATTTAGAGGGATCGCGTTGGAGAAGAGGCAATATCCTCTACCAATTCATTCAAAATTATTTCTTCTTCTACTTAATCTTTATGAGTTATTTAATTATAAATTAATAAATCTATTATCATGTATATACTAATATGTTTTTGTTATTATTATGAAACTATCATATTTTATCTTCTATCCATCATACAAAAAACGAAATCACCATGTGTGCGTACGTACGGCTTACCATCTTCACGCCATGGTGTAATTTGTTTTTTACCACAACCATACTTGGGTGGGTATAATGATGGAAATAATAAATATATATGATTATTATAACATTATATTGATTCTGTAATATTATAAACCATCCACTTCAATACCATTCAACAATTATGGGAATGATACCGCTGCTCATGCGTACGTATGGCCTACTATCTCCACGATGCCATATGATTCATTCTAAATGATCATCACTAAAGAATTATTATAAAAATGAATTTAATGAATAAATATTCTATATATTATAATAATATCATTCTTTAAATGATATAACTAAAACATAATAATATGAACAAGAACTTCTCTAACAAAACATGCGTAAGGAAATAAAAACTTTAACACCAGATAGACGAGTAATAATGTTAGTAACAAATGGAAGATAATATTATCACATATGATATAATAAAAATGAGTATGATTATGAAATAATTCAATTACATTATTTAAATCATTATACAGTAGGTTTGAATAGATACAAAGGAAATTGGACCTAAGGTAAATGATAATTTTGTAATCTCATTAGTATTCGAGATTGTTTATACATAAGTATTTACATGGGTATATTTCTCATCCATGACCATGTTTCCTAATTATGTATTAAAAAATATTATTTCTATTCATATAAAATTGTTTAAAGTCATATTTATCCATTGGTGAATTATCCTCAATGTTGGATGTTGGTGTCTCTAGCAGGCTCGGAACAAGGCTAGATTTGAGGGGTCTTCCTCCACAGGGTGGTCCATCATTATAAGAACTAGGAGATTATTGATTTATATGGTCAATATTGTTGAAAATTAGGGTGAATCTCCCTCCTTTAGTATCCAACAGACCTGGTCCCCTTCAGCCAATCCTCTTATGGACAGAACGTGAGGACGTTGGATTAAAATGGTTCCACCAAAAAATGGTTTTAAAATAAACAATGATGGATCATGCATCGCGGGATACATTTGAGGTGGCAGAGTGGTTCGCAATATTGGAGGGAGTGTTTTCCTTGCTTTCACGGTGCACTATGGTGATGGCAGTGCTCTTCAGGCGGAGGTGAATGCGGTTCTCACAGCACTAAATCTATGTAAACAGAAGAATATTACTCTATTTTGAAGTGGAAACAGACAGAAAGATTATTCATGATTCCCTATTTGGCAGAGGTTCCACTGCTTAGTCAATTTTAAACATTATCAAAAAATGAAAACATCTCATCAACAATCATCTTCAAGTCACCCACACCTGGAGAGAGGGGAACAAATTTGCGGAATTTCTCTCCTCTCTCGCAGCCCTTGGATCCTCTGTCAATTGTCTTCCCAGTTCAATCTCCCTTAAGCCAGTGGGGGTTAATCTTATTCGAGGGGATGACCTCGGTCTTCATTATTTCAGACCCCCTAACCCAAGTTCCTCTTCTGTTTCAACCACAATATTTATGTACTCTCACCCTTGAATAAATATATAATGATTTATGATTATGTTTAAAGAAACCCATTTTATTCCTTGGGTTATGATGAATGCTTTATGTTATTATAGAACATGTAAGAATGATTTCATTATGAGATGATTGGGACCTATATATCCCTCCAATTCATTGTGTACAGATTTATATCTCATGATATAGGCATGGATGGTACGTGAAATGATCTCAGTTCAGTAGTACATTGATGGAACGAGGAGTGAACTTGGTTCAGTAATGGAATTTGTCTGCTATGATGGTATTATAAATGAGCCTTGACTGATATGAAATGATTTTATATGATTATTTTTATTCCAAAAAAATCATGTCTTATGTTATGACTTTTGGGATTACGTTCATTGATTCTTGTGAACATTTATGATTTATCCCATGGCATGATATCTTGATTTTTCATATGCAGGATAAGATTTTCAAATGTTATGTTCTTATTTCATATGATTATGATACGATTTATATCTCCCATTATTACCCTTACTACGAATTTGAGCTCACCCTTTCATATGTTTCTTTTCCCCAGGTCATGAATAAGGGTGTTAAGTAAGATATGTCAAAAATGTGTCTAGTTATGATGAATAATTGGGAGAAAATGAATATGTCTTATGAACCAGTTGTTTATGTTTCCCAGTTTCAAAAAACATTATACCTATATGGTCATTTCATGTATTTTTTATATTTTTTATTGAGTATTATTCAATTTTAAGTAACATGTATGTTTGTAAATTATGGGTCATTATATTAATTCATTTAATTTATTATTCACAATGGTGAGTATAGATTTTTTGGGAACTTTATTAATTGTTCTTAACCAATGTGAATCATAATTTATTAAAGGATATTGGCTTATAAAAAATCAATTTCATTTTTAACCACTTCATTATTTATTGTATATAGTCTCCATTGAGGTTTCCTAACAATTTTTAGATCACCCTCAAGTGTAATTTATGGCAAACATATTTTAGAACCATGTCTAGTAATATCTACTAAACTATATGTTATAGATTTCATATTTTCTCTCAATAGGATGGCCAATTTTTTCCCTTTATGAGTGAAAAAAATCTAGAAACAATTATTATAATCCTGTATTATTTCATTAAAAACAAATATTTTAAATCTGGTAGTAGCAATTTTAATTCTTGATTTGGTGGATGGATTAAATATGAAATCAAATTTGATTGACTTGACTTAAAGGCCTAATTTTCCAATACAAAAGATAAAATATTAGATTATTTATTATTTTATTAAAAAATAAAATCCATAAAATATATTATATTTTACCTTAGTATTATATGTTTAGATATAATTTTTCATGTTGACCCAAATACATTTTATAGAATTTTTAAATCTCATTTTCTTACCCAATTGAAAAAATCATTTAACAAACCACTTTCTCCAGATGGACTAGATTCATCAAAATTTGAAAGTTTGAAATGTGTTTTCTCTTCATATGGTTATTTAAAAGAATCAAAAAATTAAAGTGGATAATTATTTCTCCAAAATACATTGTTAGTTTAACTTCATCAAAAATTATTATTACCTTTTCTATTTTCCGAAATGGTATTTTCTATATGATGGCTGACTGAGTTGCTATCCAATGTTTATCTGTGTTGGGTATATGATAGTCAACAGGGAGGATAAAATTATAAACTCTAACTAAGAAAAATTTAGCAACTATATATGCAAATTTAGTGGATCTATTAGCAAGTTAGACAACTACTATTCATGGTTTGAGATCCCCCATATATAAAGAAGAAAATATAGAATAAGGAATGAAATTTATAGAATATATTAAGTCACACAAGGCTTCTATAAAATAAAATGAACAAATTGATCAATTAATATAAAATTTCATTGGATCTTAACATTTTTTAGGATGTTATGGTGTAATAAATGTTTAGATGTTACTTCCTATAATCAATATCACATTCCTTTAAAGTATTCTATTCTTGGTATAAAAGTGATCTAGCATGTTTTATAATATATTTAATGAATTCACGAAAAGTTATGTTTATTTCAACCTCTATGAAGATATATTTTTATTTATAAATTATATTTTAATATATCATTATTGAGGGAAAAAGTAAGTAGACCATTTTCTTCTTTCTCTAAAATAATTTCTTGTTTGTTTCCTTGATTTTATCTCAATATTTCAAAAAAATACATATTACTCAATATATGGATTGGGTTATTATAAATTTTATGGTGAATTTCATTTCCACACCTAGTTTTTATAACACACAAATAACTCTTTGGATAGGGAATGGGTTTTTCATACAGTTTCCAAAAAAATTACTCATCATTCCTGTAAGTATTCTTAATTTATATATCAATTTTGTCTTATCACTCTTAATTTATAAAATGGGTCAATATTTTTGGTTCAATATTTTTTATTGGGATCTTTTTTACGGTCTCCCATAAAATTTATATTTCTTAAATAGCGGTTTTTGATAAATTTTTTGATTATATCCTTATTTTAATGGTTTTTTTAAGGGTGGTTGTTGTTGATATTGGTGTCGAAATGGAGTTTTATCTATATTTTTTTATTCTTGAATCTATATTAAGATTTGGAATTGTTTATCTATCCCTATTTTATTATAGGTTATTTAAATTTCATTTTTTAAATGGTAGCGGCATAACTTTCACTATATTATAATTCAATGCACATATCATTGCAATGATTTTGAGAATTAAAAAAGGCTAAATAGATTCATTGGTGTGAGATGGTCATTTGATTTCATAAGTGAAATTTTTCTAACCTATTTGGTTAGTTATTAAATATTATATTCAAGTAATATGGATATAGTATATCTTCCCTCATGCACTTCTCTTTTCCCAATACCTATTATACCGAATAGTTGAGAATTTTGAGTTATCTTCTAAATCAATACATTGGATTCAGATGGTGATTTTTTTATAAAATATCCTACAATTTAAGACTTTATTAAATTATTATCACTATGAAACAGTCATTAATTTAATAAAATGAAAATTTGATGCTCTTATATAGATTTATGTGAGTATATTACAAATAAATTCTTGAATCACACCCATTAATCATACTGAATTTCTTATAATTTTTGTATTATTACATAAATTTCATTTCTTAAGAAAGTTATTCTTTAGTTTGTGAACAATATTTGAATAAATACTTATTTATTCACCCTATTTATTGAATTCTCGTTATTTAATGATGAATAAAAATTCCATTGATAATCCATTCAGATATAAGGGTAATGTTATCCACTTAACTTGATGATCAACCAATCCTTATAAATTTTATATTTCACATGCCATGAATAATTCTTTAATGTGATTGTTTGGGTATTCTCTTAAAATACTATGAAACTTTAGAAAAAGTTGAATCAATATTGTTTTGAGTTCAAAATCAATTTTTAAATTTGCAATAACAATTTTATTATTTTTATTTATAAAATAAAATACATAAAATACTCATATGGATTCTGGAGGGTTTGCTTCTATTATTTCATAAAAGGAATCATACAAATCATTTTAAGTCTCACTTAATTTAGTAAATGAAACATTCTCAAAGTTTCATTATAGGATATAAAATTTTCTCAAGACTATATATTTATAGATTAAATTTCATTCTACTTGTGGATAAAAGATTTATAGTTTTTCAATGTTATATTTGGTCGTTCAAATTAAGGGTTATAAATTTTTCACTACCTCCCCATAAATGACAAAAACAATTTGATATATACTCTCACATTTTATGTAAAAACAAATTTAAACATAAGGTTATAATAAAATATAATAGGGACCAAAGGATTTATCCAAAAAAGAGTAAAAATTCATGCTATAATAATTTGTAAAAATTGGGTTTGTTGTATTTTAATTTGGGAGAACTAAAAAATAAATTTAAGCAAGTTTTGTTTCTTAAGATAATGATTACTGGTTATATCAAGGGTTTAATCACCTACTAAAATTATATTCCAATCTCAATATGATTAACTCTTCTTCTTATTAACCGATCAGTGAATGGATTCAAAATTTCTTATCCTTCGTAATAAGTTGAGAGTGAATGTGATTAGTGATAAAACAATGATAACTATTTGATTATTCCTCCATTCTATGTGTGTGTGAAGTATTATAAAATAACTAATAAATTTAAAAAAAAATTATCCTGTGATTACTCAAGAAAATTCTAATCGAGATAAGGTACTCCCAATAAATACAATAATTATTCAATTTCTTCCACAAACCATTCATAAATTGCTAGATACTTCACCATAGAACATGCACATTCCATCATATATAATAAGGTTATGTCAAGGGAGAGATATGATCACCAACCCAAGTTTCAAAAAATTCACATAAATAATAAACTAAATACAATCACATTCAAAATAATAAAATTCTACAGAAACCATGATCAAATAATAGAAGAAGAATTGTAGTTAAAGAATTTCAGACTCAAGCATTACAAAAGGTTCCTCCTTACCAATGTCCTAATCATTAATGTTTTTTGTAAAACCCTGGCATGGATCACTCTAAAATGTTACCTGATCAGATTTCCACATAACCTCAAGAACGCCTCCTCATATTCCAGAGGATACTAACTAGAAATAGGATTCTATAGAGGTATTGTGGGGAGAATATACCCCCTATATCAGAGTGAAAATCATAAAAGAAAAAACAAAATAATTGAGTATACATGAAATATAAATAAATAAGATCATGCTATAACAAAATGGAATGTAACAAAAAAACTCAAATGATTATGTTTATATAAAATTTAAGGAAATGAGGCCCTATAAATACCTTATCCTAGTCTCCATACTATCAAACCTATCCTGATCGGTCAAGAAAAAATGGACATTAGTCTAACCGAAACCCACATACAAGTGAAGGTGGATTGGGAAACCCAGTGAAGTGGTGGCCCAAGAAGTGTTCAAGTACATAACATATTTTTTCACCACTAATTTTTTCTTGTACATAACCTATAATGAATTTATATTTGTATATGAAATGATTAGTTAAAATAAATAAATAAATTGAGGGAAATAAATAATAAATAGACCATTTTTGATCCTCATGTCTAGGACCTCGATCGGCCATACCATCTTCAGCTAATGTCGTGATGTCTCTGAGTATGTCAGGATATAACTCTAACTATATAGATTCTGTATTGTAGGTTGTACCCATGAATCCTTACTACTCTATCTCAAATGACCAAGAACCTCATTATAATTGTCACAATATCTAGATCCTAATCATCCAAGGATTGTCTCTTAACTCCATATATAATTAAGATCTCAAAGGTGATTCTCGAGATTCATGGGTAGTCATAGAATCATAAACATTTACATGTCACTATTCTAAAAATCCAAATCATATACATCCTAGAAATCCCAATCAAGATCATGTACTATCACTTGGATTTATTAGACAGATCCTAGAGTGATCTAGGAATCTCATAAAATAACAATGATCATAATCCCCAAGAATGAATGGTTGGATCCTAAACATGTTAGAAATACTACTGACCTGTGATGCCTAGGTAGTCCCATACCATCTCAAGGATGAATCCCATAATCATGGGAATTCTTCATGTGACTCAACATCCAGATCCCAAGATACACATCGGTAATCCACAATAAAATCATCACATCCTAATGGTATCATATAGTTATACATGAGGCTCAAAATTTAAGTACCATGAATCACATCTGGGCATCCGAAAATTAACCATCATATCATATAAGGCTCATAAGCCAAATACTATGATGTACATTTGCACATCCAAAAATGCATCAAAATAAATAAATTGAAGCATAAATGAAATCCTAGGGTCGAATGAATGCCTAAACCCATAACCATAGTTCATATCCCCATTGGATTACATTTTTTATATGATTTTTATTGTTACACCTGCTACCATTTCTACCCATTCACAGACACACCCTCTCAGGGTCATCCTATCTTAGGGGTACCAACTAGGGTCCCCTTAGACACTATCTATGTAAAGTAATCCTTCTTAGGATCCATATTCAATAATATTCTGTATGTTCAACACCCAATGCTCATAAGGAATCCATCCCTCAGTATCTTCAAAATAAATTTACAACCTCACGGGCCTTAGGGATATGCCACACTAGCAATAGTCTCAAGCGTTGGCTCAAGTCCAATCTCTATATCCATGGCCACTCTAGGTTGGTCCACTAACCCAATCCATCTCAAATCTACCTTTGGTCAGTCCAACTAGGTATAACACATCTTAAGGGTCCTCACCAATATTATTATGTCTATCCATGTCAATTCACCTCACTTCACCTATTGGTGGTGTCCATGTATTTAGGTATCCTCTCTATCCATGCCCCGTCCATTAGTAGTCAAGGAATCAAGAGAATAGGCAAGGTCCCTAGTGGCCTTATCAATTTAGTCACTTTGTTAGAAGCATTTTATCTAGGTTATAATATTTAAATTAAATCATCATTTAAATTAAAATAACCAAACAATTTAAATTAAACAATCCATTTTAACTAAATAGGTCAACACCCTCGGTGGAAGGACTACACATCACAAACATCATAAATGTGAAGTAATGTAACATCCCCAAATGATAGAGGGTTAAATGACTAAATGATATGAATCATGTCAACAAGGTGAACCTTCCTTTTCGGGAGCCTACCTGGTTAGAACTCCAAAGTTAAGCGTGCTTGGCCTGGAGTAGTGATCAGGATGGGTGACCTTTTGGGAAGTTTCTCAGGGTGTGTGTGAGTGAGGAAAAAGCACACTAGAAAGGAGAAGTGTTGGCCTGTGGGGACTATCATTAGTCAGATGACCCATTCAGGCATGTGGGTGGACCCTGGGGTGGGCCCCACGTGTCTGCGGGGCAACTGGGGGTACCTGGTGGGCCAGGACCCGACGACTATGTTAAGGCGGGGTGTTTGTGTTGTCATCGGGACCTAGTTGTCACATTTGGTATCAGAGGAGGAACCCAGCCTTAAGTGCGGTGCACTTTCTGGGTTGAGATGTTGGGCCCACAACGAGGGTGTTGTGCTCTAAAGGGGGGTGATTGAAACATCCCCAAATGATAAAAGGTTAAATGACTAAATGATATGACTCATGTCAACATGGTGCACCTTCTTTTCGGGAGCCTACCTGGTTAAAACTCCACAGTTAAGCGTGCTTTTCCTGGAGTAGTGATCAGGATGGGTGACCTTCTGGAATGTTTCCTAAGGTGTGTGTGATTGAGGAAAAAGCACACTGGAAAGGACAAATGTTGGCATGTGGGGACTGTCATTAGTCAGATGACCCATTCAGGCATGTGGGTGGACCCTGGGGTGGGCCCCATGTGTCTGTGGGGCAACTGGGGGTACCTGGTGGGCTGGGACCTGATGGCTATGTTAAGGCGGGGTGTATGTGTTATCACCGGGACCCAGTTTTTACAAGTAATAATTCCATAGGGTCAGTATACAAACCACCTAATTCATCTTGAATTTTTCCAATTTATTCTCCAAATGCCTACAAATATTTCCCAAACATATCCAGTCTCAGCCATATCCAATCGATCTAATCTCTATGAACCAAGATCCTAACTCATGCCACATGTACCAAAATAATTGTTTTAAACCATTATACATAATCAACCAATTTATTTTAAAAGGTAATAAATCCTAAAAATGTCATTGACATCTAGAAATCATTAATACTATTCACCAAGGTTCTAACCATCTCTAATACACCGTTAAACCTACACCATTCCAAATTTCCAATACACGCTACTATTTAGATCAGAAATTTTACTTAATTATAAGTAAAACCATTATAAACTTAATGGTGTGGTGTACCATTTATGAAATAATGAGAAGTTATAATCGGACGTTTTCTCATGACATCTCTTTATTAGGATGAACCAAAACTCAATGATAAACTTAAGTTACCCGAGCACAATATACATAAATATTACATAATTTTAGATAAATATTCAATACATTTCACCATAAAACATGTTTTAGGACCGTAAAGGTTTATTTTTGTTGGATAATAGACATATAAACACCTTATTTAAGTACAATATTCATCAAATAAATTATATTTACTTACAAAAGGTACCCCTCTATACTCATCCCACTTAGAACCATCCATTAAAACCTATGGAATGAAAACATAATTAAGGGTGATCATAGATGCTTAGTAAGGGTAAACATGGGACATATCAATAATTAGAGTTTAATTTGATCATAAGGGTATGATAACATAATCAAGTGAATGTTCTCAACATAAATTCAAATTCCTAGAAAATATTATAACATAAACTAAAAAATAATGTCATATTTATAAGAATGGTCAATAAGGGTGTCCAAGTAGTAATCAATATCCAAGAGTGGAAACATAGTTATCTGTCATAATAAGAATATAAAATCATATTCTTATGAACTTATCTAGTTTAAATCATGTACATGTATAATATTATGAGAAAATAGAGAATGAAATTATATTCCATAATCAAAATTTGAACAATGCTATTCACTATCCTTTCAATACACAATCTTGTGAGCATAGCTAGATAGAAATCAAACTCAAACATCAAAATGTGAAAAAATATATTTGTTATCATGTCCACACTTTTCATAATCAACTCATTAGATATCAATATCACATTATCCAATGAACTTGAGGGATATAATGTTCCCAACCATCACATAATCACAATCAGTTCCTATAAATTCCAAAATATCATAAAACATTTATCATATCATCATTATAAAACCCATGGAAAATAAATGTGTGTCATAAACATATCATCATCATAATCATAGACCATATAGATAAAAACAAGAAGGATAGTATCATTAGATCATATCCCCAGTAAATCATAATTAATATCAATGGATTTCATCATAGATGAAAATTTCATTAAAAGTTCATTGGAATATTTATGAAAAAAATACCCTTTTCATTTTGAAATCAATTATATTATATCAAAATATTAACGAAATATCAAGGAAAAAATTTCTATTTGAAAATAACCATGTGACATTTTAAAGTAAAATTAAAAGAATTGATTGTTCATGAAAATGGTAAATTCCATTCAGGAAGAGTATGTTAAAACAAATATTCCTTTCATATTTTCAGTAAAAAGTAAAAAGTACCTTGTTTAGGAAGCGACAAGAGGATTCATTTGAAAAAAAATTATAAAAATACAAAAACTGGAAAAAATTAATTTAAAAAATCAAAGGAAAATAGTAAAAACCTTCTTGAAATAATTTTAAAGAGAATACAGAAATGAAATAAAAATACTCCTGACCAAAGAGTTAATAAAGACAGTTTTTTTTAAAAAATCTAGATCATTTTAATTATAAAAGAGAGAAAAGTGGTAATATTAATTTAGAATTGATGAATAAATACAGGATAATTAAAATTAATTGTTTCTATTAGATAAATATATTATAATTTTATTAAATTGAAATTAATGCATAAACAATCTTGATTAAAATTCTATTGAAACATATATCCCTTTCCACTTTGGTAACTTTTGAATTAATAGTCCCGTGAAAGATAAAATTCATTTAAAAATATAAAATATCATGAAAATGTGAATATTTATGATATAATATGTAAAATTATATTTTATATATTCTTAATAAAATAATATAGGTTCATAACATAACATATGTCCCAAAAAAAAGACATTTTGAGATGATAATCCCTTACCATTTTGGTAATATCATAATTACAACATCATGAAAGAGAAAAAATTATATAGATTTTTTAATCCACATAATATTCATAAAAATAATAATAAAATACATTAATGGGTGTTATATACACCACACATAGTATAAAAGTGGTGAATATGTCATATGTCTCATAGAAATAAGAGTGAGACAAGAAACCCTTACCTCAAGTATGACATGCTTCATAAGTTCTCTAAAATCCTATATAATAAATTCATGTTTTATAAAATTATGTAATATAAATATTTAAATACTTATAATATCATATATGATAAAATTATAATATTTAAACAACCATTTATTAATGACTCCTTATTAAACTCATTATTTGTAGGTGTAAAATGTTTCGTTTCTCATGAAAGTTTCCGTTTGGTAGTTTTCATCCTTGTAATTTGATCATGGATGCATCATATCAATATTGTTAATAATGTTATTAATAATATAAATATTCATTATATTAATTTTTATAATAATCCATACAATGTATAGATATAAAAATGTTTTACACTATCCATGGAGATGGTAGGACATGTGTACGCATAGATATATTGTAAGATGTACGTACACATGAATGGTATTTTCATTTTATATGGAATGGAAAGGAGGAGGGTAATGGTTATTAAATATTCATAATAAATAATATGAAAATTTAATATAATTAATTCGTTATTTTAAAATTAATACTATATATTTATAGGAGGTGAGGAAAAAATAAAATTTAAATTACTATGTTCAAAGTCATACCTCTCTGTTGAGAAACCTCTTTATCTTAAAATGTAATCCTTGAAAGGATGGTCTTTTGGAAATAAAAAAAGATCTAACATGTAGGTAATAAATACAAGAAGATATTATATTAGGTATTAGTTGATATATAATACTCATCGGATTTTTTGAAGAGAGGATAGGTGGTGTCCTTTTATAAGGGAGGGAAGGGGTATGTTTGGAATTACATAAAATATTAATTAATATATATATATCATAATCAAGTAATGTGGAACCAAGGAACCCAAAATTATAATATAAGATGTTATAGGTTCCAAATAAACACAAATAATCATATTTGTAAATGTTTTGGATAAATTTTAAGCCTTTTATTTTATTAAACCCACTTTAAACCCATTTTAACCCTAATAGTGGTAACTTATCTTTTTTACAATGATAACATAATTATATGACCAAAAATAAAATATGAAGTATAAATAAATTTTTATATGATTAAATTTAAATTTTAATCCATTTTATCATATTTAATTTATATAGGCTTTAGATATTTCTCTTAATATAAGACCAAAAAACACATGAAGAACAATTTTTAGGAAAATACAAAATTTAAGCATAAAAATAATTTTACCTTAAAATAAAGTAATAAATTGGTTTGAATGAATTTTTTTGGTTATATAATAAAAAATTATGGTTTTTAGACTTTTTTATAATGAAAAAAATAAATATAATCTTAAAAACATTCAACTAAATGCGAAGATCCAAAAATGGAATTTAAATTGAATAAAAAATAACTTATCTTCAGAAAATTAAATATAGGGTTCCCAAATTCAAAATAATTATGTGAAATAAAATATTTTACTTATTGAGAATAAATTTGGTTAAAAACTCATAAAATAGGATGAATTCATGTGTTAGATATATTTTAATGTTTTACACTATGGTTTTAACCAAATTTTACATCTTTTAATGAGGTGATAAGTATTTACAATGGTTAATATTTGTAATGAACAAATATATATTCTACCTTATTAAATTATATTAATTGATATAATTTAAAATATTTAATCTATTTTATCAAATTCAATTCACAAAAGTGGATGAATTTAATTTAAAATTAAACCTGTAAAACACCATAAAAAGTTGTTTCTAAATAAAATGGTTGCTTAGGAATAAAAAGGTTTTACATTAAAATAAAGCCTAAAATTGATTCCAATTACATTGATTGTATTATTCATACAAAATTTAACATTTTGAATGCTTGAAATTAAATGATAGATTTCAATAAAAATAAATATTTTTCCCCATTCACTGTAAAATCAAACTTTTTAGAGAAATCTCAAAATGTCATCCTAAGATAATTTTGTATGATGGTTTCAAAAATTGTGTTCATTTTATAAAAATAAAATTTAAAAATATTTATAAATTAATTATATTATTTTCTTACAAAAAACAATAAAAACTATTTTTGAATAAATGTATTTTTGAATAATAAAATTTTTATACTAAAAATTTAATGATTATTTCCAAATCATTCATCAATATAATTTTATTATGTTGAAAAATAATATATATATATATATACATATATATATCACAATGTTGTATCTCATATTAAAACCTATCAATCCAACTGCTAGATTATAGTGGTCACATTTACATAATAATATTTTTATTATATATCCCAATTCGCTTGAAGCATAGTATTTCATTTAATGAATCTATTAATCTTATTATTAGTTTAAAATAAATTTCATGGTTGTTTCAAAAATGACTGATTACACCATGTTTTGATGGAACTAGAATTAAAAATGAGATTGGAAGAAGCATAAATCAAGATGAGGGAAAGAGCAAGTGAGAAGATATCACCAAAGGGAGAGCCATGAATCACTACAAAAACACCATGAAATCCATCATATACCAGGAGATAAATAAAGAGGGGGGAGTCAACTAGTATTCAACAAAATAATGAGAGAGTAGTGGCTACCCCCTCAAAAATATTGGTGGTGTGGGTGGATATTTTTTCCCAAAAATACCCCCACTAGCTATTTGGGATTGGTCCACCAACAAGTCAATGATACTGTCAAGATATCTAGCTGATAGCTAGTAGCTTCGGCCTATAGAAATCATACATATAAACCACTCTAGGCTACCACCTTTTCTTTAAAAACCCTCTGAGATACCTCTTAAACCCCATTCCACATCCAAAATAACCCCTTTTAGAGATCCCAACCAACAGAATTCGAATCTGAATATTGATTCAAAATTAGAACCCTCCACTAATTAAAAAATTCATGTTCTGTCAAGAATTTTCAACCAATATGGATGTGGGGTATTACAATATCCCCATCATAGAACTTCAAATCCTTGATAAGTCTTCTTGAGAATCCCATCATTGGTCCCAACCTACTCAGTTCTTGAATTAATAACCAAATGGCTACATTCTTTCCTTGAGGGTGCAGCATGTATCTAAAGCACAACTTCAACATAAGTCACTCAACCCACTAGAATAATACCCTTCACTTGGACTCATCACTGAACATTGGGACAATACTCAATTGAGCTCATCTATCTTGAGACACCCTCATGCCTTCATCTATTTGATCACCTATCCTATGGTTCTCTCCACCATATGATTTTTGGGTATAATGGATTATTTCATTATTTGATGCCTTCCACCATAGACATTTCTTATTGAAACACTCATGTTACATTCTAACGATGTGATCAATGTGGTCTAGTAATACCGCACCAAAATGTAAATTAAATCATCAGTCCAACACTGGTACTAACATTCACTTCCCACTTTTCAAGTCAATATGGATGTGTCTCCACCATCAAATAATAACATGAGCACCCAAAAAAATCCTCAAAATTTCTATCAAACTCTCGTAACATATCAATTATATCTAGAATGATTTTCTCAATATGGTTCCGAACCAGCCACATCTAATTTATCATAAAATGAATGGATGAACCTCCAATGGCTAACTCATCTAAAAAATTCTGGGTTATACTAGTCGATACTTTATGAAAACAGTAGATTTTGATTCCTCTACTCTTGGAGGTATCACATGATAAGTTGAACACACAAATGGAAGTCCAAAATTGACTTCTGATGTGAACCATGACTAGATGACTAATCAACCAAAATAAGGTTTCATTCTCTACCATACCATGACCACTAATGCACACCCAATTTGATCACATTCGGGCTATGTAAAACCCTCTTAATCATGACACTAATTCTTAGAACCCAACCAATATTAAATCTGAACCCTTCTCTATAATTCTCCAATTAATCCATATCAACATGGATCTATTTACTCAGTGATATCCCAATTCCCAAAAAAAATATAACAACCAATCTCATTCACCCACAACCCTTAAAAAAGAGGTTCATGTTACCTGTGATAGAACTCACACTCCCCACCATAGGAGTAACCATATTACCACATCACCATATCAAATTCTTAACCATCATGACCCACACCCCATACATCACTAAACATATATTCTAGAATGGTCACACCCCCTCACAAAGGAGTGATAATATAAACCATCACCTTACAACTTGTTCCTAGATCATGGGTATATAATCCATAAAAACCTCTAAAAATATAATTCATAAGGAGGGTGGGACCCTCAAACAACTCTACAACTCATCCTCAATAGGTTTGACCTTCACACATGTGTTCCTATCTTCCATATCCACACTCATCTACTTTTAACTTCTAGAATTATTCCTCCCTAGTGTTCCATGTCAAGTCCCACCCTTATGTCAACAATCCCATAAACCCATTAAATTTTAAATATATCCACTAACACATTGGTACATTCCAAATTATCATCCAAAACCCTAAGCAATCAAGTCTACAATAATCTCATTGATTCTCTTTAGCCCTCAGTTCACACACAGTCATTGTTGATTTCAATTTCAATAAGTCCCAAGTGTAAATATAATTTTTTACCTCAATCTCACTAAATAATTAACTAACATAAATTACAACACTTACCAACCATCAGAACCCAACTCACACTCTCATGAGTTCCATTCCATCAAAACTAGGTTGATGTGCTACAACCACTGGCTATGCTCCATATCTTATTAGACATCAAGAAAACCATATGCTTATCCACCTCCTAGCACTATCCCAAATCAAAAACTTATACATGTTCTCTCACCATTCTTACAAGTTATTCCATTATCAATAGGTTTAAGCACCCAAATAGTCATGCCCTTTTAAATTTAGTCTTGATACTATGGTACTCTAAGTGAACCATATCCCAATGATCATTCACTAAAGGTTACACTATTTTAAAATACCATATAACAATCATGCCTCTTCCAAAAACATTATTTCACCTCACATACAACAATCTAGAACAAAATCACATACCCATGATTTTTCTTCTAAATGGAATAAAAGCCTTGGATAATTATTCTCAATCATTTCCCCCAATTTAACAAGTCACTAACTCACCATTGTATGACTTGAATCTAAGAGTTAATAGGACTCCCACATGTCCCAAATTCCAAACTTGTAGAAGTTCACAACTCATAGGGAATCTTCAATGATATATTCTTAATATCCCCTTAAAACACTTGTGGAAAACCACCCACTCATGTGTCTTATACAAAATAGGACATCAAGAATTCCCAAAATACCCACACTAGGGTCCAAAAATAGTGAGATCATCATAGATGATCTGTATCTATGGAAAACAAGATAATTTATTCAGTTAATTATAATTTCATTCCAATATATATGGGAAAGTTCCATATAGGTTATTATTGACACTTTAAATAACTTAATGCAAGAAAAGAACACCAATTAGGGGTTTCCCACTTAGGCATCAGGTGCCTGAGCATCTTACTAGGATCACTCTATGCCCCATGCACTGAGCGACTATGCCGTCATTATCAACAAGCATCTCACTATAGATCTGCATGACTAAAAATCAAAATTTGATATATATATATATATATATATATATATACATAGTGGTCCAACTAAGTATAATTGCAGCAAGAACATATATGATGAAGCACCATATGATATGTTATTAAAACTCTAAATAGGTAAACCTCAGTCAATGTAAAAAATCACATTGTTTGGACCCCATATGTCATGTAAATCCTATATATCAAATCATTATGCATGAATATACTCCCTTTTCACATACCATTGAAATCCCTAATCCAATATAAATCAAAATTATTTAAACTAAATATGAATCACTCAAGGTGAAATCATATATAAAACCATAACACTGAATATCAGGAAAACCAATTCAAAGCCCATGGAAACGTATACATCCTACCAGAATATGTTATCATGATGCACCAGTATGATATCCATCACAGTATCTAACAAATCCCTATTTCACTTATCTACTACATACCAAATAGTAATACAAAATAAAATCTTAGATACCACTTTGAAATTCCATGACTAAACCCACTATGAATAGTAAAAAGACCTGACCGCCATGTGACCATAGGCACATGTCCCCATACACCAGAGGTTACCAAACAGTAGAAAGGGTATATAGAGGTATCATGGGGCGACTATATCCCCTGTATTAGATTGTCCAATCCTAAAATAAATAATTATTAATAGAGTAGATAATAAACCAAATGAAATAAGTGCATGATATTACAAAATGAAATACATCACATAAAACTAGGATGGTTATGATCACATAAAACCAGTGACATTGAGGCTCCATAAATACATCATATCAGTTTCATGACCATAAAATCAATCATTATCAATTATACACTACCTGGACCTAGCCCAACCTGAACCTACAACCATGTGAAAATTTCTTGGGAATCCTAGTGTAGTGGTATCCCAAGTAGGGTGTGAGTACATAACTTACTAGGGAACTACCAATGTGGTACTATAAAAAACCAAAAATTAAGTGATATGTGCATGTAAAATGATTAGATGAAATCAATAAATAAACTATAGGAAATAAATAATAAATAAACCATCTTTGATATTCAGTTCCAAGACCTAGATCAACCATAACTGCATCGGCTAGTGTCAGTGTGTCTCTGAGTATGTAACGATATCATACCAACCATATAAATACTAGATCCATGTGGTGTAACACAAGTATCCCTACTAATTAGGCTCAAATGACTAAAAATATAATCATAAACGGCTTAATATCCAGATCCCATACATCCTAGCATCTCTCCAAACTCCGTATATAATGAATGGAATTTAGGTGATTCCCAAGAATCCTTGGAAATCATAGAATAAACAATATATACATGTCATGATGCAAAATGGATGGATATTAAACCTTCTGGTAATCCCTATCAGGATCACATATTTTCATTAGGATAAATAGGATAGATATTATGAGTGATATTGGCATCTCGTCATAATAATAATGATAAAAATCACTCATCCTAATAGCTAGATCATATACATGTCAATAAGTCTAGGGTCCCATGACATCTTGGTAGTCACATACAGACCCAAGGTTGAATCCCAATGTCATGAGAATTATTCACATTGCTCAACAGTTGGATCCCCAAATACGCACTAAGAAACCATGAAGAGGTCTTCATGTCTAAGTTATATAATACAATATTAAAATATAGTTAAAATTAAAGTACAATAAATAACATCTAGGAATCTTCCATTTCACTATCACATCATATAAGGATCATAATCTAGATCTCAAGTAGTATGTCGAGGAATCCCTAATTACATCAAAATGAATGAATGGAAGCATAAATTAATTCCTAGGGTTGTCCAAATTCCTAAAATCATAACCACTATTCATATCCCCATGGGATTACATGTTAATTACAGGTTATAAGGTGATAGCTGCTACCATCTCAACCCAAGCCCAAACACACCCACTAATTGACAATCTATCCTATTGGTGTCTACTAGGGTCTCCTTAGTCACTATGTAAGTAGTGGATTCCTTTGTATGATCCTCATTCACCAATAGTATCTAGGGTCAACACCTGATGCTTGAGGGTAATATCATCCCTCGGTATCATTAAAATATTCCTACTACCTCATGGGAATCAGGGGTATGCCACACTGGATATCGTCTTAAGGGATAGATCAAGAACCATCTATGTATCTTGGGAAACTATAGGCCTATCCACTCACCCAAAACATATCTAATTATCCTCAGGTATTTTCACCTAGGCCCAATGCATCTTAAGGGTCCTCACCAAAACCTATTAAGGTTATCCATATCAATTCTCATCACACCCCATATTGGAGGTGTCAACATATCCAAGTATCTTCTTAGTACCAGCCTTGAAAATTAGTGACCAAGGCTTCAAACCATGGATTAAGGTCCCTTGTGGCCTTGACACATCACTCACTTTATTACAATAATTTTACATAGGTCAAACAATTTAAATTAAAGCATCATTTAATTTAAAATAACCAAACAATTTAAATTAAAAAAATTCATTTTAACTAAACAGGTTAGTTCCCTTGGTGACAAGACCACGCATCACACGCATCATAAAACAGAAGCAATAATTCCATAGGGAATTTACATAGACCACCTACCTCATCTAGAATCATTTCAATTTATTTTCCAATGGTTAATAGCTACATCCAAAGATCGTATAACAATGAACATGTCTAACCATGCTCATATCAATTTCCCAAGATTCTAACTAAATCCAAAAGATAGAAATGAATCTAATATAACATTTATACATAATTAACTAATTTAATTTAAAATTTCCATAAATAATCCAAACGTCACTGATATCCAAAAATCACTGAAACTCCATATAACAGGGATTTATCCGCCCTTGAAACACACCCAAACCTATACCAAGACAAATACACAATACACATGACTATTTTTATCACTAATTTAACATTATTATAAGAAAAATACATAGAAAAATCTATGGAATTATATACCTTTACCAAAATGGTGAGATGGTATGAGAAGAAATTCTCTTGGGATGTCACTTTGATTGGTAGAACCAAAGACCCATCAGAAATGACATATCCCATCATGCTCTAGTGGAATAATATTTTAAACCCAAAGGGGGGTAATTAGAAATAAAAATGAGTGAAAGGAGGAGATAATTATAGATCATAGGCGGGAGATTCTTCCCATAAATTACTATGAAAACACCATGAAATCCATCCCAGATCATGGTATAAATAAGGAGATAGGGGGATGATCTGGATCCTATGAATTGAAATAGCGGGATAGGAGGGGATTCCACCCACTTAAACATAATGGGTGGGGAAGTTTTCAAAAAATACCATTTTTCCTAGTCGGTGGCTACATGATGTATCCACCCTATAGTCTAACTACCTCAGGATACCTCTTTTCCTTCCAAAACCCTCAAGGATACCTCTCAATCCCTATTCTATATCCAAAATTCCACTTTCGATGCTTCCTAACCTTATGAATTCAATTATGAATCTTGATTCAAATTTTGGCCCCTCATCTAATACAAAAGTTTAAATTCCTTTTGTAATTTTAACCCATACAAATGTGGGGTATTAAAAAATTGAATCCCCACTTTTTCCTCAATCCATAATTTAAATTGTATATCCCATTCCTTCATGATTTTAGTCAAACATTTTGAGATTCTATTATCATGGATTTTGAATATTCCATTTCAGATTTTATACAACCTATAAATATTTTTATTTTTATTTTTTCTTCCATGTATCAGATGAAAGTTGTCCTATGAGTCCTTTTCTTTTGTGATTTATTTTGATAGTCATGGGTGAATATATTATCATAATTTCCTCAACATACTCAAATCCATGTAGCATTGAGATGATCTTCATGATTTTTAATCATTTCAAAATATTTGTTCCCACTTGATATTTTATTCTCATGATAAATTTGACTTTAGAAAGGAAAATCCTTAAATAAGTGTTTTAAAAATTGAGTTAATCATACATAAGTGTTGGGGATTCTTATATGTCATACACAAAATATTACTTATTCTAGTGTAGCTTTGGGTTCTTCTTACATATTCCTAGTCTAATATTACATCTGATAAATTAGTTCTTAAATATATGTTATATATCTCTAGGTGTTATAAAATACATCTTACGTACCCATTATACTTACTCAAAATTTCACAAAGGCATGGCCAAAGTTATTCTTATGTCTGATTTGGTAAATCTTACATATATCTTGGAATGTCTTCTGTATCATAAAATATATCTTACATATAAAAGAGAAAATTATAATACTTTTCTAATTTTTTATAATTTATTTATTACTTTTTCCATAATTTTCCTTCACCTTTAAAATAATAAATCAATGAATTATTAATAAAAAACATTAATTTTATTTAATAAATTAATAAATTTAAATAAATTCAAAATTACATCCAATTTAATAAATATTGATAAAATCCAATGAATTGATCCTTAAATTATAAAACTCTCTAAATATCAATTAAATTAGAAATGTGAGGGAATAAAATGAATTTATTATTAATAAAATATAATGAAATCATTGATTTTGTCAATACACATGAAATTATGAATTAAAATTTCACTCACATATGATTAAATAATAAACACTAAATATTGTATAATAATTTTTTAGTTGATGATGATTTAATGTAAGATACCTATGCATTACTGTGGAAGCAGGTTGAGATGTCAATGATTAAATAAGAAATTTGTAAGATTAATCAAAACCTGTATAATAGTATCTAGAACCAATGTAAGATTAAAATATAATTTTAAAGAGATATTTATGTTTTTCCAAATTCTTCTGTATGGAATTGCCCCTATTCATTAACACGTTGAAACTATACACTACATTTAAGTCTATTACATACTGTGATACAAGCCTCCCAATATGACTAATATATATCGATGGATATGAATTGAGGAATGTTATAGGGGGAGATAATCATATGATATAACATAGTTAATTTGAATCCTATAAATTAATAACACCTAATGATATTGGTATATCTTAAACTGACTATGATACTATGTTTTGGATGGGGATGAACTGTTCCATACAAGCCTATCATTATATATATATAATATTATAATTGAAAATGTAGTGTAGAAAGGAATTTCATAGGTTATGACTATCTATCAATAATATGACTTGACATCATAGTATGATAAATTAATGAAGTTCTTATCATAACTAATGATAATCCATATTATAAGAATTGATAGGCATAAATATGGAGTCATAACCTATGATTGAGTTAAATCATAGAAGACAATTGGTTTGGTGAACAATAAAATATAATATCACTAATTATGATATCCTTTAACCATAAAACATTATTAAATCCTCAAAACCCCACTTATTCATCACCAATATGATAAATAAATATCCCTAGAACCCCAATCACATATAAGTATCCTCTTCAAATATTTATCAGGAAAAAATTCTGAAGGGAAAATCCATGGATATGGATGAGGATAAAGATAAATGTGGATCACATGAAACTTAAAGGGACCAAAAAACAATTCCCATGTGCACATGTAAAACTAATTTAGGTAAATAAGAAACATCATATCCATGTGGAATTTGATAGAGGATATTGATGGAGAATGAAGTTCATGGGCATTGAAACCCACACTTACCAAAATTTGATTGAGGAAGGGATTATACAAAGATAATAATGTGATTGGAGAACTAAAATGAAGATCAAATTCCATGTGAATTGATCCCACTAATCTAGATATATTTTTTTCTAACAAATTCAATAGGATCCCTTAAGGAATAATATTCCAGATCTTCAAATTTTATTAATTTTATTATTATTTTCATTTTATAAGCATCCTTATTCTCTATACCATGTGAACTATGACCCCCAGGGTCATGGGGTGATAACTCTCTTGTTATTTTGATGGAGAGTAACCCATTACCATATCTTGAGTTTTGAATTTGATTAACATGGTTCGGTGGAGTGATTTAAAAAATATAAAGTTGATTGGTGTAGTAAAGATACCCCTTCCTCGAAAATCAATCATTAATGTTTCATTGTTATAAATAATAAAATATTCCCTTACATGTGTTTCCCTTCATATAATATAGTTTTCCAATATAATGGAGAATTATTTCTTGAATTTATTCCATGTAAAAGGGGATTAATTAATTTATTTGTCATAATGGGTGGAGGAATCATGACTTCGCATACTCAATTCAGCTATGATTTTTACTACTACTTATGGAATATACATGGAATCAATGAACATGTGATTATAATGAATTAGTTCCTTAAGTGAGGTAAATTATAGAGGTTGAGTAGTGTATGATATTGATTCATTTCATTGAGTGTGAGTAGGAGAGAGAAATAAAATTTAGTAGAACTATTATAGGGTGAATCTGGTGATCCTCCCAAGGATTTTCATTATTATTTTAATAGTGCATTCATTTTTAATTGATGGATTTAATATCACAAAACACACCCCCAATTTTAATTTTATTACATTATTTTAAAAATAATAATAAAATGATTTTAATTAAAGAAGGTACATTGAGTATGAAATCTATCCTCAATGAGGAAAACCATATGTCCATCTCCCTAACTATATTCCTGGGGGATTTTAAATTCTACTCCTTATAGGCCTCTATAATCGGATCTATCAAAATTTAGCACTATTTCCAGGGAGTGTTTTTTAGATTATTTGATTTTTTATTTATTTATTATTTTCCTTTTATTTTTTCCCTTTTTTTAATCAAATCATTCCATGATGTATTATAATTTATATTTATATTATTTTTGGACTAACTACTCAGAGGTGCAAGGAGAATTTAATGACGCAAGTAGTGACTAATTGTTGGAGATTAGAGAAGAGTTGATGGAGACAAAGAGTTAATTAGAAAAATTAAAATCCATCCCCCAAGAGTAAAAGGATCTATAAATCATGTAATAATTCCATAAAAAATTGGGGGAAATAAGTTTCACTATTTATATTTCATATAGAGGAACCCAAGGAGGATGAGAGGGAAATAAAGGAAAATATACTAAAATACCTTCCTCTACATCTATTAGAAGAGGATCTTGAGGTTGATATGATAAAAATGATACTATAGGTGATCAACAATCCAATTCTAGATAATAATTTTTAAGAGAAAACATTACAAGTAATCCTCCCATTTTTGAAGCAGAAACATTAACACCAATGTGCCACTCTCTTTCCATGAAATAATAATAAATCATTGAGGGGGTAACATTTGAAGAAATTTTGAGAATATTGGATACATACCTCCTCCATTGATAACATAACTCTAGGATACACTATTAAAAGAATAAGGGATCAAAATCAAGGAAATTCTGGTAGATAGTTTATTCTTGAACTCATTTCTATAAAAACAAAATTTAAATGCATTGAACTTTAAATCCAACTATTTTGAACTTTTTTATTTAGAAAATCATTATATTTACCTAGAGAGTGATTATTAAGATGAAAAATTTTCTGTTTAAGGACATTAGAAATAAATTAATATCGTAGAATTTATTAAATATTTACTAAAGGTAGTAAAAAATAAAATTTGGACCAAGGAGATTCAAATGTTAACCCCACTCTACCAAAACCATAAAAGTTTTTAGTAGCATGAAGAGGAGGTGAAGGATGGATTATTTTTTAATAGAGTACTTTAGATCTAATGTATATAATATACTATCAGTGGTACTATAAAACCTTTTTTTATATATCACTAGAAGGAAGAACAAGAAATGGATTCTATAAAATAAACCCCATCCCCCATAAAAATGAGGATGAACTAATACCAATAATTGGTAATAAGTAGTTAAAACAAAACACCTGATGGGCGATGACTATAGTATTATTTTCATATTCTCTATCATTTTTCATTTTTTTCTGTAAATTTATTATAGTTTTATTGATTTTATATTAGGTTTGTAGAAGGTAGTAGATATAATCTAAACTCAAACTACTAATAGAGAAAAGAAATTAGGTTATTTTCATCCCTTACCTTATTCAACTGATATCCATATATATTGCTCATATTAAATTATTTTAATGAGGGATTCTATTAAAAAATTGTAACGCCAAGACATGGATGCCACTAAATGGTTCCCTAAGTTTGTGGGTCACATTTCCCCAATCACATCTCCCATAATTCCCAAGGTTGTTGAATAGTTTAGAGGGCCTTGGGTGTGTCAGTGGGCAGACTATGCCCCCTTATCAGAGTGTAACATAGTGGTAGCAATCATACAGATCAATAGCATAAGAATATAAATAATTGATAGAATGTAAACATCAAATATAGGTATAATTAAACAATGCCAGAAGTAATCTCATATCCAATGTGATTTGTCATGTCATGTCTCTACAAAGTATTATAAATATGTATAAAGGCATTAGTATAATACTTGTATCAAAATACCAAAAAAGAAAAAAAATCACTTTCTTTAGATTGCATCATGAGGCTCATCTCAGTCTCATGCTCCCCTACTCCTAAGGATAAATCTCATCCAAGTCATCCACTACTACTATCAAGATCCATGGGAGAAATGTCCATGGAATCTAATGGAATCAAGATCCAAGGTATACCAACCATGTAATGAACTACCATTCAATTCATCACATCCATTCATCAATTCACATTCCATAACATTCCATGAGTTCATCCAACTCATATAATAATTCACATTTAAATATTTAAACAATTCAGATCATATATAATATAGAATATGAGGTTAACCATATCTTAATCATCTCAAACAATTCAATTAAATTAATTAAAGGATTTATATAACTAGAAAATCACATCTACACCCCAAAACAAATATAACAATAGAAAAAAGAAAAGTCACATACCATGGGTATCCTAGGTTGGGGATAAAACCTCTCAAAAACTCAAAATAACTAGTGGTCATCCCTAACTGGTTCCATTTCATTCAATTCAATTCATATTAAGGGACCACCAGAAGGTTCGGAATGTAGAAAAATAAAAACTAGATCTATAAATCACCAAACCTTGTATAAAAGGTATAGAACACCTACTGTAGGTCCATAGTATATCACTCGTCCAGTATCAGTTTCTGAGCCAACGATCTTGTACCAAAGTGGTAAGGGCTCCTGCTTGGCATCCAAGAGACCCAGGTTCAAAACTAGGTGGAGGATAATTTTTGGGGTACTGTAGCAATACTGTAGTGGTACTATAGAAGTATTGTAGTAGGTATTGTTCAGTACTGTAGCAGCCGGAACTATTCACCCGATTTGGACCTTCAAACCACCGGTTTGGGCCTACGGGTCTCCAAGGACTTCAGGTCATCAAAAGTATTCAGGCCTCAGGGCCTTTAGGCCACAAAGACCATGGGGTGGACCAATTCACATAGAGCAAGCCCCAGAAGAGGATCAGAGCAATAAGACTAGAATTCACTAGAAGCAGAGCTACCGGATTGGAAGAATGAGAGGGTATGGAAACCGCCATCGGGACCAGGCGCCGTGCAGCTTTCTATGGGGAAATACTATCCGATCATAAATTCAAGGTGGGGAGCTAGGTGATCAATTATGCATAAGCTATGGGAGGGGTAGTTCCTGTGGGTTGGGCCTACGGGCATGTATTGGGCATTGTTTGCTTCTGGGCCTTCGGGTCATGTATTACGAGTTGTTTCGGGCCTTATGCCTTGGGACTACAGGTCATGTAAGGGTTCCCCTTCATCCCTTAGAAGGGGGATTATATATAATAAAATAAAAAATAAGGCCTTCAGGCTATTTGGGAAATATCAGCTTCTGATTTGACTTAGACCAGAAGAAAAATAAAGAATGAATGAAGAACCTTAAAATAAGGCATATTAGCTTGCACCTAAATAACTCCATCGATACATATTCAAATGAAGGATGGATTAAGATGATCTAATAACTCACCATCTCAAATCCAACAAGACCTGTGATATTTGATTCTAGGTTTTGATGGAGAAATGGGAGCAAAGGCTATAATTTGGCAGTTAGAGGATCTCTCAAAGACTCTGTATTTTCTAATAGAGGGAAAGATAAGAATAGGTTTAAGTTATAAAAAAAATTAAGGTATAAAAATTAATTTCACAAAAAAAATACTAGGCTACATGGTTTGGCTGAATGGTTGTCCAAAATATGCACCAACTATGTTCCCTTCACTATGTGAAGAGGACACCTCGCATGGTTAGTGTGTGTAGTTTTCCAAACTATGTGAAACATTATATCATGCTATACTAAAAAATATAGGGACACATTCATGGAAATTTTCCCCCTTTAATATATTTTCCATAAACTATGTGGGATCCTTCATCCCTCTATCCAAGCCTTTCATGGTTAGACAAACTATATGGCATGACCCGCATGGTTTATACTAACTATGCGGCTTACCTTATTTTTCTAAAAAGAGGGTTCCGACATATGAACATGACCTAGACACCCCTGATACATCTATGATTATATTTTTTACCGAAATTATTCCATGAAAATGTAATTAAATAAAAAAACAAATGATTTTTACCTCATATGAAACTCAGGATCTTAAAATCTTCTCCACTTAAGGAAATTAGTCCTCAAATGTTCCTCTCAAATGTGGTCAAGAATTGACTAAGAATAAATCCTTCCACTAGGATTGTATTTCAACCTCCTACTCCCATGTATAATCCTATAAACAATAGTGCTACCATATAACCCATAGTAGTGTAACTGACTAGCCTCGAGGAACCCCTATGCTTCTATCAATGATACGAATAGGATGCTCATCAAAGGACACATCTACCTGTAACTACACCTCATATGGTTACAGAGTGTGAGATGGGTCTAAGTGATAAAATAACATCTAAGAAACATGGACAACTTCATACATGAATCGGTACCTCTAAGGTAAATGCAACTGATAGGCAACCATCCCGATTCTCTCAAAAATCTCAAATGGCCCAATATATGTGGGTGAAATATTACCCTATCACCTAATCTTTCTCTATCACAACCTCTGTGAGATACACAAAAAGACCCGATCCCCCACCTCAAACTCTAGTCGTCATCAATGGTGACCAGCATAATATTTCTATTGATACAGTGCAGTAGAAATCAACATTTTTATCAACTAGACCTACTTAGAAGTCTCCTACACAAGTCACGGTCCTAGTAAAGTTTTCTCACCTTCCTTTAACCAGCACATGGTTGATTAGAATTACCTATCATAAAACCATCATATGATTTTATATGTATATTCTCATGAAATCTATTGTTGTAATAAATCACAAATTGGGGTATTTTCCCCTCCCAAGAGTCCCCAAAATATAGTACACATGCTCGGATCATGTCCTCAAGCACCTGAATCATGCACTATGACTGGCCATCAGTCTAAGGGTGGTATGCTTTTCTCAAAATCAACATTGTACACAAACCCCTCTATAAACTCTACTAGAAATGAGAGATAAATTGGGAATACCTATATAAAACTATAGTATGAGGGATCCCATGAAGTTTTACTAACTCATAAATATAGAACCTCACAATCTCATCCATAGAGAAGGTCTCTATGATCAACAAGAAATGAGAAACCTTCATGAGCCTATTAACAACAATCCAAATGGAATCACTACCTCAAGTTGAACTTATAAAACTAGTCATGAACAGTATCATGACATCCATACATTTTCACTCCGGAATAGGTAACTACTTTAATAGTTCATTTGGTTACTGATGTTCCTCCTTCACCTACTAACAAGTGGAAAACTCATAAAAAACAACTACCTCATGTTTCATACCAAACCACCTGTACTAACAGTGTAAGTCATGATACATCTTCATAACACTGGGATATACCACCCAAATTGAGGTATGAAATTCCAACATCATCTCCTTGCATATGTTTAGTGGAAGAAAAATGCAACCATGTATACGTAGCATCTTATCCATGCCTAAAGTCCAACCAGGAGGCGGTTTCTCACCTGCCACACTCTATGGTAGGTATATGCCCTCATAAATTGATAGTTTTCTGATCCTCACTGTATCCATAGGGATAGAGTTCAAAGATAAGGATGAAATAAAATTCTTCTTATGAACTTCCTAATACTTCAAGTGCATCTCTAAAAATAGGGATATAAGATACCACTCACTACCAGCCTCCTGAACTACCTATATCTGATTCCTTCTACTCAGTTCATCAGTAACTAAATTTCCCTATCCAGGAATGTGGGAATGATCAAAGTAAAAAATGTGATATATACTCAACCACCTTCACTAATTCATGTTCAGGTCACATTACGTAAATATGTACATGAGGGTTTTTTTGTCTATGTAAAACACAAAATTCTCTCCCAATAAATAGTCTCTCCAACATCAAAAATAAAGAACTATAGCTAACTCAAGTTTATGTTTCAATTAATTCTACTTGTGTGGACTCAACTGAGGAGAATCATATGCCATGACTCTATACCCTTTCATTAAAACTTCTCCTAGAATAATATAAGATGTTTCATAATACACCGTGTACATCCTTCCTAGCTTGGGAAGAATTAGTACCATTGCTAAATTCGATATCCTTTTCATCTCCTGAAAGGTTGTCTCATTGGTATCTCTCCATAAAAACTTCACACCCTTCTTAGTCAGGCTCGTAATAGTTTCTTATAATCTTGATAAGTCCTATATTAAACACATATAATATCCACCTATCCCTAATAAAATATTTATGTTAAATATTTTCTTATTATTCTACTAGGAAACTACATATTTAACCTTCTCTCAGTCAACTAATACTCTAATCTCTAAGATAATATGACCTAGGAATTGAATCTGATTGATCCAAAAGTTGAAATTTTTTAGCCTATCATATAACAGATCCTCTCTCAGTGTATCCAAAACAATATTCAGATTTTTGGAATGGTCGTGTCAATTTTGATAATACACTATGATATGATCCACAAAAAAATGAATCCAGATAAGGATGGAAAACTCAGTTCATCAGTTCCATGAAAATTGTTGGCTCCTTAGTGAGGTTTAATGACATAACTAGATAATCACATAGAATATAAATGCTATGAAAAGTTGTATGAGGTATGTCTATAAGTTGAACACACACCTGATGATATCCAGGTCTCAAATTAATTTTTTAGAATACCCGAGCTCCTTGGATTTGATCAAAAAATATCATGTATCTATGAAAATGGATACTAGTTATTAATTGTCAACTGGTTCAATTTTTGATAATCCACACATAGCCCAAGGGTATCATTAGCCTTTTTTTTAAAAAAAAGTACCATCAAACCCCATGGATAAGTACTATTTTGTATAAGCCACTTTTTCTCCACATCCTCTAGAAGCCTCTTGAGATTATGATACTCTATAGTAGCCATCCAATAAGGAGGAATGTAATAATTGAATATCCCAACACTATATCAATATATAAATCCACAAATCTATCAGGAGGTAAACCAGAAAAGTAATCTGATAAAACAACCCTATAATGATAAACTGTATGATGGAAATATGCTTCATGTGCTCCCTAATCATCTAGATACAATATAAAAATCTAGGCTATCATCCCACCTAGCCCATGATTCTCTGGTCCATCTCAACTTTCCTAGAAATCCCATTCGGCCTTATAAATAAACACTACACCCTCAGGTGATATGAAATTCACCCTCTAGAGATAGCAATCAATGTAGGATCGATAAGAAACTAGCTAGTCCGTACATAGTATGAAATTGAACTCAATAATCTTGAGGAAAAAAATATCCCATACAAAGTGACACCCACCAACATCAAGGGGGAACCCCCTATACTGGAACACACTCTCCATTATGATACCCAATAGAGTGTTAAATTTCATGACACCACCAGAAAACTGAACCACTATCCCAAGACCCTCCACCACATGTATTTGAAACACCTATATCCAAAAAGGATAGATAATATCATAGATGATACTAAGATTTTTCATCTCACTAATGACGGACTAAATCTCTTCTCCTCAGGTGTAGGTTGTACAAAATATATCTGGCATATTCTTTAGCCTTGTGAAACAACCTCAATATCTGGAGTAATCCCACCCTGCTATCTAGTTACAACTTGTGCATGGATTCCTTGGCTTTGAACACCACCTCAACCTAATCGACTGGTATTGGTCCAGATCCTATCAAGGTGAAAAGTTTTAAAATCTTCCCCCAAACATGGAGTTGGAGATGAATCCCTTCCACAAACTGTTGGAGGAAAGTTCCTACAAAAACACTGTATGTGGCCAATCCTGCTGCAATCTCCACACTAGATTGGTTCTTGATCACACTAATTCCTCATGTATCACCATCTACCACATTGATGATAGAAAATTGCACTATCATCACTATTATCCTGGATGGTACCCATATCACGGAAATACTCAAAAAAATTCTTCATGCCACTTGAAGTTGAACCACTAGTCTAAGAGACTATTTTGCTCTGCTATATGACCCCATCTTCCCTTAGGGTTTTCTATTTAATCATCACCTTATTCAATATCTCTATAATATAGGTCTACCTATAAATGTTGAACTACAGTCTCACAACATTTATGAGGCCTTCCTCAAAGCATCTTTCCCTTGATGCCTCATCAGCAATATATATTAGTGAAAAATGATACAGCTCTATAAAGATTGGTGAATATTCCATAACAGTCATAGCTCCCTACTCCAGACTCATGAACTCACTAGCCTGATTTGGTCTCAGAGTCTCAAGTAATACATAGTCATATAGCCTATTTTGTAAATCATTATAAACCATATATCACAACATGTCAACCAGGTTCAAAAAATCCCAATAGTGATTCGCTGCTCCTCAAAGAATGTATGTTGCAAGATTAAATCTTTTCTAAGGAGGGGTCTCCAGATGCTCAAAGATTGAAAATATATTCACCATCCACAACTCAACAACCTCTGGACTTACTTCCCCTAAAAACATGGAAGGATGCTTCTGCTGGACTACATGTGTCAGCTCATCCATAGATGAGGTAGGCTTTGGTGCTCCCTAAAATTTATGAAAATAACGTAAAAAAGCATCACAGAACTCTTCCTCAAAACATATTTCCATTAAAACCACTAGTTCCATAGCTGGGACTATTTTAGGATCCATCGGTATCCCATGGAGAACCACCTCCAAAGCATGTTCATCACCACCCATCGGATTCACGACTAGAGGTCATCATGGTGTTATGACTCTGCAATGCCAGACACACACCTCAAAATGATTGAAAAAAAAGTTCACATCTAAAATAATAGGCCAGGTTGAAACCTTCTAATAAATAGTTCATAACCCTCTGCCTAATCCTAAATCTAGGAATAGGTAAAAATAAATAGTAATAAAGTCCATCAGAGACACTGCCTACTGCCCACTCAAAAGCCAGATCAAGTTCATGTTCTCTGTTTCAGCAATTTAAATTCTATTTGAATTAAAATTTAATTTTAAATTTATCATTAAATGTTTAAAAAAAATGTTTCACCACTTCTAATCCATAAGGGCCTATAAAAATCTTTAACAAAATATGGCGTCCACTTAATCTATACTATAACATGTTCCAGTCCATTTGAAAAATGGTTGATGACTCAATATGCCATAGTTGACCACTTAGGATGTCTGTTGTAAACTAATTAATAAATCACTATTCTTATTATGAAAATAAATCTATATACCAACCATTTTTTTCAATACTCAACAAAAATAATCTATCATCCTATAGGTATATAACAAAAGGCACATATCATAATGTCATGCAGTCAGGCAATTTACCCTATATTAATGTGCATAATTCATGGAATGTGAATCATGTAAAGTTCCCAAAATGATGCATGAGATTCATAACCTTATATCATTAGAAATAACAAAACATAACCTCAATCATATCAATGATAACATCACAACTCAAGTGCCTCACCAAATGCTGGAATCAAATCAACTTTAATAAGAAATATCCAAAAACAACAAGTTCTATTTGTGGTAATTTTGATTTTATATTTACATGGGTTAGATACTTCCATGAAAAACTCATTACCAAATTCAAATACCTTCATAATACCCTATATATTATCTCATAATAGTAAATCTATAAAATAAAATACTCTGATACCACTTTGTAATGTCTTGAACTGGATGCCACTAAACGGTGCCCTGAGCCAGTGAGTCGCATGGCCTCAAACACATCTCCCCTAACGCTAGAGGCTATAGACTAGTAGAGAGGCCCTAGAGTGTGTTAGTGGGGAGACTATTCCCTATTATTAGAGTGAAACATGGAATAAAAAATCATAAAAATCAATATAAAAAGTGAACAAATAACTTATATAAGACAAAAATCCAAGATAGGTATAAATAAGTAATTAAATGACTAATATCATATACAATATGATGTGTTATGTCATGTCTCTAAAAAGTATCCAAAACATGTATATAGGAAACATTAAAATATATTTATTAAAATACCAAAAAAAACAAAAAAAAACTATCTCTAGAGAGCATCACGGTCCTTAGCTTGATCTTGTGCTCCCCTACACTTAAGCATAGCACATATCAAGCATCATACTATGGGAACTTTACTTGGTCCCTAAATGAATCCATATATTCTATCTAGTTACCAAACAACAGCTTGAACGGGGTGTGAGATAACACTCAGTCGGTCACCACCAACGATGTCTATTACAAATCCAGTCTATGCAATATAAGATAACAGTGTACAATGTATAGCATAGGCATAATAGTGTTGAATGAAAATAAAGAAAGTCAAGTGATACTATTATCCCAACAGGGGTCCCTACAAACTATAGTTAGGATCCCACACCATGGGAAGTAGTAAAATATAACTAAAAATTAATTAAATCCAATCTACCAACTATGAGAAGATATCCATACTAGGGATATATATAAAACAGTCAAAAGATCCACCATGACCACATCGTACAACCAAATGTAAACCACCACCATGGCCAGGACATATAATAAAATATATAAAAATCATCATGGCCTTTCCATATAAACAAGTCACCCACAACATCCTCATCATGTAATCAAAAGTTTCATAACCCACAGAGCTAGATCCAAGGAATAGAAGACCAAGGCATCATCGTCGAGTCCCGGGATCATGTCGATGGAAACTCAATAATACTTGGGTGGGGCCTAAGGAGCACTCCAATAGACCATGTCCAATGCGAGCCCATAGAAGTGAGATAATAAGGGTAGGAAGGTCCAAAGAATCACATAGAATCAAGACCTAAGGATAAATCTCATACAATATATGCACTGTTGTAATAAAGATCCAAGGTAGGAACAACCATAGTATCTAAAGGAATCAGGATCCAAGTTATACCAACCAAGGAATCCACTACCATTCAATTCATCACATTCATCCATCAATTTACATTCCATAACATTCCATGAGTTCATCCAACTCATATATTAATTCATATTTAAATAGTTAACCAATTTACATCATGTATAATATGGGAAACGAGGTAAAACATATCCTAATCATCTCACTCAAGTCAATTTAATTCATTAAGGGATTCCTCTAAGTAAGAAAGATGATACGCACCCCACAGGTGGTACAAAAATAATAAAAAGAAAATAACCACCCCATGGGTGGACTATGTTGGGGAAACAACCTATAGAAAATTCAAAAGAACTATTGGGAATCCCCAACTTGTTCTATTATATTCAATTCAATTATTTAATTAATTTTAGGGGCAGTGTCAGATGTTCTAGCAAGCAGTGCAATGGAAAATTTCTTTATAAAGAACCAAACCATGTGGGAAAGGTATAGACCAGCTACCATAGGTATATCGATAATAACTAGTCCAATATCATCTTCAGATTCAACCTAGATCAGAATAAAAATGAAGAATGGGTGAATAACCTAAAAATAGGGAATATTATATTTCACCAAAATAACTCTATTGAAACGAAGTCAAAAGAATAATGGCTAGATGATCATATAACTATCCAATGTGAATCCAACAAGACCAAAAACATTTGATTCCAGGTATAGATGTGGAAATGGGATCAAAGGCTATGATTTTTCCTTCAATAGAAATCCCAAGGGCTCACTAATATATAACAGAGGAAAAAAGAATAATAGGTTTAAGTGATAAAAAAGTTTAAGCGAGAAATAGTAAAATCTAAACAAAAAAACTAGGTCACATGGTTTGGTCACACATTTGGCCAAACTATGTTCTAACCATACACCTTTAGTTTTTTTAATACAAAACATTGCATGGTTAGTGCATAAATTTTTCCAAACCATGATCCAACCATGTCTCAAGCTCTATCAAAAATTGAATAACCCTTCTCATGGGTGTGCACCCCCTTATACATGATTTCATTAAACCATGAAGTCTCCTCCAACCCTATTTCCAGGCCTCACATTGTTAGATAAACCATGTCTCCATCCCCTTATGGTTTTTACTAACTATGCGGCCTGTATTGTTTTTCAAAAAAGTTGGGCTCCAGGCTCCGCACATGCCCCAAATACCCCTAATACACCCGTTGTCATGACCCGTCCTTCTAAGTCCCATGTCGTGACTCCCCAAGCCTACCTCCAATAGCCCAGGGGCTGGAGACTAGAATCGAGTAGTCATATCACTGACATGGGAGGCCTTAACCTAAGTACTTATGCACATGCCCACATATCCAAGCCTATACAATGCTGAAATGTAAAAACAAATGAACAACCATGCATGTATACATCTAAATCCTATAAATTGAGTATGATAGGAAGAAAAAGGAAGTAAACATGTCAAAATGAAATCCCACCACAAATATTCTGAAAAAAAAAAGTCTAACCTGAAATTAATTACTAGGATTGTCATCAAAAAGTGGTAGGAACAGACCTCGGTCTATTTGGTCTTACTAACTATCGTCTAGTCCTGGTCCACCTAGGGCTCTTTCAAAAGTTTGATCATCTGTACAAGACACGAGACATGTGGAAAAATCCAATGTATGGGTGAGTATAATAATACTTAGTAGGACACCCCTAAACCATAAAGCATACAACAAAGGAAAGTATAGTCATCTCAACATATAAGTATATGTATATTGCACATATAATAAGAATATCTAGATATACTCAACAAATAAACACAGTATAGAGGAAAGTCACAACATGTAAGACCTTGACCTTTTCTGGAGAAATCTTAGGTGTGTTTTCAGGTACTTTTTGTTTTTATTAAGTACCTGTGTGTTGAGGTATGACTTGGGGTGTTTTTGGGTGATGTTTTTAAAGAACATGGGAAGATAGGGGTTGTGGATGGTTTGTGCACAGTTTGGCCAAAATGTGCACAAGCTAACCATGCAGACAGTGGAGTTTGGCATGGTTGGTGCATGTGTTTTCTAACCATATACCATTGAGTCGTGTAGGAAATGTAAGACCTCATGGTTGGTGCATGTTTTGGCCTAACCGTGCAGCCTCCTAGGTGAAACTGTGCGCAAGGAGCAGTTTAATCCGAAAATTGGTTTTAAAACAACCCAAACCCCCAAAAAACCTCTCTAATTCAACCAATGATCAGGATTGACATTTTTTGGGTGTTCTTAGAGACTTTTATAGGGATTCCAATGCAATATTAATTTAATTCATTGATATTGAAAGCCCATATGAAAGATCTGTTCTTATTCTGGTATGTAGATTTCATCCCAATGCTTCTCCTGTTCTTTCCTCTATCTTTCCTTAATCTTTACATGGAATATCTCCCCCTTTCCATGGATCTAAACAAATGAGTTGAGATATAGATATAGTATTATAGATCTATATATATATTTCAAATATCTTCATTCCTTTGATCTTAATTTTGGTTTAGGGATTTAGATCCAAAGCTTGATCAATGATGTTGTGCCACTCAAATTTTGGGGATTTCTGTTGGGCTTACTTCCATCAATAAATTGAGGTTGGTGGTCTAAATCAAACTCCCATATTAATTATTTTGATATGTGTATGTGATTTTATGATTTTATAGCTTCCCTTGATGATTTAGTTTCTAAATTGGAGTAATTTGGAATGTGGAATTGACTTATTATTGCCTTGGTGATTAATTGATAATTGAATCACAGAATAAATGAAGAGGGGGGGTTCCCAAATAGATATTTTGGAGATTTTTTATGTCTTGGGATATTGCAATTGAGATATTTAATTATTTGTGTTAAGATAATTTGGGGAATTAATTATGAAATGATGTTTGGCTATATAAGATAATTAATTGTGAGAATTAATTATGTTCCATGATATTGACCAAAGAAAATTAATTGTGAGAATTAATTATGTGTCATGATGTTTATCAAAGATAATTAATTGTGATAATTAATTATTACAAGTTGGGATTTGATATGGATAATTTATTGTCAAGGATTAATTATGGAAATATAATTGTGTTGATTGATTAATTAATTGATGAATTAATTAATGGGTTGCATTCTCAGTTAAATTTTGAGTTAACTAATGGAAATTGAAATGTTTAACTAATCATTGGATTAGTAATGTAATAATGTGGAAAATTATTGTTAATTAAAGAATGATTAAATGGATTAGATTTTTGTGGTTCTAGACATAGCGTTCTAGACTAATTAGAAGTTGGGACTTGGACATGGCGTTCCTCCCCAATAGTTATCCAAGATTGAGATTATGGGGTGCTAGGAATGATGACCTACACTAAATGAGATTATAGAGTGTTAGGCATGGCGACCTACACTTAATGAGATTTCAGTTGATAGGCATGGCAACCTACACCTAATGAGATTTGGGGTTCTAGGGATGACGACTTACACCAAATGATTAATAATAATGAATGATGATTCAAATGGGATACATGAATTGAAAATAGGCCTAATGTGATGATTAAATATTAAATGACAATGTGATAACTATTTAATTATGAATTTTATTTACTGATTCATAGAAATTCATGCACTATCTTTTGACTGGACTCATTTTAGACACTGTGGTGGTGGCCTACTGAGTTGTACTCACACCATATTCGGTCCACCTTATCGGAACTCGAGTAGACTTTGTTGTTGCAGGACAGGATATGGGAAAGGCCCTGGGATAGGTTTCTATTTGGGATTTGAGCATGAGAGAGGGAACCTGATGTGTTTTAAGACCCGTTTGGGAGTCTTTCTATCTTTACATTTAGTTTAATTGTAGACACTTGACATCTGAATTGTCATAGCATGTTTTACTTTTCAGTTGAGTATTGTATTTTCTGGTTTTGACTATCATATACCATGGTATTATTCTAGTTATTTATATGCTTAAGTACTTGTTTGTTTATTTTTTCTTTCTTTGGTGTTTTATTTGATAACGAGGGTATAGTCTCCCCAAGACTGACTTACCAGACCCTCATTGCTAGTCGGTACCCTCTGACGTATGGGGAGGCGAGCTTGAGGGCATGTGGAAAACCAGCTCAGGGAACTATTTAGTGGCACTTGGGTTGGGATGTCACAAAGTAGTATCAAAGGAGTTTTATCTTCTTTCTTCTTCTTTGGTTTTACTATTTTGGGAATGGTATATAGGAGACTGGGAAGATTTGAGGCTTGGTAATAAGCTCGTGCATGGGAGTTGCAATCCCATATATGGGGGAAAATTTGAGTACTTAGGGTGGGATTATTTTGATTGTTGTTTGTTGTTACAGTTGGATATTATTTCAACTTGGGTGACACACTTGTGGTGTGATGTGATATTTGTTTTGAAAAATACTTGAATATTGATTTTTGACCTAAAGAGGCATGATAGTTGAGTCTTAATACATCATTCTAGGCATTCAGGGTTGTTGTTGCATGAATCATTCTAGGCACTCACGAGAAAACGGATTGTGGGTAAGTTGTTGAACTTGAACTATTTTTCCTTGTTGTTAGATTGAAATAATGATGAAAAATGAGAACAAATGGGTGTCTAATGAGAACCTTGATTGATGAAATGAGTATTATTAATTAAATAATTGTTGAACTAATTAATTTGAGATACTTTGATTAATTAATGATTGGATTAATTAATGAGAATGTATGTTCCCTTGTTAACCAAGACCTAGAAGTAGGATGGTTAAGGGTAGTGATAATGCCTCGGTGTTCACTATGTGTCGAGAAAAATGGGAAAGTACATGTTGAAACTTGTTATGTTAGTTTATTATCTTAATTAAATGTTTAAGGTTGTGTTATCATACCTAAGACGTGTGTTTTTATTTGTAGATTTATGCCACCACGACACTTTTTGAGGGAAAGACTGAGGGTTATGGCCCAGAATGAACATCCAGATAAGGAGCCTGAGGAACAATTGGTGAAATCTGAGGAAGAAGGGGAGCAGTTCTGAGGGAACTTTGCTTGTTTCATGCAGTTCATGGATTGAGACCTAGGGTGGCTTTAGAAAAGCATGTCTGAGTTGACAAGGGAGTTTCAGCTACAACACTCTCCTACTTTTACTAGAGAGGGTTGACCTAAGGGAGATTAATCCTAGATTGAATACATAGATATTATACTTTACCATTTTGATACTATGGCCTATAGGAGGGTCAAGTTGTATGCCTATATCCTATAGGGTTTAGCGAAGTGGTGGTGGGACATTCAGGTATGATCTGGATAGAGTGATGAGATGTTATGAAAGGACATTCTGGAGAATTTCTTGGAAAACTTTTATTCAAAGATGCTGAGACAAGATAAGGCTTTGTAGTTTATGCATCTGAATCAAGGAAGCATGTCCATAATGGATTACACTAAACATTTTACAGATTTACAGTATTTTTCTCTAGCTTTGGTGGCAGATGAGGCTTTTTCAGCCAAACAATTTCAGGATGGACTTAGTTGTGAAATTAAGTCCTAGGTGAATATCTTTAGGCTGAAGAAATTCATTTAAGTGGTTAATCAGACTCACATTTTAGAGGGGAACCTAAAGGAGGCTTCCAATACTTGGTAGGTAGCTATCACTGGATGATCATGAAGTGTGCCTTCGGAGGGCAGGAAGCACCATTATGAGAACCTTAGTCAGGACAGTGGGAAGCAAGGTGGATAGTCAGGAGGAACAGTTTCACCAGATCTTAATCATGTGATTTTCCACCAGTGTGGTAAGAAAGGACACTGTCATACACATTTTCCTCGACCACTAGTGTAGTTCTAGTTTTGTGGAAATATGGGGCACTTATAGATATTCTGCAGGAAGCAGTGATAGGATGGTGTTGAGGGAGCAGCTGCTCAAAGTCAGAGTGTGGGAAGGGGGTCTTATGCACTATATAGTTCTGGAAATGGGAGTTCAACTAACAGAGGTGGTAGAGGTAGTGGATGTGTTGATTCAGGGTATGAGCACCTGTATCAGCAGAGTGGTGCTACTCAAGGGAGTCAGATGACACCACAGGGAAGAGGGGAAGGACAATTGCATGAAGTGAATCCTACAATTGTGGAGAGAGAGGATAGTCCATTGACAGTGAGAGGTACTATTCTAGTTGATTCTACTTTAGCTACTACCTTATTTGATATCGGTGTCTCTCATTCCTTTATATCTATAAATCTTGTTAATGTTTTCATCCTAGAGGTGGAGTCTGTAAGCGGGGTGATGAATATCGATACACCATTGGGAACACGGTCAAGGGATATCTATTTATTCAAAGGATGTTCACTAGATATCGGATAGTATCATTTCCTTTGGGATATATATTTCCCTGATATAATGGGATTCGACTTGATTATGGGTATTGACTAGCTAGTCACATACTGAGCCCACATAGATTGTTACTGCATGAGAGTGACCTTTGTATCTCATAAGGGTGACCATTGTGTTCTTCATGGAGAATGGGATATCCAAGAAGGCCAAGATGGCCTAATTACTCAGCTTCAGGGAGGGCTCATAGTCCAAGTTGTTAGTATTTTACTATATGATGGGAGTGGTAGGCAATACTTCCTTCAACCAGTAGTAAAACTATTTAGGTATGCCTTTCCTGGAGACTTTTTAGGTTACCACCTGAGAGAGATGTGGAATTCACTATTGAGATAATGCTGGGGGCTGAGTTGGTATCTATTCCACCTTATAGAATGGAACCAAATGAGCTTCAAGAGCGCAAAACATAGTTGGAGGAGTTGGAAGATAAAGGGTTTATCCGTCCAAGTATGTCGCCTTGGGGATCACCTGTTTTGTTTTAAAAGAAGGTTGATGGGATTTTACGCTTGTCTATAGATTACCGAAAGTTAAATAAAATGAATGTGAAGAACCAATATCATTTCCCGCGTATCGATGATCTGTTTAACCAGCTGAAAGGGGGTTTTGTGTTCTCAAATATTGATCTGAGATCAGGGTATCATCAGGTGAGAGTTTGGACTTCTAATATACCAAGAACTACTTTCAAGATTAGGTATTACCTTTATGAGTTTATCATAATTCCATTTGGGTTGACAAATGCTCCAGTGAGTTTTTATGTCCTTGATGGATAGGATCTTTCATCCATACTTAGATCAGTTTGTGGTGGTGTTTGCGGACATCTTGGTGTACTCTAAGACTAATGATGACCACGCCCAACATCTTAACATCAACCTGGGTACACTTAGAGAGCATTATCTATATTCCAAGCTATCTAAATTTCATTTTTGGTTTGACAGGGTACAATTTTTGGGTTATATCATCTCATAAGAAGGTGTGGTAGTGGACCTAGAAAAAGTACAGGCATTGATTTCTTGAGAGCTGCCTAATAATTTTTTTTTATATCTGATGATTTTGGGGATTTTCTAGTTATTATAGGAGGTTCATCCAGGACTTTTCTTGATTGAAAACACCATTTTCAGGTTTGATAAAGAAAGGGGTAAATTTTTATTGTACTAAAGCATACAGGAATTATTTCTAGGATTTGAATAAGTGCTTGACATCAACACCAATTTTAATCTTACCTGAGTCATGTGAGGAGTACACGGTGTATTGTGAAGATTTTGGGATCGGACTAGAAGATGTGTTGATGCAAGGGGATATATTCATTGCTTAAGGGTATCTACAGTTGAGGCCACATGAATGGAATTACCCTATGCATGATCTCAAGTTGGTAGTAGTGGTTTATGCTCTTAATTATTGGTGACAGTAACTTTTGGGTGAAAATTTCATAGTTTTTATGGATCACAAAAGCTTGAAGTATATCTTTTCATAACATGACTTGAATATTTGGAAGTGAAGATGGTTAGAGTATATGAAGTCCTTTGATTTTGAATTAGCATATATTCCTGAAAAGGGGAATAGAGTGGCCGATTCCTTGAGCAGCAAAACTCATACTCAATTGGTATATGAGTCAAGTTTAGAGTGGAAGATGATGAATTTTCTGGAATAAATTCATGTGGTAGTTCAGAAGAGTCAGGAGAGGATGACTTTGGTTTCAATAGTAGTGGAGTATACACTCATGTGATGGATCAGGGAAGGAAATATGAGGATATAGAGTGTTTATCCTTAAGGTAAATCCTTGAAGGTAGAGAGACACCTTCAGAATGGATAATATATGACAATGATATCATCTAAGTGAAAAATTGGGTTGTTTTTCCTATGACTATATGAGAGGAACTCATGTGAGAATTTCATGCCTCAAAATGGGTGGTGCATCATAGGGTGACAAAAATGTACTATGACCTACGATGATAGTTTTGGTGTCCAGGCATGAAAAAGGAGATAGCATGGTTCATAATGATATGTTTCACCTATCAGTAGGTGAAGGCAGAACATCAACGACCTGGAGGTCTGTTGCAGCCATTGCCTATTCCGGAATGGAAGTGGGACAACATGACTAGAGATTTAGTGGTAGGACTTCCAAATACTCTTAGGAAGAGTGATTATATTTGGGTCATTGTGTATCGACTAATGAAGGTAGAACACTTCTTTCCTTTTAGGGAAAGCATTAAATTAGAGTTGTTGGGAGAACTGTACATGCGAGTGATAGTTTGTTTGCATGGGGTGCCATGGACTATAGTTTCATATCGCAATACATTCTTTACTTCACGCTTTTGGCAGGGCTTATAGAAGGCTCTTGGTATATAGATTCTATTAAGTATGGACTTCTACCCATAGACATATGGGCAATGAAAGTGTGCCATACAGGTGTTAGAAGATATGTTGCGAGCTTCTCTGCTTGACTTTGGTGGTTCTTGGGAGAAGCACATGGATTTAGTGGAGTTTGCCTATAATAATAGTTATCAATAAAATAACAGATGGAACCATATGAGGAACTTTATGGTAAACCTTTTAGATCACCTCTATGTTGGCTAGAGGTGGGTGAGTCATAACTATTAAGACTAAGTCTCGTTCAAGAGACATCAGAGAAGGTACAGTTGATTCAGAAACATATGGCTATGTCTTAGAGTATGGATAATTCATGTGTTAATAGAATAAGATGAACCCTAGAGTTTATAGAGTGTGATATTGTATTCCTTTGAGTGTCACCTAGATTGGGTCAACACAGGATACAGAGGTAGGGCAAGCTAGTGCCCAGGTTTGTAGGACCATTTGAGGTGCTAGAGAGAATCGAGCTGGTGGCATACTAATTAGAACTTCCATATAAATTTAGCACTATTCATGATGTTTTCCATGTTTCACAACTATTGAGGAATCACCCCGACCATTCTCAAGTGATTTTTGTGGAAGATGTTAGCCTCGAGATTGATGTGTCCTTTGAGGAGCATCTGATACGTTTGTTGGGTCGCAGTGAGAAAGTGATACGGTGAAATAACATGTCGTTAGTTCATGTTTTATGGAAACATGGGAGTGTTTAAGAGAAAACATGGTAATGGGAAGTAGACATGAGGGCTCAATGGCCCAATCTTTTTGGCTCAGAATCTTAGAGAAGTTTGGGAGTGAAGCTTGAGGATGAGCTGTTATAAGGTGGAGAGATTGTAAGATCCCTGCCTTTTTGGAGAAATCTCGAGCATGTTTTCAGATAATTTTTGTTTTTATTAAGTAACTTTGTGTAGGGGTATGGCCTAGGGTTTATTTGGGTGATGTTTTTAAGGAACTTAGGAAGATAGGGGTTGTTCACAGTTTGCACATGGTTTGGCTAAATCGTGCACAAGATAACCGTGAAGAGAGTGGATGGTGGCACTGTTGGAGCACAATTTTCCTAACTATGTTCCATCGATCCATGTGGGAATTGTAATAATGCATGGTTGGCACATGGTTTGGCCTAACCGTGCATCCTCTTAGGTGAAACCATGCGTGCAAAGCAGTTTAATCCGAAAATTGGTTTTAAAACCACCCGAACCCCAAAAACCTCTCTAATTAGACCAAGGCTTGGTATTGACAATTTATGGGTGATCTCATAGCCCTTTGGAGGGATTCCAAGGCAATATGAACACCATTCATCGATATTGTAATCCCGGATCGAAGATCTGTTCTTGTTCTGGTATGTAGATTTCATCCTGGTGTTTCTCCCATTCATTCCTCTATCTTTCCTTGATTTTTCATCTAAGATATCTATCCTTTCCATGGATATAAACCTATTAGTTGAGATATAGATCTAGTATTGTGGATCTACATCTTGATTTTTAAGATCTTGATGCCTTTGATCTTAATTTTGGTTTAGGGATTTAGATCCAAATCCTGATCGACGATGTAGTGTCACTCAGATTTTGGGGATTTCTGTTGGGCTTACATCCTTCAATAAACTGAGGTTGGTGGTCTAAATTTAACTCCCATAGTCTTGATTTTGATATATGTATGTTATTTTATGATTTTATATCTTCCCTTGATGATTGATTTTCTATTTTAGAGTAATTAGGAATATGGAATTGACTTATGATTACCTTGGTGATTAATTGATAACCGAATCACAGAACAAATGAAGGGGGTCGCACAAATAGATATTTTGGAGATTTGTTATGGGTTGATATATTATAATTTATATATTGAATTGGTTGTGTTAAGATAATTAATTCGGGGAATTAATTTGGAAATGATGTTTGGCTATGTAAGAAAATTAATTGTGAGAATTAATTATGTGCCATGATGTTGACCAAAGATAAATAATTGTGAGAATTGATTATGTGCCATGATGTTGATCAAATATAATTAATTGTGAGAATTAATTATGACAAGTTGGGATTTGATATGGATAATTAATTGTGAATAATTAATTATGCAAATATAATTGTAATTATTGATTAATTAATTGATGAATTAATTAATGGGTTATGTTCTTAGTTAATTGTTGAGTTAACTAATTGCCTTTGAAATGTTTAAATAATCATTGGATTAGTAATGGAATAGTGTGGAAAATTCTTCTGAATTAAATAATGATTAAATGGATGCGATTTTTGGGGTGTTAAACTAGGAATTCTAGACCAATTAGAAGTTGGGACTTGGACATGGAGTTCCTCCACAATAGTTATCCAATCTTCATATTATGGGGTGCTAGGAATAAATACCTACAATGAATGAGATTATGGAGTGAAACACGTGGTGACCTACACTTAATGAGATTTTTAGAGATAGGCATGGAGACCTACACCTATTGAGATATGGGGTTCTAGGCATGAAGACCTACACCAAATAATTAGTAATAATGAATGATGATTCAAATGGGAAGCATGAATTGAAACTGGTCCTAATGTGATGATTAAAGATTAAATGACAATGTGATAACTGTTTAATAATGCATTGTATTTATTGCTTAATATAACTGCATGCACTATCTTTTGACTAGACTAATTTTAGACAATGTTGGTGGTGGCCTACTAAGTTGTACTCACACCCTATTCAAGCCACCTGATCAGCACCTGAGTAAACTTTGTTGCTGTAGGATAGGATAAGGGTGTTTCCCGGGGATAAGTTGTTGTTTGAGATTAGGGCATGGGATAGGGAACTAGATGTGGTTTGGGACCCACTTGGGAGTCATTGTTTCTTTACTTTTAGTTGCATTGTAGACAGTTCACATTTTCATTTTCATAGCATGTTTTATCTTTCAATTCAGTATTGTATTTTCTGTTTTTGACTATCATATGAAATGGTATTGTTCTGGTTATTTATACAATTTGGAACTTGGTTATTGTTGTTTGATTTTATTGGTGTTTTATTCTGATAAAAGGGGGCATATCTCCCCAAGACTAACTTACCAGACCCTCATTGCTCGTCGGAACCCTCTTGCGCATGGGGAGGCGCGCTTGAGGGCATGTGGCCAACCAGATCAGGGCACCATTTAGTGGCACCAAGGTTAGGACATCACACAACCATGGTATACCATCCTAGGATTCTAGCTCAAAGATTCCAAAAATCACTCATATGAGAGAACACACTCTGGAGCCTAATAGCACTGATGATGTCCATCCAAGAGGTACTAGTCATCAGATATCATCATGAGAAAGAACATGATAAAGGTCTAAAGATAATATGATACACATATAAGGATCACTACTAGGGCCATGATGTGATACTAACAACTGAATTTGGATTAACCCATTAAGTTGAGGATTGACGCTTATGTAGTGTTGATCACAACGATACTAAGAACTCCACCTAGGGAAGAAAGATAAATAGTGGATCACACTCTGGGCCTCTTAGAGGGATTCCAATGACTCTATCTAAGAATTCATGATAAACGGATCATAGTCCTAGGAGTAGGAGATGATTCCATAGAAACCTTTAGGGAAAGGATAAGGGAAACAGACCCTAACAAAACATTTCCAAGATACATAGGACATGAGATCTAATCCATGCATAAAAAAAGTATACGATATGTAGTATGGGTCACACATTGTGTCCCTTTAACCTGGTTCATGCTTGTGTAAATTTCACACATCATCAAGTTGTGTCTATGTAGTAGAGTACACACCATGTAGGCAACTCATGTACTCCACCCTAAGTCCATCACTAGCAGATAAGTGGTCTTTAATGTCGGAATTTTAATGTAGGTTCTTCAAGACCAAAATTAAAATTCCCCCACATGGAATTTTAACATTGGTTATTCCATAAATAATGTTAAAATGTCACTTTTAACTTATGTTCTAGAAAAACTGACATTAAATGTCCTCATCGAAGACTTTTAACGTCATGTTTTTCAGTAACAGATGTTAAAATCACTTTTTGGCATCATTTTTTCAAATAAATGGCATTAAAAATTGTAACCAAGTTGTATCTAATTTTTCAAGATTCTATTTTACTTTTCATGGAGCTAAAACAGACTTACAGATCAAAAGTTATGGACGTCAAAAGTTGAACATTAAAAAACTTGGCTTTTATGTCAGTTTTTTTAGGAACTGACATTAAAAGTCACTTTTTGGAATTTATTTATAAAATAAAATAAATTAAAAATAATAAAAAAGTTTTAGTTAATTTACCAATACTCTATTTTACTTGTATTAGAGCTAAAACTAAATTACATGTCAAAATTCATAGACATCATAAGTTTAACATTAGAAGACTTTACTTTTAATGTCATATTTTTTTAGCACCCAACGTTAAAAGTCACTTTTTGGTGTTTTTTTCTAATAAACTATGTTAAAAATCATTAGAAAGTTGTATATCATTTCTATATATTCTATTTTATTGGACATGGAGCTAAAATGGATTTACGGTTCAAAATTTATGGACATTGGAAGTCGAACATTATAAGGCTTGACTTTTAACATCGGGTTTTTTAGAAACTGATTTTAAAGTCACTTTTGGTGTCAGTTTTTCAAATAACTAACTTTAAAAATCATAACCAAGTTGTAGCTCATTTCTCAAGATTAAATTTGACAGTTTGTGGAGCTAAAATGGACATACATATCAAAATTTATGGCTATTGGAATTTTAACATTATAATACTTTAAACATAATTTTTTTTTGTAACCAACATTAAAAGTAAAATTTCAAGTAATTGGAAGGGATATTTCAATTTTTTCACAATTCACATTTAATTTTTTACAATCCAACCTAAATTTTAATACCGCATGATTAATAATTTTTTTGTTCACTATATATAAATACATATTCTCTTTCTTTCAAAATTTTTAACCTCTTCAACTCAATCAAATTTTCAACATGTCTTTAATCGATGATTTGAACAAGGTATCTATTATAATAAGATCAATTATTTATTATTATTTTCATTAATTTCTAAACATCATTATAATCCTCATTATAATGATGAATTATTCTTATGATCGAGTTATGGAGATAAAACATTCGGATGAGATTTACCAACTGAGGTGAAAAATTCATTATCAATCACCATTTTTATTACAGCATGAGTTATACCCTAAAAAAGAAGAAAAATTAAGAAAAAAACCTACATATTTGAAAAAATCTACTAAATTAATTGAAATGTGTTAGAATGATTAAGTTTTTTTCATTTGGTGTATGTAATTTTCATTCATTTTTCTCATGATTTCTCTGAAACAAGTTGTATTAGTTGAAACTTAGATAAGTACAACTTCCGATGGCCATAACGTTTGATTTTTAACTCTATTTTAGCCCCAAGACGAGTAAAATAGAATCTTATAGAATGATATAAAATTTGTTAAACATATTTAACATGATTTCATTGAAAAAATGACATCAAAAATTACTTTTAACATCCATTCCAAGAAAACTGACATTAAATGTATTTTATGAAGGATTTTAGTGTCGTTTTTCATGAATTTATATTAAAATAAGGGTTTTAATGTTGTTTAATTAATAAAAAATGTTAAAATACTTCCTTGATGACATTTAATGTCAGTTTATATCAAAAAATGATGTAGAAAACCATATATAATCAAATTTTTAATGTCAGTTTTCTAAAAAACTGACATCAAAGGGTAAAAATTGTACCTTTTAACATCAGTTTATAAACAATAACGTCAAAATCCCCATTTTTAACACTGGTGGATTTAACAACAATTAAAAATCGATGTTTAAATTAAAAAAAATTGATGTTAAAATCCATTTTTCTATTAGTGTGTGTACTTTACAAAGTATACACCAAGTTCACCCAGAAGGGGACACACACAGTGTGATAGGGGTCATACACCATGTGATGCTTAACTTTATCTGAAAACCCTAGCCTCCACATAGGGAGGCACACATGGCGTGTAGATATGGTTTACACACCATGTAGCGTGGGATTTTTTGGAATCCCGGATTTGATTTCTGTTTGTTTTGGTGCCTCCAACCTCTGATCTGAAGATCTTTTAGCCACATTATTTATTATCCCAACTCATCTGAATGTTTTTGTCAACAAACAATAGGTTTTTCCATTATAATTGATTAGAAAATGAATCAAAATATCATTCTTTATTGTGCGTTTAAGAACAGAGATAAACACAAAATTGGGTATTTTTCATCTTCTGAATCTCTCTATCTCCATTGTCGCACCTAAATTGTGTCATTACAATCCGAGATATATGATATCATTTCATTTCATCGAGAAACAGGTGTGTAATGATTGATTTATCAGGATAAGTCAACCCATGGGAAAAATGAAGAACAACTGTGACAAATGATGTACAGGGGGAGAAAAGAATAAGAAAATATTGGAGGAATGAAACTCAATCGATATTCCTATCAATCTTGATCATTCTTCATTATAATTAAAATTTAAATAATCAAATCACAAAGAAATTATCTAGTCAAAACCATACAAAATAAAACCATCCCACATGATGATCAAATCGAGGATCGATTTGTTTGTTGATTGGTTCATGTTCATCATATAAATCAATAACGGGGAAGAATCAATTCAAAAGACATTTCATACCTTTATTTGGATTGATCACTGAGGAATAATGAAGTTGTGTTGCATTTTTTGATGAAATCATTTCGATCTAATGCATGTAGATTGTTGATCCATGATCTCGTCATCATTATCCTCAGAGAATTCTCCAACGGTCTCCCTAAGGGTTCTACAACATCTCTTGGGTTATGAAGAAAACATTATGATTTTTATATAATAATATATTTAAATATTTTTAATTTTTGTGTCAACACAAATGAAATAAAATAATTTATTTTAATTATTTTATTCATTTTGTGACTGTGATGAATTTTCCAGAAATAGCCCATTCCAACTAATGTTTAGTCATGCCTAAGGTAAATATCACATTCTAAACTCAATGGGGCCTTTAGATTTCTAATCTGAGAACTTATTTAGAATTTATTCCATTATTTTAAGAAAAGTACACATGTGTTATATTTAATATATTTAATATATTTCAAACATTTATTTCAGGCACATTGTGCCTCAGAATCGCATTTCATCTCAATTCCTAGTTTTGATAATAATCCATATAATATACAAAAATAATAAAAATAAAATCCATGACATTACATTCTCTCCACCTTGGGGATTTACATCCCCTAAAATCCAAAACAAGGGCTACTCAAAAATATGTGGGTACTGAGCATGAATATGATCCTCTCACTCCCATGTGCTCTCCTGAAGATTCTTATGCTACTACTGGATAGGCACCAAGGGAATTGATTGCTCATTAAGGATCCTCTCCTTCTGATCCTTGATCTCCACCAGGCACTTAGAAATGGTCACCCCATCCTCAATGTCTAGCTTTCCCCAGTCAATAACATATGATGGGTCATGCATGTACCTCCTTAACTGTGACATGTGGAAGACGTTGTGTACCCAGTCTAACTATGGAGGTAGATCTGAGTGATATAACACCTCGTTAAATTTATACAGTATCTAGAAAGTGCTAATGAACCTCAGATATAGCTTCTCTCTATGGAAAAATCTATATAATCCACATCGAGGTGAAACTCAGAGAAACACATAGTCTCCTTCCTCGAACTCCAAAGTCCTTCATCACATGCCATCATAAGACTTTTGAAAGATCTAAGAAATCTTTATCTACTTCGGATGATCTTCACCTTCTATGTTATAGCTCACACCAACTCTGGGCCCATGATTGTTGACTCTCCTAGGTCAGTCTAGAAAAGTGGTGACCTATAGGGTTGCCTGTACAAATCCTCGAATTGTGTTATACCGATGATGGAAGGGTATCTTTTTTTGTATGAAAATTCCACCAAGGGTAGTTAGGTGATCCTCCCAACTACGAACAAAGTCAAACATGCAATCTCATAAGATGTCCTCAAAAACCTGAATGATTCCCTCCATATGTCTATCATTTTATGGGTGAAACACCATGATCAAGAGTAAATGGGTCCCAAATGTGTAATTCCCCAACCCTAGAAGCCCGGAGCTGGTGCATTAATTTATTACATTGGCATTATTACAAGAAAATGAATCCCAACAGACTGATCACTTTAACAATCTTGGAAATCCATATTACACGAATGATACACATAATACATTGTGAAAACCAAACAAAACATGCTACACAATTAACTAAAATAAATTGTACCCTTAAAATCTTATTCAAAGTTCTCTTCTTCATAACCTGGTAAAAGAAACATAATATGGGTAATCACAAATGCTCGGTAAGGGTAAATAAAATGGAATAAATAATTAATCAATCTATATGGAAAGGTAAATAAATAAGAAAACATTCCATTTTCACTAATAGATAAGGCATAATTAATATAGAAAGGTAAGAAACTAAAATTCATGCCATAAATCAATAAAATGAGAATGAATTACATCAATAGATATGTTGACACAAAATATCATGGATAAAATAATAACTAAATTTAAATGATGGAAATTATTTCTTAATTGATGTCATATCTAAGGCACATAAAAACATATACCATCAATACAGTTCAAAAGGTGTTTTAAAACTATGGATAGAAACCCGTTTAATTTGGCCAACTTATTTATCTCATGAGAACCTATTGATGCCTCAAGGAGCTATATAATGTTTGGGATCCACCCATCCATACCAGTCCAAATAATTCCTCATATAGAATAATCAAAATAAATAATATGCCTTATCAAATATCTTTATTGAATAAATAACATAGAATTATCAATATTTCCCCAAATAATCAAATAACATTCAAAGTAGACATTGTATGTAAAATGGTATACGGTTTAGGAAATAGTAATATCCATTATATGAGAATATAGATATTAAAGTAAAAATTCGATGAAATTTTATTAAAATAAATTGATTCTTTTAAGATAAATTTAATAATCAGAAAATGACATCAGATTTTAAAGATAATAATTAATAACATTCTTTAAGAGAATAATCTTTAAACATTCCAAAGCATCCCATACCACTTTGAAACATTTGAATGGTAATATCCAAAAATGTATGAAATTAAATGAAACATTTAATATCATGAGAATAATGGGATTCATGATATAACATGAAAAAGGTATTATATACAAAAAATGAAAGTGAATTGGTGCATAATAACAAATAAGTCTCAATGGAATGTAAATTGAGATAAAATTCCCTTACCTTAGCCTTCCATTTTGTTGTGCATTATTTATCCTCATGTGTAGTGTTTTAAAATATGTTAATAAATAATACCATAATTATAATAATGTTTATAATATCATATATCATCTTCTTGTATTATATTATTACATGTTTGTTAACAATCTTTCATTATTTTCACTATTTCAGGTGTTAATTGCCTAGTTTTCTCAAGTATGTTTTTGACTTGTTAGTTGTTCCTATTAATTAGATCGTGATTTCATCATATCAAGAATTTAATACATTAATTAATTGTCATATATATTCATTATATATGTATTAATAAAAATATATAATGTTTGGAAATAAGAAATGAAATGTACCATTAATGGAGACGGTAGGTTGTACGTACGCAAGAACACTACATTCATTTCTTTTCAATATTAAGAGAATGAAAATTAATTGATACATATTTATATTATAATTACATTATAATATCTATTTAATATATTTTACATAGGTTTATTAGAACCATCCTTTATATGTTCCATTTATAACATGAATGAATCACATCGCATTGAGGGGGCAGTCCACACTTCCACAAGTGATGTTATTGTATTTATGAAAAATAGAATGTATAGAGGTATGTGTTATAAAATAATTAAATAAGCATATAGATATTATAAATATCATATATATAATATATAATTATATTTTCCATCATAATGACCACCATTAGATGCGGTAAAAGAATAATGAACAATCATTGTTTTGTGAGGCGGTAGTTCATCGTTCACATAAATTGTATGTTTGCTACCCATTAGATGGAAGTGTGTGTGAGTGTAGGTATAACCCTAAATATAACAAAATATTAATATATTTAGTATAATTTTTTTATTAATTAACATGGAATAATAATATATGAGTTTGTGGAAATGTTAATTGATGAAAAGAGATCGTTGAAAAGTGTTACCTTAAAAATCGGGTTACTCTTTTTGGTTTATACCAAAGGGATTCCTTGGAAGGATTAAATACCAAATGGAGGACTAGAGGAATAGGGTGGGTATTTTGGGAATTGAATTTTTAAGGTCTTTTTTGAACCTAATAGGTTTGGGAGGTGTGATAATTGGGGAGAAGTGGTGGCCTTTTATAGTGGAGGAGGAGTGGCACTCTTGTAATATTTTGACAAAGGAATTATCCCACATTTTTCATGTTTCATGTGGATCCAATAATGAACCCAATTAGATAAAATATATTACAGGGTATTTATATAGCCTAAAAATTTATCTTGTAAATTTTTATAGGTCGTTTTGGGTCTTAAGTGTAAGGTTTGGTCCCTTATTAAACTTAATTTAACCTTAATCATTGTAATTAATTTTAATCACTTTCACTAATATTTTTGGTCAAAAACAAAGTTTGTATTATAAGAAATTAAAGTTATTTTTATTATAAATATTTCACCCATTTTTTCAAATTTCAGTCACATAAGTGGTAGAAATTAATTTAAAATTTATCCCACGGGCGGGACAACAATGCAAGTTTTTATAATAAAAACTTCTAAAACATTGATAAGTTTTTACATTTAATTTCAAAGTGGAATTTATACCAATTAACTAAATTGGGTTAGTTGATATATATTTTATATAATTTTAATTTAAAACCAATTACAAATGTAATTTATCCCTATAAATAATGTAGATGAAAAAAGCGAGATTGAATTAAAATTCAGTATTTTTAACTATTCACTAAAAAATGAAACTTCGCGGAAAATTACAAAACAATTAACCCTAACCTAATTTTGATGTTTCACTTTAAAAAATTAAGTTTATTTTAAAATATTAAGTCAATAAAAGTGTCAAAATTAATATTTAAAATCAGGTTTTCTTTAAAAGGTAGTAAAGCTACCTTTATGAAAATATAGTATTTTATAAGTAAAATTGAGTTTATTTTTATATTATGTCTATCAAATATATTAAATGAATGTAAAAATATTTAATTGAATATATAATATTTAAATTTTCTATATACAATATCTAAAAGTGACAGACATGACTAAGTAGTCTTTTGTTTAAATTGGGTGTTGTGTTTGTTTCAAAGCCAATAATAAAACTAAATTTATTCTAAAAGGAACATATGGTAAAGTCTTGGGGTGCTACATTATTCACTACTACAAAAATTTATTCCTTGAAAATTTAGGGCTAGTACCTTATAAATAAATTGTGGTTAGTTCTTTTTCATATAATCCTTTGGTTCCCATGTTTTTTTATCCATTTTGTGATTTTTCCAGAGTACCTTTACTAGACAAGTCTTCTAATTTCTCAATAATTACTCTATAATATCATGAATCTAGATGGATTCTTCACAGTTGAAAAAGTCAAGTTCCAAATCTATTTCATCAAATGTGATAACATTCATTGGTTCAGGCATGTACTATCTTATCATAGATATATGGAACACATTGGGTGCTTTTAAATGATTTGGAGACATAGCCAAATGATAAGCAACAGCTCCAACTCTTTAAAGAATCTTGAAGGGTTCGATGTACCAGGGACTCCATTTCCCCTTCTTACCGAACCTGATAACACCCTTACATGGAGATAACTTTAAGAAAACATGATCTCCCACTTGGAATTCCAAATCATTTCTCTAATTATCAACATAATTATTTTTCCTACTTTGATCCATTTTGATATAAACTTAGATATCCTTCAACTTTTTTTTCATCTCTTTAACAATTTCTGGGCCTATGTGTTTCCTTTCTCCAACTTCATCCCAACAAGTTAGAGTAAAAAACCTATTTCCATATAAAGCTTCATATGGTTCCATATGAATACTTTAATGGAAACTATTATTATATGAAAATCTTACCAAAGGTATTTATTGATCCCACATACCTTTAAAGTCATGTGATAATGACCTCAACATGTCCTCCATTGTTTGAAGTGTTATTTTATATTTTCCATCGGTTTGAGGATAGTAGGTAGTTCTCAAATGAAGCTTGATGACAAGAGCCTTCTGAAGACACTTCTATAATTTTGATTTAAATTGGGGGTCTCGATCAGAGACAATTGATAGAGGTGCTCCATGAAGTCTTACAACTTTATTAATATAGAGGCTTTCGAGGTGATCAAGAGGCATGTCTTCTCTTATAGCAAATAAATGTGCATATTTGGTTAGTTGATCAAAGATAACCCATATTTCATCATTCTTTCTAGGAGTATTTGGAAGTCCTATGAAAATTTCCATATTAATTTCATCCCATTTCCATATAGGAATAGGAAGAGGTTACATGAATCCTTTAGGATGATACCTTACAGCTTTCACTTGTTGACAAACCAAACATCTGGACACATAATCCACAATTTCTCTCTTGATGTTAACCCACCAAAAGTGTTCCTTCAAGTCCCTATAAATATTTTTACTACCACGATGTATATAGAAATTTGAGCTATGAGCATCATCTAATAATTATCCCTTTATCTCATGTATAGATGGAACACAAATCCTCTTTCCAAGATTTAGAACACCATCTTCACCCAAAAAAAATATACTACTTTCTCATTATTCATACCATTGATTTTCTTCTTAAATTCCACATCATAAGATTAATAATTCATTAATGATGTCTTCCCTTCCTTATAAACTCTCATATCCATCTTTATTGGACCCCTAAACAAAGGATACTTCTTAATCCTCATTTGGGTTATAAATCCATGACTCTTCCTATTCAATGCATATGTCACCTTATTTTATTTCCTTGGGTGGTAGTGTATTGATAAATCATAATACTTAAGTATCTCAAGCCATCACCTTTATCTCATGTTGATCTCTTTCAGTGAGAAGATGTATATCAGGATTTTATGATCTATGTATATCTCTAATTTCTCACCATTAAGAAAATGTCTTCATATCATCAAAGAAAACAATACAGCCTCTAACTCAAGATCATGGGTTTTATAGTTATTTTCATTAGTTTTCAATTTCCTTGATTTATATTAAATGACTTTATCATTTTTCATTAGGACACAATAAAGTCTATTCTTCAATGCATCTCTATATATGACAAACCCAACAATTCTAGATGGTAGAGTCAAAATCAGATCATTAACTAATATTCTCTTTATCTCATCGAATAATTATTCACATTCCTTCATTCAAAAAAATGTAACCCATTTTTGTGTAATCTAGGATAATGGGTTAGCCAATCAGAAAATTTTTTGAAAAAATCATTGATATTATCCCGCCAAACCAATGAAACTACATACCTCGGTTCTGTTTGTTATTTTATGTCATTCTTTGACTACCTTTGTCTTTGTAGGATCAACTAATATTCCATCCTTAGAGAAAATATGGCCAAGAAAAGATACTTATTGAATCCATAAATATCACTTTCTAAATTTCTCATATAACTCTTCCATTATAAGAGTCTTAAGAATGATCCTCAAGTGATTCTCATGTTCCTTATAGCTCTTTGAATACACCAGAATATCATCAATGAATACCACAAAAAATCACCAAGATATTCCTGGAATACTCTGTCCATTATGTCCATAAAAATAAAGTGTGAATTATTCAATCCAAATGGAATTATTGTAAACTCATAATGTCCATACCTCATCTGAAAAGTTGTCTTCGAGATGTATTCATTCTTCACCCAAAATTGGTTAGATCCAGAAAAAAGATCAATCTTTGAGAAATATTGGGCTCCATGAAGTTGATTAAACAAGTAATCAATGCGATTTAGAGTATACTTTTTATATATCGTAATAGCATTGATTTCCCTATAATTAATTCACAACCTCATGGATCCATCTTTATTTTTAACAAAGAGGATAGGGGATCCACATGGTGAAACACTAGGTCAAGTAAATCCCTTATTACCCAAATAATCTATTTGTCTCTTCAACTCCACTAATTCCACTATGTATATTCTATTGGGAGTCATTAATATTGTCCTTACATTAAGTATTAAATCATAGAAAAAATTAACCTCATGTTCTAGAGGATGTCCATGTAAATCCTCAAGAAATACATCAATGTATTCCTCCACAATTAGTACATCCTCAAATTGAATATTACCTTCTTTGTCACTAGAGGTTGTTTTCTCTTCTTCCCCTGAAATTTCATTTAGTAGAGATACTAGAAGTTGATATAGATAATAATTAGTTGAGGAAACATCTACTATAAAGATAGGGATTCAACATTTTCCTCACAAATCCTAACTTCCATTCTCTTGTAATAAATTTTGGCATCATATTTTGATAGCTAGTCCATACTGAGAAATATGTAAAAGTCAACCATAGGTATGATGATATGGTTATCACATAAATCACATTTATGTGTCATAATTGGGACTTATTAACACATCTTTATTACAATGATACTTCCCTTAGGAGTTTTTACTAACAAATATCTTATTAAATCAAAATAGAAATATCTAATTTTCTTGGAAAACTGGGTAGATATAAAATAGTATGATGATCCATAATCAAATAACACATTGGATAAATTTGAATATAGGGTTAATATACTTTCCACCACATCATTTGGTACTTCTACCTCCACTATAGTGATCGCATAAGCTTATCCATTTCCCATTGTCCCCTTCTATGCTAGATTCCCCTGGCGCTTGGGGAAATATTTTTCATAATGTATCATCTCCTTAAAATTATAGCAATAGTCATCATTGATCAGTTTCTTCCACTTACAATCATGATATAGGTGACCCCTATCTTAGCATTTATAGAAAACCCCAAGTCCCTTTAAACATTTCCCAAGGTTATTTTTCCCAAATTTTTCACAAGATGGATAAGTATGACATTTTATTTTTTTCTTGGATACATTCCCTTTTTCTTGGTGCTTAGATAGCCTCTTCTTATCTTAGATCCCTTGAGAATATTAATTCTAGAAAATTCCTTCTCCGTATTAATGGAACATAAAATTATTTCATCATATGATGAAAAATTCTGAGAAACCAACAACCTTCAAATATTTGGTTTAATAACTTCAATAAAGTGATCAATATTGCACTCTATTTTGCATATATAATCTGAAGCATGTCTGGATAGGCTAGTGAAGGTAGCTTCATAATCTAAAATATTCTCTTCTTCCTTTTTCTTTTAGCTAAAGAACTTTATATTCATCTCAGTTTTTGATCATAATGGAAGTATTTATCTAATATTTTTTCCTTAAAATTTAACCATTCAATGAGTTCAATTTCTTCTTCATTCCAATTTTTCTAGATGAGGGTAAACCATTGATCAGTGCCACCTTGGAGAAAATATACTACAATGGTAACCTTTTTCTTTTCTTTGTATCCTAAGGCCATAAATATCATCTCCTGGTACTTAATCCATTTCTCAGCCACAATTGGATTAGTAGTCCCACTAAATGATGGGGAATTCTATCGCATAAAGAGATCCAACATAGGAAATTGTCTTTGTGTAATAGGTTGTTCCATTCAGGGAAGGTTATTTTTCATAACCTAGATAATTTTCCCATGTATCTCCATAATTTTCATTGTTCCAATACCAACTATATTAGTTACCTAAGGAGGGAAATATTTGCATTTTCCATGAGTATTGATATCATTATTACTTCTAGGGACCATTTCTAAATAATGGAATGAACTATATTAGCTCATAAAATATAATTCCAAATATAGTAGAGCCCATAACATAAATTTATGCATCATAAATCTTAGAATTTGAAACTTTGGTTACTTTGGGGGCATCTTTACAATTAAATACCTCATAAAGTTAGGTAAATAAAATATGAATTATCCTAATAATATCACCCAGGAGTGTTAAACTAGGTGCGTAGTAAGGCCCATTTTCATGTACCATGTTACCCCAATTCAGGCCCAAAACACCTTTTCGTAGTTATTACTCCTACGTACATCTATGTGTGAACTATGTCCACTTGTAGTATCCAGACAGGGATGTATTTCTAGAAATACCCAAATAATATCTACCTTACCAAAATTCCAAGATGTTCTTCAATAATCATCCAAAAAGTTTATCTTAGGGTTATGTTCCCTAATCTAATTTTTCTAAATATCGTTTCCATAGTTATTACTAAACATCCTTTGATATCAACTATAATGCCCAGACCCCAGAATCTTGTAGCCGGTGCATTAATGTATTACATTGGCATTATTACAAGGAAGAAAATACCAAAGGGGTTATCAGTTTAGCAGTCTTGTAAATCTAGATTACATACATGATACCAATAATAAATTGGGAAAACAAAATAAAACATTCTACATAATAAACTAAAATAAACCACATCCTTGAGATCTTATTTAAGTTTCTCTTCTTTATAACCTAGGGAAAGAAACATAATAAGGGTGATCTTAAATTCTCATTAAGGTTAAATAAAATGGAAGAAATAATGAATCAATAAATATGGAAATGTAGATAATTGATCACATGTTCCATTTACACAACTAGATAAGGCATAATTAATATGGAAATGTAATAAATTGAATGCATTCCCTAAATCAATAAATTGAGAATGAATTATATCCATAGATATGTTTACATAAAATTTCATGGATAAAATAATATCTAAATATAAATGATGGAAATGTTTTCTTAATGGATGTTATGTCTAAAGGAACAAGAAAACCTATAATGTCAAGACCACCTCCTGGTGCTCTCCCATCTCCTTGTCTAGGACTGCCACCCTAAAAACCTGCCTAATCCTACCACTGTCTCTACCTCAGTTTCCCATCCATGGTCTCTCTGTCAGTTGTATGATGGGTTAGACAATCTCAGGCATGATATCTCCTACTGTCACATGATTAGCACCTCCTCTCCCTAGGCTGACTAGACCCACCCTGTGAGACCTAAATTGTATATCCTTTATCCTAGGACCTCCTTATAAAATACCTCACTTGTCTAGAACCCTAAGACTTTTAGGATCCCTACTATTGAGTTCTCTACTCCTACTTTCCTATTTTTGACAACTACCGATTGTATCTACATAGAAAAGAAACTTTCAATGACCAAAGCTCGCTCTAGCACTGCATCATAGGTTGGAATGAACAGAGGGATATAAATGGATCAAATATCTCAAAACAGACCTCACTATAAGGTATGATCCCATAAAAACTCATCTCAAACCATATCCATTGAGTACCTATAGAGATTGGAAAACCTCGATGAATACTCAACTGTTGTCATGCTGACCTTCTAAAGCTACAGAGTCTCTTGGATATGAACATCCCTTAACATAGCTGCTGAGAAATCCTCTTTGAAAATATTCTTGAACTCTATCCTCAAAATATTATATTTTTCATAATTCTAGGTCAATAAACACCACCATATCCATAATAAGCCATATATAAGGCTCTCTACTATGACCACCATCGGATTTACTAGTGTCTTAACTATATGGAAAACATGGGTCACCACCTCAAGCTAGTCCTTAGCCGCATGTGGGTTGGGCTCACCTCCAAACTCAAGGGGTCTCTACTGATGAAACACATGAAGCATGCACAACCTATGCACCTCATCTGCTGGTAGTTTGGGTACCATGTGATGCTCTTCAAGTGGGGTATGGTTAGTGCGCCACCTGGAGGTAACATCTTAGGAACTTGTCCCTGTATAGATTCCTCGTCACTGATGGAATTATCCTTGTGATCCTGATACCGAATCCTAACTGGTATATATCATGGATGCATACTGAAAAAACAAGATGTACCATAGTTAAAGAGTATATATGGAGAGATGACTCAAGAAGGACTTGGAAAGCACAACACAATCATATATGATGCATGTACCATTTTTCCCTACAACTAGTGTTCTCATGTACTTAGTCGAAAAGTATGTAATTAGAGTCCTGGTGTATGGATACATCTTCTGTCATACCAATAATGGAGTCCCTAGCATAAAAGATTAACCAAAAACACAAAACACTATTTACCCAAACCAATCTCACAGACTCTTAGTCCTAAAGTAGAACCAACTACTCTGGTACCTGTAACGACCCAAACTTTTTGAATAGTATATTAACTTACTCTTAACGATTTAATAGAGATGTTAATGGTTAATGTAGAAAGATGAGTCGATGGCTTCATCCAGTAGACTCTAACCTTATGAAGCCCACTTATCAGAGCTTGGGAAGGAGGTGGCATCTTTGGGATTCTCTTTAGACCAAGCCCAATCCAAACTCCAGCATGTCAAGCTTGAACGGAAACGCCTATGGGAGAAGTTCAATTTAGTATAGATTACTACTAGGGAAATGTTATCTGAGCCTCCCTCAGATTCTCTCACCATAGCACACCTTACACTTAGGTCATATACTGGTGTTATAAGGGGATATGTGATGAGACTGTAGCTTCTTTTTGTAATCCTTTGGGATGAATAAATTGAGATTTCTTCCTTTAGTGATGTTTGGGAAATTTCAAATGTCCGGATAACTTTAGGATGTATTTTATTAATGAATTTTGAAAAAAAAATATTTTAAAATATTTATGTAAACCATAAATAATTAATGATGTGTAATGATTTTCAAAAAATGGTCTTCTGAAAAAGTGTTTAGTAAGGAATTTGGAGTCTAATAAGATCAACTTAATTTTTGATGAATAGTAAATTATGAATAGTGATTTTACACTTAGGATTAGTAATGTGACCAAATGGATTAGTAATATAACTTAAAGAAAGTTTTAATATAATTTAGACACCTTGATTAAGTAATGTGATTCAATAAAATGGTTAAATAACGGTTTCATAAATTATTCTAACTACTTGCACACACACACATCTCCTTGCATATACAATGTTGAAATGTAAAAACAATTGAACATCCATGCATACATACTTATAAATCCCATAAATAGTATACTATGGGAAGAAAAAGGAAGTAAACATAGCCAAATACAATCCCACCACAAAGAGTCTGAATACACAAGTCCAACAGGAAAGTAAGTACAATGAATACTATCAAAAATCCACAGGAACACACCTTGGTATGTCTAATCTCTCTAAGAACCATTTGGTCCTAGTCCTCTTAGGACTCTGTTAAAAGTTTGATAATCTACACAAGACCTGAAACATGCGGGAAAATCTCACATAGGTGTGAGTATAAAAATACTCAATAGGACACCCTGAAACCACAAGGAATACATCAAAGGAAATTACTATCATTTCAACATAGGTATATTTACAACAAAAATATAACAAGTATATCTAGATATACTCAATAAAGGCATATAGTCTAGAGTTATGTCACTACCATAGTATACCATCCTAGGATTCTAGCTTGAATATTATACAAAGCACTCAGTTGGGAGAACACACTCTTGAGTATGATAGCACTGATGAAGTTCATCTGAGAGGTACTGATCTTTGGTTATCATCATGAGAAAGAACACATTGATGGTCCAAAGAGAATAGGATACATATATGGGGATCACTTCTAGGGCTATGGGATGATACCAACAACTCAATCTAGATTAAACCACTATGTAAAGGACTGATGCATGCATAGTGTTGCTCACGACGATATTAAAAAATACACCTAGGGCATGAAGATGAATAGAAGATCTCACTCTGAGCCTCTCAAAGGGATTCCAATGACTATCAAATAATTCCTTCTGAAGGGATTGTATTCCTAGGAGTGGGAGATGATTCCATACCTACCATTAGGGAAGTAGATGGGGAATGAACCCTAACAAAAAATGTCCATGATACGTAGGAAAAGACAACCAATCCATTTATAAAAATGTACACTATGTGTATTAGGGTTCACATGTTGTGTCCCTTGACCCCATTTCTTGCCCATGTAAAAAACCCATGTCATCATGCCATGTTCTTGTAGTGGTGTACACGCTTTGTAGGAAACTCATGTACTCCACCCCATGTCTATGTACTTGCTAATGAACACACTAAATTCACCCAAGATGGAACACATGTTTTGTGAGAGAGTTAAAACACCATTTGATTCTAAAATTCCTTGAGAAACCCTAGTCACCACCCAGGGGGGATATATAGTGTGTAGATCTTGTTTACATGTCGTGCAACATGGGATTTTCCAAAATCTTAGATCTACTTCAAGTTTATTCTGGGGCCTTTGACCTCCAATCCCACAATAATTTTGTCATAAGATTGAATATCAAAACTCATATGAACATCATCATCAAAAAACAACAAGTTCAACCATCATATTATTTATAGAAAATGGATCAAACCATCATTCTTCTTTGTGCACCGAAGAACACTGATGAACGCAAAATCAAGAATAATCTTTCATCCAAATTGTATTGTCTCTTTCATCTCACCGTTGTTATGCCATACCAATCCCAGATCTATGATATCTTATCATTACACCAATAAATAGGTGTGCAATGATCGATCAATCGGGATAAGTCGATCTATGGTGAAAAGGAAGAGAGCCCGTGACGAATGATGAATGGGGGGAGAAAAGCACAATAATAGATTATAGGAACAAACCTCGATCGATATTCATGTCAATCTCGATCTGTCACCATAAGAAATAAAATTTAAATAATCAAATCATAAAAAAATTACCTCATCAAAACCCCATAAAATAATCCCTTCTTATATGATGATCAAACCGCAAATCAATATATTTGTTGATTGATTCACATTTGTCATAGAAATCAAGAATGAGGAATAATCAAATTAAAATGTATGCCTACATCAATTTGGATCAATCACTGATGAAGAACGAAGCTATATGGAATTCAATGGATAGATCCTTCAAATATGATGTGTTTCAATCATCAATCCATGATCTCATCGTCATTCTCTTAAGATAATTATCCAACAATCTCTCCAAGGGTTCTCCAACATCTCTAGGGTTATGTGTATATCCATGGTATTCTGACATAACAATAAATTTAAATATTTTTAATCGCCGCATCAACAAAAATGAAATAAAATAATTTATTTAAATTATTTTATTCATTTCCAATCCCATGATGACTTTTCCAGAAACGGACCACCCCGACTAATGTTAAGTCACTCCTAGGGTAAAAATTGCATTATGAACACAATTTCACCCTCAGATTTATAATCTAGGTAACTGTTTAGAATTTATAACACTTTTTTAGGAAAACTATGAGTGTGTGTTATTTAATATATTTAATATATTTCAAACATTTATTTCGGGCACACCGAGCCTCAGAATCGCACGTCGTCTCAGCGGCTAGTCTCCAAAATAATTCATATAATATCCAAAAATAATGCATAGAAAATATGAGACATTAAACTTGTTATCACATTGGTTATTCACATTGGTCCATAAAAATCATTTAAACTGAAAAAAATATCTATACCTCGTAGGAAAATCTGGGACATTACAACAAGTGTGGTAGCATGGTACCAACTTATTGTAAAATTTTATGTTTTTGTAATTTATGGTGTTTTTTAGAGTTTCCATGAGATTAATTTAATACCTTTTAAAATTCAAATTATCATGGTATATTTTTGAAAAACTGCTTGATTTTAGAATATAAGTTCTTAAATGTTTATTTTATTCTCTAATATCCAATTTTAACATTTAATGAACACTGATAAAATGTGAAACTCATGTGAACAAGTATTAACCAATGTAAAACTTATGAACCCAAGAGGTTTTTATGACTTTTTGACATCATTATATATTTCTATTTTTCCTTTAGGTTATTGATTCTTTCTATTTGATTTAGAACTTTCTAATATACTATTTGAAAGCTATTATAGATATTGAGTTGTGTTAAAATGATTTAGGAATAATTTTGGGGATTGTTTTGATATATCACCATTTTCCTTCCATTATTTCTTTGATATTGGAGTTCACTAAATTATATGAAATCAAGTTTTCTCTATTTCTATAATAATAATAAGGGAAAAATAAATTATATAAAAATAAATTAAATATAAAAAAATAAATAGAGGATAAATGAAGTGTTTTCAATGTTGTATTTTATATATATACCTAGACCAGGAATGTAATTTTTTGTGCAAGAAATATCATTTTTAAGGGGCTTGAGTAAGGAAAATACATTGAGTTAACAATCTTTATAAATCACATATTGTGCTGATTATAATGAAACCTCATCTTTCAACCTTTTTTCTATATTTGAACAACCCGCCTTTACCCATAAGAAATACCATGTCAGAACCTCATGATTGTTACACTCTTGTGAATTTGTGAAGTATAGAAATTAGAATAAAACAACTGAATTAAATCACATAATCCCTTAAGAAGAGAAAATACTTACAAAAAATGCCTCAAGAGAAGAGATATACATTATTGGGAAGGTAGGCGTAAAATGTGCATGATTATTAATAGGAGATTGAATGGATTTTTTGAAAATAAGGAAAAAAGGATAATCAAAGACATATAGGAATCATGATAGGTCCATGGATAAGATAGATGAAATTTTCTATCAATATTTTATAAAAAATTAGAATTTGACCTTGATATATGTATTTTCCTATGAGAAAAAATTCGTGTGTGGGGATGTGGAAATGGGTTATTTTTCTTTATTTTTATGTTTTAATACATTTTTTATATCCCCATAATTTCCACATATTATGGGAATTTACTATATATTTAGTAAATTAGGATATTTTGTAGTTTAAAATAAATAAATTCTAATTTTGATATTTTTTTGATTTAGTTAATATTTTATATTTAAATGAAAAATACCATACTTTAAATGGTGTATTTTTATGTAAAGGTGAAAAAAGAATATCTATGAAAAATATGTAAGAGTAAAATGGGAATTATTCACTCTATGTATGATTAAAAAAACATAGCATATCTTCATAATAATAAAAATGGATTTTCACAATCCACATTATATTAAATTTCAATCAGGTATGATTAATTGAAGAAAAACATATTACATAAGAATAAAATGTTCAATGCAGATGTTATGTAAGATATTCATACTTTTCTATAGAATTGGAGCTAAAATCATATGATAAAAAATAAATTCCAAAAGTCATGTAAGATTAAACTGAACCTAATAAGATAAGCTTGAAACTATGTAGGATTAATCCATAATTCCAAAGGTATGTGTAAGTTTTGTCTGATGAAGACATAAGGAATCTTCCATAGCCATTCCCATATCACAACAATAAACTATGTTGAAGGTTTTCATTGGCTATGATATAAGCTTCCTAATATAACTAGAAAATATACATAACTATGACTAGAGAAATATTATGGGGGAAGGTAGTCAAGTGATATAATTTCCCTAAGTCAGAGCTTATGAATGAATCACACCCAAGGATATCTAGATAATAGGACTTGACTATGATACTATTTTTATGGTGGTGATGAATAGTTTCATACATGTCAGTCATTTTATATTATATTTAATATAGGAATTGGTGTTGTAGTAGATAAAGACATTCCCATGGTTATGATTTCTATCATTAATAGAGAACAACACCATTTCAAGTGGAATTAAAGAATATATTCATATCATAGATTGTGAAACGCTATATCGGAAGTAAGCATACTCTCAATATTGGTGTCATAGACAGTGATTTAGTTGAGTTATACAAGATGATTTGTTGGGTGAACTATAAAACTAAATCACTATAATTATGATACTCAATGTATCATAAAATTATAGGAAATCTCAAAGACCCCACCAGTTTCTCACCAACATATGAACCAAATATCCATGGACCCCCAAAAACATGTGAGGATCCTTATAAAATATCCATAAAATACCAATTCAAAAAGGAGAAATACATGTGTGTGGATAAATATGAAGATAAATTTGGCTCATAAATTCTTTACCCATACATAATTTCCTACCTAAATATGGTAAATAAGAAACAATATGACTATTTAGAATATGACCCATGAGAGTGATGAAAATTTTAGATCATGGGAACTAAAATTCACACATACCTAAATCTTTTCTAGGTAGGATGTAAGGCTCTAAATCACCCAATTCAATTTAAATAACTTAAAAGAATATTCCATGAATCATAAAGTGATCATACTAGTCATGGGATATTTTTGAGTGGATAAATACAATAGGATACTTTAGGGAATAATATTACAGATATCTATATTTTCTAAATTTCTTTTTTATTTTCAATCTATATGAGTTTATGTTATCTATCCCTCATGAACTATCATCCCCAGAAACTCTTATCCATCATGAACTATCATGGAGAGATAACTCTCTTATTATCTGAAAGGAGAGGTACCCATTATTATCTCATGAATTTTGAATATGATTATATTATTTCTTACTTATCTTCACTTTGAGATGCAATAGATAATAGTTAATGTCATTGTGTTCCATGATAGTCCTTTTTTCTCTATGATTCATCCTTACTCTTTATTTTTTATAAAAAATAAAAGTGTCCCTTCACTGTTTCTTCATAATATGGATTTGGGAAGTATAGTGTGGAGTGGTTTTTTTATTTTAGTTTATGTGTAGTGGTATTACATTATTAATTTGGCTAATGGGTGAAGGATTCATGAATTCAAATACTAGATTGAGGTTTCATTTTAATAACTAGATAATGGAAGATATAATAAATCATTTCACGTGTTATAGTAATGAATTGGTTCATTACATGAGGTAAACAAGAGATATGGATTGGTCAATAACTTTGATACGTTATACTGACTACGAGGGAGAGATAACAAAACATTTATTTAAAAATATGATTGGGTGAAACTGGTGATCCTCCTTAGGAATATCATTGTTCATTTAAAACTGAATTCCTTTTTAATTTTTGCATTTCTAATCATCTAACCCACCCACAGTTTTAATTTTTTCCATTTTTTAAAACATAAAAATATTATAATATTTAAAAAAAAGGAAGAATCACTAAGTATAATAACTATCCTTTAGGAGGAGAAACATATTTCCAACACCCAAGATATACTTATGAGAAATTTTAAATTCTATTATTGGATTTTTTTTATAAGAAAATCTTAAAATACATCATAAAATCTTACTTATTAAGAGTTTATACCCACTCAATGACCTCTACCTTGGCTACACTCTTCCATAATCAACATGTTAACCACCTCCTTATAGGTTAGATGTAAAAATAATCTTACCTAAGAATGAATCACAACACTAAGACTAATATTGAACCAACATGACTTCACTACCTCATCACCACCCAATGATTGTGAAAACCCCAAAGAGTCTATAAACATAATAATGTAGTACATCACTATCATATATCTTTACTAGAGATCCATTAACTATCATGAATTCTCTATATTAAACAATTCAAAATAAAAATAATTGAAGAATAGGGTTAGAAAACTATCCCAAATAAAACCCGCATCCTTCTTATTTTGAATAAATATATCCCATTTTCATTATCTTGGTTTCTATAGAATAAATTTTGTTAGCTTTAGTTGACTATTATAATTTTTATTGATAAAATAAAATGTATGATGAATATAATCCATCCAATCCTCTATGTGATATGACCTACTAGTGACCCTTTAAATGGTAAAATGTTTCATGTATACTCTTGGGTTTAGTTATCTAATATGTCCTCACCCCTGGGAAACATCTTCTCAACCAACTGAATCACATGAACTAACCGTATTGTGATTTTATTACCCATCAAAAGTTCTTCATCAACCAAAATAGTTATATACACTACCTCCCCCAAACATCACACCTTTAACTGATGTCAAGGTAGAATATATATAAAATTTTAACTGAAAATTAAAAACTAATAATAATAATTTTTTTGGAATCATTCTTCTCAAACAACAAAGCACTTTCCATATCATCACATAAAATCTCATTTGATTCACATAGACCATATTCTAGGGTATCCCTATGCTTCTTAAACCTGATAATACATTTATAATACCTATCATTACTATAACCCAATTCCATTCCAAGTTTCTTAAGACATCATACATAATCAAAAACCATGTTATATAATTATACTTGACCAAATTAATTTATATCACCACCAAAAAACAATATAGGAAAACACTATATAATTTAGTATATAATTTTTAATTACATGATTCATATAGTCATCATGTAAGTATATAATCAAATACAATCATGCACATGTAATGTGAACCTAACCACCAATAATGATTCATGAAAACTCGCACTGTTACTTTCCTTGATGAGAGGAAACATATAAATCTCTATATAGAAACCCATAAATATTAAAATCATATCACATGTCTGCCTTGAAAATAGGATTTCCACAATAGATATACTGGTAAGATATTACTATAACTTCCATAAATGTCCTAAATAGTAATATCTCTAATATACTAGATCCAAAAACATAAAACAAGGAAAATAATGTATTTTAATCTATTTTTTAACATTCCCCAACCCAATCTCCCATGTCAATATTTCTACACCACCTCAGGCACACCTCCTCATATGCAAGAGGTTACTAACTAGAGGTAAGGGACTGATTCTTATCATATAGATACTATTCCCTAGATATAATAAATATATAATAATACAAAATAAAATATTCATTGACAAAATACATTGGATGAAATAATAATCATCCATAAAAAATAACCCAAATTTGACATATCCTGCCACATGTTAAGAATTACATGTTTATCAGATAAAATATATAATCCATGTACAAATCCATAGTTTCCAGTCATATATACATGATAATTAAAATAAAAAAAATTAAGTGAAGGACCTGAGGCACACTACTCCCTAGATATCCAAGACCCTACTCCAAGTAGTCATATCAACTACTACTGTCACAAGTTATAGGTTCCATGCCTTTACCTTTATAATGAACAATAAATTCTGCGCATCCATCCAAGTAAAAAAATAGGTATTAGTCTATATATACAGTAGGATATAACCAATTTACCACCAGGATACCTTCAAATATACTATTTACATATGTTATATGATGCGATAGCTCATTATAAAATAAATAACCCATGTTAGGTCATCATGTTCTAACAGACCACCCTGACACCCAACCTTACTAGGTTCAACCAATTTAATTGTATTATTCATGTCTATACCTAAATAGGTATAACATGTTTCAATCCCCAAAAGGTCATCATAGTCTAAATAATGGTCAATATCATAAAAATACCTAAATGGATCATGCTAGGAATAGACCCTAATGAAATATAATTGAATCTACTAGTCATTCCATTTAGAGAACACTGGTATATGATGACCCTACTGGTAATCCCTTTCAAATCCCACTAGTCTTTCCTAGCCGCACTAGTCATATCCATTAGATCTCACTTGTCTATCCTACCCCCTATAGTCATATCCCCTAAAACTATATTGGTATATCCTGACCCTAAAATCTAAATCATTCATCAACCCTAATTTTTAATAACTTGTTGATATAATGGTCAACTATTCAGGACCCTTATGGTCTTCCTCTACCTTGTTTGCATTGGTCAATCACTCTCATATTCAAAATAACCAAATATTATCTTGACCCCAAACATCATTCATTTCCTTGGTCTCAATGACCAAGTATTACCTTAAATCTAATGGCATGACCCATTAAGACATTTATAGATGATAACCAATAGCCTCAATGGTTATTTCATTATTTCCCCTAATGGTTCACATTAATAAATTAGAAACACAAAAATTTATTATCAAGAATAGTAATTAAATATACTATTGGAAACTTATATCAATCTACAAGTTCATATCACTCATCATTTTACTCATAGGAGAAATATTATCATAATTTCACATTTCACTATTCCAATTAAATCCTAATGACCTATTTTCTCTTATTTACCTATTTTCCCATTATATATCATCTATAAAATATATATTCAAGACCCCCAAATGTTATTACTCCAATATTAGAGTGATCATACCAAAAAAATGTCCTATATCCATCTATTAATTAATATCATATTGAAAAAACCTCTCAGTTTGGATTTCAATAGCAAGATCCCAAAACTGGTGTATGTTGAAGGTACTAGGCAAGCAGCAGAATCCTCAAAAATGGGATTTTAAATTTTTTTCCTCCGATGAATGATATGAACTCATCAACGTTACTGAATCGCTACCTGGTAGAATCTGAGAATCCTACATGTAGATTCTTAAGCACAAAATTAAAATCATAAAATACCTAGTTAGATTCAAAGTTGTTCTAGACATCTTCTCATCATCAGTGATCATTGATCAAATAATTTGAAGCCGAATTCCAATATATCATCCACATGTTCTTAAAAATCTATGGTATCACCAATAGTTGAATTATGGGTTCTAGCATGGAGATTTGACGATGCTTTCAATGCTCTGACAATCACTACATCGACTTGCTTATAATGCATGAGAGGGAGCTTGATCTGAAGACTTTGATATGGAGCTTATCTCACTTGGATGTAGGGGAGAGGATAATATAAAAAAGTTACCACCATTTTTTAGTGAATAGTATATGAAAATCACATATCTTCTTCTATTTATATCATGTTTAAAAATTACTTCGAAATGCCTACCCAACCCCCGAATAATTAACACACTATATAAACAATATTTTGACTACTAAACTAGGTCATAAATATCATTTATTATTATTATTATCACCTTCTTGTAATATAATAAATATGTTACGTGATTATAACTGAGATGTTAACTTCACTCGTCTCCCCACATATATTAAATGAATCTTGAAATTTTTAAACTAATATCCATTCAAATAATATTTCCATGTGCCAACGAGCCTGTACCCTAGTGGTACAGGCTCCTTCTTGGCATCCAAAAGACCCAGGATCAAATCTGGGTAGGGGTGAATTTCCTGGGGGTATTGTAGTAGTACTGTAGGGGGGAACTGTAGCATACTGTAGCAGTGCTGGAACTATTGTAGTGGTGGCACTGTAGCAGTGGAGGACTGTAGTAGGTACTGTAGTGGTGACGGTACTATAGCAGGTACTGTAGTAGCGTAGGTATTGTAGCAGTACTGTTCACCAAGTGCTCCTTTGGACCAAAGAATGGGCTTTCAAGCCTTGTATTCAGACCACTTTGCCTTGGGCCTTCGGGCTATGTTATGGGTCTCCCTCTACCCAGTCTAAAGATGTCTTTGCTTTAATAATAAATTGAGGCTTCGGCCCCAACCATTTAAAAATATATATATATTTCCATGTATTTAATTTAAAACTTGTATGTAACGCCCCGACCTTAGCTACCCAGAGTCGGTTCATTATTACATAACATTGGAATGATCACAAGAAAGATCAAGTCTCAAAAGACCGATCAGTTTAGTAGCCTTAGAAACACTAGACATATTCATAAGTCTTACATTACATCATAAAAATGAAAACTACAACAACATATTTTCTTCATAGTCCACCCTCATATCCCTATATATTATCCATGCAGGTCCTTCATAAATTTACTTCTTCACATCCTGGGAAAAATAAAACATTGAAAGCGGTGATCTCAAATGCCCAGTAAGGATAACAATATAGCGGAAACTTTCATAAATAAGAATAAACAATTAAGGAAATGTATAACTAAAACAAAAGCCTTTTAAACGTGAACTTAAACATAGTATGGAAAAAATAAAATGAAATAATTCCATTTACTTATTCACATGGATATCCTATTAATCGAATAATCACATGCAATATCAATAACCACTTTCATAATGATGGAATGCATAATGCCAGACTATCATAACCACATAGCCAAGGCCTCGTGCCAAGACTACAAATAAGATTTTGTCAAGGCCTTGTGCCAAGACACTGGTTTGTCTCATGAGACCTACCGATGCACCGAGAATCTATAGCGGGCTCCACCCTTCACATATTAAGTCCAATGCATTCCCATATGAAAAGGTTTAAACATAACATAAACATTCATATTAAAACTAGCATATGAAATGTCAATAATTTCACCATAAACCATGAATGGTATAAAAATAACACATCCACATTCAAACATATCACAAAACCTTCAATACAATATAGAAGTTTTGTATCATAATAAATCAACTTCAAATAAGTGTAAAATCCATCAAAGTATGTTGACATAGATGAAATCAAAACTCTTTTTAGAGAAATATCTATTTCTATTTTGAAATCATTTAAGAGTCATATATTTATAAAATAAAACATTTTCTTTGAAAATATTCTTATAAGCTTGTAAGGGAAGCTTCTACAATTTTATAATGGCGGAAAATAGCCGCACCCACTGTATAAGTTAAAAAAACATTCTTACCTTAATTCTGTCGAAAAGGTTAAAAAGAACCTTGTTTGGAAAACGACGGAAAGATTCCTTTATAAACCTCTTATAAAAAGTCAAAAAAGGGTATAAATGACTTTAACCCATATTATTTTAAATAGTAAAAATGTTTTGAAATACATTTTTAAGAAACATGGATGTGGATGATAAAGATATCCTAGTAGATTATTACATATAAACAACCTCGGATAATGAAGAGATTGCGAAATAAACCCTTACCTTGTACTTTTCCTTGGTTGGGGGTAGGTTAACCTCCTGTATAATGGTGAAATAATTGTTATTAAATTATACAAGAATCATATACATTAATATGATATCATATATGATCTTTTAACATTTATTTTTTAATAATATCTTAGTATTATCGTTGTTTCGGGTGTTAACTTACTCGTTTTCTTTTATATGTTTTGTTATGTAAGTCGTGTTTTTCATGGATAGGTTGTATCTTAATCATATCCATAATGATATAAAGTCCTTAGATACTATTATTAATCATCAAATGATAATTAGACTTGAATGGATATGATGGAGAATGAATCACATCGCGTTCGTGGAGACGGTAGTCCGTACGTTTGCACGAGCGACAATATCATTATTTTGATAATAAAACAATATGTAATTGGATGGTATATCATATATACATAATCATTATCATGTTATATTTATTATTTACATGAATTAAACATCATTATTATACCCATCCAAATAATAATTTATTTAATAACAATTACACCACGACGTGGAGACGGTAAGTCATACGTACGCACGTATGGTGACATGTTATTCAAAGGATGGATAGAATACTGAAATATGGTTGTAAAATGTTTATAATAACATCAAAGTATACATAATATACTGGAGTTATTATTTTATATTGTTAATAACAAAGAAATAAGAAGTGGAAGAAGAAAGGAACTTGAAAAAGGGTGGTGAAATCATTACCTCTTCTTCGGGTTCTTCCTTTTGATTTGATCAAAAGGGCTCCTTAAGTTGGCTTTCTGACTAAAGGAAGGCCTCTAGGATGAAGTGAGGGAAGTTGAGAGAGTATTTGGGCATATTTTGGCAGAACCAAAAGGCTTTGAAGGTGTGAGTTAATGAGAAGGGAGAGTGCCCTTTTATAAGAGGGGTGAGGGGCACCTTTGGAAAAGCTAGAAATATTAGTTTATAATAAATTCATATTCGTTTTCTAATGGCTCAAAAGTATAATATTTAAAGGTTAAGGTGGGGATGGGTCGAAACCACTCAACCAATATAATTTAGACAGGTTTTGGTTACTATATTAATCTTATCTTTAAGTATTAACTCTTAGTTAATTAGTTTCACTTTTACAATGTCTCTTTGTATTTTTATATTATATGGTTAATAAACTTACTATATACATCCAAGCTACCCCCAAGTGGTCCATTAATGATACACCTATCATGATATAAGTCTATTTGCAGAACCTTATATTTTTAGGAATTTAATATCAATTAATAATCTAATATTTTTTTTAAAAACTCCTTTCTGTCAATTTTGACACTATTCAATAATTGATTTTTGTGAAAATCATAACAGAATGATTACTTCGAAAAAAGTTACTTAAGTCAATACTAACATGTCATATTAACCTAGAAAATTATTGTAATTCATAAAAAGTCTCAAATTATATTTATTTGGGTATTTATAATATCAATTATTCTAATTTTTCATTAATTAGGTAATTACTGCATCATCATTGTGTCATAAATAAATTAAATTATTTAGTGTATAATAATTATAAATAAAATATAATTATGTAGGAAAGAATTTTATCTTTTTAATTAATATTTACAATCAAGTTTATATTATGTATAACCCTATATTAAAAATGTTTTAGTAAATAAACTTTGATTTTAACTCTTTTAACTCTTCTTTGAATAATAATAAATGTCCTAATCTAATCCAAGTGGACCTAAATGATAATATTTTATTCCTAAGGTTGTTTTTGGTCGAGATACACTTGTCCAATAGAATTAGGACATGTGTTAGGGTAATATTAATATCATTTTTCCCCTTAATTACCCAATTTACTTTTAATCGTGGTAAATAAAAGTAAAAAGTTACTATTCACCAAAAATTATTTTCATCTCATTGAACCACATTTTACTACTTGATAGTAACCGTGTCTCTCAGATTTTTGAAATTCCAATCATAGAAGTGGTAAAATTAAGTTTTATGAAAAATTCAATTTTTTAACTACCACTTAGTAGTTTCACTATTCATCAAAAATTGAAGTTTTTTAGAACAATGCCAAAATTTCACCCTAAGATATAATTGATATTCCGAATTCAAAAATGATGTCTATTTTAAAAAATTAAAAACATATAAGTTGTGTTAATTAATTTTATAATTAATTCCCGTTGTTACAACAAATAGCGTGTTTTTAAGAAACAATATATATCAAAAGATTGACAATTGTTTATGTCCAATTTCAAAGTAAAATTAATTCTAATGAACACCATCGGATAAAATGGTAAAAATATATTCTAATTATATTTTAAAACCACTAAATAATATAATTTATCACTATAAATTAATTTTATTAAAAAAAGTTGTTTTTAAGTATTTTTCACTATTCATAAAAAATTGAAGTTCTCATAAAAATACCAAAAATTCAACTTAGGAGAATTTCGATATTCTGAATCCAAAAATAAAGTCCATTTTTAAATATAAAGTATATATAATTTCAAAAATTAGGTACTACTATTCATAACAGCTAGTTTGATTGGTTGTGGTGTGTTAGAACTCGATGTTGCGTACAACAAACGCTATCACATTATTCAAAGAGAAGCGTACCGTAGAAGCTTGGGGTGTTACATTCTCCCCTCCTTCAAATAATTTCATCCTCGAAATTTCAAGAATACTACCGCATGAAAAGACTCGGGTGGTTCTTCATCATAAGTTCCTCGGGTTCCCACGTTGCCTCTTCCCTCTTATGGTTTCTCCACAAAACTTTTACCAGACGCGTCGTCCGATTTCTCAGCACTTGTTCTCTCGTATCAAGAATCTTGACGGGCTCTTCGCAATAAGATAGATCGGGTTCCAGTTCTAATTCCTCGTAGGTGAGTACATGTGTTGGGTCAGGCATTTATTTCTTCAATAGAGATACGTGGAACACATTGTGAACTTTGGAGAGACTTGGCGGAATTTCCAATCGGTAAGCTACATCCCCAATTCGTTCTAGAATTTCAAAAGGTCCGATGTACCTTGGACTCAATTTACCTTTATTACCAAAACGTATGACTCCCTTTCATAGAGATAGCTTAAGGAAAACATGATCACCGACTTGAAATTCCAAATCCTTCCTTCTATTATCGGCATAGCTCTTCTGCCTACTTTGAGCTGCTTTGATGTGATTTTGGATTACCTTCTCCTTTTCTATCGTTTCCTCCACCAGTTCTGGACCTAGAAGTTTTCTTTCACCAACGTCATCCCAACAGGTTGGTGTGAGACATCTCTTTCCGTATAATGCTTCATATGGTGCAATCTAAATACTTGAATGGAAGCTATTGTTATAGGAAAATTCTACCAGAGGTAAATATTGATCCCACATACCCTGAAAGTCAGGTGAGCAGGATCTCAACATGTCTTCTAGGGTTTGAATAGTTTGTTCGGATTGTCCATCTGTTTGAGGGTGGTAGGCAGTTCTAAAATGGAGTTCAGTATCCAAGGTTATCTGAAGACTTTTCCAGAATCTTGAAGTAAAACGGGGATCACGATCTGAAACAATCGATATGGGTACTCCATGAAGTCTCACAACTTCATTAATATATAGTCTTGCTAGACGTTCTAGTGGTAGATCTTCTCTTATAGCAAGAAAATGTGCTTACTTGGTAAGACGATCAACAATAACCCATATTTCATCGTTCCTTCTTGGATTCTTTGGTAGCCCCCTGACAAAGTCCATCGTAATATTGTCCCATTTCCACTCCAGTATGGGAAGAGGTTGCATGACTCCTCCAGGCTGTTGCCTTACAGCTTTCACTTGTTGACAAACCATACATCTTGACACAAAATCAGAAATTTCCATCTTCATGTTGTCCCACAAAAATGTTCCTTCAAATCTCTATACATTTTTGTGCTCCCAGGGTGTATTGAGAAATTGGGACGATGAGCATCATCCAGCAATTCCCTTTTTAGATCAGGTATATCGGGAACACAAAGCCTCTTCCCAAATTTCAAAATTCCTTCTTCATATACAAAGTCTCTCAATCTGCCATCATTCACAGCTTTAATCTTCTTTTGAAATTCTCCATCATCAGTCTGAGAACTCTTAATCCTTTCTAGTAAAGATGGTTTGGCAAACATTTGAAAAATCATTGATGTTTCACCTTTCCTGGTTATTCCCATGTCCATCTTCACTAGATCCATGAAAATTGGATCCCTTTCAATTCTCATATTGTTCAAAACTCTATGATCTTTTCTGCTCAAAGCATCTTCCACCTTGTTTGCTTTCCCTGGGTGGTAGTGTATCATACAATCATAATCCTTGAGTAATTCAAGCCATCTCCTTTGCCTCATTTTGAGTTCTTTTTGTGAGAAAATATACTTCAAACTCTTGTGATCAGTATAAATCTCACATTTTTCACCATAGAGGTAGTGCCTCCATATCTTCAAAGAAAAGATCACAACTGATAACTCGAGATCATGAGTAGGATAGTTTTGCCCTTGAATTTTCAACTGTCATGATGCATAGGCAATAACCCTATCATTATTCATAAGGACACAACCAAGTCCTTTCTTTGATGCATCACTAAAAAAAATGAACCCATCATTCCCTGATGGTAGAGTCAATATAGGAGAATTGACTAATCTTCTCTTCAGTTCTTCGAAACATTCTTCACAATATTTTGTCCAAACAAATTTAACCCCTTTACGTGTGAGCTTCATTAATGGGTTAGCCAATCGGGCAAAATTCTGGACGAAACATCGATAATAACCTGCCAAACCAATAAAACAGTATACCTTAGTTATAATCGTAGGTGCTGGCCGTTCTTGAATTGCCTTGGTCTTAGAAGGATCAACAGAGATTCCATCTTTAGAGACAATGTGGACAAGAAAAGAAATCTCCTGAAGCCAGAATTCACACTTGCTAAACTTCCCATATAATTCATGTCTTCTCAGAGTCTTCAGGATAATGCGCAAGTGATTTTCATGATATTCATAGATTTTGGAGTATACTAAGATATCATCAATAAATACCACCACAAATTCATCAAGATATTCCTTGAAAACTCTATTCATCAGATCCATGAATACAGAGGGTGCATTAGTCAATCCAAAAGTCATTACTGTAAACTCGTAATGCTCGTACCTGGTTCGAAATGCTATCTTCGTAATGTCTTCCTTCTTCACACATAACTGATGGTATCTAGATCGAAGGTCAATCTTTGAAAAGTATTGAGCTCCATGTAGTTGGTCAAATAAATAATCAATACGAGGTAGGGGATACTTGTTATTTATTGTTATAGCATTGATCTCCCTGTAGTCGATACATAACCTCATAGATCCATCTTTCTTTTTAACAAAAATAACAGGGGCTCCCCATTGAGAAACACTAGGGTGAATAAATCCTTTATTACTCAATTCCTCTAGTTTTTTCTTTAGTTCAACTAATTCTATAGTGGCCTTTCTATAAGGGGTCTTCGATATAGGCCTTGATCCAGGAATTAAATCAATGGAAAACTCAACTTCTCATTCTGGAGGATGTCCAGGTAAATCTTCCAGAAATACATCTACATATTCTTTCACAATAGGTACATCCTCTATTTGAACATTCCTTTCCTCACCCACAGTCATTTCATTCTCTTCCTCCCCAATAATTGAAATTAGTTGATCTACTGGGGGTGGATCTAGATAAGAATTAGGTGGTGATGATTCTGCTCTAAAGATAAGGTGTTCCTTATCATCATCATCAAAAATCATAACCTATTTCTTCTTACAATAAATTTTTTCATCATAGTCTGAAAGCCAGTCCATAGTGAGGATTATATCAAACTCAATCATAGGTGTGACGATGATATCAGTAGATAAAGAACATTTATGTGCTCTAATGGGGATTGATTCACAAAACTTTGTTGCAATGATACTTCCCTTAGGAGTTTTAACTGATAACTCCCTTGTTAAATCAAATTGGAAATATCTAATTTTCTTAGCAAACTGGGAAGATATGAAACAATGTGATGATCCAAAACCAAATAATGCATTTTCTAAACTTGAGGAAACCATTAAATTACCTGGCACCACGTCTTTCAGAGCTTCTACCTCAGTAGTAGTGATAGCATAAGCTTGGCCTTGATCCCTTGGCCTTTTCTAAGGTAAGTTCCACTGACACTTAGAACATTCATTTGCATAATGTCCCATCTCCCTGCAATTGTAGCACTGAACATTGGTAGCTTCCTTATTCCCTTTGCAATCACGAGCTTGGTGGCCTTTTTCACCACACTTGTAACAGACACTCATTCCCTTCAAGAAAGTACCGGGGTGTTTCTTCCCACATTTACCACAGGATGGATATTCAACCTTTCCCTTCTTCCCCTTATTTCTATTCCCATATTGATCACCAGATCTCTTCTTCTCTTACTTTTCTTTAAAGTCATAAGACTTAGAGAATTCCTTTTCGGTCTTGATAGCACATAAGACAATGTCTTCGTACGACGAGAAGGATTGTGAGACTAATGATCGACGGAGAAATGGTTTTAACCCATCAAAGAAATGATCAATCTTACTTCTTGGGTTACGTATATAATCTCCAGCATACCTTGCTAACCTTGTAAAGTTAGCCACATACTTTGTGACATTCTCATCCTCCTTTTGTCTCAGACTCAGAAATTGCCTTTCCATATCTTCTCGATGGTCGCGATAAAAGTATTTTTCTAAAAATAGATCTTTGAACTCCCTCCGTTCTATATTTGATACTTCATCATCTTCCTTCATGTTTTGAATCAATGACCACCATTGATCAGCATCTCCAGTGAGGCGGTAAACTACGATGATAACTTTTTCCCTTTCACTACTCCCCAATGACAGAAATATTTTCTCTAGGGAATTTATCCATTGCTCAGCTACTAAGGGATTTGTAATCCCATTTAACGTTGGTGGTTGTTTCCTCATGAATCGATCTAACATTGATCCTCCACTCTTCAGATTAGGGTGCTCCATATGGGTAAGGTTATTATTCATAACCTGAGTGAGTTTTCCCAGTATGGTGATTAGCTGATCGGCACCAGTTGCATCACCAGCTCCACTATAATTATCTTGAGCCAGAGGGAAATCCCTACATGGAGTGCATTCATTTATACGGTTTCCATTTCTTCTACTAGGCACCATTTCTAAACAATGGCATAAACTAAATCAGTTTATGAATCAAAATACATAATTCCATACTTATAAAACATAAATTGAACTATTTATGGATATAATCCATAATCATAAAAAATGTTTTATTTGAGGAAGTATATACTTATAAACCCTTCATAATGATTTATAAAGAAAATGATAGTTATCCTAAGCATATCCCCCGGGAGTGTCGTAACCAAGAGTGCAGCAAGGCCTGTTTTCGTGCACCAGTTCCCGTTTGAGTCTAGCTCAAAGCAGTGTTTTTGAGTTTTACCCCTAGGTACATTTGTGCCAGAGCCACCTCTATCTACTCGTATCCATAAAAGGATGTATTTCTCCGAAAACTCACAAAATATCTACAATACCAAAATTCTAGGAAGTTCTTCTATATTAATCCTCAAATTCCATCTTAGGTCTATGTGCTCTAATCAGAGTTTATCTAAATCTAGCTTCCAAGGTTTGTACTAAACTTCCTCTGATACCAACTGTAACTCCCCGACCTCAGTTACCCAGAGTCAGTGCATTATTACATAACATTGGCATGATCACAAGAAAGATCAAGTCTCGAAAGACCGATTAGTTTAGTAGCTTTGGAAACACTAGATATATTCATAAGTCTTACATTACATCATAAAAATGAAAACTACAACAACATATTTTCTTCATAGTCCACACTCATATCCCCCACATACTATCCCTGAAGGTCATTCATAAATTTACTTCTTCACATCCTGGGAAAAATAAAACATTGAAATGGGTGAGCTCAAATGCCCAGTAAGGATAACAATATAGTGGAAACTTTCATAAATAAGAATAAACATTTAAGGAAATGTATAACTAAAACAAAATCCTTTTAAACTTGAACTTCAACATATTATGGAAAAAATAAAATTAAATAATTCTATTTACTTATTCACATGGATATTCTACTAATCGAATAATCACATGCCATATCAATAACCACTTTCATAATGATGGAATGCATAATGTCAGTCTATCATAACCACATAGACAAGGACTCGTGCCAAGACTACAAATAAGATTTTGTCAAGGCCTTGTGCCAAGACACTAGTTTTTCTCATGAGACCTACTGATGCATTGAGGATCTATAGTGGGCTCCACCCGTCACATATTAATTCCAATACATTCCCATATGAAAAGGTTTAAACATAACATAAACATTCGTATTAAAACTAGCATATGAAATGTCAATACTTTCACCATAAACCATGAATGGTATAAAAATAGCACATCCACAGTCAAACATATCACAAAACCTTCAATACAATATAGAAGTTTTGTATCATAATAAATCAACTTCAAATAAGCATAAAATCCATCAAAGGATGTTGACATAGATGAAATCAAAAATCTTTTTAGAGAAATATCTCTTTCTATTTTGAAATCATTTAAGAGTCATATATTTATAAAATAAAACATTTTCTTTGAAAATATTCTTATAATATTGTAAGGTAAGATTCGATGATTATATAACTGTGGAAAATAGCCACACCCACTGTATAAGTTAAAAAACATTCTTACCTTAATTCTATCGAAAAGGTTAAAAAGCACCTTGTTTGGAAAATGATGGAAAGATTCATTTATAAACCTCTTATAAAAAGTAAAACAAGGGTATAAATGACTTTGAACCATATTCAATTAAATAGTAAAAATGTTTTTAAATACATTTTTAAGAAACATGGATGTGGATGATAAAGAGATCCCAGTAGATTATTACGTATAAACAACCTCAGATAATGAAGAGATTGTGAAATAAATCCTTGCCTTGTACTTTTCCTTGGTTGGGGGTAGGTTAAACTCCATTATAGTGGTGAAATAATTGTTATTAAATTATACAAGAATAATATACATTAATATGATATCATATATGATCTTTTAACATTGATTTTTTAATAATATCTTAGTATTATCGTTGTTTCGGGTGTTAACTTACTCGTTTTCTTTTATATGTTTTGTTACGTAAGTCGTGTTAGTCGTGGATAGGTTGTATAATAATCATATATATAATGATATAAAGTCCTTAGATACTATTATTAATCATCAAATGATAATTATACTTGAATGGATACGATGGAGAATGAATCTCATCGCGTCCGTGGAGACGGTAGTCCGTACGTACGCACGAGCGACAATATTATTATTTTGATAATAAAACAATATGTAATTGGATGGTATATCATATATACAGAATCATTATCAGGTTATATTTATTATTTACATGAATTAAAAATCATTATTATACCCATCCAAATAATAATTTATTGAATAACAATTACACCACGACGTGGAGACGGTAAGCCGTACGTACGCACGTATGGTGACATGTTATTAAAAGGATGGGTAGAATACTGAAATATGGTTTTAAAATGTTTATAATAACATAAAAGTATATATAATATACTGGAGTTATTATTTTATAATGGTAATAACAAATAAAGAAGAAGTGGAAGAAGAAAGGAACTTTAAAAAGGGTGGTGAAATCATTACCTCTTCTTCGGGTTCTTCCTTTTGATTTGATCAAAAGGGCTCTTTAATTTGGATTTATGACTAAAGTAAGGCCTCTAGGATGAATTGAGGGAAGTTTATAGAGTATTTGGGCATATTTTGGCCGAACCAAAAGGCTTTGAAGGTGTGAGTTAATGAGAAGGGAGAGTGCCCTTTTATAAGAGGGGTGAGGGGCACCTTTGGAAAAGCTAGAAATATTATTTTATAATAAATTCATATTCAGTTTCTAATGGATCCAAAGTAGAATATTTAAAGTTTAATGTGGGTATGGGTCGAAACCGCTCAAACAATATAATTTAGACATGTTTGGGTTACTATATTAACCTTATCATTAAGTATTAAGTCTTAGTTAATTAGTTTCACTTTTACAATGTCTCTTTGTATTTTTATATTATAGGGTTAATAAACTTACTATATACATCCAAGATACCCCCAAGTGGTCCATTAATGATGCACCTATCATGATATAAGTCTCTTGGCAGAACATTAGATTTTTAGGAATTTAATATCAATTAATAATATAATATTTGTTTTAAAAACTCTTTTATGTCAATTTTGACACTATTTAATAATTGATTTTTGTGAAAATCATAACTGAATGATTACTTCAAACAAAGTTACTTAAGTCAATCCTAACATGTCATATTAACCTATAAAATTAGTGTAATTCATAAAAATTCTCAAATTATATTTATTTGGATATTTATAATATCAATTATTCTAATTTTTCATTAATTAGGTAATTACTGCATCATCATTGTGTCATAAATAAATTAAATTATTTAATGTATAAAAATTATAAATAAAATATCATTATGTAGGAAATAATTATATATTTCTAATGAATATTTACAATCGAATTTATACTATGTATAACCCTATATTAAAAATGTTTTAGTAAATAAAATTTGATTTTAACTCTTTTAACTCTTATTTGAATAATAATAAATGTCCTAATCTAATCCAAGTGGACCTAAATGATAATATTTTATTCCTAAGGTTGTTTTTGGTCAATATAAACTTGTCCAATAGAATTAGGAAATGTGTTAGGGTAATATTAATATCATTTTTGCCCTTAATTACCCTATTTACTTTTAACCGTGGTAAATAAAAGTAAAAAGTTACTATTCACCAAAAATTATTTTCATCTCATTGAACCACATTTTACTACTTGATATTAACCTTGTCTCTTGGATTTTAGAAATTCCAATCACAGAAGCAGTAAAATTAAGTTTTATGAAAAATTCAGTTTTTTAACTACCACTTCGTAGTTTCACTATTCATCAAAAATTGAAGTTTTTCAGAACAATGCCAAAATTTCACCCAACGATATAATTGATATTCCGAATTCAAAAATGATGTATATTTTACAAAATTCCAAACATATAAGTTGCATTAATTAATTTTATAATTAATTCCTGCTGTTACAACAAATAACGTGTTTTTAAGAAATAATATATATCAAAAGATTGACAATTGTTTATATCCAATTTCAAAGTGAAATTAATTCTAATGAACACCATTGGATAAAATGGTAAAAATATATTCTAATTATACTTTAAAACCACTAAATAATATAATTTATCATTATAAATTATTTTGATTAAAAAAGTTGTTTTTAAGTATTTTTTCACTATTCATAAAAATTGGAAGTTCTCAGAAAAATACCAAAAAATCAACTTAGGATAATTTTGATATTCTGAATCCAAAAATGAAGTCCATTTTTAAATATAAAATATATATAATTTCAAAAAGTAGTTATTTCTATTCATAATGGCTAGTTTGATTGGTTGTGGTGTGTTAGAACTCGATGTTGCGTACAACACACGCTATCACATTATTCAAAGAGAAGCATATCGTAGAGGCTTGGGGTGTTACATTGTAAGTAAATTTAAAAAATTAATTCAATGTCAACTATTCATAACATGAATAATATGAATTTATTTATTTATTTTGTGATCGTATCTCCTTGAACCATACCCAAACCCCAGTGGTGGGGCCCACCGTGTCAAATATACCTATTCAACTAAATAGGGAAGATTCTTGAATATGCTATTATATGTGACCCTAAAAGCCCTTATCTTGATAGTATTTAATACTATTAATAGACCAAGATCGGTATCTAGCAACACATCATGGCCCCTAAAGAGAGAATGGATAGTCACTGCAGTAACAACCAACCTATGAACACACACTGTGTAATATAATCTCTTTATCTTTGATATCTCATAAAGCAGGACACACACCCATGTCATAATCTTTTTTATTGCTTTATTTTTTATCTATATTTATGAATTTACCCTTGACCGCCATGTCCATGGTCCAATGAAGGTACTACTATCCTCATCAATGAGGCCCGAGATATATTACTTCCTTAACCTAGAAGTGAAAAATCTTTTCTTAACCATTCCACCAATGTCATACCACCAATGATATGCCCAAAACAAGCTACCCAACCACATTTTCATTATCATGGTTTTTCCTTGCATCAAAGTACATGATCAAATAGAAAAAATTGGTAATGATATCAATTCATGAGACCCTTACACATGTCCATATATAGGAACATCCAATGACACAGGAAGCATGTGGTGTTCCTATTGGCAGGTCTTTCCTTGTGATCTCACTACTAGAGATCCCCAAGTGCAAACTTCATGAGAATAATGCTTGGTGCTTATGACCCCCCAACACCTGATAGTCAAACATCTACTGTGTCTAGTCAGTAAGATGTATCTATACCATAGGAAAAAATTTTAAGATTAATTTCATGGTATCTCGAGGTTCTCATTATATCCTAGGATCTGATATAACCTTTTGATATGACAATGAAACTATGGGCATTACCATTTAATAGTTGATGCAGAAAAGTCAACACTATAATGATAAGAATACATCATGTATAACTAACTGTATACACAATTTGGTAATCAAAAGTACTGCATAGTTGGGTCTAAGAAATCCATTATTACAACACTCTCACTTTCACTAGAGAAAACTTACTAACCAAACATGTTGGCTCTCAAATTATTAAGATCCTTTTTCTATTGAGTCATGATTTTAGTTGATAGGTCCACCATGATTCTTCCGCGTGGCTATTCTGTTATTTTCAACTTCATCTCCTGGAGTAAAACTTCAAAAGAGATGGTATCTCAAGTATATCCCTTTTTTCCACGGCTATAACTTGACATATTAGCTAGTAATAATATCATAATTTAAATTATTATAATATTATACTTATTAGGTGAAATTCCAAGAACTGAAACAAATAATTTCATTTAAATACGATGCCTTATAAACTATAATGTACTCTCTATTTATAGGTATGGATACCACTTGCTTATATGAGCTTATCTCACTCATCACCATATCCTAACTAAAATATTAGGTCACATAGATCTAAGGAGGACTGTTTTGGGTCCCCTAAAAACTAGTATCCCTTCTTCTCCACTTACCAAGTACATATCTTTTATACTTATCAATGTACAATAAGATAGTTATGACTGCTTCAACTAAATTTCTCTGGAATATAACTAATATATTCTTATTATGAAGTATATCTTGGAAATATCAATTCTTGTACATATCATGGCATACGTGATTGATCCATCCTAGAAGCATATAGTACTTTAACTTACCATGTCAATCTCCTCATATGTCCTAGACATGTCAACCTAGAGAGATTATTCCATGTTACATTGGTATTAATTACCTCATTAATTGTTCCATCTTGTATTTTTCAATACTATGTCACTATATGTACGATTGAATTGGTCCAAGAAACTATTATATCTACCTCAGTAGATCTTATTCCCTATAACTTAGGTTTCTACTTTAGTCAATCATTGGGGAATAACTTTAATCCTAGTATTAACTAAATGTAATACCAATAGTTTTTTCCATATGTTGTTGAACAAATTATACATGGAAAATAATGGAGCTCCCACTAACCTCTGGTCGACCCATAGAAACAATTAATTCCAAATGAATATTCTATGATCATGCTGCTTCAATCCTAAACTGAATTTCAGTAACTTGCAACCTTTACTAGAATTTTAGGTCATGACCATCCCTTTCTAGTTGCATCGTATAAACACCTTCCATGATTACTAGTCATGACATCAAATGCTCAATAAAATGATCATAGAAATTAGCTATGAAAAGTAAAATTCTAATGGGTTTAGGAAAAACAAGTTGGTATAACAAATTGATCCTTATTGGTATCGTGCTTGTACCATCCATTTATAAATTCACATGAATACCCACCATAGTATTGAAAATAATTATACCCTTTTCATTTTGATACATAAAATCCATTATTTACTTTTAATTTTTCTTTCCAATCATGGATAATCTCCATATACTACTTGTTCGAAATATTATTAACAATGAATAAGTTATTATCGGTCACGGTGAATTCAAAAAAATTACCATAGTTTTATCCCACCATTATAGTATGTGTCTCTGGAACATACCTATTCCACATGAACTTGTGGAACTAGTTCTTATGACAACTATATGTGCATCTCTCGCATTGACTAAATCCAAGTCAATTTGGATCATAATATCTCTGATAGAGACACACATCCTTATATATAAATGTAGTCTATTACTTGACTACCACTTTTCTATCTTCAGGATTTATGTAATATCCTAAGAAACTGATAGGATAATTACTTTTAGATGTACATTTTGTTTTTCTTAATACAAGTTAGTTTATGTCATAAAAACTCTTTGCATCCAAACACATATCCTTATAACATAATGGATTTCCATCATAATAAAACTATTATAATATCCATTATTCGTTATATTAGGAATATGGTTATGGGGTATCATTGTTATTTGTGAAGTACGTCATGAAATATAATGGAATTTTATACAAGTTGCAACATTGATACTACTTGCATCATAACTCTGATGTATAAAATGTGTGTTTAGTAATTGATTTATGCTACATTTTTGTTGATCAATGTTAACATCTATTACTTCATCATCGATCCTCTTCATTAACATCAATGTCATGATGTAGATAAGGTGATGTGTGTTTAGGAATTACTCCATGATGCATTATATTGATTGATAAATGCTTGGTCAAGATATTCTTCAGCATGCTGGCACAAAGCAACTCATATATTCTAACCATGTATAAATCATAATTCACATTACTATTCCTTCATGTCTTAAAAGAATCCAATTAAGTATATATACCACTAGATTACCCTTGGAATGTTTCATGATCACTTTTTGAACTAATTCCAAAATTCTTGTGGCTTACCTTTATTTCAAAAGGTTTCTTTTTCCAAAACTAAGTATATAGGTCAATAATACCAAAGGTATTTAACTGTACTAATCCTAAATAAAAAAATGGGCATATCCTTAAAAGTCCACTTTTAGTTCTACTTGATAATGAATTGTCATTTAACAACTACATAAATAAGTCTTAAATTTTATATTCATCAGGCATTGCCTATGATTCATGTATTACTTAACTATTGGTTGAGTATTTGAAACCAAAAACATAATTTATTCTGAAACCTAAAATAATGTCTCCACGTCTCCAAGGGACACATGAGATAAATGTTTTAGTTATACTCAATAAAATTTCTACATAAATCATTCACTTGGCAATATAGAATTTGTGAACTTTTCACCACTAACTTAGGAATCACCTTTTCTTATCTTCTTGGGGAATACACCTTACTTATAGTATTTTTTCTATACTTACATGGTTACAATATTCAAATACACATATGTGATTCAGACATTGTATTTTATACCCAATAAGTAATATTGAAACATTACTTTTATGTGATGAATATATATATGAATATGAAGTGATTACATCATTGATTCATATTATTGCGACTAAACATCCATATAATTTATTTTAGGATATTCAATTCAAATAACCCCATGTTAATACCTATTCCATTAAAGGGGGTTGTGAATATTCTGTTGGTGTTACTTGTAATTGTCCATTTTGTACTGAATTCCAATTTTTTCTCTATAATAAATAAGATTAAACTATCTTTTATTTTCTCATTCAATCGTAGAACCTTACTAAAAAAGGTAATTAAGTGTTTTACTCCAAACTATCCGTTTTTAACCTAAAATGAGACTGGAGTTAATTGGTTAAAAGGATATGAGAAAGGGATCCATTAAAATATCATGATCTATCTTTCAATTTACACATGATGATGTAATCATCACCTTATTCATATCTAGCTTCACTTTCTCCTTGGAAACTTCTTGGAGATGAGACTTCATGTTATATCATTCATGTCATGATGTAGTGACTACAACTAACATCAGACATTGATGATGGAATAATCAAATAACCATAAAATTCATAACACATGAGTCTCCTGTAAGAAATTTCTCACTTTCACTTCTTGAGGAAGCTTAACAGAAATTGGGGACACTATCACCTTGAATTTCTCATACCTTAGTATTTTGCACACGCGACTGTACTATACATGGAAAATTGTGTTGGTTTGGAAAATTATTTTGTCCAAATATTTATCATAGTATTTATTGTGGTATGACTTGGAATTTTCTATAAAAATAAAATTCTAGTATATTATTACTTTTTATCACAATTACCAGTTATTAAATTTTTATAGATTAATAAAATCATTAAAATGTCTCCCAATATTTTATTGAATTTTTGGAACCCTATGTGCTAGAATCAGAATACTCTATTTCTTGAGTATTTTAGTGGAAAGGATCCATAAACCTCAACTCATAGTCTACAAGATTTGGTTACACCACTACTTGGAAGGTTCAAGGTAGGAGTTTGGGTGGGCAATCATATTAACTCATGATTCCTTAATCTGTTGAGTGAAGTCTTAGCTTCTAAAATCAAAATTATATCTACTCAATTATTACCTATAAAATGATATCAAGTTATATTTGGCTAGACAATCGTATTAACTCATGATTCCTTAATCTGGGGTTCGGTGCGGCCCAACCTAGCCGCAGCAGGGGAGGGAAATAGGCCTAAAGCGGTGCGGCAGGATGGATACAGTGAAGAGGCCATAAAGGAGCAGGTGATGTGGGAGCCGTCAAGTAGAGGTGGATAGTAGCGGTCGTCCTAAGTAGGTCTGGTGTCATGCGGACGGTTGCAGCCGACCAGATCTAGGCCGACGAAAAGGAGGAAAGGGCCGCAGGGCTCGTTTTCCTGGTGTAGCTGCATGCTGGAGAGAAACCGCATCGGAGGAGGTGTCGTAGCAGAGGGGAGACCCGCAACAGGTGGCTAGTTTCTTTGTCCTGGTGAGGAGGGTGGTCGAGCGGCCACAGCAGGAGTGAAACTGTGTGGTATGTCCGCCATGACAAGGGAGGTTCCATGCCCAGAGTTGTTGCTTCAGGAGGTCCGGCGGAGGCACTCTGGCCGCTGATTCCACCTGGACAAGGAGATGATCCACCTAGGGGGGTTGGCGGTGGTTGTGAGTGGGTGTCGGCTCACAGAGGAGGAGGTCCCAGGCCGGCCAATTTTGGGATCGTCCGCAGCTATGGATGGCTATGGGTAGCTAGTGACTGAGGGATCCAAGTGGTTTGGGGGCCCTGACGGTTGACCGGAGATGCACTTTTGGGTCTCCCTTTTTGTTTTTTTTGTATTGTTTTAAACAATATTCAAGCCGCCGAACCTTTGTAAACCTTTTTTTTAACTTTTGTTTTTTTGGGGTTATCAAAATTCTACGGCCTATAATTTAGCTGTATTGAATTATTTTTTGGTCTTTCCACAATTGTGTGGATTTTGGGATCTCGTCGGAGAACTCTATTCCGAACATTGTATCCAGACCGAACCCGAAAAGATGGGTTCCTTAATACTCGTACCGGTCACTGAAATTATATTTATATATACATTCATAAAGAAAAACCCGTAAAAACAATTTTTAATTTGTATTTTAAAACTTTTGATGGTCGTTACTTGATTATCCGAGGTCAGATTTAAAAATTATTTGCGGTGTTGGGACCATAACCACACCCTCTTCAATATTTAAAGAAAATTTAATTTCACATTGACTTAAATTCAATATGTGTCCCTCTAATACCAATTTAAGGTATCGAGCAGGCAACATAATCCCCAAAATGGGATTTTATATTTTTTTACATCGACGTATGACATCAACTCATCAACGTCGGTGAATCACTACCTAGTATAAGCCGAGAATCCCACGTTAAGAGTTTTAAGCTCAAACTTAAAACCATAAAATATTTGATTTGATATGAAGTTGTGATCAAAGTCTGCTCATCATCGACAGTCATTGTTTGAAGAATCTGAAGCCAAATTTCTCTTGATAATCCACACATTCTTCAAAAATCAATGGAATCTTTGATCGTATAATTTTGAGTGCTAGCGTGAAGATTCAGCGATTCCTTCAATAGATAGCTCAATCCAAAGACCTAGATCTGGAGCTTCTCTCACTATGATGTGGGATGGATATTAGGAGAGAGAATCTCTCACCATTTTTCAGTGAATAGTATAGGGGAATCACCTCTCTATCTTTATTTATAGCATGTTTAGATATTTCCTGTAAATTCTTGCTTGACCCCTAAACAATTAACAAACTATATAAATAATATTTTGACTACTAAAATGAGTCATAAATATCATTTATTATTATTATCACCTTCTTTTAATATAATAAATATATTACGTGATAATACTCGAGTTATTAACTCGACTTGTCGTTCCTACATATATTAAATGAACCATGAATATTTTAAAATAATATTCATTCAAATAATATTTACATGTATTTACTTTAACACTTGTAAATACATTTAATAACAAAAATCCAATGCCAATTATTCTTAACTTGAATAATATGAATTTATCTATTTCTTTGGTGATCATATCTCCTTGAAAAAAAACTAGACCCCAATGGTGGATCGCACTATGTCCAATATACCTATTCAACTGAATTGTGATGATTTTTGAATACGCTATTGTGTGTGACCCTCTATGCTCTTATCTTGATAATAGTGAATAATATCCACAAACCAAGTGCTGGATCTAGAAACTCATCATGGACCCTAAATAAAAAATGATATCCACAACAATGATAACCAACCTACAAACACACACTTTGTAATATAATCTCTTTGTCTTTAATATATCATAAAGTAGGATGCACACCTATGGAATCATCATTTTCTTGGTTTATTATTTGTTGATCCAATTGGATGAATTTACCCTCAACTTCCATAACCATGGTTTTATGAAGTTAATATCATCATGATCAATGAGGCTTGGGATATTTTAATTCCTTAACCTAGAAGTGAAAAATCCTTTCTTGATCATTCAACCAATGTCATACCACCAATGACGCACCCAACACAAGATACCTAACCACAATTTCATTATCAGGGATTTTTCCTTGAATTAATGTACGTGACAAAATATCACACATTAGTAATGATATCAATTTAGGAGACCACTACACATGTCTATAGATAGGAACATCCAATGACCCCAAAAACATGTGGTGTTACTATTGGTGGGTTTGTCCTCATGATCTCACTTCTAGAGATCACAAAGTGTGAACATCATGAGAAGAAGTCTCAGTTATTATGACCCCCCAGCACCTGATAGTCAAACATCTACTATGCCTAGTTAGTAATATTTATCTAGACCATATGACATATATTTAAGATTAATTTCATGGTATCTTGAGGTTCTCATTATAGCTTGGGATTTGTTATATCATTTTGATATGAGAATTAATCTATGGAAATTACTATTAAATAGTGGAAATAGAAAATTTTATACTATAATGGTAAGGATACATCTTGTATAATCGACTGTATACATGATATGATAATCAAAAGTATGACATAGTTGGGTCTTGGTCACCAGTTATTACAACATATGTTACATCACACAAATCAAATAATATATCATCATATATAGTATTGGTCAGCTACCTAAGTCCTAATGGAAGAATATTTCATAAAGAAACTATTTAAATCCACTAATAAAAAGAATCATAGAAACCCTATACAATTTTATAAAAAATGATTGATGATTATGTGATTATAATCAAAAATGAAACTCGCTATGTTTTGGTGTACTATTATATTCTCAATGCATGAGACTCACTACCTAAAATGGATTTGAAATCCAAAACTATATGCAAAGTCTGGATCACCCTAAATTTAAAGGGGAAGAAGAGAACAAATAATGAGACCTATTAAATCATGGATATTTTTTATTGTTCTATTGTGAATTTTGAGGTTTTGGATAAGTAAAGGATGAGTTTGATTGAGAATTGTGGAATATGATCAATAAATTTAGGTTTTTGGAAAACAATATCATTTATAGTTTAACTCATCATGGTTTGATAAAATTGTTCATAATTCATTCTATGGTTTTGAAGTATATTTTATTAAATCTACTATTAGAAATGTGGAAAGATGTAATGGATTCTAATTATGGTTTATAAAAATGTTGATTTTTAGATATATTATCTCATGGTTTCATGTAATGATTACGGGGATTCAAGGAAATCATTTCATTGAATATATACTATGTATGGGCTTTGTTTAAACCCATTGAGTTATGATGTAAAATATCCAATGTATTTTAAGGGACCATGGGAATTTAGTCATTATGTTTTTTGGATTGGCATTAACTATCTTAAACAACGTCATGGTTTGGTATATCTTCCATTAATTATAAATTTTAAAATCCTATCACCACTAAATCAATGTTTCTCCTCATTGAAGACCCTAGACTGTCAAGGTATTCTTCCATATGATTTTAGACGCCCTTAGGTGGATTATTTAGTTACTTTTTGTCATGGGAATCAATTGATTTTGATTTAGGTGTTCATTATTCAATTCTTTAACCCTTATTGTATTATTTCATCTTCTCCTGGATGTAATGAGCAGTTGATCTAGTGTTTATATGGAGGCTAAATATGGGATTGGTGAAATATATATTCATTGGGATTTCATAGTAGATACTTGGGGGTTGGAAATTCAAGACTCGTTCTTTTAAAAATGGATTGTGGTAATGGGTTGTACCATCATTTTTTTGCCTACAGAATGAATTTTTATAATTTGGATGATACATTCAATGGTAACTTCTTATTCCTTTTGAGAATTAAAGAAATATAATTATATCATATATAATAGAAGGAATAATATATGTATAATTGACAAGGAATACTAATTATTTTTAAAATATGGTAACATGGGAGTAAAAAAGGGAAAACATGATATAGATAAAAGGTATATATTTATGAGGAAAACCAATTTTGAAGATGTGGAAGAACAAATTTATTTATTATTATGTTATTTTTTTGATATAATGACTTATTAAATACATTTATATTTATTTTGAAATTTTCATAAGCTATTTTAGTTGTTGTTCATATGTTGAAAATGGATGAATAAAAAGAGTTTATGTGATAAGAGGTAGTGGTTTATTAGTTGACATATGAATTTTGGCTATGTGTTGTGGGAGTTTATTTCCCAAGGATATGTGGATGTGGTGTAGATGTAGGAATGATTATTTTAACAATATAATATAGCCATTTTTTACAATCATGTGTGGATTTTGGAAGTGTAAAATTAATGTGATTATTTGATATATTGTTGGATTATATGATGTTGTTGTTATTACACTAACCATGCCTAGAAGGATATGTTTTCGTTTTTGATGGGATATGATATGTCCTTATATTGAGGTAGTGTGAGTGATATGTTATTCCTCAAACATTTTATAGAGGAGTGTATTCCAACCATAGGTTTGTTTGTTGTTTTTGTAGTCATACCTCTATATTGTTATTGCTTTTAGAGTTATATAGCCCTCACTATAGTGATCAGTAGTTGTCGTGGTTAGATCTATTTCCATAATAGTTTTGGTAACAGAGAAAAAATTTTATATGTTTTCTATAGAAATGACATAATGGTGATGGAAATAGAGACACTAATGACATGTGATGGGATTTTATTACAGATATTATTCATTATTTCTATGATAAATTAAATTATTTAATATATTCCATCCATTAAAGATTTATTATTCTCATTGACATGAAATGAGTGATTTTATTGAAGGAACCTAATTTTTATACATGTATACTCATCCAATTATTAACTATTGTTAGATCATGTGTAAGGCAATGTCGATTGTCACTAGTTCGGTTATGTGAGGACCTAGATAATAGTTTGGGGAGTCATTTTTTGATGTTTTAATTTTCTATTTTTGAATATCATTTTAGGTTGGTTTTCTTTAAAATATAATAATTCATGTGTTCATTCATTTATTATAGAGATTAAATTATCATTTTAGTATTGTTGTTGGAGGTGGTCATTATCTATTAACAATTATTTCTTGTTACTTAAACAAGGTAATGCCACCCATGTTTTATTTTTTATACCCTTACTGCTAGTAACCAACCACTGTATTATTAGAGGTGGGATTCATGGGTCAATCTTGATTTCATTACTAGCTTAGGAGTGGTCCTAGTAGAGTAGGGTCATGAAAAGATCTCACCATTTTATCCATTCTATTTGGCCAATGGGTAATAATGTGTTTTAAATATAACTCCCCAACCAAAATTACAAATAAATCATTAAGTAATAGGGGTCCATATACCACTAAGTACCCGGAGTCCAACCATTGGCTAACCCCTAACAAATATAGGGGTTTCCACTTGCCTATATCGTCTTCATTTAGTATCTGATACTACTTTTCAGGTATTTTGTGACCTATTTTCCTCCTTATAACCATAAGCTCTTCTTAATTCCTCCTAAAATATGAATTTAGACTTTTAAAAATCCATTCCTCATGAAAACATTAACATAACATTAATATCAATAATGGAAATACAATCAACATAATACCTCAAAATTCGAGGACACTACTGAACCCATTTAGTAAATTTATATGCTCATCCTTGATTAATATAAGTTTTTTTAGATATATAAGATCAAATTTTTGGAAATTATATGCAACCCTAGTTCATGTAATTAGAGATGTTTTTGGAGTGGGTGTCTTGAATGTACTCTTTATTTTCATTGAGTTACCTTATTTTGTATTAATTTTTATATTCCATAATTATTTGGGTTTTTTCATTGTATGGTATTTCATCCATTTTTTATTCATACTTTTTTTAGTGGTTTTAAGCATTTATTTATCCCTATAGTTGAAATATTTTATTATTGGAGTTTTATTATTAAAGGAAATTCCTCCAATATTTACATGTCCATGAACTTGGTTCTTTTCACTTGTTCATAACCAATTAGAGTTGAGATATTTAGGGTTTTACAGGGTCTCGTTATAAATTTAGGATATAGTTTTGGTGGATCTAGTTTCATATGGTTTGAGGGATCATCATATGATCCCATGTAGTATAAGAAAACCCAAACACATGCCAAAATATGTCCTATATAAAATTCAGTGTGCATGAAAATGAAGAAGACTATAAAAACATAGCATACCTAGTATGGAAATGTAGATACCTATATCATATTATTCATTATAATATGGATTTTATGATTATCAAAGGATAGAAAAATGGGGTTTTCTGCATCCATAGGTGATCCACTAGTTAAAGGTATCCATGATTTTATTGTGAGGACTCTTACACACAGAAGGGGTATTGGAAACTTCATGATGTGAAAAAGATGCTACTTAAAGGAAGAGATCTTCATAAAATTTTTCATGAAAATGATGATCATCCAAAACATCATCTTCATTCATGAACCACCACTAATGAAGGTAACTACTTCCATTTTATTAGTAGTGCCATGCTCGACACTTAATTTTACAAAGAAGAGTATTGGGCTATATCATATAGATTATGTCATGTTGTTATAATCCAGTCATTCAATGTTTTTGAAATGATCATCGGTATTTAACTAATCCATTCATAATAGATTATAACCAATGATGGTTTTATGCCGATGAAATGGATACCATTACAGCTGAAGGATACCAAGATGCGGAGGAGTGAAGTGGAAATACCAACTAAATAAAACATATATCCATGTTTCATCACATGTAATGAGTGTATTTTAGTTGTTTAATTCACATTAAAACAATGTAATTGCATGCATATCATATAGGTAAAATATAGAATCCCATAATTTATTTTAATACCAGCACATTATATTATATGATATGAATTATATACATATCATAGGATATAATCTTGGAATTAAATTTTAGTTCATATCCATGAATATCCAACTTATACTAAAATCTTATAAATACTTCTTTCTAATCTTTACAACACTTTAGGAATCCACCTAAAAGCTTTTGAATATAGTTTAAGAAGATCTATTCATTTTGGAACAATATCTTTGTCTAAAACATAATCCTTATATAAAATAATAAATTTGTGACCCGATGATACATAGTAGTATTTATAATAAATATTAAATCCATATTTCATAGATATAAGAAAAGGGTGGACTTTGGAAGAGAATCAATTCTACTCAAGATACTAAGGGGTCAAGAAGGATCTCTATAAAACATATTATTATCTGAAATACAACATCTCAATCACATGATATATCATATAAAACATATTTATACCTATATAATACATCATTACATGACATATAGTGACCATTAGTCATGTAACAATGTCAATTTAGTAAATGCCATATCATATTTTTTTGATTCCTTGAAAAACACTAACTAAGTCAATGAATACATCATATGTTATTCATGTAATGGATGGTCACATCACATATCTCTCATCCAAGTAGCTAAACAAATTATATGTGAATCAGCTAAGAATGGACATGAATTTTGTTAGTGTGATTCAATCAAGTGATAAATGTCATTAATTGTCTTATAAGTGGGAAAATATCATCTTGGTTGTACTCCAACTGATGACTTGATTAGAAACATACCCAACCACCCCCTGATTTGAAAAGTTGTAATGGATTACAAAATAAATTTATCAATGTATACAGGTTATCATGCTAGATATCCCACCAAACCAATGTAATAAATATTTAATACAAGTATACACCCCCAAAGTATATTTGTGACTATATAACATTACATGGTATATAATTTGGTGAGTCAGTAAAACTAATAAGTCTCTACTTATTTTCTCATGAATCCAATATTAATATCTCATAAAAAACCTTTTTAATGAGTAAAATATTCTATTTATGCTAATCTTAAATTATCATCACAAACTATAATACTATGTGATTTTCATTGATTAGGTACAACTAAAATTCATACATTGAGGGGTCAATATCACTCAGTTATTCATGAAAAGTATATAGCAGCACACATGAATGAATTATAAAAGGAAGTTTATTTTTCTTATAAAACCATGGAATGTTTTAAATTATTAATTTTTTTAAGAATATTTAATAAAACCCTAAATAATTATTGGTCTATCAAATTGATACACTGCCAAATTAGCCTTCTATTTTGTAAACTTTCTAGGGAAATGTTAATTTTTTTACATTTATATGTAACTATTAACACATCTCTTTGTGACCATTTAATAAAACCCAACTACTAAAATATTTATTTAGTAAAATCTTTAATGAAACTCATGTGAATAATGGTGATATTTAGTAATCACATTCCTAATGTTCAACACCTTTAAAAAAATTCAAACTCCATAGCTCTATAACAAAAAATGTTATAATGTTATATTATGTTATCTACTTATAATTATTTATAATTCTAATATCATAATCCTTGAAACCATTTATATAAAACATTTCTTTGAACCCATTTTTAATAATGTAACTATTTACATTATTACATACCAACTCATCATAAACTTTATTACGATTAAGTGATACTCACTTTAAAAATGTAAGTAAATATATATTTTTGTAATTATCTTTATTATCATACAATAAATTATTTTAGGATACAAAGTGAAATTCACTATGTAATTTGACTAATATAATCATTTATAATATAGGGATTTCAACTTCCTCATGGTAAATAAGTGTAACTATTTACATTTTTTATTAAAAACACTTCTCATAAACTCTTTAGGATATTGACTGAATAAATCTATAATTTTAGACTGGTATATTTTTTTGTTTTTATATTTGAAATTATTAAGTCCAAACATACTCCCACTAGCCTTTTAATCACTATTATTTTCATAATATCATGTTAAGATTCAAAAAATTCTTTGTTTTAGGAAATAAATCTAATTTCCTTTCTATAGGAATATTTAAAAAATAATATACTCTTTCTATATAGTTTATTAAATTCTATATGATTGGAGAACTTTACTCTAAAAATAAAAATATATAATTTAAAATGTATCACCAGTGGGTGGTGGGAATACCTTCCCTCATATTTTATCAAATATCTATATAATTTTTTTATCCTGGATAAAACAATTTTCCATGTTTTTATTTCATGATTTTTATAGATCTTGATGAATCATAAACCATGTTTATTTAATTAATCATATCAATTTTTTTCATAAATATTTTTAACAAAAAATTCCTCTTATCATATATAAGAAATGAGATGAAGATACAAATTCATTACTCATATTAATTTGATCTTGATAGAATCATTTATATTCAAATATTTGATGAAATAACCATTTTTTATCAATTGAATGAAAATTAGAGTCTCTATCGATTCTCCTCTTGATTTTGAACTCATGTATATTTATAACATCTTTAAACTATACATTTTATATCACATACCCTTCAAAGCCCAATAATAAATTTCAATAACACTGACACCTAACATTGAAATTCCATGGAGTTTTAAAACCCTTTTAGGTATCTAGAAAATTCCATCTTATGAAATCAATAATACTATTTCTTGTTAACACCTTGGGTTTTAATGATCTTAACTAGCTACTTGAATAAACCTTATTAGAATTTCCAACTAATTTTTCTTCTTTTGATTTGAAAATTGACCAACTTTTACTATATTTATAGTTCAAGAACCAATATATCAAATGTATAGTTCATCAACACTTGTGGATATTAGTTAAAAATTTATTAAAATCATTCATACTATCAAAAAATTTCCATACAGTAAAATAGAATAAGTTACTTATCCCAAATAAGTTTTATAAGAAATATTTACCCTCACAAATTCATTTTCACATCCAATCATATTGAATATCATTAATGTGCTCAATAATATTGAGTATATAATACTAAAATAACTTAGTTTATTTTCATATAATTCCGTTGAAAACATATGTGAATCATTCTATACTTCTTATATGTATCCAGATTCACATGCTAAATAACTTCAATATATTGTTAACTTAGAAAGATATTGGTTTAAAAAATAGAATATTTCTTACATAAGAACTTTTCTTAAGTTACCAGTCCCGTGAGTTTTTAATGTTATGCATCTTCTTATCAAGGGTTAATATCAAAGTTATGTATGGTGAGGATAATATTATGTAAATAGAATATAAATTTTTATCATATGAGTATCATTTTTTAAATCATTTCATCAAGGATTTTTAATATAAGTACTCCCACACATATTGAAGACCCCAAACCTCATATTTATTTAGTAACACATGATATATATTTCTTCATGAGATACATTGGTTTGAACATCTAAATAATCCATGAGTATATCTAGTGGACAAAAATTTTTCAATATTATCATATATAATTCTTGTATAGATGAGTGGATAAATTTATTTTAAAAAATATATTATATGGATTTACTCAACTCTATTACTCTAGAATCCTAACCATTAGGGTTTCCTAGCTAGTTAAATGCAAAAAATATCAAATAATAAGCTAAAAAGGGATAATATTGGCGAACCTGACTTTATCATGACCTACCAAAAAATATAATATAGTGTTTCTTATTATTTTATTATCTTACAGAAGATAATCTTAGTGATCCTTACATTGGCATGACCCACCCAATTAGATGATCAAGTTATTGACAAGTGATGTTTTGGAAGGAATCCCACACTTATTATTTATGTGGTTTTTCTTTCAAAGTCTCACCAACATAATATACATCATAGAAATATTAAGTTCATAACAATTTCATTTACTACAATATTTTTCTTCTCATGTTTTATTCATTTTTATATGGATGTTTTTAATAATTTAATTTGGATTCCCTATTCTATACACCAAACTAATGTGTTCTCACAACATTAATCTGTACCTCTTTACACAACCAACAAGTTTGAGTTACATACCCAAGAATAGAAGTAAAGTATATTCATACATATCTGAATGAAACTCATGTATAAGGAACATGAATTTTTTATATAAATTCATAGAGATATATGAGATTAAAATCACTATATGAGTATTCTCGGAGTGATAGAGACCCAACCACTCACCTTTTTAGAATACAATAGAAGTTTGCAGGTTAGTAAGTAGTATAAACCTAATTCCTTCTACTCATGGAGACATTACTCAAGAGAGAATTCAATTTTTTATATCTCTAATACCTAATATGCACAAACTATACTCAAGATTTATTCTTTATCTCATAACTCTAAAACAACTGAGCACAAGGTAGATGAAAAATTAATTTTTTTGGAGTCGTACCTAGTATGCAATGCAAGCCTTTATTTTCTAGAAGCAATTTATCACATAAAACAGAGTATACACATTATTCAAATTATATAAACAATTTATAAACATGAATAATATAAAGTAATTAATGATTAAATATGCATTTTATTTAACCTGATAAATAAATATGAATTTCCATATTTAATATAAGCTTTTAAAACAAATTTTATTAAAAAAACTCATATAATTTATAATTAAATTATAAGTTGTAAGTATAAAATTTTATTTTATATTTTAGTTAGGATTGTATAAAAATTTACAAAGCCTTTCACTTATCATTTATAAACATATTATATAATATATGCATATTTTTTTAAAATTAAATAAAAAATTAATTTTATTACTCAAAAAATAGGCTATATCTTTGATAGCCTACATGAGAAAAAAACCATCCATAGGGGAAATAGACAAGTATAAGGATGGAATACCAAGAGTGGTAGTGAGTGTGAGAACGGGTTAGTGAAAACACAAGGATGTTGAGGAAATTCTAGGGAAAATGTTAATGAGGTGGTGCACACAAGAGTTCGAATGTGCATAGAAGAACAACTATATTTTTTGGGCGACAGGGTGCCTATACAAGAATTTTTTTAAAGACTAGAACCATGACTGAGGTAATAAAAGACCCCAAAAATAAAATTATAATGCATGATTCATGATTCATTTTTTTAGGTCATTATTAATCTCTCCATGCACTGCATTCCCCATATTCCACACCCATTCAACCTACATGGCACACACACCACACTCATCACATTAGGGATACATAAACATACAAAACATGAATGTACACATTGTAAACTGTGATCAAGATACATATTCCATGTAAGATAACCCACAAACCAACACTAATTGTTTTACCTAACATCTACATTAAATATTTGAAAATATAAAATCCACACTCGATATCAGTATTCCACACATGATATTACATTATCTAACAACATATTATCAATACCATTCTGGAAATTGCACTATCACTCAACGTTGTTACCAGAATGAGAACAAATGATTCCCTATTATTCACTACAGCTACATGTTTTTCATATAATAGAGAATAAATACATTGATCATATGAGGAAGATGGATTTGAAACCATTGATTTGATTTGAGGGATCATCCTATGATCCTATGAAGCATATGAAAACACACGCCAAATCTATCCTTAACAGAATCAAACTTGTAGGAATACCAAGAACACTAAAAAATAGAGCATACCTAGTATACCAGTGTAGAAACCTCCATCATATACTTTATTAGAATATATATATATAATTATCACATGGGAAAAGAACTGTTTTTTCCTTCCTCTGTAGGAGATCCAATGACCGAAGGGATCCATGATCATATCATGATGACTCCTACACACTGAAGGGGTTATAGAGCCTTTAATATGTAATGAATAGGGATGTGGGAGGGAAGATAGATCCAAATATATTTTAATGAAACTGATGATCATCAAAAAAATCATTCATATGCATAAAACATCACCAATACATGTAAATCCTTACCTTTTTTATGAATTCCCATGGTCGACGCTTCTTTATACAATGAAGGGTACCATATTGTATCTTATACATTACAATCCATTTGTATAATCCATTTTCTTTATAATATTTCAAACATATCATTACTATATAACTAATCTATTCATAATGTATTATAATTGATGACAACATACAAGGATAAAATAGATGACATTCCATTCAAAGGATATCAGGAAATACCGTGGTGATGTGGCAATTCCAACTAAATACAACTGTATAGCCAAGTTCTATCACATTCAATGACACTATGATAGTAGTTATATTGACATCATGTTAATTATATTACATGCCTATCATATATGAAAAATATAGTATCCAATAATGTAATATAGTACTGTAAAATTGTATTCTACAATATACATCATATACACACCATAATATAAAATCTAGGACTTATCTTTTAGTATATATCTATCACAGCTTGTGATATAATGGAATTAGAGAGATACCTTGAATAGAGTAAAATGTAGGAATAATTAAAGATTATATTTTTTGGGAAGGAATTGGTATTTTTTAAACATAGTTGGTGAAATAATCTACAAAAACTAATTATGGATGTAAAGGGTCCCTATGATTCAAATAGAGGAATCTAATTACATAAAAATCCTTACTAAGAGATAATATACTATTTAGAGGATATCTTCATAGGTATGGGTTCATGTATCATATAATACCATGGAATTATGCTCACATGTTCTAAATATTGAATGATTATTATTATAGGGTGAATATGGGAATGAAAATGCATGAAATTTATACATATATCCTTATGATTAAATAGATTTTATATTTATTTTTATGTCAAATACTCATTGTAATCACAAGATAGTATTTTAAGAGGTGTAGGGGGAATACCATGATATTTATTGAGGGGTATAACTATTATCTAGTGAGGTTTAGAGGACACCATTATAAAAGTTTTTCTGATAGAATTTACCAAGGTATAAGGAATCAATTTCTAATCAGGAGATTAAGTGATGACTGGAGGAGGATGAGATAAATTTTCATCAAATTCAAGAGACTGGGGAACATTATATTCTATTAGAATTCAGCTTTGAAAGAGGATTGAATCATCAATGGTGGTGTATTTTCCTTGGTTATCAAGATGACTATAAGATTTGATAGAGTCAATTTATAGACTTTTTTAGAAAATAATTTATATAAAAAAAATCATTGGTCTAATCAATAATAATAATTATAAACTATTCAATATGTAAATTTCAGCTTACATGTGTATAGGTTGATATTAATGAGTTTTTTTCGTTATTTTCCTTAATTTCTATATGATGATAATTTAATAGATCATCACTTCAAGTGAGTTTTTTCCCAAAGATTAAATGTCAAGTTAGTGCATTCACTTTGAAGACATATATGGAAGCTATTATAAAAGGTGAATTAATTGTGAATAATTTAGTTAGAATAGGTTCAACTATAGCGGTAGCGAGTTATGAGGGTGACGTGAAGGAGGAGTTGGTCATAGATAACTCCATGTGATAGAGGTTGATGAACCAAATGTGGTATGAGATACAATATATATCTTATCAGCACTATAATTTATTTATTTTTACCATACTGTTTCTCATTATATCATTATAAAAAACCTATTTAAATGGTTAGACTTATAAATAGAATGACTTTACAACCACTTGAGTTATATATTCCAAGGGTGATTGAATGATATTGTCGGATATATTTTATGGATATGGGATTTTTGTGGGACATGATAAATTATAATGATATATAGCCCTATTAATAATGAAACCATAAAAAATTATTTTTAACATTGATTGGTTTTATTTTGTATGGGATTTTTTTTATTATTATCATAGGATTGTGATCATTTAAAATTTGGATCTAAATCATGTGGTTTTCATTTGAAAAATGGTTTGAAAAACTATGTTGTGATCTAATTATACATAGGATGTCACATCTAATTTGGAAAGTTTAATTTTTGTATATATAAATACAATATAGATGAGTTTCCTAGGATAGTATAGGATTATATTGATATTTTTATAGAATAATTAATGATTATAACTCTATGATGAAAATTTGTTTTTTTTATAGAATTATACTATGGAAAATATCATATTTTTATGGAAGAGTATTGTATGGAGATTACAAAGGTTATAAAATTGATGAATCCTATATAATATTTGATATAGAGAGGATTTATCATACCTAGGGAATCCCCAAGGTTTCCTATAGTTTTATTTTCTAGGAAGGTGGATAGTGGTTTAGGTTTTAGTATTGATTACCAAGGTTTGAATCAAGTGATTATGAAAATAAGATATCCTTAACTAAGGATTTAAAATTTATTTGACCACTTGAATAGAGAGAGCTAGTTTTTAAAGATTAATTTATGGTCAGACTATTAACAATTAAGGGTGATGGATGAAGACATACCTAAGATTGATTTTGAAATTGATATAGACATTTTAAATTCATTATAACACCATTTTGAGTTTATAATTTAGTAGTTATATTTATGGGGATGAAAAAATAGGTGTCCTAACCATACCTTGATAAATATTCAGTCATGTTCATTGATGATGTTTTGGTTTATTCCAAAATAGAGTAAGAACTTGAATTTTATATGAGAGTGGACCTAGAGTAACTCATAAAGAATAAATTATATGGGAAGATATAAAAATATAATTTTTGGATATAATACATTCAATTACTGAGCTGCATAACTTTTGAGCATGACATTTTTTTAGATCTAATAGAGATCAAGTTAGTAGTAGCTTAGATCCTACTGAGTAATGTTTCAAAAGTATGCAATTTATTAGGTCTGGTTAAATATTATTGGAATTTTTTTCTTAAATTTATATAATTATAGACACCATTAAATAAATTTACCAATAATGTTTAACCTTTTGAGTGGATTGAGAAATTTAATTAAACCATGAGGAAATGATGAAGATATTGATGAGTTCACCCATTGCACATTTTTGAAAAGTGGTTACGAATTTTAAGGTTTATTATGATGCATCACATCAGGGATTTAAATGTGTGTTGATACAAGAAAAATTATTTATTATATTTGGGATAAGAATCTATGTATTCCTTAAATTAACTTGATTTATGCTTATTTCAGGGTGTGGAAAAAGAAAATTATTTTCCTAGTGTAGCATAGTGGTTGACCAGGGTCATCTTAGTTGAGGAGCTTCTCAATTTGTTCACTCACTTATTATAAATCACCTCAAATAATTTGTTTCTTGTTTTAATTATTTTATAAAAACAAATGATAAATCTATTTGGGTTTTGTTAATTTATAAAATATTTTAATGACATGAAATATAAAATTCTAAACTAACATACAATGTTTTAAGCAAAATGAGTTAAATGAGAAATAAATTTTTTTGGGTTCGGTTTTGGGTTCAATCATTAATCTCATTTATATGTTTGATTTTAGTTTCACCGTATAAACATGAAATCAAATGTTGAATTACTATTTTTTTTATTTTTGAAATTGTTAAATCTTTGAATGACTAAGTAATCTTAATTATGCCTCCTCGTTTAATTAAGGTTGATTACACACCTTGGTCTGAGGTGTGCCATCTTCCAGGATTTGGCTCTATCAATTCCATTTAATTCATTGACTCAGTCAAATCCATAGTGTAAAAATTCATCTGATGAATAGAGGGAAAATATATTAAACCAAATAATAGAAATAGATTTAGTTGCATGTCATTGGGGTATAGTCACCACATCAGGTACATTTATCTCACCCATGCATACTAATCAAATCTACCACAAACATAAAATATAACAAACCTTCCCTTTATTACACATTAACACATGATTCATTACATAAAATTTCACTTAATTCAACTTGAAAGATCGATAAATATAGTGTATTTGGGAATTAGGTACATTAAATAACAATTTCAAACATCAAAAAAACAACATCTTTTTTGAAATCTTCTATAACATGCTCACACTTAAAACTGAAAAGGATAACCTAAAGAAATACATAAGAAAGGGTTTGTTGGTCGGAGTAGATTACTCAAGAAGGGGGGGGGGTGAATTGAGTACCTATAAAAAATTCTTGTTTAAAAAATATTCTTAAAAAGGTTTCCCAATAAATTTAAATATAGCCCAGTTAATCAATGTTATACGGTTATGAAAGTTTGAATGTTTAAATAACTTCTCAGAAGATTGATTAATTCTTAGTAATCTTAATGTCAGTTATTAACTTTACATTTGAAGATATTATAATAAGGAAAAAATAATTATAACTACTTCCCAAGATTAACTATCAAAGTAAATTTAATTATTTCTGACTTATACAGTAGAACAGAGAAAAACTAAATTAAATAGCACAGATGATAAAAAAGGTGGTTCAATCTCAAGATGAGACCTAATCTACTCCACTTGGTGATCAATTGACACCAAGCAATTTATATAAATAAACTTCATCCACACCCTGGATCGGGGTTAACAACAGTACACAAGACTGTCTAGGTCACACGACCTCTTTCACAGTTCTTCGTGGGTATGAAAAAACAGGTAACACAGGTACCTCTTCCACAATTATCTGTGTGAATAAATAAGTGTAAAAAGATTTAAGAGAAAGGATATCTTGTATCCTTCAGTTTAATGTAGAATAAAGTGCGAGTTTTTATACAGATACACACACACTGATCGAAAGATAAAAATAATACACAATAGAGAATAAATGATGAGATAAGGTTAGAAGTGCTCTGAGTGTTAGTCTATGCAGCTCTGGACTTCTAGGATGAAGCAGATGCAGAAATTGAGTCCTCTTGAAAAAAACAAAGTATAGCAAGTCAGCTAGATCTGGCTTGTGTTCTCCATGGAGTTGATAGTCCAGAAATGTTCTTGACTCCGGGATTCAAGTATTTTTCATGTGTTCTTGAGTAGTGTCTAGTTGCATGTGTCAGTTATTTTATCAAGAATGATCATTCTTCTTTGTTATCACTCACACACTTGTTTTTTTGTGTCACTATAGTCGCCATAGTCATCTCCTTCTAGCCACATTGTTCTTTTTATTCTTAGAATGCATGTTTTGGAGCCAATAGGATGCATGTAATATTAACCTCGTACCTTATACTGTCAGGTAACATGTATACAAAAAAAATTATTTATTTTAGTGCATTTAAAATCTTCAAATATAACATTTAGAAATTAAACTGAAAAATGAAAAAACTGATAAAGAAATGGTGTCAAAGTCTGTCTAAAAATGGTGTCTCCATTAAACAGTGTCTCCTTGAAATGGTGTCTCCTTGAAACGGTGTCTCCTAGAAATGGTGTCTCCTTAAAACAATGTATCCTAGAAATGGTGTATACTTCTTTGCCTTTTAGCGATGAGACAATCATGATGACATTGTTTTATAGAGATCAGGAACTGGTAGCACAAGTGAAGTGTATGATCATGGTGTCTGGATGGTCACGGTGTATGGATGGTCACAGTGTCTGGATGGTGACAGTGTCTGGATGGTCACGGTGTTTGGATGGTCACGGTGTCTGGATGGTCACGGTGTCTCTATGGTCACGGTGTCTAGATGGTCACACTTTCTGGATGGTCATGGTGTCTGGTCACGATGTCTGAGTCCTTTTCCAGAAAAACAAAATTGGTGGCAGACTCGCGGTTTCTCAGACTTAGCCAAATATATGTATACATACTTCAATAGTGATATTCATAGAATGGATTAGACTTAATCATTTATCAAGGAAATATAATTATTATATAAACTCAAAATAGTTTACAATCATTAGTCATAACACTTAAGATAGATTAAACATGATTAATAAGCTTTACATAATGTATAAGATTTGTGATCATTAAAACATGATTAACACATGAGGAGTCCAACAATCTCCCCCTTTTTGATGATCATAAATCATTTGAGTGAGAGATTTATTCTTAGGTAATGTGTCTTTTCTTTAATTTTCATAGAGAATACATATATCTCCCCCTTTTGGGATTATCAAAAAGAGTAAAATAAGAAATAGAAAATAAAAGTTCACAATGCATTAGATGAATAAAAAGTGTCATTACAAATAGTAAGTGCAAGAATATAGAAAGCATATGTTACAACCAGAGATTTTATAAGATAAATTCTTTTTAATTTCATTCATATCTTCTATTGTACGATACATCAAGATTATCTTGCGCTATACGCAACACCATATTAGATTGCAGTATACGCAACACTATTCTTGGCTTGTGTTACACATAATTTCAAGTTCGTTTGATAGAAGTTATTCTACGCAACATTGAGTGTATATATATATATATATTCAATGTATAAATAAAATATGGTTGTTTTCTATTATACGCAACAACAAAGGAGTCCTGCACTACACGCAACCCTGACTTGGCTTGCATTACACGCAATCGTGACCTTCCCTGATAGCGTGTTTTGTACACAATACCAAGTTTTACTAAACAACAATATATTATTATAATATTGTTATGAACTAGCCGTTATGAATATTATTAACTAAATTTTTAATTTTATAACATTATTATTCATCTTAGACATTTTCTAGAACATGGTATAAGAACAAAATAAATTTTTCGGGTAAAATAAGTATTTTTCAAAAAATACAGTTTTGTCACCTTTTGATGGTGCACCCACTTTAAATCTAGTTTTTGAAATGTTTATAAGTTCAATTTGATAAAATAAAATTATTATTTGGAATAAAGAAATAAAAATTTACTTTGGATAAATTTTTTCATTTTATTCTGATAACTTTCATATTTTAATGAATAGTAAAAACACGCTATATTTTAATTAAAAACAACTTTTTTTCATCGTAATATCTTATGTAGTTAAATTATGATATTGAATGGTTTTAAATTATAAATAGAATATATTTTTACCATTTAATATAATTTATGTCATTATCATTGATTTTACCTTGAATTCGTAGGTTAAATCAATTCAATCTTTTGCAATGTTTTAAAGAAAACCCTGTTTTCTTTCGACAATGGGATTAATTTTAATTTAATTTATGAAACATTTGTGTATTGAATTTAGAAAAATAGATTTCATATTTGGAATCAGTGGGTCTAAATTATGTTAATAAGCTACTTTTTATTTTTGGGCATTGTAAATAGTAACTACGGTAAATTTTATTTACCATAGTTAAAGGTAAATCTGGTAATTAAGGGTAAATATAAGATTATAAAATTACCCTAACACTTGTAAAAATCCTATTGGATGACTAAAAGTAGACCCATATCACCTAAGGGTTGGATTAGATTCATTTAATATACTTTTTTTCCATGAAAATAATTTAATTATTATTAAAACCAAAGAAAGTGACAACATGTCACTCTTTTAAATACTATAAGTATAATAATTTTAAGTTAGTGATAAACTTCCTGAAACTTCGAACATTAAAATTATACTGAAAGCTAACAAAATTATCTACATCATGAGAATTTATTTAGAATTTTTTGGGATTAAATAATTATCATTAATTGTGACACAATAGTGATGTAGAAATTATTTATCTAGTGAAAAATCAAGAATATAGTTTTTATTAAACTAATAGTGACCATAAATGGAATAAAACCCTGACCAAAACATATTTTCATGTAAATGTAAACTATAATCATCCAATGGTCGAATATTTGACCATTTGGAGTCTTATACAAGCAATTATGGAACTTATATTATTTTATTTTAAATGATGCCAAAGTTGTCACCTTCATAATTTAATAAATATAACAATTTAACTATTGTGATTTTAAGATGATAAATTATATTAAAAGTATTATTTTGAAATTTAATAGATTTATATTCATCATAGGATTTTATTTTTAATTTTTATGCAACATATAAGTATATTAAATAATTATACAAAAATTATGTAGTAATTGTTTTATTAAGAGATAAACCAAATAAATGGTTTTAAAAATAATAAAATAAATATTATATGAACTATTTAATGTTCTCCACTAATTTTCTAGATACATATGGCCTTTTATAAATATATTAAAGTTTTTATTTTGAACATATCTTCTGTATATATTTTATTTAAATTCATATAAATGAATAGTGTCAAAATTGACACTATTGTTATTTTATAAAAATAACATATTATAAAATTGTTTAAAAATTACAAAAATATTTAAAAATTATAAATTTAAATTTATATGGTCTAAAATGTTATAAAGTATCCAATTATGGACAATTCACAAAAAAATAAGTAATTTTTTGTTATAAGTTAAAATTTAGAATTTTATTACCACAAATAAAATTAAATTGATTAAGTAAGGATAAATCAAGTTGATAATGTTTAAAATAATTTCCTAAAGTGTCTAAATTTTATTTTTTGATGAGATTACAACCCTATATCATCTTATATTCGAATATGAGTCATTTTTTGAGGATTTTAAGTGGGTTTAGATTTATTATAAATTAATATTTTTAAGATTTCCAAAGGTGCCCCTCTCCTCCCTTATAAAAGGGCACCTCCTCCCTCTCTTCCTCACACCAATTTGAGCCTTCAAGATCGGTCAACCCCTGCAAAATTCTCTTCTACACTTCCCTAGAAACATCCTATAGGTCCTGGTCTTCTTCAAAGACCAATTGTAGTACCCTAAGAGGAGGTCTCAAAGAGGCACTTCAAAGAAGAGGTAATGTTCGTTACCGATTCTTTCAACTTTATTTCTTCTTCCACTTCTTCTTCTTTAGTTGTTTCATTATGAAATAATAACATCAGTATCAATCATATACTTATATGTTATTATAAGTATGAAACAACCCTATTTCACAATTTATCCATCCTACGGAAAATGAAATCACCGCGCGTGCGTACGTACGGAATACCGTCTCCACGCTGTGGTGTAATCTATTTTCCACCACCACCTTACTTGGATGGGTATAATGGTGTAAATAATGACTATATATGATTATTCTAAAGTGATATTGATTCTTAAATATTATACATACACTTTAATACAATTCCACAATCATGGGAATGATATCATCGCTCGTGCGTACGTACGGACTACCGTCCCCACGACCCGATGAGATTCATTATCAATGATTAACCATTCATGAATGATTATAAAGTATATATAATAAGTAATCATGAAATATATGACATAATAATGATACTGGATTTATATATATATATATATGTATGTCATCTACTTAATTCCATTCAATTCAATAAGGAAACGAAAACAGCGTCCATGCATACGTACGACCTACCGTCTCCATGAACGGTGTATTTCTTTCCATTTATCGACATATTATATATATTTATATTCTGAATATATATTATATATTTATCATGTTTTACATTCCGGGTATAAGTAATCATGATCCAAGTAATCATATTAATAATTACAAGTTAAAACATGAACGACAAATGAGACGATTTTTCCCAAAATGCTACTTTAACATGAATTTACAAAAGAACGGGTAATATAAAGTCATAAGTGGACCATATATGATATAATAACAATTAATATGATTATGTAATAAGTCAATAACATTATTTAAATCATTATATAGGGGGTTCAGATACGTACGAAGCATATCGGACCTAAGGTAAGGGATAATTTTGCAAATCTCATTTTTATCTGAGATTGCTTATTCATAATTATTTACTGGGGTTATTGTTATCATCAATGTCCATGTTTCCTAAAAATGGTTTCATGTATGTTTAATGTCCTTTTTAACCACTTTTGACTTTTACTACATGGTATGTAAGGAATCTTTCTTTTGTTTATGTATTGAGGTACTTTTTTTGACTTTTCCGACAAAAGTACGATAAGAATGTTTTTTTATGTATACGGCATGAAAGGATTTTTATGGTTTTATAAAGCCTTATTTTCCTGAAGCTTACTTCAAAATATTTCATGACTATTTTCAACAAAAACATTTTCTTCTAAAATTGGATGACATTTTGTGAAAAGAAAATGATTTTGAAGAAAAAAGGATATTTTCCTCAAGAATTCTTTTAAAGTGTTTTATCAAAACCATTTTCATCTAAGATGACATTGTTTCACATGTGTATGTTTCAAGTGTAATGTCTCTATGATTTATATGGTTTCACTTTTTTTTATTATTAAATGATATTCATTTCTTTTATATGGTTTATGTGATGATGGGATGATATTTATGAAACCCATTTTATTTATTGGGTTATTATGAATGATGTATGTTTATTTTGTGGCACAAGTAAGAATGATTTCATTATGAGATGGGTGGGACCTATATCTCCCTCTAATGCATTGGGTAAAGATTTATATCTCATGAGATAGACATGGCTAGAATGGTAAGTTAATCCGGTTCAGTGTTACAGGACTGAAACAAGGAGTGAACTCGATTCAGAAAGGGACTTTTTCCACCAAGATGGTCTTGGCAGTAATGCCTTGGCTACTATGGAAATCATGACATGTGCTGAATGGTTTCCACAATTACATGTTTTATTCCCATGATATTTTATCATTCTTAATGTTTCTTTATGATCTACGCCATACGTACTTACATGTTTTATGTCATTGCTCAAGCTTTTGATGTTTAAACATTATGTTCATGTTTTTAAGTTCAAATGTATATGGTATGTTTTATTTTATCCATGCTTACCCTTACTGAGCATTTGAGCTCACCCTTTTTATGTTTTCTTTTCCCCAGGATATAAAGAAAGGTTTTAGGTAAAAAAAGGGGGAAGATCTTTAAGGGATATGTTGAAGATCTTTCACCACGATTAGAATATTACGTTCCATGTTTCCAAAGACACTAAACTATTACGGTCCTTGTGTGTATGTTTTTGTTGTGTATTAAGTATTCCGCAAAAGTAATGTAATTTTCATGTACGTCAGGCTTCGGGTCTCTACAGTTGGTATCAGAGGAAAGGTTTAGTCAACCTTTGGAAACTAGGATGCGAAAACATTAGTGAGATCCCTAGAGATATTTCTAAGGTATGTCTAGGTATGTCTCTAAGGTTAAGTATACGTATAGGTTATAGTCCTAGAATTACTCTAAGGATCTTATAATTTAACCTAAGATGTTAGATATTGAGGGTACTCCCCCTTTACTATGTTGTTTTCTCTAGCATGATTTTTCCTCTCACATAATTCTTTTTGTGTTTTAGTTAATGGAGGGAACCAGAAGGAATTCGGTTAACATTGAATCCAATGGACAAATTGGTGACTATGAGCAAAAAAATTGTTTAATGCCTAGAGACAAAGATATTGTGATTATGCCGAATCAGTCATCGCGATATATGATTAACAAGGTGAAATTTAGTGGTATTCCTAATTCATCAAATAAGAGGAAGATAGACTATTATGCATGTTCGCATGCTGAGGAGCATAAAGAAAGGAAGATTGAGATTTCTAAAGAAGGGAAGAAGAACCTTGAGGAATACCTCAAATGGAGGGACCGATGTTATCTGTGTGGAGAAAAGGGTCATAGAGTGACATCCTTTTATGGAGTTCAATGTATTATTTGTGGAGAACATGGTCATTACCCAACTCAATGCCCTGACCTAAAAAGTTACTTCTAAATCAATGAAGGACTTATTCCAGGACAATCATTGAATATGATGGATTGAAGTGTTTATGTATTGGTATTCAAGAATAATGTTTTTGAGGTAATTTTATTGTGTATTGGAATATTTTTGTATTAGTCTATTGTAGTTTTCAATAATTTTAAGGTACCGGTAACAATGAAAAGTGATTCAAATATTTTGGAAAGCAGATGATATGCGTATAATGAAGGGATAAGGAGAAAATGAAATGTTTGATAGTATTCATGAGCTCATGATTGATATAAGGACTAAGTGATATCATGGTTTGAGTATATAGAATTTTGAGGATTTTGGTATGTGGAAAGTGTTAACTTTTAACTACATTCATGTTTTCACTATGGTTCAATGGGTACTCATTTTTCAAGAGAATACATGATTAAGGTATTCACATGATTGGAATGTGACCAACAAGATATATGGGGGATAAATGATGATATTCTCATGCTTGGTTGATGACATTTCAAGTAATCATTTTCTTTATACTATGAGCTTGGACCGAAGTATTTTAGATAAGCCTAAATATTGGAATGAATTATGTTGTACATAAGTTAGTATTGTTTAAGGATAGAAATTTTTTTCTATATTATTGATGGGATGTTATAGTAATGTAGTTTTAGAAAAAGGACAACCTGCAGGATGGGGGACAGCCCATCGCGTCGGACAAGGCTGTGGGAATCGAACCCACAACCGAAGTGCGACTGGCCTTTATCGCATACCACTGGCCTACAAGAAGTCCCTGTTTAGTAGAAACTAGTTTTATTATATTAAGTAGTATGATATATGAAGTATAAGTCCATTTTAGGAACCATATATGATTAATCTCACTATAGATGGACTTATGTATTTTTTTTGATAACTTTTATAACATATTGTTTGAGACAGATGGAATGACCCATCATTCTATCACATGATCTACTAACACATCACGAATGACAAATTCAACTTCATTTCTTTAAGAGATGAAGTGGAAATTGTCCAAAGAACTACCAATGGTGAGACTATACCAAAATCACGAAAGTATTTCTTCTAATTCCAATTTCATCATCTTTAGGGAAATGATCTTGAGAACCCAAAATGTTGTCCTAGTGCCTTTATATCCGATGAATCAGATGGTACCTTAGATCATCACAAATTTATGGCTTTGTGATTATTGGATTTTTCATAGCCATGTTCTCTACCACTCTCTATCAGAACATGATGGTTAGATTTCTCTTCCATATCCATATTTTCACCAATGTTATCTTATATGGAAACCTAATGATGAGTTAATTTGGGTAACCGTTATATTTCATAATTTAGTTTTTAAAGTTTAGTTTTTGTATTTCTTTTTACGATGTGAGTTTCTATGAATAGTAAACGATTTATAACCCCAACGAATTTCGAGGGCGAAATTCATTTTAAGGGGGGTAGAATGTAACAACCAGAGATTTTATAAGATACATTATTTTTAATTTCATTAATATCTTCTGTTGTACGATACACCAAGATTATCTTGTGCTATACACAACACCGTATTAGCTTGCAGTATACGCAACACTATTCTTGGCTTGTGTTACACATAATTGCAAGTTTGTTTGATAGAAGTTATTCTACGCAACATTGAGTGTATATATATATATATATATATATTTAATGTATAAATAAAATATGGTTGGATTATGTTATACGCAACAACAAAGGAGTCCTGCACTACATGAAACCCTAACTTGGCTTGCATTACACGCAATCGCAACCTTCCCTGATAGCGTGTGTTGTACGCAATACCAGGTTTTACTAAACAACAATATATTATTATAATATTGTTATGAACTAGCCGTTATGAATAGTATTAACTAAATTTTTAATTTTATAACATTATTATTCATCTTACACATTTTCTAGAACATGGTATAAGAATAAAATAAATTTTTCGGGTAAAATAAGTATTTTTCAAAAAATACAGTTTTGTCGCCTTTTGATGGTGCACCCACTTTAAATCTAGTTTTTGAAATATTTATAAGTTCACTTTGACAAAATAAAATTATTATTTCGAATCAAGAAATAAAAATTTACTTTGGATAAATTTTTCATTTTATTCTGATAACTTTCATATTTTAATGAATAGTAAAAACACGCTATATTTTAATTAAAAACAACTTTTTTTCATCATAATATATTATGTGGTTAAATTATTATATTGAATGGTTTTAAAGTATAAATATAATATATTTTCACCATTTAATATAATATATGTCATTAGCATTGATTTTACCTTGAATTCGTAGGTTAAATCAATTCAATCTTTTGCAATGTTTTAAAGAAAAACCTGTTTTCTTTCGACAACGGGATTAATTTTAATTTAATTTCTAAAACTTTTTTGTATTGAATTTGTAAAAAATGGATTCCATATTTGGAATTAGTGGGTCCAAATTATGTTAATAAGCTACTTTTTATTTTTGGGCATTGTGAATAGTAAATACGGTAAATTTTATTTACCATAATTAAAGGTAAATCGGGTAATTAAGGGTAAATATAAGATTATCAAATTACCCTAACACTTGGAAAAATCCTATTGGATGACTAAAAGTCGACCCATATCACCTAAGGGTCAGATTAGATTCATTTAATAGACTTTTTGCCATGAAAATAATTTAATTATTATTAAAACCAAAGAAAGTGACAACATGTCACTCTCTTAAATACTATAAGTATAATAAATTTAAGTTAGTGGTAAACTTCATGAAACTTAGAACATTAATAGTATACCGAAATATAAAAAAATTATCTACATCATGAGAATTTATTTAGAATTTTTTGGGATTAAATAATTATCATTAATTGTGACACAATAGTGATGCAGAAATTATTTATCTAGTGAAAAATCAAGAATATAGTTTTTATTAAACTAATAGTGACCGTAAAAGGAACAAAACCCTGACCAAAACTTATTTTTCATGTACATTTAAACTATAATCATCCAATGGTCAAATATTTGACCATTTGGAGTCTTATACAAGCAATTATGACACTTATATTATTTTATTTTAAATGATGCCAAAGTTGTCACCTTCATAATTTAATAAATATAACAATTTAACTATTGTTATTTTAAGATGATAAATTATATTAAAAGTATTATTTTTAAACTTAATAGATTTATCTTCATCATAGGATTTTATTTTTAATTTTTATGCAACATATAAGTATATTAAATAATTATACAAAAATGTTGTAGTAATTATTTTATTAAGAGATAAACCAAATAAATGGTTTTCAAAATAATAAAATAAATATTATATGAACTATTTAATGTTCTCCACTAATGTTATAGATACATATGGCCTTTTAGGAATCTATTAAATATTTTAGTTCGAACATATATTCTGTATATATTTAATTTAAATTCATATAAATAAATAGTGTCAAAATTGACACTATTGTTATTTTATAAAAATAAAATATTATAAAATTGTTTAAAAATCACAAAAATATTTAAAAATTATAAATTTAAATTTATATGGTCTAAAATTTTATAAATTATCCAATTATGGACAATTCACAAAAAATAAGTAATTTTTTGTTATAAGTTAAAATTTCGAATGTTATTACCACAAATAAAATTAAATTGATTAAGTAAGGATAAATCAAGTTGATAATGTTTAAAATAATTTCCTAACATGTCTCAACCCTATCTCATCTTATATTCGAATATGAGTCATTTTTGGAGGTTTTTAAGTGGGGTTAGATTTAATATAAATTAATATTTTTAAGATTTCCAAAGGTGCCCCTCTCCTCCCTTATAAAAGGGAACCTCCTCCCTCTCTTCCTCACACCAATTTGTGCCTTAAAGATCGGACAACCCCTACCAAATTCTCTTTTCCACTTCCCTAGAAACAACCTAGAGGTCCTGGTCTTCTTCAAAGACCAATTGTAGTACCCTAAGAGGAGGTCTCAAAGAGGCGCTTCAAAGAAGAGGTAATGTTCGTTACTGATTCTTTCTAATTTATTTCTTCTTCGACTTCTTATTATTTAGTTGTTTAATTATGAAATAATAACATCAGTATCACTCGTATACTTATGTGTTATTATAAGTATGAAAAAACCCTATTTCACAATTTATCCATCCTACGGAAAATAAAATCACCGCGCGTGCGTACGTACGGAATACCATCTCCACGTCGTGGTGTAATCTATTTTCCACCACCACATTAATTGGATGGGTATAATGGTGTAAATAATGACTATATATGATTATTGTAAAGTGATAAATATTATACATACACTTGAATACAATTCCACGATCATGGGAATGATATCATCGCTCGTGCGTACGTACGGACTACCGTCTCCATGACGCGATGAGATTCATTCTCAATGATTAACCATTCATGAATGATTATAAAGTATATATAATAAGTAATCATGAAATATATGACATAATAATTATACTGGATTTATGTATATATATATGTATGTCATCTACTTAATTCCATTCAATTCAATAAGGAAACGAAAACAGCGTCCATGCGTACGTACGGCCTCCCATCTCCATGAACGGTGTATTTATTTCCATTTATCGATATATTATATATATTTATATTCTGAATATATATTATATATTTATCATGTTTTACATTCTGTATATAATTAATCATGATCCAAGTAATCATATTAATAATTACAAGTTAAAACACGAATGACAAATGAGACGATTTTACCCAAAACGCTACTTTAACATGAATTTACAAAAGAACAGGTAATATAAAGTCATAAGTGGACCATATATGATATAATAACAATGAATATGATTCTTTAATAATTCAATAACATTATTTAAATCATTATACATAGGGTTCAGATACGTACGAAGCATATCGGACCTAAGGTAAGGGATAATTTTGCAAATCTCATTTTTATCTGAGATTGCTTATTCGTAATTATTTACTGGGTTTATTGTTATCATCAATGTCCATGTTTCATAAAAATTGTTTCATGTATTTTTAGTGTCATTTTTACCCACTTTTGACTTTTACTACATGGTATGTAAGGAATATTTCTTTTGTTTACATTACGAGGTACTTTTTTTGACTTTTCCGACAAAAGTACGATAAGAATGTTTTTTTAACATATACGGCATGAAAGGATTTTTATGGTTTTATAAAGCCTTATTTTCATGAAGATTACTTCAAAATATTTCATGACTATTTTCAACAAAAACCTTTTCTTCTAAAAGTGCATGAAATTTTGTGAAAAGAAAATGATTTTGAAGAAAAAAGGATATTTTCCTCAAGAATTCATTTAAAGTGTTTTATCAAAACCATTTTCATCTAAGATGACATTATTTCACATGTGTATGTTTCAAGTGTAATGTCTCTATGATTTACATGGTTTCACTTTTTTTTATTATGAAATGATATTCATTTCTTTTATATGGATTATGTGATGATGGGATGATATTTATGAAACCCATTTTATTTATTGGGTTATTATGAATGATGTATGTTTATTTTGTGGCACAAGTAAGAATGATTTCATTATGAGATGGGTGGGACCTATATCTCCCTCCAATGCATTGGGTAAAGATTTATATCTCATGAGATAGACATGGCTGGAACGGTAAGTTAATCCGGTTCAGTGTTACAGGACTGAAACGAGGAGTGAACTCGATTCAGAAAGGGACATTGTCCACCAAGATGGTCTTGGCAGCAATGCCTTGGCTACTATGGAAATCATGACATGTGTTGAATGGTTTCCACAATTACATGTTTTATTCCCATGATATTTTATCATTATTAATTTTTTTTATGATCTACGCCAAACGTACTTACATGTTTTATGTCATTGCTCAAGCTTTTGATGTTTAAACATTATGTTCATGTTTTTAAGTTCAAATGTATATGGTATGTTTTATTTTATCCATGCTTACCCTTACTGAGCATTTGAGCTCACCCATTTTATGTTTTCTTTTCCCCAGGATATAAAGAAAGGTTTTAGGTAAAAAAAAGGGGGAAGATCTTGAAGGGAGATGTTGAAGATCTTTCACCATGATTAGAAGATTATGGTCCAAGTTTCCAAAGACACTAAACTATTACGGTCCTTGTGTGTCTGTTTTTGTTATGTATTAAGTATTCCGCAAAAGTAATGTAATGTTCATGTACGTCAGGCTTTGGGTCTCTACAATATACCTATCAAAAGATATTAGTCACTGTTCTTCAGCACTGGCTTAACTTCTCTTTTCCCTTGGAAGCAGCATCAGAAGAAGAATCCATAGGATCAGAGGTAGAATTGGAAGAAGGGAGTGAAATAGTTGACAGAGAAGGTAAAGGGAGTCCTTCAAAAATAGAAGGGGCCAAGGTAGGAGTAGTGGAAGACCGAGGAAACTATTGATCAAGGATAACAAGCCTGATATGACTCATAACCTAAGTGATAGACATAGATGTAGAGGCAACGACAGAGGATGAGAAGGTAGGAAAACCAGATCTCAGGGGTACAGCTGCATGAGCCACAATGGCAGTACTCTGTACATGAAGATAAGGCCTCAAAGGCTTGATGAAGTCAACAATGATCTCTCCACCATACTACATGGATTTCTCAAATTCATCCTTGTTCTCCATAAACATATCAAACAAATGACTGAAATCTTTGAGCTTTTGGACTTGAGTTTTAAAATCTTGAGTTATAGGAGGGATCCTCAGATTCTCCATTAGGTACTTGAAGTGGTTTGTCATGTAATTCTTAGAGAAGATCTGATTGAAGTAGAAATACACCTTCTTAGAAATTTTTTTTTATGCATCATTGGAAATATTGGAACGAATACTCACCAAATCAAGAACTCTGTCATTTTTCTTGACAACATTAGATAGAGACTCTTTGTCAAAACCACTGAACACAAATTAAAGTTCTTCTTTGACAACTGTTTTGAGTATATCATTGTCTAAAGAGGGTTGAAATGGTTTTCCAAAGTTATGAGAAGTAGTGACATATGAATTAAGGGATTTTAGTTGATTTAGAACTTTCTGGATACAACCTTTATACTCATCAGTTAACTTGTTAAGACTAATAACAAGCTCACGCATCTCTTGAACAATATGTTTGTTTCTTTTAGCTACTTTGTTGGCTAAGGAGGTTAGATTTGGTTGAATTAGTGAGGTGACTTACTATGGAGTCTGACTAAAAATATCCTCAATAGGATAAGAAGTAGGTTCTGGTCTTGAGTTCATTATTCTATGCATATCTTCAACCATAACTCTGAGAGTCTTAACTTCACCACTGAGTAGTTTATTCTCAACTTTGACTTCTTGAATCTCATAAAGCATCTTAGGTTGAATCTTCCATATGACCTTTTCCAAAAATAGTGAATCATCTCTTTTACTCATATTGGTTACAGGAGCAGGTTGGGTATTCAAGATATTTTCAACTCCATCTAATTGGGTAGCTCCAAATGCTTTCAGATCATCCTTATTCACCAAGTTTGGAGATTCTAGTGAGGGTTCAGGAATAGAGACTAAGACATGCTCATGTTCCTTGGTAGAGATATTTTCATGAGCAGATGCCCGTTTCAAATGAAACATAGTAGCCAAATAAATACTTTTTACTAATACTTCCTATGAATCATTCATATAAAAATGACTAGAGAATTTATACCATGTATCCACTGAGCTTGGATCAATCAGATTAAACACTTCAACAGATTCTAGATTTGGGTTCTACTTCCCCTAAATAGGTGCATCTTTCTCAGGACTGATAGATTTAGATCCTTGATCTATTTATAAGATTTCATCCCTGATATCCTCACCCATTTATTTTCTAGCCAACTGAAAGGCGAGCTCCATTATTTCTTCAGCAGATGGAATAATCTTAGGAACAAATTGTTCTTCTGGGTGTTCCTCAAGGGAATATTCTTGCACAAAAAAAAGATATTATTATATATGATCTTCTAAAAAATCCTTTTTGGTTACCTTAGCAACAAATTATTCTTTAGCAGTAGGTTGTTCTTACAAATCATCAATATCTTCCAGAACATGTATTTCATTCTCAATTAAGACTTTAGGAGTAGGTGTATTGTTTTCCTAATCAAGAACAGTTTCTTTTGAAGGTACAACAACCTCTTCCTCCTCTTCCTCATCAGAATACTCAATAATATCATCTGGTTCCAAACCATCCTTAGGTCTTGAATAGTGTTCCACCGGATTAAATTTTTCATAAACTCTATCATTATCTTCCACCCAAGATTTTCTCCATGGATTCTAACTGATTTTCATTCTCTTTACTGTAACTTTTGAAAGACAAAACTAATATTCCTTTATGAATTCTTCATCTGGTCCAATCAAACCTTTAGTATAAAGCATAACTGAAATTAATCTTGAGTAGAATAGAGAGGTTGACTTGGAGGTGGTCCTTATCAACTCACATATATGGAGTATAACATATTTTCATAGATTTATATTATGTCTATTCTTCATAAGATGTATCAAAAAAAATCCATGTGAACCAATTCTAGAGGTTGAGAAGTTGACACTTCTTTCATTGGTTTGAAGGAAATTTTATGTTGCTTTCGCTTTTGACAAGGATTACACACTTTATCACTTAGAAACTCAAGTTTGGGTAGGTCTTTGACTAAGTTTTTCTAGTTAACTTTCTAAGGGAGTGAGTATTATAGTGTCTTAGTCTCCTATGCCAAATCCAGGTCTCTTTGTGAAATAAACTTAAACATGATGAATTTTGAGAAGCTAAAGAATTTAAGTTAACAGAGTAAACATTTTCATTTCTTAATGCAGAAAACACTAATTCATTATTAGAATTGAAAACATTGCAAGCATCATTTTAAAATTTAACATGAAATCCATCATCACATAGTTGTGAGATACTAATCATATTATATTTCAATCCATCAATAAAAAGTACTTTGGAAATCAAAACTGAGTTAGAGTTACCAATTTGTCCAAGGCTAATAATATTTCATTTGGCATTGTCACCAAAGGTGACATATCCTCCATCAATATTTATTAAATTCTTGAAGCATGAGTAGTCTCCTGTTATGTGTCTTGAACACCCACTGTCCAAGTATGATAAGTTTTTATAGGAACTCTTTAAGAAGATTTCCTATAATATAATCAGATAAAAATATATTTGGTACCCATACTTGTTTGGGTCTAGTAATATTAGTGACTAGTGCTTTAGGAACCCATATCTGCCTCATAGGTTTCCTATAAGCATTATGTAAAATACTTGAAAAATAAACATTATTTGGTCCATAAAATCTTGAAACAGTAGAGAGTGTATCATAACTTGAACTAGATTAATGTTTTCCAGAACTGGGAGCAAAGATGTATGTCCTAGACTTAGAAAAAAAATTAGTTCTTCCAAAAAAAATTTACCAGGTTGATAGCCAATTCCACTAGTATATTTAGGAGCAATCTATTTGCCTAGAATTTGTACCAAGGTATCTTTACCATTAGTGAACATTTCAATATCCTTTTTCAATTGCTCTTTAGATAGTTTTAGTTCATTGTTGTATTTAAATTATTTAGCATTTTTATCCCTTTCTACACTAAGTTCAATTTTAATAGTTGAGGTAAGAGCATGTTGTTTTTTTAAAGACTTGTATTTATCTTTTAATTAATTGCATGTCTCTTCAAGAATAATACAGTACTCAAAAAATTCTTTACTAGACATATTTTCATAGTCAATATCATCTCCAGAATAATATGAATTTCATACAGAAGATTTTAGAGTTACCTCAGATTTTTTTTTCATAAAACACATATCGGATTTGTTAGCCTATTCATCATGTGAAGATTCTGAGTCACCTGAACTGTCCTAAGAATAACTCCATGTTGATTTAATTTCCTTTTTATACTTTATATCTTTTTCCTAATACTTCTTTTTGTACTTTATCTTGGTACAGTCAACCTTTATATGTCCCTTTCGCTTACATTCATAGCAGACTATCTCATCATACTTGTCACTCCTTTTCCAATCCTTCTTACAACTTCCTTTTTGATCATATCATCCTTTAAAGTTAGGATTTATGAAAAAAAAATTATTCTTGTAAAATCTCTTAAATCTTATGGCTAATTGATCCATCTCCTCAGCACTATCAGGTGATGATTGTTCACTACTGGAACTTTCTAAAGAAACTTCCAATTTCCCTTTGTCTTTGTGTTTAGAGGTTGTGGTTTTGAATGAAACAAATTTTCTTTTGGGTTCATCCTCCTATTCCTTATTGACTTTCAACTCATCTTCATACATCATCAGTTTTCCAATGAGTTATTTTATAGGTATCTTGCTGATGTCGCCTGATTATCTAATAGAGACAGAGGTTCTTCTCCATCTGTCAGGTTGGCATTTGAGAATTCTCATGATCTGTTATTTGGCAGTGGCTTATCTTCCAAGAGAAATCATTGTGTTGAAAATTTCTTTGAACCTAAGATACATGTGAGAAATAGGTTCATCTGGTTTCATTTTAAAGTTATCCTATTTAATAGTATAAGTATTAAGTCTCATTTCTTTTACACTATAAGTTACTTCATGTGAAACAGACAAAGTATCCCAAATATCATGGGTAGTTTTACAAGCAGAAATTCTATTAAATTCATCATCTTCTAAAGAGAAATATAAAACATTCATGGATTTACAATTGTTATTATAGGCAGTCTTAATAGGTCCATCCCAAGTGTTTCTATCAGTAGCAGGAATCTTATAATCATCTATAATTGAAGACCAGATTTCGAAACCCATACTTTCTAAATGCCTTTTCATTTTAATTTTCCATTGGGCATAATTGGTTTCATTGAAGAATGGAGGTCTATTTGTTGCAGAACCTTCCAATATATTATCCGTGATAAATAAATACTTTAAAAGAGCTAGAAATTTATAATTAATAAAAATTTATAGATCTTTAAAGTACAACTACAATCACAGTTGAATAGGGTCAAAAACAGAGTCTTAATAAACAATTCATTTGATACCAAATGTTGGTCATAGTAGAGTACTCAAGAGGGGGGGGGGGCAAATTGAGTACTTATAAAAATTTATTTTAAAAAAGTATTCTTAAAAAGGTTTACCAATAAATTTAAATACAGCCCAGTTAATCAAAGTTATACAGTTTTGAAAGTTTAACTGTTTAAATAACTTCTAAGAATATTGATTAATTCACAGTAATCTTAATTTCAGTTATTAACATTACATTTGAAGATATTATAATAAAGAAAAACAATTATAACTTCTTTCCAAGATTAACTATCAAAGTAAATTTAGTGATTTTTGACTTATACAGTGGAACAGATAAAAACTAAATTAAATAGCAGAACAGATAAAAAAAGTGGTTTAGTCTCAAGCTGAGACCTAATCCACTCCACTTGGTGATCACCTACCACCAAGTAGTTTATATAAATAAACTTGATCCACACCCTAGATTGGGGTTAACAATAGTACACAAGACTATCCAGGTCCCATGACCTCTTTCACGGTTCTTCGTCGGTATGAAAAAACAGGTCACACAGGTACCTCTTCCACACTTATCCGTGAGAATACACAAGTGTAAATAGATGTAAGAGAAAGGATATCTTGTATCCTTCAGTTTATTGCAAGAGACGGTAAGTGTTTTTATACAGATACGCACACAATGCTCGAAAGATAAAAATAATACACAACAGAGCATAAATGATGACATAAGGTTAGAAGTGATCTGAGTGTTAGTCTATATAGCTCTGGACTTCTAGGATGAAGCAGATGTAGAAATCGAGTCCTCTTGTGAAAATAGAGTATCATAAGTCAGCTAGATCTGGCTCGTGTTCATTGTGAAGTTGATAGCGTGGAAATGTTCTCAAATCTGGGATTCGAGTATGCTTCTTGTGTTCTTCAACAGTGTCAAGTTTCATGTGTCAGTTCGTTTATCAAGAATTCTTGTGCTTCTTCATTATCATACACAAACTTGTTTTTATGTTTCACTACTGTCACCATAGTCGTCTCTTTTTCATCTGGCCATGTTGTTCTTTTTATTCTTAGAATACATGTGTTGGATCCGACAGGATGCATGTATTCTGAACCTCGTAACTTGTACTATTAGGTTACATGTTTCCAAAGAAACATTAATTATTTCAGTGCATTTAAAAGCTTCAAATATGACTGTTATAAATTAAATTGAAAAACGAAAAAATAGATTAAGAAACGGTGTCACCGTCTGTCTGGAAATAGTGTCTCCATGAAATTGTGTCTCCTTGAAATGATGTCTCCTTGAAACGATGTATCCTATAAACAATGTCTCCTTGAAATGGTGTCTCCTAGAAATGATGTATCCTTATTTTCCTTTGAGCGATGAGATAGTCATGATGGAATAGTTGTATAGAGATCAGGAACTGGTAGCACAGGTGCAGTGTCTGATCACAGTGTCTGGATGATCATGGTGTCTGGATGGTCACGGTGTCTGGGTCCTTTGACAGAAAAAAAAAACCAGTGGCAGACTCACGGTTTCTTAGACTTAGCCAAATATCTGTATACAGACTTAAACAGTGATATTCATAGAATGGATTAGACTTAACCATTTATCAAGGAAATCCAATTATTACACAAACTCAAAATAGTTTACAATCATTAGTCATAGAACTTATGATAGATTAAATAGGATTAGCAATATTTATAGAATGTATAGTATTTTTTATCATTAAAACATGATTAACACGTGAGGAGTCCAACAGGGGTGAGATATAAAGACCAGTAATGGAATAAACATGGAATAAGGTAAAACATTTTAGACAATAGTCATATCAAGGGGAATAAAAATAGTAGGAATCATAAACATGAATTATATGACATGATATAGCATTATAACATAAAGTAAACATGGGAAATGTGGCAACAACTTAAAACACCCCATCATAGGTCAAAGATAACTACCAAGCCATCATAATGGAAAAAGTCCCATAAAGGAATCAAGTTCAATCCCTATATCAATATGATGTATCATGATACTAAACATTACCCAATGTATTGGAGCACTATATAATTCTGGGCACACTCATCACTTTCATTCCAATCACATGCTTAATTGTGCTACATAGATCATACAACATGGATTCATTCTTTATTATATTTTATTCCACAATTATGGAGTTTTTAATGTATAAATGTAGTCCCCAAATCAAATATGTATAATTGTATAAATGTGAATACCCTTGATAGGAAATGGGTATGGTATTCACTACACAATTTCTTTGGAATGGAAAATTGTGGTGAAATTCTGATAACCTAATAGTGTCTCTTAAAAATTAATAAATAGGGTTGATGAGGAAAAAAGGTTCTCCCGTCATTTGGAAATAAAATGGTTAGTATTAGGGTCATGTAAATATATATAACATAATTATTAATTAGAAATATAAGGCATATGATAATAAAGAAACATGATTAAAGAATAGGAAGGAAGAACTATTACAAAATTTCGGCATGGAAATAGGTGTAATTAGGACAGATTAATGAGAGATAAAGGGGTCTATAATAATTTATAAATTACAAAGGATGTATGGGGAGGTTATAAAACATACCCCATAATTACGAATTAAAAATAAAAGGGCATAAAAATAGAGGTGAATCTTGAATAAAAGTGAGAAAGAGAGGATCCCTTACCTTGAAAGTATGACTCCAAAATATTAAAAGGGGATTCTTGAGAGCTTGGAAGAACCTTGGAAGGATTATAGAGATATTAGGGTAGAGTATGGATTCTCAATAATTATTTTTAGTGAAGATAAATGGTATATTTTGGGGGTTTATATAGTAATTGAGAGAGGCATTCTTTAATATTTTAGAAACTTAGTTTTTGGACTCTATATAATAAAATATCTAAAACCACAAACCTTACCATGGTCTTTGCCTATGGTTTCTACCAAAGTGGGGATTTTTTTCATTATTTTATTAATAAAAGTTCCAAACTTAGTAATACATTACCCTTGATTATGTGTAGGTGAGTCACACTTTTAAAGAAATGAATTTAAAATAATAAAATATATTATATGTTTTGGAGGATTCATAAAGGATTTATAAAATTAATAAAATAAATATAAAATCATATTATTTTTAGAATATAACATTTATTTGGTGGAGGATACCCATTATAGAATTTATTACAGGATTTTTTAGTCATTATGATATCATAAAACACACCGTATATTTATACAGTATTTAATTTTTACCCAAAAATCAACTCTCTGAAAATTATGAAAAAATTACCATTGGAAAATTTCAATTTTCTGATTCCAAAAAAAATATTCATTTTATCTATATAATTTTTTGAATATGTTAATTTTCACTTTCAAAAAATAATAATAGATATTTATTGAGAATGATGGGTTTTGGAAATAACAACTTTTGAACCCTAATAAAACATTACATTTGACTTCATAAAAAGTATATGATCATTTATGTTTAATAAAAATAATTTAATAATAATATTTAATAAAAATACTATTTATTTCAAAAATAATTTAATCTATCAAAATAAATTCTTTACTTGAATTGAATATTACCCAAAAATATTATTCATGTTTTATAGAATCAAAATAAAAATATATTCATTATTCTTTAAAAAATAATGTACATAATCAATTTTCTAGGTTCTTGACACATATACCTTTAATAAACTATCACATTCTATAAGAGTAATGTGCGCTATGGTGGGGCTTTCACGGGGTCATTCGAAAAACATGGTTTGGGTCATGATCTCAACGATCTTGAACATCTCCTATAAATGGTTTTACTCATGCTTAAGATGTTGTATCTCGTCTTGGGATTGGTTGAGGGAAAATCCTAGAGGTTCTATCTCCCTTAGAAGTTCTGATAAATGGCATTTATTGGGAACAATCCTACTGGATGAGGACATCAATTCATTTTTCCAAGTCAATTGGATTTGTTAAAGCCTTATATTTGTACTAATCATGTGGTCATTGTTTAATGAATATATTACCAACAGTAAATATTATTAATGGTATTTTGATTCCAATTAGATAAAAAAAATTGAATATGTTTTCAATAACCATATTATATAATAAAACATTAAATCCTAAGGGGATTTTATTTATAATAGTTTGGATCGTTACCATATTACCCCTTGAAAAGTTTCATCCTCAAAATTTTCATTTCACCCCCTTAAAATAACTGAGGGTAATATTTTCTCATCATTTCCTCTGGTTCCCATGTTGCTTCTTCAGACTTGTGGTTTCTCTATAGAACTTTGAAAAGGTGCATTATATTATTTTCCAGAACATTGTCTCTGTGATATAGGATCATTAATAGTTGCTCATCATAGGAAAGATCATTCTCCAATGGTAACACCTCTAGATTGAGTACATATGAGGGGCCAAGTATGTACTTCCTCAAGAGTGATACAAAGAATACATCATGAACTCGAGATAGGTTAGTTGGGAGTGAAATTTGATAGGCCACTACTCCAATGTGATCAAAGATATCAAAGGGGGTTATGTATCTTGGAATAAGCTTTCCATTCTTCCCAAATATCATCACTATCATCCATGGAGATAAGCAGAAAAATACCATGTCTCTAATATAAAACTATGGGTCTCATCAATGATTGTAATCATATCTCTTTTTTCGACTCTGAGCATCCTTGATGTGATACTGAATGGTCTTAACCTTTTCCACCATTTCCTCAACTATTTCAAGACCTAGTATTTTTTGTTCCCCAACTTCATCCCAAAATTCATTTGTCCTAAACCACTTCCCACAAAGGGATTAAAAGGGATCCATTTGGATGCTTGGGTAGAAACTTGTTTTGTAAGAGAACTATACTAAAGGAATATGTTGATCCCATCATCCTTTGCAGTCAATTGAGCATTCTCTCAACATATCCTCATGTTTCTAGATAGTCCACTCTGATTGTCCATCAGTTTGAGGGTGATAAGTCATGCTAAAGTTTAACTCAATGATTAGAGCATGATGAAGATTTTTCCAGAATATGGAGGTGAATCTTGGATCTTGATCAGATATAATAGATAGTGGTACTCCATGTAGCCCAAACACTTCCCTAATGTATATCCATGAAACTATATCCAATTATAATTCCTCTTTATCACAATGAAGTTTGCATTATTTGTAAGATGATACACCGTAACCCATATAGTGTTATTCCCTCTTTATTCCTTTGGAAGATTAATGAAAGAGTCCATGGTGATGTTTTCCTATTTCCATGTAGGTATGGGTAATGGTTTCATGATCCCCTTAGAATTTTTGCCTTCCCAATTTCACTTGCTGACATATAATACATCTTTATGTATATTCTATGATCTCATTTTTCATATTGTACCACCAGTAGTGTTATTAGAGATCTTGATACATATTTTTGCTTCTTGGGTGGATGGAGAAGGTTGATCTATGCGCATCATCCAACAGCTCTTTTAACTCATGATTTGATAGTACAAATAGTATTAACAAGAATATTACATCACCTTCACCATTAACATTGAACTCTAAGGATTTACCTTTCCTTATAGCTTCCACTTTCTTCTAAATTCCCACATCAACTCTTTGAGAATCCTTTAACCTTTCCAGAATAGACAGTTGATAAATCATTTATGGAAGGATTGATGATGCTCCTTCCGTTACGACTCCCATGTCCATCCTTTCCAAATCTAAGAATATCAGATCCCACTAAATTCTCATCAATGATAGAATTGTTAGATCTATTCCACTTAGATCATCTTCCAATTTATTCTCGTTCCCAGGATGGTAGTGGATTGAACAGTCATAGTCTTTAATCATCTCTAACCATCATTTGTTGGTGTATATTCAGCACTTTTTGTGTGAATATATACATGAGGATTTTGTGATCCGTATATATTTCACAATTCTCCCCAAAGAGATAATTCCACCAAATTTTCAAAGTGAAGAGCACTGCAGCCAACTCTAGATCTTGTGCCGGGTAGTTCTTCTTGTGAATCATCAGCTGACTTGAAGCATATTCTATCACTTTTTTATTCTACATTAACACACATCCCAAGCCCTTTTTTGAAGAATCACTGAACACCGCAAAAATTTACCCACTTGAAGGTAGTGTAAGAACAGGGTTAGTGATATGACTCTTTTTCAACTCCTTGAAGATCTCTTCACATTCATCATTCCAAGAAAACTTTACTCCCTTCCAGGTTATCTTGGTAAAAGGGATTGATAATCATGAGAAATTTCTCACAATTCAGTGATAATACCTAGCTAACCCACATAATCTATGGATATCTATCATAGATGTTGACCTCTTCCATCATTAAATTTCTTTAGTCTTTGAATGTTCTATATATATCCCATTTCTAGTGATGATATGTCCCATGAAAGATACTTCCTTCTACAAGAACTCACATTTATTGTACTTTGCATAAATATTCTCCTTTCTCAAGGTTTTTAGAACAGTTCACAGATACTCCTTATGATCTTCCTTACTTTTAGAGTATATTAGAATATCATATATAAATACTAACACAGATTTTTTAGGTAATCTTTAAATACTCTATTCATCAAGTCCATTAAGATTACTAGAGCATTTGTGATTCTAAAAGGCATCACTATGAACTCATAGTGGTCATACCCTGTACGAAAAGCAGTCTTGGATATATCCTTCCTCTTCACCCTAACTTGGCAATATCTCGACCGCATATCCACCTTGGAGAAGTACTAGAATCCACATAGCTGAATGAACAAGTCATCAATCCGAGGAAGAGGATACTTGTTCTTTGTTGTGATCTTGTTGAGCTCATGATAATCAATGAAAAAGCACATTGACCCATCCTTCTTCTTGAAAAAGAGGAATAGTGAACCCCATGGTAAAGCACTTGTATATATGAATCCTTTATCTATATTATCTTATATTTGTCTATTTAGGTCCTCATGTTCCACAAAATCCATTCTATATAGATTCTTGGATAATTATAACGCATCAGGTATAAGCTCGATTGAAAATTATACCTCTCAGTTAGTAGGAAGACTAGCCAATCCCTCCAGAAACACATCAATGTATTCCCTCATAATATTCATGTATTTGAGTATGATATTTCCTTATACTGGATCATTTTAGACAGATATGCTTACTCATAGGTAAATAATATACATGATTGAGATAATGGTGATATAGAAGATTCATCCTTGTCCTTGCATTTGTATAGAACCTGGGGATGATTCACAATATGGATAGTGATTTACTTCTCATAGAAATTTATATTGTCTCTATATAGGGAAAGCTAATACATACCTATAATTTCATCAAATTACAAAAAAGGGAGTACGACATGGTTCCTTGGGAAATTCATCCAACAAAATTTGACATGGGAGGAGTTATATACTTGGGATGCAGTAATTTCCCTATTTTTCATTTTTATTAATAGATCTACTTACAAGATTTGTTGTGGTGTTTGGATATTTGTACTAAACATTCATGATATGAAGGAATTCATAGAACAAGAATAAAAAAATTACATTCACTATGCATGAATGTATAATTAGTATACTTATCACCACTTTGTTTTTGGGATCCACCTTGAAGGTTGTGATGGAAAAAGCTCAACCTTTCTTCCTTGGAGGTTGTTGGTTGTCTCAAAAACTCTTAGATTAGTGAATTGGTTTGAAAAGTGCCTTGGTTACTTGTAATTGTAGATTTGAGCAATATGTTGAGGGTTGACCGGAGCATTACTTTCCTCCATCACAGAAGTGGGTTTCTCCTATAGGAAATCATTTTCTAGGTGACCTTTATTCCTGTACCTAAATCATTTCCTCATCCCCTTTAGGATATTTTTGGGTTTCTTCATTCTACACCTTTGACAAGTTGGGTCTTGGAATTTCATGGCACCATTAGATCTCTCTATGGGACTACCAAAATTAAAATCCACTTTACACTTCTTATCCCCATGATATCTCTGAGATTTGAGGATCTACATTTTGACTTTGAGGTAACATCAGACAATTTCCTCATAGATATCAAACTCTTAGACCACTAGGGCCTTTCAAGGGTTAGGATTTAACCCACTAAATAAGTGGGAAACCTTGCATTCGATGGTAATGACAAAGTCATAGGTGTATCATGAAAGTCTTGCGAAGTTTTCCCCATATACTCTGATAGATTTGTCATCGTTTTTCTTGTGGGAAAGGAAATCCATTTCTATTTTAAGATGAATAGTTAAAGGAAAAAATTTATTGATTTTTTTTCTGAAAATCCTTCCACCCCATTGCTTTGATCTCTTCCCGAGGCTTTGTATTTTTGATCAATGTCTACCACTAATTATCTTTACCCTCCATATGATAAACATCTAGAAAAACCTTTTACTGTTTAGAACATTAAAGGATGGATAAGATATTTTCAATGGAGTTGATCCACTATTCTATAATTAAGGGATTAGATAACCCATTAAAAGTTGGAGGCCTTTGTCTCATAAAGCTTTTGATTGTGGCTTGTTCTCTCTTAATGGGATTTGGAAGCTCCTCATAATCTAGGTTTCTATTCAGAACCTGAGTCAACTGAGAGATTATCTTCATGAAGTGCATGATTCCTACTCTTATCGGGTTTGGAATCTCATTGGGACAGCCATCACATTACTCTTCACATTGATTGTTTACCTGATTCCTCTTATTTCCGTCTATTGGCTAGAACAAAAGGAAAAATTAAGGATGAGTATTTTTTAACTGTTAAACACATAAAGGGGTAATTTAATGACATTAAATGGATAAAATATAACTTACATGTATTTTCTTAACTTATGAATTTCTAGGCTTCAATATATGTTATCCATGATCTATTTCATAACATACACTCTAAAGGGAATATTTTTTTACTCCCTTAATAATGGTTCGTAATGAGATTATGAATTTACCAAACCATATCTCCCAAGAGTTTCAAACCAGTTGTGTAGTAAGGCTTGTTTTCGTGTGCCAGATTACCCTAAGTTAGGCCCAGAAAATCTTGTTAGAGTTGTTACCTGTAGGTACATCTGTTCCAGAACCACATCCACTTGTAGTGTCTATATAGGGATTTATTTTCTTGATAAACTACTTACTCTATAATTACCAAAATTTAGAAAATTTCTCCTATAATTATCTTTATCTTTAAGTATTTTTATAGAGTTTTATAATCCTAATACCAAAAATAACTAAACCCCCTCTGATACCAACTATAACAACCCTTACCTTTATTACAGATTAACAAATGATTCATTACCTAAAATTTCACTCAATTAAACATGAAATATTGATAAGTCTAGTGTATTTTTGAATTAGTTACATTACATAACAATTTAAAACATAAAAAACATCTATATTTTAATCTTCCATAACATTCTTGCAATTAAAACTATACGGGATAACCTGAAGATATACATAAGAAAGGGGTGAGATATGAATCCCAATAAGGGAATAAACATGGAATAATGTAAAACATGTTTGAAAATAGGCATATAAAGGGGGGGAAAGAGTAGGAATAACAAACATTAATGATAATACATGATATAGAATGATAACATAAAGGCAGCATGGGTAATATGGAAATAACTTAAAACATTGCATCATAGGTCAAGGCTAACTGCTAAGACATCATAATGGAAAAAATACCATAAAGGAATAAGTTTCACTCCCTTTCTGAACATGACATGTCATGATACTAAATATTACCCAATGAATTGGATCACTATATAATTTTGGTCGCACATGTCACTTTCATTTCAATCTCATGCTTAAGTGTGCCACATAGATCATACAAAATGGATTCATTAATCATCATATTTTATTCCACTATAATTTTATATGGAATAAATACATGTAACTCACAAATCAAATAGGTATAAGTTTATAAATTTTAATAACCTTGATAGGAAATGGGTATTTTATACACCACACTATTTCATTAGAATGAAAAATCGCATTGAAATTTCAGTAGCCTAATAGCTTCGCTTAAAAATTTATAAGAAGGGTTTATGAGAATAGAAAGGGTATCTCATAATTTTTACATAAAATGGGTAGTATTAAGGTTATGGAATGACATATCCCATCATTAGGAATTGGAAATAGAAGGCATATTATAATAAATAAACTTGATTAAATAAGAGGAAGGAAGAACTCTTACAAAATCTCGGAATGGTAATGGGTGTACTTGGGAGGGCTTAATGAGAGAGAAAGGGGTATCTAATCATTTAGAAATCGTAAGGGAACTATGGTGTGGGTTTGAAAACTTACCCCATAATTATAAATTAAAAATAAAATGGAATAAAATAGAGGATATTCTTGAATAAAAGTGAGAAAGAGAGGATCCCTTACCTTGAAAGTATAACTCAAAAATCATGAAAGGGGATTCTTGAGATATTGGGGGAACCTTGGGGGGATCCTATAGATAGGAGGGAAGATTAATGACTTGATAAAATGATTTTTAGTGAAGATAAATGAGATCTTGGGTTGATTTATATAGTAAATGAGATGATAATTCTTTAATATTTCACAAACATAGGTTCTGGACTCTATATAATAAAATATTTAAAACTACAAACCTACCCATAGTTTTTTCCATGTTTTCTGCCAAAGTGGGTAGGTATTCATTATTTTATTAGTAAAAGGGACAAACTTATTAAAATATTACCCTTTATTATGAGGAAGTTAGTCACACTTTTAAAGTAATGAATTTAAAATCATAAAATATATTATATGTTTTGGAGGATTCATAATGGATTTATAAAATCAATCAAATAAACTTAAAATAACATTATTTTAAGGGTAAAACATATATTTGTATTAGGATACCCATTATAGTATTTATTACATCATTTTTTGGTCATTATGAAGTCATAAAATACACTATATTTTAATGGCATTTAAGTTTTACCTGAAAATTCGAATGTCTCAAAAAATTATGAAAAATTTAACATTGGATAATTTTTACATTATGATTCCAAAATTAATATTCATTTTATGTATATAATTTTTTTAAAATGTGAATTTTCACTTTTAAAAAATAATAATTGATATTTATTAAGAATGATGGGTTTATATAAATAACCATTTTTAAACCCTAATAAAACATTACATTTGAATTCATAAAAAGTATATGATTATTTATATTTAACAAAGATAATTTAATAATAATATTTTATAAAAATATTATTAATTTTAAAAATAATTTAATCCATAAAAATAAATTCCTCAATTGAATTTAATATTACCCAAAAATATTATTCGTGTTTTATAGTATGCAAATAAAAATATATTCATTATTCAATACAAAATAATGTACATAATAAATTTTTGAAGGTCTTGATACATATCCCTTTAATACATTAGTGTATTCTCTAAGAGTAAGGTGCATGATGGTGGGGATTTCATGGGGTTGTTCAGATAACATGGTTTGGGATGTGATCTTGATGAGCTTGAACGTATCCCATAAATGACATTTCTTATGCTTAAGATATTGGATCTCATCTTGGGATTGGTAGAGGAAAAAATATAGAGATTCTATCTCCCTTAGAAGGTATGATAAATGGGCTTCATAGGGTGAAATCCTACTAGATGAGGATATCACTTCCTTTTTCTGAGTCAATTGTATTTGGTAAAGCCTTATATTTATACTAATCATGTGATCACTATTTAATAGTTATATTATCAATGGTAAAGATTCTTAATGGTATTTTGATTCCAATTGTATAAAACAAAATAAGTGCATGTGTTTTATATAACCATATTACATAATAAAACATTAAATCATAAGGGGATTTTATTTATAATAGTCCAGATTATTATATAAAATAAACATTAAGAAAAATCCAAGAACACCTTGACCTCCCCCCCCCCCCAGGCCAAGCCTCGAGGTCAGCCCCTCATTTTTGAGCATAAGAGATCACAATGATGGAAATATAGAAGATAATAAGAAGAGAAATGAAATAAAATAAAAATATGTATGGTGGAAGAGGAAAATAAAATAAAATGAATTAAAATAAAAAGATTTGGGATGATAGAGAGAGATGAATAAAATTAAATAAATAAAGAAATAAAATAAATAAGAAATAATAATAAATTTATATACCCAATAAAGAATTTTAAAATAATAATAATAATTAAAATTATTATTATTATTATTACAATTAAGAGAAGAATAATAATTTAAGAAGAAGAAGAGAATAAGAATATTGGTGGTGGATGGGTGAACACATCAAATAAAAAAAGAAAAAAATTTGTAAATTCTAACTATTCAGTTAAATAGAATTTAAATTAAACTTTAAAGTCGAACTAAAAAATAATTAAAAGTAAAAAAAATAAATAAATAAGAAGAAGAATATAGGGGAGAAATTTGTAGCAGCCCGTGGGTGGATTCTATCCCTTAGTGCTTAGTGTCGAGGTCTCCAGTACATGTCGACTCATCTCATGGGAAAAGGCATTGCCTCCTCTAAATAGGTTATGGGATAGTCCCTCAACCTTGGTTCATTTATAATTCCCCCATGACCCAAGTTTCTCTTTTTGAAACCATACCCTCTGCAGGTGAGATATTTGAGACATCCTCAAATTAAGGGTGTTTAAAATCTATGTGTGGATTGAGTTCCATGTAGGGAATCCTGGGTGAATGCACTGAGTGTGGGGAGATTAAACATGGGCCATTTCATAAGGCAGGGGCTGGCATGGTAGAAAAGTTGTGGAGTATGGGAGTGGTGCTCCTCATCTCCTCCAGCCTTCAGAGTGGTCGGAGGAGGCTCAAATGATGGTTTATTAGTGAAGAAGTGGTGGTCTGGTGGGGTTCTTGGTGATCCACTATGGCATCGGTCAATTGCAGTAGTAGTGAAGTGTGGTGGCTGGAATGGAGGGATACCGGTGATCAATAGTGGTCCTCCCATCATCTAGACTTTGATTTGGTCATAGGGGAGTTGTATGTGGTTGTCCATGGTGGCGGTGGATGAGCTCGAGTACTAGAGTAGTGGCAGTGGTGTTATTGGGTGACAAGAGAAGCGGTGGAGTGATATATGTGAGGAGAAACAGCAGAGAGCAGTGATGGGGTGGAAAAGCATGTCATGGAAATGATCCCAAATCAAAATGAGGCAGTGTCAGGTGAGAACTTATAAGCCTCGATGTGGGATGAGTCATCCAGAAGCTAGCACCATGGTGGGATCCCGAATGACACTTTCACACACACATGTGGGCTGCACACATGCGGCCCACAACCTAACCCTTGGGCTCACTCTACACCTTTTGGGTTGACCACCCACAAGCCACCCACAAGGGATTTCCCCACCCATGCCATGCTGACTTGAGCTATCTCTCCTACAGCCCTTCTTGGATGGCTGCCCCTTGTGGTCTGGCTATGTGGCTTGCAGTGACTGTGGTTGAGGTCTAGCCTTGGATATCCAATTCTTTGAATAAACGTTTAAGAAAAGCGTTAGAAAGAAAATTATAATTTTCCAATAAATTTCAAAGATTCAAAAATAACATTCTGAAATTGAGAATTCATCAACATTTTACTCATTTAAATCCACCTTTCATTCCACAATTCAATTTACCTATTATTTATTAAAATATTGTAGTCCTTGGGATTTAACATTGAAAAAAAATAAAAAATCATTAAATTTTGTTTAAAAATATTCACATAAAATGATTTTGTCAAATACCCCCACACTTAAACCATTCTTGTCCATAAAAACAAAATATCAACATATAAAAACAGAGGGAACCAATGCTATCAATATTAAAATATGAATGTGATAAAATCAAATAATTATCAATGATAAATAAAATTTTCAATATTCCACATAAAATATCAATTCAATTTCTCAATTTCCAAAAAAAATAGTCAAATCAATAATTTTACTTTTCCCTATTTAAAAATGATGTAACTTCTCTTCTCAATCATTCAAGTTCCACAATTCATTTTAATTAGAAATTCCAAGTCATTATTTACCTCACCTGAATATTTTCAATCATCATTCATGATATTAATTAAATTAGAGTTATTCTCATATCATAAATACATGATACTTATACATAGGCTTGTAAAAGAACTACTTCTCTACTTTGTGAAGAAAAAAGACACATAAAATCAAGAGGGCTTTAATTTTGGTTCAAATGTATTTGAGAATTAAGGTTTTCATGAATTTATGTTAAAAAATAAGGCTCAAGGAGGAGGTTTATCTCATAAAGCATATGTCATGATATAAAAAATAAAGTTTTCAAGAAATTATCCCCTTCAATTGGTAACAAATCCCAACTCCCCCAAAACTCAATGTAAATATCTTAATCAAATTAAGCATAATAAATTATTTTCGCACCCTCTTGAAATTTTCTCTACTTTTATACTTATTATTTTCCAAGAACCTTTTCAGTTTTTTATTTTTAGAATGTTATTATTAGAATAAACCCCAATCCAAAAACTAACCTCATATAAAAGAAATCATAGGTATTGTAATTTTTTTTTCTTTTCTGAAATCACAACCCATTTTCCCATTTTTTTATTCCTTATGTCATTTTCCCTTTTTTCTTATCAAGAGGGGTAGAACAATGATGTATCATGAATGAATGAATTACCTTACTTTATTCCCACAATAATCACTCCCACACTTTTTCCTTTTAATCAAAACCATCCCTTTTACTATGATTCCCTTCAACCCACACTTCAACTTTAAAATATAATGAAAATACTAAAAGGAGGGTAGGAATAGATAAAAATGGTTTGAAATAAGGATCATCCCTAACAATTTCACTCATGGTTTATAATGGAAAAACAATGATTTATGTAAAGTTGATCTTTTAAGGATAAGATATTTTCAAAAAATGAATCAATCATTTTAAATAATATTTTTCATAGTTATAGCATTGACAAGTTCAAGTGAAAGTTCTAGTAGGTGTCATGTTCCAAGATCACTCAAGAAATATGCCCAAAAATAAAATCAGAAGTACATGATCTAGAAATACTCTCAAGAATGAAAATATGATTCGGTAAAATCACTCAAGGAATGATTAATAATAACAAATCAATTCACATAAATTTCTGAAATTCAAATCTTGAAGAATGGTTGGGAAATTTCATTGACATGAATCAACAAATTCCTTCAAATCATTAGTCCTCATTTTAATATCCATAATTCAGTTTAGTCATCCAATTATCCATTTTACTCATTAAATGTTATTAACGTTGAAATATAAAACATGGAATCACATGATTCATAAGAAAATCAAGTATCCTAGATTAATCAAGTAAAGGATAATTCAATCATGGAATGCAATTTAAATATTTAAAGCTTAAATCATGATTTTAGACAAAAATGTAAGGAGTTAATAAGATAATCATAAAAGTGAACTAACTTTTGAAATGAAGCTTATTCCTCTTCATCCACTATTTAAGGGCTGACTTGTTTCATCCTGGACATATAAAATAAAATTACTCAATTAATCATAAGGATCATGCTATTAAAGCTCAAAAATATAAGAGGGAGTATAATTCTTGCCGAACTAATTCTAAAAAAGTGACTGAAATATAAGTTCCTAGAAATAAAATAAATAGAAATTTTTGGTGTGATCCCCCAAGTGGGACCTAAAGTTTTTTACTACCTCTAGAGGATAGTACTAGATGTTATCCAATATATGATGGTGGATGAAGCTTATTTGATTTAAACCAACACATGTAGTTTTTTCCAGCTTGTGCTTCATCCTTCTTGGTGTGGAATGATCCATGGATAGAATACACTAGATACCCCCTTTCAAAATTAGGTATTTCTTTCATTGTAGGGATAGGATGAAGTATAGACAATAATATTCCTTGGTTTCTACTTGTTCAACCATATTTGGATCTTTCAACGATGTATTTACATAGGTTGCATGAATGGAATGATCAAAGGGAGAATAAGAAGGTATTTTGACTTGAATAAAATTTAAATTTGAATTTTTAATATGTAATTTCTCCCTTTTAATATGAGAAGCCTATTTTTTTATGTCCTCGTGATTTTATACTTTTAAATATTTATGGGGATACTCAAATGTATGTTCATTGAAATTGGGGATCTCAATGTGGTCATAAATAGGTGCATGTCTAGTATTTTTGTCCTCCAATAAGGAATAGAAAAGATTGTTTGAATCTGTATAATAAAAACAGTAGGGAGTGATACACAATTCAGTTTCAATAAAAACAGAAGATATGGATTAAAATAATATTTTAACTCCCTGAGTTAGTTCAGTTTCAATCTTTTCTTAAATGGTTAGTGCCTCTTGAAGTTGGATGGTGGAATATGGGGGTAGGTAGTCAAGATCCTCCATGTTTACATCAAATTACACCAGTTGGGTGGTGTATTCCTTCAATGGTGCTGGATCTTCTTCTTTGAAAATTATGGGGAGATCAATCAGTTCCTCACATTCATTCCAAAATTAATCCAGTTCTTTTTGATCTCCCACATGTAGCTCATAAGGCAAGTCTTATTCCTTGGCCTCCACTGGAAAATCAGGGAAGAAAAGCGGCTCATCTTCTTGATCAGCTTCATATTGCTCTAATGGTTCTTTGACATATGTAGTTATCCAATACATTTGGCCTTGTATATCTTGATCCATCTCTCCAAGATTCTGAATATTGTATTTTTGTTTTTTTCCACCTTCTCCTAAAATTGTTCTAGGGGGCACATCTTCAATAATGTTGTGAAAAATCAAGGAAAACTCTTCTTGTGTCTTTTCTATATTTTTATAGAATTATGGGGAGTTCTCAAATAATTCAGTTATCTAGCTGGAAAATTCTTTAACCACTGGTTTTTCAAGGGTCTCCTTGAGATGCTGGATGAGGTCCCTGAATTTCTCCTCTTGGTTAATTTGGATATGGGATCCCCTGATCTTTATATCCCATACTAAAATTATTTCTTCTATAGAATATGGTGCATCAGCTACTGGTTTATATACCTATGATTAATTAATCCATGCATAATAATATTCATTTAAAAACATCATGGAAAAATAATTTTATTATTATTATTGTTTTCTTGTTAAATCATTGAAATCTATCTAAATTATGAAAATAGAAAAGGTGAATGGACTAATGATTGGATCCCCGGTAATGGAGTTAGTTTTGATGCATGCCTATCATGGGGCATGGAAAAGGAAAATTATTTTCCTAGTATAGAAAAGTGGCTAACCAGGATTTTTCACTTAAAGAGATTCTCAGTTTGTTCACCCACTTATTCTAAATCACCTAAACTAATAGTTTTTTTGTTTTAATTATTTTATAAAAAAATGATATATTTTTTTATTTTGATTAGTTTCTAAAATATTATAATTAAATTTAATATATAATTATAAATAATCATTCAATGTTTTAAAAAATGAGTTAAAGAATAGAGAACTTGATTTTGGGTTCAATCATTATTCTCATTTATATGTTTGACTTTAGTTTGATAATCCAGACATGAAATATCATGTTAAATCACTATTATTTTTATTCATAAATGTTTAAATCATTGAATGCCTAAGAAATCTTAATTCCACATCCTCCTTTAGTCAATGTTGATGACACACCTTCATTTAAGGTGTTCCATTTCCAAGATCTAGCTCTATTGAATCTATTTCATTCATTGAATCACTCAACTCCATCGTGTGAAGAGTTATCTAATAAAGAGTAGGGAAAGAGATCAAACCAAAGAATATAAATAGACTGATTTTCATGTCATTGAGGGAAAATATCCACACTGTGGACATTCTTCTCACCCATTTACTACTCAAATATTCCAAAACATTAAAATAAAAATTTTGAAAAATTCTAGAACATTGTGACTTCCCCCTTGGAAGAGTCTTGGGGTCATCCCATTATTTTTTAGGGTAAGAGATCAAAAGGTTAAAATATGGAAGATAAGAAGGATATAAATAAAACAAAACAAAAATAAGAATGTTTGAATTTTAAAATCAAAAAAAAAGAAAATAAATAATACTTGGGATGAGAGAGAGATAGAGGAATAAAATTCGATAAGGAGATAAAAGATAAGAAATTAGAAAGAGTAATAAATTTATCTAAAATATAAATAATATTAAAATAATTATTATTATTATTATTATTAATAGAATAATAATAATTGAATGAGAATAATAGAATATAATATAATGATTAGTGGTGGATGGGTGAAACACTTTGAATAAGAAAAGAAAACAATGCATAAATTATATCTATTTAATTAAATGGATTTTAAATTAAACATTAAAATAAATCTAAAAAAATAAAATAAATAAATAAATAAATAATGAATATGAAGAAAAAAGGGGAGAAGAGTGGAGAATTTCATGGGTGGATTCCCTCCCCTTGTGCTTAATGTCGAGGTCCCCAACGAGTGTCGACTCATCACTTAGGAAGAGTAATTTACTCCTTTAAATAGGTTGAGGGAGTGGACCTCAGCCTTAGTTCATTAATAATTCCCCTAAAAACCAGGATTATCTCTTTAAAATCACACCCGATGTGGTTGTGAGCAATGAAACACCCACAAATAGAGGGTATTTAAAATCTACTCATGGATCGAGTTCCATGCAGGGCATCCTGTGTTCATGAATAGGGTGTTGGGAACTTCTACATGGGTTGTTCCACATTGTGGGGGGGGTGGCAAGGTGGTGGATATGTAGAGGGAATAATAGGTTCTCCTCATCTTCTCAGGCCTTCATAGTGGTCAAAGGAGGCTCAAATGGTGGTTTCTTATTGATACAATGATGGTACGGTGGAGTTCCTGGTGATTAGTTGTGACACAAGGCGAGTACCGCAGTGATGGAGTATGATAGATGAAATAATGGGATCTCAGTGATTAGTGGTGTAATTCTATTCATCAAACCATCAAAGTCACTGGAGGGGAGTCATTTGTGGTATTCCATGGTAGCGGTGGACTAGATCAATTAGTGGAGTAGTGGAAGTGTCATTCTCAAGTGAAAGGAGTGGTGGTGGAGTGACATATGTGAGGGGAAGCCACAAAGAGTGGTGGCAAAGTGGAGGATCATAGAAGATCACAGTGGCATAGTCATCCCACATAAAAATGAGGCAGTGTTGGGTGAGAAATTATAAGCCTCAATGTAGGACCATTCATCCAGAATCCCACACCAGGATGGGATCTCGAATGACACTCACACAAACACATGTGGTCCGCACACATGCGGCCTACGCTGAGCCCCTTGGGCTCACTCTGCACCCATAGGGTTCACCACCAGTAGGCCACCTGCACAATATTTCACCACTCGTGCCACACTGGCTCAATCTAGCTCTCTTATGGTCCTATTTGTATTTCCATCACCTGGTGGGCTAGTTATCTGTCTTGCAGCAGCTGTGGTTGAGGGTTGGCCATTCATGTCCAAATTTTTGAATAAAATTCTAAAAAAGAGTAACATATAAAAATATGAGATTATAATACATTTTAAATATTCAAAAATAAAGTTTCAAATTTTAAAATTCACCAACCTTTTACTCATTTAAATTGACTTTTAATTCCACAATTAAATTTACCAAATATTATTAAAACACTGAAAACCTTGGGTTTTAACATTGAAAAAAAATAAAAAAATCATTAAAATTTATTTAAAAATATGAACATAAAATGGGTCTATAATAATTATAATACTAATGATCTTGAGCTTATAATAATAATTTTTTATTTGAAATTATGCAACCATAATTTAGTTTGGCTACAAATAAAGGTTTATAAAAATTATAAGACCATGTAGTGTATTTTCTCAAAGAAGGAATTAAATCTAAGAGGAATGATATATGCATTTTTTTTTAATACTATGAATTTGAGATCATGTATATCCCAATAATGGGTAATTTTTTAAATAATACCTTGAGTTTAAAATATTATATTGATGTTTCTCATCTAGTGGCTAGGGAATGAATGGTGGTGGATTATATGGAAGTTTTACATTTTGATATTGGGGAAGTTGATAGAGGATTATATTTTAATCAAATTAAGATTTTATATTAATTTTCATAATAATAGAGATATTTTAATCTTGGTGATCCTAAGAAGGATGAATGGAGAGACCATATTTTTTAGGGTGATGCACCAAAGGGTTGGTATAAAGGTAGGAAACAACAAATCACTTTATGAGGCTATTTGTATGTTCTTTTTGATATATGAGAAGAGGTGATGGGAGAATTTTGTGAATCATTAGCATTATTGATCATCTAAAATGAATAGGTAAGTAGAATTATATGTTGTTAAATGCATGACCTGTTAATAAGAGAAGGTTGAACACTAAGTACCATTGGGTTTGATGAAACCAATTAATATCCTAGAGTAGAAATGGGAATATGTATCTACAAAGATTATGACAATATTACCTTATATATTTAAAATTTTTGACACTATTTGGGTTAATATTGATCAATTTATAAAGTTTATTCATTTATTACTGGTCAATTAGTAAATTTTAGATAAGTTTTTATCTCAAATTTATATGGTGTAGATTTTGATATTTCACTTACTAACTCAGATAATTATATATGATCATGATTCTCAGTTTTCATCTCATATATGGAAAGGAAAACATGTATGATTTTTTCACCAAACTATGTCATAGTATGACCTTTCATCCATAAATATATGGTTATATTGAGATGGTTATTCAAACCTTGAAGAATATGTTGAGATCATGTATCTCAGACTTTGGTGGATCATTGGATGAACATTTACCTTGGTTAAGTTTGTTTATAAATTTTTTTATCATTTCTTGATCAACATGAATCTATATTAGGAATTATATGCTGGATAATTGTATTTAAAATTATATTAGGTTTTCATTGTAAAATCGTATATTACATATCTTTATATGGTGAAGGATATGGCAAAGAGTGTGTAGATGATTAGAGATCATATAAAGACAGTGAAAATCTGAAAAAAAAGTATACAAAGGAAAAAAGGGAAGTAAATTATTAAAAAAAATTGATGTTCATATTTATGTATTTAAATGAATATGTGAACTTTATTATCATTTGGTTCTTTGACCATAGATTGAGTGAATTCATCATATTTTCCTTGGGTTTTAACAATATAACAATATTCCTGATCTATAAGATGTTTTTTCATTCAGTAAAAATTTATGTTGGTGACGATACAATATTCATAGATCAGCCAATGTATATTAATGATATCAATAGAAATTATTTTTTTAGAGATTTTATTTTTATACGAGTTTTTTGTAGGTATGGTGTTTTTTAGGAAATTTCTTATGTGTGATATTTTTGTATGAGAATTCAATATCTAGATTTTTTCACTGATTTTTTCTTAGGGAGAGTGATAATTATAATATTAAGTAATGAAATAGAAGTTTATTGATTTAAATTATTGATGTATGTGGTTTTGATTCTTAAGTAAAAATTGTTTTTATAGGGTTCTTATTATAGATATCTAGAAATTATATTCATCTAGTGAGTGAATTTTATGTGTATTTTTGATGATTTTGATTTAAAGGTTTGAAATATTAATTTTAATTATCTCAAAAATTAATTTTGATTGTATCATTGATATTGGGATGGGGTGTATAACTCAAAGTATGGATTTGGTGGAAATATGGGTGGTCGGTCAAATATGGGAGAGGTTTTTGTAGGGTGCAGGGTATGAATGCATAGTAAAATAATTTATCAGGAAATTCAAGAAATTCTAGGAAGTGGAAAATGCATAGTTGGAATATAGTTTGTGTAAATTGTGTATCTTAACCATGTATTCTAGAAATATTATTGCAGTAAGGAATGAATTTTTTGGTGTATAATTTACTAACCATCCATCTTAATTGTATACATGTATTAATGTCATACAATTTTACTTAAAATCTCCCTAAAAACCTCATTTAACTATCCACAGGGTTTTGATGGGTTGTTGGTATTGATGACTGATTGATCATCATATTAGATTTAAGGATTTCATGATTTAATCTACTTGTTAATATCACTTTCTATCTCTCTTGAAAATATGTTTAAGGGGATTTAGATCAATGGATATATGGATTTTAAAATTCATTAGTGGGTTTTGTTATTACAAGTAAAGGATTGATTCTCCAATAATTATTTATGAAAATGCGAGTCTAAAGCAACATGTTTAAATATAGAATAAGGAAATAATTAAATGACACTGAATGAGGAATAATAGTTAATTATATATATATATATATTATTTGGTATATTTACATATTTTTTATTTTTTTGACCATGAAAATATTAAATGGATTTTGATTTGGGTAAATCTTGAAAAAATGATAATTTTTATGATGAATTATTAAGATGTGTAAAATAAGAATTAAAGGTGGGGGGTTTATTCCTAATAAAGATGTTATTGAGATATTATGATTTATAAAGAACGTTGTAAATATTGAAATATGATATTAATGGATATCGATTATATGAAAATGATGAGGAATGAGTTTGACTAGTAAATAATTGTGGTGATGGTACTCTGTTAATAATATTACTGTGATTTTATTATTTCTATTATAATATATATTTGAGATTTATCATGATATAAGATGTGTATTATAGTTGATATAATCATTTATTATGAGATCTAGATATAATAACAGTATTGCATATTTGTGATGATATTTCCAAGATATGAGTATATCATTTATTTCTTGTTAATTGTTATTTAATTCATTTTTGATGTGAAAGGGATTATAAATTTATTTTATATTTAATTTAAATGGGGAAAAGAATTTAAATTATGGTTTGTAGTTGGAATAATTATCATGAATGAAATAATTGGTTAATATTTTTTTTGTCATTGTTTATAAATTTGGATATTGTTGTTATTTTTTTTATATGCCTATACAACTATTTTGGTTATACTTTTATAATTTTCATAGTGTGGTTATTATTTTTGGAATTGTACAACTATACAATTTTTTTGTTTGTAAATGTAAAATTCTTAACATGTGTTTGTTGTGGTTATAGCCTCATTGTCTATGAGGAGTATGACTAAATATTTTATGATGTGGTTGTAGTGGTGGATGAATTATGGGGATCAATGGGAGATTTGTAATGTTGTGGACTAGAAAATTGTGGAGAGAAATTTTTGTATTTTGGATATTATTGGAAATATGTTATTGAATTAAGTTAGAGAATTTGATGATTATTTTCATATATTTATGTTTATATTTTGTTCCATTCATATCATAGATAGATTCATTAGTTTAATGTACTCACATGGACACACAAATGTCATAGGAAGAGCCTATTGTGTATATTTATATTTTCACCTTTGATCTATATATGTTTTTTAATATATATAGATAGATAGGATTGCATTGGTGGTGGTGTTGGGAAACACTAGCTTGAAAATATTGATATCTATATATACTATTATTTTTATATGCACATTTTATTTTCCTTAAGTTATTGGGTTTTTTATGAATATTTATATGCCGTATTTATTTATATCTTTTCATTGTATGGACTTTTTTTTATGTTGGTTCCCTAGAACGAATTATTTTATATTTATAATTACCTACATATTCAGGATCTTCAATATTACTAATATCTTATGTAATGATGATTATTGTTCTATATCTAATTAATGTGACAATATCCTTAGAGTATTTGTCACATTGAAAGTTCATATTAGTTCCCCTATATTATATTAACTTTGAGGTGCTATGATGATATTCTTAAATATATGTTCAATGGATTGATGATATTTTCTAATAAGACACAAATAATGTAGACTATCAGGGGTAGGAGGATCTTAATACATTAATACTTCTTCTCATGATGTTCTCTCATGGTGTTATTTAAGAGTGGAGGTTATGATAACTGACCCACTAGTAGAAATTCCATATGTTTTATGTGTCACTAGATATTCCTATTCACTAACATGTGCATTGTTCCTTATACTTGAGATTATTATTAATTCATATCAAAAGTCACATAACATTGATGTATTGATGAAAACCATGATGATATATGCTCGCAGTTAGGTATGATATGTTGGCTATGTCACAAATGATATGACATTAATGAATAAGTCAAGAGATGATTTTTCCCTACCAAGTTTAATGAAAGTTGATGTCTCAAGTACTTTTATGGTAATGGAAATTTTTGATAAGTCAATTTCTAATGCAATTTTAACAAGTTTATTTCCAAAAATTCAAAGAAATGGTTTCTATCATACAGGTTGATGACACATGAAATGTAACTTACTAGATGCGATATATAGAAAAAAGGATTATATTACATTTTAATAATTCATATGATGTATTCGTAGTGTTAAATTTTCCTTATCACTCTAGGGTCCAAGATGTATTTGTAGATAATTCTCTTTATCTTTGAGTTGGACTCACTACAATAAAGATGAGGGATTAGAGTGTCACACACAAATTTTATTTGTCGGATCCACCAATTCAAATGAATTAGAGTTCAGAATGAAGTGATCCCTATGTTCTAGGACTGGAGAGTGTCCAAGTGAATGATAACAAATAAACTAATTCATTTAAAATTATTTTGTTTTAGAATAATGATAATTCAATTTTTTCTCAAGGTATCCATTATCTTATTTTATTATAAAAGTAAATATGGGAATTTTTTTTTAATGAATGTCACATTGTTCAAGGTTTGTTAAATAGTTATAGAAGGAATGAGATGAGTTAATGGATCTTGGTTAGTCATGTAGATTTTAATTATATTACCAGTAAGTGGTGGAATATTCATGATAGGAAAAACATATTTACGAGGTTATTCATATTGTTTTGGTACAATTTAAGAGGTTTAACATATCTAGGGGATTAAATAATATTTCATAAAGGTAAACCTAACTATTTGAGCTCATTTTTTGGCTATGAAAAGTATGGGTGGAAATTTTTATGAATTTTGGAGTTTCCCACTCCTCTCCTCACTTTTATAAAGATGATAGAGAGAGAGAAATATAACGAATGGATTGATCTCACTTTTGGGATTGATCACGTGATCTTTTAGTGATCATATGGGCGTTATAAGGTCTTAGATCTTCTATATTGGAACTTAGAAATCAAAGCATGACATTCTTGGAGTTTTGGTACAAATGTGGATGGTCTAGAGGGAATATAATTTGTTATCTTCAAGTGATGAAAATTCAGAGAAGAGTGGATATCATTGGGATCATGGTGGTCCACAAAGGTACCATTTTTTATTTTTATTTTCATAATTAAATTAAATTTTAGGGGATCCTTGTAATTAATTGGGTATTTATTAACTGAATTAAGTTATTTATGTTAGATTCGATGTTAAAAATTGAAAATATACTTTATTTCATGTTTCCACTTCTTTCCAATTTCCTTCAATGTTATTAGATAAATATTGAAATTATTCTAATAAAAAAATTATTAAATTTTCAAGAATTAATAAGGAAGGATTTGATAAGGTCTCAATATCATTGATGATGTGTCAATCTAAGTTTGCATGACCATGTTTTGACCGATCGAAGAGTGATTGTATTTTTAAATAAAAATTCACATAGACACACACACACACATATAATGGGAGGGAATTTCTTGTAATTAGGGATTCTTTATAGATTAGCTCTAGCTACTAGGGGTCATTGTTCATTCCTATATACATAGATGGGTTTAACAAAATAGTTTTTTAATCAAAAAAATATTGTGTGTAGAATTGTACACCCATGTTGATCAGATCCTCACATTGATTTGAGGGGGGATTCACACCAACCAAATGGCCACAAGAATAGGTGAGACATTTTAAAAAAAACTTTTTTTATATTTACCATTTCTAGCTATGTGTAAAACCCATAAAACAACCCACACAAGTTGGTTCTCTAGCTGCTTGGGACCTGACACTTTTTCGGGTCACCCAACCTAGACCAGGACAATCTAGGCCCAACCCACCTCACCCATCTAGTTTTCCCTAGGCGTAGTTTCCTTCATGGGGAAAATTTTGGGTCTAAACAGACCCAAATTCTTTTACATTTTTTTATAAAAAAACTATTTAAATATCTATAATTTATAAAAATTATTTTATGTGCCACCAGACATATGGATAATTAATTAAAAAATTCTTAATGAAAATTTAATGCATTACAAATTCCCTAAAGGTAAATTTTTGAATTTTTTATGTTTCTTATGAAATTTTAGTTCACACTAACTAATCATGAGTTGTGACTGACCCATGAATTCTTGGTTGTTTATTTATTAAATTTTGATATTATACATGAGTTTTAAAATGTAATAATCATTTATCATTTTGATGTTCTGTGTAGTGTTACTATATCTTTAAATGTATAAGTCTTTGCTTTCCCACATTTGATTAATAATATGAAATTTCCACATCTCAAGTTCCCCTCACCTATGTGTGATATTATATTGTAAATACTAGTGGTGTTCACAATGATTTGGTTTGAGTCATAAAGTTTTTTGAAACTAAACAAGTGAAATGTATGGGATATTGATAGCTTCTATAGTATGAGTTGAAATATAACTCAAGGTATTTCCCTAGGGTCTCAGTTGATCCATTATCCCCACTATAGATTAAAAGATATATGATAGATCATGATAATGTCATTATGTATTTATTTTTATCTTGCATGGTTAATTTTATTATTATATGGATGTTATATGATCGCATAGGATAAATAAAATGATTGTTAATATAAAAATAATTTATATCATGTTAAATTTTTTCTATTTATACATAGTTAAATATGTTAGTGTGATCACATAGTAATGAGAATGATAAATAGAACTGGATTTCATTCACAAAGAGAACTAAATGGATTATGTTTAAATTATTTTATCAAGACATGGTTAATTAATTATGTAAAGTATATATAATATTAAAAAACATAAAAGTATAAAATAATATATATTTACTCATAAGGTACTACAAATCCCTTATGGGAATATTAATTTGGTATATCCTTCCAATAGGTGAGTTAAGATGCAACTATACATAAATGTGCTTGACCTATCCTCTGTCAGAGTGCATTCAATTATTAGGGATTCTTAAATAAAAGTATTGGTTGCACTTAAACTTGTAGGAATTTAGGGTTTCTCTCTTCATGAGATCTGATGAAACTAGTAAGAAAGAATTCATAAAATTCAATAAAAGGATTTCAAGATAGGGGAGTCCACTCAACAGATTAAGGAGTTGTGCCTTAATGCAGTAATTATGACCCACCTACCTAAATACCTTTGAATATTTTTTCAAGCCCCTTTCTGGATTATGAAAAGAGAAATTATGATTTTTTTTAGTAAAATATTCATGTGATAGGATATTCCAATACAATGGTGATGGTTATTGGGATTTTATAAAATAGTGGGAGAATAATGATTAAAATTTATTACATCACATTTCAATAATCAAGATGAATAACTAAACCTTATTTTACTCATTGAAGAAAATGGAAAGTGAGATCATGGATACCTAATGATCATTCCTAGAAAATGAACATGTCCATACCAAAAAAAATTCAAAGATCAGTACAATAATTTATAAACTTCCCCATTATCAGAAATTTTATATTCAATGTTGGAGTCCACTATACTTTTTTAGTGAGATTAGTTAGAGAGTGAGAGTCAGGCGGAGGCCTACAAGGGTTATGTGGATGAATATATCACGTTAAATTATCTCGTATAACTTAAAAATGATATGTTGGTTAGAGTGGATTAGTCAAGACGGTGATGAATTATGTTTCCAATCAAAAAAATTATTTTAAACAAATGGAAAAATAAATCCCCAAATTAATAAAATTTAAAATTTTACAAAAAATAATAGAAGTATAAAATTTTATATTTTTAAAAGCTTCTAAAAATATAGATAATTTCTTAATTAAATTTTATTGGTAAAAACTTTATCCTTTGTAACTAGTATACTAATATCAAACACAATTTATAAAACACTAGTTTAATTTAACAATCAAAGTTATGTTTTGTTTAATAAACAATAGAAAAAAACTAATTCCATTTGTATATTAATAAAAAAAATATAAATAACATAATAAAAATTTAACAAGGAGTTTGTTCTCAAGACAAAACTTAATCTCCTCCACTTGGAAATCACCCACTTCCAAGTAGTTTATTATAAAATAAAGTGATCTAGAACCTAGATCAGGTTTTAAAATCAATAACTCACAAGGTTGTCCAGGAACAGAGCCTATTCCACAATCATACATGGGATGAAATAATATACCATGTCATAGAGGACATCATCCACCATTATTTGTGAGAATATAGATAAAATATTTTAGAGAGTATCAACTACTCTCTAGTTTAATAAAAGAGACTTTTTTACAAATTTACAGAGTAAAACAAAACCTATCTAAAATATAAAGCATAAAAAAGAGTAATATTTTTAAGATTGTAAATGTAATGCTGATTGATCTGAATAGATTCAGTAGTCTCAATTCCTTGAATTTATATTTGGATGAAGGTTGAAAAAGTTTGATAATAAGTGCAGGAATATAGAGTGTTTTAGAGTCTTCTCTGTAGAAAATGTTCATGTATATGATCCTCTATTATTCTCTATAAGAGCACATATTTATAGTACATGTTTTTATAACAATTATCACATGGCCGGTTCTTCTTCTTAATAAGATATTTATCAAACTTTAGTCCTTGTAGAATAATAATTTCTATATTAAACACATTGATACTTCATTAAATTATTCAAAAACTAACCATTTGAGATTTATAATGCTCCACTTTTAATTTTGACATGAAAGGATGTTTTCACTTAAAATATGATTATTTCGCATGGAAACTTTATATAGTCATTTGAAATAGTCAGCTGATGTGGATTTTTTTCATGGTTCATTCATCACTTCACATGGTCAGTTCATTTTCTCATACAATAGGTTCATGAATTTATTTGGTAACTTGTTTCTTTGTAAATTCACTACAAAAATAGACTTGGTTAGTATATTACTTAATGAAAATTTATACATATCCTGGCATGGTAATTTTGTTTCTTCATGAATTAGGTAGTTTCCTTTACACAGTAACTTTACTTATCTTGATGGTCAGGTACATTATAGGCACATCTCCATCTCATAGTAGGTCGATTGTACATGAAGTAACGTGATTCTTAACACATGGTATGCTCAATCATCAATGTGTGGTCATTTCATAATGTATAAAAAATTTCTCATCTAACTCATGGTAAAAATTTTCTTCATGCAGTAAGGTGAAATATAATGTGAGGTAAGGTAACATGGTAACTTAACCTTAAATTGGTATGGTGGCACAATAAGCTCTAGATTTATACATTTTTTATGTTTTTTGTTGAAAAACATTTTCTTAAAGAAAACATTAAATTCATTAATTAAAATATAAAAATGATTTGAGATCAATAAAATAAGGAGGTTCTAGTCTAAGAAAATAATCTCCTTGGTTTTGATGATCACAAATTATGATTTTTAAATTAAAATGAATTGAATACAATAATAGAATATTTATAGATGATTAATATAGTTTTTTATCAAGTTCCTAAAATCAACAAATGTTTTCCAATGAATTCAATTATTTTTCATTTATCATTGCTCATATTATTTCTTCCCCTTTTGGGATTAACAAAATGTAATAAGTTAAAATAAAATGGAGAAAAAATAGAGATTTTTATTAATATTTCAAAAGAGATTACAAAAAATCACTATAATATATCCTAATACGAATCTGATTATGGGACATCTCTGACATCCGTATGAAGGAGATGGTCTTTCCTTTGGATGTAGATGCCTGAGTATAGGTAGACTAGGGAGTAGATGAGGGAAAAGGCTCTTCAAGAACTATACATATGGAAGTAGGTCTGAGTTTATAAAATGATTGGCTAAGATTCAGGAAAAATGTATTGATGGTAGAGGAGGTAGTAGGTAGGGATAAAGGAATGTATAAAGGAGCTATCACAATTGTCTAAGAAGAGTAAATATAAGGTTCCATCAAACGGGAAAAGTCACTAACTGTTTGAGAAATGTGCTCCAAAACAGGAAGTAAATAATCTATATTCTCCATGAAATCTTCCAAAATAGGGTTCATATCCTTGAACTTCTCAATATGGGACTTCAAATTATGATTCAGAGGTGGAATATTCATATCCATAATAAGATTTATGAACATACCTTTTAGATATAACTTTATAAAGATCATGATCATATATATAATCAATTTCTATCTTAATAGATTCTCTATCTTGAACTGCTTTCTAGGAATCATCTCAAACTACAGACAAGGTCTTGATATCATGGGTTTAAAACCCATAAAACACAACCTCTCTAGTCATTATAAACTCATCAAAAATAACCTTCAACTCATCTGGAATGTTTTTTGTAATATTCTCTTCATAAATAAATGAATGACTAGGAGGAGAAATAGGATGAATAGTATATGGTTGAAATAAAACATTCAGAAAATGTTGGTCTAACCAAATCATCATATTAGAATGATCAGAATGGAGAGCACCAACCTAAGCTCTCAAATATGAAATCTCATTTTTCATCATCTCTATCTGAAACTGAATGATTTTATCAAGGTGATTGATCACTAATATAAAAGCTTCATAAATGTAATATTTCTTTAATAAATATAAGGTGTTTTCAAAATTAAGAAATACCTACTTGAAGATATCCATAAATTATAACTTCAACACATCTAGGTTATCCTTATATATATAAAGTATAAGGAACAGTTGGTTAAGGAGTAGAGGGAGATGAATCACATTCCTGATCACAATCATTTATCTCAAGTAAAACCTCTATTGATCTATCTCTCATAATCTGGTCCTCTTCTTTGATAAAATTTTCAACTTCATCTCTATTATAATATTCAACTATATCCTCATAAAAAAATCTGATATTCCTCACCTTTTTTAGTGGAAGTATAACCAAAGAAGTCTTGAATAGTATAATCAATATAAGGTCTTATAAGAGACACCTCACCCTCTCTTCACTATAAACATCAATAATGAATAATCCTTATAGAGTTCATTGAATAGAGAGAATGGTGGTTCCACCATGTCCAGGTGAACTTCCCCCATGATCATAGTCATTAGAATTAGGATAGTCTAAAACCAAAACAAGAGATCTAGGGGACTTATCCACCATAGAAGGGTAAGTAGGTATAGGAAGTCTATGATTATTCCCAATAATAGGATATCCATTTGAGTTATCCCCAACTTCATTTGATTCAAATAAACTTATACCATTCTAGATCATCCTCATGAGTTGTTCTAGATTCTTTATCAAGGTAAACAACTTCTCTTTATTCTTCTTCATCCTCTTCCTCAAAATCTACTTTCTATTCTACTTATTTAGAAGAAGAAACACTGTCCTATAAATATTCAATGACTTTATCCAGTTCAAAACCTAGATCCACCAGATCCTTAGGTCTAATAGGGTAATTCACTAGATTAAATATTTCATACCATCTTTTTCATTCGGCCACCCATTCATTTTTCCATGGGTTCTTGTTTACTCTCATTTACCTATTATATTTTTTTTGTAAGAAAAAATCCATCAGAATTAATTTATTCTTTCGTCCCCCTAAGGAACTAAACCTTTATATTCTATAAAAAGACAAAATGAGCTTAGGATAAGGTGATAAATTAAAATATGAATATGGATTACAAAACTCATCCATATGTCGCAAGAAATTTCTACAAATACTTGTTTAAATATAATTCTTCACAAAAAAAATGAAAAATAGATCCTGATGCCTTAGAATGCTGAAATTCAATTTTCCCGAACATATCAAATACTGAATAAACTTAAAAAACAACCAACATTATCTACAATGTTAGTCCGTAGTAAGTATCATAGGGGTTCCATTCCTATTTAGTTCATAAAAATCATATGATACTCATAGTATGAGTGATTAATAGAATACACACTTTAATAATCCTCATATTATCCTTCATATGGTACACCCAAAAACTTTTCCCAACATGTTGAGGAAAATTACAGAACTTCACCACTGAAAATTATTTTGAATATATCAATTTTTTAAAAGGAAAAAACTATAGGTGGACATAAAAATCCTTGGCATGTTTTGACAAAAAATGGCCTATAATTTTCTCTAAACCAAGTAGTCAATCCCTTATTTTGAATATTTTTTTTGAAGCCAATGATCTAATATATTTCCACCACTATTATTAAAATTATTTTTATGTTGAAATTGGAAAATCATTTAAGTGTGTATTCATTGAATTTACAGACTCGCTCATGATCCATTTTGATTTCCTTGATTTCTTATAAGGAGATGGCACGATAGGAGGAATGAAATTGGTTGTGTGTTTCAATTTTGGTATTTTTGATTAGGTTCAAGTTCTTTAGAGGATAAAATACGAGTGAGAAAATAGAGTAGTTTATATTGGAAAGAGTGACAGGTTCAAGATAGGAGAAAACTTTCCCTTAAAAGATCTCAAAAGGATAGAGGCTATCTAATTGAAAAGGTGTGTGTCGATTTGGATTCAGATTCTAATTCTAATTTAATTCATTTAGGGATTAAAATAATAATAAATTAAATGAAATCCCTCCATAAATGTTTCATGTAAAATTCAATATAAAATAAATGGTAGGTCTGGTAACCATGGATCTGTTATTGCATAAGAATGTTAGGAATGCTAATTGGGACCTCATGGTCGGTATGTTGACCGCACAACATAAGTGTTCACAGAAAGTAATTACTTACCATGTGAAAAAGTATTCATGTTAATAATAGTTACTTTGTGAGTTAATACTCTTGTTAATAATGTTGGATGCATGATTAAGTATTCACAGTAGGCATAATGACCATATAAAACACCTGTAGTTGGAATATTGACCATGTGGACTTCACTTCATGGTTACTTCTTGAAAAGATAAAAACATAAGACTAAATAAAACTTAAATGACTTTAAAGGATAAAATTTATTTAAAAAAATTTAGTATAATTTATCATACCCAATTAATTTCTGATATAATTTATTCTCTAAACATTCATTAGTTTTGTAAATTTATCAGTGAGATGATATTCAGTAACAATGAACATAAGAGTTATATCAACTTTTGGAAAATGATCTCTCAAAAATTAATGTATTATATCATTTTTCTTTATTCTATAAAGTGATATAGGATTATTAGAAATATTTATCTCACTTTTTATTAAAATATTTTATAGGGAAAAGTTAGAAGTTATATCTACAGTCTAGTAATATATGTTCTACCCAAATAATCTATGCACAACAACTACCTATAGCAATGTAATCAGATTCAGCAGTTGATAATGCAATTGAATTTGGTTTTACACTACAAAATGAAACTAGATAATTTCCCAGAAATTTACGTATTCCAAAAATTATTTTTCAATCTAACTTACCCCCAAAAAATAAATATTTGAATAAATCACTAATTCAAAATTTTCTCCACTAGAGTAAAAAAAATCCTTTGTTTTTTATGAGGAATTTGAAATTTCATTTCACAGCTAGTAAATGTGACACTTTTGGGTTTTCTTGAAAATGATCACACATACACATTAAAAATTATATCTGGACAGCTATCAATTATGTTCAGTAAACTTCCTATCATACCTATATAAGTGGTTTGATCAACTGGTTTCTCAGTTTCACCAAGATCTAGGTTATAGCTAGTACTAATGGGAGTATCGTTAACTTTAGATTCATCCATGATAAATTATTTTAAAAAATATTAAGTTTAATTACATTTAATTAAAATAATACCTTCCTTATTTTGAAAAATATGAAAACTAAGAATGAATTTAAGTTCACCCAAAAAACACATTTTAGATTCACTTTTCATCATTTTTGATAACTCGGTACACAATGAATTTATTAAAGAAACAAAAATAAGATCATCAATATATATTTTTACTACTGAAATACTTTTGAAATTTTTTCAATAAATAATTTAGGATCATCTATTCCTTTAGTAAAACCTTTTTAAATTAAAAATGAGATGAGTTGATCATACCAAGCTCTGTGAGCTTGTTTAAAACTATATAAATATTTTTTTAATTGAAAAATATGATTTGGAAAGTGAGGGTTTTTAAATATAATTTTTTTTCAAAAAAATATCCTCAAATATATAACCATTTACTAATTCTCACTTAACATCCATTTGATATAGTTTAAATTCAAATTTGTTGCATTAGACAGAAGCATTCTGATGGATTTAAGTCTAACTACCATAGAAAAGGTCTCCTCATAGTCAATACCTTATTATTGACTATATCCTTATGCAACTAGTTTATCATTATTTCTTACTATTATGTTTGACTCATCAACCTTGTTTCTAAACACCCATTTAGGGTGAATAGTTAGGTAGTACTTAGGTATTTCAACTAGTTCCTAGAATTTATTTCATTCAAAATGATTAAGTTTTTATTGCATTTTCATTACCCATAATTCATCATTAATTAAATCACTTATGTTATTATGTTCAATTTATGATAATAAAACTTGATATTAAACTTATTTTAGCAGAGAATCTCTTTTATTAAATCATTTGTCTAAGTCACCTACAACTGCATCTAAGGAGTGAAATTTATGTTTCCAAACATCTCTAGTAATAGAAGTGTTTTACACCTCGATTTCACCTATATGTTTGGGTTAAATATATTCATTAAGATAATTATTTATAGGATTTTAGGTAGAATTGATTTATATATTGTAATGATCATCTTCTTAATTTTATAAAGAGTTATTAGGCTCATGTGGATTTATTTCATCAAAATTTACATGTACAGATTATTCCATAATCTTTTTCCTTTTATTAAATACCTTATATGATTGAATGGTTATAGAATATCCATGTAAAATTCCTTCATCACTCTTATAAGAAAACTTTTATAAATTCTCTTTTTTGTTGAGAATAAAGGATTTACAACCAATAACTCTAAAGAAATTAAACCTTGTATTTCTACCATTCTATAATTCATAAGTGGTCTACTTTAAAAGAGGCCTAATTAAAACTCTATTAATTATATAACAAGATATGATTATAGATTCTTCCAAAAAATTGGTAGGTAAATCACACTCATTGATCATGGTATGGGAAATTTGAAAAAGGTTTATATTTATTTTCTCTACTACACCATTCTGTTATAGGGTCCTTGGAGTTTAAAAGTTATGACTATAGATATGTTATGAGAATAATTATTCAAACTCTTTATTTTCAAAACTCATGACAATTATCACTTATTAATGAATTCATTATATTTTGTGTAATATTCTCTACATATATATCATATTTAGAAAAATAGGAAAGATCTTCACCTATATGATCAAAAAAAATTCCCATGTATATATTGAATAACCATCGACTATAAAATATGAAAATTATTTACTACTAAACTAGAAACACTAAAGGTTCCAAAAAAATACATTTGAATGAAATATAAAGGTTGAGAAGATTTACATTTTTCATTGATTTCAAATATATCTTATGTTGCTTTCCCTTTTGACAGTGATTACAGAAATTTTCTATTGGGAATTATAGCTTGGGTAGTGAAAGTTCTGGGCACAGTGGAAGCATGGTTGGGACGACACACAATTTTGATTTTTACCATGATCCATGATTTTTATGGGATCAATACGATGATGAAATCCACTCTCCATGGAATATATTCAAAGATTTAGATAAAGAAAAAAAGAGGATTGAAACCTTTAGAGATGATATTTTACATCATGTTTATAATTAATTTAATTAATTTCATAAAGAAAAATAATACCCGTGTCTTTGGTATTTTTCTTCATTGATGATGTTGATCATATGGATTGACCCTTCAGGATTATCTCATTTTGGTTGTAAGCATCCAAACTATAATCCCTCTAGCGTTGATCCACATGTTCTCCAATGGCCTCCAAGCGACACTGCTCATTCTCTAGGTGCTAGTGTGGTGAAGTGAGTGTCTTGTGTCGGTATTTCTTGATTGCTTGTTCTTAGGCCTTGAAGAATGTCTCTCATTATTAAGAGGGGATAGAAGAGGATTCAAGAGAGAAATTTTTTGGCTCAACAATTCTCAATTCACCAGGTGTGTGGTGTGGTGTATGGTACAATAGGGATACTTTCCTATTTATATACATTGAATTGCAGTTACAATATTTAATTGTAGATCAAAAATTAAATACATTAATGAACTTAGATAAAACCCATGAATTTAATAATAATACCGCATCATTATTTATAGTGTTCCAACTTGCGCAAAACAAAATTATAAATAAAATTATCTGTCACAAAATAATAGCATTGTTATTTTAATTTGTGCCAACTAGTTAAATAATTATTTACTGTCTTTCAAATAATTATTTTACTACCGAACTGACCTTGGTCCACTCGAACTCCACTTCCATTTATTGAACACCAGAATAAATAAATAAATAATTTATTCTCTTAAATAAATATTTTATTTACAAACTAGTAAATAAATATTTATTAAATGTTCAATAAAATAAATAAATATATTTTATTTAATTTATGCGATCATATTAACTTGACTAAAATTATTCCACTGTCTTGAGAATAATATTTATTTCATTAATTAAATTCAAATAAAATTTAACCAAGACTACCAAAAACACTTAGTGTGTGACCCTCTAAGTTTTTTTCTCATTGGAATTAGGCGGGATTACCTAAATTCCAAGAGTACTGTCTAGAAACGGGTCAAGGAACCCAAGATAAAGAACATAAAGTCACAATAATGACATCCAAATACGAACTCTCACTATGTAATATAATCCCTTGGTTAAAATATCTCATCAAGCAGGTTTCATGACTGTGTCATCAACTTTTATGCTTGACACGTCGTTCTTTGACCACCTGAAATAAACTCATCGTTACACCATGGACATGAAATTTCGTGTGACGGTTCTATTTCAATAAAAGGGCCAAGATATAAACTTCTATAAATGAAAGGGACAAATCCTTCCTCAACTTGTCCATTAATAACATGCCACTCGTGAGACACCCAACATACCCTACTTCCCGCCAACTGTCTGTGTGGCGACTTTTGTCAGTAAATCAAAGTGTGTAAGTCATGACACGTATTAATGATAATCTTAAAGTCTGAGGATCATTACACATGCTCACAGATAGAAATATCTCCTGACACCAAAACATGCAGAATTCCTGCTAGCGGGTCTATTCTCATAATCTCCTATCTTGGAGATTACCAAGTGCAAACTTCATGAGAGTAATTATCATCTGCTTACGAGTACTCTCACATGATGGTATACTTGATATGTGTCCCATCATAGCATGTCATCCAACCATAGAACTATATTTAAGAATATTGTTATAGCATTTCAAGGTTCTCATCATAGTTGGGAACTACCATGACCTTATCAATGAAAAAAATACTCTAGGACATTATTATATTATAATCATGAAGAACAATGAAAAATATGTAATAATACATTAAATATCCATGTAATAAAAGTAAAACCACTTGGTTTCAGGAAACTAACTCTTACAAACTCCCACTTGGACTAGATCCAACTGCTTATGACTTTCAATTCGCTAGACCTCACAAGATGATCATGTTTCTATTGAGTAAAGTCTTTAGTCAAGGGGTCCACCATGCTGTCTTCTGTGGAAATACTACTCACTAAAACTTCACCTCTCTGATAAAAATCCCTCAATAGGTGATACTTTCAAAGTATTTCTTCATCCGCTGATGTGACCTTGGCTCTTTTTTGAGAGCCACCGATGCATTATTATCACAGTACAGTGTGATGGGATCTTTACTGCTAGGTATCACATCTAGCTCCTGGACAAAGCTTCACATCCAAAATTCTTATTTATTGTCCTTAGATGTTGCGATATACTCGGACTCTGTTATAGAATCTATGACCACACTCTGCTTTGAGCTCTTCCAGCTCACTGCACCTCCATTCAAAGTGAATATGTATCCCGTTTGTGACTTCATGTCATCTTGATCAGTATGGAAACTAGAATCTGCATATCCTATGATGACTAGTTCCTCATCTCCTCCATAAACCAAGAACATATCCTTAGTATTCCTCAGATACTTTAGGATAGTCTTGACTACCATCCAATGGCAGTCACCTGGGTCAGCTTGATATCTACCTACCGCACTCAATACATAGGCGACATCCAGCCTAGTACATAGCATGGAATACATGACTGAACCAATCACTGATGTGTATGGAGTCCTTTCCATTATATTTCTTTCCTCTTGTGTCTGAGGACACATTTTCTTGGAAAGATGAATGCCATGTGATGCTAGCAACAATCCCCTCTTGGATTGTTCTATACTGAATCTCTTGAGTATCTTATCAATGTATGTACTTTGACTTAGGCCCAGAAATATCTTGGATCTATCATGATGTATCTTGATCCCAAGAATATATGTTGCCTCACCCAAGTCTTTCATGGATAGTCATTTATTCAACCATGGCTTAACAGACTACAAGACTAGTATCTCGTTTCCAATGAGTAATATGTCATCAACATATACTATTAGGAAAATGATTGCACTCCCACTAAACCATTTGTAGACACAAGGCTCACATTTATTTTTGATAAAACCAAATTATTTTATGGATTCATCAAAATGAATGTTCCATGAACTAGATTCTTTCTTTAATCCATAAATGGATTTCTGCAACCTGCATACCTTATTGGCATCCTTTGGAGTCACAAACACTTTACGTTGTGTCATGTAAACATCTTCCTGAAGGTTCCCATTAAGGAATGCCGTTTTGAAATCCATTTTACAAAACTCAAAGTCATGGTAAGACACAATGGAAAGTATAATTCTGATGGATTTTAGCATTGCAACTGGTGAGAATGTTTCATCGTAGTCAGTTCCTTAACGCTGTTTAAAACCTTTTGCAACCAGTCATGCCTTATAGGTACTGACTTGTCCTTCCATGTCCAGTTTCTTCTTGAATACCCATTTGAAACCAACAGGCCTTTCATAAACTGGAGGATCTACCAAAATCTAGACTTGGTTTTGGTACAAAGAATCCATTTCATAATTCATGGCTTCTTGCCACTTGGAAACGTCCGTGCCACTTACTGCTTCCTTGTAGGTTAGAGGATCATTATAATAAACTAATAATGAGTCACCATCCTCGGTAACTAAAAAACCATACCGTTCTGGTTCTCTATCCTCTATTGTACTCCTACGCAGTACTTGTGTCTCTGGAACAGATTCTTCTTCCACGAGGCTTTGTGGAATATGTTCCTGTACCAACTCCTGTGCACCTTGAGCCTCAACTTCATCGAAGTCTATCTCACTCCCACTATCTCTTTTGGATATGTACTCCCTCTAAAAGAATATGGAATGTCTTTCCACTATAACCATTTTGTCTAAGGGGTTGTATAGGTAATATCCCCTTGTTTCCTTGGGGTATCCTATAAAGGTACACTTTTTTCCTTAGGGTGTGAGTTTATTACCTGAAGAGGCCTTAACAAACGCTTCTCTACCCCACCCATGTAAATTCGATAAAATGGCTTTTATTCCACTCCAGAACTCATATGTAATTCCATTTATTGATTTAGTTGGTACATGGTTTAGTATATGTGTCGTTGTTTGTAACACATATCCCCAAAAGGATAATTGAAGACTTGCATGACTCATCATTGATCTCCCCATGTCTAACAAGGTGTGGTTCCTCCTTTCACTTACATCATTCCATTGAGGTGTGTAAGGAGGAGTGAGTTGGGATAGGATCCTAAACTCTCGTAAGTAATCAATGAAGTCCTGATTAAGATATTCCCTACCTCGGTCTGAGCGGAGTTTCTTAATCTTCTTACCAATTTGGTTTTCAACTTCATTCTTGTATTCCTTGAACTTATCAAAGGAATCCAACTTATACTTCATTAAGTATATATATCCATATCTACTAAAATAATCAGTAAAAGTTATGAAGTATGAGTACCCACCCATTTCTTCAACTGGAAATGGTCCACACACATCGTTATGAACCAATTCAAGAAGATATTTATCACTTTCACCTTTCCCTCCAAATGGGGCTTTAGTCATTTTGCCTTGTAAACATGCATGACATATGCCAAGAGGTTTTAGTTCAAAATAATCTAAATATCCATCTTGATGTAACTTTGTCAAGCATTTCTCATTTACATGACCTAGCCGATGATGCCAAATTTGGGTGTGGTATGAGTCATGTGAAGTATCTTTGTCATTGATTTCCATTACTTGGTTTATGTAATCCAACACATAAAGACCGTTGTATAAATGTACCCTACCAAAAAAATGCTATCTTTATAAAAGAAGAAAAATTCATTTCCAAACTTAAAAAAAATCCATATATATCTAGTCTGGATACATAAATTATGTTTTTGGTTATAGAAGGCACATAACAACAACCCTTTAACACCAAGATCATCCCAGTTGAAAACATGAGGTGGTAGTCCCCGACAGCTACAGTAGTAAGTCTGGCTCCATTGGCTTCTCATAGATCTACCTCCCCTCGATCAATCTTTCTGAATATACTTGGTTCTTGTATTTGGATACATATGTGAGAACCAAAAGTAGTATCTAATACCCAATTTGTAGAAATAAATGGATTGCATTCGATTACAAACGCACCTGAAGCTTCCCCCTGCTTCTTAGGCTGGGTGCAGTTCTTCTTCTAGTGGCCCTTCTTTCCACATGTGAAACAAACAGCCTCATCTTCCCTTGCCTCCCCTTTGATCTTCCTTTTCATGGAAGGATATGAAGAAGCTTTGGGCTTAAAGCTCTTCTCCTTCCCTTTGCTCTTATTCACCATAATGATAGAAGGATTTTCGCGCTTCATATATTTTTCCACTTGGTGAATGAGGATGAGAAGATCAGATAGAGACTTCTCAATGTTGTTTATATTGAAATTGAAAACAAAGTTATAGAAGCTATGAGGGAGTGATGCGAGAATGATATCGGTGCCCAATTCTTTGTATATTTTAAACCCTAGAACATCCAGGCGCTCAATGTAGCCAATGAGCTTGACTACATGAGGCCCATCTGGGCACCTTCTCCAAGATTACTCTGAAAGAGTGCCTTAGAGATCTCAAACCTTTCCTATCTTTCTCTCTCCTGGTAAATACCACAGAGGTGCTTGAGCATGCTATAAGCATCCATGTTTTAATGAAACTTCATGAGCTCAATAGACATTGATGATAACATCAAACATTGAATGTCGAAAACGTCATTCATATGTTTCTCATAGACTAGTAAATCCTCATCACTCACCTCCTTGGTAGATGGATCAGGTAATGCTGACTCCAGCACATAATACTTCCATTCAAGGTGTAGGATATCCCAAAGGCATCTAAACCATTCTTGGAAGTTACTGTCGGTGATGATGTTGTCTTTATCCAAAATTGATCACATGGATAGCGTGGTTGATGATCTTGTCATTTTTATTCTACAATTAAAAGAGTAGATCATTAGTACTTTCTTGATTACATTTTATGAGAAATAATAAATTTTATTAAGTCTCCCACTATTTTATCAAGTCCCAATGGACCTCACCATTGAACTCGGACTGTCCAGTTTCCAGGACATTCTAGTGGAAAGGATCCATATTCCCCTTCACATAACCCCAACAAGGGTTGGTCAAGCTATTAGAAGGTATTTAGGTAGGTATTTCTTTTCCAACTACGGGCTTGCAACTCCTTGATATGGTGAGTGGACTCCCTAATCCTGAAATCATGACTTTGGATTTCCTCAACTCTTACCCCCAATATTACACCAAGTCTAGCAAGGGATACTCCTATTGATGTAATATAGTTAAGTCAACCCAAAACCTTTCATAAGGGATTCCTATATAAAAGTAAGTGTCCCAACAAGGGTTAGTCAAACACATAGTTTTATTGAGTTTTTCCCTTTAATCAAGTAATGGAAGGCTTGTTCTGACTTAATATTTTATTTGAGAAATTTTTATCTCTTATGCGTGAATTTCTTATTATCATTATCACATGCCTATTAATATTAAGTGGAACTTACTTAAGTGATTAACCATGTCTTGATAATATTTATTCATAACTCTGGTTTATTTTAGTTCTATATTGCATGCTTGTTTAATTCATTAATTATGTGATCGTGACAACACATCCATAATGATAAACCATGAAACTGAAATAAATAAAATAAAGTAAATGGCATGATCATGAGCTTTTATAATGTTTAGTTTATCTAGAAGTTGATAAACTAACCCTGGCCTAGGGGAGAAACAACTTGAACCTTTTTGGTTCGTGTTTACGACTTCCACCTATCCACCTATGTATCTCCTAGGATTGGTTTCATCTTGGCTCTAGCTTTAATCGCATCAACTATCTTGGGAGTTCCATCCATTACATATGTCTTTTATAACTCACATGTAGGTAAGGGGTAAAATGGGGTTTTATGTAAAAGAAACCTTGGGCATGCAGGCCCTACATATTAATGAGGAGATGGCTTGCAGGCTAACAAATTTAATTTAAATAAATAAATTAGAAGAAACCATCCACATACAAAGGTCTTGGTCTAGGTCATGATCATCCATACATGCAATAATGTTTACCCATAAATAAAACTAGTATTCAATTCTTTAATGGTTATCATTTAAGATAAATCACACCCGAATCAATTAATTATCATATTTAATTAATCATTCCTTTTATCTTAAATCCTTTTCTAAATTTCGTTGATATTCTCATCCAAAATAATTTTAAACAAATAAATTCATTTAAAATTATCTTTTTATGTAACTTGTACCTTGGAGGCGACCCGGTGAATTCCTATTCATAACTACCCAATGAGTAGAAATTAACGTTACACAGATGTTAAATTAAACACATATATATAAAACACATATCATGTGTTGTTCCTCATCTTTATGCATGCATGATGGTACACGTCTCAAGGTTTTGTATAATATGATAATAAAATTTAATAAATATGTGTAATTTGGATGAGTACATGATGTATAGTTCCAACTACATGATGTGTACTATTTTTCACCATCTATCCAAAGTAAACGCCCAAGGAAACAGCGTGTGATTATACTTTAGAAATATTCGGAGTACATGGTGTGTCCAGTGGGCCACACACCGTGTTGTTCCTCATTACACGGTCTCCATCCAGGCAAGCCGCGTACGGGGTACATGGTCCATCCCAAACCCGAAGGGACTACACACCATGTCCATTGGGCCACATGAAGTGTAATATAGAAACTGTGTTCCACCTATTCCTGGTCAACACATAGAGTCATTTAAGAAATAGAAAGACTCCAACACACGACTTGGTTTGGCGGACCGATCTGATGCATTGAATATTGACTACATAACGTGCACTGCCAAATACATGTTGTGTCTTCTGGTGTTGTATGGCCAAGAAGCTTTTTCGCCTCTCGATGAGATCCGAAATTTTATTTTAATCAAAATTAAAAAAAAGTTCATTTCTATTAGGTGAACAAGAAATGAAAGAGGAGTAATAGATCTCGAGATTCAGATTTGCAGAATGATTAACTTGAATTGAGGCAACTAAATTATTAAATGCGTAAGTCATCAACAAAATATTTAAATAAATATAAACTATGATGTAACCCCTCTGATACCACTTGAAGGTTCCAGGCACAATGGAAGAGTGTTTGGGACGAAACCCAATTTTGATTTTTACCATGATCAATGATTATTCAGGGATCAATACGAAAATGAATTCCAGTATCCACAGAATATAATCAAATATTTAGATAAAGAAAAAAAGATCCCCAAAACCTTTAGAGAGGATCTATCACATCATATTTAGAATTAATTTAATTAATTTCATAAAGAAAAATAATACCCGTGTATTTGGTATTTTTCTTCGTTGATGAAGTTGATCATCTGGATTGACCCTTCCAGATTATCTTGTTGTGGTTGTAAGGATCCAAACTAGAATCCCTCTAGAAGTGATCCACATGTGCTTCGGTGGCCTTCAATCGATATTGCTCATTCTCCAGGTGCTAGCATGGTGAAGCACGTGTCTTGTGTCGGTCGTTCTTGATCACTTGTTCTTCGGCCTTAAAGAACGTCTCTCATTCTCGAGAGGGGATAGAAGTGGATTCAAGAGAGAAATTGTTTGGATCGATAATTCTCAATTCACCAGGCGTGTGGTGTGGTGTATGGCACAATAGGGGAACTTGCCTATTTATATAAATGGAGTTTCAGTTACAATATTTAATTGCATAGCAACAATTAAATACATTCATGAACTTAGAGAAAACCCATGCATTTAATAATAATATCGTGTCATTATTTATAGTGCGCCAACTTGCGCAAAACAGAATTATAAATAAAATTTTGTATCACAAAATAATAATAGTGTTATTTTAATTTGTGCCAACTAGTTAAATAATTATATACCATCTTGAAAATAATTATTTTACTACCGTACTGACCTTTGTCCGCTCGAACTCCACTTCCATTTATTGAATACCCGAATAAATAAATAAATAAATTATTAAATTAAATAAATATTTTATTTATAAATTATTAAATAAATATTTATTAAATATTCAATAAAATAAATAAATATATTTTATTTAATTTATAAAATCATCTTAACTTGAATAAAATTATTCTGCGGTCTTGCGAATAATATTTATTTCATTAATTAAATTCAAAAAGAATTTAACCAAGACCACCAAAAACAATTAGTGTGTGACCCTCTAGGATTCTTTCTCATTGGAATTAGGTGAGCTTTCCTAAAGTCCAAGATTACTATCTAGAAACGGGTCAAGGCACCCAAGAGAAAGAACATAAAGTCACAACAATGAAATCCACATATGAACACTCACAGTGTAATATAATCCCTTTGTCGCAATATCTCATCAAGCATGTTTCATGATTGTTTCATCAACTTTTATTCTTGATACGTCGTTCTTTGACTACCTGAAATAATCTCGTCATTACACCATGGCCATGGAATTTCGCATGACAGTTCTATTTCAATCAAAGGGTCGATATATCAACTTCCATAAATGGAAGGGACAAATCATTCCTCGACTTATCCATTAATAACATGTCACTCGTGATGCACCCAATGTAACCTACTTCCCACCAACTGTCTGTGTGACGGTTTTCGTCAGTGAATCAAAGTGCGTAAATCATGACACATATTAATGATAATATTAAAGTACAAGGATCATTACACATGCTCACAGATAGAAATATTTGATGACACCAAAACATGCAGAATTCTTACTAGTAGGTCTGTTCTCATAATCTTCTATCTTAGAGATTACCAAGTGTGAACTTCATTAGAGGAAGTCTCATCTGCTTACAAGTACTCGCACCTGATGGTCTGCTTGCTATATGTCCCATCATAGTATTTCATCCAACCATAGAACTATATTTAAGAATATTGTTATATCATTTCAAGGTTCTCATCATAGTGGGGAACTTCCACAACCTTATTAATGCAACAAATACTCTAGGACATTATTACATTATAGTCATGCAGAAAAATGAACAATATGTAATAATACATTAAATATCCATGTAATAAAAGTAAAACCACTTGGTTCTACGACACCAACTCTTACAGGTAGATCATTGACTAATACTTTCCTTTATATCTTTCTAATTGAATGAATATTTCAATGTAAGAGTCACTTATTACAAATAGAATATTATTTGTGAATTAAACTAATACAAGAAACATTTTGAGAAAACAAATAATTTAAATCTATAATATAGACATTTTCATTTCTTGTTGAAGTAAAAAAAATAAAGCATGTTTGTAATCAAAAACATTACAAGCATTGTTTTCATACTTAACATGAAAACCATCATCACAAAATTTTTAAATTATAAGTAGATTATATTTTAATCCATGTGGAAACAAAACATTTGAAATTAAAACTATACTAGATTTACCGATTTGGGAAAGTGAAATTATATTCCCTTTGGTGTTGTCACAAAAAGTGACATGTACACCAACCACTTTGATAAAATTATTAATTATTGAGTATTATCTAGTCATATATCTAGAAAATACACTTTCTAGGTACCATAAGTTCTTACTATTACTCTTCAAGTAGGTTACCTACAAATGAGATTTAAACCAATAGTTATTTGGGTACCCATATTTTCTTGTATCGAGAAATATTAGTGATAAGTGATTTAGGAATCTATAATCTTCTTAATGTATTCCAATAATAATACCATAAAATTTAAGAAATAAATACTTTATTAGGTATATAATAATAAGAATAATTACTAGAACTATCAGAACTAGATCTTGGAAAAAAAATTATTTTTATTGGTTTTCCAATGTCCAGGTTGATAAGTTAGGAGTACTCTACTTACCAATAATCTAGTTAAGGGTTTTTATTCCATTTTAAATCTCTCTATATCATTATTTAGTCTCTCATTAGATAATTTTATCTCATTATTATATTAATGAAATTAATAATTCTTTTCATTTTCTATTGTAAGATCACTTTTAAAGTGAGCAGACAAAGCTTGCTACTTCTTTAAAATTTTATATTTATCTTCTAGTTCATTGAATATATATTCCACCATGTTATAGTATTCAAATTATTCATCTCTGAACATATTCTCATCATTATTTTCAGTCTCTAGATGATTTGAAATATGAGTAGTATATTTAGGAGTATATTTAATACCTTATATGTGTTTGTAATAAAATACATATTAGCTTCGTCATTTATATCATGTATTCTAAAATTTGATTCACTTGAACTATCCTCATAATCCCTCCAAGTAGATTTTATATCATTTTTATAGTTGTTTCTATTACCCTCATATTTATTTTTATACTTTAATTTGGGATATAATTCTTTGATTTTTTTCATTTTTATTTAAATTAATAGAAGATTAATTCATTGTAAAAATCATCCTTTTTTCAATATTTTCACCAATTCCCTTTTTTTCATTCATTACTTTTTTAATTGTATTTCTTGAAAAATTTTCTTTCAAAAAAATCTTAAAATGCATCGCTAGGTTTTCCTTTTATTTATCACTGTCAGATTTTGATTCTTCATCACTTGAGCTTCTAGCTTTGATCTTATTTTTTTTAGAGTTATAAGTCTTAAAATCTATATAATTCCTTTTACATCCATGACACATGCCTGTCATGGGGCGTGAAAAAATCAAATTTCTATATTTTCCTAGTGCAACATAGAGGATGATGAGGGTCGTCTCACTTGAGGAGCTTTGCATTTGGTTATATCACTAATCCTAATTCACCTATTATAATTATTTTTGGTGATTTTAATATTTATTGAAAACGATAGTTTTAAGGGTTTTGGAAAATAGTGAAATTAAAATAATGAAATGAAAACTTTAAATCTAAATGTAGATATAGATGCAGACAAAATGAAATTAGAAAAGAAAGGTCTTACTTGGGTTGGATAACATAGGTTCAGTCACTATGTATTTTTTATTTAAATTAAATTTGATAATTCATTTTATGAAACCTAATTAATGAATTACTTCCCTTTGATTTAAAGAGTGTGTGATTTTAGCATGCCTTCGGCACACCAATCCACACCTCCTCGAATAGTCAACTAAGATAACACCTCAACCGAGAATGCTATCCCAAAAATACCCAGGTCCACTATATGCCGTTTCATCTATTATGGAAAACCCAACTCCACTGTATGAAGGGTTTTCCAAAGATAAATGAGGGAAAATTAATTAATCAATGGAAAGGAATGGATTTGGAAACAGTTTCGTGGTGGAAGACCGTTTTACCCGTGCATATTACTTCCTCCAACACAAATAGAATAAAAACATTTTGAATTGAAGTTAAATAATAAAGAACATAGTGAAACCTCCCCTAGTTCCAAGCCTCGAGTTATTCACTTTCCATGTCTAAGTATATAGAGATCACAATGTAAATATGGAATAGAGAAAGAAATTAGATTAAAGTTGGAAAAGAAAGACGATGGAAAAGAAGGTGGAAACACTTTAATAAAAATATGAATTAATTACATGATAAAATAAAACTAAAACTAAAAATAAAATAAATAAATAAAATTCTAAATGGCCCTTTTCATCCATCCCTTGGTGCCCCAGATGGTGTTGGCAAGGATTGGAATGATTTGAGATATAGGAGCTCCTCTCCTTTTATAGGCATATTTCTGTTCTCCCTAATTTGTCATGTTTTTTACCCATTAATTGGAAGATTAAAACGTGTACCCATTCATTAAAGTTTTTCATAAATGGTTTTTATGTTAAAACTCAAAATTTTAGCTCATTTGGAAACCGGTTGTAGGAGTTATGAATTTTTCATTGGCGAATTCTGTTTTTGGATGAAGGATTCAGACAGCTTCTTTGAACAATATGTCATCCAATGGCCACCTTAAGGGATTCAAAACTCCATTAAATTTAATTTGTGAATGCTAATTTGAGTCTTATTTCATCCCCATGTTGAATCACTGAATTTGGAAGACTTTAGAGTGAATTGTGCTTCCATTACAAAGGTGGGGTCCATGCTATCCACACGAAAAAATCTTCAACTTCATTGATTTTTTACGGCCTCTAGATGACCGATTCATCCCCTGGTCCAGAAAAAAAAAATGAAGAAAACAAAATAAGCATTCAAAAAAAATAATCACTCAATTTGGAATTATATTTTTCAGTAAATGACCAAAATACCCTTGACGTAAAAATCTGTCAAAAATCTAGAATTAAGCACTTTTCACAATTTAGATCATTTTTATTCTATAATAAAAATTTCCCATTATTTTAATAAAACATTTAAATACATGGGTTTTATCATTTAAAAAATCAACAATTCATTATTATTATATTAAAAATATGCACATAAATTTTCTCTGTCAAATACCCCCACACTTAAATCATGCTTTCCCTCAAGCATAAAATCTCAACATGGAATTTAGAGGACACCAATATTACCAATATTCAAATTCCAAATTAATAAAATGAAACAATTTTAAATGTCAAATAAAATTTTCAAAAATCCACATAAAATATCAATTTAATTTCCCAATTTTTAAAGAAACATTTAATTTATATATTTTAATTTTCCCCATTGAAAAATGATGGATCTTCTTCTTTCATTCATTCAAGATTCTCAATTCATTATTATTAAACATGCCACATCATGATTTACCTCACCTTTGAATTATAACTCTCATCTCTCATGATAAAATTCAAGTAGAGTTATTCTCATATCATGAGAACAAGAACCTTATCCATAATCTTGTAAAAGAACTACTTTCTCCACTTTGTAAAGAAAAAAGGCACATAAAATCATGAGGACTTTTCAATAAAGGTTCAAATAACTTTGAGGATTAATGTTTGTAGGATTTAATTTTTTAAAAATTAGGTCTCAAGGAGGAGGTTTATCTCTTATGTATAATGCATGATATCAAAAAGTGTAATGAAATTCTCCTCTTCAAAGTAGCAACACCCACTTCCCCCAAAACTCAAAGTAAGGTCATGATTAAAGTAAAGCATAATGAATAATTAATACACCCACTTGATTTTTTTAATTTTTTAATTTTTGTTCTTTTTTTAAAAGTTATTATTAGATAAAACCTCATATTCATCACCTATCCACTATGATAAGAGGATCGTCAGTCTGGAAAGTGTTGATTTTTGGTTTTCCCAAATCACAACCAATTTTTCTCATTTTTTGGTTCTTTTTGTAATTTTGTTAAATTCAAGAGGGGAAAATAATGAAGTACAATGAATTATTCCAGAACCTTTTTCAATTCCCATTATAGAATCCCCACACTTTTTCCTTACAACGTATAATATCTCTTCCACCATGATTCCCTTCACCCTCACACTTCATTTTTAAAATATCATGCAAATACAAAGAGTAGGGTAGGAATGGATAAAAATGGCTTGAAACATGGCTCTTCCCTATAAAGGTCATTCATGGTATCTATGGGATAAAAGAAGTATTTATGTAAAGGTGGTCATTAAGTATAAGGGTTTTTCAAAAATGCCTCAATAATTTTAAATGTGCTTTTATACAGTCATAACTTTGACAAGTTCAAATTCAAGTTCTGGTCAGTGACATGTCCCAAGATCACTCAAGAAATATGCTCAAGAATAAATAAGAAGTACTTGGTCTAGAAATCATCTCGGGAATGAGACATATGATATTGTACAATCACTCATGGAATGATTAATAACAAAAAATCAATTCACATGAATTTTAGAAATTCAAAGTATGAAAAATGGTAGGGAAATTTCATTTACATAAATAAACTAATTCCATTAAATCATGAGTCATCATTTCAATATCCATAATTCACTTTAAACATTCAATTTTTCATTTTAATCATTAAATCTAATTAAAATTTAAATATAAAACATGGCATCATAGGGTTCCTAAGAAACTCATGTCTCCTAGATAAGTTAAGTAAAGAAATAATTAAAGTGTGGACATGCAATTTTATCTTCAAATCTCAAAACATGTTTTGGACCAGAAAATGTATGGAGTTTAAAATATTAAACATTAAAAATGAACTCCCTTTTGAAATAAATCTCTAGTACTCTTCCTTTATTTAAGTATTCCTTTCCCCATATATGAACCTATAAAAGATAATTACTGACTTAAGAACAAGGATTATGTCATTAAAGCTCAAAAATATAAGGAGGAGTGGGTCATATGCTAGACTAATCTAAAAAAGTAATTTGAAATATAAAAAGAATGTAAAGATAAATATTGGTATAATCCCCCAAGTGGGCCCTGAATTTTTACTGCCTCCAAAGGGTAGTACTGGCTGTTATCCAAAATCAGAGGTGGATGAAGATTTTTTGATTTGAACCACCACATGTAGCTTTTCCCAGCATCCACATATGTGTTCTTCTTTAGGAGGACTCCATGGATAGATTACACCAAATCCACCCCCTTCACAATGTGGTATAACTTGCATGGGGGGGTAGGATGAAGTACGGAGCCTCCTCCTTCTTCATTTATACTTGTGCAACATATCCCTCTCCTTACAGCAGTTGATCCAGATGTGAAGTAGTATGTGTTTCTAGTTCTTCAGGTAGAGCCACTAGTATAACTTCATGGCCTTCCTCCGGTAGATGTTATATGTATTCCAGGAGCTCCAGGTGTGCCTCAATAGGTGCATATTCTTTTTCATATTTATCCTCCAAGTCATAATAAGAGTCAACCAATTCTGAAAATTCCAAATAGTTGGGAGTTATATTCAAATTAGATTCAATAAAATTAAAAGAGTGTGAGTTCAAGATTATATCATATCCCTGATTTGGTTTGGTTTGAATCTTTTATTCATTGGAAAGTGCCTTTTAGAGTTGATCTTCACTGGATGAAGGTAGGTAGTCGGGATCCTTCACCTTGAGTTTGGCTTCAACTTCATGGATACCTTCATTGAAATCTTGGAAGACCCATGGTGCTTCTTTCTTAGCCTTGATTCTTTGTACATCATCTTGGAGTTCATCGGCCATGGAAATCAAATATTCAAGTGAGATCCACATTACTAGTCCTATTTCCTTCTGTTTTAAACTTATCATTATAGAATCATCCCTTTGTTGGAGTTCCTTCTCAGTGTAGTTTATTTCTTCCACATGCACCTATGAGTAATTATTCCACGCATACTAATTTGAGTTTGAAGACATCATGGAAAAAGTTTTTTTAGATTTTTTATGAAAAAAAGTAAAATATTTACAAAAACATGAATTTTGAAAAAGTGATCAAAATAACTACTTAGATCCCTGTAAATGGTACTAGTTTTGACGCATGCCTATCACAGGGCGTGGCAAAAGCAAATTTCTATATTTTCCTAGTACATTATAGAGGCTTACTAGGGTCGTCTCACTTGAGGAGCTTTGCAGTTGGTTCAATCACTAATCCTAATTCACCAATTATAATTATTTTTGGTTTTTTTAATATTTATTGAAAATGATGGTTTTAAGGGTTTTGTAAAATAGTGAAATTAAAATAATTAAATGAAAACTTTAAATCTAAATTTTGATGTAGATGCAAACATAATGAAATTAGGGAAGAAAGGTCTTGGTCCTAGGGTTGGATAACACAGGTTCATTCATTATGTATTTGTTATTTAAATTCAATTTGATAATTCATTTTATGAAACCTCATTAATGAATTACTTTCCTTTTATTTAAAGAGTTTGTGATTTAAGCATTCCTCTGGCACACCAAACCACACCTCCTCCAATAGTCAACTAGGATAACACCACAACCGAGAATGCTATCCCAAAAAGACCCAACTCCATCATATTCCATTTCATACCTTATGGAAACCCCAAATCCACCACATGAAGGGTTTGCCTAAGAGAAAGGAGGAAAATTGAATTAATCAATGGAAATTAATGGATTTGGAAATAGTGTCATGGTGGAAGACCACCGCACCCATCCAATATTCTCACCTCCAACACAAATAGAATAAAAACATTTTGAATTGAATGAAATAATAAAGAACAACATGAAACCTCCCTTGGCTCCAAGCCTTGAGTTAGTCACTTTCCATGACTAAGTGCATAGATATAACAATGGAAAGATGGAAGAGGGACAAAAATTAGATTAAAGTTGGAAAAGAAAGATGATGAAAAAGAAGGTGGAAATACTTTAATAAAAATATGAATGCATTACATGAGAAAATAAAACTAAAAATAAAAAGAAAATAAATAAATAAAATTCTAAATGGCCCTTGGCATCCTCTCCTTGGTTTCCCAGATGGTGTTGGGAAGGATTGGAATGATTTGAGAGGTAGGTGCTTCCCTCTTTTTATAGGCATATTTTTATTATCCACAAGTTGTCGCATTTTCGACCCATTAATTGGATGATTCACGCATGGACCCCTTCATGAGAGTTGTTAATAAACGGGTTGGATTTTCACCCTCCAAATTTAAGATCAATTTCAAACCGTTTGTAGGAGTTATGGATTTTTCATTGGCAGTTTCTGTTTCTGGATGAAGGATTTAGGAAGCTTATTTCAACAATATGTTGTTCAATAACCGCCTTAATGGATTTAAAACTCCATAAAATTTAATTTGTGAACTCCTATTGGATTCATATTTCATCCCCAAGTGGAATAATATAATTGGGAGGAGTGTAGAGTGAATTGTGCTTCCATTACGGAGGTGGGGTCCATGCTGTCTGCCTGGAAAAATCTTCTGCTTCATTGATTTTTTATGGCCTCTTGATGATCGATTCAGCACCTAATACAGAATAAAAAAGTGAATGAAATAAAATAAGGATTAAAAAAATAATCACTCAATTTTAAATTATATTTTTTAGTAAATGACCAAAATAACCTTGACGTAAAAATATGTCAAAAATCCAGAATTAAGAACTTTTCACAATTTAGCTCATTTTTATTCTATAATCCAAGTTGCTCATTATTTTAATAAAACATTTAAATAAATGGGTTTTATCATTTAAAAACATCAACAATTAATAATTGTTTTATTAAAAATATGCACATAAATTTGCTCTGTCAGTCTATCCACCTCCTCTTTGTTCACTTGAAATTATTCTTTATAAATTACAGGATTTAGAATTTTTATTTTACTGGTAGTGAACTAATTTATTTGGTCTCTCTTAGGGGCACATATTTTCCTCTCCAGTTTTTTGAAGTGAATCTGATAAGTCGGTTGACATGATCCTTGTTGGTAATCAACTTTCTTAGTGAATGCATTGTGTTAACAATCTCATTGATCCTGAGATACTTTTAAAAGATATATTCATCATAATTCATCATAAAATTATCATATTTAGTTTTATAAGTGTCTAAAAACATTTCTTTTGTCCCGACCCAACCCAATGAGGCTCGAGCAAAAACTCCCCAACCCTTCCTCCAATAGTCCAGGGGCTGAAGACTAGCACCGTGTAGGCTATCACACACATGGGAGGCCTTATCCCATCGTACTTGTATGAAAACATACAGATAAAACTCCATGAAATAGTGCATAGATATAAATAAAAATTGAAAAATAAAATGAATGAATACATCTATCCCATATAGAGTACAATAGAGTACAAAAAAAGGAAAATATTGGGCCCACCAAAAGAAAACTGCAAAAGTGTCCAACCTGCTTAGAAGGAGAGGATCACTATCAAACTCCCACTGGTAACCTCCAAAATACGACTCTGGAAGAACCCTAGTTAGTCTAGCTACTACACTATACCTGCTCCAGGTCCTACTAGGACTCATTCTAAGGACCTATGGTTAGCACAAGACACAACATATACGAGGAAATCCCATGCATGGATGAGTATAAAAATACTCAATAGGCACCCCAAAATCCAAAACCAAAAATGGAGAAACTGATAGGAATCAGTTAGCTTGACCCAGCCATAGGAAAACCAAATGAGAGAGAAAATCAATCTTGATACCATCCTCGACTAAACATTACTAGTCATATCAACTTCTAAGGCATGTCAACGAAATGACACACACCATGGGGACTCCCTAAACATTCTCATATATACTCAAATATAACACCAAGTCTCATGGTCCTGACCATAGACTGTCCACTATAGCCAACTCAATGTTCCAATACAACACTCGCAATGTTCACATGAGCTTCTGACCTCATATACATAAGAAGACTCCTACTTGAGGCTCAAATGTAGAATCCCTACCTCAGAACACACACAAAGAGACTATCCATCTCTGATGGCATGAAAAATGAGAGGGGTCAAGCATTGACAACTCATAATCGATGGTATAACCTCACCATTACCAAAGGAACTCAACTGAGAGATTCCACTCTATCAAGAAAGATTACTAATAGAACAACCTGGACAACTTTCATGATACCAGCCTACGAGGGCACGCTCGACGGACAACGCTACGGAAGAAGTCACCCTATGACTCAACTATCTCCAACTCCTCAGGTAGGGGATCCACCCAGGTTCCACTGGGAGACACTAAAACCCTGTCCAGAAACACTGAACATAGAAAGGGATATCGTGCAACAAACTGAATCTGTAATAACTTACCCAGCAGAGGATCAATGACTGTATAGAGTGGATCATGCCGATTTTGATAACTCCTCGGAGGAAAATGTCACGATAGATCAAAGAAGGAAGAATCACAAATTGATACATAGATAGAGGGTCTACATTTAGGGATCACTAGGGGATATATCCCATACTAGAAAAATCATCCTAGGTAGAGGATCGATGCATGAGTAAATATTTTTCACACCGATTCTAAGTACCCGGCCAGGGAAAACGTAAAAATGTGAGGGTTGCGCCAGGCCTCTTGGGGGAACACATGCTCCAAATCTAATGATTCTGCAATCAAAGTGGATTCAGACAACTCACTCCAGAATGTTGGGAACAACCCACACTACACGTTTGCAAAGCAGATGAAGAGGGGTCACAGTTCAGTGAAGGGGACGCGATACTTAAAACCCTCATAGCGAAAGGACTAGGTGTACTCACTTAACCTTGTCAGTTGAAACATTACTAATGGAGACCTGGGGGACCCACTCAACCCTGCTAGTCAAAGAATCGCTAATCAAAACAACCCACACAACATATCCTAAACACCGTACCTCCTAGGCCCGATAGGGGTCCACCATCACATTATACATGGAAAACTACTCAAGATAGGCTACCCACAGGCCTGAATATGAGATAAAAAGGTGGATATAGGGAAGATTGAAGATCCCAAGGAGATGCTCAAGGAGTACATGGCATGAAAAGGGGTCCACAAAATATGTGAACTCTCCCAAAAACTTTTCTATTTACCCATTCTACATGATTTTCCCACCCATGTAGAAATATATGGTGTGTAGAGATAGTGCACGCCATGTCCCACTTCAACCAGCACCTAGCCGTGTTTCTCCTTCACACTGCTTGGCCATCCATGTCCCTAACACATCATGCATCCCACACTACATAGTGTTCTCTGGTTATATGTCCACCTGACCATGTGGTTCACCCAATCCCATGTATCGGACCTCGTTTCTGTGTACTTTGGTCATGTTCTTTTACATGGCCATGTACAATTGCATAACCACCATGGCCGTTTACCCACGACCACATGATGAGGGTCACTACATGGTGTGTAACCCCCAATACATGGCATGTAGGCCCTGAAACTTCATCTTCCCCTGAATGGGAAGAGCACACGGCATGTAGAACTAGTTTACACATCATATAGATGGTAAAATCCATTAGAAAAGCCTTGCAAATAGCCTAAAACACCCTTGTTCACCCCAAAACACATAGATAGACCCATGAAGGGTCCATTGTAGTTGTATATAGGCTCTAAAACCTTAAAAAAATGCATCAAAAAGGAATGATAAGACTAAATGAAAAACCTCCTACCTCGAGGGTGAAACACCAAATCTTTGGGTGCAGAATGACACCTAGGACACGCGGATTCTTGATCTGGCGACGATCAACGTCAAAAATGGGATCTGGCATCACCTCTTCGCCTTAGTTCATCCTTCGTTTGAAGGGAGAGGAATATAGGAAGAGGGGGATTTGTCCTCATGCATTCACACCAAGGGGATAAGGAGGAGAGGGGTATTTGTTATAATTTTATTAAAACAAATACCCCCTTAACACCCCAGATCGGCTCACCTCCGGCCCAAAACCTAGCGCTGAAAAAGTTTAGGTCACGCTTAGGGTAAAAGTGACATTTTTAATGCAACCGTAGTCTTAGAAATATGATCCGAGAGTCTTCCTATGAGTTATTCATGTTTCATGTGAAATTATTCATGGAAATAAAATATATTTAATATTTTTTTAAATAACCACGCCAAGTCTTACAGGACCTCAGATTTCTTGAACCGACTCAACACCTGGATTCAGATTTTTTTTTAAATATTCCAAAGTTTGATAGGGAAAAACCCAAGTCTCTACATCCTCCCCACCATAAATATTTTTTCCTTGAAAAGTGAAATCCTATGAACATGGTACAGGACCAGAGCTCTGCACTGGGACTCCCACTCCAACGAGCTCACCAGAGGTTCTTGTGCTATAACAAACATGTTCCAAGTAGAACCACAACATAGAAAGACCACCATAAAGGACAATAAGGCTTACCATGCTTCCCATAAGCATGCACTTAGGGGAACCTTCAAACATAACCATACATTGTCCAGCTACCACTAAGTTAACACCCTGAAAAAAGCGGCACATGTTTCCTCAGCTGTAACAGGTAGAAAACATTGAACTCCAACCGTAAAAGTTACCAGAGGGCCTAAAAACATGAAACCTCACCAAACCACACCAGAAATAAAATAGTGATATCCAACTGAACACAAAATCTCATCATTGAGCACTTAGGTCCACCTTCATCAGTCTATAACTACCCTAAACAATCCCCATCATACAAGAACCAGCTCTAAACAATATTTTCCAACACCAACATGATGCCAAAGGAGAGAGACCACCTTAGCACCCTATCTATCTGCACAAATGGATCCAACTCCATCATCATAAGTTTGATGCACTCCCCACCTCAAAGAAAATCCATCGAGAACAAGCCCACTGGATATCTTATCACATGAGACCTCACAACAAAACCTCAACACCTCAAGGAAAAGTCTCCACTACCTAGAGAACAAATAAAGTTTCACAAGTATACACACTGGGACATAAAATCCCTTATGAACTACAATGAACACACAAAACTAACCTTGAACTCAAAGGTCAATAGAACTCATCCACTACACCTTGATACTATCCACTTTGGGTGGAACTAACTCACCCACACATCCATCCTTCCTGAGACTATAAAGGCACATCAAACCACATCACAACCTCCTCGAGAGTATCGAAAACAATCTGATATAGGGAATGAAAGGGTACTCAAGAACAATAAAGGCCTACCCAGATGCTCTCACTGGGTCTTACCAGGCCCTTTGGCTACCAACCGCCCTCATGAAAATGATATGAACAAACATGTATAAGGGACACATCCATTTCACCTTTACATTATCTACATTGGGAGAAACAGACTCACCCACATGGTTTTCATCACATCACAAAAACACGTCTCAGTGTGGGAAGGGTCCCTCTTCCTTGTGAATTCGAAGTGAAAAGGCAACACCAACTCAGGGATCCACCAAGGCCATGTGTTACCCTAAAAAAACACATCATGAAATGAAAAGGATATGGTAACTCCCTACAGTTACTAACAATCATATTAAAAAAAGTATAAAGGACACAGAGCATACATCTATTCATCTAGAGACTTTGGGTCAACACCCACTAGTGCCTACAACTGCCCATGTCCCTATACACTAGCTCCCTGAGCCTGGCCTGGACCACCTGAGGGTGGTGGTGGTGGTGGTAATGGATCAAAGAGCCAACCACCTCCTAACACTCTGGCTCTGATGTCTCATCTTCTGCTCAATGAAAATTTCTAAAACTACTTCCACTTCAAAGGTGTCCCATAGACTGACCGTCACTTAGTAGCACGGTGGGTTAGAAAATTGCTTGCAAGATGTCCCTAGCCATCACAAGCATAGAAGCGCCTCTCCTGTTACTGAACAAAACCCTGGAATGGATCATGAGTCCAGGCATGGTTATCCCTCTGGAAATGACGGTTCCCCCTAAATTTTATGGGTGATAACTATGGGTCATGCTAAACCTAGACCTCAGGTGAACTCTATCTCTGAAGTTCAAGGTACATGCACAACCCCAACGCATCGTTTTCCAATACCAATAGATCCATCCATGTCTCAGTCTGACTAGATGCATCCACCAGAACCCTTGGAGGTGGGTCAATGCATTGCTTGACTTGTGGTAGCTCCACCAGCTGCATAATTGGAGAAGAACCTGCATCATGAGTAGGCCCCTATAAGGTGACCTTGTCACTCATAGGTTTTACTCCAAACCCATCTTTGGGAACCTCGAAGGCTGTCATCATGGAAAAATCCTGAAACAAAGTTAATATGCACCACAATAAAAGAGTATATCAAGGTATATGACTCAAGAAGGACATGAAAAACCCAAAATCTAGTCCTATATAATGCATGTACCATTATTTACCTATAACCAGTGCCCTAATGTACTGAGTTGAAAGGAAGGTTATCAGAGTCTTAGTAAATGAATACGTTGGCTGCATGCAACAACACTGGAGTCTCTGACCTAAAAGCAGAAATCAAAACATCTTAACACTGATGATATGAAACCCAAACCAAGCTCAAGACTACGGTCCCAAAGTGGAACATACTATGATACCACTCTTTCATGACCTAACCCAACGGGGCTCAAGCCACGACTCCCCAAGCCCACTTCCAATAGGCCAGGGGCTGGGGACTAGCACTGTGCAGGCTATCACACACATGGGAGACCTTATTATATCATACCTATATACACACAACCATATAAACCTCCATAAAAAGTGCATAGATATAAATAAAAACTGAAAAATAAAATTCATGCATACATCTATCCCATACAAAGTATAATAGAGTAAAGAAAAGGAAAATACAGGGCCCGACAAAAAAACTTCCAAAGCATCAAACCTTCTCAAATGGAGGGGATCGAGTTCAAACTTCCACTAGTAATCTTTGCGGTACAACTCTAGAAAAAACCCTGGTCAGTCTAGCTACTACGCTATGCCTGCTCTGGGACCTACTAGGACTTCTTCGAAGGACCAACGGTTTGCACAAGACACAGCATGTGTGGGTAATGACCGTGTGAGGGTGATTATAAAAATAATTAGTAGGAACCCCAAAATTCCAAACCAAAATGGGTGAAACTAATAGGAATCAGTTAGCTCAACACAACTAGGGAGAACCCAAATGAGAGAGAAATGACATCTTGAGATCATCCTTGGCTAAACACGACTAGTCATCTCATCATCCCTAACATGTCAACAAAATGACACACACCATGGGGAATCCTCGATCATACCCAGATATACTCATATATGACTCCAATAATCATGGTTCCGGCCACAGACTGTCCATGGTAGCCAACTCCATGTTCCAATGCAATGCTTTCAATAGTCACATGAGGTTCTGACCTCATATACATCAGCAGGCTCCTACTCGAGGATATAAGGTATAATCCCTACCTCAGAGAACACACCAAGAGCCTAGCCATCCCTAATGGCATGAAAAATGAAGCATCGAAAACTCGTAGTCAATGGTCCAAGCTCTCTATACCCAAAGGCACTCAACCGAGAGATGCCACTCTATCAGGAAAGAGAACTAATGGCACAACCTGGCCGAACCACGTGATACCTGTCTGTGGGGGAATGCTCAATGGAAAATACCATAGAAGAAGTCACCCAATGATGCAAATATCTCTAGATCCTTAGGTAGGGGATCTGAACCAGGGTCTGTAGGGGGACACTAAAACCTTATCCAGAAACACCAAATAAAGAAAGGGGTATCGTGCAATAACCTGAATTTGGAACAACTCACCTAGAAGAGGATCAACACCCATGTAGAGTTGTTCACACTAATTTTGAGAAATCCTCTAAGGAGAATGTCATGATAAATCATAGAAGGAAGAATCAAATCTTGATACATAGATAGAGGGTCTGCGCCCAGGTCTCACTTGGGGCTCCATCCCCTACTAGAAAAATCATCATGGGTAGAGGATCGATGCCCAGATAAATATTGGTCACACCGATTCCAAGTACCCTACCAGGGAAAACATAAGGACCTGAGGGTAGTGATGGGCCTCTTGGGGAAAACATACTCCAAATCTACTGAGTCTCCTATCAAAGTGGATTGATACAACTCACTACAGAAAGTGGGGAACCACCCATGCTTCACATATGCAAAACAGCTGAAGAGGTGTCAAAGTCTGGTGAAGAGGAAGTGATATCAAAAACCCTCGTAGAAAAAGGAATATGGGGACTCACTCAACCCTTCCAGTTGAAACATCACCAATGGAGAACAGGGGGCCCAATCAACCCTTCCAGTACAAATGTCACAAACAAGGACCAGGGGGATCCACTCAACCCATCCAGTCAAGGCATCGCTAACCCAAATAATCCACACAACGTTTCGTGCACACCGTACCTTCTAGGCCTAATCTAGGGACACCATCAGGTTCTACATAGAAAACTACTCAATATAGGCTAATCGCAAGCCTAAATCTAAGCTAAAAAGGATGAGATATGAAATATAGAAGATCCCATGGAGATCCTCAAGGAGTACATGACGTGAAAAGGGTTCCACATGATGTGGGAACCTACCCAAACACCTGGTCGTGTATCTCTTCTACATAGTTTTCCTACCCATGTAGATATACATGAGGTGTAGAGATAGTACACGTTGTGTCCCGCTTCAATCAACCCCTAGTCATGTTTCTCCTTCACATGGCTCATCCATCCATATCACTTACACATTGTGTGTGCCATACTATACAACGTGTTTAGATTATATGGTCACCTGGCTATGTGGTTCACCCGATCCTGAGTATCAGACCCCGTGTCCATATACTTTGGTCATGTTATTTTACACAGTTGTGTACAGGTACGTGGCTACCATGGCTGTTTACCCCCAGCCACATGATGAGGGTCACTACATTATGTGTAACCCCCGATACACGATGTGTAGACCCTGAAACTTAATCTTCCTAAATAGAAAGAACACATGGTCTGTATCACTAGTTTACATGCTATTTAGATCATAAAATCCATTGGGAAAACACTGTAAACATCCCAAAATGCCCTTTTTCAACTCGAAACACATAGATTGACCCATGAGGGGTCCCTACCCGAATGGACCGAAGGCCTTATTTTTTATTCATTTTTGATAACCCCCCTTTCAAGGGATGAGGGGGAACCCTTACAAGGCTCGTAGGCTTAGAGATTACAAGTCCCGTAGGCTTTGGAGATTACATGACCCGAAGTTCTTAGGGAATTCAACCAGACTATCTACAAGGAACTACCCCTCCCCAGCATCTACATTGTAATTGTAGCTTCTCCACCTTCGCATAGTCGTATGTCTTGTATTCCCGTGAAAGCACAGGCTAGTCCTGATGGAATAGCCATACCCTCTCATTCTGACAATCCATTTGGCTCTACTCTAGTGAGTGCTCCTTCTCTAAATCTTCTTCTGAGGCTGCTCCTTTTTTGTAGAGTCTGTCTGAGGCAACTACATGTGGCCCAAAGGCCTTGTATATGGGATTTAAAACCTGAAAAAACACATCAAAATGGGGATATCAGGACTAAAACGCAAAACCACTTACCTTTAGGGTGAAACACTAAATCTTTGGGTGAAGAATGACACCCAGGAAGTGATGATTCTCAATATGGTGATAATCATCATTGAAAATGGTATCTGGAAACACCTCCTCACCTTGGTTCATTTGCTGGTCGAAGGGATAGGAAGAGGGGAAGATGGGTATTTGACCTCCTATGTGAAAACCAAGGGGAGAAATGGAAGTGGGGTATTTGTTTTAATTTTATTAAAAAAATATCCACCTAACACCCTAGACCGACTCGTCTCCAACCCAAAACTCGGTGCTAATAAAGTTTAGGTCACGCCTAGGGTAAACATGATGTTCTGAATGCAATCAAGGTCTCAAAAATTTGATCCAAGACTTTGACTATGAGTTATTAACATTTTAGAAGAAAATTCACATAGTGATAAAATATATTTAATGTTTTTTTAAAAATCACCGCATTGAGGCTCATCGGCCCTCGAATTTTCTATGCCAACTCAACACCTGGATTCAGAAATATTTTTAGAATTATTCCAAAGTCTGATAGGGAAAAACTCAAGTCACTACATCTTTAACAATATATATTCTTTTATTATATATATATATATAAAGGGTATCAAAAATATAAAAAATAAGTATCATAAGAATATATTCTATTAAACTCATTATATCCCAAAACACAATATAAATCATTAATATTATTATAGTTATAGTAATATTCTACCTTAGTGACATCACTCCAAGAAAATATAGAAGATTTTGGATTTTTATATTTATCTTCAATGACTATCCAAATATAAAAGACCATAGTTTCTAAGTGAATTTTCATTATGATTTTCCATTGGGAATAATTATTTCCATTACAATATGGCAGCCAATTAATGGTAGTTCCTATTTATCTACTATTTTCCATAATTAACTAAATTTAGAAAAAATAAAAAATTGAGATCTTTAAATAAAACTAGATAATAGTATAAATATATTTTGAATTCCTTTAATACCAAATTTTGGTCAGAGTGTGAAACTCAAGAAGGGGTAAATTGAGTTTCCAATCAAAATTTATAGTTAAAACAATTTAAACACAAAATCCAAAAATTTATAAAAATTCCCAGTTAACAAAAAATAGTAGAAATATATAATTTGATCTTTGGAAAAGATTCTAAAAAGCTCAGTCACTGATCATTTAAAATAATTTGGAAAATACAATAACTTTTGAAACAAGTCTACTCACATCAAGAACAATATACAAAACACTAGTTTAAGTTAACTATCAATGTTAAGTTTTTTTTTATTAAACTAAATGAATAAAATAATTCAATTTGAATTTTAAGAAATAAAATAGATAAATAACGTAATAGAAATTTAATAAGGGGTTCAATCTCAAGCCAAGAATAAATCCCTTCACTATAGAAATCACTTACTACCAAGAAGTTTACTATAAAACAAAATGATCCACAAACTCGATCAGGTTTTCCAATCAACATATCATAAGGTTGTCCAGGAAAATAGCCTCTTCTACCATTATATGTGTGATGAAACAAAATACTAGGTCACACAAGACTTATTCTCTAGTTGTTCATGGGAATACAAATAATTGATTTGAGAGAGTATCATGTAGTCTCTAGTTTAATATAGGAGATTGTTTTTTACATATAAATAGAGTAAAAAAACACAACTAAAATATAAATCATAAATAGAAATAGGATGATATATAATATAGGAAATTTGATTTAGCTCGATCCAAATATCTTCAGTTTTCTAGAGTCCTTTATTTTTTTGAAAAAATCTCAGACATGTTTCATAAAAATTTCTTGAAAATAGAGTGTCCTTGATTCATTTATATAGAATAAGTGCAAGTATAGAATCCTCTATTATTCTCTATAAATCATTAATTCACAGTATATGTTACAATAATAATGCTCACATGATCAGTTCTTATTCCAAAAATTATCATCATCCAAAAGTAATTGTTGGGTAATAATCAATGAAATATTAAATGCAATGCCTCTTCATTTAATTCATTAAAAATTTGTTGTTGGAGATTTAAGATACCCCACTACTAATTTAATCATAGAAGGATGTCTTCAATTAAAAAATGGTTAGATGACATGGAAACCTTACACAATTTATTTTTATGGTCAGTTGGTGTAGAAGGTTTTCATAATTGGTTCATCACATCACATGGCCAGTTTTTTTATTCATTTAGTAGGTTCATAACTTCAAACAGACAGTTGTTTCTTTATGTGGTCACTAAAATAATAGACATTTTCAATATAATAATTGATGAAAAATTTTATATTCCTTAGAAAGGTAAAATGATTTAATCATGTGGTTGGTAGTTTCCTTTACACAATCAATTCACTGATTTTCATGGTTAGGTACATGGTAGGTACATCTACATATCATGGTAGGTTGATTGTAAATGTGGTAAGGTGATTCTTTATACATGGTAAGCTCAATATTCAATGCATGGTCAGTTCTTAGCTAAGAAAAAATTTTGTCATCTGACTCATAGTAACCATATTATTCATGTTTTAAGGTGAAAAATAATGTTTGGTATGGTGACATAGTCACTTGACTTGCACACAATAAGGTGGAATGGTATGCTCCAGACTTATCCATTTTTGCATGTTTTTTCCAGAAAAACATTTACTAATAGGAAACATCAAATCCATTAATAACAATGAAAAATTGATTTGGTATCATTAAAATAAGGATTTTTTGGTATAAGGAAATATTATAAATAATGTTTTATGATAAATAATATTATCACTAAACTATTTTAGTGTAAATTGGAAGATGAGTACCTAGCTAGTGATAACAAAGTTGTGCTACCATATAGACAATAATTTATACGTTATTATCATAATATCATCCTTACCACTCAGTTTATCTATATTCATCAACAATTATATGATAAATATTATGAATAATCCACTTAGGAATATTTACTTTATTATTTTCTAGGAAGATAAGGATTAGTGTGAACATGTTTCTTCACCCATTTGATGAATGATGTGAAACAAAAAGTTGGAAATCCCCTGAATAGTTTAGTTTTGATGGTTCCTTTAAAATGAATTTCAAAAAGAAAAAATATTCATATGTACTGTGGTGAACATGAGGCCATTTTCTTCTCATGTGGCCTGAAAGGTCATTTTCAGAAGATTTTTATTGGATTTAAGAGGTATAAAGTAGTAGCTTCTACATCAGGAATATGAATCATTATACATGATAATTCTATTTCACTTATTAGGTATTTAATGCATACTTTTATTGAAATATAAGAACCATTGAATTTTAGAATCATCACTCGAAGTAAGGTGAATTATTCAAGTAGCTGGGAAAGGGTGATTCCTACAGCAACAATGATAAGAACACCACTTCAAAAAGTAATGTGATTTATCCTAGTAAAAAATAATGGGTGATTACTATGTCAGTAATTATATTCAAATTATAAAAAACAAAACCTTTATATCTATATTATTATAATATTTTTATCATAAATATCTGTCAAATACAAAAAAAATTGAATGGTCTAGTGTCTTCAGAAAACTATGTACATAAAATATCAAAATGAAAACAAAATGTCTTTATTTGAATCACCATAATGAGATCCCAAATCCCTTTGAGCTCCTAAAACTATACGAGATAACATATAGAATAAATAGGCAATAGGGGTGATCTAAAAAACTTACTAAGGGAATAATCTTGATAAGGATGAATAACGTGTGACTAAAAGGTATAACATGATATCATAAAAGAGATGGCTTATGAGTAATGACATGAGAGAATAACATAAAAATAATGGTATCATAATATAATGATGACATATGAAATTATTAATAAACATAGAACATTCAGTAAGCATAAGTCAAGGATAACTTCCAATACAACATCACATGGTGGACAAAGTCCCATCATGGATTAGGTTTACTCTCTAATCCCATACATAACTTCTTGTGAGATAAAAACATTACCCAATGTATTGGAGCATTATTTGGGTGCATCCATAATAACATATTCATGATTTTTTGTGCCAAAAAAGTAAATCAATCAAAGATTTTAATCATAATAATTACCTATGTAAGGGAATGGGTTGCATAATCATGCCCTATAACACAATCAAAGAATATATCATAAAGATGAAATTTGAGAAATGAAACTAATCCATGTATTACACCATAAAGGAAGGTAGAATAAGATAGATATAAATATATGAGAGATATATATTCATAATTTATATTCATTCCATAACATTAAATAGAGATAGAAAGTGAGTTAAATATGGAAAGTCCGTAACCCAAAGAAAAAGGTGGTTTAGAGAGATCCTTTATCTTAAGTCAAGTATTTTTTCGTACGTGATAAAAAAAATATAATAAATATATATTTATTATAAATTTATTTAAAAAACACCCTCTTATATATAATACCATATATGATTTTCTTATAACATCTTCCCATCCTTTTATTATAATTCCCTATTAAAATTGCTATTTCGGGTGATAACTACATCGTTTTTCATGCATGTTTTGGTTCAAAAGTCTCAATCATTAAACATTGGTCATGGTTATATAATCTAAATAATGTTAACCATGATATTAATATAATATATATTCATTATGTATATATATATATATATATATATATATTTTTAGTGATCCATAAAAGGTATACATAAAATTAATGAAATACACCATTCATGGAGACAGTAGGTCCTGTGTACGCATCAAAATTTTATCCATTTTCAATGGATGGAATGAATGATATTTAAATAATAATAAAACTATATAGATTCATAATAATACCACAAATAACATATATATTTATTAAATCAATCATTATAACCAGTCATCAGAGACAATTATGGAAAATGAATTACATAAATTAGTGAGGTGGTATTTCTCCGTACACATGAACATTGATTTAATTTCAAATTTTATGGAAGATGAGATGGATTTGGGTAGTGAAATTAACATAATAACATCTTGGTATATTTATTATAATCAAGTTTTTATTTCATTACTTTTGAAGAATTTTTTAAGGAGGTAGAATAATAAATAAAACTAAAACATTTGGTTAAATACAATACATCTTCTTCGGACAATTTCCATTGCTTTACATCTTAAACCCTATAAAGATCATATTATGACGAAAATAAGACCTATATAACATGGGGAGGTAAGTTATGAAGGGATTTGGTTAGGTCTTGGATAAATTAAAAGAATTTTTATTTGTGAATAAAATAGGATAAGAGGTTATCTTTTATAGAAGAGGGGAGGGGCACTCTTTGAGTCATTTAAAATTTTAAATTAATATAAATTAATGTTCCAGGGGAAAGTGCTCCAAACTGGTATAATTAGAATATAGGATGAGAATGGGTTCAAATAATACAATTAAATTAAATTTTAACAACTTCATATTTGGTTTTTACCCTTATTTATTTCTTTTAACCCACATTACCCCTTTTTTGACAATTACCATGATAATAAAGTTTTTTACTCTTTAGTGGCTAATATGGTTACTATAAAAGGATAATTATCCAAAAAATAGACCATAGTTAAAATTTTAAAAAAAATACAAATAATTTGGATGAATATAGGTTTTTTATTTTTAATTAATTTAATAAAATATTATTTATTATAAAATAACATTTATGTAATTTTTTAAACTATTAATTTAATTTGAATTTGACAAAAAACATGAAAATAATGGAATTAAAATATGATCCATTAAAATATATATAATATGTAATTTTTTTATATAAAATTTTTGGAACACAATAATTCCTTCAAATTATATTACTTTTTACATTTTTTAAAATCATTTATTTTATTTTTCTATTAATTGAATAAATATTATGGCAGCGTTGTGTAATAATTTAATGCAATTATTTCATTCCGAAAAAATAAAAATAAATTTCCATGATAAAAAATCACTTATATTTCAAATAAATCATTATAACCAATAATAGCCTTTGTTCATACCTATGTCAAAAATTTATAGATAATTAAATAAAGAGAATGACATTTTTTACTTCTCTTTAAATAAAATAATATAATAGTCAAAATCAAGGAAATGTGGATCTAATTTTACATACATTAAAAAAATGGATGTAAATGACATAAATACACTCATACAATGGAATAAAGGAAAGTGTTATGATCATTTTTTATTCCTCATCATATTATTTTTAACCATAATTACCAGATTTACCCTTACTTTAGTGATAATTATTTACTATAGTTACTATTCATAATGACCAAAATTAAAGGGGAACCATTTACTAAATTTTGAACTATTGATTTAAAATATGGAATAAATTTTCAAGATTCAATTTCTATAAGTTTTAGAAATTAATTTAAGAAAAAAATGAAAATCATAATGAAAATTTGTTTTTTCAGAAAAAAATCCTTTTAAGCATAAAAATGTTTTTATTCAATATTAAACCATTAAAATTGGTTCCAATGAACTTAATTATATTATTAATAATATAATATAATTAATTTTACATTTAAACCATTTTAAATTAAAATTAAACTTCATAAATTATTGAAAAAAATTACAATTTAAAAAAAAATATTTTTCACTATTTACTCAAAAATCCATCTTTTCAGAAAATACCAAAAATTCACTATAAGATATTTTTACATAATAATTTTAAAAATTATATCCTTTTATCAAATAATTTTTTTAAATATTCAATAAATTAATTATAATATTCTATCACAAAAATAAATGAAAACCATTTTTTTGAAGAAAACATATTTTTTATGAATAAAATGACTTTACTAAAAATCAAGTGTTTGTTTACTATGAAATAATAAATACATTTTTATTGAGTATGAATATTATATATATATATATTTATTTATTTATTTAATAATGTGGATAATCATATTCTTATCCACCAATTTACTAACTAGTTTATAACTATAATATTTCATGGTTTGTTTAAGATTGATGTTGTGTGTTAAGAAAGCTATCGACCATTGTATTCTTTTAAAAACTCAGGTTGTTAAAAACATGAATTAAATTTAGAATCATAATAATAAGTAAGATGAATTCACCCAGTACCTAAGAAAAGTTTATTCTGATTTTAGTAGTGAGAATCAAATAACCTCAGTTTGTGAAGTGGGTTGATTCTTATAAAAATATGCTTTAATATTGAGTGCTTCAAAAGCATCTATCTAACTGTATAATTGGACACAAAAAGACATTATTTCATTGAAAATGAATTTTTTATGGTACATAATTCTTAATAGTTTATATAATACTTTAATTAATAAAATCCAATATTGGAAATGAGTGATGAATATAGAATATAATAATCATACCCATTTATGAAAATATATTCTTTGCTATGTAAAACTAAAGGTAGTTTTCAAGGATATAACCAAAAGATTATTTATTAAAATTATAGCTAAAACCCATAGGTTTTATTAACATACACAATTATTTAGTTTTAGATAACGAAACATTTAGAAACAATGGTGATCCATAAATCTTCTAGAGATAGTTCATCTTAGCAGTGTGAACTATTTTAAGGAGAATCTAGAGGTAAATTTATACTTTATAATATTCCTTTAATATATTTTAGGAATTCAAAATGGATTAAATGAATTAACTTGGTAAAATATATAGGATTCTACAAGTTGGTTTATCAGATTTTTTCATAACCAGGTATCCATCCATCATTTAAATATAGAGTAACAGTTTTCCTTAACTCACATTACCTTATTCACATCATAGTGATGATTATAATGCAAGGTAGATTGATAAAGAGTATTATATGTAATTAAAGTCTTCCTTGATACCTCTCTAGACATGTTTTATAAATAGTAGTGTAACTACATACCATATACCAACTTATTAACTAATGGAAATCATATAAATTAAAATATGATGGGAGACTATTTTTTCACAGACTTCATTATTGATAGAAACTGTTTCTTTAATGATAGTTTAGCTACAAATATACATCAAAGGAAACACACAGTGCATCTCATTTTAATTATACTATAGATACTAATGATAATAACACCCTAAAGAGAGAAATATATTGGTTAATACTAATAACACTTCTATGAGGGAAACACGTCTATTTGAAGATAGTGGGGGAAAACTAGACTTAAATGAAATATTTTCTCTAGATGCATATAAGTTGTCATGATAACACTAAACTCCAAAATTATGAGTGTGATGAATTATTATAGAGGCATATACTATGCAAGAAAATTGAAACTGTAGTGGTGGTTTTATATTCACCATAGTTAGTGATGTATTATAAATCCTATAGGTAGATTTAAGTTACGATATGATATGATCGAAATTTTCATATGAATTAAAGAATTAAACCCCTATACCAAAATCTTGTACCATAATTTGGTATCTTCTTTAGTTAATGTAATGTTGTTGGTGGGTATTCAAGAGAAACTAGACATGGATAGTACAAGCTTAGTACCAATAAGGCATGATTGGTTATTCCAATTCATCATGCTTAAATCTATTTAAATTTTAATTATCATGGAAACTTTATATGAACATTATATTGGTAATTGGATGTTAAGAACACATTACTTGGAGGAAACCTTTTGGAATATGTCTACATGACACAATTATATTGGTTAATGTCACCACAAAACATTGAAAAGTTATACAAGTTTTAGGGATCAATTTATGGGTTAATTAAAGAACAATGATCATTCAATATCATTTTAGAATGAGTGGTTTATAGGTGTCTACAAATGGTTAGTGATAAAAATATTATTTTCTAAGGAATACATGTTTGATAGCATATAGAAAACAAATGATTAGTCTTATACTTATTTAATACGGTGGATATTTTCTCTGAGAATGACATAAAGTAAAACCAAAGTTATAGGGAATATTATTTACAATTATAGATCAATGGGGTTACATATTTCAATTCATTTTACATGAGTTGACATAGTATTGCAAACAATACAACCGAAAAATTCCCACCAATTATTTCCAGTGTCACATGGTATTTCGATGATGAATCAACTATATATGACTAAGAGTAATTTATAATTCTATATCGCTTTCCATGGAGTGTAGATAGGTTTGATATTGCCTATGCATAAAGCATAGAAGGTGAATATCAAAAAAGGCGAGGAGAACTATGTAGTCTAGAAGTTAAACCTATCTAATAGTTCTTAAGAAAGAAAAATTAGATGAGTTCTTAGTAATTGGTAAATGGGAAAATAGTTTTCAAGGGATATAAAACTATTCTTCTTGAAATCATTTTGATTTGTTATCATAATAAGTTTAAGGTAATTTTTAAGATGAAAATATATTACAGGTAGTGGTTTCTATATCTATATAGACTAAGTAAGTTGTGGCTTTCAATTAATCTTAAAAATCTTGTTTAGAAATGATTTGTTCTAGATTTTGGAGTTATACCTAGATCATAAAATTAAATAAAATTATGATGAACTTTAACTATAGTAATATTCGAGATGTTAGGGGTGATAATGGGAAATGGTATATACTTCATAATAACACCTCTTGAAGGATTTTCTCAATGGGGTGATATCACAGTAAGTAGACTTTACATCAAAGCATGGTAGGCCTACCAGTTGCATCCATATATAGAAGAAGTATGTTTATCTTTTGAGATTTACTAGTTGGATAGCTATCAGTTGGCTCTAGTACATGTGGGAGTCTTTTAGAGTTGTTTTTCTTGAACCAATAACTTTTTATTTATGATTAACCATATACTCATGATCTTGAATATTGTAGATATTTTATCAAATGATGAGTTTTTTTATATCTGTCATTAATTTGATAATATCCTTCAAGTATTCATCGCATCGAAAGGTCAGAGTAGTTTCCTTCTATGATGATAACCTTGAAGTGATGTAATGATATTATTAAATATACGTTCTATGGACAAATGATGTTTTCTGATAGGACACAGATGATATAGAATATCATGTGTAGGAGTATTATAATACATTCACTATAAAAAAGTGTATTTGCAACAAGGTATTTGTGATGGGGCTGTCTCCCAACGCAAATACTCCTTACGATGGGAATATTTGCAATAGGGTTCCTGTCCCATCACAAATAATACTAATTAAACAATTATTTTCATTGGAAAAAATTTCCCATCGCAAATACCTTTGGCACATGTGTGCTCCAAACCACAAGAGCCATTATTTTCGATGATTATTTACTCTTTTTTCAAATAACATTCATCATAATAGTTATTTGCGATGATCATTTATAAACAGTCACAAATACTATGTCAGTAGAAGATTATTTGTGACATGACCCATCAAAAATTAATTTTTAATCATTAAAAACTATATTTATGTTGGGTACTATTTGTGATGGGATACCCATCACAAATATCCCCTTCGCTACTAACCTAACCTATATATATGCTCATAGCCAATTTTTTCCCTCACATTACTCTTTTGAGATATATTCTTCTCTCCTCCCATCTTATTTCTTCTCCCTCACTAAATTTCTTCCTTTAAAAATTTTAAATTTTTTAGGGAAGAAAATGATCAAATTTTCTTCTGATAAAAGCTGCAATTTTGAGGAACTTATTTAATATTTTTAATTTTTAATTAATTTACATTATTTTTTATTAGAAATTAGTATTATTACTTAGAAATAATTAGTTTTAATTAGCAGTAATTAGTTTTAAGTAGTAGTATTTTTATTATTATATGTATTTAGTTTTAATTTTCAGAAAGTATTTTTGATTAATAGTAATTATTTTTAATTAGCAGAAATAATTATTAATTTTTAGTAGTAGTTTTGATTAGTATTAACTACATATAATTTAAAGATAAATAGTGATAATTATCATAACATAGTAATAATTCACAGATGATTTTCAGAAGGATTTATATAGCAAGAGAAGATGGCGATTGATCCGCCATCAGGTGCATACCTTCTTCCTCGGGGTCAGTTCGATGGCTACAGACACACTGTGGCGAGGGGTGGTGTAAGCGGAAAGAGTTTGGGTGCATCCAGATCCATGACGATGGTTCCCGACTTATATGGCGGCATGATTTCACCGATGGTAACCAATGTTGATGGTATGGGTGGTGTGATGGCGGTGCCATCTAGTGATGAGAGGGAGGTAGCGGTCGTTGTGAATGGTGCAAGCGGTGAGTTGACATCTGATGCTGTGAGGATGAAGGTAGATGTTGTGAATTGTGAGGGCAGCGTGATGACTATAATGCCCAATGATGTGAGTAAGGCAGTGATTCCTAGTGTGGGAGGCGCAACTATGCCATAGGTGAAACCCACTAGAATGGACCAAATCTGTAGATCTATGGTAGTGGATGTGCCTACTCCAGTTGTGGGAAACGTGCGGCCTTCATTGATGGTGGCTGGAAAAGATGGGGTAGAAGATGAGCGCCCATATCAGAAGGATTAGAAATTCGATCTGAGAAAAATATTTTTTGCACACGTTAAAGACATTGCTCCATATCAAATAGTTTTTTTTAAAGGGTGAGTTCTGGTCAAAAGACCAAAACTTAAAGATTTATTCAAAAGAAAAGATAAGCATACAAATTACATGAGACGGAAAGAGGGAAATTTTATAGAGTCCTTAATAAAAAAAATGTGTCAAATCCGGAGGGAGGTTATTCTTCCAAGTGATCTCATGTGAGACACCCATGTTGGCAAGCCCATCAGCGATCATATCATCCTCACGATAGGTATGAGTGGCAATAAAGTTGAGGCCATTGAATGCGGTGAGGCAGTCCATCCAACGGGGGGTGAGAGACCAAGCAAGATGAACATCACCCTTTCTGATGGCTTGCACAATAGTAGTGGAGTCACTCTCAATCCAGATATTATTCCAGTTGAAAAGATTTTCATAGGAGATGGCATGGATGGTAGAAAGAATTTATGTCTCCAGCACAGAAGCAATGTCGCAGCTTCCATAGAAGCATCCGAGGATCTGATCCTGATGGTCTCTGAAAATTCCTCTGCATCCTGAAAGTCCAGGGTTGCCTTTTGAGACTCTTTCCACATTAACTTTAATCCATCCAGGTGGAGGTGCCTGCCAGAAGACTTCAATAGTGTAGTGTGGCTTTGGAAAATTACCTTTGACACCAATTCGGCGAAGGGTTTCAAGATCTATGACAGAATTGTCACAATAGCATTTTTGGATTTTTGTCGCCTCTTTTATAGAAAGAAGAATCTTCATTTTACCTACATTAATATTAAAAGAGTTATTATTGAAAAAATAATCGTTTCTACCATACCATAGTATATGCAGAAGCTCCGCAATAGCAGTAAGAAAGAGATTCTTGATTTGGGGAGACCTCAAAAACTCCAACATTCTTTTCAATTGTGAGAAAATAAATGTGTCCAAAAGCCATCTACACTCAAAAAGGTCAAATATGTAATGCCAAAGGGCCATAGCAGTATCACAAGATAAAAAAAATGATTAATGTCCTCTCGATGTTGATTGCACAATCGACATTTAGAACAATGATAAAAGTCATAAGATTGCAGGCAAACTTCAGTTGGGATTTTTTGATGAGCAATACGCCACATGAGTGTAAGATGAGAGGGCTTGATCCAGACATTATTGAATTTGGAAATCCAATTAAAATTTTCATCCTCATTTGGGAAATGATGGTGATAATATTTTTTAGAATCCAACAGGCCATTATGAGCAGGTTCCCAAACTAGAAAATCCTCATTGGAAGTGAAATAATAATTATCAACAATATCCTTAATAGGATCCGGGAGTTGAGAACTAGAGGAATTGATTATATACCTGATAGAGCAGTTCGTGGGATTAGGGGAGAAAGTATTAGGCATATCCAATATGAGGGGGGAGCCAGTCCAGTTATCAAACCAAAAATTTAAAGAAGAATTATTATTAACAATCCATCTAGAATTTTCCAAGATAGAGTGAAAATAATCTTTGATTGATGGCCAGATAGAAGAAGTCATGTAATGAAAAGAACCAGATTTAAGCTTATCAAGGAAACGAGTTTTGAGGAATCTCATGGAAAGAGAGTTATTATGTATGAGATACCACGTGAGTTTGGCTTAAAGGGACTCATTAAATGTTTTAAGATTCTTAATACCAATGCCTCTGTTTTCAATGGGTTTACAACAAGTGGCCCAAGAGACCGTAACTAATTTTCTATCCAAAGTACTTCCACTCTAGATGAAGTTTCTTATAGCAGTATTTAACTGTTTAATCAGGCCCAAAGTCCATTTGTAGACCATCATGGAATAAACTAGCTTAGAGAAAATGGTGGATTTGACAAAGAAAATTATTTCATCCATTGAAAGGGATTTTCCTTTCCAAGAAGAAAATTTATTTTGTATTTGATCTACAATGTGTTTAAAATAACAAGCTTTTGGATGACCCCAGAAGATGGGGACACCTAGGTAAGTGAAAGGTAAGGTTCCTTCCTTAACCCCTAAGACATTGGTGATAAGATTTTTCCTATTAGAGGGGAAATTTTTACAAAAGTAAATAAAAGATTTTTTCTATTTAATACACTGGCCAGAGACCTCCTCATAGTGTGAAATGATGGATTTAAGTTTATTGATATTTCTTTTATCTCCTTAGAGGAAGAGAATAATATCATCGATATAGAGAAGATGTGAGGGAGCATGAAGATTTCTGGAAGCAATAATAGGTTTTATTCTTCCTTTCTCAACATTGAGGGAGAGCAGTCTGCTAAGGTAGTCTTCAGCAATAGAAAAGATGGTAGCAGAGAGCGGGTCACCTTGTCTGACTCCTTTGGAGCATTTGAAGTATCCCCTAGGCGAACCATTAATAAGTATAGAGATATTGGCTGAGTTGAAGATGTTTTTCATTTTACTGATAAAGGAATCATTATATCCAAAACTAGAGAGGACTTTAAAGATGAAGGTCCAGTCAATCGTGTCAAAGGCTTTAGTGATGTCAAGATTAAGAGCAAAATTTCCACCTCTAGTGTTTCTATTCAATAAATTAGTGGATTATGAGGCAAGGAAAATGCAATCTTGTATAGATATTCCTTTAATAAGGTCGAACTGGTTCCAGGAAACAATTTTGTTGCTGGTATTAGAGAGCCTATTAGCTAGTATCTTAGTAATAATTTTGAAGAGAAAATTTAAGAGGGGAATGGGTCGGAAAAGGTGAATTTCATCTGCATTTTAAACTTTAGGAATTAACGTGAGGAATTGAGAGTTGAGAGCATGGGGAGAACCCCTTTTTCAAAGAAAGATTTAACTAAATTACAGACGTCTTTTTGAAGGATATCCCAGTGTTTTTGATAAAATCCATTGTTAAAACCATCAGGACCTGAAGCACTATCTGGATTAAGGCCGAAAATAGTGTCTTTAATTTCCAAATCAAGGGGGATGCTGTTGAGAAAACGATTACCCTCTGAAGTAACCACACATGGTATAATGTTCAGCAGGATATCTTTGTTAATGTTGGGACTATTGAAAATGTCATTGAAGTAGGAAACAACATGATTAGAAATCTGTTCCTCCAAATCTATGAGTTTACCCTCAACTCTTAGGCAAGAGATAGGCTTACAAGCTTTCCTAACATGCTGAAGAGAGTTGTAAAATTTGGTGTTTCAATCACCATCATTGAGCCATTTTGTTTTGAAGATTTGCTTCTTTAAGTTACTTTAAAGTTAAGAAGAGAGATCAATTTAGTAGAGATGTTGATTTCTTCCTGGGGATCAGTATTGAAACTAGATATGCGGTTATTATTCTAAATGAGAGTCAACTCCTCCAAATCTTGAATATCTTTATCAATTAAAGTAGATTTAGCAGTGCACCACTTTTTAAGAATGCTTTTAAGGTTTTTCAACTTAGTGGTGCAAGAAAAGGCGTCATTGTGGTAACCCATATTAGTCCAGGAATAATTGATAAGAGAAACACACTCCGGGTCCAAATACCACGCCAAATTAAATCTGAAAGTAAAAGGAAATTTCCGAATGTTTTGAGGGATGCTGACTAATATCGGATGATGATCAGAAGCAAGTTTAGTGAGGGTAGCACACAAGATCTAGTTCCATTTATCAAGGGTAGGCTCATTAATGAAAGCTCTATTGAGTTTACTTACCACCACCCAGTTGTAATGATGTCTATACCAATTAAATTGGGCACCTATAAGGTTAATCTCAATAAGATTATTGTCCTCTATGGTATCTTTTAATTCTCTAGCAGAGATCGAGGAGAAATAATGTCCAATTTTTTCAAAGGGTGAAAAAATAGCATTAAAGTCACCAACCAAGACCCAAGGGTCTTGAATCTTGGCATTGATGTCTGAAATCCCATTCCAAAGAGATCTTCGATCCAGGTAATTGTTTTTAGAATAAACAAAGGTATTGAAAATGTGAGTGCTATCCAGGTAGTAATCACACATTAGAGCTTGATCAGAGAGACTAAAAATTTTGACATTTTGCAGTGAAGAGTGATAAAAAAATCCAGAGAGAATCAACATAACCATTATTATAAGCACCCAAGAAAGAAAAAACTAGATTGAACAGATGCAGGAATCTAGGGGAAAAGATAACTTTGGGTTCAGCAATGGCAAGAATCATAGGATGATGGGTAATAATAAAACGTTTCAAAACATTAAGGGTGTCAGGTTTTGCAATCCCCTGACAATTCCAGTAGAGAATATGCATTATTATTTACCCTTGGGGTTTGACCCCCCTTTCTTCTTATTTACAGCATTTTGACCTCTAGTTTTCCTAGGGTAAGTGTTCTTGTTGGAAGTACCAATTTTATTTTTTTTACCTGTGGGAGACATAGGTTTAACAATGTTCCTTCCTGCCTTTGAATCAGTTATTTCACAATTAGTCAACAAGCAGGCAGGATTGCAAATAGGGGTTGTATCCAAGGGACCCAAATCTGAAACTGTGGCATCAACCAGAGTAGGTGGATTTCCATCAACCAAAACAAAAACCCCCTGATGGAGGTCCTCGGACTCAGAAAAACGGGGTAAAGCCCTTGAAACTGAATCAGTTTCAAGGGGTTCGGAGGCTGAAATAATGGCATCAACCAAAACAGGGGGAGAAGTCTGTATTAAAACAGTGTTAGAACAACCTGATGATAAAGTGTACTGGTTAATGGGAGAAGCAGAGCGGCTAAGTGGAGAGGAGGGGTTGTTTTTAACCAAAGGAGCAGTGGGAACAGCACAAGTAATTGAAGTGGTATCTTGCCTATTTCAAACCATTTTATCAGGACTTGGTGAATTTTGAAAACATGTAGGTGAACATTCTGAAACAGGGGGAGTGTGAGCTGGGTTCCAGGAGATGGGCCAACCACACTACTGGTCAAGGAGGACTCACCCTTATGAATGCAAGTCTGAGAATCAGAAACTAGAGGATAATATTCATGAATAATGCCATGTCCCAAGGTTAAGAAAGACTCCAGGTCAGCTTTGGAGTGAGACTCAATCAAGGGGTTATGATTAATCCGATTATCTTCATTTTCCAGTTTTTCCTTGATGGCATGTTCCTCTAATTCCTGATCCTATTTCTCCACCTAGTCAGCCCAAGATACCCCAGGCTCTTTCATGGATTTAGGAATCCATTTTCCTGTTTTGACTTGGGTAGGTTTAGTTTCATCAGGGAAGGGGACTCTTTCCTTCTTCTTTGTTCTGACTTCAATCCAATCATAGGGATTATGATGATTGGGGGCTCTATGAACCATTTGACAAACATGAACAGAATGTCCCACAAATTTACAGAAGTCACAAAAGGAAGGCAGGTTTTCATACTCAAGGTCAATTACAGACTTTTAATCTTTGGCATGAAAAGAGATAGTTTTAGGAGGTTTAGTTTCAAGATTGACATCCACTAAAACCCTTTCATACATACCCAATTCAGCATTAATGGTCCTTTGATCAATTTTTAGAGGGGTTCCAATGCATGTTGATAGGTCATTAAGTATCCTAGAGTGCCAAAAAAACCAATTCAAGTTGTGGAACCTAACCCAAACTTATGAAGATTTTCCTCTTTGTGTATTCGGATTGAAAGAAAAATCCCAATCCGAAAGTCTCAAAAATCCAGTCTTCAGCATTAAATTACCTATCTTCCAAACACAATTAAGATCCTCCTGAGAGTAAAGTAGCAGATGAAAAAAACCTTTTCCCAAAGGGATCAATTTCCAATTTGTTATACCCCAGAAAATTGAGATTCTTTGTTTCAGTTCAATAAAGGAACAGGGTTTGTCTCCTTTAGCATACGAGACACGTCCCATTAAAGAAAACTTACAGAGGTTTTGGTACTGTTCAATCGCTTCCGGATCTGCCTCAACAGCAAAACCTCCATCATCCAATCGCTTAATGGTCGAGCTAGGTTTTGTACCTGTAGAAGAGGAATCATGTGATCCTTTAAGATCTTTGAGAAAGGAAATACCTCGCAGGGCTCCACTTATTGGATAATTAGATCCAGAATCTAGAAGGGCGTTCCCCGGGTCAAAATCTTCCAGATTTGAGCTTTCCTTTACATTCTGGTTTTGAAGAACCTCAGCGAGTTCCCAACTAGGATCGAAACCAGCCATATCGAATCAAATCAAGGGGAAGATGAAGGACTTCTCGTGTGACCACTACCAGAGAAGCAATTCTTGATAGATTCAAAATTTGTGAACACTCTGTAATTTCTAGGCTTGTTCTTCCTGCTGAAGGAAAGCCTTGTAAGCTTGTTGATTTAGTTCAGAAGCTGACTTCTATATGGGGTTTTTCTGGATAGAGGTGCATCCCCCTAGGTCAGGGTTATTTTCATATAACTTTCCCATCAGAGTATCTAAAGAGAATGGCATGGGGAATTAGCTCAATCACCTTAAGACCAGGTATGTTATGCTTTAAAGAGTGAGATTTTTGGTTTAATCCTTTCACTATTAAAAATCCCAATGCTCAAGTCTAGATCAAGATTATTGGCCTTAATTGGATATTGTGGCATCCTAAAATATTATTTTATATTGCATCTGCTATGGGGATCCTGATAAAGATGGATAAAAATACTGAGAATGTCAGATTTGGTCACTATGCTAGAGTTCTGGTCGAGGTTTATTTGAGCACTAGCTTGATCAATAATATTTTTTTGTCAGCACTTCCTTTAAAAGTGAAATATGAATGACTTCTTAACTTTTTTCATAAGTGACAAATGATTGGTCATGTCAAGGATAAATTCCACAAGTCTATGGTTTTCTCATTTTCTCCTACAACCGGCACCCTGAAGCTTCTTGTAGAAAGAAATTGAGGATACAATTGAAACAGAATAAGGTGGACTGAATTGGTGTCACAAAACCCACTCTTGACAAAGGCAATGTACAGATTATAGATGGTGTGGCAAATGAGTTAAGAAAAGAGACTCATAGGTCAGGGGAGATGAACCCGGAGATCCAAACGGATGAGGGTCATCTTGTGACTTCGACGCAAAAATTCGACCTGGTAATTGAAGGGAAACAAAATCTGGGTGAGGGGAACATTTCAAGGATTCAAGAGGAAATCAATAAATTAAACCTAGGGGATGCATGGAAGGTGGGATGACATCGAGGATGATTCCCTAGAAAAATCATTATATAGTCAGGTATTATCCAAAGGGAAAGCTATTGTTGTGGATAATGAAGGTTTTCAAGCAGTTACTCCTAAGAAAGCGAGACGGAGGAAAGAATATTCCTATCTCAAGCCGACTAAGGTCACTAGGTCTCACGGTCCCTTAGATGACTCTGGTTGGTATGATGATTATGATGATTCGTGTAATTTTGATTATGACTTATGATGTTTTCTAGTTTATTTTGGCATGAGGGCATAATGCTTGTATGACCCCTTCCATCTTCTTCATGTACCTCTTTTTATTTTTAATAAGAGGGCTCTGCCCGAAACTTCTCTCTAATAATTCATAGATCTTAGTAACAAGTAATAATAATTTTCATTAATTTCTAATAATTAACAGAGATTAGTAATTAGTAGTAATTAACTCTATTTTTAGTATTTAATGGTAAATATTAATAATTTTAAAACAATTAGTAATAATTAGAGGTAATTAGTAAAAATAGCTATAATTATTATAAATTAGAAGTATTTTTTGGAAATTAGTAGTGATTATTAGAAAATAGTTATAATTAAGAAAATAGTGGTAAAGATTAGAAAATAGTGGTAAAGATTAGAATATAGTGGTAATTAGTAAAATTATCAGTAATTATTAGAAATTAGAGGTAATTATTAAAAATTAGAGGTAATTATTATAAGTTATTGGTAATTAGTAGAAATACTAGTAATTTGTATAAATGAGCAGTAATGATCAAGAATTATAAAAAAAATAGGAGAAATGAGGGGCAATTAATAAAAATTAGTGGAAACGAGTAGTAATTATTAAAAAATACAGGCAATGAGCGGTAATTAGTAAAAAATACAGGCAATGAGCGGTAATTAGTAAAAATTACGAGTAATGAAAGGTATTTAGTAAAAAATAATGGCAATGAGCAGTATTTAGTAAAAATTTCTGGTAATGAGTAGTATTTAGTAAAAAATACTAGTAATGAATGGTAATTATTAAAAAATACTGGTAATGAGTGGTAATTAGTAAAAAAAATACCAATAATGAGCGGTAATAAGAAAACAATAGCGGTAATAAGTGGTAATTAGTAATAATTAATGGTAATGAGCAGTAATAAGTAAAAATTACAAGTAATGAGCATCAATTAGTAAAAAATATCTACAATGGGTGATATTTAGTAAAAATTACTGATAATGAGAGATAATTAGTAAAAATGTCTGGTAATAAGCGGTATTAAGTAAAAAATACTAGTAATGAGTGATATTTATTAAAAAATACAACTAATGAGTGGTAATTGGTAAAAAATAATAGTAATGAGCGATAATTAGTAAAAATTATTAGTAATGAGTATTATTTAGTAAATTTTTTTTAATAATGAGCAGTTTTTAGTAAAAATTATCATTAATAAGTAGTATTTTGTAAAAAATACCGGTAATGAGCTATATTAGTAAAAAATACATGTAATGAGTGGAAATTAGTAAAAAATACCATTAATAAGCATTATTTATTAAAAAATTATGGTAATGAGAATTATTTAGTAAAAAAATACAGGTAATGAGTGGTATTTAGAAATGATTACTTGTAATGACTGGTATTTAGTAAATAATTCTAGGAATGAGCGATATTTAGTAAAGAATAGCGGTAATGAATGATATTTAGTAAACAATATCGATAATGAGTGGTATTTAGTAAAAAATACCTACAATGAGTCAAAATTAGTAAAAATTACTGGTAAAAAGCAGTAATTAGTAAAACTTATCATTACTGAGTGATAATTAGAAAATATTACTTGTAATGACATGTATTCAGAAAATAATACAAGTAATGAGCGGTATTTAGTAAAAAATACAAGTAATGAGTGCTATTTAGTAAAAAAATACTGATAATGAGTGATATTTAGTAAAATATATTTGTAATGAGGGTTATTTTGTAAAAAATAGTCCTAATGAATTTTATTTAGTAAAAAATACATGTAATGATCATTATTTAGTAAAAAATACCAGTAATGAGCGTTATTTAAAAAAACATACCAGTAATGAACAGTAATTAGTAAAAATTATCTTTAATGAGTAGTAATTAATAAAAAAACACCAATAATGAGCGGTATTTAGTAAAAAATAGTAATAATAAATGGTATTTAGTAAAAAATATAGATAATGAGAATTATTTAGTAAAAAATGTCGGTAATAGGTGGTAATTAGTAAAAAATATTGGCAATGGGCGGTAATTAGTAAAAAATACTGATAATGAGTGGTAGTTAGTAAACAATATCTATAATGAGAGGTATTGAGTAAAAATAATATTAATGAGTGGTATTTAGTAAAAAAATTCGGTAATGAGTAGTATTTTGTAAAAATTGTTGATAATTATTAGTAATTAGTAAACAATACTGGTAATGAGTGCTAATTAGTAAAAATACCAGTAATTAGTGGGATTTAGTTAAATATGCATTTAATGAGTGGTATTTAGTAATGAATACCGGTAATGAGTAGTAATTATTAATGATTACCAGTAATGAGCCGTAATTAGTAAGAAATATTGGTATAAAAGGTAATTAGTAAAAATTAACTATAATGAGTGGTAATAAGTTAAAATTAATGGTAATGAGTGGTAATTTGTAAAAATTAACCACACATAATCAAAATTATAAAAAATTAACCACAATTAATCATACTTAACCACAATTAACCACAATTGACCAAAATTATCCACAATTAGTAATATATGGTCAACTAAGAGGTATGAGGGAAGCATAGATTATAGGGGATGAAGGGGACAATAGAGTGAAATAATTTCAGTGATGAAGTTCTTTTTATATGTGGTTACCTCCATCAACAAAGCTCTCTGCTTCCCTCATGGTAAGTATAGAGGTAATGGATGAAGTTGATGAAGGAGTGAAAGAATTACAGTGCCCTTGCATTCAGACTACTTAGAGGAGAGGTAATCATGGGTAAACTCACAGGTTTACCCATGATTGTCTCTCCTACAAATGGTCTGAATGTAGGGGCACTGGAATTATTTCACTTTTTCATCCCCTTAATAACCTCCACTCCATGATTCCATCATGCCCCTAGATCAGCCTTCTATTTCCATTAATGATAATTAATGGTAATTAGAAAAAAAAAATATAAATTATAAATAATTAGTGGTAATTAGAAAAAAGTAATGGTAATTAGAAAAAATAGTGGTAATTAGAAAAAATTAGTGGAAATTAGAAATAAATTATCAGTAATTTGCAGAATTATAAAAATTTTGTTATATTTAGATATAATTGATTATATTTATGAGTAATTTGTAATTTTTATTTTTTATATTTTTTGGATAGTCTCTTAATTATATCATATTAATAATAAACAACATTTTTATTAACTAGTTTTTAGAAAAATATGGAACAAGGAAGTAGAAAATATTCTTTATTTCAAGATTGTGATTGGACAAATCATTAATAAAAACAAAATGGTTTTGGTATAAATCCTATATATATTGAAGGTGTTGATGATTTTTTATAATTTGCATCACCTAAACCTAAATATGTTTTAGAAGGGACAATTAAGATTCCATGTAAGAAATGTGGTCTGAAGAGACTTGAATCATTTAACAATCTTCAGGGTTATCCATTACATTTTTGGTTTTTGAAAAGATTATGTTTTTTAGTTTCAACCTGGTCAATTCAGTTCTGGATATGTTATTAACAATTTGGTTATAGATCCATCACAATTTCATTCTTTTGTACATGAGGTTGCAGGTCTTTCATTTGAAAATATAGAAACTCAGAATGATATTGATTTAACTTCTGAGTTAGAACCGTCTCGATTTTATAAGTTGCTGAAGTCTGTTGAAAATTCCATATATCTAGGTCGAAAGATAAGAAAATTTGAAGTGGTTACAAAATTTATGGCCATTAAATAAAATAATGGAATTTCAAATATCTGTTTTGATAATATATTCTATTTTTTCAAAATCACTATTATCTAAATGAAATGTGTTGCCTACCAATTTACATGAGTGAAAGAGGCTAGTTCATAATTTGGGTATTGTTTATTAGAGAATTCATGCATGTTCAAATGATTGCATCTTATATTATGGTGAAAATGAGTTGTTAGATAGTTTTACTATATATAGAAAATTAAGGTATAAGGAGGCTTAACAAGGGATGTCAGGATTGGTTCCTATTAAACAATTCAGGTATTTCCATCTTACACCCAAATTGCAACATTTATTTATATCTCAAAACACAATGCCACTAATGTCATGGCACAAATCCAATATTTAAACTGTTAAAAGCATAAATCATCCTTGTGATGGTAATTCGTGGAAAATTTTAACCACGTACACCCTCTATTTTCTTCAGAAGACCATAAATTGTGATTGAGTCTTTATACTGATGGTTTATCTTAATTTGGTTCTTACAGTAGTCAATGTTCTTATTGGATAGACTTTATAACTCTATAAAAATTACCTCCATGGATGTTGATGAATAAACCATAAATATTTTTAACATTATTAATTCTAGGATATCCCAAAAATAATATTGACATTTATTTTAATCCATTTATTTATGATTTAAATTTTTTGTGGAGTAATGGTGCTAGTACATATGATGTTGTTTCAAAATATAATTTCTTAATGAATGTTGTATTAATGTGATTTTTTTGACTTCCCAGCATATAACATGTTATCTGCCTAGAGTACACATGGTCCAAAATCATGTACGTACTATATGAGTGAAATAAAATAATTTATGCTCATCAATGTCAGAGAACCTTGTTATTTAACAATCTACATAGATTTATTTCTATGGAATATCCTTTATGAAGGATTATAAATCATTTCAAAAAAGATAAAATTGAAAGAGATGGACCAAAAATAATGATCTCATGTATTTATTTAAAATCTATGCTCTCTGCATTACCTCTCATTACCTTTTGACCAACTATAAACAAAATAAAAAATATATGGATTTGGGAAAGATCACAATTGGATTAAATGAAGTATTTTTTAGGATCTCCCATATTGGTATGATTTTTGGTATATCACATGTTATTTGTAATTCATATTGAGATAAAATATTTTTATAAAATATTTTATGTAGTTTAGGACACACCTAGTAAGACCATAGATAATGTAAAGCGTGATTGGATCTTTCCCAAATTTCAAGGTGACTAAAACTTGATTTGTTTGAAAATGATATGTCATAGATGTTAAAGAAGTTAAAATCATCTTATACACTATCCAAAGAAAAATATTTATTATTTTGTTAGTGGATTTCATATTTGAGGATACCAAATGGTTATGTTTCTAATTTTTCTACAAGTGTCAGAAATGATTATATTACCGGATTAAAATGTCATGATTTTCATGTTATAATGTAAATACATATACCAATTGGATTTAGTGGACTTTTTAATTATTTTATTTGGGATGTTCTGATAGAAATATCATATTTTATCTGAGACATTTTTGTGTAGAAAACAAACTATGATTCAATTAGTAGACTGCAAGAAGATGTAGTTTTAATTTTATATAATCTAGAAAAAAAATTCTATTGGTTTTCTTTAATTCAATGGAACATTTGATATTAAATTTACCATATGAGGAAAAATGTGGAGGTTTGGTATAGTTCCAATGGATTTACCAATATGATATATGCCTATAAAAATTGATGAAAAAGGTATGTAATAAAGAAATTATTGAAGGGTCAATTGTAGAATCTTATTTAAAGGAGGAAATTTATTTTTTCTACTCCCTTTATTTCTAACCTGAATATCCCTCAAAATATAACTGAATGGGATGTAATGATGGAAATATTAATGATGCACCAAACATTCAATTATCATTTTTCAATTGAATTGAACTTGGGTTTGGTGGATTTCATGAATGATGGATTTCAGATGATGATCATCATAGGTCTCTTACATTTTTTTGATCAAATATGAGGAAATAAAACAATTTTTATAGTGGGTGCTACTATAACCTATTATTTAATTTTTTTTAAAGTAAACTAATATTATTTTATTTGTAGATTATATGATGATCATATCAAGAAAAAGTTCCTACAAATTACATGATCTATCCTTGAGAAACTTTGGAAAAATATTTTTTCCTACTGGTTTCAAATAATGGTGATGTAATTTTTTTATGTTTAACATATGGAATCAATTTATTATTTTTTATATTGATAAATTTTTTCTCAATTTTTCAGGTATAAAAAAATTCCAATAAAATTGATAATATATTGTGTGTATTGAGTAACCCACCATCCAAAATAGGTAAATATTATAATGCATTTGTGTTGAATGATTTTTCATTTTATACACATTTATATAGTGAATAAAAAAAAGTGAATAGTGATTTTTTGAGAGGATCTCATCATAAAGAAAGTGAAGTTAAATTTTATGGCATGCTGGATGAAATGATTGAATTGTGTTATATAATAAATAAATTATGTAATGATGTTTAAATATCATTGGTTTGATACTAATAGAGGACTGTGTGTTCATCTGTTCCATGGAATCATTGACCTTAAATATAAAATCCTTCTTATAGTAAATGAACCATTTTTATTGGATAATCAAAAACATCAAATTTGTTATTCAAGTTATTGTGCTTATTTAAGAGAGATAATTAATTAGTGGAGCATTATAAAAATGAAATCCCATAAAAATCAATTTATGAAAAGTGATTGTGGTTATACTAAGTGAAATGAGTTGAAAATTTTCAAGAGACGGCTCCAAATACTTCTTTTGAACGAAGAGACATGAATATTGATAATGACACCCCACAATTATGTTTCAATTATAAGAATGATGTTGATGATGTAACAAATGAATTTGAATTAATAGGATATGATAAAGTTGAAACTCCTATGGAAATTGATACTGAGGATAAAGATGGAGATATTAACAGTATCATATCAGAATATGAGGATAAAGGTGAATAATGACACAATTACATGTTGGTTATAGTCATATTAAATATATATAATAATCATCTTCAATTATTTTCTGAAAACATTATTTTTGTGTTTTAGATGGATGATGAGACCTATGGTGAGATTTTTTATATCCTCGATGAGGATATACTTCCTGGTGAGGATCCTAATTCTTCATCATCTGACTCTCAGGTTGCAAGAAGTTTATAGACTTGGAGGGGTCATAGTCTAAAAACATTGATGATTCCCAACCATAGTACTGATCGATGAACACATATTTATTTTGATCTATGCATGTGGAGGTATGTTCAGTTGTGTAATTTAGTTAATTTTCATTTTCACTAATTTTCGTTAAATTATTTATGTACTAATTGTTTTATTATATGTTTTGTTTTACCATAGTTTTTCACATATAGTTATTGGATAAGGTAGTTCTATTTTGTGGAATTATTTTTCTAGAATAAGGGTGATATGGGATCGTATTCCCATTGATGTTCAACTGCAAATATTTGATCATTGGATGGTACAAAAATTTATAATATTTATTTTTAAATTTATTTAATTATTAACTTGATATTATTGATTATTTGTAGTTTTTATGGTATCTCATTGATGAAAGTATGAGGACCTCTATCTAGGAGGCCTGGGAGGCCTTCATGCATGAGCGTTGTCATCATTTTTTTTCACAATATGAAGAATATATCAATGTAGAAAGATGGAGTCACATTTTTTTATCATTATTGTTGTAGCCAATTACCTTATCACATCTACTCTTAGGTTTGGGATAGATTGTGCTCATACTAGATGAAATATAGTTTTTAGAGGTGATCATCATCAGGTCATTAGAACTGGGGGAGGTAGGAGGTCACATATAGAGTTGGTAGTTATACGTTCTTTACTCATCAATGACATCTGGTAAGTATTTTTATTTTAAAATTTAGATAACCCAAAATGTAAACTATTTATTTTATTATTCATATTGGTAGTTGAGGAGCCTGATATTACATAGGTTGATATTTACAAGAGGATTTACATTGACCCTTCCACTAGAGATATTACAGGTGGACGACAACATCATATTGTTGTTAGTATTTTTTTTGAGTTTTAAAACAATCTGAAAATAATATTATAACTATTTTAATTTGAAATTACATTTTATGGAGTCATATAAGGCCATGAATTCTCAAAAACATGATGAGAGTCAAGACAAGATAGAGGTTCATGCCCCCAGTGTAGTAATATTTGATGATGCGGCAAGATTCTAGAGTCTCAGTATTCATTTGATAAACGTCAAGTTTTTGGCATTAGTTCTTAATTGACACATGATAGTTATTATTGTATTATTTCATTATCATCATCCAGCTTGAGGGGAGCTCATAGAGAGTCATCATCATCAGTTAAAGAGTTTGAGTATATGATGCGATCTTGGGATGAGGTTATAGAGACCCTACATAGAGAGCTTGAAGAGTGTTGTTGATAGAATGAGCACCAGGAGGAGGATCAATGGCGAGTGCATGAGTAGTTAAAGAAAAATATGATTGAGTACATGAGATTCTTGGTGCTGGGTATAGTTATGGAGTTCACTCACCACCACCTCTAAATAAACCTCCCCCTTAGTGATATATGTATTTTTTTACACATTTATTATGATTTACATTTGAAAGAATATAATATTTAATATTGTTATTAATGCATATATTTACAGTTTTATATACTCTATTTTATTTATATTATTGTGATGTTTTTTATATTATATAATTTTAAAAATAAAATATTTTTTTATTTTTTATTTCTTTATATTATTGTGATGTTTTTTATTTTTAAAATTTTAATTTTTTAGTTTTTTTTAATTTTTTTAATTTTTTTATTATTTTTGATGGGATTGATACCTCTTCAAAAATAATTATTTTAAATGGGGGATAAATATCATCACAAATGTTGACATATATATATAACTAGTAAAATATTTGTTCGATATGAGGGTCCCCCATCACAACAAACAATTGTTTGTGATGTCCTGTCACAAAAAAATAGTTTTTGTGATAAGATTTTTAGCTATGGGACATTTGGGATGAGCTCCCATTGAAAATGAAAATTTGTGATGGGTTCCTATCACAAATGACCCATCTCAAATATTTCATTTTCCAATAGTGATTTATACTTCTTCTCATAACATTTTCCCTATGTAATATCTAAGAGAGGATGTTATGAGAACAAATCTACTGATAGGAATTCTACATGTTTTATATGTTATATGATATTTTTATTTGTGAACATGAGTATTGGTCACTTGACTTGAGATTATTATTAACTCATATCCTGACTCACGTAATTTTATATATTGATGAAAACCATGATGACATATACTCATAATGCAGTAGGATACATTGGGTACATCAAGAATTGTATGACATTAATGAATAATTCAAGAGATGATTTATCCCATATGATATTAATAGAAGTTGATGCCTCATGACCTTTTAAGGAAATTAAACAATATGATAAGTCTATATCCATTACAGTTTTCCAAAGAGTTCAATTATAGAAAGTCAAAGAAAGTGCATCAACATATAGGTTGATGAAACCTGTGATGAAACTTGCTTAATGAGATATCAATACAAAGAGATTATATTAAATGTTAATCACTTTTAGAAAGTCCTCATAACTTTGACTTATCATTTTATATTTAAGGACTATGGTATGTTTCTAGATACTAGTAATGGTCTATGAGTTGTACTCAATACTATAAATATAATATCCTAGAGGGTCACACATAAATTTTATTTATAGGATCCACTAATTTAGATGAATTAATGTTTAGGAGGAAGTGGGACTTGTTGTAATAGTGTGTTCCCTATAAAAAACTTGAACAATAATTTTTTATTACCATACCATGTATTTAGTCTATTATACATGATGTACACTTACCATTATACTGTTGATATTTCTATATTCACTATTTGAATTGTATTGTCTATAGATTATTTGTTGTATCGAAAGGTTATATCAGTTCCAAGTCTATAATGAGAACCTTGAGATACTATAAAATTATTCTCAACCATATATACTATTATCTAGATACATCATACTAACCGGAAACAATTGATGTCTTACTATCAGGTGTTGTGGGATCATAAGCACTGAGACATCTTCTCATGAAGTTCCCACTTGGTGATATCTAATAGGTGAGGTCATGAGGATAGACTTGGTAATAAAAATACCACATGTTTCTTGTGTCATTAGTTGTTCCTATCTATAAACACGTGTATTGGTCTTCTTACTTGATATCATTACCAACGTATACCATTTAATTGCATACATTGATGTAAATAAATAAAAATGACATTAAATTAGTGCCAAGGTAGGTTGTGTTGGGTGTGTCATTGGTGGTATCACATTGGTTGAATGATCATGATAGATTTTTTTTCTTCGGATTTAAGGAAGATATATATTGGGCCTAGTTGATCAGGATAGTAGTAGATTCACCAAATCCATGGCCATGGTAGAAGAAAGAAAGTCCTTCTAGTTAGATCAATAAATGATAAAGCAATAATGGATGATGACATAAGCTGTACATCTTGGTTAATAATATATCGTGAGATAAGGAGATTATATTACATAGTGTGTGTTTATAGGAAAGGTTATTATTGCTATGAATTTATCTTATCAATATAGGGGCTTTTATGAGTTGATAAACTCCACTCTTGGTATATAAATAGTATCTATTACAATTAATATAAGGCCTGATATGGTCACATATAATAGTGTATTCAAGAGTCTTCCCTATTCTTGTGAATAGGTGTATAGGACATGGTGGGCCCACCATGGGGTCCACTCGTTTTCTATTTATTAGTGATCACCAATGAATAAATAAATTTATTATTATTTGAGTATAGAATAATTGGGTTAAATTAATTTATTAAAAGTATTCATAAGGTATTTTTTGAATACATGGTAAAATATTATATGAATGAAAATTATTTTAATATTCAAAGTTCATTTAATAATGTGGGAATTTTGAGTTGAGTTATCATATCAGTTTTATCATGTAATATATTTATTATATATTAAAAGTATGTGATAGAATATAAATGATGTTTATGAGATAGCTAGTTTAGTATAATGAGTCATTCGTAGATTAATTAGTAGGCGTTATATATATGAGGGTTGGGGAAATCTTTTTTGGTTATTTTACCTCCCACCATATAAGAAGATAATACAATCTCATTCCAATGAATATTAATTTATTTGGAATTTATAGCTTCTCTCTACTCCCAAATCCTAGAGAGGGAAATGATTTGTCTAATAAATAAATCCAAGAATGCCTTTTGTGGGTTTAAGGGATGCAATCGATTTTATCATCATGATGTCGATGGAATCATTGGGGATCCGAACTAACACCTAGAATTTGATGATCAAAATTCACACAAATTCATGAACTGTGTGTGGATGATTTAGAGGGTTCAAGATGATATCCTTTAAGCTATGATTGTTGGTGATGATCTTTAGTTTAAGGAACTTCCGAATCGAATGAGGTTATCATTCATGTCTATTTTGTGCTTAAATAATTCATGTGTGGTCGTTAGACCTCTATCGAGGATTAGATCATCGGAGAATACAAAGACACATCTCTTTAGTGATGAAAAAAATTTAAATCCCTAGCCCAACTGCTTGTGTTATGTACCTTGGATCCTTTATTTGGAATCATAGGGAAATACTACCCATTTGTCCTTTAACATCATGCAAATAGGACTTTAACTATTCTGAAAAATCAATGTTAATCGCATCACTGATAAAGGCCTACCTAGTTGTAATGTACTGCTAATATAATAGCACAGCCAGCTGAAACCTGTAATTTCAAATAATGTTATATAAATTTAATTGAAATCATGAATAAAAAAATGTACACCCAAGTTATATACAAAAAACACCTATTTACATTTCAATCAATGTTTTATATAATTACATTTACAATTATCCAACAAACATTTTAAAACATTAATATTTCATCGTTTGATTCCCGTGATCCCCTCTAAAAAGTATCCGCCCATGGTATCAGTTTCTCAAAAAATCATCTCAACCTAAGAAAAATATTCCACGTATATATGAAAACAAACATTATGTTAGTTGTAACACCCCAATATTTCATAGTAAGTTATTTTCTTTAAAGTAATTCAATAGCTTGCGCTACACGCAACACCGAGTTTGAGCGCACCATGACTTACCAAACTAGTCGTTCAAAAGAGGATATGAATAGTATTAACTGAATTTGTTATTTTATATATTCCATATAATTTTAGAATCCATATTATGTGTTTCTTAGACATAATATAAGAACAAATTCATTTTTTTAGATAAAAGAAGTATTTTTCAAAAAATGCAATTTTACCACCTTCAAATGGAAAACCCTTTTTAATATTTGACACTTTTATATATTCAATTTAATGAAATTAAATTCTTATTTTTAATCGGGACATAAAATTTTATTTAGAATAAATTTTTGGTACTTTTCTAACAAATTTCATATTTTAATGAATACTGAAAAATACTAAATTTTAATTGAAAACAACTTTTTTAATCGAAATAATTTATAGGGTTAAATTATGAATTTTACTGGTTTGGAAGTATAATTAGATTATATTTTTATAATTTAATACAATTTGGGTCATTATAAGTAATTTCACATTTAAATTTGACATAAAGACATGTCAATATTTTGATAGTTTTTACTTTTTAAAACCCCGTTTTTCAGTTTCGACAACAAGAATTAATTTTAAATTAATTAATGAAAATTATATGTTTTGAATTTGGTAAAATAGAATTAATTTTTGAATTCAGAATATCAAAATTATATTAGGTTGAATGTTTGGTATTTTTCTGAAAACATTCAATTTTGGATGAATATTGAAAAATACTGCGTTATAGTTTAAAACTGACTTTTTATTTCAATATTTATTTATTTTATTTAAATTTATTTTAAGTAAAAAATAGATATATAATACCTATATAAGTTCATTGTAATTAATTGGAGTCATTTTATAATAAAATTAGATGTATAAAATTTTATTGAACTTTTTACCGTCTTTTACCCAACTTCTAGGAGAATTTGCAAATTTGCATAAAACATAATTTTACCGCTTCTGTGAGTTGAATTTCAAAAATCCGAGAGACACGGTTGACATCAGTAAGTAAAATTTGGTTCAATAAGATGAAAAAAAAATTGGTGAATAGTAACTTTTGACTTCTATTTAACACGATTAAAATTAAATAGGGCAATTAAGGGTAAAAATGATATTATAATTATCCTTACACATGTTATAATTCTACTGGATAAGTGTAATTCGACCAAAAAAAACCTTAGGAACAAAATATGATCCTCTTTGGTCCACTTGAATTAGATTAGGACATTTATTATTATTTTATTTAAAGAAGAGTTAAAAGAGTTAAATTCAATGTTTAATAACTAAACCATTTTTAATATTGGGTTATCCATAAGATAAATTCAACTATAAATAATCATTAGAAATATAAAAATATTTCATACATAATGGTATTTTATTTATAATTTTTAGACATTAAATAATTAAATTTATTTATGTCACATTGATGATGCAGTAATTACCTTATTAATGAAATATTAAAATAATTGATATTATAAATATCCAGATAAATGTAATTTTAGACTTTTGATAAATTCAACTAATTTTATAGGTTAATATGACATGTTAGGGTTGATTAAATAATTTTTTTTCGAAGTAATCATGTTGTTATGATTTTTACAAAAACCAAATACTAAATAATGTCAAAATTTACAAAAATGAGTTTTTAAAACAAATACTATATTATTGGTTGATATAATATTCCTAAAAATCTATGGTTCAGCCAAAGGGCTTAAATAATATTATATATGTCATTAATGGACCATTTTAGGTTCTCTTGGAAGTTAGGGTAAGTTTATTAACCATGTAGGGTAGAATACAAGAAGACACGGTAAAAGTTAAATTATTTAACTAAGAGTTAAATCTAAATGATAAGGTTAAAATGGTAACCTAAACTTTTATAAAACCTATTGGTTGAGAGTTTTGAGACTCATACCCACCTTATCTTATAAATAAATCATTTTTGAGCCATTATAAATCTAAAATGATTTTATTATAAAATAATATTTCAAGGTTTTCCTAAAGTGACCATTGCCTCTCTTATAAAAGGGAACTTCCCCTTATCATAATTTCACATCTCCAAAGCCATTTGTCTCGGCCAAAACATACCCAAAAATCCTCCCAACTTCCCTCAAATCAACCTAGAGTCCTTACATTGATCAGAAATCCAATATAAGGATCCTTTTTTATCAACTCAAAAGGAAACACCTGAGGAAGAGGTAATAATTTCACCACCCTCTTTCAAGTTATTTTCTTCTTCCACTTACTATTTATATTTTGATTACATACCAAAATAATATATCCAATACCTTATAGATAATGTTATGTTTTTATAAATATGGTATAACCATATTTGTTATTTTATCCATACTATTAATGACAAGTCACCATACGTGCGTACATACGGCTTACCGTCTCCACGTCGTGGTGTAGTTTGTTATTCAAACACTTCATTATTTGGATGGGTATAATAATGAGTATAACTGATTTAAATACTAAATATAATATGATAATTATTCTTTATATATGATAAACCATCCAATTACAAATTATTTCACCATCAATATAATGATATTATCGCTTCTACGTACGTACAGATTACCGTCTCCACGAACGCGATGAGATTCATTCCCATCGTAATAATTCAAGAATAATTTTCATTTTATGATTAAAAATAATGTTTATGAACATAATATAATTCTGTATATGAATCAAATACATCATATCCATGACAAACATGGCTTACGTAACCAATAATATAAAGGAAAACGAATCAGTTAACACACAAAACAACGATATGATTGAAATATTATTAACAAAGAAATATTAGAAGATCATATATATTATCATATTTATATATTTGGTTATTTTATAATTCAATAAAAATTATTTCACCATTATAAAGGATGTTAACCTACCCTATGCTAAGGAAAAGTATAAGGTAAGGGGTATCTTATCTCACTTTTATTTCCCCAATATTTCCATTATTTGCCACTTATTTATCACATGTGGTGTATTGTGTATTGACATTTGATATATATTACCATGATTATATTTATATTCATGGTATTATGTGATTAATTTGGTTGTTTTTAACTTTTGGTCATACGACTCGATTGATTACAACATGGTAAGGGGTTTTCATCTCAATTCTTATTTCCGTGAGATTCATGCTATATTGCCACTATTTCCTTTTGTGTGGTGTTTGTACTGCCCATGATTGTATTAATTATGTAATATAATTTAATTTATGGGTATTTACATATTAATTGTATGATCCTTATTTCATGGGGTGTTTTTTTCATAAGTCACCAAATCGGTAAGGGAATTTCTAATTTCGATTTCCACTCATTGGATTTTACGCAAAATTCATTGATTATTTTACTCCAAGATTATGTGTGAAATCATTATTTATTTATTTATGTAGTAATTTCCACTCCCCTTTTTGTGGATATTCTTTTTATACCCATAATCACACCATTGATAAATTCTCAAGTCATCGATATGAACTTGATAAGAGTAATCTTAACTCAATTTTCATTCATTGAGTTAAACATCCAAGTCATCGGTGTTGTTGTTACAAGAATATGTGTGAATGTCCTATGATTTTTTTACACTGAATATACAATCATATTTAGTGTATTTATATTTTTCACACATAATTATGTCATTGATTTATCATTAACCTAAGGATACAGTCTTTATAAGGTATTTCATCTCAACTTACATTCCATTGAGAATTATTTGTTGTTATGCACCAATTCACTTTTATTTGGTGTATATACTATAATTTGACATAATATATCATGAATCCCTTTATTCTCATGATATTATTAAGTTTTGATTACCTCAATTATTTTTATTAAAACATCTCTCATTTGGTTAGGAACTCTAACTAAAATATCATTTTAAATGTTTTAGAAATTTATTCTTCTAAATCTTTCTCATTAATGTCAATGTTTTAAAAATGGTTTTAAGGAATTATTTATATAGAAATTAATGTTTTAAAATTAAAATTCCTTTTAAAAGTTTCAAAGTGGTATGGGACACTTTGATTCAAAAATCTATTTTAAACAGCTTCTTGATAAATAATGATACTTTTAAATGTTTTCAATAAAAGGGGGATATTTATCTTAAATAGTTTTGATGATTATTTTCATCTATTTCAATATCCTTAATTATTCTTGATTGAGGTTAATTTATTATTATAATACAGTCTTTTATATTGTATTGAATGAGTTATGCTTTACTGTGGATGTGCTATTTTTATACCATTCATGGTTTATAGTTAAAGTATTGACATTTGTACGCTAGTTTAATACAAATGTTTATGTTATGTTTCAACATTTTCAAATGAGGAATGAATTGGACTTAATAAGTGATGGGTGGAGCCTTATATAGCTCCTCTATGAATCAATAGGTCTCATGAGACAAACTAGTGTCTTGGCACAAGACCTTGACAAAATATTATTTGTTGTCTTGGCATAAGGCCTTGAATATGTGCTTATGAAGTCCAGAATTATGCATTCCATTATTATGAAATTGGCTATTGATATTACATGTGATTATTAGACTAGTAAAATATCCATGTGAATAAGTAAATGTCATTACTTGATTTATCTTTTCCATATTATGTTGAATTTTAAGTTTAAAAGGCTTGTGTTCTAGTCTTATACATTGGCTTAAATGTTTGTTCTTATTTATAATAGTTTCCGCTATATTGTTATCCTTACTAAGAATCTTAGCTCGTCCATTTATTATGTTTTATTTTCCCTTGGATGAAAAAAAGTATATTATGATTAATATACAGGAATAGGCTAAGGGATATAAGAGTGTTCAAATGGGACACAATGTTGTTTTTTTATTTCATGATGTAATGTAAAACTTATGTATGTATCTAGTACTTCCAAGGATACAAAACTGATCGTTCTTTTGGGACATGATTCCTTGTATCATGCCAATGTTATGTAAAAATGTACCGATTCTGGGTAACAGGGGTCGGGGAATTACATTTGGTATCAGAGAAATTTTAATACAAACCTTGGAAACGAGATTTAGAAAAAAACTCTGATTAGGAAACACTACCCTAAGATAAACATTGAGGATTAGTATAGAAGAACATCCAAAAATTTTGGTAATGTAAATATTATATGGGTTTTTCATGTAATACATCCTTGTCTGGATATGATCAGGTATAGGAATCTCTGGCATAGATGTACCTAGGGGTGAAAACTACGATAAGGAGTTTCGGGCTTGACCTGGGGTATCCTGGCACATGACAACGAGCCTTGATGCACTCTTGGTTATGACACTCCCGGGGGATATTCTTAGGATAATTCAAATTTTCTTTACAAACTGATATGAAGGATTTTAATATAAGATGAGAATAAATAAACTCAGTTAATCCTAAGGTGTTTTAGATTGAAAATAAGGAGTTATGATATTCTATAAATTATTTTATGACTCGCATTATACTTTATTGTGTTAGTCAATGGATGGATTCCAAGGAAGTCATAGAAACATTGAACATGATATAAAAGGTGGGCACGGTGGTGTAAATGAGCAAATAAATGGGTTGTTAATAGGTGTAAAAGATATCGTGTTCATGCCAAATCTTTTTTCCAAAAATATGATCAACAACATATATATTAACCAAATCCCAGACTCAACAAAGAAGTAAAAGGCAGTGAATGATAAGAGATCCAGCAGTGGAGACCATAGAGAAAAGAAAGATCAATTTCCATCATACAGGAAATGTGGAAGGAGACACCTAGGAAAGTTTCTCAATGGAACAAAGAAATTCTTTATGTTTGGGAAAAAAGGATATAAAGTAAAGAATTTCAAAGGAAAAATGAAGTATACTATGGAAGAAAATAAAAATGATCCCAAGAATTCATTTACAGTAATTTTCCGTAAATTTTGGGGACCTGGACATCACCTGAGTGAATGCCCTATTTTTTAGGATAACCTCTTGGTCAAGGAAGAAACTTTTTGGAAATAAATCGATGGAGAAATGTTTAAAAGTATTAGTGCCCTTTGTTGATGGGATTACTTTGGAATACTTTTCTATTTTTTGTGTAACCCCTCATTTTTTTAGATGAAAATTATATTTTAGGAATAATTATCTCTTCTATTATAGTTATAAATAACCATTTGGGTTTATATGATCCTTGAATTTGAGGAAATTACAAGTTATTAAATTTTGGGATGAAAATGTGTGGTATGAGATAACATTTGTGTTGAAATTATGTTATGGTTATTTTGAAGAATTTTTCTCATTTTGGGAATTTTATAAAATATAGTTTTTGAAAAAGGAAAACACACAGACCATGTGACAACCCTTCGCATCAGACAAAGCTGTGGGAATCGAAACCACAACCAGAGTGTGATTGGGATTTATCACCTACCACTGAACTTTGTGAAGTCCCTGGTTAGTGTGACTAATTATTTTTCATTAAATTATTTTATTGATCAATAATAAGTTGATTTTGAATCTTATGTATTATCAAATGGATATCCTTAGAATAGTAAAGTGATTTGGTGATTAAGTGATAAATGTTAATTTGGAAGACATTCGATCTATTGGGAACACTATTTTCTTAAGGAAATTAGAATAATATGAGATTTCATTTGAGGAGTAATGGTGGATTTTTATCTATGTTTTTATTGTTGATTTATAGAGATTTGGGTTATTTATGGAAATGATTAACCTACCGTAGAGAATATGTGATTAGGTTAATTACTTTAAGTATGTGACTTTAAGAATAGTAAATGTTATTTGTATATACAATTTAATATGGGAGACTACATAATAAAATTATTATAAGTTTTGGTTTTCAATATTATTTTGGATTATATTAAATGATTTTAAGGACAATTGTTTATTCAATGGTATTTATTAAACTTTGGGTATTGTTGGTTTAATTTTAGAAATTAAGATTAGTATTTCTTTCTATAAAGGATTATCCTTTTTAGGGATCATCTGATCTTGTACTAACCATTTTGGTTTCGGTTAATTTCTAAAGATGATGTAAATATATAGTTTATCCTTTCTGAATCATGTGATTCTCTAGAAGTTGATTATAGCACTTTAGGTGTGACCAATTCATCTTGAATACTCATAGTTTGAAAAAAAGACAATTTAGTGGTAGAAATTTATTAAAGGATGAAACTCTACTTAAAAAGTAAGTATATCTCTTTATGTTCTTAGTAAATATCATAAATAAATTCCTCAAGTTTATGAAATGGAACTTAAAACAAAATAAAAACATTGTCCATTTACTTTTACAACTGGGAAAATATTGACCGTTTATCCCATCACAAGTTTGTGGTTTTCTTGTTGTTAACTTTCTCCTGGTCATGTTTTCTATCACTCTCCATCAGAATTTGACACTTAGTTTATCTTCCATATCCATGTTTTCTTACATGGAATCCTAGTTTGGGTTATCTCGTGTGACCTTTGTACTTCTCTTTCTTTCTTTTAAAGTGATAGTTTTATTGACTCTTTTTCCAATATTGGACTTTCAATGAAGTTCCAAAACCCAGTTTTAAAATTGCGAAGATGCAATTTCCAAAAGGGGGAGGAATGTAACACCCCATGATTTCATAGTAAGTTATTTTCTATAAAGTAATTGAATAGCTTGTGCAAAATGCAACACTGAGTTTGAGCGGACCATGACTTACCAAACTAGTCGTTCAAAAGCAGTTATGAATAGTATTAACTGAATTTTGAATTTTATATACTCCATATAATTTTAAAATCCATATTATGTGTTTCTTAGACATAATATAAGAATAAATTCATTTTTTCAGATAAAAGAAGTATTTTTCAAAAAATGAAATTTTACCACCTTCTAATGGAAAACCCTTTTAAAAACCAATATTTGACACTTTTATATATTCAATTTAATGAAATTAAATTCTTCTTTAGAATCAGGACATAAAAATTTATTTTGAATAAATTTTTGTTACTTTTCTGATAACTTTCATGTTTTAATGAATACCGAAAAATACAAAATTTTAATTGAAAACAAATTTTTTAATAGAAACAATTTATAGGGTTAAATTATAAATTTGAATGGTTTGGAAGTATAATTAGATTATATTTTTATCATTTAATATAATTCAGGTCATTATAAGTAATTTCACATTTAAATTTGACATAAACACATGTCAATCTTTTGATAGTTTTTACTTTTTAAAAACCCGCTTTTCCGTTTCGACAACGGGAATTAATTTTAAATTAATTAATGAAAATTATATGTTTTGAATTTGGTAAAATATAATTCATTTTTGAATTTGGAATATCAAAATTAGCTTAGGGTGAATTTTTGGTATTTTTCTGAAAACATTCAATTTTTTATGAACAGTGAAAAACAATGTGTTATAGTTTAAAACCGACTTTTTATTTAAATAATTACTTATTTTATTTAAATTTATTTTAAGTAAAAATTGATATTTAATACCTATATAATTTCAATTTAATTCATTAGAGTCATTTTATAATAAAATTAGATGTGTAAAATTTTATTGAACTTTTTACCATCTTTTACCCACATTCCAGGAGCATTTGAAAATTTGCATAAAACTTAATTTTACCATTTATGTGAGTTGAATTTGAAAAATCTGAGAGTCATGGTTGAAATCAGTAAGTAAAATGTGGTTAAATAAGATGAAAATAATTTTTGGTGAATAGTAACTTTTGACTTTTATTTACCACGGTTAAAAGTAAATAGGGAAATTAAGGGTAAAAATGATATTATAATTATCTTAACACATGTTCTAATTCCACTGGATAAGTGTAATTCGACCGAAAACAACCTTAGGAACAAAATATGATCCTCTTTGGTCCACTTGAATTAGATTGGGACATTTATTATTATTTTATTTAAAGAAGAGTTAAGAGTTAAATTCAATGTTTAATAACTAAACCATTTTTAATATAGGGTTATGAAAAAGATAAATTCGACTATAAATATTCATTAGAAATATAAAAATATTTCCTACATAATGGTATTTTATTTATAATTTTTAGACAATAAATAATTAAATTTATTTATGACACGTTGATGATGAAGTAATTACCTTATTAATGAATGATTAAAATAATTGATATTATAAATATCCAAATATATGTAATTTGAGACTTTTGATGAATTCCACTAATTTTATAGGTTAATATGACATGTTAGGGTTTATTAATTAATTTTTCTTCCAAGTAATCATATTTTTATGATTTTCACAAAAACCAAATGCTAAATAATGTCAAAATTGACATAAATGAGTTTTTAGAACAAATACTATATTATTGGTTGATATAATAATCCTAAAAAATATAATTTTTGGGAAAAGGGATTAAATAATATTAAATATTTCATTAATGAACCACTTGAGGTTCTATTGGAAGTTTATAGTAAGTTTATTAACAATGTAGTGTAAGAATACAAGAAGACACAGTAAAAGTTAAACTATTTAACTAAGAGTTAAATATAAAAGATAAGGATAAAATGGTAACCTAAACTTCTCTAAAACCTGTTGGTTTAGAGGTTTTCGACCCATACACACCTTATCTTTAAAATAAATTATTTTCGAGTGATTAGAAACCGAAAATGATTTTATTATAAAATAATATTTTAAGGTTTTCCTAAAGTGACCCTCACCTCTCTTATAAAAGGGTACTTCCCCTTATCTTAATTTCACACCTCCAAAGCCATTTGGCTCGGCCAACCCTTTCCCAAATATCATCTAAACTTCCCTCACATCAACCTAGAGTTCTTACTTTGATCATAAATCCAACCTAAGGAGCCCTTTTGATCAACTCAAAAGGAAACACCCGAGGAAGAGGTAATAATTTCACCACCCTCTTTCAAGTTCTTTTCTTCTTCCACTTCCTATTTCTTTTTTGATTCCATACCAAAAAAATAAATCCAATAAATTCTACATACTATGATGTTATTATAAATATGGTACAACCATATTCGTTATTCTATCCATCCTATAAATGACAAGTCACCATACGTGCGTACGTACGACTTACCGTCTTTACGTCATTGTGTAGTTTGTTATTCAAACACTTCATTATTTGGATGGGTATAATAAAGGGTATAAATAATTTAAATAATAAATATAACATGATAATTATTCTTTATATATGATATACCATCCAATTACAAATGATTTCACCATCAATATAATGAAATTGTTGCTCGTGTGTACGTACGGATTACCATCTCCACGAATGCGATGAGATTCATTCCTCATCGTAATCATTCAAAAATAATTTTCATTTTATGATTAAAAATAATGTTTATGAACATAATATAACTCTTTATTTGAATCAAATACATTATATCCATAACAAACAAAGCTTACGTAACCAATCATATAAAAGAAAACAAATCAGTTAACACCTAAAGCGATGATATTACTAAAATATTATTAACAAAGAAATATTAGAATATCATATATGATATCATATTTATGTATTTGGTTCTTTTATAATTTAATAAAAATGATTTCACCATTATACAGGAGGTTAACCTACCCTATACTATGGAAAAGTATAAGGTAAGGGGTTTCTTATCTCACTTTTAATTTCGTGAGATTTCCAGTGTTCGCCACTTATTTATTACATGTGGTGTATTGTGTACTACCATTTGATATATATTATCATGATTCTATTTATATTCATGGTATTTTATGATTCATTTCGTGTTTTTTAACTTTTGGTCATATGACTCGATTGATTACAACATGGTAATGGGTTTTCATCTCACTTCTTATTTCTGTGAGATTCATGCTATATTGCCACTATTTAATTTTGTGTGGTGTATGTACTGACCATGATTGTATTCCTTGTGTAATATAATTTAATTTATGGGTATTTACATCTTCATTGTATGATCCTTCTTTCATAGGGTGTATGTTTCGTAAGTCACCAAATCGGTAAGGGAATTTCTAATTTCGATTTCCACTCATTAGATTTTACACAAACTTCATTGATTATTTTACTCCAAGATTATGTGTGAAATCACTATTTATTTATTTATGTAGTGATTTCCACTCCCCATTGTGTGGATATTATTTTGATACCCATAATCACTCCATTTATAAATTCTCAAGTCATCGATATGAACTTGATAAGAGTAATCTTAACTCAATTTTCATTCATTGAGTTAAACATCCAAGTCATTGGTGTTGTTGTTACAAGAATATGTGTGAATTCCCTCTGATTTTTTTACACTAAATATAAAATCATAATTAGTGTATTTATATTTTTTACACATAATTATGTAATCGATTTATCCTTAACCTAAGGATACAGTCTTTATAAGGGATTTCATCTCAACATACATTCCATTGAGATTACTTTGGAAGACTTTTCTCTTGTATGTGTAACCTCGCATTTTGTTATGTGAAAATGATATTTTAGGAAGAATTATATTTTCCATTATAGTTATAAATAACCAGTTGGGTTTATATGATCCATGAATTTGAGGAAATTACATGTTATTAAATTCTGGGATGAAAATGTGAGGTATGAGATAACATTTGTGGTGAAATTATGTTATGGTTATTTTGAAGAATTTTTATTATTTTGGGAGTGTTATAAAATAAAGTTTTTGAAAAAGGACAACACGTAGACTATGTGACAACCCATTGTGTCAGACAAATATACAGGAATCAAACCCACAACCAGAGTGCAATTGGGATTTATTGCCTGCCACCGGACTACATGAAGTCCCTGGTTAGTGTGACTAATTATTTTTAGTTAAATGGTTTTATTGATCAATAATAAGTTGATTTGGGATATTATGTCTTATCAAATGGATATCCTTATTATAGGAAAATTATTTTGTGATTAAGTGATAAATGTTATTTTGAAGGAACATTCACTCTATCAGGAACACTGTTTGCTTAAGGAAAATAGAATACTATGAGATTTCATTTGAGGAGTAACGGTGGATTTGTATATATGTTTTTATTATTGATTTATAGAAATTTGGGTTATTTATAGAAATGATTAACCTATCATAGAGAATATTTGATTAGGTTAATTACTTTAAGTATGTGACTTTAAGAGTAGTCAATGTTATTTGGAGATACAATTTAACATGGAAGACTACGTAATCAAATTTTTCTAAGTTTTTGGTTTCAATATTATTTTGGATTATATTGAAGGATTTTAAGGAAATTTTTTTATTGAATGGTATTTATTGAACTTTGGGTATTATTGGTTTAATTTTAGAAATTAAGATTCTTATTTATTTCTCTAAAGGATTATCCTTTTTGGGGATCATCTGATCTTGTAATAACCATTTGGTTTCGGTTAATCTCTAAAGACAAAGTAAATATATAGTTTATCCTTTTTGGATCATGTGATTCTCTAAAAGTTGATTCTAGTACTTCAGGTGTGGCCAAGTCATCTTAAATACTCATCATTTGAAAATAAGATTAGTTATTGTTAGAAATTTATTAAAGGATGAAACTCTACTTAAAAATTAAGTATATATTTTTATGTTCTTAGTCAATCTCATAAATAAATTCCTCAACTTTATGAAATGGAACTTAAAACAAAAGAAAAACATTGTCTCTTTACTTTTCCTAATGGGAAACTAATGATTGTTTATCCCCTCAAAATTTTGTGGTTTTCTTATTGTTATCTTTCTCTTGATCATGTTTTCTATCACTCTCTATCAGAACTTGACACTTAGTTTATCTTCCATATCCATGTTTTACTACATGGAATCCTAGTATGGTTTATCTCGTGTGACCTTTGTACTTCTCTTTCTTTATTTTAAAGTTATAGTTTTATTGACTCTTTTTCCAATGTGGGACTTTCAATGAAGTTCCCAATCCCAATTTTAAAATTATGAGGACACAATTTCCAAAAGGGGGGAAGAATTTAACACCCCAAGATTTCTTAGTAAGTTATTTTCTTTAATGTAATTCAATAGCTTGCGCTACATGCAATACCAAGTTTGAGCACACCATGACTTACCAAACTAGTCGTTCAAAAGCGGTTATGAATAGTTTTAACTGAATTTTGAATTTTATATACTTCATATTATTTTAGAATCCACATTATGTGTTTCTTAGAAATAATATAAGAACAAATTCACTTTTTCATATAATAGAATTATTTTTTAAAAAATGCAATTTTACCACCTTCTAATGGAAAACCCTTTTTAAAACCAATATTTGACACTTTTATATATTCAATTTAAGGAAATTAAATTCTTATTTATAATTGGGACATAAAAATTTATTTTGAATAAATTTTTGGTACTTTTCTGAGGAATTTCATATTTTGATGAATACCGAAAAATACTAAATTTTAATTGAAAACAAATTTTTTAATTGAAATTATTTATAGGGTTAAATTATAAATTTAAATGTTTTTGAAGTTTAATTATATTATGTTTTTATCATTTAATACAATGTAGTTCATTATAAGTAATTTCACATTTAAATTTGACATAAACACGTGTCAATCTTTTGATATTTTTTGCTTTTTAAAAAGCCACTTTTCGGTTTCGACAATGAAAATTAATTTCAAATTAATTAATGAAACTTATATGTTTTTGAATTCGGTAAAATAGAATTAATTTTTGAATTCGGAATATCAAAATTAGCTTAGTGTGAATTTTTTGTATTTTTACGAAAATATTCAATTTTTGACGAATAGTGAAAACCACTGCATTATAGTTTAAAACCGACTTTTTATTTAAATAATTATTTATTTTATTTAAATTTATTTTAAGTCCAAATAGATATATAATACTTATATAAGTTCAATGTCACTACCCATCCCCCGGGGTTCATACTGTGACTACCCCAAGCCCGCCTTCCATAGGCCAGAGCTTGGTGAGTAGAACTGAAGTGTATTCCCTAAAACCGGGAAGGCATTGCCTATATATCCTGTAAACACACACACCAAGCATATAGAAAGATACGAACACAAATAAATTGTATAGTAAAAAAAGTGTGTACAGTAAGTTAAAGGGGCTAGAATACAATCCCAACTGGAAAGTATAAGAAAACTGGAAAGTACAAGTAAACTGAACAGCTCCTGTGAACACTATCCAAGGATCCTACCTGAAGGGTAGGTACGGCTCTCAAACTGTCGTCTCTATGGTATGCCTATTCTAAGTCCACCTCCGAGCTACCTCCAGTCCTAGTACCCTCATCCTTAGTCTGAATTGTCTGTCATCTGCACCAAACACAACAAGGTGCAGGCGTAGCCCGTGCAGGGGTGAGTATAACGATACTCAGTGGGGACCCTGAGACCCTCAAAGGTCTCACAAAATCAACAACGGATAAACCACAAAGCATGTAAACATCTGAAAACCCTACTTAGGTATATGCCCATACATATACCCAAGTTATCAAGTATACCCATCTCATTCAAGAGGAAACTTAAGGTCAAACTAAAAATCCCAAAGCTCAACTGTTCCACAATGGAAGGAATACCATGAAGGTAACACCACAAAGGTAAGTACCACAAAGGTAATGCCACACAGGATAATACCATAAAGGTATCACCACGAAGGTAAGTACCACAAAGGTATGCCACATAGAAGAATACCACCAAGGTATCACCATGAAGGTAAGTACCACACAGGTTCGCCACACAGAAGAATACCACCAAGGTATCCCCATGAAGGTAAAGACTTAGCTCACGCCAGGTATAACTTAGGTACAGAAGTACAGATGATTAGTCGAAGGCTATATCATCTTATTATGTTAGGTAGCACTGCATATGACCCACACAAGATTGATAGGTAACTAACCCCCACTGACCCACACAGGATCTGACCCAAACAAGATCGATACGTGCTGACCCACACAAGATCTCTGAGCACTGACCCATACAGGATCTGACCCACAAAGGATCGGTATGCGCTGACCCACACAGGATCACTGAGCGCTGACCCACATAGGATCTGATAGATGTTTACCCACATAGGATCGATATGTGCTGACCCACATAGGATCGCTGAGCACTAACCCACATAGGATCTAATAGATGTTGACCCACATAGGATCGATGTTCTTTTTTCACGTATAGCCAGCCACCAGGTTCCCGCACTAAACTTGCTTGATTCCGGGAGGGTCTTCTCCTCAAGCCACAGTTTGATACTCCAACTACCATGAAGTCCCACGAAGAAGTATCCCAAAGTCATGTCACGTTAAAAGGGACCCAATGCAACTAACAGTGCGTCAATTGGATGCCCAGTCTGTAAGTTATTAGCATTTCCACTTCGAGGGCCCGGTTGGATTCTGGGTTCGATACAACCGGTTCGTACTCCAACTTTATCAAAAAATCAAGTGGATTATACCAAAAGAACCATATCAATCCAAGGTTATCGGCATCATAGATGGTTCGTCAAACGGATGCACATAGCTCAAGATATTTGCCGAAAGAATGAAAAAGGTCGAAGTTGGTCTGGGTCTGGTCCGACCTAGCCCGACCCGGCCTGGGCTAACCCGAACCGGTTCGGGTCGACCCGGCCCGACCCGGTTCTGGCCCTGGGTCTGACCCGGCCCTCTAGGTCCATCCCGGCCTACCGACGCAGCCCGGACCATGGTGCGGTCCGCACTAGGTGGTCTGCTGGGTAGCCCCGGCTGGCTGGATGGCCAGTCGCTCCTTCGTGCGGCGCAGTAGCACGCCACGCCATTGCCGGTGGTGGGTAGCGATTCGGTCGTCCCTTCATCGCTGGTGCGGCCTTGCGCTGTGAAACATGCTCGTCGGGCGGCGTGGACGCGTGCCACCACATCCCCATCACGCGGTCGGCCACCACCAGCTGTTATCCTTGCTTCGCTGTGGCCGACGGGCCGCAAATCTTCTCTGGCGGCGCGGTTGCGCTGCCACCGTCTTCGCGGCCGGCTGTGGTGCTGGCCGCCACTCCCAAGTCCCATCGGTTCCAATCACTAGCATCAGTCGCCTTCCTCCTCCATCGTGAATAACGCAACAAAAAAACCACAAGGATTGTGGAGGGGTCGGGCCATGTTCATTTGTCCCGCACCCTCCATGTTAAAGTTGTAGCAAGTGGTATAGACGTTCTTAATTCCAGAAGTATGTCAAGAACGAGGAAAAGGGTATTCAAAATAACATTCCCAACCTTGAAGGTTCCGAAGAAGGAGGCGCGTGGAAGAAGATGAAGTCATTGAAGAACGTCGGTGTTCATCATCTCCACAAGGTGCTTCCGATCTGGGCTCAGGGTTGGTTCCTCGTTCTTTGATTTGTGGTTTGGGGTCACTCGTCACCACCCACCGGAACCGGCTCCATCCTCTAAGTATCGGGTGTTGTGGCACTTTACCAGAGCTTTGTCACTTGGTGAAGCTATGCCAAATCCTCCCCTCCAAGCTCCATATAAATAAAAGTGGGTGAGGGTAAGTAACGATTGTGGAATTTACGAAGGTTCATTTAATAGGAACCTTCCTAAATTCCAACGACGTTGTTACTTAGTATTTTATAGGTTTGTAAAATTAATTTATGTTGGCACAATTAATTGGGGAATTCTAAGGGTCTTCCCCCCTCATTAAAGAAGGGTTCGGGTGGTCCCCATCATTGAATTCAAATTGGGAGGATTAAAGATCTTGTGTTCCCCACCTCCATAAAAGAAAAGGAGGTTACAAGAAAAATAAAAAAAATTAAGTATTTTTATTTTTCTATTCTTCCATGAAAATGTGGAAAACTAACTTCCGCCCTCAACCTACTGAGGTCGAGGTGAATGTCTCCCCAAGTGAATACTAATGCTGCGAGTTCAACGGTGTCCTCAGATTTCAATTCCGAGAACCGGTTCAAAAGTTACAAAAAACTGCTCGCTCGTTTACTGAACATACTTGAAAAAAAGTTAATAAATTCATTCCGGGTACACTGGGCCTCGAAATCACGCGCCTCCAATTTTCACAAACTCATAAAATTCCCATTTAATTAAAAAAAATACATGGAATTTTCGAGTCTTTACATTATCCCCACTTCTGGGCATTGTGTCCCCATAAGCCACAACTCAAACTAAGGGAACAAGTGGGGGTACTGAGCACGAATTTGAGCCTCCCGCTCCCATGTGCTCTCTTGGAGGTACCCGTGATACCAACGTACACGCACCAAAGATATCGACTACCCAAGAAGGACCCACTCTTTTTGATCCTCAATCTCTACTGGAACCTCTGCAAAAGTCACCCGATCATTGATGTCCAGCTCACCGTGGTCAATGATGTGAGAAAGGTTGTGCACGTATCTCCTCAGCTGGGATATGTGGTAGACTTCGTGCACCCGGTGCAACTGAGGGGGGAGAGATTAGAGGTAAGCCACCTCGCCAACTCTGATGAGGATCTGAAATGGTCCAATGAACCTCAGAGATAACTTTCCACCCCAACTAAATCTCCACAAACCTCATCGGGGTGAGACCTATAGAAAGATGTGGTCACCATCATCGAACTCCAGAGGTCTCTGTCTCCTATAGGCATAAGACTTATGCCTACTCTGTGCAGTATTCATCCACTCTTGGATGATCTGCACCTTCTTTATGGTAGCCCGTACCATATCTGGTCCCATAAATGCTAACTCCCCTGGGTCAGTCCAACACAAAGGTGATCTGCAATGTCGATCGTACAACGCCTCGAAAGGTGCCATCCCAATGGTGTAGTGATAGATGTTGTTGTATGAAAACTCTACCAAGGGAAAGTGATACTCCCAGCATTGACCGAAGTCGAGGATGCAAGCACACATCATGTCCTTGAGGGTTTGAATGGTCTGATCAGTCTAGACATTTGTCTAAGGATGGAAGGCGGTGCTCAAATGAAGATGCATCCTGAAAGCCTCATGCAACCCCTTACAGAGCTAGGAAGTAAAACATGAATCACAATCAGAGAAAACTGTCGAGGTTACTCCATGTAACCACACAATATTCTACACATAGAGGCATCTCAAGATCTCTACTGAACACTACTCTCTGATCGGTAGGAAGTGGTCCGACTTGGTGAGTCGGTCGACAATTACCCAGATAGAATCATGACCCCTAGATGTACGTGGAAGTCCTTTCATAAATCCCATGGATATTCCATCACACTTCCACTCTGGAACCTCTAAAGTCTGAACCAAGCCTGCTGGTACCTAATGGTCCTCCTTCACTTGCTGACAATTGAGGCACCGAGAGACAAACTCCGCTACAACTTTCTTCATTTCCATCCACCAGTGCCGCCGTCGGAGATATCGGTACATCTTCTCCACTCCTAGATGTACCTCTAGAGGGGATGTGTGGAACTCCCTCAACAATTTCTCCTGAAGTGACAATGGTACCATGATACGTCCTCTAAAAAGGATGACGTGCTCCCCACCTTCAGAAAATCCATCAGGTGCCTATCTTGTGGATATCTGAGCACATCGAGCCTCGTAGTCAGTGTCCCATGCTACGCCTCCCTGACTTGTTGAAGAAGTGCGAGAGTGACTATAAGAGACTGAAGAAAATCTTCTTTATCTCAATCCACAAAGGATATCTGCAAAGCAGCCAGCTGCTCCATCGCCTCACCTAGTAATTGTATACCAGATCTCCCGCTGAGTGCATTTTCTACAACGTTCCCCTTCCTAGAAGTATAGACTATCTTGAATCCATAGTCCTGGAGGAACTCAAGAAAACAATGTTGCCTCAGGTTCAAGTCCTTCTGAGAGAAGATATACCTGACACTCTTGTGATCAGAGTAGACTGTAAAACATTCGCCCATCAAGTAATGTTGCCACATCTTCAAGGCAAAGACCATTGCTGCTAACTCTAGGTAATGGTAGCATAGTTCTACTCATGTTGTCTCAGTTTTTGATAACCATATGCAATCACTGCTCACTCCTACATCAGGACACATCCAAGTCCGGTCCCTGATGTATCACAGTAGACTACGTACACAACGTCCTCCTCCGGAAGCCTCAAGATGGGGGCACTAGTCAAACTCTACCTTAGATCTTGAAAACTCTACTGGATTCTCTCTGACCACACGAAGGGTTTCCCCTTCTTCGTCAATGATGATAAAGGTGCTTCAACTCTGGAGAAATCTGGTACAAACCTCCGGTAGTATCTGGCCAAACCTAGGAAACTTTGTACCTCCATCATACTCTTGGGTGGCTCCCAAGAAATTACCGCCTCAATCTTCACTAGATCCACCACAACTCTATCCTCCAAGATGAAATCTCCTAGGAAGTGAACATCCTAGATCCAGAACTGGAACTTCGAGAGCTTAACATAAAGCTGGTGCTCTCGGAGTGTGTCCAAAACTATCTACATATGATAGGCATGCTCCTCCTCAGTAGCCGAGTAGATCAGAATGTCGTCAATGAATACTACTACAAAGCGATCAAGGTGTGGATGAAAGATCATGTTCATGAGTCCCATGAACACTGAGGGATCATTGGTCATGCTGAATGGAATAACCAAGAACTCATAATGGTCGTACAGACATCTGAAATCCGTCTTCTGCACATCCTCTTCCCGTACTCTGAGCTGATGATAACCTGATATGAGGTCTATCTTCCAGAACCATTGTGCTCCCTTAAGCTAATCAAAGAGGTTGTCCATCCTTGTGAGTGGGTACTTATTCTTCACGATAACCTAGTTCTGGCGCTGATAGTCAACACAAAGTCTCAAGCTCCCATTCGCCTTCTTGGAAAACAAAATTAGGGCTGCCCAAGGGGAAACACTGGGCTGGATGAACCCCTTCCCCTGTACATCCTCCAGCTATACTCATAGCTCATGAAGCTCCTTAGGAGACATATGATACACTGGTGTAGATATCGGTGCCTTCCTGGTGTACAATTCAATGTAAAAGTCCACCTCTTTGCAAGGAGGTATTTGTGGAACATCATCAGGGAAGACATCTGCGTACTGATCCACCGCTACAGGATAACTCAGACTCTCCACTTCAACCACTCCGAGGGTAAGGCAAGCCAACTGATGAGTGATCAGCTGCACTCTCCTCCGGGTAAGTCCATCCTGTGCTACAAAGGCTCCCTTCTCACCGGTGAAGGTAAACCTAGTCCCATCTGTGTGGACACACCGCACTTTGTTCCTAATACAGCCAATCTGAGTATGGATTGTAGATAACCAGTTCATACCCAATATGATGTCGTAAGGCCTTGACGCCACTACTAGGAGATCCTAGCCAAATATCTCACCTCCTAGAGTAATCTCACACTGCTGGAACCAGTGTGTAATCTTCTAATCCTTTCCTGTAGGAGTCTCTAGCTGTAAGGATCGAGCCAATGGCTCCATCAGAATCTCTAAGCTCTGAATGAGGGTAGTGGAAATAAAATAATGACTGGTACCTATGTCTATAAGTACTGCAGCTATGGTGGAGTAGACACAGATTGTACCTCGTATCATCTCCTGAGCACTATGGTCGTAGGCCTCAGCTACTTGGAGCTGAGCTCGCCCCTATCCACCTACTCCCTGTGGTCGAGGTGGACCACCTGGTGGTGGTGGCGGTAACATCTCGAACCGTCTCCCACTACCAGCTGCACGACCAGCTCCTCTGCCACATTTTCCAGCTCCCTCCAGACCTCCTTGGTTGAACATATTTCTCTGCCTAGGCAGTACTTAGACCATCTGTTGATCATCCGTACAGTGGTTCAGGCAGTCACGAGCTATGTGAACTTGCCTGGCGCATGTGTAACACTGCCTTCCCCTCGCATGACTGGCTCTGTCTCTAGTACCCCGCACAACCGACCCTGAATCCTGTGGTCGTCCACCTGTTGGTTTGGTCCTCTTGGACCTCTATGACATCTGTCTACTTCCAGCTGCAGAAGACTCCGCTACGTGATGCCCGATGGTGGGTCTCGCTGCTGGTGACTACTCAGCAAGGAAACTCTCCACTAATAGAGCTCGATCTAACACCCCTGCCTACATCGGGATGCTAAGAGAAATCATCGAATCCCTGATCCCCCACCTGAGTCCCTGCTCGAAGGTTCGAGCCCTGAAGAATGGGTCATGAACCATATCAGTGGAGTAGCGTGAGAGGTCAGTGAACCTTGTTGAGTACTGAGCCACAATCATGTTGCCCTGCTATAGATGAAAACTCTCTTGTATGTGCACTGTGTGAAGGGTCGCTGGGACAAAATCTGCCCGAAACAGGCTCTAAAAGTCTTACCAGAGAAGTGTCACCTCATCGTGAACCTGGAGCATCAAGATCCACCATCTGCCTGCTGCTGCCTGTAAAAGACTGGCGGTGAGGATCACCATGAGATCAGCTGGTGTCCCTACCAGTAAGAAGACTCTCACTACGGCCTCTAACCAATCATCAACCACCTGTGGGTCTATCTCACCCCAGAACCTCGGTGGCCTCTGGCGCTAGAACTCGTGAAATGAACTCAAGTGGCGTGAACCCTCTGCTATTGGGGCTGGTGGCATTAGTGGCCCAATGGGTAATAGTACCGTTGGTGCCTCCGCTGGTGCCTCTGCTGAAAGAGGGCCCTGCACCGAGGCCTCGTTGCTTGGTGGGCCATCATCGTGTACTATACCCCGGATCCTAGATGGTTTTCTGAATGGAGGCATCCTGAAAAGAAACAGGTGTTCCATGGTCAATAAGTTATACCTGGTTAGCTAACTCAAAAATATCACAAAGAAAACTTTTCAAAACACACACACAATCAGTGTTTTCATGCACTAACTCGGAAATCAGAAGTCAGGGTCCTGGTGTATGGATATGTCAGCTGTTGCACCAACATTGGATTCCTTAAACAGATAACCACACTCATAACACTTAACACTATTACCATTAAAATATCAGGGTCCTATGTTCTACGGTAGAACCGACTCCTCTAATACCAATTTGTCACGACCCATCCCCCGGGGCCCGTACCGTGACTACCCCAAGCCCTCCTTCCATAGGACAGGGGTTGGTGACTAGCACCGAAGGCGTATTCCCTAAAACCGGGAAGGCATTGCCTATATATCCTATAAACACAAACACCAAGCACACAGCAAGATACAAACACAAGTAAACTGTATAGTAAAAAGATTGTGTACAGTAAGTAAAAGGGTCCATAATACAATCCCAACTGGAAAGTACAAGAAAACTCAAAAGTACAAGTAAACTGAACAGATCTTGTGAACACCCACCAAGGATCCTACCTGAAGGGTAGGTATAGCTCTCGAACGGTCGTCTCTATGGTATGCCTTGTCTAATTCCACCTTTGAGCTACCTCTAGTCCGGGTACCCTCATCCTCAGTCATCATTGTCCTTCGTCGGCACCAAACACAATAAGGTGCGGGCGTAACCCGTGCAGGGGTGAGTATAAAGATACTCAGTAGGGACCCCGAGACCAACAAAGGTCTCAAAAATCCACAAAGGATATACCCCAAATCATGTAAACATCTGAAAACCCTAATTAGATATATGCTCATACATATATCCAAGTTATCAAGTATACTCATCTCATTCAAGAGGAAACACAAGGTCCAACTCAAAATCCAAATCTCAACTGTTCCACAAAGGAAGGAATACCACGAAGGTAACACCACAAAGGTAAGTACCACAAAGGTAACACCACACAAAAGAATACCACAAAGGTATCACCACGATGGTAAGTACCACACAGGTACGCCACACATAAGAATACCACCAAGGTATCACCACAAAGGTAAGTACCACACAGGTACGCCACACAAAAGAATACCACCAAGGTATGACCACGAAGGTAAGGACTCAGATCACGCCAGGTATAACTTAGGTATAGAAGTAAATATGAATAGTAGAAGACTAGATCACATTATTCTATTAAGTATCACTACTTCTAACCCACACAGGATCGATAGGTAACTAACCCCCACTGACCCACACAGGGTCTGACCCACACATGATCGATATGTGCTGACCCACACAGGATCACTGAGCGCTGACCCACACAGGATCGCTGACCGCTGAACCACACAGGATCTGACCCACATAGGATCGGTATGGGATGACCCACATAGGATCGCTGAGTGATGACCCACATAGGATCTGATATATGTTGACCCACATAGGATCGATGTTTTTTCTTCGCGTACATCCAGCCACCGGGTTCCCGCACTAAGCTCGCTAGATTCTGAGAGGTTCTGCTCCTCAAGACACATGTTGATACTCCAACTACCATGAAGTCCCACAAAGAAGTGTCCCAAAGGCCCATCACATCAAAAGGGACCCAACGCAACTGACAGTACGTCAATCGGACGCCCGGTCTATAAGTTTTTAGCATTTCCGCTTCGAGGGCCCGGTTGGATTTGGGGTTTGATCCAACCTGGCCATACTCCAACTTGATCCAAAACTCAAGTGGATTATACCAAAAGGACCTTCTTGATCCAAGTTTTCTGTTGCCACATATGGTTCATCAAACAAACACCCATCGCTTAAGATATGGCCGAAAGAAGGAAAAAGGTCGAAGTGGGTTTGGGTCCAGTCTGACCCGACCTGGGCTGACCCAACCCGGTTTGGGTTGACTTGTCCCTGGGTCCGACCCGACCCACTGGGTCCAACCTGACCCACTAGGTCCGGCACCGCCTGTGGTGCGGTCCACGCTGGGCGGTCCGCTGGGTAGCCTCGGTTGGCCGAATGGCGAGCCGCTCCTTCGCGCGGCGCGGTCGCGTTTCGCGCCATCGTCGGCGGCTTGCAGCGAGTCGGCCGCTCCTTCACCGCCTTCGTGGCCCTGCACCATGGTACATGCTCGCCGGGTGGCTCGTATGCAAGACACTACATCCTTATCACATGGTCGGCCACCACTGGATGTCGTCCTTGCTCCGCAGCGGCTGACGGGCCGCAGCTCTTCTTCGGCGGCGCGGTTGTGCCACCGCCATCTTCACGGCTGGCTGTGGTGCCGACCGCCGCTCCCGAGTCCCACCGATTCCAATCGCCAGCACCGGTCGCCGTCCTCCTCCATCGTGAAGAATGAAACAAAAAAACCACAAGGATTGCGGAGGGTTCAAGCCATGTTCACTTGGCCCGTACCCTCCACGTTAAATAGGTAGCAAGCGATATAAACATTCATAATTAAAGAAGGATATCAAGAACGGGGAAAAGGGTATTCAAAATAACATTCCCTTTTTTAAAGGTTATGAAGGAGGAGGCATGAGGAAGAAGATGAAGTCATTAACGAACTTCGGCATTCGTCGTCTCAACAAGGCGTTTCCGATCCGGGCTTGGGATTGGTTCCTCGTTCTTCAATTTGTGGTTTGGGGTCGCTCGTCACTGCCTGCCGGAACCGACTCCATCCTCTAAGTGTCAGGTGTCATGACACTTTACCAGAGCTTCGTCACTTGGCGAATCAGTGCCAAATCCTCCTCTCCAAGCTCCACATAAATAGGAGAGGGGGAGGGTAAGTAACGATCGTGGAATTTATGATGGTTCATTTGATATGAACCTTCCTAAATACCAACGACATTGTTACATAGTATTTGATAGGTTTGTACAATTAATTTACGTTGGCACAATTAATTGGGGAATTATAAGGGTATTACACCTCATTAACGAAGGGTTCAAGTGGTCCCCACCATTGAATTTAAATTGGGAGGATTAAATCACTTGTGGTCCTCAGCTCCATAAAAAAAAAGGAGGTTACAAGAAAAATAAAAAAAAGTTAAGTATTTTTATTTTTCTATTCTTCCACAAAAAATGTGGAAAACTAACTTCCACCCTTGACCTACTATGGTCGAGGTGAAGGTATCCTTAAGAGAATACTGGCGCTACGAGTTCAACGGTGTCTTGAGATTTAAATTCCGAGCACTGATTCAAAAGTTACAAAAACCCACTTGCTCGTTTACTGAACGTACTCGAAAAAAAGTTCAGAAATTCATTCTGGGCACACCGGGCCTCTGAATCATGCACCGTGAATTTTCACGGACTCATAAAATTCCCATTTATTTAAAAAAAATACATTGAATTTCTGGGTCTTTAAATTCAATGCAATTTATTGGAGTCATTTTATAAGAAAATTAGATGTATAAAATTTTATTGAACTTTTTACCGTCTTTTACCCACCTTCTAGGAGTATTTTCAAATTTGCATAAAACTTAATTTTACCGATTTTGTGAGTTGAATTTCAAAAATCATAGAGACATGGTTGAAATCAGTAAGTAAAATGTTTTTCAATAAGATGAAAATAATTTTTGGTTAATAGTAACTTTTGACTTTTATTTACCACGATTAAATGTAAATAGGGTAATTAAGGGTAAAAATGATATTATAATTACCCTAACACATGTCTTAATTCTATTGGATAAGTTTAATTCGACCGAAAAAAACCTTATAAATAAAATATTATCCTCTTTGGTCCACTTGGATTAGATTAGGACATTTATTATTATTTTATTTAAATAAGAGTTAAAAGAGTTAAATTCAAAGTTTAATAACTAAACCATTTCTAATATAGGGTTATACATAAGATAAATTCGACTATAAAAATTCATTAGAAGGATAAAAATATTTCCTACATAATGGTATTTTATTTATAATTTTTTAGACATTAAATTATTAAATTTCTTTATGACACAATGATGATGTAGTAATTACCTTATTAATGAAAGATTAAAATAATTGATATTATAAATATCAAAATTAATGTAATTTAAGAATTTTGATGAATTAAACTAATTTTATAGGTCAATATGACATTTTAGGGTTGATTGAATAATTTTTGTTTGAAGTAATCATGCTTTTATGATTTTCACAAAAACTAAATACTAAATAATGCCAAAATTGACATAAATGAGTTTTTAAAACAAATACTATATTATTGGTTGATATAATATTCCTAAAAATTGATGGTTCGGAAAAAGGGATTAAATTATATTATATATGCCATTAATTAACCACTTGAGGTTCTTTTGGAAGTTTAGAGTAATTTTATTAACCATGTAGTGTAAGAATACAAGAAGACATGATAAAAGTTAAACTATTTGACTAAGAGTTAAATCTAAATGATAAGGCTAAAATGGTAACATAAACTTGTCTAAAAACTATTGGTTGAGATTTTTTGACACATACCTACCTTATATTCGAAATAAATCATTTTTGATCCATTATAAATCGAAAATTATTTTATTATAAAATAATATTTCAAGGTTTTCCTAAAGTGACCCTCACCTCTCTTATAAAAGGGTACTTCCTCTTCTCTTAATTTCACACCTCCAAAGCCATTTAGCGCTGCCAAAACCTGCCCAAATATCCTCCCAACTTCCCTCACATCAATCCAGAGTCCTTACTTTGATCATAAATCCAACCTAAGGAGCCCTTTTGATCAACTCAAAAGGAAACACCCGAGGAAGAGGTAATAATTTCACCACCCTCTATCAAGTTCTTTTCTTCTTCCACTTCCTCTTTATTTTTTGATTCCATACCAAAATAATAACTCTAGTACCTTCTAAATACTGTGATGTTATTATAAATATGGTACAACCATATTCTTTATTCTATCCATCCTATAAACGATAAGTCACGATACGTGCGTACGTACGACTTACCGTCTCCAAGTCGTGGTGTAGTTTGTTATTCAAACACTTCATTTTTTGGATTGGTATAATAATAAGTATAACTGATGTAAATAGTAAATATAAAATGATAATAATTCTGTATATATGATATACCATCTAATTACATATGATTTCAACATCAATATAATGATATTGTTGCTTGTGCGTACGTACAGATTACCATCTCCACGAACGTGGTGAGATTCATTCCCCATCGTAATCATTGAATAATAATTTTCATTTTATGATTAAAAATAATGTTTATGAACATAATATAATTCTTTATATGAATCAAATAAATCATATCCATAACAAACATGGCTTACGTAACCAAGCATATAAAGGAAAACGAATCAGTTAACTCCCAAAACGATGATACCACTGAAATATTATTATCAAATAAATATTATAAGATCATATATGATATCATATTTATGTGTTTGGTTCTTTTATAATTTAATAACAATTATTTAACCATTATAAAGGAGGTTAACCTACTCTATACTAAGGAAAAGTAGAAGGTAAGGGGTTTCTTATCTTACTTTTAATTCTGTGAGATTTCCATTTTCCGCCACTTATTTATTGCATGTGGTGTATTATATACTTCCATTTGATAAATATTATCATGATTATATTTATATTCATGGTATTATATTATTAATTTGGTGGTTATTAACATTTGGTCATACAAATCGATTGACTACAATATGGTAAGGGGTTTTCATCTCACTTCTTATTTCCATGAGATTCATGCTATATTACCACTATTTACTTTTGTGTGGTGTATGTACTGCCCATGATTGTATTCCTTATATAATATAATTTAATTTATGGGTATTTAAATATTCATTTTATGATCCTTCTTTCATGGGTTTTATGTTTCGTAAGTCACCAAATCGGTAAGAGAATTTATAATTTTGATTTCCGCTCATTGGGTTTTACGCAAACTTCATTGATTATTTTACTCCAATATTATGTGTGAAATCACTATTTATTTATTTATGTAGTAATTTACATTCCCCTTTATGTGGATATTCTTTTGATACACATAATCACTCCATTGATAAATTCTCAAGTCATCGATATGAACTTGATATGAGTAATCTTAACTCAATTTTCCTTCATTGAGTTAAACATCCAAGTCATTGGTGTTGTTGTTACATGAATATGTGTGAATATACTATGATTGTTTTACACTTAATATCCAATCATATTTAGTGTATTTATATTTTTCACGCATAATTAGTTCATTGATTTATCCTTAACCTAAGGATACAGTATTTATAATGGATTTCATCTCAACTTACATTCCATTGAGACTTCTTTGTTGTTATGCGCCAATTCACTTTTATTTGGTGTATATATTATACTTTCACAAAATATATCATTAATATCATTATTATCATGATATTATTAAGTTTTTATTACCTCAATTATTTGTATTAAAGCGTCTCTCATTTGGTTAGGAACTCTAACTAAAATATCATTTTAAATGTTATAGAAATTTATTCTTCTAAATATTTCTCATTAATGTCCATGTTTTAAAAATGGTATTAAGGATTTAATTATATGTACATTAATGTTTTAAAATTAAAATTCCTTTTAAAAGTTTCAAATTAGTATGGTACACTTTGATTAAAAAATATATTTTAAACATCGTCTTGATAAATAGTGATACTTTTAAATGTTTTCAAGAAAAAGGGGGATATTTCTCTCAAATATTTTTGATGATTATTTTCATCTATATTAATATCCTTTATTATTCTTGATTGAGGTTAATTTATTATAATAAAATATTCCATATTCTATTGAATCACTAGTACAAAAACAGTTTTTTATGTCGGTTATTTTTGCTTCTTCACGTCGGTTTTGAACCGACGTGTTTGCGAGCAATGTTAAAAATATCATTTTTAACATCAGTTATTTATTAACCGATGTTATAAATATTTTTTTCATGATTTTTCACGTCGGTTATTTAAAAACCGACGTGAAAGACCATCTATTTTTCAAAAAAAATGACGTTGAAACTCTATGTTTCACGTTGGTTTTTAAATAACCAACGTGAGAATCATGAAAAAAAATTCACATTGGTTACTTAATAACCAACGTGAAAAATATTTTTTCTGATTTTTCACGTCGGTTATTTAAAAACCGACTTGAAAGACCATTCGTTTTAAAAAAATGATGAAGGACTCTATTTTTCACGTCGGTTTTTAAACAACCGTAGTTAAAAGGAATTTTTTACATCATTTATTTAATAACCGACATGAAAACTTTTAACCATATTGTAGATAATTTCATGATCTTTGATTTTATAGGTCGTAGAGAAAAAATGGAGTTACGGTTTGAATGTTATGACAATCAGAAGATTCATATTTTTTTTCTGAGGAAACATCGAACGATCCAATGAAAGCTTTGTCTTAAAAGGATTTTTTCAATCCGAAGTAGGATTTGTAGTTTTACCCTGATAAGAAACATTTTTATTCATTATAATAAAATAATAATCATTAAATTTTATAATAATTAAGAAAACTAATCATAAAAAACATAAATCATGGGAAAATAATAACGAATGCCTTGATGAGATCGCGGAGTGAAGAACTTCATCTTAAGATTTTTTTGAATCTAAAGGATGAATTGAAGTTTTACCATGATATGAAGCATTATTATTCATTATAATAAAATAAAAATCATTAAATGGTATAACAATTAATAAAACTAATCATAAAAAACATATATCATGGAAAAATAAAAACAAATACCTTGATAATATCGCAAAAAGAAGAAATAATAGATTCGTGATGAAGATCAAACGAGTCAACTCGGTTGGATGGTGATGGTTGAAAGAAATGATCATAAAAAATGTTAACGATATGTGCATAATGAAAACATATAAATGATATGGTAATAGAAAACGCGGTATTAAATGTTTTAGGCGGCAATCAAAAATTTCTATTTCGCGCTGTAAAATATTGAAATTCCATGTTGGCGGGATAAAAAACATATCATTCACGTCGGTTATAAAAAAACCGATGTGAAAGTTTAAATTTTTAATAGTTCCAATAAATAGATCAATTATTTTACAACGTGTCATTGAAATTTTCAATTACCACCTAATATTTCGTATTTTTTTACAACGCAGCATTGAAATTTTCAATCGCCGCCTAATATTTCGTATATTTCGAATTTATTATCAAGAGATTTTTGCTGATTTTTCACATCGGTTATTATATAACCGACGTGAAAAATAAATTCTTATGACTTTTTCACATCGGTTATATAAGAACCGACATGAAAAATACATTTTTATGACCACTCACATCGGTTATTAAATAACCGACGTGAAAAATCAATAACAAAAATGCAGTTAATTTCATAATCTTCTAGTTCAATGGTACTAGAGCTCAAATGGAGTTATGGATCATGATTTATAGCCATAGAAATTTGATCACCTCTAAACAAAGTCTTAAACAATGTCAACTTCTGATGGCCATAATTTTGATCTGTAACTCTGTTTGAGCTCCCCGACCACTCAAAACGAAGCTTGGAAAATTATCTACATGTTTGTAAACATTTTTCACGTCTGTTATTAAATAACAGATGTAAAAAAAATTTACAAACATGTATATAATTTTCCAATCTTCGTTTTGACAGGTCGTGGAGCTCAAACGGAGTTACGGATCAGAAGTTATGGCCATCCGAAGTTGAAATTTTTTAAGACTTCGTTTAGAGGTGATCAAATTTGGATGCCTATAACTTTTGATCTGGAACTCAATTTGAGCTCTAAGACCTATCAAATATAATATTATTAAACTAACTACATGTTTGTTATCAATTTTTCACATCGGTTATTTAATAACCGACGTGAAAAAGTCATAAAAATGTATTTTTAACATCGGTTCTTATATAACAGACGTGAAAAGGTCATAAGAATTTATTTTTCACATCAGTTATATAATAACCAACATGAAAAATCAACGAAAATATCTTGAAAATAAATTCGTAGTATACGAAATATTAGGCGGAAATTGAAAATTTCAATGCCGCTTTGTAAAAAAATTTATTTCATTATTAGCGCGATTCAAAATTTTAACTTTCACGTCGGTTTTTTTAAAACCGACATGATAAACTCATTTATTATTTCAGTTATTATATAACCAGTGTAAAAAATTGTCTTTATCACATAGGTTTTTTTAAAACCGACGTGATAAAGTAAGATAATGGATTTATCACACCGGTTATAAAATAACCGACGTGATAAAGTGATATATTTGATTTATCACGTCGGTTATAAAATAACCGACCTGATAAATCAACATAATGCATTTTTAATGTCGGTTATATTATAACCTACATTAAAAATCAATTATATGGCTTTTCACGTCGTTTATAAATAACTGACGTAAAAAATGACGACGTAAAAAATGTTTTTTGTACTAGTGAATGAGTTATGTTTGATTGTGGATGTGCTATTTTTATACCATTCATGGTTTATTGTTAAAGTATTGACATTTTGTATGCTAGTTTAATATGAATGTTTATTTTATGTTTCAAAATTTTCATATGAGGAATGCATTTTACTTAGTAAGTGACGGGTGGAGCCCGCTATAGGTCATCTATGCATCGGTAGGTCTCATGAGACAAACTAGTGTCTTGGCATAAGGCCTTGACAAAATCTTATTTGTAGTCTTATAACAAAGCCTTTTCTATGTGGTTATGAAGTCTCTCATTATGTATTCCATCATTATGAAATTGGATATTGATATTACATGTGATTATTTAACTAGTATAATATCCATGTGAATAAGTAAATGGAATTATTTTATTTATCTTTGCCATATTATGTTGAAGTTTTAGTTTAAGAGGCTTGTGTTCTAGTCTTATACATTGCCTTAAATGTTTGTTCTTATTTATGATAGTTTCTGCTATATTTTTATCCTTAATGAGCATCTGAGCTCACCCCTTTATTATGTTTCATTTTTTCCCAGTATGCAAAGAAGTATATTATGATTAACCGATAGGAATAGGCTAAGGGATATAAGAGTGTTCAAAGGGGACACAATGTTGTTTTTTTATTTCATGATTTGATATAAAACTTATGTATGTATCTAGTACTTCCAAGTCTACTAAATTGATCGGTCTTTCAGGACATTATTCCTTATATCATGCCAATTTTATGTAATAATGCACCGATTCTGGGTAACTAGGGTTGGGGCTTACATTAGTGATACTATAAAAAATAAATTAAACATTAATATAAAAGAATACATTAATAAAATGTCAATATTTAATAAAAAGACACATTTGGAGTCATACTGGTCACATTGTGCATCGTATTGAGACACAGTTGAAAACTACAAGTCAAAAATGACTCATGGATCATTTTCCTAAAATATAAAAACAATATGATTTTATTTTCTCATTTTTAAGTATGTCACTTGTTCTTTTTTACTTAAATTAATATCAATTTAAAAAAAGAGACACTTTGAGTGATACCGGCCATACCGTGCATCATATTGAGGTGTGGGTGATTCCTATACATCAAAAATTACTTATAGATCATTTTCCTAAAGTATCAAAATTTTGAATGCATTTGATCAGTTTTTAGTATGCTAGTTGTGTTTTTTTAGTAAAATGTCATTTCAAACAGGAAACATGCTTTTTGAGTCATACTGATCACATCGTGTGTCGGTTTGACATGATACTACTTCATATATGTCACAAATGACTTATGAATATGTTGGGAAAAAATCCCTCAAGGCATCATTGAATTATTTTTGAGGTGATTGTGTTTGTTGACAAAGTGATCATCTGTGTTGTGATTGTTGATAATACAAACCATGACAAGCAAATTTGTTGATAAAGGGGATTTCATGGTGAAATGTTGAGTTCAAGAGTTGTGGTCAACGATCCATGTTTGATTCAAGAACATCGATAATGGAATGGATGATCTGGAGGTGGTACAAAAAGAACAGATACAAGGTGGCGCCGTTTTCTAGTGTTTTCCAAATTTTTGGGCCTGAAAATCGACAAATGAAGAAAAGTGTTTTTGGAAAAGGGACTTGCGCACTGAGGACTTGGAGTATAGGAAACTTGCGTGCCATATGTTTTTCAAGATCAGAAGATCAAAATATGTCAAAGGAAACAGGTTCGTGCAAGTTTGGGAGTTGGTCGCGCAAGTGTCTTGGAGGAAAGAAGACTTGCGCGCTGAGACTGGGTCGTGCAAGTGACTTGTGCGCCATCGCGTAGGGTGGTCAATTTGCCTATAAATACTGGACCACCCCTCTTCATTATTTACCAGAGTTCAACACTTTTATAAATTAGAGCTCTCATCGCGCAGGTGTGTTGGATGCGCAAGTGGTGTGTGGGTCGCTCAAGTGAGGTTGCGCGCCGGTGGTTGAAGTTGCGCATCAGTGTGAGAAGTTGCGTGCCGGTTGGCAGTTCCGTGCCACTATTGGTTTGGGCGTAAAATGAAGAGAGTCGCACAAGTTTGGAGTTGGGGAAGCTTGTGTCGCGCAAGTGTCTGAGGAGGACTTGTGCGCCCATTGTGACTTGCGTGCCGATACTTGCGTGCCGAGATTGACTTGCGCGCCAAGTAAGGTTTATTTCCAGTAGTGATTTTCGGGCTGCGTGGAAGCTGGAAGTTTGCCCGATACTTTCGGTGCAAAGAGAGATTCATCTACGGGTGAAAATTGGGCTTCAACAGAGCATCTACTTATAGTGGAAGATGCATTCCTTCATACAAATGAAGAGACCTACAGGTCTATAAACTGTGAGTAGATCCTTTCCAGAGCAGTGAGCGAAGGAAGAGGGAGAAGGTGATCCTCTCCACCGGCAGTGAGCCAGAGAGAGAGAAACAGGGAGTGACCCTTGGGAAAGTAGTGAGATGACCCTAAAACCTTGTAAAGGCAGTGAGCCTGGGACAGAGTGGTTGTGCCCAAACATTGTAATCCACAGTTAGTGAAGTATAGTGGAATTTGGTACAACCAGAAACCTGTCGGCGTATGCTCCTTGGACGTAGCCCTTATCAGTGAACCAAGTAAAATTATTGTGTCTTGTGCTTGCTTTACTTTCTGTTTATATTGTGCAACAGGAAAGAGAGAGAAGAGTGTTTTTCTTTACAGCGAAACAAGATCAGAACGGGCTTTAATTTTAAATTAGTCATACCCTGATTCACCCCCCCCCCTCTCAGGGTATTCAGCCTAGTGGACCTAACAATTGGTATTAGAGCGAAAGGTTGACAATTTTTCTTCTCTCAATGGAGGTCATTAATCATAAAGGAATTCCGATCTTCGACGGATGTAATTTTTAGATATGGAAGAATCGAATGCAATACTATTTCTGATCTTTAGGAATGGATGTGTTTTCAGCAGCTATGCATGGTATCAAAGCTGATATTAATAGTGGTACGTTATAAGAAGCTGAACATAGAGAGTTGGATGCTGATTCTAAAGCGATCAATGCCTTAGGGGAGCCCTCTCCAATCCCATCTATACAAAGGTGATTTCATGCAAAACGTCACATGCCATGTGGGAAAATCTTTTGAATATATATGAAGGGGATACAAAGGTGAGAGAGGCAAAGCTGCAAGTGTTGTGGAACAAGTATGAAGATCTAAGAATGAACCCTAATGAGTCTATTGATGCATTCTTTGACAGGGTAAATGTTGTGGTAGAAGACATGCAGGGTCTTGGAGAAATTATCGAAGATATAAAAATTGTGAAGTGCATATTGAGAAAACTTCAACCTCGATTCAATCCAAAAGTTTCTGTTTTGGAAGATAAATACCCAAAAGAACTGACATTAGATAACCTGCACAACACTCTTGTTGCATATGAAATGAGAAATGATGATAACGAGACTATGGAAAAGGGTAAATCCAAAGAGGTGGCATTCAAGGCCATGAAGAAGCTCACCATTCAAGATTCTAATGAAGAAGAAGAGACAGATGAGGTAATTTCATTACTTTCTTCAAATCTGCAAAGAGGAAGAGGAAAGTTTAAAGGTAAACTTCCACTAGCATGATTTCGATGTGGAAAGGTCGGTCATCTTGCGGCAAGATACCCCAAGAAGTTTCAAAATGATGATGATGATGATGAAGTTGAAATTCCCAAGAAGAAGACTTCAACATTTCTGAAAGGGAATAAGTAATTCAAGAGAAATTTCTTCAAGAAAAATAATCTTCTTTCACAAGAATTTGAAAGTTCAGATGAGTCTGAGGATGAAGAGGTTGAGGAAATAGAAAATTGCATAGATCGTGGGGTAAATGCCTTGGTGGAGATTGTTGGTAGTTCTCAGAAAAAGGAAGAATATGACGCTGAAGAAGAAGAAGAAATTGAAGGGAGAGTTGATATGGAATCCGAATTGGAAGCAGCTCTTGAGGAGATAGATGTTTGGAGAGAAAAAACAAAGAAAGCCAATAAAGTTGTTCGTGATGCCAAACTCTATATGTAGCAGCAGAAAGATGAGAAGTCTGAGTTGATGTAAGAAATTGAAAAACTCAAGTTATCAACACCAGAGAACTCAAAATCAGTTAGTGAGTATAAGCTCAATATTGAAGAACAAAAAAGGGAGATCTATGTCTTGAACAGAAAAGTGAATGATCACGTCAAGCATATCGAAGATCTTGAAGAAGAAGTTGTCAGTCAATGAAGAAAAGTTAAAGACCAGGAAAAGCCTTTTATTCCCAATACATTCTTGGGAAAGAATATCATTCTGAAGACTGAAAAGATGAAAGAGGCACCCAGTAGTTCAGCAGGAAATAAGCATCAATTTAGCTCAATTGTTAAGGCTGATTCAGGGCTTGATCATAAAGAAAAATCTATGGCAATTGAAGTCAGGCCGCAAGAACTCGTCCCGAGATTGAAGATTGATTTGGGCACAAAGAAAAATCAGAATATTCAGAGATCCCAAGGGGAAACTCAGAGTGATGAAGTGTCATAAAGGAATGCACCATATATTAGGTGTTATTGTTGTGGGAAGATGGGACATTCACAGTATGTGTGTTCCATATCCAAGAGATATAAAAGGGAACAAGAACAGTGGTGGCAGCCAAATAGAGAACGGTTTTCCAGAACATATTTTTAAGGAAACTATTTTTGGTGCGGAGGATTTGGGCACATGGCTAGGTACTGTAATTTGACCATTCATAGAAATGTGCCAAAGCAGAATCAAAAAATTTGCAAGCAGCAGATTAATAAACTGACAGTTGAGTTAAAAATGAAGAATATATTTGTGTATTTGCAAGATGAGGCTGGTCCATCATACTCTGAGAAAGAACAGAATTATCAATACATGATTAGTGTGAAATAAAAAGTATGGAACAAGAAGAAGAAAAATGAGAAGGCCGTGGTGGCAGAGATTTCCATTAAAGAATCAGATCGATTTGGTGTGTGGATCCTTGAAAGTGGTTGTACATACCACATGACGGGTAATAAGGATCTTGTTACAGGCATAAAATATGACAAAGAAGGAGTTTTCAAATTTGGAAATGATGAAGGCCTGAAGATTGTTGGCTCAGGGAAAGCCAAGTTTGGGGGAAAATAAATCAGACATGCTGATGTCCTGGTTGTAGAAGGTCTCAGTCATAATTTGCTCAGTGTCAGTCAATTGTGTGACTCAGGAAATTCTATACGGTTTACCAAGAATACCTTTACTGTCATGGGAAAAGATGGGGCAGTTGTTCTGCAGGGAAAAAGGACAAAAGAGAATCTCTACCTTGTAAGTGGAGAAGAAGATATGTGCCTCTTATCCAGAGAGGAAGAAAACCAGTTGTGCCATAAGCGACTTGGTCATCTATGCCAACCATCTATGGAAGATCTAGTAAAATGTGATGCTGCTAGAGACCTTCCCAAACTATCACGTGATCACACTCATATGTGTGATGCTTATCAACAAGGGAAGATCATCAGAAAGACATATAGGCCAAAGGAACATAAATCAACTAGAGTGCTTGAATTGGTGCATGCTGATGTATGTGGACCTATCTCCCCATGAGCTATAAATGGGCAAAGGTACTATGTTATTTTCATTGATGATTATAGCAGAATGGATTGGGTATTTGTTATTACCCATAAGACAGAGGTGTTCAGTTGCATAAAATAGTAAAGTAGGGAATCAGAAAAGATGCTTGGGAAGATAATTCAGAAGTTCTGTACTGATAACGGTACAGAATTCACAAATACTCAAGTTGAAAACTATCTCAAGAAACACAAGATAAGGCATCAAGTTTCATCAGTGAGAACACCCCAATAGAATAGAGTGGTTGAAAGGAGAAATCGGATCATCAACATCATGTCCAGAACGATGATTATTGATAAAGACCTACCAGAGAAATTTTGGAAGGAAGAAGTTTTGATATCAGTCTATGTTTCGAACAGGTCTCTGTTGTGTCCAAAGCAAGGGAAGACTCTGTATGAACTATGGTATGGAAAGAAGCCAACATTGAAATACTTTTGAATCTTTGTAAGTAAGTGTTTCATTCTCAACAAAGAAAATCATAGAAAGTTTGAGGCACGAGGAGATGAGGGGATATTCCTTGGCTACTCAGGGAAAAGTAAAGCATATAAATACTTCAACAAAAGGCTAGGAAAAATTTTTGAGAGCAATGATGTTACTATAGTAGAAAATGAACAGAATGATCAATGACCTAGTGAACAGTTTTTGGATGAAAGTGATGATGAGGTAAGCAAAACAAGGGGAGTATAAGTGGTAGAGGCTGACTCAGAAGAAGATACTGATGATGAACAAGAAAGTGTCATGTCTGTGTCTGTAAGGAAGCCAAAGAGTCGAGCTAAAATTGATAGGCAGAATATCATTGGTGATCAGACAGTTCCAGTTCAGACTCAAAGAATGAAATCATTATAGAAAACATCGTTTTGGTCTCAGGTGGAACCGAAATGTTTTTCTGATGCAGCTGAAGATGAAAACTAGGTTCAGGCTATGAATGAAGATCTTGATCAGATTGAGAAGAACCAAACATGGGAGATTGTTTCGAGGCCAGCAAATAATAATGTCATCGGGACTAAATGGGTCTATCGCAACAAGATGAATGAATATGGCACAGTGATTCAGAACAAAGCATGACTAGTGTGCAAGGGATACTCCCAGATAGAGGGAATAGATGTTGATGAGACATTTGCACCAGTTGCAAGGCTAGAGATAATCAGATTATTTTTTGCCATAGCAGTGAAAATAAAGTTCAGAGTATTCCAGATGGATCTGAAATCTGAATTCTTGAATGGAGTTCTGTAAGAGGAGGTGTATATTGAGCAGCCAAATGGTTTTCTCATTCATGAGGATGAGAACAAAGTTTGCAGGCTGAAGAAGGCGTTGTATGGGATGAAACAAGCACCAAGGTCATGGTACTCAAGACTTGATCAGTACTTAAAGAAGCTTGGTTTTCAGCGTGGGGGAGTTTATTACAATCTTTATTTTAGCAATGAAAGTAATAAAAGTATGATGGTGTTGGTTTATGTTGATGACATAATATTTGGCGGATCAGATGAAGCTCAGTGCAGACAATTTTCCAAATTCATGAAAAATGAGTTTGAAATGTCAATGATTGGAGAGCTAATGATTTTCCTTGGTCTACAGGTGACACAAGGAAGGAATGGAACATTCATTTTTCAATCTAAATATGCCAAGGAGGTCCTTATAAGGTTTGGAATGGAGAATTCCAAGGAGATGAAGACTCTGGTTGCTACCCGGATGAAATTATCAAAAGATGAGGATGGCAAGGCAGTTAATATCACAGAATATAGGAAAATTATTGGAAGTTTGTTGTACTTAACCGCAACAGGGCCTGATATTGTTTTTTCCACATGCCAAGCAGTGAGATATCAAAGTAATCCCAAGGAAAGCCACATGCTTGCAGTGAAAATAATACTTCAATATATCAAGGTCACCATGGATTTCGGTTTGACATATAATAACAAATCTCAGATAGAGTTTTTGGGATATACTGATGCAGACTGGGTCGGTTCAGCAGATGATAGAAAATCAACGTCAGGTGGTGCATTCTATCTTGGTGGATTGTGTATTTCTTGGCTAATCAAGAAGCAAGATTGAATTTCGTTGAGCACCATGGAAGCTGAGTATATTGCGGCCACTCAAGGATGCACACAGTTATTGTGGATAAAGCAGCAGCTTGAAGATATGGGAGTTGAGGTGAATTCTCCGATCGGAATCCAGTATGATAACTCAAGTGCTATAAATCTTAGCAAAAATCTCATCCATCACTCAAGGACAAAGCACATTGAGATAAAGTATCATTTTATCAAGGAAAAGTTTGAGCAGGGAATCGTGAAGTTGGAGTATGTACCTACAGAGCTACAGGTTGCATACATTCTGACAAAGGCCTTACCCAAGGAAGCTTTTGAGAGGCATTGACTGGCTCTGGGAGTTCAGTCGATTCCCTACACTTGAAATAGTGTGGATGTGGAATTCCCCCTCTCCTCGAGGTATGATGTGTTTTCCCTAAAGTGATGATATGTGTTCTATACTCTGTTACAGACTGCAAAGGAGTGACCTTTGGGTTCGTTGACAAAGGGGGAGAAAACAGTGATTATTCAAGGGGGAGATAGTGTGGAAATTTGATACATCATGGTTGATATGGGGAGAAGCTGATAGGTGGAGCAGCCAGATAGGGGGAGAGCAATGACAAAGGGGGGGAGTATTAAATTTGACGATGCTAGAAGTGATCGATCAAAGCATATATATCACGATAGCTGAGGATCGTGATAAAATCATAAAAGTGGTGTTGGAGAGTGGTAAGAATATTTCCAAACCAAATATTGGTCTTCTAATAAGTCCTTCAACAATTGGTATCAGTTTAGTACAAATTGGTATCAGTTTGGTGTCAACAGTGGGAGTCGGAGATGAAGTGACTCATTGATGAAATTTTCATTTACTCTTGTTTCTCACGCCGAGCATTGCTTATGTGGGCTTAGGGTATGTGTTGAGTAAATCTTTGATCGCTATCAGAATCGCAAAAGGTGAATGGCGACTGAAGAATTAATGATGCATATTTTTATGGAAGAGTTGTCAACAAACCCAAAGGGGGAGATTGTTGGGAAAAAATCCTTCAAGGCATCATTGAAGTATTTTTGAGGTGATTGTGTTTGTTGAAAAAGTGATCATCTGTGTTGTGATTGTTGACAATGCAAACCATGACATGCAAATTTGTTGAAAAAGGGGATTTCATGGTGAAATGTAGAGTTCAAGAACTGTGGTCAATGATCCATGTTTGATTCAAGAATGTTGATAATGGAATGGATGATCTGGAGGCGTTACAAAAAGAACAGATACAAGGTGGCGCCGTTTTCCAGTGTTTGCCAAATTTTGGGGCCTGAAAATCGACAAATGAAGAAAAGTGTTTTTGGAAAAGGGACTAGTGCGCCGAGGACTTCGAGTATAGGAAACTTGCGTGCCATATGTTTTTCAAGATCATAAGATAAAAATATGGCAAAGGAAACAGGTTAGCGCAAGTTTGCGAGTTGGTCGTGCAAGTGTCTTGGAGGACAGAAGACTTGCGCGCCGAGTCTAGGTCGCGCAGGTGACTTGCGCGCCGTCGCACAGGGTGGTCAATTTTCCAATAAATACTGGAACACCCCTCTTAATTATTTACCGGAGTTAAACACTTTGAGAAATCAGAGATCTCGCCGCACAGGTGTGGTGGATGCGCAAGTGGTGTGTGGGTCGCGCAAGTGAGGTTGCGCGCCGGTGGTTGAAGTTGCACGCCAGTGTGAGAAGTTGAGCACCGGTTGGCAGTTGCGCACCACTATTGGTTTGGGAGTAAAATTAAGAGAGTCGCGCAAGTTTGGAGTTGGGGAAGCTTGTGTCGTGCAAGTGTCTGAGGAGGACTTGCGCGCCCGTTGTGACTTGTGCGCCAATACTTGTGCACCGAGATTGACTTGTGCACCAAGTAAGGTTTTTTTCCAGAATTGATTTTTGGGCTGCATGGAAGCTGTAAGTTTTCCTGATACCTTTGGTGAAAATAGAGATTCATCTATGGGTGAAAATTGGGCTTCAACAGAGCATCTACTTACAGAGCAAGATGCATTCCTTCATGAAAATGAAGAGACCTACTGGTCTATAAACTGTGAGTGGATCCTTTCTAGAGCAGTGAGCGAAGGAAGAGGAAGAAGGTGATCCTCTCCACTGGTAGTGATCCAGAGAGAGAGAAACAGGGAGTGACCCTTGGGAAAGTAGTGAGCTGACCCTAAAACCTTGTAAAGGCAGTGAGCCTAGGACAGAGTGGTTGTGCCCGAACATTGTAATCCACAGCTAGTGAAGTATAGTGGAATTTGGTATGACCGATAACCTGTCGGCGTATTCTCCTTGTACATAGCCCTTAGATGTGAACCAAGTAAAATTTATGTGCCATGTGCTTGCTTTACTTTTTGTTTATATTGTGCAACAGGAAAGAGAGAGAAGATTATTTTTCTTAACAGTGAAACAAGATCAGAACGGGATTTAATTTTAAATTAGTCATGCCCTGATTCACCCCCCCCCCCTCCCTCTCAGGGTATTCAACCTAGTGGACCTAACAGAATATGAATCCTAAATTATGAATACAATCAGAGGGTGGTTTCTTTGTTTTCATTGAGTGACACATTTTGAACTAAAATGTCAATTTTAAATTGATAACGGACACTTTTAATCATACCAATCACATCGTGCGTCAGATTGATGTCTGGTTAATTACTACACATCAAAAATGACTCAAGGATAATTTTTATAAAGTATCAAAACAATCTGAATTTATTTTTATTTTTTTCTGTATGTCAATTGTTCTTTCATACTTAAAATAAAGTAAATTTTAAATAAAAAGAGACAATTTGAGTGATACCAGTCACAACATGCATATTATTGAGGTGATACTTATTCCTACACATCAAATATTACTTATAGAATATTTTAATAAAGTATCAAAACAATCCAAATGCGTTTTCTTAGTTTTTAGTATGTCAGTTGTATTTTTTACTGAAATGCCATTTCAAATTGGAATCATGCATTATGAGTCATACCAGTCTCATCATGCGTCGGTTGGATGGGATACTACTTCATACACATCAAAAATGACATATGAATCATTTTCATAAATTATAAAGACAATTTAAGGTAATTTTTTTTGTTTTCATTGATTGACACATTTTGAACTAAAATGTAAATTTTAAATTGATAACGAACACTTTTAGTCATACCGGTCACACTGTACGTCAGATTGAGGTGAGATTGACTCCTACACATCAAAAATAACTTATGGATCTTTTTACTAGAGTATTGAAACAATTTGAATATGTTTTCTTGGTTTTCAGTATGTAACTTTTTCTTTTTACTTAAATTAATGTCAATTCTAAATAAAAAGATACACTTGGAGTTATACCCATCATACCATGCATCATATTGAGGTGTGACTAATTCCTACACATAAAAAATGATTTATTGATCATTTTCCTATAGTATCAAAATAACCTAAATGTGTTTTCTTAGTTTTTTGTATGATAGTTGTGTTATTTTACTAAAATGTCATTTCAAACTAGAAACATGCATTATGAGTCATATCAGTTGCATAATGTGCCAGTTTGACATGAGATTGCTTCATACATGTAAAAAATGACTTATTAATCTCTTTTATAAATTATTAATACAATAATATCATGTCTTCTTGGGTTTCAATGAGTGATATATTTTGAACTAAAATATCAATTTTAAACTAATAACATACGCTTTTAGTCATACTGGTTACACTGTTCATCAGATTGAGGTGTGGTTGATTCCTATAAATCAAAATTATGTCATGGATCATTTTACTAAAGTATAAAAACAATATGAACGTATTTTATTGGTTTTCAGTATGTCACTTGTTTTTTTTCTTAATTTAATGTCAATTTAATATAAAAATACATGCTTAAAGTCATACCGGCCACACCATGCATCAGATTTAGGTGTGGTTGATTATTACACATCAAAAATGACATATGTATCATTTTTCTAAAGTTTAAAAATAATCTGAATGCATTTTATCAGTTTTCAGTATGTCACTTGTTCTTTTTACTAAAATTAATGTTAATTTTAAATAAAAAGAGACACTTTGAGTGATATGGGTCACTTGTTCTTTTTCTTCAGTTTTGAGTAGGTCAATTTCTATGAAACAAACTATATTGACTCATTAATTTCATACATAGATATAAAATCTTAGTATATTAATATTCCTTACATAACATAATGATCTATGCTAGAAAAATTTAGGTCTATTTCTTATGGAAACATGAAAACATAAATAACTAATTCATAAGAGTCTGTCATTAAGTTATTATTTACAAAAACCTTATTAGATATATCAATTATAAAACCATTATTAATAACCTATGAATATGAAACATAATAAAGGGTCATCATAGATTCTCAATAAGTGTAAACAAGGGAGATATCAATGATCATATAAGGATAACATGAGCCTAATGATGTTAGAAGGTGATATTAACATTAGAAATTTATACCTTTCAAATCATAGATTATAATCATGAGTCATGGATCAAAGAATGGTAGTTTAAAATACATGAATATTAATGTATCAAATAATATTATAAACTAAAAACACACACTTCAACTCATATCGAGAACATTGTGTATCAGATTGAGGTGTGACTGATTGAGCTATGGATGATTACTATAATGTTCAGGAAAATGTTCATGAATGATCTTTTGGAAAGTCATGATTTTTATTCAACTAATGATAAATTACATGGTAGATTCATCCTTAAAATTCACTTCATATTTCATGCAACATGGGGTTTCCTCTTCCACCCGAAATGAATATGTTCTCTCTTTTATGTCTTGTTGCAGATAGTTGAAAGGAAAGTATGAACTCCTAAAAGATTCGTAAAAAAATAAATAAGTATTAAATAAAAATGATATGTAAATTAACTTACAAATAGTAGATAAAATGATGACAAAATTAATTAATCACATAAGTAGTAGGAATTCACCTTTTTTCATTCTTGACCCATTTACTTGTTGTCATTATCTCAGTTTTAGCCTCAAAGTCCAATCTCTCACAAGTATGATCAATTTTGAATAAACCACCCAAATTGAACAAAGTAATCCACCTATATAAGAAAAAAAAATCTCTTGTTAGTAATAATAAAAAGAAGAAAATTAAACATAAATATGAATCAATCCACTACTTCTATGGACGTCACATCTTCATGCTATTTTTGTATATTCTTCCATCAGGTATGTTTCCCATTCAAATCTTAAAAAAATATATATATCATCTTTGAAATATGAGTCTTTTTTATAGTCATAGTAAAACTAGGAAAAAATACACAAAGGATTAATATATATTTTTAATTAAATAGCAATTATCTTCAAAAATTCCTCTTTAAAGATGCTAGTTTGTTCATGGAATATGATCTATCTCATAAATTTACAAAAAATAATAACCACATTCTTTTACATTGGTTCGGTTCAGAAATTGCAGAAACATTGAGTGGAATGAGAAATTTTGTTTTCATATGTGTTTGGATAGTGAAATCTTATTATATATACCTTGATACTAGTGTAGTCATAGAACTTATCTTGGTCCCCATGCTTAGCCCCTAGCAATATTACATGTTTTTTATGATATTGATGCACCACCCTATTATAACAGAAGCTTCATCAAAAGATAAATTATATTATATAACTTGATGTTTAATTCTAAAATGTTGGATGTAGTGTATTAAAAATTGAAAAATTCCATCATGTGTGGATGGTTTGTTGGATATCCATGCATTGGATCCAATAAATAAATGTTTGGAGTATCCAAATTTTCTATAATGAGCATCCAATGGTGAATAAAAATAAAAAAAAAAGGAATAAGTAATGAAAGAAATGAAAATATATTTGATATGATTAAATTTTATATTTTTACCCCTACATCATTGGTATTAAGAAGAGTCTGTCATCCATAAGTTTTCTTTCAAACGATTTGACCAAGATGGCCACTATTTCATCTTTTTTGTCAGAACCTATTTTTGGTTGCTCTGTAGAGGTGATGTGAGGAATAAAGAGTCCAAAAAATTCATGGGAAAATACCTTCAATTGTTTTTGATATATAAGTTTTCCAAAAATATGAAATGTATTTAGTAATAATTAACACAATATATCAGCTTTTGGAATATCAAATCATGAAAACAGACCTCATGTATACATTTATAACTAAGGCACCTATCCAATCATAGTCAAGGATTTAATTTTCATTCTCAACACTAATAAATTATTGAACATCCTCTCCATCAATATTTTATTCAAAATAAACTTTGTGACTACTACCATCTTTAAACTTTGTATCCACTTGAACCTTTATTTCTAGTAAATACGGATATGGAATGGGTGGGGTAATGGTGCTTTCAGTATATATTTTCAATTGTTTGGTCAATCCTTAAATGGTTTTGAGATAGTCTTTCATTTTACCCCTTCCCTTTATCCATATGTAATAACATATATCGATTCATTACTTTTCTCATTAATTGTTAAAGGTTTAGATTGAAATGTAAATTGTAAATTAATACCTCATTATCAAAATGTTTTATACAAGATGTGACAGTTATGAAATGAATGTTCCAAAAGATTTATTGACTGTATGAATATCTTTTTTATCAATTGGAATAGGTATCTTGGTGCTCATCTGATGGGATATGCTAATTGACACTCTCACATGATCTGTTGGAAGTGGTTTTGTGCGTAGCTTGTCATTTTGGATATTGAATATCGTAGCCCTTTATACAAGGTGATGGGTGGGTGTTGATAGATATAAATCATAGTCATTATCACCCTATATAATATCATTATAGGATAGGTATAAATGTTTTTATGATTCACATTTCATAGAAACAATTGATAGAACATTGATTACCTTGGCTAAGATATCTCTTTGAGGGGAATGGCTCACCTAAATGATGGTGGGGGTGGGTGGGATCTTCATGCGGTTTTTGTTCATCAGTTTTTATTCTCTTTACATCCCCCAAGTAGAAGTTTACATTATATCTATATTGCATTGGAATTTTTCTTTATGGGTATCTAGTCATTATCTCATCTGTTTTATTTCTTCACTTTGATCCTCCACTTGTTTTTTTTCTCAAAATATGTTTTGGGTGTCACCGTAAAACCCACACCTCTGATGTAGCCATAATGTTCTGGCCTCTTCAATGCCACCAATAGTATGTGCTCATCCGACACATGTGTTGTTGATTTTTGTTACTATTCCGGATATAAAATATTGGAAAATAAGGGATCATTGTTATTCAATAGCGATTTAAAGAAAAAAAATCTATTATGTAATACTTACACATGTTCCCACACTTTTTGTGCATTTTCATCTATTAGTATCCCATATTTATTTACACGTACCTCCTTCCAAATAACATGGTGTGAGATGGAAGTGGATTTGGATTTAGAGTCATCAATCTGCATATAAACATAAGAACATAATTATGGTGTTTTTTCTTGTTACATAAAAGTATTAAGGTAGATTTAAAATACATACCAATTTTTTTTTCAAGTGAAGTGTACCCCATCATTGATTTACGGTAGGGATCTATGGGTTTTACTGTCTATTCCTTATTTACAGTACTCAGTTATTGTTCCATAAAAAAATTTAATCAAAGTGATGAATACACGTATCATCAAACAATTTATTAATAGCCACAATGTACCAGAAAAAACACATATACATGACATTCAATAAATGAATGAAACACTTATTAGGTTATCAGTTGTGCATAAATAAGCAGTGGGTGTGGGTTTATTTTCCTTTTAGCATATTTAAGATGATATCTTGTTAGAATTGTGAGAAATCATTTTTGAATCCTTCGAGCAAGAATTAATACATATTTTTTATGGTAGTGATCCACTATAAATTCACTCTGCAATGGATGATGAAGAGTAAGTCAATGTTTCATTATTTTATTTTTTAGTAAAATAAAGAAATTATATCGTAATGTTAACATAATCTCTTATCACTTCAGTATATTAAGCATGGGTACAACGTGGTGCCATGAATCTACATCAATCGGCTTTCATTTTTGAGTGACGATTCAAATGTTACTACTGAACATGGCCTTGTTGGGGATAACATTCTATCCCTACGCATTCTATTCGACATCATATTTAATGCCTTTGATTTTTTCCTTAATGATTTTTGCTAACATTGTCAAACTACGATGCTCCTTTTTTTTTGAATCACCATGCCTTCATCACCTACCATTTCCTCAGATTCAACATCATCAATATGTTCCTATGGAGTGGCAGCATCATCATGTGCAGATGGTGATTGTACTTCAGCACTGGAAGCGACATCAGGTTAAGAAACCTATTATTCCTCATGATTAAGAGCACCAACACATACAGAAGGTTGTTGTTCCTCTACACTGCAAGTAGCAGCAGTTTGAGAGACTTATTGTGCCTCAATATTAGGAGCTCTAACATGTGAAAAAATCGTTATCTGTAGAAGTGGTTTGACATTTAATTTAGATTACATAAATGCAGCAACAAATAGATAATAACATGAGGTAGCAGGATGTATATTACAAAAAATATATAACTGGATTATTGAACTCTTTTTTAAAGTTTGAAGGGATTTGAACCCTCTATCAACTATCCAAATCCCTTCATTGTGGTCTCATATAATATAAAAAACACCCTATACAGTGGGACCACTATGAAATGATTGCAACATCCCAATGAAAGGGTCATCATCAGTTGAATTTTCATCTAACCCTTCAGTGGTTTTTCTTGATAACAAAACAATTGAAAACTTTTGGTTTTTGGGATCTAGAACATAAAATACTTATATTGGTTGTTATTCCATTATAAACAGTTTGTCTTTGTACCCTACCTTACTAAAATAAACTTTCACAAATCCCAATTCATCTATTTTAAGAACACTCCTATTATCAACCCACTTTTATTGAAAAATTGGCACTTGGAATGTTGTATAATAAAACTCCAATATTTGTTTGATGATGCCAAAGTATGACATATTTTCCTAAATTAGATTTCTGTCCTTAGTACTAGAAACATGCATCGGTTCAACCACAAGTGCAACTCCACTATTTTTCATGGTACTATCCTTATAATGTTTATTTTTATAGAACATATAACCATTAATTATATAAACATTGTAAGATAATACATACACACTTCATCCTCCATCTATCCCTCAAAGTCATTCTGAAATTGAATCTATATTTTAATCTGACTTGTTAAAATATGGACTTTAAACCATCCTATAAACTATTTATTATGTGTATTTTATATCCATATTTCATACCTTTATGGATTCAAATGCTTAAGAATTTCTTTATGGGATTCAACATATAGGGTAACCTCCAAACTATTACGAAAATGTAAAGGTGTTCCTGCTCCTGATCTATAATATTGATTGTGCTAAAATATCTTCCAGAAATTCCTTCACCCGCAAGATGACCAGTGTTATGAGATTTTAGTTGACCAATGCTTTCCACACTGGATAGGTATTCAGTACAAAATTCAATATCTTCCTCAACAATATATCACTTTTCAATACAACCATCTTTCTGACTTTGATTTTTAACATACCCTTTCAAAATATTTATATATAATTTAGTGGGGTACATAAATCTATAGTGTAAAAGACCACATATTAGAATCTCTCTCCCCATGTAAACCATAAAATGAACCATAATATCAATGAATGTTGGTGGTAAGAACATTTCCAATTCAAATAATATGATGACAATTTCTTCTTCCATAGTAATCAATTTCACCGGGTCTATAGCATTGCTTCATATAACTTCAAAGAAGAAACAAAGCTTGGTTAATGTATGATGGACATTCTTAGGAAAATAAAATGTAATGATTTAGTTATTAGATCTTGCATCAAAACATGGTAGTAATGTCATTTCAGACCCTTTATCTTTAAATCATTCATTGACATGATGTTCTTGAAATTCTATGAATACCCCTATGGAGCCTTTACGTCATTCAATATGTTTCAAAATTGATATCTCTCCTTCCTGGAAAGAGTGTAAGCTTATAGAGGAAGAAAAGTTTGTTTCTAACCCTTCATTGGCACCAAATATTCTCATATTTCCATGTCAATCATGTCCAACCTAGCCTTAATTCCATCCTTTGTTTTTTGGGTTCATTTAGCAACATGTCGATAACACTTTCACATACATTTTTTCAACATGCATCACATCAATAAAATTATTGACGTATGGACAATTCTAGTATGATAATTTTTAAAAAAAACTAATCTATTTTTCCAAATAGAATTCGTATGGTTTTTTGAAAACGATTTACCAAAAGAAGTGTCCACATATTTTAATTTATCACACATTTGATCACATGTTAGTGGAGATGGTATTTTACATATTTCTAAACTTCAATCGAATGATGTTTACAAGATCATTACTTATATCATCGGGGTAGAAATCTATGATGTCCTAGAAATATGGTTTTCGATGAATGTTTCAACCTAATCAACTGTGTACCTTTTTCAAAAATTGGACACCCTTGAGTTCCTTTAATTCTATATCCTAAAACATTTCTATAAGTAAGAAAGTCATTATCATCCCATACAATATGGATCTCAATGTGAAATCTTCATTTCTTTAAGCATCATACAATGTAACACTTGAATCCCACAATAACTTCAATTCCTCGATCAATGGAGAAAAATAAACATCAATATCATTACCCAGTTTTTCGGTCCTGATATAAGCATAGATAACATGATGTATTTTCATTTCATGCATAACCATGGTAGAAAGTTAAAATTTACTAACATAACTGGCCATGTACTGTGAGTGCATATTTGAAAACCAAAATAATTCACTCTATCTATTGATAATGCAAGATGAAGGTTTCTCAAATAACTTCCAAATTTAGGATACTCATTATCAATTATCTTCCACTAAGGAGAGTCTGATGGGTGGGATATTTTCTCATTTTTAATTCTTATATCGGCATGAAACATTAATTACTCTACAGTCTCCTCTATTCCATATAGGAACCTAAAACTTTTAATGATTGGAAAGTATCATACAGCATTCGTAGGACTGGATTCATCTGTCTTGTATCAATAATCACTACACTTTGGGAATTCTGTAAGTGATTTTTGGTCCTTGAGAAATAGTATATAGTCATTCGGGTAGGCATGTATTCTTTCCAAGATCATACCCATCGATTGTAGCATTCATTTGGCATCATATGTTCTGCTCAGGAGCTCATTATCTTCTAGGATCATGTTATTCAAGAGAGCAAGTAATTTAGTAAAACTAGAATCCCTCCACCCATTTCCTTCCATTAAATTATACATCTTCTATACGGCTGACAATGATGGATATTTAGTACAACCAGCATACAATGGTGTATTTTCACAACTCTTTAACTTCTCAAACAATTTTAGGAAGTCATGAAGTTCATATTCAACATTGTTTTTCATTTAATCAATAAAATCTTCAACATCATTCACATCTATAATCACATCCTTGATACAATATTATTCATTTTCTACACTTATAATAATTTCATGTTGTCCCTAAAATGCAGTGTTATCCCATCCCCTAGCTATATTCACTTTTCCTCGTGTTTATTACAAAATTTATAACTTCAATCTATTCCGTGATAAATAAAGTGTTCTTCCAACTCCTCTAGACAAATTTTTCTAGAATAAAAATAGTTTAAACACAAACAAAATATTTGAGAAGGGTCATATGCATGATCTTTTACAAACATGATGTACTATTTCACTCCATCTTCATACTATTTTTTTCATACGATTGGTATCCATCCATTCATTATTCTTTTCCATCCTATTTTATTTGGTAATATTAATATTTAGAAAAATAAAAAAAATTATATAAAAATTAACCAAGAATAAATAAATTATAGAATTTAAGTATCCTTAAATATTTATCCCCAATATCCACTTTTGAGATCCAAGGTCCTTCATTCAAGATTTCTTGATAAATTAATCTTCATCTCTTCCATCCTTTTCTTTATTGGTCCAACTAAGATAAATTCATCCACATAAAGAAGTAGAATGACAAAAATCCCATCATAATACACCTTCATAAAGTAGAAATTATTTACATTACACTATATGAACATTAATTCTACCATGAAAACATTAAAATTCCAGTTTCATTGTCTTGGTGCCTAATTAATCCCACAAAAACTCCATTTGAGACTAGAATCAAACCTTCTATTCCATTTAGCATGAAACCTTTCATTTGATATATATAGATCTCTTCCTATTAATATATATAAAGGAATACAATCATGAAAACCATTTGTTCTAGAAATAAACCATCAATGGAAACCAAGCTAGAACCATCTGAATTATTATATGCTTTATAGAAGGAGAGAAAATCTAAGTGAGATCTAATTCTTCTAATTATTAAAATACATTTACAACTTGATACACCTTGAACTATTTCTTATCATCCAATTTTTCTTTTAGATGATAAATATAATTGTTTTATAGATCCCTATTTATGGGTTCCAATTATATTATCTGCAATGTATCAAAATCATATAAGGAATTCAATTATTCCTTCATTTTTTACTCACACTACAATGAGGCCAATAGTCAGCCTATATTGAATCCTAAAAAATAGAAAATCCACATGAGATTCCCATACACTCCTCATTAGGGAGACTCTTATAGACTAAGAAAACCATACAACTAGGGGAAACTAGCTAGTGTGTGAGTTAACTAGTGTTGTATACGCATGGACCTATTTCTTAATTCATAGGGTTCCCATGCAGCCAAACAAGTGGAAGTGAAAAAAAACTATCCAATGATCATCGCATGAATAAAAATTATATAAGTATTAAATAACATTTCAACTCTAACACCCTCACAATAAAGAGACCATTTTTACATCCATGAATAAGTATCAATAATTTCATATTAATAATCAATCGCATCCCTATGAGGAAAAAGGCCTAAAGAGAAAAATTAATCAAGGGCCCACTAATTTAAACCATGAAGGTGATGTTTGATAAAAAGTAGGTTTATAAGTTTCACTAGGGTTAAACATTAATTCACCTTTTTTGGGAGTGAGGTGTTGATGCATATCCAATAGGTTGGATAGAGTTAGTGACATTCCCTTTCCATGGTTTTATTATAAATCTACTTGTAATACCTATATAATGTATTGTTTTTTTATAATTCTGTAAAAATATAAATATAAAATATTATGGGAAAACTACATTTCAGATGTCCTTTGAAAAATATTTATAAAATAACTTTTTAAATCCCAATAAAAACCAACCATTTACACAAATTCCTCTTTAAAATAACACACTGTTTTTAAAATAAACCAATCAATTCCAAGAATTCTTTCACAAAACCACAATTCATTTTTTAAGCATTCAAGGAAACTTCAAGACTTAACAATCTTAATAATTTAAAATGAGATACATCCCTCTATATTTTAAAATTTTTCATTTAATACATCACACACCCCTTGTTAAAATGAAACCAACATTAAATATTCATTCAAAACATTCACATCCCTTTATGAAAGCCAACCACGTTAGTTGACAAACACTTGACATGCAACATAAGTCCCTTACAAGTGTTTAAATAATTTTAAAGCTATTTAAAACCCAAAAAGGGTATTTTGAACACATATTATTTTTTAAGAAATATTTTAAAACACATGAATCATTTTTAAAGTTCCACTTAGGCATTTTCACAAAGACATAAATCCCAAGAGAGGCACTTTATAAAAGATACAAGAATAAAAAATAACCATCATTTTAGAAAAATATAAATCTATAAAAGGTTTACACATGATCTAAAATATATATTTAAACCAAAAATAAATTTATTTTCAAGAGAGGCACTTTATAGTAAATATCTTAAAATAACACAAAATGAATAGTGTCTCTTTATGCCCTTTGGTGACCTCTACATCCCATTATCATTATATATTTAACAAGTGACTATGGAACACAACTATAAAAGTGTTACCCTTCACTTTTACCTCTATCATAGACTAATAATTCTATATATACACCAAATTTTACATGTATAGTGTGATCAAAGAGCCTAGTAGTATATCATCAAAGATTTTATACCATTCATTTTTTAAGACAAACCAAAAAATTCTAGTTTTAGGGAGAATAATGAAAATAATTTTATTACATAGGGTTTAGAAAATAAAACTAAAAGAAAATATAATTTTATTTTAAAGAAAATAATATATTACCAAGATACAGGAATAAGATAAATAGTAGTAAAATATTAAGCAACAACCATTAAGGGGTACTTACCAAAGGCCAAAAGAGATAATTTAAGTTGAAAAATTAAGATAATCATCACACTAAAAAAAATTCCATACAAATGCAAAAAAATCAACTTAAAAGTTTCATAGAATATTCCCAAAAAACCAATCAAACACTTTATCAATCAATAAAACCATATTACTCACACTAATGAATCAACCAAATCACATAATTCATGCATCAAAAAAAATTTCAAAAACTAAAAACTTATAATTACTCTTTCACTATTTAAGCATTCAAAATAAAATAAGAACATACCTGAAATTTGGAGGTTTTGCAGCAGTAGTAGGGTTCGACGACAGCGGAGTAGGGTAGGTCACAGTGGAGGCTATAAAGGGGATCACAGTGCAGGTGGGCTTCGTGGTGGAGGTGGGTCCATGGTGGAGGAGGGTTCGTGGTGGAGGAGGGTCTACAGAGGAGGAGGGGTTCTGTGCGTGACAGAGGTGAGTTCACGGAGGAGGTGGGTTTGAGGAAGAGAAGGGTCCACATCAGAGGTGGGTTCACGGTGCATAAGTGGTTAACAGCAGCAATAGAGGAGGGTTTGTCAATGGAAGAGGTGAGGTCAGGGTAGAAGAGGGGTTGGCGTCACAAGGGTTGGCTTCCGCAAGAGCTTGAGGTGTGCGAGAGAAGATGCTGACATCTAGGGTTCATGTATAAAGTCTGGTGAAGCTTTTATCCAAGATAGTTAAAAAGTGCTGATAAAGATATGTTTTATGAGCGCTAAAATAGAAAGTTCTGATAAAACATGTCTTTATCACTATTTTAATCACTGATAACGATTGGTCTTTATCAGTGCTAAGAAAGAACTGATAAAAGTTGTAATGCCCCGACCCTAGAATCTAAGAGCAAGTGTATTATTTTAATACATTGGTATGATTACAAGGAATAAAATTACGAAGGACCGATCAGTTTAGTAGTCTTGGAAACAAGATACATACATATGTTCAACATTACAACTTGAAAATAAAAACAACACTAATTTATTCCATTTAGAACATCCAAGCTTCCAAGATTATTCCTGAAAGTCACTCATAACTAACTTATTCATATCTTGGTAAAATGAAACATAAGAAATGGGTGATCTCAAATGCTCAGTAAGAGTAATAAATACAATATAATATATCATAAACATTAGTCATGGTGATTAATTGTAAATGCATGCCTTTACAAATAGTAAACATGAACACTTTATGGCAGGAAAATGAGATGAGTAAATAATTCAAAAATAAAATATAGTCATGGGTATTCTACTAGTTGAATAACCACCTGAAATATCAATAAATAATCTCATAATGATGGAATGAAAATGCCAAACATCATAACCACATAGTCAAGGCCTCGCGCCAAGACTACAAATAAGATTTTGTCAAGGCCTTGTGCCAAGACACTAGTTTGTCTCATGAGACCTACCGATGCATCAAGGAGCTATAGCGGGCTCCACCCATGACTTACTAAGTCCAATGAATTCCTCATATGAAAAGGTTGAAACATATTCTAAACATTCGCATTAAAACTGGCATACGAAATGTCAATATTTTAACCACAAACCATGAATGGTATAAAAATAGCACATCCACAGTCAAACATAACTCATTAAATACAAATAGATTAACCTCAATTTAGAACAATGAAGGATATATACATAGATAAAAATAATCATCAAAACTATTTGAGAGAAATATCCCCTTTTCCTTGAAAACATTAAAAAGTCACTATTTATCAGGAAACCGATTAAAATGGATTTTTGAATCAAAGTGTCCCATAAAACTTTGATACATTTAAAATGAACTTTAATTTTAAAACATTAATGTCCATATAAATAAATCCTTAAAACCATTTTTAAAATTTGTACATTAATGAGAAAGATTTAGAAGAATAAATATTTAAAACATTTAAAATGATATTTTAGTTAGAGTTCCTAACCAAAAGAGAGACACTTGAATACAAATAATTAAGGTAATAAAAACTATATAATATCAAGAGAATTAAGGGATTCATGATATACTATGTCAAAGTACATTATATACACCATATAAAAGTGAATTGGCGTATAACAACAAAGAAGTCTCAATGGAATATAAATTGAGATAAAATCACTTATAAAGACTGTATCCTTAGGTTAAGAATAAATCAATGACATGATTATGTGTGAAAAATATAAATACACTCAAAATTATTGGATATTCAGTGTAAATAAATTAGAGTACATTCACACATATTCTTGTAAAAACAACACCATTGACTTGGATGTTTAACTCAATGAATGGAAATTGAGTTAAGATTACTCTTATCAAGTTCATATCAATGACTTGAGAAATTATCAATGGAGTTATTATGTGTATCAAAATTATATCCACAGAAAGGGGAGTGGAAATTACTACATAAATAATAAATAGTGATTCCATACATAATCCTGGAGTAAAATAATCAATGAAGTATGTGTAAATCCCAAAGAGTGGAAATCGAAATTAGAAATTCCCTTACCGATTTGGTGACTTACGAATCATACACCCCATAAAAGAAGGATCATATAATGAAGATGTAAATACCAATAATTTAAAGTATATTACACCTATAATACAATCATGGGAAGTATATACACCACAAAATAGGAAATAGTGGCTAATATTGCATGAATCTCATAGGAATTAAAAGTGAGATGAAAACCGTATTGTAATCAATTAAGTCGTATGACCAAAAGTTAATAACCACCAAATGTATCACAGAATACCATGAATATAAATAGAATCATGATAATATATATCAAATGGGAGTACACAATACACCACTAGTAATAAATAATTGGCGAACAATGGAAATATCACGAAATTAAAAGTGAGAGAAGAAACCCCTTACCTCAAGTCCGACTTGTCTTGTATGTTCCTTGTTCTTCCTGAATAATAAACTTAAGTAAATTTCTACTTGATTAAGAAAATTTATCAAGTTTATTATTCCTTTTATATAACTTATTACCTTGATGAAACAATTAGTTAATTATTTGAGTTCATATTGGATATTTTATCGATGTTCGGAACTTGAGTCAAAATGAACATGTTATAATTACAATTTTTCCATGTGGTCAAAATTCCATTATCTCCAGAATGATATTATAAGGACCTGAAATTAAAATATTACATAATCATGAATTAAATGAATAATTCACATTGAAGATCTTTTTAGGTTTATATTTTTAGAGAATTAGGACATAACTATTACATCTCAAAATATTATAACATAGACACTTCTACTCAGTTTCCATTTTTTTCATAAAATAAAAAATCTAAAAAAAGAAACATGACTAGTTCTCTATTTTAGACAGAATTTATTTCCTTGATCCCATCCTTGACCCTATTCATCTTTAATTCCTGTGGAAAACATTTCAAAAACTTGGTATGAGCATAAAAATCTCAGTAAGGGATATAAAAATACGGAAAGAAAACATTAGTCCATGTATACAGAAGAATCAATGAAATCATACTTTACTCATAAACCATAAGAACTTTAACATGACTCATGAAATCATAATATTTATTAATAACTCATAGAAATCATAAGACATAAAGGTAACTTGAGGCATTCATAACATTCTTACGTAGGGAGTAACCCTCATGGTTACGTTTGGAATACCCATCACAGTATATTCCCTATATCACTTTGGAGAAACCTTAGCGTTTAACTCCTTCGCATTACCCAATGCATTGGAGAGCTATCTTGGGCTAACCCACCCTTATATTATCACAGAACCACTCGACTTCATAAAAAATGCCCAAGAACCATAACATAATCGTATCACATAAAACATGCATAAAGGAAGCATAACATTTCCACATTTCAATCACAAGATATCAATACAACACATTGATATAATCAGAAAATTATCAAAATCATTTTCAATACCAAAATTAAAGAAAAGTAAAACATGGTATTTATTTTTCATTTAAAAATTTATGGCTTGTAGAGGAAGTCAAAACTCAAATAATGGTCACGGTGGCGGAGAAGTCCTTGTCATGGCATACGTAAGACAAAAACATTCCTTTTGTCATTTAGTAAAATGCTTCGTATAAAAAGATCATTTTGAATGAAATTAAAATTAAAAAGGTTTTATTACACAAATAATACAATAAGGTCATATATAAATTGAAGTATGCCTCAACGAAACGAGATTGAGATGAAGTCTCGTACAAAGACGGTATCCTTAGATTAAGGATAAATCAATTACATAATTATACGTGAAAAATATAAATACACCCAATATAAGTGTATATTAAGTGTAAAACAATCAGAGGTAATCCATGCATATTCATATCACGACATAATCAAGAAGTAGAGGTTTAACCCAAAGAATTGAAATTGGGTTAAGAAGTTCCCTTATAGAAATTTGACAGCCTAACAGCGTCACTTTAAAATTCAGAAAATGAGTTGATGAGAGATAAAAAGGGTATCTCATTACTTGTACATAAAATTAAATCAATAAGGAAAAATAAGAACATATCCCAATATAAGAAGATGTAAATTAAAAGACCTAACAAAAAGAAGTATTTTAAAAAGAGGAGGGTGAAAGGTTCCCTTACCGATTTGGGTAACTTTCGAAACGTACACCCCTTGAAAGAAGGATCATACAATGAAGATGTGAATACCCATAAATTAAATTATATTACACAAAGAATACAATCATGGTCAGTACATACACCACAAAAAAGGAAATAGTGGCAAATGTAGCATGAATCTCACGGGCATAAAAAGTGAGAAAAAAACCCCTTACCTCATTGTAATCAATCGAGTCGTATGACCAAAAGATAATAAACACAAAAATGAATCACATAATACCATGAATATAAATAGAATAATGATAATATATATGAAATTACGGTACACAATACACCACATGCAACAAATAAGTGGCAAACAATGGAAATCTCACGGAATTAAAAGTGAGATAAGAAATCCCCTTACCTCAAACCTGACTTGTCTTGTTCATTTCTTTATATTCCTGAATAATAAAATTAGGTAAAATTATAATTGCTTAAGTACTTCCTTTAAATTTTATTATTAAATTCATATCACATATTATCATGTTATAATAATTAGTTAATTATGTGAGTTCATATCATACGTTTTTTTGATGTTCGGTACATTAGTCAAAAATAAACTTGTTTGAAAAGAATTGACCATGTAGTTATAAGTAAATCATCTCTAGAATTGTGTTAATGATTTAAATATCATATATATACAGTATATATGTATTTAATAATATTCCATAATGTTTGGAGATAAGAAATGAAATATACCGTTCATGGAGATGGTAAGTCGTACATACTCATGAACGCTACTTTCATTTTTTTCATATTAATAGACTTTAAAACTAAATTAGACATAGATATATTATAATTACAGTATAATATATATGTTATATAGGTAACATAATTACATTAATTACATTATTTATAAATTCCATGTTTGGCATGAACGAGTCACATCACTTGAGGGTACGGTTGTCCACACTTCCTCATATGAAATTATCGCATTTTCACAACATGCAAAGCATAAAGGTATGTTTTAAATATAAAATATATAAGCATATAGAGGACATAAATATAATATATATCATATATAAATATAGTTCCATCATAATTTTCACCACGATAGGTGTTAAAAGAAGATTGAAAAATCATCATTTCGTGAGGCAGTAATTCACCACCCACAGAAATAGTATGTTCTTTAACCATTTGACGGAGGTGTGTGTAAATGTAGGTATAATACTTTTCATAAAAACATCATAGTATATTGATGATACTGGTGTTATCATGGGATCAAATAAGAAGAAGATAGTGGTGATTGAAGAAGGAAAATAAAAGAAAGAAACTTGAGAGAATACATTACCTCTAAATCGGGTAACTCTTTTTGATTTGAGCCAAAGGCTTCCTTGGAAAGACTTCTGCCCAAAGTGAGGCTTCTATGAGTAAGATAGGGATGTGGAGAGATAATATATGATCATAGTTTGGATGATCCAAGGTCTTGAGAGGTGTGGGTAAGGGGGTAGAGGTGGGGGCCTTTTATAAGAGGGAGGAGGGTCACTTTTGGAAAGTCTTGAAATGTTACTTTATTATAAAATGATTTTCGGATTTTCAAGGTCCCAAAATGATATATTTGTAGGATAAGGTGATAAGGGTTCTAAATCCACACATACAATAGGTTTTTTACAAGTGTAAGTTTTAGATTTTACCTTATCTTTTCATTTTATTTAAATCTTTCATTAATGAGGTAATCACTACATCATCATGGTGTCATAAATAAATTTATTTATTTAATGTCTAAAAATTATAAAAAAAATACCATGATGTAGGAAAAAATTTTAGATTTCCAATTACTATTTATATTATAAGATATCATTTATTTAAACGAAATTAAAATTTTTTTACTTAGGATATATGAACCTTTGTTATATTTCTCTTCTTTTTAAAAATAATGTCATAAATGTCACTATCACACCCATGTGACTCCATGGGCCCTCAAGTTTGGTAAAAAGCTTCCCATGGTCGTAAATGACTCAAAAAATCAGATTTGGACAAATTTTGGGATCATTTTATATTATTATGATATTATTTTATTACCCTTAACTACCCGATTAATAATTAACCACGATAATTAAAGATAATTATCATCATTATTATTCATAATGTTCAAAAACAAAAGAGTCTTAATTATATAATTTGGACCTTCTAATTAAAAATATGGAATCCATTTTACCAAATTTAAAACATATAAATTTCAGTAATTTATTTAAAAATAATTCTCGTTGTCACAACCGAAGACGGGTCTTTAAGAAGTAAAATTTATCAAAAGATGGACTTGTTTTTACATCCAATTGAAAATTGAAATTACTTCCAATGAACAACATCGTATTAAGTGATAAAAATTTAATTCAATTACACTTTAAAACCAATTAAAAGGAAAATCTAACTATATAATTAAATTACATGAAAAAGCAGTTTTGAAGTAAAATGCAGTATTTTCACTATTCATTAAAAATGAACATTTGTCAGAAAAATACCAAATATTTATCCAAATTAAATTTGGTATTACATATTCAAAAATTATGTCCATTTTTTCAAATTAAAAACATAGAAGTTTCATTAATTAATTTTATATTTAATTCCCATTGTCAAAACAAATAGCGTATTTTTAAGAAACAATATCTATCAAAAGATTGACACTTGTTTATGTCCAATTTCAAAGTGAAATTAATTCCAATGACCACCATTGGATTAAGTGGTAAAAATATATTTTAACTACACTTTAACACCAATTAAAAATATAATCTAACCATATAAATAAATTAGATTAAAAGGAGGTTTTGAATTAAAATACAACATTTTCACTATTCATTAAAAAAATGAACTTTATCAGAAAAATAAAAAAATTACACAAAGTAAATTTTGATGTCCCGATTCTAAAGAAGGATTTTATTTTGTCAAATATAACATATAAAATTGAAAAAAGGTAGTTTAAAAAAAGGGTTCTCCATCAAAAGGTGTTTAATCAACCTTTTAAAGAATATTAGAATATTTATGCTTAAAATTAGATTCATTCGCATTTTAAGCATCTATCATTTATTGGGTAATTGTTAAAATATTTAAAAAACATATATAATCATTTTTTAGTTATTTCTGTTCATTCCCGCCATTAAAACGGCAAGACGTTAACTACCATTTAAAATAATATTATTATATTATTAGTGTGCAACATAAGATTTCAAAGAAAATCATTATTGTGTATTGGGTACTCCATCGAACATAGCATTCTCTTTAAAGTAATATTAACATTTTATTCGCAAATATTAATAAATATGAAAATGTCATGTTATTTATTTACCTGGTATGTTATATCCTTCCCCCCTTTTGGGAATTGCATCCTCACAATTTTAAAATTGGGCTCAGAAACTTTATTGAAAGCCCCACATCAGAAAAGGAGTAAATTAAACTATCAATTTAAATGAAAGAAAGAAACATACAAAGGTCACCCGAGACAATAGATACTATGATTCCATGAAAACATGGATATAGAGGAGAAAAAAAACCATCAATTTCTGATGGAGAGTGATAGAAAATATGTCTAGGAGAAAGTTAACCACCAGAAAATCCCAAAATTTTGATGGGTTAAACGGTATTTCATTCCCCAATAGGAAAAGTTAATAGACAACGTTTTTGTTTTAAGTTAATTTTCATTGAGGAATTTATTTATGAGCTTAACTAAATCATAAGGAAACATACTTACTTGTCATGTATACTTTCATCTCTTACTATATTTCTTATAAAAACTCATATTTTCTCCAAAAGATAAGTATTTAGGATGACTTGTTCACATTAAGAGCGCTATAATCAACTTCTTGAGAATCACCAAATCCACAAAAGATGAACTATCTATTTCCCATGTCTTTAGAACTTAACCAAAACCAAAATTGTTAGTTCAAGATCAGATAATTCCCAAAAGTATAATCCTTTATAAAAAGAAATACTACTCTTAATCTCCAAAATACAACAAAAAGAACCCAAGGTTCAAGAAAGACCATTAAATAAATAGTTATCCATAAAATTCTTCAAAGTAATCCAAACTAAGATTGAAACCCAAATCTCTGAAGAATTTAATCACATAGTCTTCCAAGGTAAATCTTAACATTTATCTCTAAATAACATCAGTTACTCTTAAAGTCTCATACTAAAAAGTAATTAACCTAATCACATATCCTCCATGATAGGTTAATCATTTCCATAGATAACCCAAAATCAACTTATTCCTGATTCATAAGACCCTCTAACTAAAAATAATTAGTCATACTAACCAGGGACTTCACATAGTCCAGTGGTAGGAGATAAATACCAGTCACACTTTGGTTATGGGTTCGATTCTCGCAGCTTCGTCCGATGCGATGGGTTGTCACACAGTTTGCGTGTTATACCTTTTCAAAAACTAAATAATTTTATAACATTCCCAAAAAGAGTTAAATTCTTCAAAAATAACCATAACATATTTTAACCACAAAGGTTATTTAATAACTTTCGTTTTGCATCCCAAAATGTATTAACCGGTAATTATCTCAAATTCAAGGATCATATAAACCAAAATGGTTCTTTATAACTATATCCACAAAAGAAAATAAAATTATTCATTGAATAAAATTTTTATATATCAAACATTAGGGTTACACATACTATAAAAAGTCTTCTAATGTAATCTCATCATCAAAAGAGCCTTAATACTTTTAAGAATTTCACCATCCTAAAATCTACCATAACTCATGAATACCTTATATGTTGACTTCTTACTCATTCAACATTATTCATGATCCATTAACCATTCCTTTTCAAATTATTCTGAAATACTTCTTTTCTACAAACAAAATCATGAATCGTATCCTAAGATTTAAATAATAGGAAAACATATGTTAAGAAATAATCCATACCTTTCATTGGTCATTGTCATTTTCTTCATCCTTAATCGGAATGGAATTAGGTATTGGTAAATGAATATTTGTACGATCTTGGTGATGCCATTCCCAAAACTTCTTCATAGGACATGTGTTTGCATAATGACCATGCACACCACATTTAAAACACTAAATTGATCCTTTAGAAAGAACTTCTTTCCCTTTCCTAGAGTCAACTAGATGCTTCCTTTTTCCATGGTAGGTTCTTGTTTTATGACATTAATTTCTACATATATAGCATCTTTCTGTCCCTTTGAAACATTTTTCCTATGTGTTTCTTTCCACATCTTTAACACATAGGTTTTTGAACATACTTACCTTTATGATTATTACCTGAACTTTTGTAGGGATTTGTTTCTCAAATAAATGATGCCTTATAAAAATCACGAAGTTTGAGGTGGTCAATCATGAATCCAGATTGTTGGTTGAGAATAACCACAAGATTTCTCATTGCAGCTCCCATATCATTCAGTTGCTCATTCAGAAAACTGTCACAGTTTCCTTCACATCCACTGTTACTTTGGTGCCTGCTAGATCCATCCATTTACTAAAACCAAAAAGGTCAGTGTGAGTATATCAGTAAAATAATCATATATAACTAAGATATAATTATTCATGTTATCTTAAACTCATTCACTTTATCAAAAAAAAAAACTATGACTCTTTCTGAAATCCTAACCATTGTGGTAATGTCACTTATGCTTAAAGAATACCCTAACCTCTAAAGTTATCTAAACCGACCTCTGATACCAACTATAAGGACCCAGCCTTAAAATATTATATAATCATGAATTAAATGAATAATTCACATTGAGGATCTTTTCAGGTTTAGAGTTTTAGAGAATTAGGACATAACTATTACATCTCAAAAGATTATAAAGTAGACACTTCTACTCAGTTTCCATTTTTTTCATGAAATAAAAACTCTAAAAAAATAAACATGACTAGTTCCATATTTTAGACAGCATGCCTTTAATTAATCACATCCTTGACCCTATTCATCTTTAAGTCCTCTGGAAAACATTTCAAAAACTTGGTATGAGGATAAAAAGCTCATTAAGGGATATAAAAATATGGAAAGAAAACATTAGTCCATGTATACATAAGAATCAATGAAATCATACTTTACTCATAAACCATAAGCACTTTAACATACCTCATGAAATCATAAGATTTATGAATAACTCATAGAAATAATAAAACATAAAGGTAACTTGAGTCATTTAAAACATTCTTACATAGTGAGTAACCCTCATGGTTACGTTTGGAATACCCATCACAGTATATTCCCTATATCTCTTCGGAGAAATCTTAGAGTTTAACTCCTTCATGTTACCCAGTGCATTGGAGATCTATCTCAGGCTCACCCACCCTTAGTTTATCACGAAACCACCCGACTTCATAAACAATTCCCAAGAACCATAACATAATTGTATCACATAAAACATGCATAAAGGAAACATAACATTTCCACATTTCAATCACAAGATATCAATAAAACACATTGATATAATCAAAATATTATCAAAACCATTTTCAATACCAAAATAAAATAAAATTAAAACATGGTATTTATTTTTCATTTAAAAAGTTGTGGCTTGTAGAGGAAGCCGAAACTCAAATAATGGTCATGGAAGCAGAGAAGTCGTTGTTGCCGCATACATAAGTCAAAAACATTCCTTTTTTTGTTTAGTAAAATGCTTCGGGTAAAAAGATTCATTTTGAATAAAATTAAAATTCAAAAGGTTTTATTATACAACTAATAAAATAAGGTCATATATAAATTGATGTATGCCTCAACGGAAGAAGATTGAGACGAAGTCCCGTACAAAGATGGTATCCTTAGATTAAGGATAAATAAATTACATAATTATGTGTGAAAAATATAAATACACCCAATATAAGTGGATATTAAGTGTAAAACAATCAGAGGTCATCCACACATATTAATAGAATGACATAATCAAGAAGTAGAGGTTTAACCCAAAGAATTGAAATTGGGTTAAAAAGTTCCCTTACAGAAATTTGACAGCCTAACGGCGTCACTTTAAAATTCAGAAAATGAGTTGATGAGAGATAAAAAGGGTATCTCATCACTTAGACATAAAATTTACATCAATAAGGATATATAATAACATATCCCAACATAAGAATATGTAAATTAAAAGACCTAACAAAAGAAGTCTTTTAAAAAGAGGAGGGTGAAAGGTTCCCTTATCGATTTGAGTAACTTTCGAAACGTACACCCCATGAATGAAGGATCATACAATGAAGATGTAAATACCAATAAATTAAATTATATTACACAAATAATACAATAATGGGTAGTACATACACCACACAAAAGTAAATAGTGGCAAATGTAGCATGAATCTCACGGGAATAAAAAGTGAGATAAAAACCACTTACCTCGTTGTAATCAATCGAGTCGTATGAACAAAAGATAATAAAAACCAAATGAATCATATAATAACCTGAATATAAATATAATTATGATAATATATATGAAATGGAAGTACAAAATACACCACATGCAACAAATAAGTGGCGAACAATGGAAATCTCATGGAATTAAAAGTGAGATAAGAAATCTCCTTACCTCAAGTCCGACTTGTCTTGTTCGTTTCTTTATATTCCTAAATAATAAACTTAGGTCAATTTATAATTTATTAAGGACTTAATTTAAAGTTTATTATTCAATTCATATCACATATTATCATGTTATAATAATTAGTTAATTATGTGAGTTCATATCATACGTTTTGTCGATGTTCGGTACATGAGTCAAAAATGAACTTGTTTGAAAAGAATTGCCCATGTAGTTATAAGTACATCATCTCCAGAATGGTGTTCATGATTTAAAAATCATATATATCTATTATATATTTATTTAATAATATTCCATAATGTTTGGATATAATAAATGAAATGTATCGTTCATGGAGACGGTAAGTCGTACGTACGCATGAACGCTACTTTCATTTTTTTGTCATATTAATGGACTTTAAAACTAAATTAGACATAGATATGTTATAATTCCAGTATAATATATATGTTATATAGGTAACATAAGTTAATTAATTACATTATTTATAAATTCCATTTTTGGCATGAACGATTCACATCACTTGAGGGGGCGACTGTCCACACTTCCTCATATGAAATTATCGCATTTGCACAACAAGAAAAGCATAAAGGTATGTTTTAAATATAAAATAAATAAGAATATGGAGGAAATAAATATAATATATATCATATATAAATATATTTACATCATAATGGCCACCATTAGAGGTGTTAAAAGAATATTGAATAATCATCTTTTCGTGAGGCAGTAATTCGCCACCAACAGAAACAGTATGTTCTTTAACCATTAGACGGAGGTGTGTGTATGTTTAGGTAGAATCATTTCCATAAAAACATCCTAGTATATTTAGGATACTGTTTTTATTATGGGATAAAATAATAAGAATATAGTGGTGAGTTAAGAAGGAAAATAAAATAAAGAAACTCGAGAGAAGACATTACCTCTAAATCGGGTAACTCTTTTTTATTTGAGACAAAGGCTGCCTTGGAAAGACTTATGCCCAAAGTGAGGCTTCTAGGAGTAAGAGATGGATGTGTAGAGATAATATGAGAAGATTTTGGACGATCCAAAGGCTTGAGAGTTGTTGGTAAGGGGGTATAGGTGGGGGCCTTTTATAAGAGGGAGGGGTCACTTTTGAAAAGTCTTGAAATGTTACTTTATTATAAAATTATTTTCGAATTTTAAAGGTCCCAAAATGATATATTTTGAGGATAAGGTGATAAGGGTTCTAAATCCACCCATGAAATAGGGTTTAGAAAAGTTTAAGTCTATTATTTTACCTTATCTTTCCATTTTATTTAAATCGTTCATTAATGAGGTAATCACTGCATCATCATGCTGTCATAAATAAATTTATTTATTTAATGTCTAAAAATTATAAAAAAATACCATGATGTAGGAAATATTTTTATCTTTCTAATGACTATTTATAGTCTAAGATATCATTTATGTAAACAAAACTAAAATTGTTTTACTTAGGATATACAAACCTTTGTTATATTTCTCTTCTTTTTAAAAATAATGTCATAAATGTCACTATCACACCCATGTGACTCCATGGGCCCTCAAGTTTGGTAAAAAGCTTCCCATGGTCGGCCATGACTCAAAAAAGAGTAGTTGGACACATGTTGGGGTCATTTTATATTATTATGATATTATTTTATTACCCTTAACTACCCGATTACTAATTAATCACGATAATTAAAGATAATTACTGTCATTACTATTCATAATGTCAGAAAAAAAAAAGAGTATTAATTAAATAATTTTTAACTTATGATTCCAAATATGGAATCCATTTTACCAAATTCAAAACACAAAAATTGTTGTAATTAATTTAATAATAAGTCCTATTGTCACAACCAAATACGGGTTTTTAAGAAGTAAAATTTATCAAAAGATTGACTTGTTTTTACATCCAATTGAAAAGTGATATTACTTCCAATGAAAAAAATTTTATTAAGTGATAAAAAATAATTCAATTAAACTTTAAAAAAAATTAAAAGGAAAATCTAATTATATAATTAAATTAGATGAAAAAGCAGTTTAGAATTAAAATACGGTATTTTTCACTATTCATTAAAAATGAACATTTGTCAGAAAAATACCAAAAATTTATCCAAATTAAATTTGATATTACAAATTCAAAAATGATGTCCATTTTACCAAATTCAAAACATATAAGTTTCATTATTTAATTTTATAATTAATTCCCGCTGTCAAAAAAATAGCGTGTTTTTAAGAAACAATATCTATCAAAAGATTGACGCTTGTTTATGTCCAATTTCAAAGTGAAATTAATTCCAATGACCACCATTGGATTAAATGGTAAAAATATATTTTAAATAAACTTTAAAACTAATTAAAAAGATAATCTATCCATATAATAAATTATATTAAAATGAGGTTTTGAATTAAAATACAACATTTTCACTATTCATTAAAAAATGAACTTTATCGGAAAAATAACAAAAATTTACAAAAAGTAAATTTTGATGTCCCGATTCTAAAGAATGATTTTATTTTGTCAAATATAACATATAAAATTGACAAAAATTAGTTTTAAAAAAAGGGTTCGCCATCAAAAGTCGGTTAATCGACCTTTTAAATAATATTAGAATATTTATGTTTAAAATTGGATTCATTCACATTTTTAGCCTCTATCATTTATTGGGTAATTGTTAAAATATTTAACAAACATATATAATCATTTTGTAGTTAGTTCCATTAATTCCCTCCATTACAAAGGTTAGGCGTTAACTACCATTTAAAATAATATTATTATATTATTAGTGTGCAACGTAAGATTTCAAAGAAACTCATTGTTGTGTATTGGGTACGTCATCGAACATAGCATTCCCTTTAAAGTAATATTAACATTTTATTCACAAATATTAATAAATATGAAAATGTCATATTCTTTATTTACCTGAGATTTTATAGATATACATGATTTAGATATCATATATATATTATATATCCAGTATATATATGTATTTATAATAGTACATAAAATTTAGAGATAAGAAATGAAATGCACCGTTCAAGGAGACAGTAAGTCATACATACGCATGAACGCTACTTTCATTTATATTTTTTATTTTAATGGAATTAAAACATAATGATACAAAGGTATATTATAATTACAGTATAATATCAAATATAATATCATTAACTCCATCCTTTATATGTCTCACTTAATGAATTAACGAGTCATATCACTTTGAGGGGGCGGTAGTCCACACTTCCTCAAATGAAATTGTCGTGTTTTACCCATAATGGAAACCATAAATGAATGACATAAATGGAAAATACAGAATAATAAATAAAACATAAACATAATATATATCATATGTAAATAAATTTTCATCTTAAGGGCCACTATGAGAGGTGGAAGGATATAATTGAACAATCATCGTTTCGTGAGGCGTTATTTTTCCATCCACAGAAATAATATGTTCTTTACCCATTAGATGGAGGTGTGTGTAAGTGTAGTTATAATCCTTCTCATAACAACATATTAGTATATTTAGGATATTGGTGTTGTTATAAAATAAAGTAATGAAAAGATTTTAGGGGTTGGAGAAGTAAAAGAAAAGAAAAGAATTTAAGATAAGTTGTTACCTTTAATTCGGGTAACTCTCTTTGGTTTGAACTAGAAGGTCCTCTTGAAATGAATTTTGCCTAAGGTAAGGCTTCTAGGATGAAGAGGGGGATTTTGAGAGCTTATTTGGTCAGGGTTTAGATGAGCCAAGGAGCTTGAGAGGTGTGAGGAATGGGTTAGAAGTGAGGGCTTTTTATAAGGGGGAAGAGGGGCTCTTTTGGAAAGTGTGAAAAATATTTTTTTATTATATAATTATTTTCAGTTTCTAAAGCTCCAAAACTAATTAAAGTTAAAGATAAGATGACTAATGGTCTAAATAAAATCATCAAATAAGAATTGGAAAGGTTTTAGATGTTATTTTAATATTTATAATCATATTTATTTAAATCATTTATTAATGAGGTAAATACTGCATCATTTTTGTGTCATAAATAATCTTATTTATTTGATGTCTAAAAATTATAAAAAAATACCATGATGTAGAAAATATTTTAATATTTCTAATGATTATTTATAGTCAAAAATATAACTTATATAACACCATATAAAAATTAATTTAAAAAAATGGACTTTTGAGCCCCTTAACCTATAGCGACCGCCATTGGCGGTCGCTATAGGTAACCAATAGCGACCGACAATGGCGGTCGCTACAATTCCCTAAAAAAGGGGGGGATTTAGTGCCCCCTCCCCCCTCCCTCCTCACGAAGCCCCCCCCCCCTTCCCCCCTCCCCGTCGCCCGCGCCCTCCCCGTCGACGCGCCCTCCCCGTCGCCCGTGCCCTCCGCCGCCCCGCCCTCCGGCTGCCCTCTGGCCACCCTCCGGCTGCCCTCCGCCCTCCGGCCGCACTCCGGCTACCCTCCTCCGGCCCTGCCCTCCTCCGGCCGCCCTCCGGCTCCAGCCACCCTCTGCCTTGCGGCCTCCCTCTGCCCTCGGGCCTCCCGCCACCCGCCTCCGGCTGCCCTCCGGCCACCCCCCGCCCACTAGCCTCCCTCCGCCGGCCCCGCCCTCCTCCGGACACCCTCCGTCTCTGGTTGCCCTCCGCCTTGCGGTCGCCCTGCGGCCTCCCTCTGCCCTCGGGCCTCCCGTCACCCACCTCCGGCAGCCCTCCGGCCGCCCTCTAGCCTTCGGCCTCCAGCCCCTCCGGCCTCCGAACTCCACCCTCGGCCCTCTGTCCCCTCATCCCTCCCCCTAGCACCCCAAACACCCCCCCCCACACCCCGCCAACCCCCGTCCCCTTTGTCTTCGTCACCTCCCTCGTCGCACCACCGCCACCCGTCCCCTCCTTCATCGTCCCCTCCCTCACCGCACCAGCTCCGACTCTGGCTCCCCACCGCTGCCTCTCCTCTCCCTTGCAGCACTGCCTTCGGCTCCCCTCCCTTTCAGGTTTATAGTGCAATCAGGTATGACATGGGCTTTCACTTACATTATTATTTTATAAATGGTTCACAAACAATTAATTAGTATTTATTTTAAATATATTTGATATGAAAAAAGAAAATGTAATAAGTATTGTGTAAATGTTTGTTATAGGGATCTTATTATGGATAAGAGTTGGATTGATCTTCCAAATCGAATGTCTAGAGAGTATTTCAATGGAATTATGCAGTTTATTGACTTTACCAGAGGATTTGAAAGTGACTATATTAGTTGTACATGTAGAAAAGTTGCTAACAGATATAAATTCACATGAGATACTGTGAGGGAGCACCTATTCTTTAATGTATTTCTGAGAAATTATAAGATTTGGACTCGTCATGGAGAAGAATATGTTCATTGTGAAAATACGGATACAGTTCAGATGGATGTTGATGCAAGGATGAATGATCCAATGCATGAAATGCTTACTGAAATGGTACGTGGGTTGGATCCTGAAGGCATTGACATCCAGAATCTTGAGACCGGTGAGATAAATCTTCGCTCTGGTGCAGATTGTGATTCGAGGAGGTTTTATGAAGCAATTGATGATGCAAAAACAGAATTATATCCTGGATGTACTTCTTTCAATAATTTTTCATTTATCATGGAGTTGTTGCATTTGAAGACTTTGAATCATTGGTCAGACACATCATTCGAAATGTTGTTGTTGTTATTGAAAAAGGTTCTTCCTGTTGACGCTAAGATTCCCGAGTCATATTACCATGCTCGTAAGCTGACAGAGAACTTAGGTTTTACATATGAGACCATAGATGCATGTGCAAACAACTGTATGTTGTTTAGAAAGGAAACTGCCCATTTGGATATTTGTACGGTTTGTGGTGCTTCCAGGTGGAAAGGGAACAGGGGAAATCAGACTCATCAAAGTCATATTGTGATACAGGGGAAACTGATTGCCATAAAGCAAATGCGTTACTTTCCCCTTAAACCAAGGTTGAAAAGATTTTTTATGTCATCTAAAGTTTCTAATTTAATGAGATGGCATGCAGAAAGAGTTCATGAAAGTGATATGTTAACCCACCCGGCAGACTCTCATGCATGGAAAGATTTTGATAAGAGACATCCCAACTTTTCCAAAGATGTTCGTAATGTCTGATTGGGATTGGTAGCAGATGGTTTCAATCCATTCAAGTCTATGGTTGGTGCAACTCATAGCACATGGCATGTGGTGTTGGTTCCGTATAATATTCCTCCGTGGCTTTGTATGAAGCAACAATTTATATTACTTTCCACTCTTATTGATGGAACTAAAAGTCTGGGGGATAAGATTGATGTTTACCTTCATCCATTGATTGATGAGTTGAATGAATTTTGGGGCGATGGTGTGATGACTTATTACTGTGAAACGAATGAAATGTTCAAACTGCAGGCTGCTTTATTGTGGACAATCAATGACTTCATAGCTTATGCAAATTTATCAGTCTAGAGTACGAAAGGGGAATTTGCTTGCCCTTGTTGCAACAAAAGTAAAAAAAAATCTATATGGATTAAGCATTCCAAAAAATGGGCATATGTGGGTCACAGATGTTTTCTCCCCCCTCAGCATAGGTTCAGAAAGGACAGAGTGGCATTTGATGGTTCTAGAGAGTTCAGCCTAGCACCAAAGATCATGACAGGAGTCAAAATGTTATCACAGATTGAGGAAGAAAACATCCACATGGTATATGAAATTCAGGATTTGTTGGCTCCTTCGGTACGTAATATTCGAGCTGCGGGTAGGCAGTGCAGTCACAATTGGAAAAAGAAAAGTATTTTTTATAGTCTTCTGTATTGGAAAAATAATATGCTGAGGCATAATTTGGATGTCATGCACATTGAAAAAAATGTTTGTGATAACATATTGTGGACCATTTTAGGTGTCAGTGGGAAATCAAAGGACCATGTTAATGCACACCATGATTTGAAAGAAATGGGTTTAAGGAAACAGTTTCATTTAGAGTTAGCTGAGGGAAACAAGGCATGTATGCCTGCTACACAGTATACGATGAATACAAAGGAGAAAGAGACATTTATTTCCATTTTGAAGATGCTCAAGGTGCCTGATGGTTACTCTTCTAATATTTCAAAGTGTGTGAATCTGACGAGCAATACATTGCAAGGGTTGAAAAGTCATGACAATCACATACTACTTCAGCAGTTGATTCCAATCGCCATTTGTGATTGTTTATCCCCCAATGTTGTTCAGCTGTTCATTGAGATGAGTAATTTTTTTAGACAGCTTTGTTTAAGAAATCAACTAATGATTGATTTAAAAAGTTTACAGGACCGAATTGTACTTACGCTTTGTCACTTTGAGAAACTATTTCCCCCCTCATTTTTCGATGTTATGGTCCACTTGACAGTGCACCTAACTAATGAAGTAATGGCTGCTGGTCCAGTACAATTCAGGTGGATGTATCCTATTGAGCGGTATTTGAGTACATTGAAACAATTTGTACACAACAGAGCTCGTCTAGAGGCATCAATAGCCAATGGTTATTTGATAGATGAGTGTACTACTTTTGGTGCAGAATATCTTACGGATGTTGAAAAAAAATTAGATAAACCATCTTGGATTCAGGATGGTCCAGTTGGAGAGGGAACCACATATTATATGGACAACATCGAGTGGATACAAGTGCATTGATATATCTTTTTCAATACTCCATCAGTTGCACCATTAATGCAGTTAGTATCTTATCACTTTTATTGTTTAACTTTTACATGTTTTGTTTGCATAAGTTGATCATTTAAACATTGCATTATCATTTTCAGAAAACACATTAATGAGATAAAAAAAGAGATGTATTGTGCGACTGAGTTGCAAATTCAACAGTCTCATTATGCGTCATTTCATGATTGGTTCAAGGATTATGTACGTATAAATTGATTTTCATTATGAGTGAAGTATTATAATAATTTATTTCTTCATATATCATTATTGAATTCTATGAATTATGTAAGTTCATAAGCTGATGAAGTTAGGGGACCCCACGCTAACTGAAGAATTTATCCAACTGGCTGAGGGTCCATCTATAACGGCTCGTTGTTATAAATCTATAGATGCTAATGGTTTTTGATTTCACATTAAAGATGTTGAAGACAAACGAGCAACACAAAACAGTGGCATCGGTTGTCCATTTGTCAATTCTGGTTATTACTATGGTCAATTGATAGACATCATTGAAGTTGTATACACACACGGGTTGAAGTACATATTGTTAAAGTGTAATTGGGTTGATCCAGTGCATGGATGTAAAGTCAATCAATATCAGTTTTCATTGGTGAATTTTAACTATATGTTATACAGAAATGAACGAGTTGATAATGAACCTTTCATTTTGACATCACAAGTGGAACAAGTATTCTTCGTTACTTTTCCTTCGAATCCAAGTTGGCAAGTTGTTGTCAAAATGTCTCGGCGAGGAGTGTTTGTATTTGAACAAGATGAACCTGAGACTGTTCCTTTTGTTTCCCAACAACTTGATCAACATATCGTAGTTCAACGTGAAGAAGATATTTATTGGGTCAGAGTGGCTGTTGAAGGGGAAACGGTCGATTTTCATGCTTAATGAAAGGTATAATTGTTTTCCCACTATTCAGCCTAAGATATCATAAATTATGTAAACATTTTATAAATCCTTGTAAGTTTAATCCTCAATTTTTGAATTTTATTCAGTTATAAATATTTAGGGTGATTTAACTCATGTTATATTGATGTTATTATCAGTGTATCTTCCCATTGAGGTATTCTTCATTTGGTTCATGTGCTGCTTGAATTTTTATTAATTAAATTTGAAATTTGGCTATGCATTGATTGTTTTGTACATAATTTGTATATCTGTTTTGTGAACTTTCTGATTTTTTAAAATTCATTCCCAACTAATTATTCAATCCCTTTTTGTTTGATTAACAACTGTACAAGTTTTATTTTTTTTTAAAACAATCCAATTCATCATTTGGACACTTTGGATAGTCCCCTTACTAATATTTTCCATGACTGTAGGCATGTTAGGGGAAGAGGCAGAAGATCCACATCATCCATCTGCGGTATCTACATCTCAGGGTCGAGGTATGTTGGAATGTCATTGTCTCTATTTTTCTTGTAATTAATAAACATATATATATATATTTATAACATCTGTCAATTTGTATATAAAATTATTTTCAATAGGATCAGACCTGACTGTTTCTTCCTCTCGCAGGAGAGGCCTTGGTCGTGGCATATTATCATGGAATTCCAACACGACTTTTGATGTTTCATTTGATGAGGTATTTCATCCTGTGGGACGGAATGCCCCTATATTTATTCGTCATTTGGGTCATATCATACGTGATCCACATCGATTTCCATTGATCACGTGTGACTGAGCTTCTATCCCTCAGGACACATTAGATCATCTTTGGAGGGAGGTTCAGGTAAGAAGACCATTTTACTTTATTCCCTATGTATAGACAACAATAACATATGTGATTTTTTTCTTTAATAGCAAAATTTGAAAGTATGTCCCGATGAGTTTCGGCCAGTGTGTATGAGAAAATGTCGTAAGATGTGGAAAGACTATAAAGGCAAAGTCAAGAGGGACCACTGGGTACCAAATGTGGGTGCCCCAGACATTCTAGAAAAAGTCCTGAGAGGTGTCCTCCCGGCTCAGTGGCGTGATTTAGTTGCATATTGGTCTACTGAGGGTGTTGTGGTTTGTATATTTATTTTGGTATATATATTTTCAAGAATGTGTGATTTGTTTGATATTTGAATGAATTGAATGTAGGAGGTGTCTACACGCCATTCTGAGAATCGAACGTTGTAGGGACCACATCACAGGCTCGGGACTCGTCACGTGTCTCAGATCCGACATGAGGTATTTATTATTCATTTTTTAATTTTTTTAAATATTACGGTTTTGTGTTTATATTTTATTCATATATAGTTGCGGGAGCAAGGTGCACCAACTGATAAAATGTCGGTGTGGATGAGGACTCGTGATCGCAGTGATCCAGAGGCAGCAGCATTGATAGTAAGTGCTTGTACTCATTACCAATACTTACATAAAATCTTTATATTAATATATGTATATATATTTAAATACTTCACAGGCTCAATTTGAAGTTGAATTAGAACATCTGCCAGAGGACCAGCGACAGCTTCCCATGCGAAGGGATTAGATCTTTCATCGCATCATTGGTCGGGACGGACATAGATATAGTTTGACCTATGGAACAGGGATTCCTCATTCTGTAGTGTCACGTGTTGTGGTTGTCGGTCCTGTTGTTGCTCAGATGACACAGCAGCTGTCAGATTTCGAGGCACGGCTGCGGGCTTCCGAGGAGGCAAATGCACAATTGGCTGTTGAGGTTAGAGCACTGCGGGAATATGTGCATCCAGGTGATGGTGCAGGGGATCACACGACGCAGGTTTATACTGTATTTATTTATTTAATTAAAATTATTTTTGTTATGAAAATATTCATAATTTTTATTTGTTGTAGGCCCATGGCCCACCGGATGGAGGTCAGTGATGAACACTCATGACGCATCATATTCACGAGGTTTGTTTCTGCTTTTAATGGTAGGGTTGTTATTGATATTTATGTTGGGTTTATAGTGAGGTTTTTTGTGATTTGGGTGTATCATGTGTGTTTTGGCCTCATGTAATGTTTGTGTGCACGAATTGAGAAGTAACCATGAAACTGATTATTGATTTAGACATTTTTTGTTCATTTAATTTTCAATGTTTAGAATTACATGTTCTGTAATATTTTTGAAAAAAATACGTGATTCCTAATATAAATCATTAAACTTTTTTTGATGAATGAGCTGAGTTAACTATTTTTAGTCCCCGGCCTACCCCGGAAAGCCCTCCCCGCACTTCAGACATCCCTCCCCGCACCCCGAACAAGCCCCCCCCCCCCACCCCAGACAGCCCCCCCCCCCCCCCGCACCTCGGACAGCCCTCCCCGCACTCTGGACAGCCCTCCTCGCACCCCGGACAGCCCTCCTGCACCCCGGACAGCCTTCCCCGCACTCTGGACAGCCCACCCCGCACCCTGGACATCCCTCCCGCACCCCGGACAGCCTTCCCTGCACTCTAGACAGCCCTCCCCACACCCCGAACAGCCCTCCCACACCTCGGACAGGCCCCCTGCACTCCATACAGTCCTTCCCGCACCCCGGACAGCCCCCCCGCACCCCGAACAGCCCTCCCGCACCCCAGACAGCCTTCCCCGCACTCCGGACAGCCCGCACCCCGGACAGCCCTCCCGCACCCCGGACAGCCCCCCCACACTCCGGACAGCCTTCCCCACACTCCGTACAATCCTTCCCCGCACTCCGGACAGCCCTCCCCGCACCCTAGACATGCCCCCCACACCCCGGACAGCCCTCCCTGCACCCCAGACAGACCTCCCCGCACCCCGGACAGCCTTCCCCACACGCTGGACAGCCCTCCCCGCACCTCGAACAGCCCTCCCCCACCCCGGACAGCTTTCCCCGCACTCCGAACATCCCTCCCCGTTTTTTGGTGTTTTATGTGTTCTTTAAGTGTTGTGCGTGCTTCATAAACGCACGTGGGGGTCCAAACGGGCCGAACGAAGTCCGAATGGCCTGAAATCAGACGACATCAAAGGGTGAGTGAATTTTGATGTGGTTGAGCAGACGGCACGTCAATCGGACATGCCGTGTGCCCGCGGTGACCGGGAACGCCGTTCTGGTGTCATAAACGGCCAAAACGGGCGTCTAATGGTCAAAGACATAGAGAACAACATCGGATTGACCTGAAATCACAAGAAAACAATCTAATTATTATTCGTGGCGTGTACACGCAGACGGCACGTCAATCAGATGTGCGGTCTGTCCGGTAGGGCTCATTATGCGTTCTTTAAGTGTTGTGTGCGCTTCATAAACGGGCGTGGGGGGGTCCAAACGGTCCGAACGAGGTCCGAATGGCCTGAAATCATAATACATCAAAGAGTGAGTGAATTTTGATGTGTTCGAGTAGACGTCACGTCAATCAGACGTGTTGTGTGCCCGCGGTGACCGAGAACGCCGTTCTGGTGTCATAAACGGCCAAAACGGGTGTCTAACGGTCAAAGTCATAGAGGACGACATAGTATTAACCTGAAATCATAGGAAAAAAATCTAATTATTATGTGTGACGTGTACGCATAGACGGAACATCAATCGGATGTGCGGTCTGCACGGTAGGGCTCATTATGTGTTCTTTAAGTGTTGCGTGCGCTTCATAAACGCGCGTGGGGGGGTCCAAATGGGCCGAACGAGGTCCGAATGGCCTGAAATCAGACGACATCAAATTTTGGGTGAATTTTGATGTGTTCGAGCAGACGGAACATCAATTGGATGTGTCGTGTGCCCGCGGTGACCGGGAACACCGTTCTGGTGTCATAAACGGCCAAAACGGGCGTCTAACGGTCAAAGTCATAGCGGACGACATCATATTGACCTGAAACCACAGGAAAACAATCTAATTATTATTCTTGATGTGTACGCATAGACGGAACATCAATCAGACATGCGGTCTACGCGGTAGGGCTCATTATACGTTCTTTAAGTGTTGCGCGCGCTTCATAAACGCGCGTGGGGGGGTCCAAACGGGCCGAACAAGGTCCGAATGGCCTAAAATCAGATGACGTCAAAGGGTGAGTGAATTGTGATGTGGTCGAGCAGACGGCACGTCAATCGGATGTGTCATGTGACCACGGTGACCGGGAACGCCGTTCTGGTGTCATAAATGGCCAAAGCGGGCATCTAACGGTCAAAGTCATAGCGAACGACATCAGATTGACCTGAAATCATAGGAAAACAATCTAATTATTCTTCGTGACGTGTACGCATAGACGGAATGTCAATCGGACGTGCGGTCTGCGCGGTAGGGCTCATTATGCGTTCTTTAAGTGTTGTGTGCGCTTCAAAAACGCGCGTGGGGGGTCCAAATGGGCCAAATGAGGTTCGAATGGCCTGAAATCAGACGACATCAAAGAGTGAGTGAATTGGGATGTGTTCAAGAAGATGGCACGTCAATCGGACATGTCGTGTTCCCGTGGTGACCGGGAACATCGTTCTGGTGTCATAAACGGCCAAAACGGGCGTCTAACGGTCAAAGTCATAGCGGATGACATAGGATTGACCTGAAATCATAGGAAAACAATCTAATTATTATTCATGATGTGTACGGGTAGACGGCACGTCAATCGGATGTGCGGTCTGCGCGGTAGGGCTCATTATGCGTTCTTTAAGTGTTGTGCGCGCTTCATAAACGTGCGTGGGGGTCCAAATAGGCCAAACGAGGTCCGAATGGCCTAAAATCAGACAACATCAAAGGGTGAGTGAATTGTGATGTGGTCGAGTAGACGGCATGTCAATCGGACGTGTCGTGTGCCCGCTGTGACCGGGAACGCCGTTCTGGTGTTACAAACGGCCAAAATGGGCGTCTAACAGTCAAAGTCATATCGGGCGACATAGGATTGACCTGAAATCACAGGAAAACAATGTAATTATTATTCGTTACGTGTACGCATAGACGGTATGTCAATCGGACGTGCGGTCTGCGTGGTAGGGCTCATTATGCATTCTTTAAGTGTTGTGCGCGCTTCATAAACGCGCGTGGGGGGGTCCAAATGGGTCGAATGATGTTTGAATGGCCTGAAATCAGACGACATCAAATGGTGAGTAAATTTTTAAGTGGTCGAGTAGACGGTACTTCAATCAGACGTGTCGTGTGCCCGCGGTGACCGGGAACGCCGTTTTGGTGTCATAAACGGCCAAAACGGGCGTCTAACGGTCAAAGTCATAGAGGACAACATCGGATTGACCTAAAATCACAGTAAAACAATCTAATTATTATTCGTGACATGTAGGAGGAGATGGCGTGCCCATCGGATGTGCGGTGCACGCGGTACGGCCGAATGCGTCATTTTCAGCAGCTCGGCGTGTGCTAAAACAGCACGTTGGGGGGTCAAAACCACCCGAACGACCTCGGAATGCCATGAAACCATACTAAAATAGCCATTATGTGATTTGTGAAATGGTCGGGTAGACGACAGGTCAATCGGAGGTGTCTTTTGACCGCGGTGACTGGAAACGCATTTCTGGTGTCATAAAACACCAAAAACGGCGTGAGACGGTCAAATTCAGAGCAAACGTGTTCCGAATGACCTGAAACCACACAAAAACATTAGGAATATTATTCGTGATGTTTAGGAGGAGACGGCGTGGCCATTGGACGTGCGGTGCGCACGAGATGGCCGAATGTGTCATTTTCAGCAGCTCTGCGCGCGCTAAATCGGCGTGTTGGGGGGTCAAAACCACCCGAACGACCTCGGAATTCCATGAAACCGTACGACAATAGCCGTTGTGTGATTTGTGAAATTGTCGAGTAGATGGTACGTCAATCGGAGCTGTCGTTTGACCGCGGTGACCAGAAACGTGTTTTCGGTGTCATAAAACACCAAAAACGGCTTGAGATGGTCGAATTCGGAGAAAACGTGCTCCGAATGACCTGAAACCACAAGAAAACATTAGGAATATTATTCGTTACATGTAGGAGGAGACGGCGCGCCCATTAGACGTGCAGTGCGTGCGGTACGGCCGAATGCATCGTTTTCAGCAGCTCTATGCGCGCTAAACCGGTGAGTTGGGGGGTCAAAACCACCCGAACGACCTTGGAATGCCATGAAACCGTATTCCAATAGCCGTTGTGTGATTTTTTAAATGGTCGGACAGACGGCACATCAATCGGAGCTGTCGTTTGACCGTGGTGACCGGAAACGCGTTTCCGGTGTCAAAAAACACCAAAAACGGCGTGAGACGGTCGAATTCGGAGCAAACGTGTTCCGAATGACCTGAAACCACACGAAAACATTAGGAATATTATTTTTGACATGTAAGACGAGACGACGCACCCATCAAATGTGTGGTGCGTGCGGTACGGCCGAATGCGTCATTTTCAGCAGCTCCGCGCGCGCTAAACCGGCGCGTTGGGGGGTCAAAACCACCCGAATGACCTCAGAATGCCATGAAACCATACGAAAACAGCCGCTATGTGATTTTTGAAATCTTCGGGTAGACGACACATCAATCGGAGCTATCGTTTGACCACGGTGACCGAAAATGCGTTTCTGGTGTCATAAAACACCAAAAACGGAGTGAGACGGTCGAATTCAGAGCAAACATGCTCTGAATGACCTGAAACCACATGAAAAAATTATTAATATTATTCTTGACATGTAGGAGGAGACAGCGCATCCATCGGACATGCGGTGCGCGCGGTACGGCCGAATGCGTCGTTTTCAGCACCTCGGCGCGCGCTAAAACGGCGCGTTGGGGGGTCAAAACCACCCGAACGACCTTGGAATGCCATGAAACCATACGACAACAGCCGTTGTGGGATTTTTGAAATCTTCAGGTAGACAGAACGTCAATCGGAGGTGTCGTTTGACCGCGGTGACCGGAAACGCGTTTTTGGTGTCATAAAACACCAAAAACGGCGTGAGACGATCGAATTCGGAGAAAACGTGCTCCGAATGACCTGAAACCACAAAAAAACATTAGGAATATTATTCATGACATGTAGGAGGAGACGACGCACCCATCGGACATGCAGCGCACGTGGTACGGCCGACTGCGTCGTTTTCAGCAGCTCGGCGCGCGCTAAAACGGCGTGTTGGGGGGTCAAAACCACCTGAACGACCTCAGAATGCCATGAAACCGTACGAGAACATCCGTTGTGTGATTTTTGAAATGGTAGGGTAGACGGAACGTCAATCGGAGGTGTCTTTTGACCGTGGTGACCAGAAACGCGTTTCAGGTGTCATAAAACACCAAAAACGGCGTGAGACGGTCGAATTCGGAGCAAACGTGCTCCGAATGACCTGAAACCACACGAAAACATTAGGAATATTATTCGTGACGTGTATTAGGAGATAGTGCGCCCATCGGATGTGTGTTGCGCGCGGTACGGCCGACTGTGTCGTTTTCAGCAGCTCGGTGCGCTCTAAAACGGCGCATTGGGGGGTCAAAACCACCCGAACGACCTCGGAATTCCATGAAACCGTACGAGAACAGTCGTTGTATGACTTTTGAAATGTTCGGGCATATGGCACATCAATCAGAGGTGTCCTTTGACCATGGTGACCAGAAACGCGTTTCTGGTATCATAAAACACCAAAAACGGCGTGAGACGGTCGAATTCGGAGCAAACGTGCTCCGAATGACCTGAAATGATAGCATTTCTTAAATTGGGGGTTTTAAGTTATTATAGCACCATGATTTGATGTCAGATTTAATTTTATTATATGTATATAATAACTGAATAATTATGTTCAATTTACGTTTGTTTTGTTTTTTTGTTTTTTTGTCTTATTGTAGGTTTTGAAGCAGAAGATTGAAATAGATGGACCTGCTCGGATCGTTGAAGCACATTTATCGTTTATGATGATTTTCATGTTTGTGCTGTTTGAAATTGTTTTCCATATTTTATGATTGTTACCTTGTTTTATCTCTGATTTTGCACCATGAAGAAAAAAACACAATTCGTACATTTCATTAAAAAAATGAAAAATATTTTATTTAATATTATATATATAAATATTTTCATTAATATATATATATATATTTTTTATTTAATAAATATATATTTATTTATTTATTTCGGTATGAATTTTTTTTTTAAAAAAAATTCGCAGTTTAGCGGCCGCCAAAGGCGGTCGCTATAGGCTGCCTGCCGGGCAGCATTAGCGACCGCCAGGCGGTCGCTTAAGGCCGGCATTTCGGCCACCTATAGCAACTGCCAATGGCGGTCACTATTGGCCTACAGTGACAAAGCTGATGCGACCACCATTGGCGGTCACTAGGTGGTCTCTATAGGCCTATAGCGACCGCCAATGGCGGTCGCTAATGCCCTTTTTTTTAGTAATTACTAAAATATATTTGTTTGTGTCATTTTGGTCTTTACATTAAATTAATTAATCTAAAGTGTCATTATCACTCCCAAGTGGCTCCATGGAGTCCCAAAATCTACCCAAAATTCCCATGGTATTAAATGACTCAAAATATAAGATTAAGACAAGTGTTAAGGTAATTTTTTATTATTATAATATTATTTTTACCTTGAATTACCCTATTTACCTTTAACTGCGGTAAATAAAAGTCAAAAGTTATTATTCATCAAAAATTATTTTCATCTTATGAACCAAATTTTACTTAATAATAACTACCATATATGTCGTATTTTAGAAATCTAATTCACAGAAGTAGTAAAATTTCATTTAGATGAAAAAGTTAGTTCTTTAACTACTATTTAGTGGTTTGACTATTCATCAAAAATTGAAGTTTTTCAGAAAACTACCAAAAATTCAGCCTAACCTATATTTGAAATTTAAAATTAAAAAATGACGTCTATTTTACCAAATTAAAAACATAGATTTTTCATTAATTAATTTAAAATTAATTCTCATTATCAAAACAAATAGCGTGTTTTTAAGAAACAATAACTATCAAAAGATTGATACTTGTTTATGTCCAATTTCAAAGTGAAATTAATCCAATGACCGACATTGGATTAAATTTTAAAAATATAATATAATTACACTTTAAAACCAATTAAAAGATAATCTAACCATATAAATATATTAGATTAAAAGTTGCTTTTTGAATTAAAATATAGTATTTTTCACCATTCATAAAAAATGAATTTTATCAGAAAAATACCAAAAATTTACCCAAAGTAAATTTTGATGTCACAATTCTAAAGAAGTATTTTATTTTGTCAAATGGAACATATAAAAGTGACCAAAACTATATTTAAAGAGGTTTCTCCATTAAAAGGCGGTAAATCAACCTTTTAAAGTAAATTATGTTTAAAATTAGATTCATTCACATTTTAAGCCTCTAAATTTTATTGGATAAATGTAAAAACATTTAACAAACATATATAATAATTTTTTAGTTAATTCTATTCATTCCTTCCATTACAACGGCTAAGTGTTAACTACCATTTAAAATAATAATATTATATTATTTTTTTGCAACGTAAGATTTCAAAGAAACTCATTGTTGCGTATTGGGTATGCCATCGAACATAGCATCCCCTTTAAAGTAGAATTTAGTTCAGAAATATTAATAAATTTGAAAATTTTCATGTTCTTTATTTACCTGGGATGTTACATATTTCCCCCATTCTTGGGAATTGTGTCCTCACAATTTTAAAACTAGGCTTGGAAACTTCATTGAAATTCCCACATCGGAAAAAGAGTCAATAAAACTATTACTTTAAAAGGAAGAAAGAGAAGTACAAAGGTCACCCAAGATTACCCATACTAGGATTCCATGTAGGAAAAAATGGATATGGAAGATAAACTAAGTGTCAAGTTCTGATGGAGAGGGATAGAAAACATGATCAGGAGAAAGTTAACAACAAGAAAACCATAAACTTGTGATGGGATAAATGATCATTAGTTTCCCAGTTGGAAAAGTAAAAGGACAATGTTTTTTTGTTTTAAGTTCCATTTCATAAAGTTAAGGAATTTATTTATGAGATTGACTAAGAACATAAAGATATATACTTACTTTTTAAGTAGAGTTTCATTCTTTAATAAATTTCTTCCACTAACTCGTCTTTTTTCAAACAATGAGTATTCAAGATGACTTGGTCACACCGGAAGAGATAGAATCAACTTATAGAGAATCACATGATCCACAAAGGATAAACAATATATTTTCCTTGTCTTTAGAGATTAACCAAAACCAAAATGGTTAGTACAAGATTAGATGATCCCCAAAAAGGATAATCCTTTATAGAAAGAAATACTAATATTAATTTCTAAAATTAAAACAAAAATATCCCAAAGTTAAATAAATACCATTCAATAAAAAATGGTCCTTAAAATATTTCAATATAATCCAAACTAATATTTAAACCTAAAACTTAGATGAATTTGGTTATGTAGTCTTCCACGTTAAATTGTATCTCCAAATGACATCGACTACTCTTAAAGTCACATAATTAAAAGTAATTAACCTAATCACATATTCTCTATGATAGGTTAATAATTTCCATAAATAACCCAAATCACTATAAATCCACAATAAAAACATAGATACAAATCCACCATTACTTCTCAAATGAAATCCCATAGTATTATATTTTCCTTAGGCATATAGTGTTCCCAACAGAGCGAACGTCTTCCAAAATAACATTTATCACTTAATCATCAAATCATTTTTCTATACTAAGGATATCCATTTGATAATACATAAGGTCCCAAATCAACTTAATAAAATCATTTAACTAAAAATAATCTGTCACACTAACCATGGACTTCACGTATTCCAATGGTAGATTATAAATCCCAATCGCACTCTGGTTGTGGGTTCGATTCCCACATCTTTGTCCGACGCAATAGGTTGTCACACGGTCTGTGTGTTGTCCTTTTTCAAAAACTGTATTTTATAAAATTACCAAAATGAGATAAATTCCTCATAATAACCATAACATAATTTAAGCATAAATGTTATCTCATACCTCGCATTTTCATCCCAAAATTTAATAACTTGTAATTTCCTCAAACTCAATGATCATTTAAAACCAAATGGTTATTTATAAATATATCCACAAGATAAAAGATAATTCTTCCTCAAATATCATTTTCACATGACCAACTGTAGGGTTACAAATACAAGAGAAAATTATTCCAAAGTAATCCCATCAACAAAGAGCACTAATACTTTTAAACATTTTTCTATCCACATATTTCCACATAGCTTCTTCCTTGACCAAGAATATATCCTATAGAATAGGGCACTCACTCGGGTAATGTCCATGTCCCCTAAATTTATAGAAAATGATTGTAAATGGATTCTTGGGACCATTATTATTTTCTTCCACAGTACTCTTCATTTTTCCTCGGTAATTCTTTACTTTATATCCTTCTTTTCTACACGCAAATAATTTCTTTGTTCCATGGAGACACTTTCCTGGGTGTCTCTTTCCACATTTCCTGCATGATGGAAATTGAGGTTTCTTTTCTCCATGGTCTCCACCACTGGAGCTCTTATCATTCATCACCTGTATCTTCTTTGTTGAGTCTGGGAGTTGGTTAATATATATGTTGTTGAACATATTTTTGGAAACCTAATTCGGTATGAACACGATATCTTTTACATCTATCAACATTCCATTTTTTTGCTCATTCCCACCACCATTACCACCTTGTACATCATGATCAAAGTTACTATAACTTCCTTGGAATCCATCCATTGACTAAAACCCGAAAGCATTGTGTGAGTAACAATAGTCATAAAATCATTTAGAGAATATCATGACACCTTATTTTCAATTTAAAACACATTAGGATTAACCAAGGTCATTTATTCTCATCATATATTAAAGTCCTTAAAATTGTTTTGTAATGAAAATGTAAATTATCCTAAGAATATCCCCCGAGAGTTTCGTAACCAAGAGTGCAACAAGGCCCATTGTGGTGTACCAGGATACCCCAGGTCAAGCCCGAAACTCCTTGTTTGAGTTTTCACTCCTAGGTACATCTGTGCCAGAGCCGCCTATACCTTCTCATATCCAGAAAGGGATATATTTCTTGGAAAATAAACAAAATCTCTACATTACCAAAATTATAGGAAGTTCTTCTATATTAATCCTCAAAGTCTATCTTAGGGTAATGTGCTCTAATCAGAGTTTATCTAAATCTAGTTTCCAAGGTTTGTACTAAACTTCCTCTGATACTAACTGTAACGCCCAAACCCTAGAATCCAGGAGCCAATGCATTATTTTAATACATTGGTATGATTACAAGTAATCAAGTCCTGAAGGACCGATCAATTTAGTAGTCTTGGAAACAAGATACATACATAAGTTCAAGATTACAACTTGAAAAGAAAAAGAACACTAATTTATTCCATTAGAAACATCCAAGCTTCCAAGATTATTCCTACAAGTCACTCATAACTAACTTCTTCATATCCTGAGAAAATGAAACATAAGAAAGGGGTGAGCTCAAACACTCAGTAAGAGTAAGCAATACAACGGAATATAACATAAACATTAGGCATGGTGAATAATTGAAAACACATTCCTTTACAAATAGTAAACATGAACACTTTATGGAAGGAATATGAGCTGAGTAAATAATGAGAAAATAAAACATAGTCATGGATATTTTACTAGTCGAATAACCACATGAAATATCAATAGCTAATCACATAATTATGTAATGCATAAGGCCGGACATCATAACCACATAGTTAAGGCCTCGTGCTAATACTACAAATAATATTTTGTCAAGGCCTTGGGCCAATACACTAGTTTGTCTCATGAGACCTACCGATTCATCGAGGAGCTATATCAAGCTCCACCCATCACTTACTAAGTCCAATTCATTCCTCATATGAAAAGGTCGAAACATATTCTAAACATTCGCATTAAAACTAGCATACGAGATGTCAATATTTTAACCACAAACCATGAATGGTATAAAAATATCACATCTATGGTCAAACATAATTGTAACAGCCCAAGCTTCCATGGTACGTTTCCCTTTTAATAATGCAATAGCTTTCATTGTACGCAACTTCGAGATTCTAACACACCACAACCAATCAAACTAGCAGTTTTGAATAGTAATATCCACTTTTTGAAATTTTATACATTTTATCTTTAAAAATGGAATTAATTTTTGGATTTATAATATCAAAATTAACTTAGGGGGAATTTTTGTTACTTTTCTGATAACTTTCATATTTTGATGAATAGTGAAAATTACAAAATTTTAATTAAAAACAACTTTTTTAATCAAAATAATTAGCAGTGATAAATTATGTATTTTAGTGGTTTAAAAGTATATTTAGAATATATTTTTACCATTTAATACAATTTTGGTCATTGGACGTAATTTCACATTTAAACCTGACATAAACAAGTGTCAATCTTTTGATAGTTATTATTTCTTAAAAACACGCTTTTTGTTTTAACAGCGGGAATTAATTTTAAATTAATTTCTGCCACTTCTGTGTTTTAAATTTGGAAAAATGGATTCCATATTTGGAATCAGGATATTCAAATTTTGTAAATAGGTAACTCTTATTTTAAAACATTTTGAATAATTACTTCGGTAAATATTTTAATTACCACAGTTAAAGGGTAAATCCGGTAAATAAGGGTAAAAAATAATATTATAATAATATTAATTTACCATAAAACGTGTCCTAACCCAATTGGTCAATACCTTTCTGACCATGGGAATCTTTGGGTCGATTTTGGGACCCCATGGATCCACTTGTAAGTGATAATGACACTTTATATTAATTAAGTTAAAGTAAATACAAAAATGACATAAGCATATATCTTTTAGAAAAACAATTTTTACATAGAGTTATATATGTTTTATTTTTTAATATAAATATTAATTATAAATACAAAATTATTTCCTACATAATGGTATTTTATTTATAATTTTTATACATTTAATGATTAAATATATTTATGACACAATAATGATGCAGTATTTTCCTTATCAATGAAAGAATCAAATAATTGGTATTATAAATGTTAAAATAAATAAAATTTGAAAGTTTTGAGGACATAAACGAATTATATTGGTTAATATGAAATTTTATTATTGCTTAAATGAATTTTGTTCAAATTAATAAAGTTGTTAAGACTTTTAAAAAATCAATTATTGAATAGTGTCAAAATTGACATAAATGAGTTTTTAAAAAAAATATTATATTATTAATTGATATTATATTCTTAAAAATCTAATGTTTGGCCAAAGGACTTATATAATGATAGGTGTATTATTAATTTACCACTTGGAGGTTTCTTGGAAGTTTATAGTAAGTTTATTAACTATATAATATAAAAATAAAAAGTGACATGGTAAATGTCAAACAAATTAACTAAGAGTTAAAACTAAAAGATAAGGTTAATATAATGACCGAAACCTGTATAAAATATATTGGTTGAAAGGATTTAGACCCATACCCACCTTATACTTTGAATAATCCACTTTGGATCCATTAGAAACCTAATATGAATTTATTATAAATTAATACTTTAAGTTTTTTCTAAAGAGCCCCTCCTCCCCCTTATAAAAGGACACCACTTCTAACCAATTCTTCACATCTTCAAAGCCTTTTGGTTCGGCCAAACCCTGACCAAATATTCTCTAAAATTCCATAAATTAATATTATATTCCCTCCTTTTTTCATAAATCCAACTTAAGGAGCCCTTTTGATCAAATCAAAAGGAAGAACCCGAAGAAGAGGTAATGTTTTCACCACCCTCTTTCAAGTTCCTTTCTTCTTCAACTTCTTATTTATTTATTATTTCCATTATAAAATAATAACTCCAATATCTTCTATATAATTTGATGTAATTATAAATATGGTACAACCATATTCAATATTCTATCCATCCTTTGAATGACATGTCACCATACGTGCATACGTATGACCTACCGTCTCCACGTCGTGGTGTAATTGTTATTCAATATATTATTATTTGGATGGGTATAATAATGATGTGTAATTAATGTAAATAATAAATATAACATGATAATGATTCTTTATATATGATATACCATCCCATTATATATTATTTTAATATCAGAAGAATGATATTGTCGCTCGTGCGTACGTACGGATTACCGTCTCCAAGAACGCGATAAGATTCATTCCTCATCGTATCCATTCAAGGAAAAATTTCATTTGATGATTAAAAATAATGTTTAGAGACATGATATCATTATATATATGAATAATATACATCTCATCCATAACAAATATGGCTCACATAACAAATAATATAAAGGAAAACGAATCTGTTAACACCCGAAACGACGATAATACTAAGATATTATTAACAAATCAATGTTAAAATATCATATATGGTATAATATTAATGTATATGATTCTTGTATAATTAAATAACAATTATTTAACAATTATAAATGAGTTTAACCTACCCTCGACCAAGTAAAAGGTACAAAGGGGTTTCTTATCTCACTTTTAATTCTGTGAGATTTCCATTGTTCACCACTTATTTATTGCATCTGGTGTGTGCACTACCCATGATTTTATTCATTGTGTAATATAATTTAATTTATGGATATTTACATCATAATTATATGATACTTCTTTCATTTTTGTATGTTCTTTAAGTTACCAAATGGATAAGGGAATTTGAAATTTCAATTTCCACTCATTCGACTTTACGCATACTTCATTGATTATTTTACTCCAAGATTATGTGTGGAATCACTATTCATTTTCTTATGTCATAATGTCCGCTCCCCTTTCTATGGATATACTTTTGATACACATAATCACTCCATTGATAAATTCTCAAGTCATCGATATGAACTTGATAAGAGTAATTTTAACTCAATCTCCATTTGTTGAGTTAAATATCCAATTCATTGGTGTTGTTTTTACAAGAATATGTGTGAATGTCCTATGATTGATTTACACTAAATATACAATAATATTGAGTGTATTTATATTTGTCACATATAATTATGTCGTTGATTTATCCTTAACCTAAAGATACGACCTTTATAATATATTTCATTACAATTTACATTCCATTGAGACTTCTTTGTTGTTATACACCAATTAACTTTTATATGGTGTACATAATGTACTTTGACATAGTATATCATGAATCCCTTTATTCTCATGATATTATAAAGTTTTGATTACCTCAATTATTTGTATTCAAGTGTCTCTCTTTTGGTTAGGAACTCTAACTAAAATATCATTTTAAATGTTTTAAAGATTTATGATTCTAAATCTTTTTCATTAATGTCGATGTTTTAAAAATGGTTTTAAAGATTTATTTATATGGACATTAATATTTTAAAATTAAAACTCCTTTTAAAAGTTTCAAAGTGGTATGGGACACTTTGATTCCAAAATCTATTTTTAAATGGCTTCTTGACAAATAGTGTGAATTTTAAATGTTTTTTAAGAAAAAGGGTATATTTTTCTCAAATAGTTTTGATGATTATTTTCATCTACGTCAATATCCTTTAGTATTCTCAATTGAGGTTAATATATTACAATACAATCTTCCATATTGTATTTAACGAGTTATGTTTTTCTGTGGATGTTCTATTCTAATACCATTCATGGTTTATGGTTAAAGTATTGACATTTCTTATGCTAGTTTTAATACAAATGTTTATGATATGTTTAAACCTTTTCATATGAGGAATGTATTGGACTTAGTAAGTGACGGGTAGAGCCCGCTATAGCTCCTCGATGCATCAGTAGGTCTCATGAGACAACTAGAAGTGGAATTGGCCGAGGCCCTTTCCCAATTTGATTTATGGTTTTGGTCGAGGCCTTAATAATTTTTAGACGTCTTGGCCGAGGCCTTGAAAAAATGTTTCAGAATGTCCGGCATTATACATTCTCTCATTATTGAAATAATATTGATGGTTCATGTGGTCATTCGACTAGTATAATGCCCATGATTATGTTTTATTATGGAATTATTTACTCATCTCATATTCTTTCCATAAAAGTATTCAAGTTTATTATTGGTAAAGGCATTTGGTTTCAATTATATACCATGCTTAATATTTATGTCATTTTCTGATGTATTACTTACCCTTATTGAGCATTTGAGCTCACCCCTTTATTATTTTTTATTTTCCCAGGATATGAAGAAGTTAGTTATGAGTGACCTGTAGGCATAATCTAGGAGGCTTGGATGTTTTTAAGGAAATTTATTTGTGTTGTACTTCTCTTCAATCTATAAAGTTTAGATTATGTATGAATCTTGTTTCTAATAATACTAAACTGATCGGTCTTTTGAGACATGATATCCTTGTGATCATGCCAATGTTATGTAATAATGCACCGACTCTGGGTAACTGGGGTCGGGGCATTACAGTTGGTATTAAAGGAATTTTAGCATAAACCTTGGAATCTAGATTTAGATAAACTCTGGTTAGAGCACATAGCCTTAAGAAAGACTTTGACTATTAGTATAGAAGAACTTCCTAGAATTTTGGTATTGTATAGATTTTGTGAGTTTTCCAAGAAATATATCTCTGTCTGGATACGAGCAGGTAGAGGCGGATCTAGCACAGATGTACCTAGGGGTAAAACCTAAAAACACCGCTTTGATATATACTTGAATGGGAACTGGTGCACGACAATGAGCCTTGCTACACTCTTGGTTATGACACTCCCGGAAGATATGCTTAGGCTAATTTGCATTTTCTTTACAAACCTATTTGAAGTATTATGAGATTAAATGACCTTGGTTAATCCTAATGTGTTTCAAATTGAGAATATGGTGACATGATATTCTCTAAATGATTTTGTGACTATTGTTACTCACACAATGCTTTCTGGTTTTAGTCAATGGATGGATTCCAAGGAAGTCATAGTGACTTTGAGAATGATGTACAAGGTGGGAATAGTGGTGGCAATGAGCAACAAAATGGAATGTTGATAGGCGTAAAAGATATCTTCTTCATGCTAAATCAATTTTCCAAAAATATGATCAACAATATATATATTAACCAATTCCTGAACTCAACAAAGAAGAGAAAGGTGATGAATGATAAGAGCTCCAGTAGTGGAGACCATGGAGAAAAGAATCCTAAATTCCCATCATGTAAGAAATATGGAAGGAGACACCCAGGAAAGTGTCTCAACGGAATAAAGAAATGCTTTATGTGTGGGAAAGAAGGAAATAAAGTGAAGAATTACTGAGGAAAAATGAAGAGTACTATGGAAGAAAATAAAAATGGTCCCAAGAATCCATTTACAGTCATTTACCGTAAATGTAGGGGACCTGACCATTACCTGAGTGAATGAACTATTCTATAGGATAACCTCTTAGTCAAGGAAGAACCTATGAGGAAATAAATGGATGGAAAAATGTTTAAAGGTATTAGTTCTCTTTATTGTTGAGATTACTTTGGGTGAATTTTCTCTTATATGTGTAACCCTGAAATTTATCATGTGATAATGATATTTGAGGAAGACTTTTCCTTTCTCTTGTGGATATAGTTATAAATAACCATTTGGTTTTATATGATCATTGGGTTTGAGGAAATTACAAGTTATTATATTTTGTGATGAAAATTCAAGGTATGAGATAACATTTGTGGATAAATTATGTTATGTTTTTTTTTTGAGGAATTTATCTCATTTTGGTAATGTTATAAAATATAGTTTTTGAAAAAGGACAACACGCAGACCGTGTGACAACCCATCGCATCGGACAAATCTGTGGGAATAGAGCCCACAACAAAAGTGCGATAGGGATTTATCACCTACCACTTGACTACGTGAAGTCCATAGTTAGTGTGACTAATTATTTTTAGTTAAATGATTTTATAGATCAATAATAAGTTGATTTGGGATCTTATGTCTTATCAAGTGAATACCCTTAGTATAGGAAAATGATTTGGTGATTAAGTGATAAATGTTATTTTGGAAGATGTTCGCTTTGTTGGGAATACTATATTCCCAAGTAAAATAGAATACTATGGCATTTAATTTGAGGAGTAATGGTGGATTTTTATCTATGTTTTTATTGTGTATTTATAGTGATTTGGATTATTTATCGAAATGATTAACCTATAATAGATAACATATGATTAGGTTAATTACTTTTTAGTATGTGACTTTAAGAGTAGTTGATGTCATTTGGAGATACAATTTAACGTGGAAGACTACATAACCAAATTCTTCTAAGTTTTGAGTTTCAAAATTATTTTGGATTATATTGAAGGATTTTAAGGACAATTTTTTATTTGAATGGTATTTATTTTACTTTGGGGTATTGTTGGTTTAATTTTAGAAATTAAGATAAGTTTTTTTTCTCTAATGGAATATCCTTTTGGGGGATCATCAGACCTTATACTAACCATTTTGGTTTTGATTAATCCCTAAAGACAAGTTAAATATATATTTTATCCTCTGTGGATCATGAGATTCTATAGAAGTTTATTCTATCTCTTCCAGTGTGACCAAGCCTTCTTGAATACTCATCATTTAAAAAAATTGAGTTAGTAGTGTAAATTTATTAAAGGATGAAACTATACATAAAAAGTAAGTATATATTCTTATGATCTTATCAAATCTTAAAAATAAATTCCTCAGCATTAAGGAAAGGAACTTAGAACAAAAACCTTGTCCTAGATGGTACCTTAGATCACCACAAATTTATGGCTTTGTGATTGTTGGCCTTTTCATAGCCATGATCTATACCACTCTCCATCATATATTGATGGTTAGATTTCTCTTCCATATCAATTATTTCCTACATGGAACCTTAGTATGTGTTATTTTCGGTAACCTTCATACTTACCATTCTTTATTTTTAACAGAGGCCTCATTAATCCATTTTTCGATGTGGGATTTCAACTAAGATATTTTGAAATGTCAACCCCAAGTTTCCAATACTGATCATAAATTGTGAGGATGAAATTTATTGAAGGAGGGTAGAATGTAACACCACAAGATTCCATGGTACGTTTCCCTTTGAATAATTCAATAGCTTGCATTGTACGCGACTTCGAGATTCTAACACACCACAACCAATCAAACTAGTAGTCATGAATAGTAATACCCACTTTTTGAAATTTTATACATTTTATATTTCAAAATAGACTTCATTTTTGGATTCTAAATACCGAAATTAGCTTATGGTGAATTTTTGGTACTTTTCTGATAAATTTCATATTTTGATAAATAGTGAAAATTACTAAATTTTAATTAAAAACAACTTTTTTAATTGAAATAATTAATAGTGATAAATTATGAATTTTATTGGTTTAAAAGTATATTTAGAATATATTTTTACCATTTAATACAATTTAGGTCATTGGAAGTAATTTCACATTTAAACCGAACATAAACAAGTGTCAATCTTTTGATAGTTATTTCTTAAAAACACGCTTTTTGTTTTGACAGTGGGAATTAATTTTAAATTAATTTCTGCCACTTCTGTGTTTTGAATTTAGAAAAATGGATTCCATATTTGGAATCAGGATGTTCAAATTTTGTAAATAGTTAACTCTTATTTTTAGACATTTTGAATAATTACTTCAGTATATATTTTATTTATCATGGTTAAAGTGTAAATCTGATAAATAATGGTAAAGAAATAATATTATAATAATATTAATTTACCCTAAAACATGTCCTAAACCTATTTGTTGATATATTTCCTACCATTTTCATCTTTGGGTAGATTTTGGGACCCCATGGATCCACTTGTAAGTGATAATGAAACTTTATATTAATTAAGTTAAAGTAAATACAAAAATGACATAAGCATATATCTTTTAGAAAAACAATTTTTACAATGGGTTATACATGTTATATTTTAGACTATAAATATTCATTAGAAATATAAAAATATTTCCTACATAATCATATTTTATTTATAATTTTTAAAATTTTAATGATTAAATATATTTATGACACAATAATGATGTTGTATTTTCCGTATCAATGAAAGAATCAAATAATTGGTATTATAAATGTTAAAATAAATATAATTTTAAAGTTTTGATGACATCTACGAATTTCATTAGTTAATATAAAATTTTAGGATTTCTTAAATGAATTTGGTTCGAATTAATAAAGTTTTTAAGTCTTTAACAAAAATCAATTATTGAATAGTGTCAAAATTGACATAAATGAGTTTTTAAAACAAATATTATATTATTAATTGATATTTTATTCCTAAAAATATAAGTTTCAGCCAAAGGACTTATATAATTATATTTTTATTATTAATGGACCACTTTTATATCTCTTTGAAGTTTATAGTAAGTTTATTAACTATATAATATAAAAATACAAAGTGACATGGTAAATGTCAAACTAATTAACTAAGAGTTAAAACTAAAAGATAAGGTTAATATAATGACCCAAACATGTATAAAATCTATTGGTTGAAATTATTTCTACCCATATCCACTTTATACTTTGAATAATCCACTTTGGAACCATTAAAAACTGAATATTAATTTATTATAAATTAATACTTTAAAGTTTTTCCTAAAGAGCCCCTCCTCCCCCTTATAAAAGGACACCATTTCTAACCAATTCTTCACACCTTAAAAGCCTTTTGGTTTGGCCAAACCCTGCCCAAATATTCTCTAAACTTCCTTAACTTCATCCTAGAGTCCCTCCTTTGGTCATAAATCCAACTTAAGGAGCCCTTTTGATCAAATCAAAAGGAAGAACCCGAAGAAGAGGTAATGTTTTCACCACCCTCTTTCATTTTCCTTTCTTCTTCAACTTCTTATTTATTTGTTATTTCCATTATAAAATAATAACTCCAGTATCTTTTATATACTTTTATGTTATTATAAATATGGTAAAACCATATTCAGTAGTCTATCCATCCTTTGAATGATATGTCACCATACGTGTGTACGTACGACCTATCGTCTCCACACCATGGTGTAATTGTTATTCAATATATTATCATTTGGATGGGTATAATAATGATGTGTAATTCATGTAAGTAATAAATAAAACATGATAATTATTCTTTATATATGATATACCATCCAATTATATATTATTTTACTATCAAAATAATGATATTGTTGCTCGTGCGTACGTACGGATTACCGTCTCTACGAACGCGATAAGATTCATTCCCCATCATATCCATTCAAGGATAAATTTCATTTGATGATTAAAAATAATTTTTATAGACATGATATCATTCTGGATATGAATAATATACATCTCATCCATAACAAATATGGCTCACATAACAAATAATGTAAAGGAAAACGAATTCATTAACACCCGAAACGACGATAACACTAAGATATTATTAACAAATCAATGTTAAAATATCATATATGATATCATATTAATGTAAATGATTCTTGTATAATTCAATAACAATTATTTCACCATTATACAGGAGTTTAACCTACCCTCAACCAAGGAAAAAGTACAAAGTAAGGGGTTTCTTGTCTCACTTTTAATTCCGTGAGATTTCCATTGTTCACCACTTATTTATTGCATGTGGTGTGTGCACTGCCCATGATTTTATTCATTGTGTAATATACTTTAATTTATGGATATTTACATCATCATTTTATGATCCTTATTTTATGGCCGTATGTTTTGTAAGTTACCAAATCGATAAGGGAATTTGAAATTTCAATTTCCACTCATTCGGCTTTACGCATACTTCATTGATTATTTTACTCCAAGGTTAAGTGTGGAATCACTATTCAATTTCTTATGTCATAATTTCCACTCCCCTTTCTGTGGATATACTTTTGATACACATAATCACTCCATTGATAAATTCTCAAGTCATCGATATGAACTTGATAAGAGTAATTTTAAATAAATCTCCATTTGTTGAGTTAAATATCCAATTCATTGGTGTTGTTTTTACAAGAATATGTAGGAATTCCCTATGATTGATTTACACTAAATATCCAATAATATTGAGTGTATTTATATTTTTCACACATAATTATGTCGTTGATTTATCCTTAACCTAAGGATATGACCTTTATAAGAGATTTCATATCAATTTACAATCCATTGAGACTTCTTTGTTGTTATACACCAATTCAATTTTATATGGTGTACATAATGTACTTTGACATAGTATATCATTAATCCCTTTAATTCTCATGATATTATAAAGTTTTGATTACCTCAATTATTTTTATTCAAGTGTCTCTCTTTTCGTTAGGAACTCTAACTAAAATATCATTTTAAATGTTTTAAAGATTTATTATTCTAAATCTTTTTCATTAATGTCCATGTTTTAAAAATGGTTTTAAAGATTTATTTATATGGATATTAATGTTTTAAAATTAAAACTCCTTTTAAAAGTTTCAAAGTGGTATGTGAAACTTTGATTCCAAAATCTATTTTTAAATGGCTTCTTGAAAAATAGTGTGACTTTTAAATGTTTTCAAGAAAAAGGGGATATTTATCTCAAATAGTTTTGATGATTATTTTCATCTATGTCAATATCCTTCATTATTCTCGATTGAGGTTAATATATTACAATACAATATTCCATATTATATTGAATGAGTTATGTTTGACTATGGATGTTATATTCTTATACCATTCATGGTTTATAGTTAAAGTATTGACATTTCGTATGCTAGTTTTAATACCAATGTTTATGATATGTTTAAACTTTTTCATATGAGGAATGTATTAGACTTAGTAAGTTATGGGTGGAGCCCGCTATAGCTCCTCGATGCATCGGTAGGTCTCATGAGACAACTAGACGTGGAATTGGCCGAGGCCCTTTCTCGATTTGATTTATGGTTTTGGACGAGGCCTTAATCATTTTTAGACGTCTTGGCTGAGTCCTTGAAAAAATGTTTCAGAATGTCCGGCATTATACATTCCCTCATTATTTAAATAATATTGATGGTTCATGTGGTCATTATACTATTATAATGCCCATGATTATGTTTTATTATGGAAGTATTTTCTCATCTCATATTCTTTCCATAAAAGTATTCATGTTTATTATTAGTAAAGGCATGTGGTTTCAATTATATACCATGATTAATATTTATGTCATTTTCCGCTGTATTACTTACCCTTATTGAGTGTTTGATCTCACCCCTTTCTTATGTTTTATTTTCCTAGGATATGAAGAAGTTAGTTATGAGTGACCTACAGGCATAATCTAGGAGGCTTGGATGTTTTTAAAGAAATTTATTTGTGTTGTACTTCTCTTCAATCTGTAAAGTTGAACTTATGTATGAATATTGTTTCCAATAATACTAAATTGATCAGTCTTTTGAGACATGATATCCTTTTGGTCATGCCAATGTTATGTAATAATGCACCGACTCTGGGTAACTGGGGTCGGGGCGTTACAGTTGGTATTAGAGGAAGTTTGGTACAAACCATAGAAGCTAGATTTAGATAAACTCTAATTAGAGCACATAGACCTAAGAAAGACTTTGAGGATTAGTATAGAAGAACTTCCTAGAATTTTGGTATTGTATATATTTTTTGAGTTTTCCAAGAAATAAATCCCTGTCTGGATACGAGTAGGTAGAGGCGGCTCTGGAATAGATGTACCTAGGGGTAAAACCTGAAAACACTGCTTTGAGCTAGACTCGAACGGGAACTGGTGCACGACAACGGGACTTGCTGCACTCTTGGGGGATATGCTTCGGATAATTTACATTTTCTTTACAAACTGATTTGAAGTATTATGAGATTAAATGACCTTGGTTAATCCTAATGTGTTTCAAATTGAGAATATGGTGACATGATATTCTCTAAATAATTTTATGACTGCTGTTACTCACACAATGCTTTCTGGTTTTAGTCAATGGCTGTATTCCAAGGAAGTAATAGTGACTTTGAAAATGATGTACAAGGTGGGAATAGTGGTGTAAATGAGTAACAAAATGGAATGTTGATAGGCGTAAAACATATCGTCTTCATGCAAAATAAATTTTCCAAAAATATGATCAATAATATATATATTAACCAATTCCCGAACTCAACAAATAAGGGAAAGGTGATGAATGATAAGAGATCCAGTAGTGGAGACCATGGGGAAAAGGATCCTAAATTTCCATCATGCAGGAAATGTGGAAGGAGACACCCAGGAAAGTGTCTCAACGGAAAAAAGAAATTCTTTATGTGTGGGAAAGAAGGACATAAAGTGAAGAATTTCCGAGGAAAAATGAATAGTACTATAGAAGAAAATAAAAATGGTCCCAAGAATCCATTTACAGTCATTTTCCATAAATGTAGGGGACCTGACCATTACCCGAGTGAATGACCTATTCTATAGGATAACCTCTTGGTCAAGGAAGAACCTATGAGGAAATAAATGGATGGGAAAATGTTTAAAGGTATTAGTGCTCTTTGTTGTTGAGATTACTTTGGGTGAATTTTCTCTTATATGTGTAACCCTGCAATTTATCATGTGAGAATGGTATTTGAGGAAGACTTTTCCTTTCTCTTATGGATATAGTTATAAATAACCATTTGGTTTTATATGATCATTGGGTTTGAGGCAATTACAAGTTATTATATTTTGTGATGAAAATTCAATTTATGATATAACAGTTGTGGTTAAATTATGTTATGGTTATTTTGAGGAATTTATCTCATTTTGGTAATGTTATAAAATACAGTTTTTGAAAAAGGACAACACGCAGACCGTGTGACAACCCATCGCATCGGACAAACCTATGGGAATCGAACCCACAACCAAAGTGAGATAGAGATTTATCGCCTACCACTGGACTACGTGAAGTCCCTGGTTAGTGTGACTAATTATTTTTAGTTAAATGATTTTATTGATCAATAATAAGTTGATTTGGGATCTTATGTCTTATCAAGTGAATACCCTTAGTATAGAAAAATGATTTTGTCATTAAGTGATAAATGTTATTTTGGAAGATGTTTGCTTTTTTGGGAACACTATATGCCCAAGGAAAATAGAATACTATGGGATTTAATTTGAGGAGTAATGGTGGATTTTTATCTATGTTTTTATTGTGGATTTATAGGGATTTGGGTTATTTATGGAAATTATTAACCTATAATATAGAACATGTGATTAGGTTAACTACTTTTTAGTATGTGACTTTAAGAGTAGTCGATGTCATTTGGAGATACAATTTAACGTGGAAGACTACATAACCAAATTCTTCTAAGTTTTGGGTTTCAATATTATTTTGGATTATATTGAAGGATTTTAAGGACATTTTTTTATTTGAATGGTATTTATTTAACTTTGGGGTATTGTTGGTTTAATTTTATAAATTAAGATAAGTTTTTTTTTCTAATGGAATATCCTTTTGGGGGATCATCAGACCTTATACTAACCATTTTGGTTTTGATTAATCTCTAAATACAATTTAAATATATATTTTATCCTCTGTGGATCATGAGATTTTATAGAAGTTTATTCCAGCTCTTCCAGTGTGACCAACCCTTCTTGAATACTCATCATTTAAAAAAATTGAGTTAGTAGTGGAAATTTATTAAAGGGTGAAACTATACTTAAAAAGTAAGTATATATTCTTATGATCTTATCAAATCTTAAAAATAAATTCCTCAACATTAAGAAAAGGAACTTAGAACAAAAATGTTGTCCTAGATAGTACCTTAGATCATCACACATTTATGGATTTGTGATTGTTGGCCTTTTAATAGCAATGTTCTCTACTACTCTCCATCAGATATTGATGGTTATATTTCTCTTCCATACCCATTCTTTCCAACATGGAACTCTATTATGTGTTATTTTCGGTAACCTTCATACTTACCACTCTTTTATTTTTAATAGAGGCCTCATTAATCCATTTTTCGATGTGGGATTTCAACTAAGATATTTTGAAATGTCAACCCCAAGTTTCCAATATTGAGAATAAATTGAGAGGATGCAATTTATTGAAGGAGGGTATAATGTAACACCCCAAGCTTCCATGGTACGTTTCCCTTTGAATAATGCAATAGCTTGCATTGTACGCGACTTCGAGATTCTAACACACCACAACCAATCAAACTAGCAGTTATGAATAGTAATACCCATTTTTGAAATTTTATACATTTTATCTTTCAAAATAGACTTTATTTTTGGATTTGGAATATCTAAATTAGCTAAGGGTGAATTTTTGGTACTTTTCTGATAACTTTGATGAATAGTGAAAATTATTAAATTTTAATTAACAACAACTTTTTTAATCGAAATAATTAATAGTGATAAATTATGAATTTTAGTGGTTTAAAAGTATATTTAGAATATATTTTTACCATTTAATACAATTTAGGTAATTGGATGTAATTTCACATTTAAACCGGATATAAACAAGTGTCAATCTTTTGATAGTTATTATTTCTTAAAAACACGCTTTTTGTTTTGACAGCGGGAATTAATTTTAAATTAATTTCTGCCACTTCTGTGTTTTGAATTTGGAAAAATGGATTCCATATTTGGAATTATTATGTTCAAATTGTGTAAATAGTTAACTCTTATTTTTAGACATTTTGAATAATTACTTCAGTAAATATTTTACTTTCCATGGTTAAAGGGTAAATCCGGTAAATAAGGGTAAACAAATAATATTATAATAATATTAATTTACCCTAAAATGTGTCCTAACCCTATTTTTTGATACATGTCCGACCATGGGCATATTTGGGTCGATTTTGGGACCCCATAGATCCATTTGTAAGTGATAATGACACTTTATATTAATTAAGTTAAAGTAAATACAAAAATGACATAAGCATATATCTTTTAGAAAAACAATTTTTACATAGGTTTATATATGTTATATTTTAGACTATAAATATTCATTATAAATATAAAATTATTTTACACATAATGGTATTTTATTTATAAGTTTTAGACATTGAATGATTAAATATATTTATGACACAATAATGATTCAGTATTTTCCTTATCAATGAAAGAATCAAATAATTGGTATTATAAATGTTAAAATAAATATAATTTGAAAGTTTTAATGACATACAAGAATTTTATTGGTGAATATTACATTTTAGTATTGCTTAAATGAATTTGGTTCGAATTAATAAATTTTTGAAGACTTTAACAAAAATCAATTATTGAATAGTGTCAAAATTGACATAAATGAGTTTTTAAAAAAATATTATATTATTAATTGATATTTTATTCCTAAAAATCTAAGATTCAGAAAATGGACTTATATAATGATATTGTTATTATTAATGTACCACTTTGAGGTCTCTTGGAAGTTTATTGTAAGTTTATTAACTATATAATATAAAAATACAAAGTGACATGGTAAATGTCAAACTAATTAACTAAGAGTTAAAACTAAAAGATAAGGTTAATATAATGACCCAAAACTCTATAAAATCTATTGTTTGAAAGGATTTAGACCCATCCCCACCTTATACATTTAATAATCCACCTTGGATCCATTAGAAACCGAATATGAATTTATTATAAATTAATACTTTACGTTTTTTCTAAAGAGCCCCTCCTCCCCCTTATAAAAGGACATCACTTCTAACCAATTCATCGCACCTTCAAAGCCTTTTGGTTCGGCCAAACCCTATACAAATATTCTCTCAACTTCCCTAACTTCATCCTAGAGGCCCTCCTTTGGTCATAAATCCAACTTAAGGAGCATTTTCATCAAATCAAAAGGAAGAACCCGAAGAAGAGGTAATGTTTTCACCACCCTCTTTCATTTTCCTTTCTTCTTCAACTTCTTATTTCTTTGTTATTTCTATTCTAAAATAATAAATATAGTATCTTATATATATTGTGATGTTATTATAAATATTTTACAACCATATTCAGTATTCTATCTATCCTTTGAATGACATGTCACCATACGTGCGTACGTACGACCTACCGTCTCCACGTCGTGGTGTAATTGTTATTCAATATATTATTATTTGGATGGGTATAATAATGATGTGTAATTCATGTAAATAATAAATATAACATGTTAATTATTCTGTATATATGATATACTATCCAATTATATATTATTTTAATATCAAAATAATGATATTGTCGCTCGTGCGTACGTACGGATTACCGTCTCCACGAACGTGATAAGATTCATTCCCCATCGTATCCATTCAAGGATAAATTTCATTTGATGATTAAAAATAATGTTTAGAGACATGATATAATTATGTATATGAATAAGATACATCTCATCCATAACAAATATGGCTCACATAACAAAGAATACAAAGGAAAACTAATTTTTTGACACCCAAAACGACGATAATACTAAGATATTATTAACAAATCAATGTTAAAATATCATATATGATATCATGTTAATGTATATGATTCTTGTATAATTAAATAACAATTATTTCACCCTTATACATTATGTTAACCTACCCTAGACTAAGGAAAAAGTACAAAGTAAGGGGTTTCTTATCTCACTTTTAATTCCGTGAGGTTTTCATTGTTCACCACTTATTTATTGCATGTGGTGTGTGCACTGCCCATGATTTTATTCATTGTGTAATATAATTTAATTTATGTATATTTTACATCATCATTGTATGATCCTTCTTTCAGGGTTTTATGTTTTTTAAGTTACCAAATCGATAAGGGAATTTGAAATTTCAATTTCTACTCATTCGACTTTACGCATACTTCATTGATTATTTTACTCCAAGATTATGTGTGGAATCACTATTCATTTTCTTAGGACATAATTTCCACTCCCCTTTCTGTGGATATACTTTTGATACACATAATCACTCCATTGATAAATTATCAAGTCATCGATATGAACTTGATAAGAGTAATTTTAACTCAATCTCCATTTTTTGAGTTAAATATCCAATTCATTGGTGTTTTTACAAGAATATGTGTGAATGTCCTATGATTGATTTACACTAAATATCCAATAATATTGAGTGTATTTATATTTTTCACACTTAATTATGTCGTTGATTTATCCTTAACCTAAGGATACGACCTTTATAAGAGATTTCATCTCAATTTACATTCCATTGAGACTTCTTTGTTGTTATACACCAATTCACTTTTATATGGTGTACATAATGTACTTTAACATAGTATATCATGAATCCATTTATTCTCATGATATTATATTGTTTTTATTACCTCAATTATTTGTATTCAAGTTTCTCTCTTCTGGTTAGGAACTCTAACTAAAATATCATTTTAAATGTTTTAAAGATTTATTATTCTAAATCTTTTTCATTAATGTCCATGTTTTAAAAATGGTTTTAAAGATTTATTTATATGGACATTAATGTTTTAAAATTAAAACTCCTTTTAAAAGTTTCAAAGTGGTATGGGACACTTTGATTCCAAAATCTATTTTTAAATGGCTTCTTGAAAAATAGTGTGACTTTTAAATGTTTTCAAGAAAAAGGGGATATTTATCTCAAATAGTTTTTATGATTATTTTCATCTATGTCAATATCCTTCATTATTCTCGATTGAGGTTAATATATTAAAATAAAATATTCCATATTGTATTGAATGAGTTATGTTTGACTGTAGTTGTTATATTCTTATACCATTCATGGATTATGGTTAAAGTATTGACATTTCGTATGCTAGTTTTAATACAAATGTTTATGATATGTTTAAACCATTTCATATGAGGAATGTATTGGAATTAGTAAGTGATGGTTGGAGCCCACTATAGCTCCTCGATGCATCGGTAGGTCTCATGAGACAACTAGACGTGGAATTGGCCGAGTCCCTTTCTTAATTTGATTTATGGTTTTGGTCGAGGCCTTAATCATTTTTAGACGTCTTGGCCGAGGCCTTGAAAAAATGTTTTAGAATGTTCAGAATTATACATTCCCTCATTATTGAAATAATATTGATGGTTCATGTGGTCATTCGACTAGTAGAATTCCCATGATTATGTTTTATTATGGTATTATTTACTCATCTCATATTCTTTCCATAAAAGTATTCATGTTTATTATTGGTAAATTCATGTGGTTTCAATTATATACCATGATTAATATTTATGTCATTTTCCACTGTATTAATTACCCTTATTGAGCATTTGAGTTCACCCCTTTCTTATGTTTTATTTTCCCAGGATATGAAGAAGTTATTTATGAGTGACCTGCAGGCATAATCTAGGAGTCTTGGATGTTTTTAAGGAAATTTATTTGTGTTGTACTTCTCTTCAATCTGTAAAGTTGAACTTATGTATGAATATTGTTTCCAATAATACTAAACTGATCAGTCTTTTGAGACATGATATCCTTGTGATCATGTCAATGTTATGTAATAATGCACCGACTCTAGGTAACTGGGGTCGAGGTGTTACAATAACTCATTAAATACAAATAGATTAACATAAATTGAGAATAATGAAGGATATAGACATATATAAAAATAATATTCAAAACTATTTGAGAGAAATATCCCCCTTTTCCTTGAAAACATTAAAAAGTCACTATTTATCAGGAAGCTGATTAAAATAGATTTTTGAATCAAAGTGTCCCATACCACTTTGAATCTTTTAAAAGGAATTTTATTTTTAAAAAATTAATGTCCATATAAATAAATCCTTAAAACCATTTTTGAAACATGTACATTAATGAGAAAGATTTAGAAGAATAAATATTTAAAGCATTTAAAATGATATTTTAGTTAGAGTTACTAACCAAAAGAGAGACACTTGAATACAAATAATTGAGGTAATAAAAACTTTATAATATCATGAGAATAAAGGGATTCGTGATGTACTATGTCAAAGTACATTATATACACCATATAAAAGTGAATTGGTGTATAACAACACAGAAGTCTCAATGGAATGTAAATTGAGATGAAATCCCTTATAAAGACCGCATCCATAGGTTAAGAATAAATCGATGACATAATTATGTGTGAAAAATATAAATACACTCAATATGATTGGATATTCAGTGTAAATAAATCAGAGGAAATTCACACATATTCTTGTAAAAACAACACCAATGACTTGGATGTTTAACTCAATGAATGTAAATTGAGTTAAGATTACTCTAATAAAGTTCATATAAATGACTTGAGAAATTATAAATGGAGTGATTATGTGTATCAAAAGTATATCCACATAAAGGGGAGTGTAAATTACTACATAAATAATAAATATTGATTCCACACATAATCTTGAAGTAAAATAATCAATGAAGTATGCGTAAATCCTAAAGAGTGGAAATCGAAATTAAAAATTCCATTACCGATTTGGTGACTTACGAAACATACACCCCATGAAAGAAGGATCATACAATTAAGATTTAAATACTGATAAATTAAATTATATTACACCCAGAATACAATCATGGGAAGTACATACACCACACAATAGGAAATAGTGGCAAATATAGCATGAATCTCACGGGAATAAAAAGTGAGATGAAAACTATATTGTAATCAATCGAGTTGTATGACCAAAATTTAATAACCACCAAATGAATAAAATAATACCATGAATATAAATATAATCATGATAATATATATGAAATGGTAGTATACAATACACCACATGCAAAAAATAAGTGGCGAACAATGGAAATCTCAGAGAATTAAAAGTTAGATAAGAAACCCCTTACCTCAAGTCTGACTTGTCTTGTATATTCCTTGTTCTTACTGAATAATAAACTTAAGTTAATTTATACTTGATTAAGAACATTTTTCAAGTTTATTATTCCTTTTATATCACTTATTACCTTGCTATAACAATTAGTTAATTATTTAAGTTCATATTGGATATTTATCTGTAGGTTCCGGGAGCAGCGGAAGCGCGTTGGTGGGTTAGCCCAACTTTAATTTTAACGTTAAACAACGTTCAATCCAAGATCCGTCATGATATAAAATGCCGAATATTCAGAATAGAATGAATAACGAAAAGAAAAGAAGAGTCCCGGAACCCTTGAGGAGGATCCTCATATGTTTATTATGATTAATTTAATTAATGCATAAGAATTACCTCGTTGGAATTATTTCTTCATTGATGTGTACGGTCACGATTCGGTGATCCATCATTGCGTCGTAGAATCCAAGTGTAGGGTTCCACTAGCGGTGATCCACACGTGTGTCACGTATCTCCATATGTCGCCGAAGGGATCTCCGGGTGCTAGTGCGGAAGAAACTTCGCTTCAATGTCCGCCTTCGACCACCTTGATCCGGTGGAGGATCTTGCACTCATAACTTGAGGGCGTTCTTAGTGGAAAGGGAATTCTCTCTTGGCTTGAGAGTATTTCCAAATCCGTTGTGCACAACAATGGCTCTTTTAAAATGTTGGGGTTGCCAGGATATTTATAATCGGGTTTGAGGTTAATAGAGTTATGACAATAAATAAATGTGTTACGCATTTTATTTATTTCATTAACTCTTATTGAAAACCCCCGTGTCGAATTATTAATTCCTTGACATGCGCCCACGCTGATTATAATAAATATCATTTAATAAAACAATATTAAATCCTCAAAATCCCAACTGGAAAAACTACACGGCGTGTAATAATTAATACACGGCGTGTACTTGTTTTCCATAAAACTACACGACATGTATATTTAATATACATGGCGTGTACTTTTATTTTCCATTTTTCTCCACCACATTTATTAGACCTTGAGTAATGACTATTTATTTCTTAAATAAATGTAACTGCATTACTCACTAATAAATATATTATTTCGTCCACAATATATTCTCTCGAATAACTAGTGTCAAAATAAATGCGATCAGACATCCTTAAATAATTATTAAACCACAGTCAAGAATAATATTTATTTAACTTGTTAAATTAATATTTAACTGAGATACATGGACACACTTAGTGTGTGACCCTCTAGGCCTCTTTCTCAGTGGCATTATGTTGAGTCTTCCTAAAGTCCAAGGTTAGCGTCTAGCAACACGCCAAGGCACCCATAGAGAAAGAAGTTAACGCCGCAATGACGTGTCACCTCCTACGAATTCTTACCGTGTAATATAATCCCTTTGTCTCGATATCTCCAATCAAGTGGGTCGCATGTTAGTGCCATCAACCCATGTGCTTGATTATTCTTTCTTTGACTTCCCAGAATTGAACTTTCCCATACCTTACCATGTCCATGGATTTATTTAGGCTATATCAATTCCATCAAAGGGCCTGATATATCTACTTTTGTTATGGAACGGAAGGTACAAATCCTTTCTCGCATTATCTATTAATGCAGTATTACTCGTGATGCACCCAACGTATCCTACCTCACTGCGAACAGTGTGTCGTCACAGTTTTCGTCAATACATCTAAGTGCACGAGTTGTAATACCCATTAATAATAATCTTAAAGTCTAAGAACCAATACACATGTCCGCAGATAGGAACATCTAATAACACTATGAAATGTGGATTTCCTACTGGAGGGTCTCGTTCTCATAATATCCTCCTAGATATTACCAAGGGCACACACCATTAGAAGGTGCCTCAAAGTTTTATGAGTCCTCACCCCTAATGACCTGTATTATTTGTGTCCCTCAAATAATATCATCTGGACATAGAACATACATTCAAGAACAGTGTTATGGCACTTCCGGGTTCTCATCATAGTAGGGATCCGCTACGACCCTTTAATGCAACAGCTGTCCTTAGGACATTATAACATGACATGTCATGCAGAAGAACAATCAAGATGTGATAAGGCTTTTATTTAATGAATAAAGTACAAAGTAGTTGGTTCTAGACCACCAACTCCAACAGACTCTCACTTGGACTAGAGCCAACTTCTAACAACCTTTAACCCGCTAGCTCTCACATGATATTCATGCTTCTGCTGAGATAGGCCTTTAGTCATGGGGTCTTCCATGTTCTCTTCCGTGGACACTCTTCTCACTGTAACTTCACCCCTTTGATAGAAATACCTCAAGAGGTGATAATTTCGAAGTATATACTTTGTCCGTTTATGTGACCTTGGTTCTTTTGCAAGAGCCACCACTGCAGTATTATCACAATACAATGTAATGGGATATTTACTGCTAGGCACCACATCAAGATCCTGGACAAAGTTCCGAATCCATACGGCTTCTTTGGCTGCATCAGAAGCCGCTATATACTCGGACTCCGCTGTAGAATCGGCGACAACTGGCTGCTTTGAACTCTTCCAGCTCACAGCTCCTCCATTAAGACAGAAAACATATCCAGATTTCGACTTTAGATCATTCTGATCTGTTTGAAAACCAGCATCAGCATACCCTCTGATGACAAGCTCCTCGTCTCCTCCATACACCAGGAACATATCTTTAGTTCTTCTCAGATACTTAAGGATAGACCTAACAACAGTCCAATGCTGTTCTCCTAGATCTTCTTGATATCTTCCTACCATGCTCAGTGCATAGGCAACATCAAGCCTGGTACATAACATGGCACACATGATGGATCCTATAGCCAAAGCCTATGGGATCTTACTCATCCTATATTTCTCCTGTTGTGTCTAGGGACACATTTTCTTAGAAAGATGTAAGCCATGTGACACTGGAACCAATCCCCTCTTGGATTTTTCCATACTAAATCTCTTTAGTATCTGGTCAATGTATGTTCCCTGACTTAGTCCAAGCAGCCTCTTGGATCTGTCACGAATGATCTTGATCCCTAGAATGTAGGCTGCTTCTCCTAAGTACTTCATCGAGAAACACTTGTTCAACCAGTCCTTAACTGACTGTAAGGCTGGTACATCATTTCCAATAAGCAATATGTCATCAACATATACCACTAGGATGACGACCGCATTCCCATTAAACCGCTTATAAACACATGGCTCACATTCGTTCTTAATGAAACCAAATTCCTTTATGGCTTCATCAAATCGAATGTTCCATGACCTGGATGCTTGCTTCAATCCATAAATGGATTTCTGTAACTTGCAAACCCATTTGGAATCACCTGGTGTCACAAACCCTTCTGGTTGTGTCATATAGACATCTTCCTGAAGGTTCCCGTTAAGGAATGTTGCTTTGACATCCATCTGCCAAATCTAGTAGTCATGGTAAGCTGCTATGGCAAGTATGATTCTTATGGATTTAAACATGGAAACTGGCGAGAAGGTTTCATCATAGTCAATTCCTTGATGTTGTCTGAATCCTTTAGCCACTAGCCTTGCTTTATAGGTGTTAACTTGACCTTCCATGTCCAGCTTTCTTTTGAATACCCATTTGCATCCAACAGGATTTACATCAACTGGCTCATCGACCAGAACCCAAACTTGTTTCTGATACATGGAATCCATCTCAGAATTCATAGCTTCTATCCATCTTGCATCTTTTGAGCTTTCTACTGCTTCCTTGTAGGAGAGAGGTTCATCATTGTCCAATAATAATGATTCACCATCCTCGGTGACTAGGAAACCAAATCTCTCTGGTTCTCTTACCTCTCTTGAGCTCCTATGCAGTACTTGTGTTTCTGGAACCTCTTCCACGGGGACCTGTGGAACTTTTTCCTGTACCAACTCCTGTGTATCTTGAGAATCAACTTCTTTGAAGTCATTATTTCTCCCACTATCCTTCTTGAGGATGTGCTCCCTTTCAAGAAAGGCGTCTTGTCTGGCGATAGTCACTTTCTTGTCTTGAGGGTTATATAGGTAATATCATTTAGTTTTCTTGGGATATCCTATAAAGATACACTTCGTGCCTCGGGGTGCTAGTTTGTTTCCTGATAAGTCCTTAACAAATTCCTCACATACCCATAAACTTGTGTACAAAAAAGTGGGTTTCCTTCCATTCCATAACTCGGATGGAATTCCATTTTCCGCCTTAGTTGGTACTCGGTTTAATGTGTATGCTACAGTTTGTAATGCATATCCCCAAAAGGATAATGGAAGATCTGCATGACTCATCATTGACCTCACCATGTCCAAAAAGGTGTGGTTCCTCCTTTCACTAACATCATTACACTGTGGTGTATAAGGAGGAGTGAGCTGAGATAGAATCCCAGACTCCCGTAGAAGATTGATGAACTCTTGGTTCAGATATTCTCCACCTCGATCCGATCGAAGCTTCTTTATCTTCTTACCAAGATGATTCTCTAATTCATTCTTGAATTCCTTAAATTTCTCTAAGGACTCTAACTTATACCTCATTAAGTAGACAAATCCATATCTACTCAAATCATTAGTAAAAGTAATGAAGTAAGAATATCCACCTCTAGCTTCTACTGGAAATGGTCCACACACATCTGTGTGTACCAATCCTAGAAGCTCTGTAGCCCTTTAACCTTGTCCACCAAAAGGTGGCTTGGTCATTTTTCCTTGTAAACAAGTGTGACATCTATCAAGTGGTTTTAGCTCAGTAGAGTCTAAATAGCCATCTTGGCAGAGCTTTGTCAAACACTTCTCATTCACATGACCAAGGCGGTGATGCCATAACTAGGTGATGTATGAGTCATATGAGTTTGTTTCATTATCGATTGCCAATACTTGGTTTTCGTAATTCAAAAAATACAAACCATTATTTAAATGTTCCATACCATAACATACGTTTTTCTTATAAAAGAGACAACCCTTATTTCCAAATTTGAAAACAAATCCATCCATATCCAAACAAGATACAGAAATTATGTTCTTGGTAACACTAGGAACATAATAACAGTTACGTAAAACCAAAATCATCCCAGTCGGAAATGAGAGGTGGTAGTTTCCAATAGCCAACGCAGCCAGCCTTGCGCCATTGGCAGCTCGAAGATCCACCTCTCCTCTGGTGATCTTTCTAAATCTACTTGGTTCCTGCATTTGAATACAGATGTGAGCCACACAAGATAATCTAATACCCAATGTGTAGAAATAGAAAGATTTCACTCGATAACAAACGCACCTTTACAGTCCCCACGCTTCTGGGTGCAGTTCCTCTTCCAGTGGCCCTACTTGCCACATGCAAAACACACTGCTCCACGTTCCTTGCCCTGCCTCTGGATCTTCCCCTTCTTGGAGGGACGGTTCTCTGGGGCTTCAGACCATTTATAAGTCTTTGGCCCCTTTTCCTTGTCCTTCCTTTTCTTGTTCACCATAAGGACCACGGGTTTGCCACGCCTCATGTCCTTATCTACCTAGCTAATCAAGGTCAGAAGCTCCAACAGACTCTTCTCATTTTCGCTCATGTTATAGTTGACAATAAAGCCAGAGAAGGTATTGGGTAGTGATGATAGGATGAGATCTGTACGCAACTCATCCAGGAATTTAATCCCTAAGATGTCGAAGCGTTCAATGTAGCCAATAAGATTGACTACATGAGGCCCATCTAGCCCAAACTCTCCAAGCTTCGTAGTAAAAAAATCATTGGAGATCTCATACCTCTCCTATATCGCCTTCTCTTGGTAGAGATCTTTAAGGTGAGACATCATGCTATACGCATCCATGTTTTCATGTTGCTTAAAGAGATCATTAAACATGGCCGATAGCATGAAACACTGGACATTTGTGGCATCATCCATGTGTTTCATGTAGAGAGATAATTCCTCATCACTAGCCTCTTTCCCAGGCGCAACTGATATAGGATCTTCCAGCACATATAATTTCCTTTCGTGGCGAAGGACGACGCGTAAACGCCTCTGCCACTCTTGGAAATTGGTGTCGGTGAGAAGGTTTTATTTTTCGAGTATGGTGCGCAATGATATGTTTGAAGTCATTTTCTTTCTGTTTCTACAAATTAAGATGAGAAAAGGTTTTAGTACTTTATTACAAAAATTGAGAAAAATTAATACTTATTAGTCTCCCACTATTTTATCGAAATCCAATAGCCCTCACCATTGACTTTGGAATATTCTGTTGTGTAAATATTCTAGTGGCAAGGATCTTTATGTCCCTTCGCATTACCCCAACTAGGGTTGGTCAAGCAACTTGAAGGGTTTTAGGTAGGCATTCTAAATGCCAACTACATTAACTCGCAGCTCCTTGATCCGCTGAGTGGACTCCCCAATCCTGAAATCCTTTTTAGATTTCCTCAACCTTTGCCTCTTGGTCACACCAAGTCCTGCTGTGGCAGTCAACCCTTGATGCGAACCAAGTCAAGTCAACCCAAAACCTTGAATTATAATTCCCCGATAATTGAAATCACCCCAACTAGGGTTGGTCAAGCACTTTGAACTATGGTTCAATTCTAACCAAGATTATGGAAGGCTATACCGACTTAATATTTATTTTGAGGGATTTTATCCTTATACGTAAATTGCCATTTTATTATCTTTGATTACATGATTGTTAATATTAATTGGGATATACTTAAGTGATTAACCATGTCTAAGATAATATTTATGTATAAGCCGGTTTTATTTTAGTTCCATCTTGCATGCTTGTTTAATTCATTAATTGTGTGATCGTGACAACACACCACAATAAATAAACCATGCAACTGACAGAAATAAAATAAATGTTATGATCATGAGATTTTCTATTGGTTAGTTTATCTAGCGGTTGATAAACTAACCCAAGACCTAGGGGAGAAACACCTTGAACCTTTCGGGTTCGTGTTTACAGCTTTCCACCTGTCCACCTTTGTATCTCCTTGGATTGGTTTCACCTTGGCTCCTGACTTGAGCCGCCTCCACTAGCTTGGGATATCCATCCATTACATATGCATTTATCTCACACGCAGGTGAGGGGTAAAAGGGGTTTTTACATAAAAGAATCCTTGGGCGCGCAGGCCCTACATTTTAATGAGGAGATGGCTCGCAGGCCAACAAATTTAATTTAAACAAATAAATTAAAATAAACCATTCACATACAAAGGTCTCGGTCTAGATCATGATCATCTATACATGCAACGATATTTATGCATAAATAAAAATAGCATTCAATTCTTTAATCGTTCTTTTTTAAGATAAATCACGCTCGAATCAATTAATTTTCTTTAATTAATCAATCATTTTATCTTAAATACCTTTTCTGAATTTCCTTGAGATTCTCATCCATCATAATTTTAAACAAATAAATTCATTTAAAATTATCCTTGTACGTAACTTGTACCTTGGAGGAAACCCGGTGAATTCCCATTTATTACGCTGATGTTAAATTAAAAACATATATATAAAACACCTATCACGTGTTGTACCTCAGCTTTACTCCTGCACCATGGTACACGTCTCAAGGGTTTGTATAATATAATAATAAATTTTAATAAATCTGCGTAATTTGGGTGAGTACACGGTGCGTTGTTCCGACTACACGGCATGTACTTTTCTTCACCATCCATCTGAAGTACACGCTCGGGGATAGGGCGTGTTAATGTACTTCAGAAATTTTCGGAGTACACGGCGTGTACAGTGGGACACACGCCGTGTAGTTTCAACATTACACGGTTTCCAGCCGGGCAGGCCATGTACGGAGTACACGACCCAACCCTGACCCGAAGGGACTACACGCCATGTTCATTGGACCACATGGCGTGTATTCTGGAAACTATGTGCCACATATTTCTGGTCAACACACAATGTCTTAAATTCTTATAAATAATCCAATACACGGCCTGATTTGGCGGATCAGTCAATGCATTGAACCTAGACTACATGGCGTGTACTTCCGAATACACACCGTGTATTCTGGTGTTATATGGCCAGAAACGTTTGGCTCCTCCGGATGAGTTCCTCTATTTTATTTTAATCAAAATTAAAAGAAAAAATTGTTTCTGTGAGATGAATGAGAAACGAGGGAGGAGGAATAGATCTCGATATTCAGATTTCCAAAATGATTAAACTTGAATTGAAATAAATAAATTATTAAATGCGTAAATTAACAACAAAAAACTAAAAAATTATAATCAACGATATGACTGCTCTGATACCACTTGTAGGTTCCGGGAGCAGCGGAAGTGCGTTGGTGGGTTATCCCAACTTTAATTTTAACGTTCAACAACGTTCAATCTGAGATCTGTCACGATATAAAACGTCGAATCTTTGGAATAGAACGAAGAACGAAAAGAAAAGAAGAGTCATGAAACCCTTGAGGAGGATCATCATATGTTGATTATGATTAATTTAATTAATGCATAAGAATTACCTCATTGGAATTCTTTCTTCGTTGATGTGTCCGGTCACGATTCGGTGATCCTTCGTTGCATCGTAGAATCCAAGTATAGGATTCCTCTAGCGGTGATTCGCACGTGTGTCACGTATCTCCAGATGTTGCCGAAGGGATCTCCGGGTGCTAGTGCGGAAGAAACTTCGCTTCAATGTCCGCCTTCGACCACCTTGATCCGGTGGAGGATCTTGCACTCGTAACTTGAGGGCGTTCTTAGTGGAAAGGGAATTCTCTCTTGGCTTGAGAGTATTTCCAAATCCGTTGTGCACAACAATGGATCTTTTAAAATGTTGGGGTTGCAAGGATATTTATAATCGGGTTTGAGGTTAATAGAGTTATGACAATAAATAAATGTGTTACGCATTTTATTTATTTCATTAACTCTTATTGAAAACCCCCATGTCGAATTATTAATTCCTTGACATGCGCCCACACTGATTATAATAAATATCATTTAATAAAACAATATTAAATCCTCAAAATTCCAACTGGAAAAACTACACGGCGTGTAATAATTAATACACGGCGTGTACTTGTTTTCCATAAAATTACACGGCGTGTATATTTAACATACACGGCGTGTACTTTTATTTTCCATTTTTCTCCACCACATTTATTAGACCTTGAGTAATGACTATTTATTTCTTAAATAAATGTAACTGTATTACTCGATAATAAATATATTATTTCGTCCACAATATATTATCTTGAATAACTAGTGACAAAATAAATGTGATCAGACATCCTTAAATATTTATTAAACCACAATCGGGAATAATATTTATTTAACTTGTTAAATTAATATTTAACTGAGATACATGGACACACTTAGTGTGTGACCCTCTAGGCCTCTTTCTCAGTGGCATTAGGCTGAGCCTACCTAAAGTCCAAGGTTAGTGTCTAGAAACACGCCAAGGCACCCATAGAGAAAGAAGTTAACGCCACAATGACGTGTCACCTCCTACGAACACTTACCATGTAATATAATCCCTTTGTCTCGATATCTCCAATCAAGCAGGTTGCATGCTAGTGCCATCAACCCATGTGCTTGATTATTCTTTATTTGACTTCCCGGAATTGAACTTGCACATACCTTAACATGGCCATGGATTTATTTAGGCTATATCAATTCCATCAAAGGGCCTGAGATATCTACTTCTGTTATGGAACGGAAGGGACAAATCCTTTCTCGAATTATCTATTAATGTGGTATTACTTGTGACGCACCCAACGTATCCTACCTCGCTGCGAACAGTGTGACATCATAGTTTTTGTCAATACATCTAAGTGCACGAGTTGTAATACCCATTAATAATAATCTTAAAGTCTAAGGACCAATACACACGTCTGCAAATAGGAACATCCAATGACACTATGAAATGTGGATTTCCTACTGGCGGGTCTCATTCTCATAATATCCTCCTGGATATTACCAAGGGAGCACACCATGAGAAGGTGGCTCAAAGTTTTATGATTCTTCACCCCTAATGACCTATATTATTTGTGTCCCTCAAATAATATCATCCGGCCATAGAACATACATTCAAGAACAGTGTTATGTCACTTCCGGGTTCTCATCATAGCAGGGATCCGCTACGACCCTTTAATGCAACAGTTGTCCTTAGGACATTATCATGTGACATGTCATGCAGAAGAACAATCAATATGTGATAAGGATTTTATTTAATGAATAAAGTACAAAGTAGTTGGTTCTAGACCACCAACTCCAACATTATCGATGTTCAGGACTTGAGTCAAAATGAACTTGTTATAATTACAATTTTCCATGTGATCAAAAGTAAATTATCTCCAAAATTACAAACATGATTTAGATATAATATATATATTATATATCCAGTATATATATGTATTTATAATAGTACATAAGATTTGGAGATAATAAATGAAATGTACCATTCATGGAGACGGTATGTCGTACGTACGCATGAACGTTACTTTCATTTCTATTTTGTTTTTTTAATGGAATTAAAACATAATGATACATAGTTATATTATAATTATAGTATAATATCTTATATAATATCATTAAATCCATCCTTTATACGTCTCACATAAGTCATTAACGAGTCATATCACTTTGAAGGGGCGGTAGTCCTCACTTCCTCAAATGAAATTATCGCGTTTTACCCATAATGGAAACCATAATGGAATGACATAAATGGAAAATACAGAAGCATAAATAAAACATAAACATAATATATATTATATATAAATATAGTTCCATCTTAATGTCCACCATGAGAGGCAGTAGGTTATAATTGAACAATCATCGTTTCGTAAGGCGTTAGTTTTCCATCCACAGAAACAATATGTTCTTTATCCATTAGATAGAGGTGTGTGTAAGTGTAGTTATAATACTTCTCATAAAAAAATATTAGTATATTTAGGATATTTTTGTTGTTATAAAAGAAATTAATGAATAGATTTTAGGGGTTGGAGAAGTAAAATAAAAGAAAAAAATTTAAGAGAAACCGTTACCTTTAATTTGGGTAACTCCCTTTGGTTTGAACCAAACGGACCTCTTGAAGTGCCTTCTGCCTAAGGTAAGGATTCTAGGATGAAGAGTGAGATATTGAGAGCTTATTTTGGCCAAGGTTTAATGAGACAAGGGGCTTGAGATGTGTGAGTAATGGGTTATAATTGAGGGCTTTTTATAAGGGGGAGGAGGGGCTCTTTAGGAAAGTGTGAAAATATTATTTTATTATATAATTATATTCAGTTTATAAAGGTCAAAAACTAATTAAAGTCAAAGATGAGATGACTAATGGTCGAAATAAAATCATAAAATAATAATTTTACAGGTTTTGGATGTTATTTTAATATTTATAATCTTATTTATTTAAATCATTTACTAATGAGGTAAATACTGCATCATTTTTGTGTCATAAATAATTTTATTTATTTGATGTCTAAAAATTATAAAAAAATTCCATGATGTAGGAAATATTTTTATATTTATAATGAATATTTATAGTTGAAAATATAACTTATATAACCCCATGTAAAAATTAATTTACTAAAAGATATTTGTTTGTGTCATTTTGGTCTTTACTTTAAATTAATTAATCTAAAGTGTCATTATCACTCCCAAGTGGCTCCATGGGGTCCCAAAATTGACCCAAATATGACCATGGTCGTAAATGACTCAACCAATAAAGTTAGGACATGTTTTAAGGTAATTTTGTATTATTATAATATTCTTTTTTACCTTGAATTACCCTATTTACCTTTAACCGTGGTAAATAAAAGTCAAAAGTTACTATTCAAAAAAAATATTTTCTTCTTATTGAACCACATTTTACTTACTAATAACAACCATATATGTTGGATTTTCAAAATCTAATTCACAGAAGTGGTAAAATTTCATTTAAATGAAAAATTTAGTTTTTTAACTACTACTTAATGGTTTCACTATTCATCAAAAATTGAAGTTTTTCAAAAAACTACCAAAAATTCAGCCTAAGATATATTTGATATTCTGAATTCAAAAATGATGTATATTTTACCAAATTCAAAACATAGAGTTTGAATTAATTAATTTAAAATTAATTCCCGTTATCAAAACAAAAGGCATGTTTTTAAGAAACAATAACTATCAAAAGACTGATACTTGTTTATGCCCAATTTCAAATTGAAATTAATTCCAATGACCAAAAATGGATTAAATGGTAAAAACATAATATAATTACACTTTAAATCCAATTAAAACATAATCTAACCATATAAATAAATTAGATTAAAATCACTTTTGAATTAAAATATGGTATTTTCACTATTCATTAAAAATGAATTTTATCAAAAAAATACCAAAAATTTTCCCAATATAAATTTTGATATCCTGATTCTTAAGAATAATTTTATTTTGTCAAATAGAACATATAAAAGTGACCAAAACATTATTTATAGCGGTTTCTCCATTAAAAGGTGGTAAATCAACCTTTTAAATTAAATTCTGTTTAAAATTAGATTCATTGACATTTTAAGGCTCTAACTTTTATTGGATAAATGTAAAAGCATTTAAAAAACATATATAATCATTTTGTAGTTAGTTCTGTTCATTCCCGCCATTACAACGGCTAGGTGTTTACTACTATTTAAAATAATAATATTATATTATTAGTGTGCAACGTAAGATTTCAAAGAAACCCATTGTGGCGTATCGAGTATGCCATCAAACATAGCATCCTCTTTAAAGTAGAAATTAGTTCACAAATATTAATAAATTTGAAAAATGTCATGTTCTTTATTTACCTGGAATTTTACAAAAGTTGTTTTTATGAGTGCCTAAATTATTATGTTGATAAAGACATATTTTATCAGCACTGATAAAGACCTATCTTTATCAGTGATAAAAAAGTGTTGCTAAAGATATGATGTTAATAATTTATTTATATTATTATATACATTTATAAAATTATATGTATAATAAATAAATATTTATTTATTTATTTATATTTATAGATATAATAAATATATTTATATAACTATATATATATAAATATTATAAATATATATTTATTTATAAATATAAAATTATAATAAATATATTAATTATATATAATAACAAAATTATAAATATAATAAATATATTAATTATATATATTAATAAATTTATAAATATAATAAATATATTTTTTATAATTTTATAACTATTTAAATAAATAAATAAATATTTATTTATTGTTATAATTATAAATATATAAATATATATATTAAAATAATTATAAAATTATAAGCAATATATTTATTATATTTATAATTTTATTAAAGATATATATATTTATAATTTTATATATTTATTTATAATTATAACTATAAATATATATATATATATATTTATTCATATTTATATATATAATAAATATATTTATATAATTATATATATATATATATTATGAATAAATATTTTTTAATTTATAATTATAAAATTATAATAAATATATTAATTATATACATTAATAAAATTATAAATATAATACATATATTTGTTATAATTATATATATATATATAATTATAACTATATGGCGCCCTGACCCTGAGGTTCCGAGTTCGAGTCCTCCCAATGCAACATCTGAGGTGCCTTTAATAATTACTCATAGAACCTCTATGTGAAGACCCGGCCCCAGAACACCCGGAGTTAGTGCCTTCAGAACATGATGTGTACATTTTAACAAAACATGCACTGATGAATCACACATCATGTCCCATCTAGAGAATCAAATTCGGTTCAGGTTCTGGGAAACCAGCCACTCCTGTCATGCTTCTTTTAGCTCAAGCTGAAACCTGAAAATTTATTTTAGAATGAAACATTGGGTGAGCAGAAGAATGCCCAATAAGGGGTTTAAAATAAACCGATATAACTTTTGAAAATATTCTTTAAAACTTCACATAAAACACTTTCTTTGAAGAAAGGTTATAACACATGTAACATATCATAAAAGTGCTCAACTAAAAGAATAGGCTAACAGAAATAAGAAAATACATGGTTCAATTTTGGCATTCCCATTTGGGTTAAAAAGTAGAAGACTTTCTAACATGTATGGCATATGGATATGTAATCATAGGTTAAAAAAGAGAATAATCAAAGTTTCACATAAAGATGATAACTTTAATTTCATACACTGAATTCTAATTCACTGAGTGCTAAACATATGTCATGCCATAAGCTTTTACTTTTCTGATACTCATAAGTACTGGCTCTTAACCATGGATATTCTACTAATCGGATATTTAATTGGTAACATAATTATCATACACATAATGAGGGAATGTATAATGCCAGACTTCTGTATCAAGGCCTTAGGCCAAGACCTAAGGGATAACTGTGACTGGACCCCAACCCGGAGAGATTACTTTTATCGGTCTCTAACAAGGAGAGCTTACTTTTATCGGTCTCTAACCTGTAGAACTTACTTTTACCAGTCTCTAACCCGGAGAGCTTAATTTTACTGGTCTCTAACCCGGAGAGATTACTTTTACCGGTCTCTAACCCGGAGAGCTTACTTTTACCGGTCTCTAACCTGTAGATCTTACTTTTACCGGTCTCTAACCCGGAGAGCTTACTTTTACCAGTCTCTAACCTGGAGTATATTAGTTCAATACATTCTTCATATGTTAGGTCAGGTCGTATACTCAAGGTGTCTCATACCACCTTGAATAATTAAATTCATTTTATGTTACTCAAGGTGTCCTATACCACTTTGAGTAATTTGATCTCCTTATCTTATTATCATGTTAAGCCACATGCATGCATCAATGAGTGAAACTATACAATGGAAAAAAATGAAACCATTTAAACCAAGAATACATAGTTTGGTGGACATTCTTTGAAAATTAGGCAGTAAGAGTTTATTGAAGGCATACATGGCTCATCACATTCTTTGAACAAAATAAAGTTACTAAAGCACATCACATGGTGGGTGAGAAGGGGTTTTCCACATGAGATGTGGAAAATGATAACTATTCAATTCAAAATTCTTATAAATGAGATTACATGTTATTTAGTTCACCGTTAGGAAGTGTCAGTGATTAAATAAATAAATTAGGACTCAACTAACAACAATCGCTGCAGTTGATAAAACCTCAAATGTGTATGACCCGGTCGCATGGTTTGATAAAACCTTTGATAATACATTTTAGTCAAAACAAAGTTTATCTTTTCTTAAATCATAAAACACAACAGGGTCAAAATTATAATACCTTTGAAACATAGAATCATCATTAAGAATTATTTAACTAAACAAATTTGACCTACTTCTATGGATTTGGACATACACCCTTACGTAAATACCTCATGGTTTGTCTTGTATAGATACTGACATTACTTAATGTTTTACAAGTATTAATTTCATCACTTAATTAAAAAACTTCTAATGATCCATTCATAAAATTTAGGCGTTGGAAATTATAACCGTATATATAATATATACATGAGTTTCCAAATTCTAAACCAAGTTTAATAACTTCTCATTATTGATGGATACTAAAAATATATTTACTACACCTTCATTAAAACCCAACCATGATAGGTTATGTTATGTGTAATCGTGTAAACCTATAAAAGGCTACTCACACATATATGTTGCATGAGGAAGGGAATTAGTTCTTCACATTTGCAAAACCCGATGGTCTGAAGGACCTAGAATCGGGTATTTGAGGACTTACACCCAATCTATATGACTAAACATGCTCCCATACTTTCAGAAGTTAAACTTAAAACAAACGCATGAATATATATATACATAGTTCATAGATTATATTTTTCTTGTATTATATTTTTCTTGGTTTGGATTATATAAACGCCTGGGCATACATACATAAAAACTAAAAATTTGCATACTAAAAATAAATCCATTCAGAACCAATACTTTTCTCTCATCTAAGTCTTTATTTATAGATTGAAAATAAAATCCTTAATAACATAAAAGAGGAGTATATTGAGTTATTTGTATATGTCCGAAAGTGCACAAAGTGCATTTTTGATTTTTCATAACTAAAACCATATTTTATGAAACTAAAAAACGTAGCCATCGACCTTAGAAAGATTAGTGCATACAAATTTTTAAACTTTAGAAAACCCAAATTCGCCTTTGAGAGTATATATACATATAGGTGTAAGAGTATGAACATATTCACACTCTCCAATATATATATTTATATAATGTGGGTATACAAGATTTTTCACAAGAAAACAAAGAATGAAGATCCTTACAAAACAGAGATTCACATTAGAGAGTATATATACATATAGGTATAGGAGTATGAACATATACATACCCATATATATATATGTAAAGCGTATATATATATATATAGGATTTTCTTCATGAGAAAACCAAACATAAAAACCCTTAGCTCTAACCGAGGAGAAGAAGATCTTCGAGGAAGGCTTGGATGAAGATTGCTAGAGTTTCGAGAGGAGAAAACTCGAGAGGTTCAACCAGTTTATAAACTACATAAAATATTTAGAGCCTTTATTATAACCATTGAGAAAGTCCAAGTCCAACTAGTCTATTTATTGGCCCAGTAAGACTTATGGACAGAGGGGGACAATGAGGGTCCACCTGGTTTGAATAAGGGAGAAAAGAAATGGGGAAATGAGGTGTAGGGTTCGGTGCAGAGCATGCCGCGGGAAGGAAGAAGATGACGCAATGGGGTGATACTAGGAGAAAACAGATGACCAAGATTTGATATGGGATTGATCCAATGGTCAGGATATATCTATGTTTTATAAAATTGATGGGAGTTTCAGATTGATCCGAGGTGAGATCGGGTGGCCCTCGGTCGATGCGGTGTATTAAAAAAAGTTCGAACGGCCACGATTACATCGTTCCAGATCGGACGGTCCATGAAAAATGTGGAGGGTTTTGCGGCTTCCAGGGGTCAACCACCAGATTGAAAACAATGGCTTAGATCACCTGTGGGCGATCTGACAGCCCAGATTTTATCGCAGGTGAAAATCGCTATCCCACATCGAATCGACGAGAGTTCTAGCAGTCCTTTATAAGTCTGAGCCTCCTACAACACTAGAAATAACACAACATACACCAAAGAGCCTTACACATGGGCTCCTGCCTCCCCCTAAGGCTTCGGCCTACCCTTGCTGGCGACCCTGCACCCACCGTGGCGTGCCTACACACTCCTTCTCCCGTACGCCCTTTGGGGAAGCTCTGACTATGCTTGGGCCGACCTTGGCTTGGGCTGAGGGAAGGCACATCCAATTTATGTGAGTTACCTCCCTTGGCCCATCCTTAAATGGGATGGCTTGAGCTAGCCCATTTTTATAAAGCCTAACTTATAAAGATCTTAAGTCTTAAGGAAAAAGAATATATTTATTAAAACCTTATAAATATTATCTTTTTAAACTTCCACTTAAACATCACAAGGCTAAAGAACATAAATTGGACTTTGTCTCAAAAAGTATTTCAAAAAGAAAACAATTATTCATAAACACTAAGTTTTTAACATAAAATTTATAAATTGAGATTTAATAACTCCTATGATAATTTTTATACTAATATTATAGAAAAACTTAGTTTAATTTAAAACAAGATTTTATTTGAGGATTTTAAACATAATTCGTAACATCGTTTAAGAAATGAAACTCTTTACATTATAATTGAAAAGTATGAAAAGTGTTTTTGAATTCCTTATTTATTTTTCAAAACATAATTCAAATCATTATATCGTAGTTAGAGTTTATCTTTTAATTTTGCAAATCATAACGTAAAGTTTTACTAAATTGTTCTTTAGTTAAAACACCACAAGGCTAACAGCTATAATTATAGTCGTTTGGATTTCCAACCATCATCCAAGGTAACGGTCGAGCTTAAGCCATATAAAACCTTGTTTTAGAGTGTCCTATACTTTAAGAGAAGAAGGAGGAGGAGGAGGAGGAGGATATGGTGCTTGCCATACCATTGATGCTCAGCACAATTTTCATGATTATGGTGGTGTTGTTCTTTGTTTTCATTGACCCAAAGGACCTCCTTTATTTACCACGTCTTGTTTTATTTTTAGGGGGCCTTCCTGTAGTTCTATTAGGGTTTTTATTAGGTATATTTGGTTAGCATGGATCTCCTTTTAATCTCAGTGTATTGTAAACACTACAGTGTTCTTATTTAAATGAAAGAGTTTTGTGCTCATTTGTGTGTTTTACTCAGTTCTATTATAATATAAAATAAAACCATATTTTTAATTTCTTATGAGAGTTAAGTTTTTTTTATGAAATTCAAAAAAAATAAAAACATAAACTTATCAGTACATGAGGTTCGAGTTTCAGGGCGTTACATTATTCCCCCCTTCAAAGAATTGTGTCCTCGCAATTCCTTTCACACAACCTCACTAAAAGACTCCCTTAAAACCTCACCACAACAACCATCATGGAGGATCCTCAGGTAAGTCTAGTTAAATACCCATTTTGGTGTTCAGTTCCTCTGTTTCTCTAGCCCAAACACACTTCAGACAATACAGTTTAAACTTGTGTTGTGTACACTCAGGCTTCCAAAGAGAGGCTCGATAGGTGGAGAGTTCCGAAATGTCTGAATGGATAATTTCTCTGAGAATTCGCTGGGTTGACTCCTATATGAAAATGTTAATGACATCAACATAGTCATACATACTGAAGCTTAGGATCTGGAACAAGTAGGTTGCACGTAGATCCCCTTCCAAGGCAGCACCTCGAAACAACATCCTGTCCATGTAGTGTTGGGATTGGGTGAAACATAGAAAAAGACTCTCATTGTACTTTCCCCTTTGTCTATACACATCAAGTTGTGCATTTTCTATACCATGGTAAATATAGGTATTCTCTTGATAAAAATGGAGAATGCTCGGAATGTTTGACACTTCGTAAAATTTCTTGCATCTTTCTCTTAAGTTTACGAAAGGTTGGTATTCTCTCTCACATGCTTTGACCAAGATGGTCTCTAATATATCGATAGGGAGTGACAGGATGTGAGTTCTTCCTTTTATCAGAAAATTTGGAAAATCCTCATATTTGGTAATACTTAAGTAAATTTCTCTTTGTTTAAGTTCTGATTTTCCAGAGTTATCTAAACTGAATCCTCTGACACCAACTGTGAAGACCCGGCCCCGAAACACCCTAATCTGGTGCCTTCAAAACATGATGTGTACATTTTAACAAAACATGAATTGATGATTTACACATCATGTCCCATCTAGGGAATCAAATTCGATTCAGGTTCTGGGAAACCAGCCACTCCTGTCATACTTCTTTTAGCTTAAGTTGAAACCTGAAAATTTAATTTAGAAAGAAACGTTGGGTGAGCACAAGAATGCCCAGTAATGTGTTTAAAATAAATGAATATAACTTTTGAAAATATTCATTAAAACTTTACATAAAAAACTTTCTTTTAAGAAAAGTTATAACACATGTAACATATCATAAAAGTGCTCAACTAAAAGAACAGGCTAGAAGAAATAAGAAAATACATGGTTCAATTTAGGCATCCCATTTGGGGTAAAAAGTAGAAGACTTTCTAACATATATGGCATATGGATATATAAGCACAGGTTAAAAAAAGAGAATAATCAGAGTTGTGCATAAAGATGATAACTTTAATTTTATACATTGAATACTAATTCACTGAGTACTAAACATATTTCATGACATAAGATTTTACTTTTCTGATACTCATAAGTATTGGATCTTAACCATGGATATTCTACTAATCAGATATTTAATTGGTTATGTAATTATCATACACATAATGAGGAAATGTATAATGCTAGACTTTTATGTTAAGGTCTTCTGCCAAGACCTAAGGGATAAATGTGATTGGACCCCAACTTGGAGAGCTTACTTTTACCGGTCTCTAACCCTAAGAGCTTAATTTTACCGGTCTCTAACCCGGAGAGCATACTTTTACCGGTCTCTAACCCGGAGAGCTTACTTTTTCTGGTCTCTAACCCGGAGAGCTTACTTTTACCGGTCTATAACCCAGAGATCTTACTTTTACCGGTCTCTAACCCGGAGTATATTAGTCCAATACATTCTTCATATGCCAGGTCAGGTTGTATACTCATGGTGTCCCATACCACCTTGAATAATTAAATTAATTTTAAGTTACTCAATGGGTCCCATACCACTTTGAGTAATTTGATCTCCTTATCTTATTATCATGTTAAGAAACATGCATGCATCAACGAGTGAAACTATACAACAACAAAAATGAAACCATTTAAACCATAAATACATATTTTGATGGACATTCCTTGAAAATTAGTCAGTAAGAGTTTATTGAAGGCATACATGTCTCATCACGTTCTTTGAACAAAAGAAAATTACTAAATCACATCACATGGTGGGTGATAAGGGTTTTTCCACATGATATGTGGAAAATGATAACTATTCAATTCAAAATTCTTATAAATGAGATTACATGTTATTTAGTTCACCACTAGGAAGTGTCAATGATCAAATAAATAAATTAGGACTCAACTAACAACAATCGCTGGAGTTGATAAAACCTCAAATTTGTGTGACCTGGTCGCATGGTTTCATACAACCTTTGAAAATACATTTTTGTCAAAACAGAGTTTATATTTTCTTAAATCATAAAACAGAATAGGGTCAAACTTATAATACCTTTGAAACATAGAATCATCATTAATAATTATTTAACTGAAAAAATCTGACCTACTTCTATGGATTTGGACATACACCCTTATATAAATACCACTTGGTTTGGCTTACATAGATACTGACATTACTTAATTTTTTACAAGTATTAATTTAATCACTTAATTAACAAACTTCTAACGATCCATTCATAAAATTTAGGCGTTGGAAATTATAACTGTATATATATTATATATATGATTTTCCAACTTCTAAACCAAGTTTAATAACTTATTATTAGTGATGGATACTAAAAATATATTTACTACACCTTCATTAAAACCCAACCATGCTAGGTTATGTTATGTGTAATCGTGTAAACCTATAAAAGGTTACTCACACATATATGTTTCATGAGGAAGAGTATTAGTTCTTCACGTTTTCATAACCCGGTGGTTTAAAGGACCTAGAATCGGGTATTTGAGGACTTGCACCCAATCTATATGACTAAACATGATCCCATACTTCCATAAGTTAAACCTACAACAAAGGCATGCATATATATATACATAGTTCATAGATTATATTTTTCTTGTATTATATTTTGCTTGGTTTGGAGTATATAAAATCCTGGTCATACATACATAAAAACTAAAAATTTGTATAAAAAATATAAATCCATTTGAAACCAATACTTTTCTCACATCTAAGTCTATATTTATAAATTGAAAATAAAATCGTTAATAACATAAAAGATGAGTATATTGAGTTATATGTATATGTCTCAAAGTTCACTAAGTGCATTTTTTATTTTTCATAACTAAAACAATATTTTATGAAACTAAAAAAAGTAGTCATCGGCCTTAGAAAGATTAGTGCATACAAATTTTTATCCTTTAGAAAACCCAGATTCAGCTTTGAGAGTATATATACATATAAGTGTAAGAGTATGAACATATGCATACTCATCTATATATATATTTATATAATGCGGGGATACAAAATTTTTCACAAGAAAACAAAGCATGAAGATCCTTACAAAACCCAGATTCACCTTAGAGAGTATATATACATATAGGTGTAGGAGTATGAACATATACATGCCCATATATATATATATATGTAAAGCGTATATATATATAGGATTTTATTCATGATAGAAAAACATAAAAACCCTTACATCTAACCGAGGAGAAGAAGATCTTCGAGGAAGGCTTGGATGAAGATTACTAGAGTTTAGAGAGGGGAAACCCCTAGAGGTTCAACCAGTTTAGAAACTACATAAAGTATACCTAGCCTTTATTAGAACCGTTGAGAAGGGCTGAGTCCAACTGGTATATTTATTGGCCGGGGAAGACTTACAGAAAGAGGGGGGACAAGGAGGGTCCACATGGTTTGAAGAAGGGAGAAAATAAATGGTGAAATGAGGTGTAGGGTTCGGTGCAGCGCATGCCGTGGGAAGGAAGAAGACGACACAGTGGGGTGATACTGGGAGAAAACGGATGACCAAGATTTGATCTGGGATTGATCCAACGTTCGAGATATATCCATGTTTTAAAAATGTGATGGGAATTTTAGATTGATCTGAGGCGAGATCGGGTGGCCCTCGGTCGATGTGGTGTTTTAAAAAAAGTCCGAACGACCACGATTATATTGTGCCGGATCAGACGGTCCATGAAAAATGTGAAGGGTTTCGTGGATTCCAGGGGTCAACCACTAGATCGAAAACAATGGCTCAAATCACGCACGGGGCGATCTGATGGCCCGGATTTGATCCCAAGTGAAAATCGCTATCTCACATCAAATCGGCGAGATTTCTAGTGGTCCTTTATAAGTCTGAGCCTCCCAAAACACTAGGAATAACACAAAATACACTAGGGATCCTTACACATGGGCTCCCGCCTCCCCCACAGGCTCTGGCCTACCCTTTCTTGCGACCCTACACCCACCGTGGCATGCATATGCGCTCCTTCTCCGATGCGCCCTTTGGGGAAGCTCTGCCTATGCTTGGGTCGGGCTTGGCTTGGGCTGAGGGTAGGCTCAGCCACTTCATGTGAGCTACCTCCCTTGGCCCAGCCTTAAAGGGGCTGGCCCGAGCTAGACCATCTTTATAAATCCTAACTTATAAAGATCTTAAGTATTAAGGGAAAAAGAATATATTTATTAAAACCTTATAAAGATTATCTTTTTAAACTTCCACTTAAACATCACATGGATAAAGAACATAAATTGGAATTTGTCTCAAAAAGTATTTCAAAATGAGAAAAATTATTCATAAACGCTAAGTTTTTAACATAAAAGTTTTAAATTGATATTTAATAACCCTTATGATAATTCTTATACTAATATTATGGAAAAACTTAGTTTAATTTAAAACATGATTTGATTTGAAGATTTTAAACATAATTTGTAACATCATTTGAGAAATTAAACTCTTTACATTATAATTGAAAAGTATGCAAAGTGTTCTTGAATTCCTTATTTATGTTTCAAAACATAATTCAAATCATTATATCATAGTTAGGGTTTATCTTTTAATTTTTCAATTCATAACGTAAAGTTGTACTCAATTGTTCTTTAGTTAAAACACCACAAGGCTTACAGCTATAATTATATCTATTTGTATTTCCAATGGTAATCCAAGGTAACGGTCGAGCTAAATCCATATAAAAACTTGTTTTAGAGTGTTCTAACCTTTAAGAGAAGAATAATAAGGATGAGGAGGAGGAGAAGATAGTGCTTGACATAACGTTGATGCTCAGCATAATTTTCAAGATTATGGTGGTGGTGTTCTTTATTTTCATTGACCCGAAAGACCTCCTTTATTTACCATGTCTTGTTCTATTTTTTTGGGGACTTCCTATAGTTCTGTTAGGTTTTTGTAGGTATCTTTGGTTATCTTGGATCTCCTTTTAATATTAGTGTATTGTAAACACTACGGTGTTCTTATTTAAATGAAATAGATTTGTGCTCATTTGTGTGTTTTACTCAGTTGTATTCTAATATAAAATAAAACCACGTTTTTATTTTCTTATGAGAGTTAAGTTTTTTTATGAAATTCAAACAAAATGAAAACATAAACTTATCAATACATGAGGTTCGAGTTTCGGGGCGTTACATTATTCCCCCCCTTAAAAGAATTATGTCCCCACAATTCCTTTCACACAACCTCGCTAAAAGACCCCCTTAAAACATCACCACAACAACCCTCATGGAGGATCCTCATGTAAGTCTAGATAAATACCCATGTTGGTGTTTAGTTCTTCCATTTCTCTATCCCAAACACACTTCAGATAGTACAGGTTAAACTTGTGTTGTGTGCACTCGGGCTTCCAAAGAGAGGCTCGATAGGTGTAGAGTTCAGAAATGTCTAAATGAACAATTTCTCTATGAATTCACCGGGTTGACTCCTGTATGAAAATGTTAATGACATCAACATGGTCATACATACAGAAGCTCGGGATCAGGAACATGTATGTTGCGCATATATCCCCTTCCAAGGCAGCATCTCGAAACAACATCCTGGCCATGTAGTGTTGGGATTGGGTGAAACATAGAAAAATAACCTCATGGTACTTTCCCCTTTGTCTATACAAAGCAAGTAGTGAATTTTCTATACCATGGTAAATATAATCATTCTCTTGATAAAAATGGATAATTCTCGGACTGTTTGACACTTCGTAAAATTTCTTGCATGTTTCTCTTAAGTTTACGAAAGGTCGATACTCTCTCTTGCATGCTTTGACCAAGATGGTCTCTAATATCTTGGTAGGGAGTGATAGGATGTGAGTTCGTCCTTTCATCAAAAAATTTGTAAAATCCTCATATTTAGTAATACTTAAGTAAATTTCTCTTTGTTTAAGTTCTGGTTTTCCAAAGTTATCTAAACCGAGTCCTCTGATACCAACTGTGAAGACCTGGCCCCATAACACCCGAAGTCGGTGCCTTTAGAACATGATGTGTAAATTTTAACAAAACATGCACTAATGAATTACACATCATGTCCCATCTAGATAATCAAATTCGTTTCAGGTTCTGGGAAACCAGCCACTCCTATCATGCTTATTTTAGCTCAAGATGAAACCTGAAAATTTATTTTTGAAAGAAACGTAGGGTGAGCACAAGAACGCCCAGTAAGGGGTTTAAAATAAACCAATATAAATTTTGAAAATATTCTTTAAAATTTTACATAAAACAATTTCTTTGAAGAAAATTTATAACACATGTAGCATATCATAAAAGTGATCAACTAAAAGAATAGGCTAACAGAAATAAGAAAATATATGGTTCAATTTAGGCATTCCCATTTGGGGTAAAATTAGAATAATTTCTAACATGTATGGCATATGGATATGTAAGCACATGTTAAAAAAGAGAATAATTAGAGTTGTGCATAAAGATGATAACTTTAATTTAATACACTGAATTCTAATTCACTAAGTGCTAAACATATGTCATGCCATAATATTTTACTTTTTTGATACTCATAAGTACTGGCTCTTAACCGTGCATATTCTAATAATCAAATATTTAATTGGTTACATAATTATCATACACATAATGAGGTAATGTATAATTCCAGACTTCTATGTTAAGGCCTTATGCCAAGACCTAAGGGCTAACTGTGATTGGACCCCAACCCGGAGAGCTTACTTTTACCGGTATCTAACTCAGAGAGCTTACTTTTACCGGTCTCTAACCTGGAGAGCTTACTTTTACTGGTATCTAACCCAGAGAGCTTACTTTTACCGGTCTCTAACCCAGAGGGCTTAATTTTATCGGTCACTAACCCAGAGAGCATACTTTTACTGGTCTCTAACCCGGAGAACTTACTTTTACCAGTCTCTAACCCGGAGAGCTTACTTTTACCAGTCTCTAACTCGGAGAGCTTACTTTTACAAGTCTCTAACCCGGAGTTTATTAGTCCAATACATTACTCATATTTCAAGTCGGGTTGTATACTCATGGTGTCCCATACCACCTTGAATAATTAAATTCATTTTAAGTTACTCAAGGGGTCCCATACCACATTGAGTAATTTGATTTCCTTATCTTATTATCATGTTAAGCCACATGCATGCATCAATGAGTGAAACTATATAATGGAAACAAATGAAACCATTTAAACCATAAATACATAGTTTTATGGACATTCTTTGAAAATTAGGCAGTAAGAGTTTATTGAAGACATACCTGGCTCATCACATTCTTTGAACAAAAGAAAATTACTAAAGCACATCACATGGTGGGTGATAAGGGGTTTTCCACATGAGATGTGGAAAAATATAACTATTTAATTAAAAATTATTATAAATGAGATTACATGTTATTTAGTTCACCTCTAGGAAGTGTCAGTGATCAAATAAATAAATTAGGACTCAACTAAAAACAATCGTTGTAGTTGATAAAACCTCAAATGTGTATGACTTGGTCGCATGGTTTGATACAACCTTTGAAAATACATTTTATTCAAAACAAATTTTATCTTTTCTTAAATCATAAAACACAATAGGGTCAAACATATAATACCTCTGAAACATAGAACCGTCATTAAGAATTCTTTAACTGAAAAAAATTGACCTACTTATATGGATTTGGACATACACCCTTATGTAAATACCTCTTGGTTTGGATTACATAGATACTGACATTACTTAACGTTTTACAAGTATTAATTTCATCACTTAATTAACAAAATTCTAACGATCCATTCATAAAATTTAGGCATTAGAAATTATAACTGTATATATAATATATATATGAGTTTCCAACTTCTAAACCAAGTTTAATAACTTCTCATTTGTAATGGATACTAAAAATATATTTACTACACCTTCATTAAAACCCAATCATGCTAGGTTATGTTATGTGTAATCATGTAAACCTATAAAAGGTTACTCACACATATATGGTGCATGAGAAAGGGTATTAGTTCTTTATGTTTGCATAACCTGATGGTCTGAAGGACCTAGAATCAGGTATTTGAGGACTTGAACCCAATCTATATGACTAAACATGCTCCCATACTTTCATAAGTTAAACTTACAACAAACACATGCATATATATATATACATAGTTCATAGATTATATTTGGCTTGTATTATACTTTTCTTGGTTTGGAGTATATAAACGCCTGGGCATGCATACATAAAAACTAAAAATTTTCATACTAAAAATAAATCCATTCATAACCAATACTTTTCTTGCATGTAAGTCTTTATTTATAGATTGAAAATAAAATCCTTAATAACATAATATATGAGTTGATCGAGTTATATGTATATTTACAAAAGTTCACTAAGATCATTTTCGATTTTTCATTACTAAAACCATATTATATGAAACTAAAAAAAATTAGTCATCGACCTTAGAAAGATTAGTGCATAAAAAGTTTTAACCTTTAGAAAACCCAGATTCACCTTTGAGAGTATATATACATATCGGTGTAAGAGTATGAACATATTCATACTCGCCTATATATATATTTATATAATGTGAGTATATAATATTTTTCACAAGAAAACAAAGCATGAAGATCCTTACAAAACCCAGATTCACCTTAGAGAGTATATATACATATAGGTGTAGGAGTATGAACATATATATACCCATATATATATACATAAAGAGTATATATATCTAGGATTTTTTTCATGAGAAAACAAAACATAAAAACCCTTACCACTAACCGAGGAGAAGAAGATCTTCGAGGAAGGCTTGGATGAAGATTTCTAGAGTTTCAAGAGGAGAAAACCCGAGAGGTTCAACCGGTTTATAAACTAAATAAAATATACCCAACCTTTATTACAACTGTTGAGAAGGTTCGAGGCCAACCGGTATATTTATTGGTCGGGGAAGACTTATGGACAGAGGGGGGACAAGGAGGGTCCACCTGGTTTGAATAAGGGAGAAAATAAATGGTGAAATGAGGTGTAGGGTTCAGTGCAGCGCATGCCGCAGGAAGGAAGAAGACGACGCAGTGGGGTGATACTGGTAGAAAACGGACAACAAAGATTTGATCCGGGATTGATCCAATGGTCAGGATATATCCGTCTTTTATAAAAGTGATGGGAATTTTAGATTGATCCGAGGTGAGATCGTACGGCCCTCGGTCGATGATGTGTTTTAAAAAAGTTCAAATGACCACGATTGGATCATGCCGGATCGGACGGTCCACGAAAAATGCGGAGGGTTTCGCGGATTTCAGGGATCGACCACCAAATTGAAAATAATAGCCCAGATCACATGTGGGGCTATCCGACTGCCCAGATTTGATCCTAGGAAAAAATCGCTATCCCAAATCGAATCGGAGAGAGTTCTGGAGGTCCTTTATAAGTCTTAGCCTCCCATAACACTAGCAATAACACAACACACAACAGGGAGCCTTACACACGGGCTCCAACCTCCCCCGCAGGCTTCGGCCTACCCTTTCTTGCGACCCTGTGCCCTCCGTGGCATGCCTACGTGTTCCTACTCCCATGCGCCCTTCGGGTAAGCTCTGCCTATGCTTGGGATAGCCTTGGCTTGGGCTTAGGGTAGGGTCAGCCACTTCATGTGAGATGCCTCCCTTAGCCCAGCCTTAAAGGGGCTAGACTGAGCTAGCCCATTTTTATAAATCCTAACTCATAAAGATCTTAAGTCTTATGGGAAAAGAATATATTTATTAAAACCTTATAAAGATTATCTTTTTAAACTACCACTGAAACATCACAAGGCTAAAGAACATAAATTGGACTTTGTCTCAAAAAGTGTTTCAAAAAAAACAATTATTCATAAACACTATGTTTTTAACATAAAAGTTATAAATTGAGATTTAATAACCCTTATGATAATTCTTATACTAATATTATAGAAAAACTTAGGTTAATTTAAAACATTATTTTATTTGAAGATTTTAAACATAATTCGTAACATCGTTTGAGAAATGAAACTCTTTACATTATAATTGAAAAGTCCAAAAAGTGTTTTTTAATTCCTTATATATGTTTTAAAACATAATTGAAAGAATTATATTGTAGTTAGGGTTTATCTTTTAATTTTTCAATTCATAACGTAAAGTTGTACTCAATTGTTCTTCAGTTAAAACACCACAAGGCTAACGGCTATAATTATAGCCGTTTGGATTTCCAATGGTCATCCAAGGTAACGGTCGAGATAAATCCATATAAAACCTTGTTTTAGAGTGTCTTAACCTTTAAAAGAAGAATAAGGAGGAGGAGGAGGAGAATATGGTTCTTGAGATACCGTTGATGCTCAACACAATTTTCATGATTATGGTGGTGTTGTTCTTTGTTTTCATTAACCCGAAGGACCTCCTTTATTTACCACATCTTGTTGTATTTTTAAGGAGCCTTCTTGTAGTTCTATTAGGGTTTTTAGTAGATATATTTGGTTAGCATGGCTCTCTTTTTAATCTCAGTGTATTGTAAACCCTACAGTGTTCTTATTTAAATGAAAGAGCTTTGTGCTCATTTGTGTGTTTTACTCGGTTGTATTCTAATATAAAATAAAACCACATTATTATTTTCTTATGAGAGTTAAGTTTTGTTTATTAAATTCAAACAAAATAAAAACATAAACTTATCAATTCATGAGGTTCGAGTTTCGGGGCATTACACTCTACCCCGTTGGGAACTGGCCCAAGCCCCGGGTTTTCCACCTTGGGCCTCACTGGGGATGTGTGGCGCACAAGCAGTGCAAAGCCACACCTCTACCTCATTAACCAAATACACATTTTAGCAATTGGGGTGTGCATTAGTGGTTGAGGTGCCCCATGATTATACATCAAATCTGGGTTCAAATGTGGGTGGGAGCGAATTTCCAAAGGCAAGCAGTGATACATGCATGACGCAGGCAGACATTTTCACAGGCAGGCAGTGACAGAAGCATGACACAGACAGGTAGGTGACACATACGTGATACATGCATGACACTACACTGGGCCTTCAGACCAAATTATGGACCTTTGGGCCATGTTATGGGTTTCATGCCCACCGAGCCTTCGATCCATGTACTGAATAAGTAAGGCTTGATTGGCGGACTATCCCTTGAGGGGGTACAGTCTGTCTTTCCAGGCAGTGTGTGTGGTGTGTGTTTGTTTAATGTAATTGTACCCCCAAGTAGAACTATACATTGTGTGGTACTATAGCAGAACTGTACACTGTATAGGTACTGTAGCAGAACTATACATTGTGCGGGTATTATAGCATGCACTGTAGCAGTTACTATAGTAGGTACTGTTCGGTACTATAGTAGCTGGAACTATTCACCTTGTGCCACCGGTTTGGGCTTGGAGTCCTTAAGGCTTTCGGTCCACCTAGGCCTTCAGGTCAGTAGGGCTTTCAGGACACCTTTAAGGCCTTCGTGCTACCTCAAGGCCTTCGGGCCACATGTAGTTTCCCCAAACACACTACAAAAAAGGAGCAGCCCCAGAAGAGGATTCAGAGCAGGTGCACTCACCAGAGCAGAACCAAATGGATTTTTCAGAATGAGAGGGTATGGTTATGCCATCAGGACCAGGTTTTGCTTGCACGGGAAGCCTATCCAGATGGCCATACGAAGGTGGAGAGCTACTATCATGATGCAGATGCTGGGGAGGGGCAGTTCCTTATAGATAGTTTGGTTGAATTCCCTAAGACCTTCGGGTCATGTAATCTCCTAAGCCTACGGGCCATGTAATCTCTGATCCTATGGGCCTTGTAAGTGTTCCCCCTCATCCCTTGAAAGGGGGGTTATCAAAAATCAATAAAAATGAAGGCCTTTGGGATATTCAGGGTAATTGTACCTCCAAGCACCAAATATATATATATATTTATAATTATAACTATAAATAAATATATTCATAAATATTTGAATATAATATTCAATATATATATATATATATATGTATTTATAAAATTATAAAAGATGTATTTATTGTAATTTTATAGTTATTTAAATAAATATATATATAGTTATAATTATAATTACAAATAAATTTATTTAAAAATTATTTATATGTAATTAAAATTTTATAATTATAAATACAATAAATATATTTATTATATATTAATTTTTATTGTAATTTTATAAGTACTTTTGAGAACATAATAGATTTATGGGTATACCATAAATGAATCATATACCTAATAAAGTATAGATACTAACAAAGGAGTCATCACATATGGGCAATATAAATAATAATAAGGGTGTAATGTATAAATGAACATTAATGATGAATATATAACATATATGCACATCAATTATACTCAACCATCAATATATTTATTAACCAAATTCATTGGAAAAATATATTTATTTAAATATATATTTATTTCATTATAATTATAAATAAATATATTTAAAAAGTATTTATATATAATTATAAATATAATAAATATATTAATTATTGAATGAAATTTATTATAAAATTATAGTTATTTAAATATATATATATTTAATTATAATCTTAGAAATACTTTTTCAAAAATATTATGCATATATATTTGAATTATTAAAAAATATGTACTAATTATACACATGCATTTTTTTATTTAATGTATACAAATAAACATTATTTTTGCATATAAATATAGTAATTTTATATAAATTAATAATATTTTTTATTAGAAACTTTTATCCTTGCTAACAATAGTGATGATAAATATTTCCTTTATCAGTATTAAAAATAACACTGATAAAGGGTACACCTTTTTTCAGCGCTTTCTGTTCAGTGCTGATAAAAGTTGACACATCTCTTCCTCGAATCTGTAGTGGGGATCATGTTAATTTTATAAGACAAAAAATAATTTTCCTTAATTTAAGAAGATTAAAGTATTTCGGTCCCAATGGTTCTGACCGCACACTGATCCAATATTATATGATCAAGTTACTACCATCCTAAATAATTAATTCGAGTCATTTTCAGTCTTTACGAGTATTAAATGGAACAAAATATTTTTTTTCTCAAGCTTTAATTTCTGGCCATTACATAAGTTTTCCATTGTGCCTGTTTTCCCACCATGTTTCGGCCCAAATCCAACTTATGGAATAGTATTGACTGATGGCTTGGTTTCCACACCATTTTGGAATATAATAACAAAAAAGAAACATAGACTTTGGTGGAAGGTTTCTATGGTGAATTCCATTGACAAGAAAAAACTAAAAAACTAAAAATTATGATTAAGAATAAATTAAAAGGATGAGGAAACAATATTAGGGGGGTGGGGTGACTTGGTGCATATAACAAAGAATGAACATTTTATTAATTCAAAAGAAAGAAAATTTTGTTGGAAGTCTCTATCACATCAGACCCACATCGGTGCCACACTAGACTCTACTTGTGGTAATTGTGTGTTGGTGTCCCAACCCAGTCGTCCAATTCGATGTCTACTACCACCGCTATCACAAGCTCCCACCATTGTCAGCCCCCCACTCCTCCTACCTCCATCCCTATGCCCCACTGTTAAATACATTTTTTATTATTGACATATTTAGTTATTGAAAAAGGAACATTTAGAAATAAAGGTATGCCACAAAGATTTTGGAATAAGCTCAGCTAGAGAGTGTGAACTATTCTAAGGTTAAGCTAGTTGTAAATGTAATTCATAAGATTCTTTTAATTATTTATTCTGGAATTTGAAAATGCAGCATGGTATATGCATAGTTAGAACATATGAGTTGCATCAGGACCATGTATAGAAGAATATCCTGACCAAGCATCCATCAATCATGATATTGAATCATAGATTAATTCTTAAAAACACATTACCTTATCCACATAAAATCTATGATATAATTAATGAGGATTTATGATGAGTCTTAAATGAAAACATTGGTCATTAAAAGGTAGTTTGGAGTAATTCAAAAATGCATATTACGTTATCCATATCAAATCTATGATGTTGGTAAGGAGGATCGATGATGAGTCTTACATGAAAACAATGGTCATTAAAATGTAGCATGATGTAATTCCTAAATGAACATTTCCTTATACACATCAAAGTCATGATAAATTGAAAATAAGAATCAATGTTTAATTTTATATAAATTTCATAATCTTCCATTATTTTTAGAGACATGCTTTACAAATAGAGACATAATCCCATAACTATCTGCCAAATCTAATGAAAAATGGATATAATATGAGTTATAGTTGGATATAAATCCATTATTTCATAAGAAAAAGTTTTGGATTAAATGATTTTGTTATGGATATAAATAAAATTTCATAAAAAATACTATGTGAATCAAAATTAATTATCCAAAAGTTTTCAAATGATATTAAAAAACTCACTAAAATAGAAATTTTATTGTCAAGTACTAGACTATATATCAATAAAAGGGTTCACATCTCTATTTGAGATAATGGGAGCCATATTGACATGGATTTAGTCAATGATAGAGATTCACAACTAGTTTTCCTAGGAACAGGTTCCACAAGATCATTTGTAAAATGATTATTCCAGAGACACATACTGTGTTGGAAGGATAAAACCATAGTAATGGTTTTTTATTCATTTTATCTGATGATACTTTATTCATTGAGATACTATAAGTAAATAGTATATGAAAATAATCTAATATTTACATGATTAATTAAAATTACATAATGGAATCCATGTATAAAGGTAAATGGGATTATTTTTAATTCTGTGGTGGGTATTCAAGTGAGACTATTCAAGGGTGGTATAAGAATGGTACCAATAAAGATTTATTGGTAATACCAAGTCATCTTTACCAATACATTAGAATTATACTTATTATAGTTATTATCTATAATTAGTAAATTGGCCATTATATGTCATCACCACCAATCAAATAGTGTGTCTATATAACGTAACCAGAAAGGGTTGGCAGCACCATAGAAAGACAATTAGGGGTGAAATTTACTAAAATATAATTTTGGATTAAATTATGAAACCAATCATATAGTATTCATTTTGAATGAATTTTTTAAATGTTTTTAAAAAAAATTAGTTAATGTTCTATTTTCCAAGTAAAACATGTTTGATAATATATATAAAATAAAAATCGGTCTTACTGTTATTTAATACCATAATAAAATAATCTCTCCAAAGATTGAATTAATGTAGCAACAAAAGTTATAGGGAGTGAGATATAATGAGGTAAATCTAATAGTTTCTTAAACCAATTCAAAGTACATATACTAACATAGTATTGATAAAATACAATATAGAAGGGTTTGAGAGAAAATTGATACTAATGTCACGTGGAATAAATCTCTCCAATATGAAATATATGGAACGTGGGAGGAGATTAATATGGTGTGTTTAATTCCATACAATTATTTAATGTATCAATCACATATTCCATGATATGTAGAAGATATGATATTGGAAAAAAATTATGGTAGGGAAATATCAGTTATATCTAGAATAATTTCATAGGAAGTGGTTAGAAATATCCAATTGTACTTGAGGAAGTATAAAGGATATATACCTAGTACTTGGAGTGGAAGGGATACTAGTTTAAAAGGGGGAACAAACTAGTATTCCCATAGAATAATATGATCTAATATCATATTAAGTCTATGGTAATGAGCAAGAGAAGATTATTTAATCCCATGGAATCCATATCTACAAATACTGAGTGCTTTATAGATTCTGAGGTAGTTAATGAAATAGTGTAAAATATGCAATGATTTGCTCTAGTTCTTTAAATTTTACATAGTAAGTAATGTTTTATCATAATATAAATTATAATAATTCTACTAATATTACTAAAAATATTTCGAGTTTTGATAATGGACAAAAGGGATATACTCACGGATATACTCTCTTGAGAAGTCTTACCCATGGAGGTCAATTCATAGATGGTATAATTATTATATAGTAGAAACATGGTAGGCCCATGAATAAATCCACAACTCATCAAAAACATGATCTTTTCATGCGATTTCTAATATGTATAGTAAGAATTTTGGCTTTAGTTTTGTTGGGAAAAAAATCCTCAAGGTATCATTGAAGCATTTTTTAGGTGATTTTGTTTGTTGACAAAGTGGATATCTGAGTAGTGATTGTTGACAAAGCAAAACAGTGACATACAAATTTGTTGACAAAGAGGATTTCATGGTGGAATGTCGAGTTCAAGAGCTGAGGTCAACGATCCATGTTTGATTCAAGAACGTCGATAAAAGGAATGGATGATCTTGATGCGGTACAAAATAACAGATACAAGGTGGCGCTGTTTTCCAGTGTTTGCCAAATTTTAGGGCCTGAAAATCGGCAAATGAAGAAAAGTGTTTTTGGAAAAAGGACTTGCGCACCGAGGACTTGGAGTATAGTAAAATTGCGCGCCATATGTTTTTCAAGATTATAAGATCAAAATATGGCTAAGGAAAAAGGTTCGCGCAAGTTTGGGAGTTGGTCGCGCAAGTGTCTAAATGACAGGGGACTTGCGCGCCGAAACTGGGTCACACAGGTGACTTGCGCGCCATCGCGCAGGGTTGTCAGATTGCCTATAAATACTGGACCACCCCTTCTCATTCTCACTGGAGTTCAACACTTTGAGAAATCAGAGCTCCCGTCGCGCAGGTGTGGTGGTCGCGCAAGTGGTGAGTGTGGGTCGCGCAGGTGAAGTTGCGCGCCAGTAGTTGAAGTTGTGCGCCGGTGTTAGAAGTTGCACGCCGGTTGGTAGTTGTGCACCAATATTGGTTTGGGAATAAAAGGAAGAGAGTCATGCAAGTTTTGGAGTTAAGGAAGCTTGAGTCGCGCAAGTGTCTGAGGAGGACTTGCGCGCTCGTTGTGACTTGCGCGCCGATACTTGCGCGCCAAGATTGACTTGCACGCCAAGTAAGGATTATTTCCAGCAGTGATTTTCGGGCTGTGAGGAAGTTGGAGGTTTTCCCGATACATTCGGTGCAAAGAGAGATTCATCTACGGATGAAAGTTGAACTTCAACAGAGCATCTACATACCGGAGAATATGCATCCATTCATGCAAATGAAGAAACCTACAAGTCTATAAACTATGAGTGGATTCCCTTCTAGAGTAGTGAGCTTAGGAAGAGGAAGAAGGTGATCCTCTCCACCAGCAGTGAGCTAGAGAGAGAGAGACAGGGAGTGACCCTTGGGAAAGCAGTGAGCTGACCCTAAACATTTTATAGGCAGTGAGCCTGGGCATATAAGTGATCTTTCCCGAACTTTGTATCCACATCTAGTGAAGAATAGTGGAATTTGGTACGACCGGAAACCTGTCGGCGTATGCTCCTTGGACGTAGCCCAGTGAGGGTGAACCAAGTAAAAATCTATGTGTCTACCTGCTTACTTCCCTGCACTACATTTAAAGCATCATCATCAGATAAAGAAGAAAATAAGTGATCATAATAAACACACAATTGCAAACAAAGTGACCCTTGTAATAAAGAGGTCCAGATCCAGTGGGGTAGGAAGGACTTTGAAAAAGAGTATCCATACCCTGATTCACCCCCCCTCTCAGGGTATATAGGCCCATATTGGTCCTAACAATTGGTATCAGATGACTGGTTTCTTTTATCAGATTTGTTTGCTTCGACTTGGTGTAGTCGATCTGTGTGGTTGAAGATACAATTTTCTCTTATCTCAATCTACCATGGGAAAAGGAAAAGCATCAAAGAAGAATCATAAGTCAGGTAATTTCCCTCAGTGTGGAAGTGTTTTTGGAAAAAGTGTGATTCAACTAAAAGAATCAAACAGCTTACTGAAGGAAGGTCTGGATGAATCTGATAGGGAAAAGATTGATTCACTCAATCATGATGTTGGAATGAGTGAAGTACATGAGCATCAGAGTGATGCTGAAACAGAAGAATAAATTGAAGGAAGAATAGATATGTGAGCTGAGTTAGAGGCTGATCTTGAGGAGATAGATGTTTGGAGAGCCAAAACCAAGAAAGCTAACAAAGTTGTTCGTGATGCCAAACTCTATATGCAGCAACAAGAAGAAGAGAAGTCTGAGTTGATGGATAAAATTGAGAAACTCATGTTATCAGCACCAGAGAACTCAGAATCAGATAGTGAGTATAAGATTAAGATTGAAGAACAGAAAAGGGTAATCGATGGCTTGAATAGAAAAGTGAAAGATCAAGTCAAGTGTATCGAAGAACCTGATATTTCAAGTGACGTTAGAAACACTGATGAAATTAAATCTAAATATATTAGGATCCAAGCACTGGAAACTGAGATAAACAAGCTAAGAAGTTTGAATCAAAGGCTCATTGACGTAGCTACTGAGCTAAAGGAAAAGAATGATTCTCAAGGTGAAGAACTTCAAAAGGTGGCTAAAATGGAGGGAAAACAAAAGGTTGTTGATTATGAAGAGAATCAACAGTCAGATGAAGTTCCGAATCTTAAAGCTAGAAATGATGATCTAGCAACACAGTTGTATGTAGAAGTTCAGAAGAATCAAAGGCTACAACAAGAGAATGCATGTTGTTCTGATTCTATTGCTCAAGAAAAATTGAAGGTTAAGGAGAAAAATGACATGGTTGATAAGCTGAAGCGTGAACTGGAAGATTAGATGAGTCGTGGAAAGAATCTTAGAAGGGAGTTCAATGCCCATAATAAATCAAGTGATATGAAGATTCAGAAGTTGGAAGAAGAGCTAGAATCAATAAAGAAAGAAGTGGAGAAATCCAATGCTAAAGGAATGCCAAAAATGAAGGAAGCCTTACACTTACTATTTGATCATCCTTTGACAAGTGATGATAAAATGAAGAACATATATGCTATTTCTGAAGAGAAATAACAAAATATTTTCTCATCTCAAAGACCAGCAAGTTTCGGAAAAGCTGGTATTGGATTTGATGAATCACCTCCCATGCATGACAAGAAGAGATCCGTGAACTATTGCAGGAGTGGAGAAAAACCTATAGGTGCTGGAGATAGGCCTAAGAGGTTAGTTACAAAAATAAGTGATGACATGTGCTATTTCTGCAGGATTCATGGACACACATCAAGCTTCTGTTTAGAGGCTCATGAATACATATCAGGGTGTGAAAATAGAAACTTTTCTGAATCTATGAATAAGATGAAGCGTCATGTGAAATTAGAGAGAAGAGTCTCTCAGAGGAAAGCATTCATTAGATGCTATTACTATGGAAGAATGGGACACACCATGAATATGTGTCAGGAAGCTCAGGAGATCAATGTCAGAAGAAGAACTCAAGCTGCATCAACATCTTGGATGAGAGATGATGAAATGAGATCTGCCTTTAATGGAAAATGTTTTATATGTTCTGATTATGGGAATTTGGCCAAAAAATGCAGCAAGAAGAAAGCAGAAAGGGAAAAGGGACTCGAAAAGAGATTCTCGACTCCAGTGATGCAAAGTGTGAAATTATACACTGGGAGGTAAAGTGGAAAGTTGGAGAATAGGTTTAGAGCCTCATGGGAATCACATGGAGCAAAACAAAAGTTGTATCTATCACCTCCTCTGTCACACTCACAACCGCTCTCTAAGAAAGAACATGACCAAATCTGGATGAAAAAGGGAGAAAATGCTACAGCTGTGAGTAAAAATAATGAACGTTCAGTGGAGGACCCACCACCAATGAAAAATAGGGTGGCGACTCATAAATATGATAAAAGAAAGATGAACAAAGAACGTATTGAAAATTTTGCATGTCGTGTTTCACAGAAAAAAGTGGAGGAAGGTGAAAGATCCTTGCAATGGAAGAAGAATCAAGGGAAGATGACAAGTAGAGAGATTCCTACCCAGAGAAGGAATCAAGGGAAATGGAATTTTCATGGAACATCAAAGACAGAAATGTGTACTAATGGGTTTAAAACCCAAATGGTGAGAAAGGCCAGACTTGCAGAATATTCATATCATAAAAAGACTCAGCATGCAGGTGATGAATGCTTAGTCATATGGCCAGAGTAGTTAAAGTTGGTTAGGCAGTTAGAAGAAGAAAGGAAATAGTTTGATGCTCTTCAGGAAAGAATCAAAGGGTTAACCCATCAGGATCAACCACAACCCTCATCTTGAGGAGCCCAGAAGAAACCCCTCTCCCTATGTACATAAATGCTATTAACTGATGATTTATGTGTTTCAGGTTCTAGGGAGATATGATCCAAGGGGAATTTTCATCTAAGGATGCGAAGTGGAGAAGTGATATGCTCTATAGTTTCAATTGATTCAAATTAGGTACTATAGTTGAAGAATAAAGGAAGCAACATAGCACAATACGAAGTGATTGTGTTATTAACTCTATCTCTTGTTTCCTACACCGAGTTCTAACTTAGTAGGCTTAGAGATTTTGTTAATGGCTCAATTCCGATTGGAATATGAGAATAAATGATGCATAAGGAAAAGAATGGTTATGGGTCTATACAGTTGGGCCTAACAGATGGAAGAGTTGCTTAACATAGGGGGAGCATTCTATATCCTAATTAGATGCAAGATCACAATGCGATATGAAGGATGAATGTTTATTTTCATGAAGAATGATTGGGGGGCAAGCAGTAACACACAGGATTTCATGATTATCTATTCTGTTCTAACAATATGGTATCAACTGACTGCTTTCAGGATACCAAGATGCTGTGAGAGAAAATCAAAGGCGTGTCAATAGAAATATGAGATAAGAAGTTCAAAGAAAAGAAATCATTGAACAATGACCCAGTGAGATGTTTTCTATTAAGAGAGATGAAGTGGTAAGAGACTCAGGGAGAGTAGAAGTGGCTGAAGTTGATTCAGAAGAAGATACTAATGGAGAGTACAAGGAAGTAAAATCCTTATCTGCACAAAAGCCAAAGAGTTGAGTTGAAATTGACAGGAAGAATATCATCAGTGATTAGTGAGCTCTAGTTCAGACAAGAAGAATGAAATCACTGCAGCAGATATCATTACTATCACAGGTTGGGCCGAAATGCTTTGCTGATGCAGCTGAAGATGAAAACTGGGTTCAGGCCATGAATAAAGAGCTAAATCAGATTGAGAAGAATCAGATGTGGGAGATTGTTTCGAGACCAGCAGATAAGAATGTCATCGTGACTAAATGGGTCTTTTTCAAGAAGATGAATGAAGATGGCATAGTGATTCGAATCAAAGAATGACTGATGTGAAAAGGATACTCCTAGATAGAGGGTATTGAAGTTGATGAGACATTTGCACCAATTGCAAGGTAGGAGACAATCAGATTATTTTTAGCCATAACAGTGCAATGAACGTTCAATGTGTTTCAGATGGATGTCAAATCTACATTTCATGAAGTGGATTCTGGAGGAAGAAGTGTATATTGAGAAATTATATGGTTTTCTCGTTCATATGGATGTAAAAAAGGTTTTTCAGCTGAAGAAGGCATTATATGGGCTGGAACAAGAACTGAGAGAATGATATTCATTGCTGAATCAATATTTGAAGAATCTCTGATTCAAATGAAGCATAGTGAAGGTTGTTTTCAGAAATATGTCAAGGAGGTTCTGAGAAGGTTTGGAATGTATAATTCCAAGGAAATTGAGACTCTGGTTGCTGCTTGGATGAAATTATCAAAAGATGAGAATGGAAAGTGAGATATCAGATAAATCCCAAGGAAAGCCACATGCTTGCAGTGAAAATAATACTTCGGTATATCCAGGTCATAGTGGATTTCAGCTTGACATATACTAACAAATCTCAGACAGAGTTATTGGGATATACTGATGCAGACTGGGCCGATTCAGCAGATGATAGAAAATCAACGTCAGGTGGTGCATTCTATCTTGGTGGATTGTGTATTTCTTGGCTAAGAAAGAAGCAAGATTGCATTTCATTGAGCATCACAGAAGCTGAGTATATTGCGACCACTCAAGCATGCACACAATTATTGTGGATGAAGCAGCAACTTGAAGATATGGGAGTTGAAGTGAAGTCTCCGATCGGAATCCAGTGCGACAACTCAAGTGCTATAAATCTTATCAAAAATCTCATCCATCATTCAAGGACAAAGCACATTGAGATTAAGTATCATTTTATCAAGGAGAAGGTTGAGCAGGGAATCATGAAATTGGAGTATGTGCCTATAGAGCTACAGGTTGCAGACATTCTGACAAAGGCCTTACCCAAGGAAGCTTTTGAGAGGCATCGACTGGCTCTGGGAGTTTAGTCGATTCCCCGCACTTGAAATAGTGTGGATGTGGAACCCCCCCCCCCCTCTCCCTGAGGTTTGATGTGTTTTCCCTAATGTGGTGATATGTGTTCTCTACTATGTTACAGCCTAAAAAAGAGTGACCTTTGGGTTCGTTGACAAAGGGGTAGAAAATAGTGATTGTTAAAGGGGGAGACAGTGTAGCTATACGAGAAATCATGACAGATACAGGGAGAAGCTGACCAGTGGAGCAGCCAGATAGGGGGAGAAATGAGGAAGGGGGAGAGTATTAAATCTGACGATGCTATAAGTGATCGATCAAAGAATAGATATTACGACAGCTGAGGATCGTGATAAAAGCAGAAGAGTGGTGTTGGAAAGTGGTAAGACTATTTCCAAACCAAACATTGGTCTTCCAACAAATCCATCAACAATTGGTATCAGTTTAGTAAAAATTAGTATCAGTTTGGTGTCAACAGTGGATGTCAGAGATAAATTGATTCATTGATGAACTTTTCATTTACTCTTGTTTCTCACGCCGAGCATTGCTCATGTGGGATTAGAGTATGTGTTGAGTAAATCCTTGATCGCTATTAGAATCGCAATGAGGCGAATGGAGGCTGAAGAATCAACAACGTATCTTTGTTTTGGAAGAGTTTTCAACAAACCCAAAGGGGGAGATTGTTGGGAAAAAATCCCTCAAGGTATCATTGAATCATTTTTGAGGTGATTGTGTTTGTTGAAAAAGTGTATATCTGAGTAGTGATTGTTGACAAAGCAAAACAGTGACATACAAATTTGTTGACAAAGAGGATTTCACGGTGGAATGTCGATTTCAAGAGCTGAGGTCAACGATCCGTGTTTGATTCAAGAACGTCGATAAAAGGAATGGATGATCTTGATGTGGTACAAAATAACAGATACAAGGTGGCGTCATTTTCCAGTGTTTGCCAAATTTTAGGGCCTGAAAATCGGCAAATGAAGAAAAGTGCTTTTGGCAAAAGGACTTGCGCACCGAGGACTTGTAGTATAGGAAAATTGTGTGCCATATGTTTTTCAAGATCAGAAGATCAAAATATGGCTAAGGAAAAAGGTTCGCGCAAGTTTGGGAGTTGGTCGCGCAAGTGTCTAAATGACAGGGGACTTGCGCACCGAAACTGGGTCGCGCAGGTGACTTGCGCGCCATCGCGCAGGGTGGTCAGATTGCCTATAAATATTGGACCACCCCTCCTCATTCTCACCAGAGTTCAACACTTTGAGAAATCAGATCTCCCATCGCGTAGGTGTGGTGGTCGCACAAGTGGTGAGTGTGGGTCGTGCAGGTGAAGTTGCGCGCCAGTAGTTGAAGTTGTGCGCGATGTTAGAAGTTGCGCACCGGTTGGCAGTTGCACACCAATATTGGTTTGGGCGTAAAAGGAAGAGAGTCGTGCAAGTTTTGGAGTTGAGGAAGCTTGAGTCGCGCAAGTGTCTGAGGAGGACTTGCGCGCCCGTTGTGACTTGCGCGCCAATACTTGCGTGCCGAGATTGACTTGCGCGCCAAGTAAGGATTATTTCCAGTAGTGATTTTCGGGCTGTGTGTAAGCTGGAGGTTTGCCCGATACATTCGGTGCAAAGAGAGATTCATCTACAGATGAAAGTTGAACTTCAACAGAGCATCTACATACAGGAGAAGATGCATTCATTCATGCAAATGAAGAGACCTATAGGTCTATAAATTGTGAGTGGATTCCCTTCCAGAGTAGTGAGCTTAGGAAGAGGAAGAAGGTGATCCTCTCCACCGGCAGTGAGCCAGAGAGAGAGAGACAGGGAGTGACCCTTGGGAAAGCAGTGAGCTGACCCTAAACATTGTATAGTCAGTGATCCTGGGCATAGAAGTGATCTTGCCCGAACTTTGTATCCACATCTAGTGAAGAATAGTGGAATTTGGTACGACCGGCAACCTATCGGTGTATTCTCCTTAGACGTAGCCCAGTGAGGGTGAACCAAGTTAAAATCTCTGTGTCTACCTGCTTACTTCCCTGCACTACATTTAAAGCATCATCATCAGATAAAGAAGAAAATAAGTGATCATAATAAACACACAATTGCAAACAAAGTGACCCTTGTAATAAAGAGGTCAAGATCCAGTGGGGCAGGAAGGACTTTGGAAAAGAATATCCATACCCTGATTCACCCCCCCTCTCAGGGTATATAGGCCCATATTGGTCCTAACAAGTTCAAGTGGGGGTGTTTTTGTAGTGGGTTCCCTAGATCCAAATTGAACAGTACTTTTCAATTACCATAACATTTATATAGAGAGTTATACATGATTTACACTTAACCATTATAGTTTTTATATTTTTTCATCCACTATTTAAATGTTAATTTCCATAGATTATTTTTCATATTAAATAGTTATAGTAGTCCCCAGGATATAATGAGAACCTTGAGATACTATGAAATTAAATTTCAACGTATGTACTATGGTCTAGATAAATCACACTGACTAGACATAGTTGATGTTTTACACTCAGGTGAAAGGGGATTATAATCATTGAGACTATTTATCATGATGTTTGAAATTTGTGATCTCTAGTAGGCGAGATCATGATGAAAAGACCCCTAATATAAACAACACAAGTATTATGTGTCATTGGTTGTTCCTATCTATGAACATATGCATTTGTCTTCTGGATAAATATTATTATCAATGTGTACCATTTAATCACATTAATTGATGAAAGAAAAAACATGAAATTTTATTCATATAGGTGTATCTTGTGTTGGGTGCCTCATTGGTGGTATGACATTGCTTGAATGATAAAAATAGAATTTTTCACTTTCGAGTTGAGGAAGAGGCATATCAGTCTAGTTGATCAGGATGGAAGTACCTTAAATAAATCCATAGTTATAGTGTAATAAGGAAAATCCTACCAATTAGATAAATAAATAATAAAGCAACAATGAATGATGACATAAGTTATGCATCCCGCTTTTTTGAGATATCACAAGATAAAGAGATTATATTACACAATGTGTGGTTGTAGAAAAGGTTGTTGTTGTTATGAATTTTCCACATCTCCTTAGGGGGCCTGATGAATTTCTAGTCTCCACTCTTATCCTGTTAATAGTATTCATTGTTATCAAGATAAGGTACTAGAGGGTCACACACAATATCATATTCAAGTGTCTACACTATTCTTGTGAATAAGGGTGTATGACATGGTGGGCCTCACCACGGGGTCCGAGAGTTGTCCAAGTATTAACAATCACCAAAGAATAAATAAATTCATTATTATTTGAGTATATAATAATTGATTTGAATTTATTTATTAAAAGTATTCATAAGGTTTTTAGTGAATATAAGGAAAAGTATTATACGAATGGATATTTTTTTAATATTCAAGGTTTGTTTAATATTATGAGAATTATGAGATGATTTAATGACTTGATTTTATCAAATAAAAAATCATTATATATTAAAAGTATGTTATATAATATAAATGGTGTTTATGATGAAATTTTTTCATCATAACAAGTCATTTATAACTTATTTAGTGGGTGTTGGATATGTAGGGGTCGGGAAACCCTTTACAGAAATTTTGGCTCCCGCTATATAAGTAGAGGAATGACTCTAATTCCAATGACTATTAATTTATTTGAAATTGAGATATTATCTCTCCTCCCACATCCAATAGATATTAATTCTATGTATGAGCGATTGATCCAAGAATACCTTCGCGCATCGAAGTGGCAGGATCAAGGTGATCATCGAGACATCGAAGGAATCTTCAGAGCTCTATGCTAGAACCCAAATTTGATGATCAAAATTTGCACATATTATTGAATCATGTGTGGATGACCTATAGGGGTTCAAGATTAGATACGTCAAGAAAAAATCACTGATGATGAGTTGCAGTCGAACACACCACAAAATCGAATGAGGTAATCATTTATCTTTATTTTAGGCTTAAATAATTCATATGAAATCCCCATACCTCAATAAAGGCTCATATCACTAGATATAAGGATGTTACATCACTTTGGTGACAAATAATTTTAAATATCTAGCCCATTGTCTTCCACCGCACACCCCAGAACCATCAAGATCAATGTTTAAGGATCGATGAGCATCCAATTCAATTATCACAAGTAAATTAATTCAATAATAATATTCTTATTTATAATAATGCTAATTAAATTTGTTTCTAAAGGTTTACACAAGTTTTTTAATTATAAAATTGAATATATAAAAGTATTATTTTTCAAATTAATGTCACACAATTCAAGTTTTGTTAAATAATTACAGGGGGAACAAGCTAAGTTAACAACTCATAGTTTATCACATAGAATATAATTATGTCACCAATAAGTAGTTAAATGGTCATGATAGATACAAAAAGTCTATATGGTTATTGATGTCATTTTTTCATGGTTTAAGAGGTTAATATTATCCTCATGTTTAAATTCAATTTTGGAAAGTTAAACCTAAATATTTTATCTCATTTTTTATTCATGAATAGTAGGTGTGTCCATTTTCAAGAATTTAGGAGTTTCCCTCCACTCTCCTCCCTTATCTAAAGATTCTAGAGAGAGAATAATTCAGAACTGAACAATCCAATTTCAAGGATCAATTTTGTGATATTTTAGTAGTTGTATGATCATTCTAAAAAAATTAGATCTTCTATACTAGAACTTGGAAAATGAATCAAAATGTTCATAGATATTTGGTACATATGTGTAAAATATATAGGGAATCTAGTGTTGTATCTTCATGCTCCAAAAATCCATATAAGAGTAGATATAACTAGTATAATGACATTCCAAAATGGTACAATTTTGATTTTACTTTCATAGTTAAATTAAATTGCATGAATTATGTATTTCTTAAACGAATAATGTAATATATAATATATTTAGTGTTAAAATTGTAAAATAAACTTACTTGTATGCTTCCATTGCATGCCTAATTCCATAAATTTCATACATTAGTTATTCATAGTTGTTATTTTTTTTGGTTTAAATCCTTGATTTATCAATGTTGATGCATTATTTTATTGTTGGAGTTTTATTCTTAAAAGAAATTCCACCTATATTTTGGTGTCTAAAACATTTGTTCTTATCACTAGCTCATAAAATTTTGAATCAAATATTCAAGACTCATGATTTGTATCATTGTATACTCATGGTGGCGATCGATGTAATTAGGTCATGAAAAAACAATATTCAACATTATCATAAATATATCTCTCTAAATAAAAAAAATGACATGCACACTAAAATTGGGCCTATAATGACTACACATTTAACCATCAAAATAAATCAATAGAAATCTAGTATATCATGTCATGTTATCCATATTTTCCTTTTGAATGAATATTCATACCCCAATTAAGAATGGTGATGAAGTGCAATGCCTAACATAAAATAAAGGTATTTAATAATTCCATGTGTCACTATGTAGGATCATGTGATGGAATGTGTAAAGTTGGACTAGGTAATTTCAAAAATACTATAAATTTTCTGTAGAGGATCATATAATGGTGAGCCATATGTTATATAGGGGGATTCCATAACTCTATAGAAGTCTAGTCTTTGTGGATGACCACTAAAACAAACCGAGATTCTGAAATGAGAAAATTACATTTAATAGCACATGAGACATATAAAAATGATCTTAAATGACCCATGAAATACATTTATTCAAATATAATCTCTTCGATAGTCTATGATACATGAAACCTCGAGTATAAAAGAACTGTAAAATATTATACCATTATAACCAAGCTGTTAAATTAGTGGGTTTGAATAGGTAGACTAAATTATAAAAATTATATGGTTTAAATTTATAAAAAATGAATTCAATGGTAATATATTGATTATAAATAAAATAATAATCATTTGAAATAAAAAGAATTATTTTTTTGAAAAACTGTATTTTTCTAAAAGGCAGTTTCGTTACACTTTATGAACAAAATTTAAAATTAATTTTTATATAATTTTATAAAATTTATTATAAAAATTTTACTTAAATTTTAAAATCAACATCTCAAAATAATCTTAGATTAAATTTTTTCTAATTTTCAGAAAAGATTAAATTTTAAATCAATAGTGGAAACTATAAGTATTTTTGAAAATTGTATTTTTGTTTAAAGTATCTAGAAGTTAAATTTTGGTTTATAAATATTTTAAATTCATAATTATTTTAATTAAATTATAATAAATACAATTAAGTCATTGTAACCAATTTAATATTGCATTTTTATATTAAAACTTTCTATACTTATGAGAATTTTTTAGTTTTTGGAAAAACCAATTTTTCCTATTCAGATTTTATGGACATATTTATATCTTATATAATACATGGTTTCCTAATGAACCATTTTTTGAGCCTTTTGGGATGTAAAAAACATGGGTATAACTTTTTATTTTAAAATATTTTATGTTTGTTCTCTTTCCCACTTATCAAAGGATACCCACTTTCCTCTACTCTCCACACACCCAAGACCTTTTTTTCTGCCAATACATTCTCATATATATTAATTAAATCCATACACACATTTTAAATTCATTTTTATGACCATAATTATAATATAGGAAGGATTTATAAATAAATCAAAAGAGGTTTTTGAAGAAGAGGTAAAGTTCTTAACCAGGAATTTTTGTTTTATTTCTTGATTTGTATCATTTAATTATTCTAAAAAATGATAAAATAATAACATAGGTATCTACTATATACTGATATGTTATTATGTTAATTACATATCCAATATCTATATCCTCTTCCCTCAAATGGGATATGATGTCGTCTATCTTGTGTACAATAGACTACTACCTCACGAACCAATGTAATTTGTTTTCCATCACCGCCTCTATCGACTGGATATAATGATGAATTTTACTTATGAATATGATATTTATGACCTTAATATACTTATGTAATTATAATATCACATATAAATTCTTACTTTCCAACCTGTTGAAAAACAATAACATCACTCATGCATTTGTGTGAACCACCACCTCCACATTGTGATGTGAAATGTATTTCATTTTAATTTGACATGGATGGTAATAAAAGAATATTTAATGAAAATATAAGAAATATTTTATATAATAATGGTTTTGTAAATTTTATACATTATTTATTTTTTTATGTTTCATCTGTTGGAAAATGGAAACAACGTTTATGTGTACGTTTGACCTACCTCCTCCATGAACAATGTAATGTATTTTCCCATATCTAAATTTTATAGGATATTATAAATAATTATATAATGATTATTTTTGATATTTATATCATGTTTAAAAAAAAATATATGATTTAATAATTATCAAAGTAAAAGGACTGAATTTATGAAACAAAAACATATAAGAGAAATGAAGCATTTATCACCCAAAACATTGATTTTAATAATGATTTATTAATAAATAATTTATAAAATATAATAAGTAATTAATATATGGTATTAAATATATGAGTATGTTTCTTTAATAGATATAAAATAAATCAATATTTATTATACATGAGGTGCAAACACATATGAAGGACATCAGACCTAAGGTAAGGGTTTATCATCTCATTTTTACTTACGTGAGATGTATGCCATATTCAATATTTAGTTTTTTTTGTGGTGTATATAAATACCCTTTTATATGTTATATAAAGAATCCATTTATCTTTAAGTTATTTAAATTTTCATTTGATGTTAATTATTTCATTGGGATTATTCTTTCATTTGACTTCATTTCTTACTTCAGCTGAAACCCTTCTGCTTCCATATCCATGTTTTCTAAAAATGATTTCAAGAATGTTTTAACATTATAAGAATAATTTATTAAATTAATATTTATATATGTTTTAATTTTTAAAAATAGGTTTGAAAGGAATCCACTTTTCATTTTCTGAATGATACACTTTTTAAACATTTTTGAAAATAGTGTCAAAGGAATGTTTTTTTATCTTATAAAGTGTGTAAAAAATTAAATTACATCATGAAAACTCGTTATTTTGATTCTTAAATTAAATTTTTAGAAATATTTTTGTAAATGAATTTTTTTCTAATAATCTATAAATTTTTAGTTTAAAAAAATGTGATTTTCAAATTGAAAAAGGTTATTTTCATCAAGAATGTTTTTAATGAAATTTTTATTTTATTTATATTCATCAATGTGGAATATTATTTGGATAATTAAAATTTAATTTGAAAACCATTATGAAGGATTTGAAAATATATTTACGATATGAAAATTTTCCAAAAGAAACCATGTATATGGTTTTGAGATTTTCTATGCATAAAATTTTCCAATTTATGTTAATAGTGTCACTCATTTTGGGATTATAAATTATGTTTCATAATGTTATTATTTTTTCTAGTGTATTCCATTATTTTTAAATGGCACATAAGATTGGGAATGGGAACCATATAAATACACTTACTCTATGTATGAATTTCCCTCCTAAGAAAGATAATGAAGATAGATATGGAGATGTAGCTGAAATTGATCAAATTATAACCATATTGGGGTAGTTAAATCAGGTTATAAGCAATAAAATTGCCCTTACATGGGGTAATAATGTTATAATACTTCATGTGTTAGAAACCTCCATTATTAATTGGGACTACAAATCCATTTTTAGATGAGAAATGGACAAGTTATTTAGAGAAGATACTTCATTCTATAAGAGGTAATGAAAGGGATAAGGTTTTAATGTCAGTTTATTATCTTCCATGAGATATAGATCAATGGTAGTCATTGATACAAAACAATTAGGATGAAGAAGAAATATAAAACATAGAGTGTAATGATTTTATGGCAATATTATTGGACAAATATTTCCCTCCTAATCAATGAGTGGATATAGATAGAAAATTCCTAAGTCTAAGATGAAAAGAATATGATAATGTTTCTAAGTATGAGGCCAAAATTACAAGGTTATTAATACATGATATAGACTATATAAGTAATTCAAAGAGTAATATTGACAATTTCATTGATGGGTTAAAGCCAATCCTTTGAAAGGAACTAGTCTCTCAAACCTTCTCATCATAAGAGGACATATTATAATGAGCTACCAAGATATAGTAATAATTCTCCATGTCTTATAGACTCAAAGTAAATCAAGACAATAAGTGGATACTAGGGAAAAATATGGATATGTGGAATAAGGGAAAAAGGATTTTCCCACATGTGATAATTATCGAAAGAAACACCTTGGTACTTTCTAAAAGGGAATGTGAGTTTTCATCAAGTGGGGAGATAAAGGCTATCAGGATCATGATGGAAAGTGAATGAAAGAAGAGGCTAATATTCTGTGTTTTAACTATAATGATATATATAACTAAATAATTTAATGCCCCGTGTATTAAGGGAATGTACATTAGAAGAAGCTAAGGGATTAAGGTCAAGATTATGCTATTAATACAGCTAAAGTGAAATGGTTAAAGTACTAGTGTATTTGGATTCATGAATTATATTGTAGAATTATTTCATTAATGATTATTTTTATAAAAATCATGAATAATTTATTTTTTTGTATTATATTATTTTTTCTATAATTATTTAAAAAAATATTTTTAATTATACCGATGAACAAGAAAATAGAATTAGTGGCAAGTTGATCTTTTTGTAAAATACATTATTGATGGAAGATAACCATTAATATGTTCTTGATGTTTATATAATAATGAAATATGGACATTTATGGGATAGTATTGGTGATCTTGAAATTAGTTAGTGATTTTAAAGTTAATGTCATCTTTTCTAGAGTTTGTTTCATTGTTGGAATTATAGACTATATTCTATAATTTGAGATTTTATTTAAGGAATTAGAAAATAAAAAAATACTAGAAGCATTTATGTTTTCATTAAAGTTTTATGGTGATTAAGGTACTACCATAATTTTCATGTGACATTAAGATATACATTATTTTATTTGGATAATCTAATGTTAAGTGGATTTTAGAGATTTAGTGACCTTCCATAAAAAATTTTGGACTTTGAATTTGGTGAGATATATTTTGGAGGAGTCTTAAGGTAAGATATTATTGAATATATTATGTTGTTATTTGGATTATACTATTGAGTTTTAGAGATTAATTTATTATATTGGATAAATCATGCTAACCACTTTGGTTTTGGTAAATATATAGAGACATATGAAAGGAATTTTCACTCTTTCTTTAGATTTTATAGTCCATTAAAAGTTAATTTTAGTGATTTAGGTATAAAATAATTCATCCTAGATATTCATTTTATTGGAGTAAGAAATTAAGTGGAAATTGATCTAAATACAACCAAAGGATGAGATTCTAAGTACATTTTTTGGTGTTCTCTTTGATGATAGTAATGAGATCCCTTAACTCTAGGAAAAAAATATTGAAACAAAAAATTTATCCTATTAATGTTGTATTAGATGAATCATTGTTATTTTATCTCATCATAGATTTTTGGTTTTGTGTTCATTAATATTTTCTTGATCAGTAACTTTCTTGTGATCAATGATCTCTATCACTTTACAAAAATTTTCACTCTTTTATTCCATGCCCATAATTTTTTCTTCCCAATGATGTTCTCATAATTAAAAACCTATTTACATTTTATTCTTAATGACCTCCATATTTTCCTTTATATTTTTAAGTGGAAGTTTTGTAAACCATTTTTATGATGTGGTTTTTCAACAAAGGTCTTTTCAGTTGGAAAACCCTTGATTTCTGATATCAAATTCAAATTGTGATGAGGAAATTTATTGAAGGTTATTGGAATGTAACACCTATAGATCTTGAAGGAAGGAATTTTTTTCTATAGTGTATGTGACATGAAACAATGAACTTAAATGACCCATGAAATATATTTCTTAAAATTTAATCTCTCCAATATCCTGTGATACACACAACCACAAGTCTAAATGAACTGTAAAATAGTATACCATTATAACCTAACCGTAAAATTGGAGGTTATGAATTGGAAAAAATTAATTTTTTTAAATTATATGGTTTACAAATGTGTAAAATAGATTCTATGGTTATCTATATATTAGAAGTAAAATAAGAATCATTTAAAAGAAAAAAAAATATTTTCTGAAAAAAAAATATTTTTCTAAAAGGTAGTTTTGTTGCGCTATTACTACATAATTTAAAATTTGTTATCACATTTTTATAATTTATTTTAAATAATTAATTTAATTTTTGAAATTAACAAGTCAAAATTATTTTATATTGATTTTTTCATAATTTTCTGAAAATTTAAATTTTTCGATGAATAGAGAAAATACAATTATTTATTAAAAAATACCTTCCAATTAATATAATTTAAAAAAAATATATTTTTATTTAATTTATTTGAATATATAAATTGATCAATTATATTATAAATAATACAATTTAGTGCATTGGAATCAATTTTATATTAAAATTTGATTTTAAAATTGTCTATACTTATGAAAATTTTGTCTTTAGTAAAAACATGTTTTCATTGAGTCTATGGGATTAATTTTAAATTAAAATTTTCCACCAGTTTGAGTTTAATTTTATAAAATGTATTAAATATTTGGAATTATAATAATTAATATTATAGAATAAGTATAACATAATTTTTGGTCATAGTGAATTGTAAAAACAATAAAAATTATTTATTACGATTAAGGTTCAAACTAGTTTACCAGGGGTTAAAATAAAAAAAATGGTTAAAATGACCTATAAACTTTTCCAATTCCATTTATTTGGAAATATTTTGACCTTAAATAATCCATGGTTTGATAATGACCCATTTTGGAGCCTTTTTACATATGAAAAATGGGTGTATCACTTTTTCTTTTCAAAAATTACATGTATGTCCTCTCCCCCACTTATATAAGTCCACTACCTCTCCTATCCACTCTAGAATCCCAAAAACTTTTTTTTTAGACAATACATATCAAAATTTATTCCATGTATACCTCTTCGCACCCTCAAGGACATGGTTTGATTAGAAAGTCAATAATAGTGAAAAATAGGGATAAGAGTGTCATGTCATGTCATAAAACTATTATTTAGAACTACACTTTCAATCATATAAGATTTAAAAGTTCAACCCTAGATTATAAAATATTTCAATAGTTCATCATATCTTCTTATCTTCAAGAACACCATCAGAAAATTATGTCATTCTAAATCACAATCTCAGGGAGTAATCATATCCTTACTCTAGATTCAGGGTCCTAGTGAGAGCTCCATATGAATTATTATCTTTGAAAAGTTAATAGACTTATCCCATACATATCATAACCCAACATATTATTTTATAAAAAACCCTATATTAATTGATCCAAATGATGAAATCATCATTTTACTTTAAAAAAGGAACATGATGGTATTCACATAATTTTTCTAGTGTGATCCCTCATCAAATTATGTACCTAAATATTTAAAATGATAAAATACCCTAGGAATACCATAACATGGATTTAATAAACCCAAATTATGTGTGTGAATGATGTTTTATGGAAGTTTAGTGTGGTCCACACACCTAGACTTTGTCAACTAGCTTTTTCGGTGAGCACGTCAAGATCCCATTGTTCCCATGTCAGTCCGCTCATGCAATGGTAATGAATTTACCGTTGAAGGACATTCAACATAAAACTAGATTGTGAGGTCTTAAATCACACATGGAACTATCATTGGTGTGCCTACACTGACCAACTGGTTCCCTCAAGGAACTAGAATCCAAGATTTCTGGGATTCCCTTATCACAACTCTCCCATAAGCAATGATGTGGTTGTTATATATATATATATATATTATATATATTAAAATGAAAAATATTTGGAAACAACTTTAAAAATTGTCCCCCACCAAATCTTCTCCCATTCCATGTATTGTGCACCATAAATTTTTTATATCTAAAAAGAAACACATTTATTATTATTAATTTAAAAGTTAAAACATAAAATAAAATTTCAAAATTGAATATATAAATTTTATTAATATAAAAAATATAATTAATTATTCCTTATCTTATTCTCAAAACATTAACCACCAGATAGGTTTCCATACACCCCTGGGGACCTCGTCTATATAATTTCTTCCTTTTTTGCTAGTAAGTACATCGACAGAGTCACCTTGGTCAACTGCGTATAGATCCTTTTTTTTTTGAAAACTCAAAAATTTAATAGATCATGAAAGAAATATTATTTTGTCCCAATTCATTCATGTTACCACTATAATAATATTTTTCACCATTCCTCGTTGATAATAGGTGTGAAACACTTATGACAGTTCTATAGTCATCGGTCCACCCTCATTGGTGTTAGCTCAGACACAGAATCGTCACATCATCACTATTCGATAAGTGGGTGGGAGACAGGTCATGAACAATCATCATAAACAATGTCAGTTATATATATATTTTTTTTAATTGATAAAAAACTACAATTAATATAATAAAAATTATAATTTTTTTTGTGAAACTGATCGGACACTGATTAAAACTACAAATAATTTTAAAACTAAAAATATGTGATTGACCATGGATGAAGTGAAATTTTTATGAAACATGGAGTTGAATATTTATAAGGACACTAAAAAAGTAAGAAATAAAGGAATGATGAGGTGGTAAAATGTTATCATTTCATTATTTTATTATCACACACACACACACATATCTAATATATGATATTATAATTAATGGTCTAGATTAATCATTGCATTCCATGTAAAATCTAATGGTCAATATTATATCCTAATTAATAAATCATACATTTTGTAAATAAATTAATGTTTTTAATTATGAATTAATAATCCCCATTTATAGGGAATGATGAAATCCATTGGAAATATTAATTTAAAACACTCCCCCTTGGATTTCATCAATTTCATGAAATATTATTTTATCCTTCACTTCAAAAAAACATAGTTGGGATAAACAAGTGAATCTAAAATAACCGAATTCCAATAAAACATATTGTTATATTATTAAAAACTATTATCATGAAAACCCATTAAGAAAACCCAAATAAAGAAAAAAATAGTAAAATATTCCCAAATCACCTTAATTAGATCCTAGTATCCCTTGTACTCTTTAAATCTTAATTTTATAAATCATCTTATAAAAATTTAAAGTTGGTAATTCCATTGTAAAGAAATCTACAAGATTATCAAAAGACCTTATTTTTTGGATATCAATCTCACAATTCTTTTAAAGTTTTATGAATGAAAAATAATCACAGTGAAATAAGTTTTGTTATATATCATTCGATATACCCACATTTTATTTTCTGTATACGAGATGCATTATCATCATTGAATATAGTGGAAATATCATATTCTAAAATAAAATTATTTCTGATGTGACGAATAACTGATCACAACTAAATATTTTCATGACTTGCTTGATGAGGCATTACCCTCTAAGAGAACACATGCGAAAGATAGAGATAAGATAAAAACCAACCAAATCTTACTCAGACTACAATATAAAATAAATCTCTGGTAAACATATGTAATGTCATGAAAGATCTACTACAACTGAAAGGGAAAACTACAAGTACCAAAAAAAATAAAACGATAGAGACCACGAATCCTGAACAACTCCTACAACCCTAAGCTTGTAGTAACAATTCTAATCTCCAACCTACTCTAGGTGAACTAAAAAACAGTTCATATATATGTATGGGGAGTATAACAGTATACTCATTGGGATCCTCCCTATAGCCTCTCATGAAAAAGTAATGAAATCTTACAAAAACACATTGAACAACAAGTGAAAATAACTCATCACCTAAACCGGTATACTATGTTCGCAGCCTCACCATGGATACTCTCACCATTTATCTCATAGAAGAGTATGTAATATAATAAAGAATATCAAGGGTACCTTGCTACCACTTACCCACTAGATTACTTCTTTGCCTCAACATCGTACATCTTGAGCATCTCTCTCTAAAAAGGCTTGCGTGAAGACATCTGGGCAAAGCACCATAACCTGCACCTCGTACAACACACCACCACCACATCCACATAACCAAAAGTAACCAAGTAGTTTCTAAGAGACACCACAACCCACATAATGTGTATCAAATTTTAGGTATTATACCTCAAGCCACTATATCCCATACACCGAGTATGGATCCTCAAGACATCAAAACCTATACACATTATACATATAGTAGCACATAGGAAACAATGTCCAGAATATATGTGTATGAAATAGACACAATCCATTATAGCCATTTACACATATATAAGGGGAAAACTAACTCTTGTGCCTACCAGAACAAGTAACTACCAAGAGTAAAGAGTGGGGCCAAAGTGGGTAGTCATCCATCCATCCTCTCATCAAGATGTTGGGAAAAAGCACCCCCCAGGGCTCAAAATCCCCAGGGTGTTAGTTTCCCAAACCGATAGGTTGGGGTAGCGTATAGAAACACAAAAATTACATAATATAATATAACTCACAACCACACTATGAGAATAACCTAGTATTAGAGTCAACTGTAGATAACATCTCTCGGAATCATGGCTACCACTACTAAGACTCGATATCATATAAGCACACAATCATTTAAAGAGCTACATTAGGTTACTTTATCCATTTTTATCAGTTATACTTTACATAAATTAATTATTTAACCATTAATTAACCATTAACATTTACCAAATTACATCCCATTACCATTCTAACCAAGATCTATACCCTCTAGGTATAACCAAATTGAGTCCATGACTTCTCAGAAATATTACCTTGTCATTTCATTCCACCAAGCTCCAATCCTATGGGTTAACATCATTTATTCAATCATTTATTATTTTAATTATCACTTTTTGATAATTCTAGGTAATCTAGAAAAGAATTATAGGCTTCCAAACATAAGGGGATCAACACAGTGAGTAGATGAACTACCTGTCAAGTCTTTTCCACCTATAGTAGGAGCGTAAGACCATCCATCCTTGAGAACATACACATGTAGAGAATATGGCATACCCTGTATGTCTCCACCTCTTTTGGAAGAATAGTAAGCAAGACCATCTACCTCAAATAGTTAGGAAATTAATGCAGATAAATAAACATAAAATTCAATGACAACCCTTTCATATCAATGGGTAAGCCCATATTCAACCTATTCTATCATCCCTGGTGTCCTCCCTAACACACACATGAATAAAATGATGCATATCACCACTCTAGGGGTTAACTACTACCACCACTACTGGGCCTCCCTGCCCTCACACACCACAATATCCCTTCAGGCTCATCCAACCCATGCTCACACCACAACATGAGCAGTATGAAGTAAACAACATAGAAACATGGCTCTTGTCCCTAAACAAGGCATTCAACATTCATACAAAATGAGCACTCGCAGATCCAAAGCATAAGGTTCTTGGACTTTAAAAGAAAGTGGGTAACTCATAAACCTTCAAGGAATTATATTTATCTTAAAAAGTGTCCTTTATTCCTTATTGAATTATCTGATTCAATTAAACATGCATAACTGCATCAATTTGATTTATCAACAAGCACAACAACAACAACCAAATTCATTAAACATGAATCTTTATATTTAGCCAATTGATTTTTAATTAATCCTGGATTTACGTTCTTTACCATTTTCCATCAAGAATGACATGATAAACAATAAAATCATAGATATCACATGATCTAGTAAATCAAGAGGAAATAACATCACTAAGAAATTGATGCCAATTATTTAATCCAGTTCAAGTATTTATTATGTCAATTTCATTTAGATATAGTGGCTAAAACTTGATAACTCTACGACTGTATGTAAAAGAATATAGAATCCAATAATCCCCTAATTAAAAGGTTTCTGACGTTCTTTTCATGAGAATGATCCAACACAATGGATCGCGGCCATTTTTATTGTAATGACTGCATCCACCTAAGGACGCCGCGACACAACCAGATCAACCAACACCTAAGAAAGGTCTATTAGAAGCATGGAGATCACATGTCGTAACATGGAAAGGAGAATAGGAGTAAATAGATCCAGAAACCCTGAAAACAGAGGTACAACATACCTAATATCGAAGACGAATCAACACTTCCTAGTTGCACCAAAATAGGGAGTGTACGGGGAGTAGGAAAACTTTAAGGGGAAACAAACCAAGGATGGAAATTAAATCATCACGATTAAAGGAAATTGAATAATTGGTTTGTAAAGAAACTTAGTAATTATTGAATTTGGAATTGTCCTGATGTTGAATTTTATGTAAATAATTTGATAAGATAAAAAGTCAATTTGTCTTCATTGTGATTATTTTTGAACCATTCTTAATTCTAATGGCACGTGCAAGTGATGTTTGGAGACTACGCATTGTTATATCTTTTGAATAAGCTAATTATAAGTAATGATTTGAATTTGAGAAATGGTGTCTTTGAATTTACATAATTCTAGAAATAAAAAAGGGATATTGGAAATATATATGTTGAGATTATGTTTTGAAATTTTCATTTTTAATTATCATATGGCATATTTTACTTAGAGATATTTTATAAGTGTTAGAAATTTTTTTCCAACCACCTATCCAGCTAAAGGGACCCTATACAACCAATTATTTGTTGGAAAACTAGTTCTACCTATAACCATCCATGGTGGTGGCTGATCATAGTGAGGGAAAATCCTTCACAAAGATATATTGTTGAGTTAAGTGCAAAGTTATAGCAAGAATTCATATGGGTGAGAACACATGCAAGTGTGATAGTGGGCCTATACAAGGAGGTGTTGCCTACAAATTCTCTATGGTATGTGTGGTGTATCCTTATGTTGAACCTTGTGCCGACTCAAGATATAGTTGGAACATGATGTATTATAAAGGAGAGAATGTATAAATAAAAATTCAATGTGGGATCATAGGTAGAAAACACTATTCATACATCATAAAAATTTGAAGATGGAACATTGATTGTCTAATCTGATTGATGAAGGTCATCCAATCAATATGAGATGTCATCAATTACAACCATCCATTAGAGAGATTTTTTACAACTAGAAAATTTCACACTGAATATTCAGTGATCATACCAATGATTTCTATTATGATGTGATGATCACATGAGGTCATAAGTATCTTGAAACTCCAAAATAGTGATATGTGTTGCATTAATTTCTAAAAGAAGTGCCTTGAACCAAAGTAATAGTGCAAAGATCATGTTCAAATATGTCATCGCAGTGAATTTTAATGTTTTATGGTTATAGACTGTATAGTTGAGAGGAGATGAAGTTCACGCATGAACCAATAATGATGGTATAAGGGCATGATGGAGTTTATGATGGCAAATATATTTTGCAGCTACAGTGAATTTACAAATCCACATTACAATAGGTGAGTTGGTGAAAACTTATGGAAGTGTGGAAACAACCAAAGGAGAGTAAGGTAGTGGAGTAAGTTAACATTTCTTTTCTATAAATTCCTTAACCCTCATTAATTTTCTTGTATGGGATAAATAAAATTATGAGAGATTTTTGATAGATTGAAACAAATAAAATAAACACTATGTATTCTCAAATAGAGTTCCATGCATTTGTAATAATTTTTTATAAAACTTTGTGACTTCATGAAGATTATTTGAGTTCTGTAAACCATTATTTTTGAAACACACATTAAAATTAGTTTCTAGAAGAAACTGTGAAGTGGTATGCAAGATTGAGTTTATGTGAAGTAGTACTGGTTACTTCATGTAGTTCTTTCACTAACCTAAAGAAAAGATGTTTCATGTATTCCTTTTTAAATTAATATCATGAGAGCACATTGTGGGTTTGTGAAGGTAGTGATCTAAGTTATGGGAACAATCAGAATCATTGAGTTGAGAATAATCTATGTGTTTCATAATACATTCAATATGAATACATGACTAAAATACTATGAACGTATGTCTTTGTGAAGGTTCATTTCATGGGAACTGATGTAATACCAGTTAGGGTTTCACAAAGTGTGTATAAAGGCAGTGTGCGACATTCATGATGAGAAATTATAAGAGTGATAATATTTTTTTTCCAATATACATTGAAGAAAATTTTAAAGACCATTAATTGTATTATACATTGATATTATATGAGAAAAGAACATGAAATAATAGTGTGCAATGAAGTTAAAGACTGATACTCAGTAGTGTTTCAAAAGGAATTAAAGCTCTAATTATTAGTTTGATAAGGTAATTCTAGATCATTATATGATCGATGGATAGTGAGAAAGATTTGGCATGTTCCAATCAATTTACAAAGTTCTTGAAGTGGTATATCGGTGAAAATTAGGTTATCCCGTTTGTTTTTTGGAGAATGATTATATCTCATGGTAGTGTAGAAGTAGTCAGATACTCAGATCATTTCTATGGATTATATTTGAAGTGATGTGGAAGTCTTCAATGGGAATCTAGAGTAGGAGAAGGATTTTGGGAAGCTGATAACACTATCAGATGTAGTATAATTATCCTCCATTGGGAATCAATAGTTACCAAGGACATAGTTATAATCTATCTCAATTACATGTATTAGTGGTAACCTATAATCTCTAGTGATACATTAGATTGGAACACTATGAGACTCAATTCTTATAGGAATTAGGCTGTCCTTGTATTTTACAACCTACATATAGTGAATAATCTATAATCGGGTAGAATTACTAGTTGTAATATGGGGTAGGTCTTTTTACCAAACCTTATAAAAATATTATGTGTTGAGTATCATTTACTTTATTCATTTCATATAAGATCCACTCTTATTAACATGTGATTGAGGTTTGAATTAAAATGGGGTAAAACAAAAATAATATAATTAGTATATTAAGTCACAACTGATTTACCCCCATCTTAGTGTGAATGCACAATCCATTGGGAACTTCAATTGGTATTAGAGTAAAGGTTCCACCAATAGTTTGATCTACATTATTATTAAAATTATATATATAAAAAAGATATTAAGTGTTGATTTTTTTAATAATATCCATATGAGCTTCAAATGTAGTGTCCTACCTCTACTCCTAATGTTAATGTTTCAGTCAAGTCTCCAACAAACCAGAAGAAAAGTGCGGATAATAAGGTAAAGAAGAACTCAAAAATGAAATAAAATCAACTAATAGATGAATACACTCAGATTGGTATTTATTCAATGAAATTAGATGATTTTAATTATAATTATTCAAGTTCATTCTCTAATTAATGTGTGTATAATTATGAAACCCAAGAGAATTTGAATAAAGTTGCCAGTTTTTTTACTTGAATAGTTAGGGGTTTTAGTGAAATTCTTGATGAAAAATAATAACTAGAAGAGGAAGTCGATGTAATGGAATATAAATTAGATAAGTTGTTTAAAAATGGAAACACCCACATAAAACTTGATATATTCAAGGAATAAAATCTACTGTTATATAAAGAAAGAGTCATCATGGATAAAGAATAAATGTAAAATAGTTAATGTGAGAAATAATTAAAAATATATTTTTTTTAAAAAAATTATCCTTCCACTAGAAAAGGTTGTTAGTAAATCTATGAATGTTAATGGTGATCTATTGGATTTTAAAGAAAACATAATTAAGGTTCTTAACAATTGGTTACTGAAGTCCAATCATGTGCATGAGGATGAGATTCAGATGATAACGATTCATTAAAAATAAAACATGAAATCCTTTAAGGATGAGGAGATTTCTATCAACATAAAATGTCTTTAATTAGTAGTGAAATTGAGAAATATGGATGAGACACAAGCTAAGAATTTCCAAAATACCGATAAAAGAAGTACTTCCAAAAATACTTTTGTTAAGTGTCATATTCTTGAAAATAATAAACCTAGTAGCAATAAGGTCTTGATATTATCAAAGTATATATTTCATATAAACATGTTGAAAAAGGTAACAGTTTTTCTAATAAATATATTCATACTATTTTTTTGATTAATAATGTAAATTAAAATTTAAAATATAACAAAACATGGGTGAATAAAAATTATGAGGAATACACTACATCATCAAAGGTGGATGTGAAGAAGTGAAGTAATTCTTATTTATTGAAGAAGGAAAAAAAGAATAAATGTGGGGTCCCAAAGAATCAAAGCATTAATGATACTCAGAATATGTCACAGTAGAAGAAATCATGTTTTTTTGTCTACTGGTAGTGCTATTGAATGTTTGAGTATCAAGAAATAAATTGTTGGAATTAAATGTAATTTTATGATAATTACATAATTCTTATATTTATGGGGATAAAAGATGAATAAAATACTAAACCTATACAATACAGGAATAATTCACATAAAAGGAATATTTCAATCAAGAACATATTTTAATACATTGAAAATTTCATTGATTATTTCAATAGAAGTGGTAACTGTTATGATGAGGGATGGTATGCACCAATAATGCTCAAGTCATATAATGATGTGAAATGAATAACACAATAAAAATAGAGGTAGGTAAGAAAATAAGATGGATATTTATCAATGGTATGTGAATAAAAGAAGAAGAATATCAAACAAGAAACTCCCAACATTTAGAAAAGAATGATGTGAAGGGTATCACACTAAAGAAAATATGCTTGAATTATGGTAGAAAATTCCACATAATGGACTATTTCAATTTTTCATAAAAATATGTACTAAATAAAGAAAGATGTAATTGAAGAAAGAATAAATCTATAAAAGAAACAAAATGATTGATTTGTTGACTGACATCTCAAATGAATAATATGAAAAGTTTCCTAAAAATTATAACTTTATGAAATACATATATTTGGGTGAAAGGTTTCATATGTCGGGTAATTCAGTTAAAAAATTCTTGAAATCACATCCTAGATATAAATAATTCCTAAATAATAAAGGAAAAAAACTTATGACTTATTATGGTGATAATATTATTGTGAAAAAGGAGTTAATATATATGGACTAAACCTAAAACATTATATAATGTTGAGTTTTAAGTCAATAAATAATTTTCATAAATTTTTGGATCTTTAAAATTTATATTTTTAGATAATTAGGCCACTACCATACATAAAAAAAATATTACATAATAATGTGGACACTTCCACATAATATCTATTTTCCCACAAAACAAAACTTTTATCCCCTCTAAATGGCCCAAAGGCCTTCTTATCAAAACAATACTTTTATGATATATCATGTTTTCTTTTCATGACATGTCTATAAAATTTTCATCTTGACCTCATATATGTCCCTAGTCATCCTTAAAGCCCTATGAAAAACATTTTAAATGTTGCATGAGCATAAAAATATTAGTAAGGGACCTATAAAAAGAATGATTGAAACCATTTAGTTCCTGAATACTTATACAAGATTTTCCTTTTTTAAAATTAAACATTAGGATCAAAATAAACTTTTTATTACCCAATAAATCAAATTTTCTTCCCAAATAATTTCATAAAATATTTCATAAGAAATCTTAATGGAAAAATAAAATTAATAGATTTTCCATTAAAATCATGAAAAATTAAAAAATATTTTTCATAAAACGTTATAAAATTCACCCTTAAGAAGTAACATATACTTCCCTTTAAACATAAACTCATGATTAATCACATTAGAGAATAAAATAAAGAACATGGTATCGTAAGATCATTTAAACATAGGAAATGTGGTAGAAACACAAAAAAAATATATAATATAAGTCAAGGATAACTTCTAATAAAATATCACATGGTGGAAAGAGTCTCATAGGGTATTAGATTTACTCCCTAATCCCATACACAATGCCTCGTGATACAAAATATTTACCAGATGCGTTGAATTGATATCAGGTAACACCCATCATAAAATTTTTAGGATTGTGCGTGCCAAAAAAATTAAATCAAACATGAGGCATTAACATGAACATTAACCATATAAATAAAATGGGTTGCATAATCATTCCTCATATCATAATAAAAAGAGATTACATAACTAAATAATTTGATAAAGGATCATAATGCATGTATTAACCATTCAAAGGAAAAGAGAATAATATATATATGTGAGATAAATATATATAAGTTTTACAGAATTAAATAATATTAAAGATATATATAAAGTGATTTAGAGAGATAATGATCATAACTATGAGAAAAGGGTGGTTTTGAGAGGTCCCTTACACCCATAAGAAAAATATTTCCAGATATCAAGATACCCATTCCATTTTTTTAAAATTCATAGAAAAAATTGAAATAGGGTTTTTATTTAAATATAATATGCGATATTATAAGGAAATAAATATATAAAATATTGGTTTTGGCAGTGGGAAAATTTATTGATTTCATATATATTAACATAAAACAATCATTTTGTATTTTGTAAAGAAATTCAAAACTTTCTGTATAAAATACTTAAAAAGATTCCATTTTAAATCCTTTTAAATGTAGTCAAAAGAGACATAAATTTTACTTTATAATTCATTTATTTCCATACAAATAGAATAAAAAAATTAAGAATATGGAAATTTTATAGAATTATTTAGAAAATAAATCTTCAAAACCTTTAAAATGAGGTTCTTAATATAAAATGTCCCCCATGTAAAAACTTAAAATATTACTTTCTGAATTTTTTTTAAAGAAATTAAAATATGTTAAAAAATAAAATTTAGAATCCATTGAATAATAAATATAAATTTATCTTGAAAAACATATACGAACATGAATATGGATTGAAAAGATTTGGAGGGGAAACTTTAAAACTCTATTTTTTAAAAAAGAAAGTCCTCTACCCTGAGTTTGACTCATTACACACATTATTTATCTTATTGAAATATAAAATTATGTTAATTATTTAAATTATTAAGAAATTTTTTCAATTTTATTTTCCATTTTATTTTATTTATTACCATTTTATATTCAATTACTTAATCATTTATGTTCATGTCAGACGTTTTGTTGATATTCAACACATAATTCCAAAATGAATTTGGTATATTTCCTATAGAGAATGAAGTAATTATTTAATCATATACAAAATAATAATCATTATATAATTAAAATTGTAATACATAAATTATTATTTGAAAACCATCCATGAAATATGGTTTTGAAAAATGAACTATGTTACAATCATGGAGATGACAAGTCGTATGTACACATAAGTAACATTGTAATTTTCCAAGGATCATGATGGAAAGATGGTGAGTGATATTTTATCTTTCCATAATAATAACTATATCATAAATAAAATATTATTTCTCTAAATACTTTATATATACCATCCATGCGATGTGGTAATGAGAAACAAATAACACCACTTCATGGAGGTGGCAACCCACATGTACGCACAAATGATATTATCATCTCTCAATAAATGAGAAGGTAAGAAAATATATGATATATTAATTTTATAAAAAAATAAAAAAATTATTAATATCATATATATACATTATATACATAATTAAAAACTACTATGTGAGGAAATTATGGAAAACGAATTACATTAGTTCGTGAGGCAGTAGTTCACCGTACACACGAATGATGGTATTGTTTCCCATTTAATGGAAGAGAAGATGGATTTAAGAAATGAAATTAAAATAATAAATTATAAATATGTGTTATGTATTATTTTTACTCTATAATTATGTTTGAATCATATTTTATGTATGATGAAGAATAAATAAAACAAAAATGCTTTGTTAAGAATAATACATCTTCCTCAGAAAACCTCTTTAGGTTTACACCAAACACCTTCTTAAGAGGGGTATATAAACAAAATAAGGAATATGTGATGTTTTAAGGGAAATAAGGAATGAATTTGGGTCAGTATTGGATGAAAAAAAAAATATTTTTAAGTATGATGAAAATAGGATAGGAGGTTCCCTATTATATGTGACGGGGGGGATTTGGAATTTCTTAACATATTAAATTAACATAAATTAATTTTCATTGAAAAAGAGTCTAAATTGATATAATTATACTATATTATGAGGATGAGAAAAAATAATATAATATAATAAAACTTTTATAATTTTAGATTAGTTTTTACCCTTATCTCTTTGTTTTAACCCACATTAACACTTTTTGACCATTAATGTTGTAACAATTTTTTTACTCTTTAAGGTTCAAGATAGTTACTATAAAAAGAAATTGGATAGTAAATGGACCATGTTTTATATTTTAAACCATATCCGAATAAATTGGATGAATATATTATTTTTAGTAATTTTAAATCATTTAATAAAATATTATTTATTATAACATATCATTAATTTCATTTTTTTGAACTACTTATTTAATTTGAATTTGAAAACAACATGATAATAATGGTCTTAGAAAATAATAATATAAAAAATTAATATCATGTTATATTTATCTAAAAAAATCATTTAACACAATAATTCATTAATATTATATTACTTTTAATATTTTTAAAATCATTTATTTTATTTTTCTATTAATTGAATAAATATTGTGTCAGTGTTGCCTAAGAATTAAGGTAATTATTTCATTAATAGGACGTATGAATAAATAACATTGATTGAAAAATAATTTATCTTACATATGACTATTTATAACTAAGAATTGGGGTTTTATCCATATTACAAAAGTATTATAGTAATTAAAAGTAGGAAGGTGACATTTTTGTCTTTATCTATCACTTAAATAATATAAAAGTAGAAATCAAAGAAATATTGAAACATGTAGCCATATATTCAGAAATTTGATGGAAATAATGGAATTAAACTCATATAATAGGGTAAAAGAAATTGTCGGTGTTAGTTTTTAGTCCTTATCATATTATTTTTAACCCAATTTACTTGATTTACCCTTATGGTTGTGAAAATTATTTACTTTAGTTACTATTCATAATGACTAAAAATAAAAGGGGCCTATTTAATAAATCTAAACCTCCTTATTCCAAATATAGAATCCATTTTTTAATATTAAAGTAATAAAAGTGTGAAATTTTAATTTAAAATTAATCTTGTAATATTTTTTGAAAGGCGGTTTTTCAGAAAAATTGCCTTTTAAGTATATAAATATTTTTATCCCAATTTAATGCATAAAATTCATTCAAAATATTATAATTGGATTTTATTTAATAAAACATAGATAATTAAATTTTAAAAATAATCTAAAATAGAATATGACTTTATAAAAACATTAAAAGTAAATGTAGTTTTTAATAAAAATCAGTTATTTTTTCACAATTCATTGAAAAATCAATCTTCTCAAAAAATATAAGTTTCACCATAAGATAATTTTAATATTATTATTTAAAAAATGACATCCTGTTTATCAAATAAAATATTGATAATTTCTAGAAATTAATTATAATATTTTCTCGTGAAAATCAATAAAATCAATTTTTTGAGAAAACATTTTTTTGAATAATAAAACTACTTTTCTAAAAATTGGTTGATTATTTACTATGAATTTATCAATAACTTAATATTTAATAGGACCTTTATATATATATTTCATAATGATGTTAATCATATTTATACCTACTAATTTAATGACAAGATTTTAATGGTCACATTAAAATAATAACATTTCAGTGTTCATTTAGGCTCAGTGTTGTGTGACATATATGCTATAGAACAAAATTTTATGTTTTTTTAAAATATCCTGATGTTTTAGGATACATAAAATTGAGACTAGGAAGGTTCCTAAACAATACATGATCATTTGGATAGAATAATTGGAAGAGGCAAGAAAGATGGAGTAAGCATATAAAACTAAAGTCGTTTTGCTTGTAAATGTGAACAAGCCTACTTTAACTAAGAAGATAGTTAGGTTGGGAAGAAAATAGCCACACTACTACTATAATTAAAAATAATTTAAAAACCAATTTATTCCCATATATAAATTATTTTTATTTTTAATGTATGAAATTTAAGGTGATTCATGTATTCATTGGGAGACCTGAATATGACAAAAAATACTGTGAACATCTTACATCTATAATTGTTTCCATCATTAAGTATTATTAACATAATGTTTCATATTTGAAACAAATAAATTCATATAAAAATATTATTGGATTTTATTCTTTATGAAATACAATCATGATGAAGATGTATATAGTGCATCTTTTTAGGGGGAGCATAGAATAATATCCACCAGATATATATATATATATATATATATATATATACTATATGACACATCATTAATATCTAAAGTAATAGTGAAGGATATATTTGATGATTATTGATGTTAAATGTATAGAGATTTATTATTGTCACCATCGAGGTATGTTGGTTATATTTTTCTTATTTTTATTTTGAAAAATCAATTCAAAAAGAGAGATATTTATTACTTGATAAAAAATGGAATATAAATTTGAAAGGGTGAATTGTATTCTTGAACATGAATTATTTTAAGTTGATTTTTGATATTAATTTAGGGTATTAGTTGAAAATATTTTAAACAACCCCTAGAGAAAGGTTTTAGTGTTGGTATGACATTCTTATAATTCATTGGAAATTTTTTTGTTAAATTTTCTCACTCATGTCTTCTACCCTACGAATGGATATTGTAGACATGTAATTGAGTAATTTTATCTCATTGCTTTTTTGAGTGATTCTATACTTCCCTAGAGTAAATCAGATTATAAGTGTCAGATGTGGATAAGATATTGTTCTTAAAATTTTAATTATAAATATGAGAATTATTTCCTACAATTATATTTGGTTTTATTACCAATAATGGGTAGAGGATAACATTAAATTTATAAATAAAATTAATTTTTGAAATGGGTATTCACAAAAAATCAAAATGATGGGATTAAAGAAACCAAGTGGTTTATTGAAAATGGAATTGTTCTGATGTTGAATCTTTTATAAACAAGTTATGAATATGAAAATTAAATGTGTTTTTGAACCATTACTAAATAAAAATACATGTGACTGAGATGATTGTATACTACACAATGTTATATAATTTGAAGAAGATAATTAAAATTGATAAATTGAATTTGAGAGACGATGTTTTGGAATTTAAACAACTATTGAAATTAAAAAGGGAGATTGGAAATGGTGATGTTTTGATTATGGTTTGGAATTTTTATTTGTAATTAACATATGAAATATTTATGTTAGAGAAACATTATATGTGTTAGATTTTTTTTCAACCACATAGCTAGTTAAAGTGGCCTCACACAATGAATTCTTAAGTTGGAAACATGGTCTACCTCTAGCCAGCCATGGTGGTGGCCAATCAAAGTGGTGGCCAATCCTACTTTAAGGAGTACTGGTGGGTAAGGAACATATTTATAGTAGGAATAAGTATGGGTGGGTTCACATGGAGGCGGGTTGTCATGCCTACATAGCAAGGCATTACCCATCAAATGCATGTGTTGTGTGGCATATTTGGTGTCAACCTTAGTGCTAACTTGAGAGGTAGCTAGAAATGGATGTATTATAAGGGCAGGAGAGGACAAAAAAATCAAATGTTTGATCCCTAATAGTGGCACAATATTTATTTGTATTAAATTTTTATGGATAGAACACTGTCTATTCAACCCAATTGATAAATTCTATCCAATTATAATGGGATATCATCTTCTACCATGTGACATCAAAGGGATTCTAAAAATAAAAAAAAATTATGCTGGAGTTTTGATGATAAAACCTACCTCAAAATTATGATGTTTATGAATAGATACTATTTTATGTATCTAAAAAATGATGTAATTAGATCTTTGATGTTTTCTTTCTTGAATTTAGTTGTCAAATTAGAGAAAAAATGGATAAATATTGTTTAAATATGTAGTCGCTATGAATATTAATGTTGAATTTTTTGAGACCATATAATTGAGGGGAGATGAAGTACATGCATTCATAAAAAATGAATGTATAATTACATGAATGATTTTGTGAAGGCATATATGTTTTTTTTTTGTGTTGGTGATTTTCAAAAACCACATTGCGATATATGAGTCGATGCTTGCATGAAGAAGTGGGGCAGTGTTCGTGGAGGGGTTAGGTGGGGAATTAAGTTGGTTATGCTCATATATAATACCCTTACCCTTTCTCATTTTCATGTATGAGGTTAATGAAACTCAAAAAGTGTTTTAATAGACCTAAATTTAGAAAATAAATACTCTTTATTTGTAAAGGTAGTTACATGCATTCGTGCAGAGTTTATCTATACCTTTGTGATTACATAATGATGATTTGAGTATCATGGAACTTTTTTTTGTGAAACACATAGTTAAATTAGTTTCATTAAGAAAATATGAAGTAGTATGCGAGCTAGAGGTTATGTGAAAGAGTACTAGTTACTTCATACACTCCTTTCACTTTCTAAAAAAACATAGGTTTCACATTCTCTATTTTATATGAAGACCTTGAGAAGACAGTGTGTTTTTGTGAATGTATTGAGATGATTTACATGAAGAAGTATAATCATCAAGCTGAGAATATGTTACGTATTTCATGGTACATGAAATATGAATATATGAATAATATTTTTTGAGTATAAGTCTTTGTAAAGGTTATGTACAAGTGAAATGATGAAATATGAGATAGGGTTTTACAAATATTGTATAAAGATAATGTGATACATTCATGAAGATGAATTATAAGAGTGAGAAGCAATATTATGCAATATATAGTGAGTAAAATTGTAAGGACACGCATTTTATTATACACGAATGATATATAAGAAAATAACATGCAATAATAGTGTGTAGTAATGTTTTGGACTGATGATGGGTAGTGTATTTTAAGCAATTAATACCTGAGTTGTTAGTGTGGTGAGGTAATTCCAGATCAATTGAAGATTAGTGTATAATTAGAAATATTATACAGTTGAAAATTATCTTCCAAAGTTCTTAATGTAGTGTAGTCGAGTAGATTATGTGATCAAGTTTGTTTTGTGGAGAAATATTACATCTCTAGGTAGTGTAGAATAAGTTTGATGTAGATAGAGATCTTTCCATGTGTATCATATCACAAGTGAAGTAGAAGTATCATGTGGGACTCTACAATAGGTTAAGGCCAATGGGAAGATAGTAACACTATGGGATGAAGTATAAATATAATCTTGTGGGACTAAAGAGTTATCAAGGAAAAAGTGGGACTCTAGGTCAATAACTTGTGTAGTTGGGAACTTTTGATCTCTAGTTGGACTATAGAACATAACACTATGGGAATCAAAATTGATGATAATGGTAATTTCCATTTATGTGACCACCGACATATAGTGAAGAATCTATAAATAGGGGGAATTACCAGTTGCAACAAGGATTAGTTACTTTGATTGATATTTTTAAAAATATCACTTGATGAGATTTATTTACATTTTTAATTTCATAATATATTAAACTCATCGTAAAAGGTTATAAAGGATTGAATTAAAAGTGGGTAAAATAAAAAGAAAAGAATTTAGTAAAACAAGACACACCTGATTCACCCACATGTTAGTGTGACTACACAATCCATTGTACACATTAGTTTGTTTCTTAGAACCTAATTAAATGATAGTTCCACCATATGTGAATAAATATCTAGGTTAAAATATAGCTTTAGGTAGATCATATATATATATATATATCCATCACCAACATGACCAACCGATTTTATTCTAAATTTTGAAAAAAGTAATTATTTATACACTTTAAATCTAATGATCAGGGATCATATTACATTGAATTAAATTTATCATAATAAGATCTCATATTAATCACATGGTATATACACATATTAACATGTGTATCCTTTAGTGATAAATAAAATGTGCTTTCATAATTAATCCTTTCAGGATATATATGTTCTTTAATATCCCCTCATCTATGAACCATATAATTGTTGAAAGAATGATATTTAATTATTTATTAAGGGTATTGTCATGAATATTTAAGATCATTCCAAAATTTAGGATTTCATCTTCTAGATGATTGATTTAAAAATACAATGGCATTCCTTTTAATTTGATGATAAAATAATTAATTTATTTTAAAAACTCATTGAGAGTTCATGATGATTTTAAAAACACCTTTATAATATGGTGATTAAATATATTGATTTAAAAAATACATGTGATGATAAAATGAATTTTAAATTTCTAATTAATTGATACATGAAATATATATTATTCAGTTCACCCCATGTAGCAATATATCAATTTTAGTGAAAATTTAATAATTTTTAATATTCTTTAAGAATTTTGAACCCTTTAGGTATTCATAGATGTTTTCATAAACAATGAAAACATCAATTGGAAAAATCACTCTCTTTCTCTCTCTGTATATATATATATATATATATCCAAATTTATGAGGAATAACATTTTTTATAATAATATCATATATATTTTTTAGTGATAACAGTTTTAAAAACTAATCCAGAGCTTCATAATTTGAACATAGAATATATTACTTAAATAAATAATTTGGCCAATTTTTTTGATGTGTAAATATCTAAAAATACATTTTCATAAATTAGTTTTGGATGAATTAAATCATTCAAATATATCATAAATAAAATTTAAAAATATCTCAAAATTTATCTGGTATCAGTGTTGCTTCAGGGATAATATATAAAATGATATATTATTGTTGATTTATTCACTATACTATTCAAGGGATAATAAATTAACTAATTTATGAATATGATGAAAAATTATGTTATATAATAAGTTCAACCACACTTTCGGTTTATATAATTGCACTATTTATTTTAAAAACATTATAATATCATTGGTTTTCAGCACCATTACACTTCTAGTGTGAGAAACTTATTGATAGTTATGTGGAACCTTTTTATATATAGTATATGAAACTCAATATTTATTTTAATCAACATGTATAACATATAAAAAACCATTTAATATATTCATATTTCATATAATATTTGAACAGTTTATATGGTATGTGGGTGCACCCATATTTATATTTCATATTTTATACTTTATATAAATATTAAAAATTAACTTCAAATATTGCAGCTAATGATATAAATAATTTACCTCAATAATAAGAAACCCATGGTAAATCATCATAAACAAGACATTCATAATAATAATAATTTATAATCCCCTTATGAGTGATAATTTAGTATACATACATCCATTAAATAAATTTATCATTCCCCCCTTAATTGATATATACTATTTTATCAAAAAATTATTTCTTATGTATACTTCTATTAATATATATTTTTTAAATTGCTTCTGGATGACCTAAATGATCATGTCATATATTAATGTGTCAAGATCGATAAACTTCAATTTTACCATAATTGATTCAATTTTCATGACAAATTCCCTAAAATCAATTTTTATCTATTATAAATGCTTGTTATATATAGAGGTATTTAACACCGCATAAATTTAATGTGTCTATATTATAATCATCTTCACAAGTATAATTAGTTCTAAATATATTTCATCGAGACATCATATATAAAAAAATTATTTTTTAAAAATTTTGTACCACCAACTAAAAATGTATTCTCTCTTCTAGATCCTTTTTTAGTTTTTACTTCTGGTCAATGTACTTACATGAATATAATATAACTCTCCAAGTGTTTCAATTATAAACATAGATGTGTTCATTTTTATCACTTAATTAAAATAATATTTCAAAATCGTTTTCTTCATGATCTACATAAATAAGATCTTCTGAATCTTCCATTGTACATTTTTAAAACATTCATGTTATGTGATGAAAAATTAAGGTACTCATAGCTATCAATATAATTTCCACTTATGGTGGTTAATAATAAACTAAGAATTTATAATATAATCAATTTTAGATAGAACCATCACCTTGTAGATTATTTTTTATGTTTTTCATCCTCTCATCTAATGGTTTCAAAATATCCCTATTATGGAGAGGAACCACCCAAATATTTTATGGTAGATGCCTATGGAATGAAACGAGATGTGAAATAATCTTATGGATTCATAACATACATCATCAAGATCATAATTTATAATTCATGGAATATTTATTATGTTAACATTCATATCAATAAATGAAGGACATACCTTTTGAACAAATTTTATTATTGCATAAAATATTCATGATATAAATTCAAGTATGATTTGAAAAAATAATATCAATTTTTTCATGAATAATTTCATTCTTTTCAAGGAATAAAATAAATTATATTATACTTACATTCAAATTTAAAAATTAATTATTTCATTAAATATCGTGATTTATGATTTATAATTCATTATTTATCAATAATTATCATCTTATTCAAAAAATAACAATTTTAATTATCACGATTGTTATTGTTTAACAACTTTATTTGGAAAAATTATTTTCAAAAAATATATTGGATTATAAAATCTTTGTAACACTTTTAATATCCTAAAATTGTAATGATAAAAAACCCACTAAGTTAATTTTTTAGTATTTTTTTGTGAAAATGTATATATTCAATAAAAACACTTAATAAATGATTTATTGGATTTTCATAAGGGTAAAAATACCATGAACACCTTGGAATATTATATGAAATATTTTTGATACATTCCACTAAGTTACCATGGGATTCCAGGACTGTAGATCCTCGATGATGAAAGAATAAAAATATTAAATATATTAATGTCATGCTCAAATAATTTTTCTAAAATAAAGAAATTTCTTCCAAATTTTCTTTAATAAGTGAAATATGATATTGCTTTTAGGTTTGGAATGTTGTATTTACCCTAGGTGCTACATAACATTTGTGTGTATCGGGTTTTTTGTTAAATCACACATCAGAGTAATTTATTTAATATTTTTATTATAAATTTTTACAAACAAATTAACTTTCTCCCAAAAAATACCTCATATGGGAAATATTAGACAATCATTAGGTCCTGAATTCAATTTTTACCCTAGGCATGACTTAAAATTTTTGTGTGTTCAGCCTTTAGTTATATCCCATAGGAAATTTTTTTACCCTCAATTTTTTTAATTTTTTTATTATTGTTATTTCTTTATTCACATTTTCATTCATAATGGAATAGTAGGAAGCTGTTTTTGATATGATTTTACAAAAATCTTTGTTTTATACACGTTTTTGAGCCGATTAATTTTATAACACATTAATGTGGTGAAAATAATTACTCCAGTATCAAGATTTAGATGAAACAAAATATTAAAGTTTTAATTTTAATTTTCACTGAAGGTATACCTGGTTTAAGGTTATAAATAGATAAATGAATTTTATTTAACTACTCATCAATATTGTTGAATCTGAGTGACCCCAAAACTATATAATGTATGATCTATCAACCCTCCAGTGGTCCCCTTTTGCAGTTACAGGTGTGGTGACACAGTGTTCTTACTCTTTCTCCAGGTAGGCGTTACACACAAATTCCTCCTCATATTATTTTTTTTAAAATTTATTCAATTTTTTGTCCTTCTCTCAATTATGGAAAAAATGTTTAAGATTAAATAAAAGTATAAAACCATCAATATCAAAGATAATAATAAAATTATCAAAGGAAATTAAAATAAATTATTAAATGATAAATAAATAGATTTATCAATGATAATTTATGTAAAATTATAAAAAGATAATTCCATTATTTATCAAAATAAAATCTATAAAAAATTATCAAAAGAAAGATATTGTGAATTTTTTAAAATATAATCTTATATAATTCTAAAATAATAATTATAACAAATTATCAGTGGATAATTGAACAAGATTATTAGAAGATTATAATAGAGAATTATCAAAGATAATTTATAAGGAAAAATATCCTAAGATAATAATTAAATTATGATGGAAAATTTGTAAAAAAAATTATTATAATATAATTATACAAATTATCCAAGGATAATTATAAAGTAATTATCATATGAAAAGGATATCAAATTATCATAGGATAATTATGAAATTGTCAAGGATAATTATACTAATTTATTAAATAATAGTTATAAAGAATACCATATGTGTTCTCAAATTAATTTAGATATATATATATTATTAATATCTTTTTTTTAGAATTATTCTTGAGGAGAATATTTATAACTCATATGTTGACCTAAACGATAATTTAAAAATTATTTAGAAGAGATAATGTATCATCACATGTGAAATTTTATTTATTTTTGAAATAAAATAACTTTTTTTGGTTCTAGGAACCCTTAGTGAATCATGAGTGTTGATGTGTTGATGACTATGATAACAAGGTCCATGAAGATTTTTTCATGACTGTTGAGGTTTTTGTTCCAGCTTTAGAACCACAAAGTGTGGTTTATCCTTTTTTTTATATCGAAAACATTGAGGTTGGAATGCCTTTCCTCTGTTAGGCACTCATTTACACACGTTTCCATTATATTATTATTACACTACTACAACCTGGCCCTTTATCAATGCTAAAAACCGGCATTAACAGTGCTAGAAAAGCGTTGTTAATGCCGACGTAGATAAAGGGGGGTCCCCTTTATCAGCGCTTCTTTTAGCGCTGATAAAGGTCTCCTATATCGGCGCTTGACGGAGCACTGATAAAGGGTTCCTTTATCAGCGCTCCTCTAGTGCTGTTAAAGGTGTCCTTTATCAGCGCTAAAAAAGCGCTGATAAAGGCCCCATCGCCTATACCTACAAAACAGTACCTGCACACCTGCACACCAAAATACCTGCACAAAGTAGCACATGCACACCTGCACACCATAGCACCCGCACCCAATATTTTGACCGACAACGGTATATACATTTACTTAACATCATGAATACAAAAAAACGCATTGCTATATACATTTCAAACATTGTTTTACATGGTTACATTTACAATTATTCAACAAAAGTTATAAACTTTCATGTTTCATCCTTTGATATCCGTGATCCGCTCTCGACGATATTTGTTGCCGAACAAAGCATCTGAACTCAAGGAAAAAATTCACCTATATAGAAAAAAAATATTATGTTAGTAATGCAATAATGAAAGAAATTAAAATAGTAATATGAAAGAATACATTAATATGGAAATGTGAAACTAAAATATGAAATTTTAAACTCAAAAGTTTTCATTTTCATAACAATTAAAGGGAATAATGTAAAATCAATATGTTTTTGATTGATTTATCTCATTTGATAAATACTGATTCTTTATCTAATGAAAAGATTTACCGATCACACCGTGCGTCGGTCAGATTGAGGTGCGGTCGATTCGTACACATCACAATTGACTCGTGGATTGTTGTCCTAAAGTATCAAAACAATCCGAACGTGTTTGCTCAGTTTGGCGTATGTCATTGGTGTTGTTTTCCAAAGTTTATCTCAATTTGAAACTGATATTAGACACTTTTAGCCATACCGGTCACACCGTGCGTCGGATTGAGGTTCGGTCAATTTGTACACGTCACAAATGACTTGTGGATCGTTTTCCTAAAGTATTAAAACAATCTGAACACGTTTGCTCGGTTTGGCGTATGTCATTGGTGTTGTTTTCCAAAGTTTATCTCAATTTGAAACTGATATCAGACACTTTTAGCCATACCGGTCACATCGTGCGTCGGATTGAGGTGCGGTTGATTCGTTCACATCACAAATGACTCGTGGATCATTGTCCTAAAGTATCAAAACAATCTGAACGTGTTTTCTTGGTTTGCCATATGTCATTGGTGTTGTTTTCCAAAGTTTATCTCAATTTGAAACTGATATCAGACACTTTTAGCCATACTGGTCACAACGTGCGTTGGATTGAGGTGTGGTCGATTCGTAAATGTCACAAATGACTCATGGATCGTTTTCCTAAAGTATCAAAACAATCCGAATGTGTTTTCTCGGTTTGGAGTATGTCATTGGTGTTGTTTTCCAAAGTTTATCTCAATTTGAAACTGATATCAGACACTTTTAGCCATACCAGTCACACCGTGTGGTCGATTGAGGTTCAGTCGATTTGTACACGTCACAAATGACTTGTGGATCGTTTCCCTAAAGCATCAAAACAATCCGAACGCATTTGCTCGGTTTGGCGTATGTCATTGGTGTTGTTTTCCAAAGTTTATCTCAATTTGAAACTGATATCAGACACTTTTATCCATACCGGTCACACCGTGCATCGGATTAATGTGCGGTCAATTCGTACACGTCACAAATGACTCGTGGATCGTTTTCCTAAAGTATCAAAACAATCCTAACACGTTTGATCGGTTTACCATATTTCATTGGTGTTGTTTTCCAAAGTTTATCTCAATTTGAAACTGATATCAAACACTTTTAGCCATACCGGTCACACCATGCGTCTGATTGAGGTGTAGTTGATTCATACACGTCACAAATGACTTGTGGATCGTTGTACTAAAGTATCAAAACAATCCAAATGCGTTTCCTCGGTTTGGCGTATGTCATTGGTGTTGTTTTCCAAAGTTTATCTCAATTTGAAACAGATATCAGACACTTTTAGCCATACCGGTCACACCGTGCGTCAGATTAAGGTGCGGTCAATTCGTAAACGTCAAAAATGACTCTTGGATCATTTTCCTAAAGTATCAAAACAATCTAAACGTGTTTGCTTGGTTTGGCGTATGTCATTGGTGTTGTTTTCCAAAGTTTATCTCAATTTGAAACTGATATCAGACACTTTTAGCCATACCGGTCACACTGTGCGTCGGATTGAGGTGCGGTCAATTCGTACACGTCAAAAATGACTCGTGGATCGTTGTACTAAAGTATCAAAATAATCCGAACGCATTTTCTCGGTTTGTCATATGTCATTGGTGTTGTTTTCTAAAGTTTATGTCATTTTCAAACTAAGTAGTAGGAATTAACTAATCTACGGATATGAAACATAAGAAAGGGAGATCATAGATTCTCAATAAGTGTAAAGGGAGATATCAATGACCATATAAAGATAACATAAGTATTAGGAATTCACCTTCATTGTCCTATTTGTTTACATTCTTCCATCAGGTACGATGCCCATTCGTTTCTAAAGACATTTATATCATCTTCTGAATATGAGTTTTTGCGACAGTCATAGTAGTACTAAAAAAATATAAATACACAAAGTATTAATAATTATTTTAAATAAAGTAGTAATTATTTTTAAAAATAACTCTTCAGGGATGCTAGTTTGTTCATGAAATACGATCTCTTTCATAAATTTACAAACATAATAACCGCAGTTCTTATCATTTGTTTATTTCGGACACTGCAGAAACATCGATAAAAATAAGTAATTTGTTTTGATATGTATTTTGATATTGAAATATAATTATATATACCCATATACTTCTCCATTTGTAGATCTTGTGGGCATTGTCGTCCTTATGCCCTGGATTCATTCCAGCCTTTAGACGATATTCATACACCGCCCTATCATAACAAAATCCTCATTAAAAGATAATATAAATTATATAACTAGATATTTAGTTCAAAAATGTTGGATCTAGTGTATTACAAATTGAAAATCGCCATCATGTGTGGTCGGTTAGTTGGATATCCATGCAGTGAATCCAGAAAATAAATCTTTGGAGTATCCAAATTGACTGCAATGAGCATCCAATGTTCCCTAAAAACACAAAAAGAAATAAGTACTGATAGAAATGAAAATATAATTGATATGATTAAAATTTAGATTTTTACCCTTGCATCATTGGTATTAAAAAGATCCTGTCAGTCGTAATTCTTCTTTGAAATGTTCTGAGCAGATTTGACATCAATTCAGCCTGAAAATTAGAATCTATTTCTGTTCGTTGTGTAGAAATGGTGTGAGGACTAACGAGTCCAAATTTGTATTCATGGGCAAATCCCTTCAATTTTTTTTCATATATACGCCTGTGAAAAATATGAGATGTATTTATCCATAATTATCAAAGTATATCAGCTTCTGTAAAATCAAATCATGAAAACATACCTCATGTATACATTTATAACTGAGGCGCCTAGCCAGTCGTATGTGATGATCTCAGAAACAGCGTCTGCACTAACGAAATCTATTGTTTCCTCTCTGTACATATCTTTTTCACAAAAAATTGTATGACTCTTGTCATCTTTCATTTTCGTATCCACATGAGCTTGCAATGATATTAAATGTGGATATAGAACGGGCGGGGTGAACGCGCTCTCAGTAGATTGTTTTGATCGGTTGGTTGATCCAATGTTGGAGTCGCTCTTTCGTTTTAGCTTCTCCATTTTATCCTTCTATAATAACATTCATCAGTTCAGCCATTTTCTAATTTAATGTTAAAGGTTATTCTTGAAAAATTAACTGGAAATGAATACCTCCTGCTCGACATGTTTTTTTACAAGATTCGACGGCCATGCAACGAATGTTACAACAGCTTTTTCCACCGTATGAATGTCATCATCGTCATTTGGCACGGGTAGCTCGGTGCTCGTCTCATGAGCTACGTTAATCGACACTTTGACATGACCAGTTGGAAGTGGTCTGGAGTGTAGCGTGTCATTCTGCATATTGAACACCGTAGCCCTCGCTACAAGGCGATGGGTGGGAGTTGACAGATATAAATCACAGTCATTTTCACCCTGCAGAATATCATTACATGAAAGGTATCAGTGTCTATGTGATTCACATCTCACAAAAACGAATATTATAACATTGATTAACTCGGTTAAGTCGGGTCTTTGAGGGGAATGGCTCGCCTAAAAGCTGGTGAGGGGTGGATCTTCTCGCGGGGGTTGTTCTTGAGTTGTTTGTTCTCTTCACCTCTCCTCCATCAAACCCTTTAGCATCTCTCCCTGAGTTTGGATTAGTTCTTCAAGGGTAGCTACTCTATATCTCATTACATGCAATTCTTTAGTTTGTTCATCCTCTTGTTTTTTTTCTGAAAATATATCCGGGGTGACACCCCAAAACCCACACCTCTGACGTGGCCATACTGTTCTGGCTGTTTCAAGGCCGTTGAAAGTATGTCTGCATCCGGTGCGGGTGTTGTTGATTCCTGTGACTATGTCAAATAGAAAATATGAAAAAATAAGTAAGCATCGTTATGTAATAGTGATTTAAATCAAAACAAGTTTATATTATGTCATACTTACACATGTTTGCCACACTTTTTGTGTGTTTTCATCTATCAGTTTCCCCTCTTTATTAACACGAGCCTCCTTCCATAGCACATGGCGTGGAATGGAAGTGACTTGAGATTTTGCTTTATCAATATGCATATAAACAGAGAAACATGGTTACAGTGTTGTTTTATGTCACATAAAATTATTACAGTACTTTTAAAATACATACCAATTGTTTTTCAATTGAAGCGTACCCCAACCTTGCTTTACGGTAGGGGTACGCTGGTTTTGTTGCCCGTTCTTTATTTTCAACACTCAATTGCTGTTTCATAAATAAAAACCTATCAATCAACGTGATGAATACAAGCAACGTTACACAACGTGTAACCAAAAACAATGTACCTGAAAATTCTGTTTCGCACGACGGTTGCAAAACACATCCCACGTTCCTTGGGATATCAAGTGTGCATAAAGAGGAGGCGGGTGCGGCTTGATTTTCCCTTCGGTATCTTTCAGATGATGTTTCGTTAAAATGGTGCGAAAGCCTCTATGAATCCTTCCTACCAGTCTGAAAACATATTCTTTGTGCGAAACATCTACTATAAATGAACTCTGCAAGAGATGATGAAGGGTTAGTCAATATTTCAATATTTTATTTTATTTTAATAAATTAAATAGATGATATTGTAATGTTACCGTAATCTCTTCCCACATTAATGTTTTCAACCCGCTGACAACATGGTGCCACGACTCTACGTCAATCGGAACGCGTTGTCGAGTGACGATTCCAATGTAGCTACTAAACATGGATTTTTTGGGGTTTACATACTGGCCTAGCTTATTCCATCCCACCTCATATTTGATGCCTTTTGCTTTTTCCTTAAGTATTTTTGCTAAAAATGTCAAACTACGGCGCACCTGTTTTTTTGTGTCGCTGGGGTTTCATCGCCTACCATTTCCTCAATTTCTGCATCATCATTATGTTTCTCTGAAGCGCTAGCATCGGCACTGACACCAGCTGCAATAGGTTGAGAGACCTATTGTATGTCAGCAGTAGGACCAGCTGCAACAAGTTGAGAGACCTGTTTTCTCTTAGCAGTGGGACCAGCTGCAATAGGTTGAGAGACGTGTTGTGTCTCGGGATTGGGTGCATCAGCAGGTGAAGAAGTCATTATCTGTAGAACTGGTTTAAAATTTAATTTAGATCACATAAAAGTAGCAGCGAACAGATAATAACATAATGTAACACAATCTATATTACAATAAAAATCAATAACCTGATTATTGAACTCCCTTTTTTTTAAAAGGCTGAAGGGATTTGACCCCTCTATCAATTATCCATATCCCTTCATTGTGGTCTCCTCTGACATACAAAACATCGTCTACATTGGGACCACTGTGAAATGATTGCAAAGTCCCAATGAAAGGGTCATCTTATGTTGAATTTTCATCTGAACCTTTAGCTGTTTTGGTCGATAACAGAACAATTGACCAGTTTTGGTTTGCGGGATCTGGAACATAAAATACTTGCACTGCCTGTGATGCCATTATAAATAGTTCGTCTTTCTCCCCTTCCTTACTAAAATCAACTTTCACGAATCCCAAATCATCTATTTTAACAGCACTCCTGTTATAAACCCACTTGCATTGAAATATTGGAACTTGAAATTCCGTATAATCCAACTCCCATATTTGTTTGATGATGCCAAAGTATGACATATTCGCATAAATTAGATTTCTGTCCTTAGCACCGAAAACATGCATCGCTTCAGCCACAAGTGTAACCCCATTATTCTTCATGGTACTATCTTCATCATGTTAATTAGTATAAAATGTATAACCATTAACTACATAAGCATTGTAAGATAATGCATACACACTTGGTCCTCCAGCTAGCCATCGAAGTCGTTCCGAAATTGACTTTGGATTTTCATCTGACTTCTTAAAAATATGATCTCGAAAACATCCTATAAACTGTCGATTATGTGTATCTGATATACATTTTTCAGCCCTTGATGGATTCAAATGCCTAAGAATTTCTTTGTGGATTTCAACATATGGGTCAACGTTGAAACTGTTATGCAAAACATAAAGGTGGGCCTGCTCCCGATCTGTAATATTGATTGTGACAACCTTTCTTCCAGAAACTCCTTCACCCTCAAGCTACCCAGTGTGACGAGATTTCAGTAAGCCAATGCTTTCCAAACCAGACAAGTATTCGGTACAGAATTCAACGGCTTACTCAACAATATATCGCTCTACAATACAACCCTCTGGCCGACTTCGATTTTTGACATACCCTTTCAAAATCTTCATATACCATTCAATGGGGTACATCCATCTGTAATGTATAGGACCACATAGTCGAATCTCTCTCACCAAGTGGACCATCAAATGAACCATCATATCAAAAAATTATGGTGGGAAGAACATTTCTAATTCACATAATATGATGGAAATTTCTTTTTCCATAGCTGGAAATTTCGCCGGGTCTATAACTTTGCTGTATATAGCTTTGAAGAAGAAACACAGTTTCGTTAATGTATGGCGGACATTCTTGGGAAAAATGCAACGTAAAGCAATTGGAATGATATTTTTCATCAAAACATGACAGTAATGTGATTTTATACCTTTTAACTTCAAGTCTCTCATTGACACAAGGTTACTGATATTTGACGAATACCCCTCTGGAACCTTTACGCCATTCAAGAAGTTGCAAAACTGATATCTCTCCTGCCTGGAAAGAGTGTAGGCAGCAGGAGGAAGAAATGTTCGTTTTTCACCCTTCACTGGTTCCAACTCTTCTCGTATTCTCATCTCAACCATGTCCAACCTAGTCTTAATTACATCTTTTGTTTTTCCAGATGTATTTAGCAACGTGCCGATAACACTGTCAAATAAATTTTTTTCTACATGCATAACATCAATAAAATGTCTTACATACAGACAATTCCAGTATTGTAATTCAAAAAAATTGATCTCTTTTTCCAACCGATTTTCTTAAGGTTTTTCGAAGCCGGTTTACCAAAAGTAGTGTCCACATTTTTAACTTTCTCAAACAATTGATCGGCTATTAGTGGAGACGGTGTTGTACATTCTTCTGAACTTCCATAGAATGATGTCTTCCAAGAACGGTACTTATGTCATCGTGGTAGAAATTTGTGATGTCCTAGAAACACGGTTTTCGATTAATGTTTCAACCTAATTGATTGTGCACCTTCTTCGCAAACAGGACAGCCTTGAGTTCCTTTAATGCTATATCCTGACAAATTTCCATAAGCAGGGAAGTCATTTATCATCCCATACAACATGACTCTCAAAGTGAAATCTTCCTTTCTATAAGCATCATACAATGTAACACCTGAATCCCACAATAATTTCAAATCTTCGATCAATGGAGCTAAATAAACATCAATATCATTACCCGGTTGTTTTAGTCCTGATATAAGCATAGATAACATGATGTATTTTCGTTTCATGCATAACCACGGTGGTAAGTTATAATTTATCAACATAACCAGCCATGTACTGTGACTGTTTCTTTGAAAACTAAAAGGATTCACTCCATTTGTAGATAACGCAAGACGATGGTTTCTCGACTCGTTTCCAAATTCAGGATACTCATGATCGATTCTCTTCCACTGAGAAGAGTCTTCCGGATGACGTAGTATCCCATCTTTAATTCTTGTATCTGCATGCCATGTTAATTGTTCTGCAGTTTCCTCACTTCCATATAGGCGTCTAAACCTTGGAATAATTGGAAAGTACCATACAACTTTAGTAGGACTGGATTCATCTTTCTTGTATCGAGAAGCACCACACTTTGGGCATTCTTTAAGTGATTTGTGGTCTTTGAGAAATAGTATACAGTCATTCGGGCAGGTGTGTATTCTTTCAGAGATCATACCCATAGAGCGTAGCATTCGTTTGGCATCGTATATTCGGCTCGGGAGCTCATTGTCTTCTGGGAGCATGTCATTCAAGAGGGCAAGTAGTTTCGTAAAACTGTCGTCACTCCACCTGTTATCTGCTTTCAAATTATACAGCTTCATTACATATGACAATGCTATATATTTAGTCCAACCAATATACAACGGCGTCTTTGCACAACTTTTTAACTTCTCAAACAATTTTGGGCAATCGCGAAGTTCATCTTTGAAGGTCCTTGTCATTTTCTCAATACGATCTTCATCATCATTCACATCTGTAATCACATCCTCCATACGGTCATCTTCATTGTTCATGTTTGTAATCATATCAGATGATCCATAAAATGCAGTGTCACCCCAGTCACTACCTACATTCGTTGTTTCCCCATGTTTATTCCAACATGTATAACTTTGATTTATTTCGTGACAGATCAAGTGTACTTCCAACTCATCTGGACTAATTTGTTTTGAATAACAACAGCATAAACATAGACAAAGGATTTGAGAAGAGTCACATGCATGATCTTTTGCAAACTTGATAAATTCTTTCACGCCTTCTTCATACTCTTTTGTCAACCGATTGGCATTCATCCATTCTTTATTTATATTTATCCTATTTGAAATCCATAGGATGAGTATATAGGTTAGAGGAGAAGGAATATGAGTATAATTTAGATAAAAAACAAGATACTTCAAGGAAATAATGTGACCATGAAATGACTAAGTCTAGAATGTTGTGGATCTTGAATACATTCTTTGACTGATTTGGAGAAATGACTTCTTGAACCTTTTCTGGATAACCTAGAACTCCTTCCAAGGAAATAATGTGACCATGAAACAATAATTCTTAAACAAAATATGGGGAATTTATAATATTTTAATAAAGACAAAGCTCTCTAAAAACACCCAAAACAACCTCCAGATTATCGGAGTACTCCTCCTATATATTGTAATACACCAAGAAGTATTCTAAAAAAATGAAAATGGAGGTGTCTAGAAAGATATTAAAGATCTAGTTCATCAGTTCCATGAAATAGATAGAGCATTGGTGATCCCAAATGGAATTCATAAATACTTTAAATTTCCATATCGACTTTAAAAAACTATCTTTTGAGCATCCTCTTCCCAAACCCTCAACTGTTGGTACCTTGATCTCTAGAAAATTTTTAAAAACCAATAGAACCTTATAAGATGGTCAAACAAATCATCAATTATAGGCAATATGTAATTATTTATTACTGTCACCTGGTTATGACTACAGTAGACTGTTAAAATTAATAGGCTATGATATGACTTCATTGAAAACAGAATTGGAAAATCCCATAGTGACATGATCATATAGATAGAACCATTTCCCTAAAGATCTTCTAGCTGATCTTTTAGCTCCTCTAAATCGGCCAGAGCCTTATGATGTGATGGAATGGAAAATGGGATCGTCCTTTGAATAAAATAGATAGAAAATGCAAACACTCATTGGGGAGGTTATCCCATGAAGTCCTCTAGAAATTATTTTGTGTACTTTTCCATGACCACTGGAATTTCACATGAAGAACACTTCTCAACAACCCCAAGGAAAACCTTGAAAAAATGACATGATATGAACCATAACATAGAAGAAACTTGTCATACCCTCCATGGTTATAGATCACAATCTCCATAAAAGACATGGAATATCCTGTTAAGAGTAAGTAACTGAACCCAATGGTGATAATAGTCATCTAGTGCACTAAATCCAATAAAAAAATCCAAGACGATAATGAGGTCGGAAAAGACCAGGTCCAAAACATGGAATTCTGAAATGTCCTCCATGCCAAGTACCACAACACAACTCTCAAAGAACATGAAACCATGACCATTTTTCCTACCCAAAAGGGTTAGGCAATACATGAAATAATTCATAAACTCTGCCGTCATACCCAAGTAATAAAAAAATATGTGAAATTAATGACTAGAATTCACCATTTTGAAATGAAACCAATACTATAGAAGAATTAAAAAAAATCACCTCGAATTGTGGTTAGCCAAGATTATGAGTCCTCATGAATGAACTCTACTGCATTGATTTTTTATGGATTAGACTCGTCTATGTATTATTTCCCTATTAAGAATCCCCCTTTCTTTTAGGATGTGATCCTCCACCATTTGAAGCCTCTTATTTTAACTAAGATCCCTTAAAAAAGTGGAGCCTACACCACTCCCATTAGGAGCCAATTGAAAAAATCACAAGATATTCCCCGGCTACCCAAATAGGTGGAATGCCCTTAGAGTCTCTAGTAAAATCATCCAGATGTTTCCCACATTTCTAATCTGATAAAAAAATAGGTCCATTGTCCATAGAATCCACATAATCTGTTCATAAAGACTACTCAAATCCCTTTCCACTACTTCTCTAAGACTCATCGTGCTTTAGATTTTATCCTCAAAAATAACTATGGATACCACCCATTAATGGAACACCATTGAGACCAATATTTCAATTAAAATATTCCTCTCACATCAATACCTTGGGAAACACCTAAAAATAGGTTGGTAGACTTAGAAAAATAAGAATAAATCTGATATATTTCCTCAAACCCATCTCAAAATTAATAGCCATAAGATAATCGTTCGTGGGGAGATAAAGAGATACATGAACCAAATTACGGAATCTAGTGGCATAATACATGACTAAATGACCACCATACTCTAGCTTCAAAAACACATAGTCATTCATCAATCTTAAGGTATCTGGGTAGAACCTCTGAAGAAATACCACTTGGAAAGTGGTAAAAGTGAGATCCTCTCTATTCCTAGAAAGAATCATTGAATCGCACCACATTCAAATAAATTATTTTAAAAAGGAACTAAAAAATAACAATTTAGATGTGTTAGGGGTTTTCAAAAAGTCTAAGATCTACTTGATACAGTCCAACTACTCCTTAAATTACTTGTTTTTCTTTTCAGTAAGGAAAAACTCTGAATTATTCTTTGAAAATTCTTGAGTGTGGTCCATAGTTCATGTATTATCATGGATACCAATTTAACCCACGTTTTCGAAATTATAAATCATTGAATCCAAAAAAATTTGTATCAATGGGATGGTTCCTCTTTGGGGTACTCTGGTTCACACTCTCTATGATTCTACATGGTCCTTCTAGGAGGTATTGTCTACAAGAAACATGAACAACCTCCATCAAGGAAAACCCAACATCAAATCACAACAAAAGAACTAAATGAAAACACCAAAACATAAGAATAACTAAATAAATCTAATAAAGTAGTGGGAAATCATAAAAACAACCCATAGTCAGGATCAAAACATAACCACAATCCCAAACCACCCATGGAAACTGAAGATTTAACACGAAGAATAGTTGGCCAAACACTTACCCATTCCAAACATAATTAATTCATGAAAATTCAATTTGAATCACCTTAAGGAGGAGGACCCGGTGGAGGAGGAGAAGGATGTGTCGACAGCGGAGGCACCGGAGGCAACGGAGGCAGCGCGGAGGCAAGGTGGAGGCAGGGCGGAGGCAACGGAGGCAGCGGAGGAGGAGGAGGAGGAGGAGGAGGAGGAGGAGGCCACGGTGGAGGAGGAGGCAACGGAGTAGGCAGAGGAGGAGGAGGAGGAGGCGCCGGTGGAGGAGGAGGAGGATGAGGCCATGGACTAAGAGGAGGAGGAGGAAGCGCCGGTGGAGGAGGAGGAGGATGAGGCCGCGGTGGAGGAGGAGGAGGAGGAGGAGGAGGAGCAGAGGAGGAGGAGGAGGAGGCGGCCGGAGGAGGAGGAGGCGGCGGCTGGAGGAGGAGGAGAAGGAGGAGGTGGCGGCCGCGATGGAGGAGGAGGAGGCGATGGCAGTGGAATAGAGGAGGGCTTCCGCGAGAGCTTGACCAGGTGCAGGGAGGAGGAAGAGGACCCGCGGGTTTTTAACAAATCCGCGTGAGCCTTTATCAGCGCTAGTAAAAAGCACTGATAAAGGGTGTATTTATCAGTGCTAAAATGATAAGCGCTGATAAATACAACCTTTATCAGCGCTTTTTTAGTGCTGATAAAAAATCCCTTTATCAGTGCTTGCTTTAGTGCTGATAAAGTGGACCTTTATCAGCGCTTTTGTTAGCGCTGATAAAGGCCCGGCCCTTTATCAGCGCTTTACCGTTAGTGCTGATAAAGGCAGGCGCATGCCTTGCCCAGTTTTGTGGTAGTGTTATGTTGGCATAAATATTGATCATTCTTGATTGTGATTACATCTGGGTGTGTTTGTAAACCATGATACCTACTATGATATTTAATTCCATGAGTATTGTTAAAGTATCTTGTTTCCTTGTCCAGTTTTGATGACATGTTGTTTTGTATTGATACTTATTTCTCATGATGATATATTATTCCTACCCTGTATACAAACCCTATGATGTTTGATGTTACTTGTCACGAACTAGGCCGAATCGTCATCCGACCCAACACCCGACCCGGTCCGCGACATGACCCGAAGGGCATTCCCGATCCCCACGGGCTGGCAACTAGTGTCGGGCATCAAAACAAACCAGTTGGGAACGGTTTGGCCCACGAAAAAGATAAATAAACATAAACTGGACAAGCAGATAAATAAATGAAAATAACCTGAACAATGTGGCAGCAGAAAAAGGAATAAACAAAAAAAACGTGACATACCTCAGGTGACCCCGTGGATCACCACGGTACGACAACCACTAATGCCCGACCCGGTCCGTGACATGACCCGAAGGGCGTTCCCGATCCCCACGGACTGGAAACTAGTGCCAGGCATCAAAACAAACCAGTTGGGAATGGTTTGTCCCATGACAAAGATAAATAAACATAAACTGGACAAGCAGATAAATAAAGGAAAATAACCTGAACAACGTGGCAGTAGAAAAAGGAATAAACAAAAAAAAACATGACATACCTCAGGTGACCCCGTGGATCACCACGGTACGACAACCACACTCACTCCCAAAATCGATCCAAGACTAAAACCTGCAACTGAGAAGTAAAGTAGGCGTGAGCACCGAGATGCTCAGTAGGAAAGCCAAACATAACCACGTCCTATGCCTCCACCTTTATTAAGAAATCCAACTATGCCAGTTTGAAAATAAGATATAATAAAATAATGTTTTCCCTTCTTTTCAAATTCAAGTAATGAGTTTGCATTTTCAAATAAAGCATTTCACTCTTACTACATTTTCAAAATAGGTTCCAAGCATGCATTAACATTTCAAAATGAAAAGAAACCAGTTTGGAATAAAATGTGATTTTTACAAACAAGACATCAGGTATGAAACAATTGAAAAGGGAGTTACATCACAAGCAGCATGTCACAAATGAGAACTATGGGTAATCCCTATAGGTAGCTAGAACAAGTGGGAACCTAGAGACCTCGTACCTCGGTGAAACGTGGCTTAGAAGACCACGACCCTCAGAAAACGTGGCTTAGAAGGCCACGACCCTCAGAAAACGTGGCTTAGAAGACCACGACCCTCATAAATTCATATGTTTAGTTAGTGTTGCTGCGTCAATCCTGCTAGACAAACCGGGACGAACCCCTGCCGTGTCATCTAGCATACTAGTCCTGGTCACCCACCTAGATACCCGGGTTTCCCATTATGCTCTATTTCAAATGGTGTTGAGTTTTCTTTATCAAGCAATCAAACAAGTACATTACACTTTCTTTATCTAAAACTCATTCAAACTTTCACCACCGCACTCCCTACTTAAGTACATTCCCCCTATTTACATCACACAATCACACACAAGCCTTTACACTAGGCACATATCACAAACCACTCATTAACACTTGCATCACATTTTATTTTCAAATTTAGGGGAATGACTAAAAAGGGGTTTTCTACTTTCGCAAACCAAATCTTAAAGTGCCAAACGGACCTCAATAGAGTTTTTTCTATTTCCTAAAAAATTCTTAAGATGCCAAACATGCGTAATTACATAAAGGGAACACTTTTTACAATCAACCGGCCAAAAGACCAAACACCTTTGGAAATACACCTTACCAATTCAAAACCACTTAAGAAATCAATTTTTCAAGAAAAGTCACTTAAGACCAATGACTTTGAAATACATTTCAATTTTCCCAATACAAGGCATAATAGTTTCTAGCAACCGTAATCAGATTCCATAGCATATGTATATAGCATAGTGTAAAACACATTTTTAAAACAATCAAGCAATTATGAATTTCAAATTAAAAGCTTAGGCATAGGGGACCTACCTCAAACTTGTCGCTATCTGTCAATGGCCACTCGAACTGACACTTGGCGCACACATGCACATGCATTTATACATATATATATATATACACCCCTAGCTGCATTGCACATATTCCCCGCGCCATGAGGGAATATGTGCAAAGAGGGCATATATATGTACATGCCTTACCCTATGCATGTACATGTAGGATTCCTCGACACGCGTGGCCCAACGCACTACACATATAATTTAATAAAACAAATAAACACATAAACAATCTATAAAACATTTCAGAAAAACACATCACCTTAACGCACCTAGATAAAACAAGATACGATGCACCCCAAGAACCATCATTTACACACGTGGATACCATTTTGAGAAAATACACACACCAAAAGAACTCCAAAACACAATCTGCACCTCCTTTAAAACTTAACAAATCATTAAAACATTTTATGAAACAATTATAAATAACAATATGAGACCTTTTTATCAAGAACGCACCCAAAGCCAACTTCAACAACCAAGCGCACATTGAAACCATACCAAAACACTAACTGCAGTCTTTCCACACTTTGATAAACCAACAATACATGTTATAAAATAGTGATAAGAAGCTTGACATGGGTTTTCAAATAAAATACATCGTATCTCATATTAAGATACCACTTTAAAATCAAATGTATAATAAATTGTCTTAAAACTATTTTTTTTCTCCACATAAACAATTTAAATAAATTAAAGAAACACTTACTAAAACATTTTCAAGGTGCGTTTCAAAGTTTTACCACAAAACTGCACTAAAATAATTCTGTTTGAAAACCAACGCACACGACGCTATATAAAAAAAACTTTGCACCGCCTGCACATATTAATAAACTAACTGCACAATTTATAAAACACTATTTAAACAGTTCAACATAGTTTCTCATAGAAAAAAGTACTCGTATCATATAAACATAACACTAAACTCATAAACACATCATAAATATACTAAACCTCAAGTAAAATCGAATTCGCATCAAACAAAACAATCAATAACCATGCAAAATTAATTAAATAAGCAAATTAAGTCATCAATTAAAATCAAAATACAGAACCACTTACCACAGAGTCGTTTTCCCTAAAAATTGATGTGAATTCCTCAATTGCATGTCAAACGCACCACAAGGAAACTGAAATACACCTTAATCCAGAAGATTAAACAAGAAAAACTCAAGATTAAAACCCTAACATGAACATCAAACCTGCTGAAAACCTAAAACTCCTAATCGAAAGAGGGTTTTACCCAAAGGGGTTTCCGGAGAGGAGCGCCCGCAGAAGGGAAGGTTGTGCAGGTGGCTGGGAGGGCGGCCGGTGGTGCAAGGCGGGACGGCAACACGGTGGTTCGGGCGAGGCGAGCAGACGGCGCACAGGGTTGTACGAGGGTAGCTGCGCAGTCGCCGGAGGGGGGTGCGGGACGCCGCTATGAGGTCGCCGAGCGGCTGGCCGGAGAGGGAGAAGGGAGGCGTGGCAAGGAGGAGGCGAGGCGAGCCGGAGGGCTCGCCGGCGGGGGGTAGCGTGAGCGGGAGAGGAAGGTGGGGGGGGTCGGCCACGTAAGGGGAAAGGGGGGAGAGTGAGTTAGGGTTAAAAAAATAAAAAAATAAAAAAATAAAAAAAATAAAAACAAATAATAATAATAATAGTAATAATAAAAGAAATAAATGAATAATATATAAAATAAGGGGATAAAAGAAAAGAGTATAAAATAAATAAATAATAAAATAATAACAAATAATCATGAACAAAATAAGAATTTTAATAAACTCCAATAATAATAATAATAATATTGTTCATAACTTAATAATAATTATAATAAACTTGATAATAATAATATTATTAACCATAATAATAATAATAATAATAACAATAATCACCATCATTATAATTATTAAACTAACTCATTAAAACTCACTTTATTTATTTGTCTTGTACATTAGGCAGACCGCACGGTGACCCGAGCAAAGCCGCGCGGCTTTGAACACGCCCTGCCATGCACCAGACGCTGTCAAGGGCAAAGCACTCATTCGTCAACAAAATGAAAAACTTTAAAACATTCTTGATCCGCAGCTCGATAGAAAATTTCAATGTCTCATAAAATAATAAAATAATATTAATTTAAAAGTTCGGGTGTGATAATTCTCCCCACCACAAAAACTTTCTGCCCCCAGAAAGTCGCCCAGTCGAACGAGGAATCAAACTCGAGTTAGAAACGGGACTAGACCCACAAAAACATGAACTTGGTGTGACTTTTCACTCCACCAGTCACACCCGACCAACTCTGAGGGAAACTTAAAAGTGAAGAACCGTCAGGAAACGAGGAGGGTTCTCCCCACCACAAGAACCCGACTAGCACAACCAACATTGAGACTCTCAGCATGAGTTAACTCTGGAACTGCTAACTTGATCCAAGAGGAAACCGCCACACAGACCAAACCTCGAAGATGGCATGACAAGATTCATGGTGGGTCTCCCCACCATTTAAGAACCGCCTAGCTTAAACCAACCAGTATAGACCGACACAAGAACTTCCAACCCAAACCAGAAACCACTGACCCATGAGAAAATTCACAGAAGAATTCTACCAAATAACGGAATTAACCATGACTCATCATTCCCACAAGAGATGAGCATATCCAAAACGCGCATGTACTAAAACAAAACAGGTCACATTTGAGGAGGCACAACTACCGGAATGACAAAAAGACGATATCACCACGCCTTCTTACAACCACAGTGGGGTGATCAACAAAACAAAGACTATAACGAGAAAAAGGAGACCTTTACACCTCTTACAGCAAAATAGAACCTTCAAAGATGAGGAGGATACAATAGAGGAATTCAAACCGTCCCTATTCTAGCACTGAAGACAAAAGTTAGACCAATGTTACCCACACCCAATGATTCCTGACTATGTGAAAGTCTTCACTCCGAGACCTGTGGCTAGAGATCTGATGTCTTGAAGCATCTGCTACACCGCAGTCGGGAGCTGACATCATTTGTTCGAGACACCGGCTGACGATGTCGCTAGTGGAACCCCTCCAATTGTCCCAAATGGCCACACTGACGGCAGGCCTTCGGAGGATGATGACAAGGCGACTTAAAGTACCCAAACTAAGCACACTAGAAGCAAACAAGGGGCGTCCCAACTAATAGAAGATGGAATTCACAAGAAGACTTGTCTGAGACAGGTTCCTCCGATTCTCTCTCTCGTCACTGGATGGGGAACCTTCCCGAGCACCGAAAAGAAATGGTCCTGGAACCCTGGACTAAAACCCCACACAAGAGAAACTTTAACTGATCCCACGACGCTACCTCTGGAGAAAATGGAATCAACCCCTTGGCATGTCCCACGTGGGCCTTCACTGCTCGTTGGCCTTGCTCAACATCCACTAGTTCTGCCACTTTCCTCACCTTCACTTCCTTGGGTATAAACCACCTGACGAGAGTCGTCTTTAACACCTTCCAAGACATACCATCATGCAACGATGCTGGGATTATTTCCTCCACCAATACAAAGTTTCACCTTCAAACAAACCCAAACCAACACGGACTCTCATAGTTTTGGGAGTTTCCAATAACCTGGAAACACCAACGATTTCACCAAGACAGTCTGCCACCTTCGATAGATCACGATCACCACAGAAGCTGGACAATAATAGAAAATAATTCAATTCCACCACTCCGTTAAGAGTATGGGTAGGACCAACATCTAGAAGAGGCTCACTAGAAATATCTGGGACTTTTCTGGGCAGCATACTCAAAAACAAGAGGCGCAAATCCGAATCAAAACTCATCATAAATCAAAATTTCACCCCTCAATCACAAACTCAAACTCAAACTCAAATCACTATTCCAACCACAATTTTATATGTTAAAACCAAGAACCCACAAAAAAGAATACTTAACATGAAAAGAGAACGCTAAAAAATTGCTCACTCACTTTTCTAAACATTTGAAAAACCCTTTTTGAAAACCATTTTTCAGCAAACAAAGCAACTTAAATATCCATCATTGGTATCCCATGAAGTCTCACACATACATATCCATGTGCTATCTCAAGAACCCATCTACTCACATCACCAATTTCCCCACTTGCCACATGCGCGCCTCAAGGTATACGATCACTCATATAAATAACAAGGGTCAATTCAAGACACTTTTCATTTTCAAAACAGTTCATTCAGCATGAAGCACAAATTTCTAACCAATTGAAAAAGTCACTTATCATTAAAGAAATACATTTCCAGATTCCAAAACATTTTCCATTTCAAAAACCATTTTCCACTCCAACAACCATATTCCCTTTTGAAACACCTTCACAAAAATCCATTTTCATTTTTGAGATGTACTCACACCAACCAAAATGAAGGTTAAACATAACTCACGTTAAAACATCCAAAAATAAGGGACTAGTGGTTATACCAACCCGGTAACATAGCTTAGCAGGCCATGCTCCAAGCGAGCATCAACCACAGGAAGCATCTTGAACCGTGCGCTTGGGCTGTACATGGGTCTCTACTCTATGCAAGTCCGGCGCGTAACACAGGCTCACTTCCTTGGTCATCCCTCATCCAGAAAGACCAAGCCAAAGAAGAAAATTTGAATCCCGAACTACCCCTGGAAACTCAAGTCTCAGGACGGGAAAGGGTTCATGACGTCCATCCCGCACCTACCTCTCAAGTTCTGACACACCTAATCACCAAGCTACATGACACCCCAAATAACATGGGAACCTCTGATACCATTTTGTCACGAACCAGGCCGGATCGTCATCCGACCCAACGCCCGACCCGGTCCGCGACATGACCCTAAGGGCGTTCCCGATCCCCACGGGCTGGAAACTAGTGCCGGGCATCAAAACAAACCAGTTGGGAACGGTTTGGCCCATGACAAAGATAAATAAACATAAACTGGACAAGAAGATAAATAAAGTAAAATAACCTGAACAACGTGGCAGCAGAAAAAGGAATAAACAAAAAAAACATGACATACCACAGGTGACCCCGTGGATCACCACGGTACGACAACCACTAACGCCTGACCCGGTCTGCGACATGACCCGAAGGGCGTTCCCGATCCCCACAGGCTGGCAACTAGTTCCGGGCATCAAAACAAACCAGTTGGGAACGGTTTGGCCCATGACAAAGATAAATAAACATAAACTGGACAAGCAGATAAATAAAGGAAAATAACCTAAACAACATGGCAGCAGAAAAAGTAATAAACAAAAAAACGTGACATACCTCAGGTGACCCCGTGGATCACCACGGTACGACAACCACACTCGCTCCCAAAAGCGATCCAAGACTGAAACCTGCAACTGAGAAGTAAAGTAGGCATGAGCACCGAGATGCTCAGTAGGAAAGTCAAACATAACCACGTCCTATGCCTCTGCCTTTATTAAGAAATCCAACTATGCCAGTTTGAAAATAAGATATAATAAAATAATGTTTTCCCTTCTTTTCAAATTCAAGTAATGAGTTTGCATTTACAAATAAAGCATTTCACTCTTACTACATTTTCAAAATAGGTTCCAAGCGTGCATTAACATTTCAAAATGAAAAGAAACAAGTTTGGAATAAAATGTGATTTTTACAAACAAGACATCAGGTATGAAACAACTGAAAAGGAAGTTACATCACAAGCAGCATGTCACAAATGAGCACTATGGGTAATCCCTATAGGTAGCTAGAACAAGTGGGAACCTAGAGACCTCGTACCTCGGTGAAACGTGGCTTAGAAGACCACGACCCTTAGAAAACGTGGCTTAGAAGGCCACGACCCTCAGAAAACGTGGCTTAGAAGACCATGAACCTCAAAAATTCATATGTTTAGTTAGTGTTGTTGCGTCAATCCTGCTAGACAAACTGGGACGAACCCCTGCCGTGTCATCTAGCGTACTAGTCTTGGTCACCCACCTAGATACCCGGGTTTCCCATTGTGATCTATTTCAAATGGTGGTGAGTTTTCTTTATCAAGTAATCAAACAAGTACATTACACTTTCTTTATCTAAAACTCATTCAACCTTTCACCACCACACTCCCTACTTAAGTACATTCCCCCTCTTTACATCACACAATCACGCACAAGCCTTTACACTAGGAACATATCACAAACCACTCATTAACACTTGCATCACATTTTATTTTCAAATTTAGGACAATGACTAAAAAGGGGTTTTCTACTTTCGCAAACCAAATCTTAAAGTGCCAAACAGACCTCAATAGAGGTTTTTCTATTTCCTAAAACATTCTTAAGATGCCAAACATGCGTAATTACATAAAGGGAACACTTTTTACAATCAACCGGTCAAAAGGCCAAACACCTTTGGAAATACACCTTACCAATTCAAAACCGCTTAAGAAATCAATTTTTCAAGAAAAGTCACTTAAGACCAACGACTTTGAAATACATTTCAATTTTCCCAATACAAGGCATAATAGTTTCTAGCAACCGTAATCAGATTCCATAGAATATGTATATAGCATAGTGTAAAACACGTTTTTAAAACAATCAAGCAATTATGAATTTCAAATTAAAAGCTTAGGCATAGGGGACCTACCTCAAACTTGTCGCTATCTGTCAATGGCCACTCAAACGGACACTTGGCGCACACACGCACATGCATTTATACATATATATATATATACACCCCTAGCTGCATTGCACATATTCCCCGTGCCATGAGGGAATATGTGCAAAGAGGGCATATATATGTACATGCCTTACCCTATGCATGTACATGTAGGATTCCTCGACACGCGTGGCCCAACGCACTACACATATAATTTAATAAAACAAATAAACACATAAACAATCTATAAAACATTTCAGAAAAACACATCACATTAACGCACCCAGATAAAACAAGATACGATGCACCCCAAGAACCATCATTTACACACATGGATACCATTTTGAGAAAATACACACACCAAAAGAACTCCAAAACACAATCTGCACCTCCTTTACAACTTAACAAATCATTAAAACATTTTATGAAACAATTATAAATAACAATATGAGACCTTTTTATCAAGAACGCACCCAAAGACAACTTCAACAACCAAGCGCACATTGAAACCATACCAAAACACTAACTGCAGTCTTTCCACACTTTGATAAACCAACAATACATGTTATAAAATAGTGATAAGAAGCTTGACACGGGTTTTCAAATAAAACACATCGTATCTCATATTAAGATACCACTTTAAAATCAAATGTATAATAAATTGTCTTAAAACAATTTTTTTTCTCCACACAAACAATTTAAATAAATTAAAGAAACACTTACTAAAACATTTTCAAGGTGTATTTCAAAGTTTTACCACAAAACTACACTAAAATAATTCTGTTTGAAAACCAATGCACACGACGCTATATAAAAAAACTTTGCACCGCCTGCACATATTAATAAACTAACTGCACAATTTATAAAACACTATTTAAACAGTTCAACATAGTTTCTCATAGCAACAAGTACTCGTATCATATAAACATAACACTAAACTCATAAACACATCAGAAATATACTAAACCTCAAGTAAAATCGAATTCGCATCAAACAAAACAATCAATAACCATGCTAAATTAATTAAATAAGAAAATTAAGTCATCAATTAAAATCAAAATATAGAACCACTTACCACAGAGTTGTTTTCCCTAAAAATTGATGTGAATTCCTCAATTGCATGTCAAATGCACCACAAGGAAACTGAAATACACCCTAATCTAGAAGATTAAACAAGAAAAACTCAAGATTAAAACCCTAACATGAACATCAAACCCGCTGAAAACCTAAAACTCCTAATCAAAAGAGGGTTTTACCCAAAGGGGCTTCTGGAGAGGAGTGCCTGCGCAAGGGAAGGTTGTGCAGGAGGCTGGGAGGGCGGCTGGTGGTGCGAGGCGGGACGGCGGCATGGCGGTTCGGGCGAGGCGAGCAGACGGCGCACAGGGCTGTCCGAGGGCAGGTGCGCAGTCGCCGGAGTGGGGTGCGGGACGCCGCTGCGAGGTCATCGAGCGGCTGGCCGAAGAGGGAGAAGGGAGGCGCGGCAAGGAGGAGGCGATGCGCGCCGGAGGGCTCGCCGGCGGGGGGTAGCGTGAGCGGGAGAGAAAGGTGGGGGGGGTCGTCCGCGTAAGGGGAAGGGGGGGAGAGTGAGTTAGGGTTAAAAAAAACAAATAATAATAATAATAATAATAATAATAAAAGAAAGAAATGAATAACATATAAAATAAGGGGATAAAAGAAAAGAGTATAAAATAAATAAATAATAAAATAATAACAAATAATCATGAACAAAATAAGAATTTTAATAAACTCCAATAATAATAATAATAATAATATTGTTCATAACTTAATAATGATTATAATAAACTTGATAATAATAATATTATTAACCATAATAATAATAATAATAACAATAATCACCATCATTATAATTATTAAACTAACTCATTAAAACTCACTTTATTTATTTGTCTTGTACATTAGGCAGACCGCACGGTGACCCGAGCAAAGCCGCGCGGCTTTGAACACGCCCTGCCATGCACCGGACGCTGTCAAGGGAAAAGCACTCATTCGTCAACAAAATGAAAAACTTTAAAACAGGATTGATCCGCAGCTCGATAGAAAATTTCAATGTCTCATAAAATAATAAAATAATATTAATTTAAAAGTTTGGGTGTGACATTACTTCCATGGAGGCTGTGTTTAGAAATTGAGATAGGTGGACTGTCATGTGGTGTGAATCCCTTAGACGAGGAGTGTACATGACTTGTGAAGATTGCGATGATGGACTAGAGCACATGGTACATGAAATGATGGATTTGGGGCCTAAAATGCGGCAATGGGTTATGTGAATGGCTACCTAGGGGCCTAATCGGAGGGGAATGAAGACCTTGGGGATTGACTTGAGGCATTGACTAGGTGTGATAGCATGGGGTCTTGACTCTAGGGGCCTAACGACCTTGGGGCCTGACCCGTGATGGAGTCAGAACATGATTACCTTGGGAACTTTAACCAACTCAATGCCTTATTATTTCTTAGAGATGAATTTTTACCTCAACATTATTCCTTTCTTATTATCACATAGCAAGACTAACCTTCTGGCATGAAGTCGAAGCAGTTATAGCCAGGCGTCTATGGAATCTTTGTTAGTGCATGACCACTTATTGTTGGATTGTATGTTTATTATCATTAAACATTTATTTTAATTATGGCATACACTTTTTATACTTGAGAACATTAGGTTGGATGCATTTTTGGTGTTCTACTAAGTCTTTTACTCACACCCTTTTCTGGCATTTTGGAACACTTGTAGATTTCCTGAGGGATCTAGCGAAGGGTAGGGTCCCTAGGGTGGAAATATGAGAAGAGGAGCATAGAGAAAATTATTGACGAGGATAGACTCCAATAGTCACCCAATGTGATGTTTTTTTTATTTATTATATACTTATTATTAAATTTTAAATGCTTGGAACATTGTCTTCTATTTATTAATAGGATATGTATTCTATTTATTTAGTTTCTTCATGTTTACTCAAAAAAATTATTATATTTATTATTATTTATTATTGATCCTATAACATGATACTGTGGGAATAATGTCATCAATGATAGACTCAGACCCTTACTGTTAGTTAGTAACATCTTGCATATGGGGAGGCATGCCTGATGTCGTGTGATATCCCAAATCAAACCTGATGGTTTGGGTTGGGCTGTTACAAAATGATATCAGATAATCAGTATTCACTAACCTATTCTTATCTTTACCTTGGGATAATATAGGATAAAAAGAAGATAGGAAGTTTGTGACTCAGGAAGGGGGACTATGACAATGTCTTTCAAGCACTACATAGTAGACCTATGAGTTTCCATAAAGTGTGGAAAATTATGTTTTTAATTACCATTAATAAAATTCACATTGGGTGATATAGATGATGTTGATATATGATTTATTAGATTTTTGTTTCATTCATGAATCACTTCTGGGAACACAGGTTCACATTCCGTATATATAAACCTATTGTTGTACTATATGTTAGTTATTTAACTAAATTACTTGATTTGTGATATCTTTTTTGGTATAGTTTTATTATGTGATATATCTGTTTTGACTTTATATTATGATATATCTTCATTATAATTAATTAATTTAAATAATAATGTTGTTGTGTTAGTATATATATGATGACTATAACTAACATACAGAGATGGAGACTCAGTTTGGTGCTTGAGGGGTGTAACTTGCATTAAGGGTAGAATCCTAGGAGAACATTGTGTGATCCCAAATACTAATTAGGGGTTATACTAATTACTATGTTTCTTTTTTTATGTATTTCCTTCATGTTACAAAATATATCATAATGATTTAGTCTTATGCGACTACTTTGGAAATAGGACAGAATACTCCACAAGGTAGGAGGTTTCTACATTTCCACTAGATGTGTACGAGAATGCAATTTAGTATACTTATTTACCTACTCTAGGGTATAGGTGGAAGGAAAATTTAATCACATGTCTTTATTTTAGTTCATATCCTAGGCATTGGAGTTTAGAACTATGCCAAAATGTTCCCAAACTAAAACACTAGTATTGGTCATCCTTTCAGGGCACTAGAGGTCCTCATAATACCGATGAATGAGATGAAATATTTTTGGGAGTCTTTGAACACATAGAGTCTCAAAAGTATTAGAATGTTAACCTTAATATTGAGACCATGCTAGGTGCACAAACCATTTTGATACCTCTGTATTGTATGGGGCCAAATGAGCTAAGGTAGCTTAAGTCACAACTTAAAATCTTCAAGAGGAAGGGCCTTATCATGCCAATTATTTCACCGTGGGGTGCACCTGTGTTGTTCTCCAAAAAGGAAGATGATAGTCCTCAACATTGTATTGATTACCAGAAGCTGAACCTTGAGATGGTGATGAATCTATATCAATTTTATAGGATCAATGATCTTTTTGATCAGTTATGGGGATCCCATTGGTTCTCCATTATTAATTTATGATCGGGCTATAACCAGTTGCAAGTTAGAGAGGAGAAAATTCCGAAGATGGAATTTTGGAGCTAGTATGATCTTTAGGAGTACTTGGTAATGATTTAGGGTATAAGTAAAAGGAAAAAAGTGTTCATGGATCTAATGAAAAAGATCTTCCACCCTACCTAGACTCATTTATTTTAGTTCTCATTAAAAAGATCCTCGTCTACTCACCAAAATTGTTGTCTACTTTCCAACACCTGAACAAAATGTTGGGCACCTAGAGATAGTCTTGAGTACTCTTCGAGCACATTGTATTTATTTGAAGTTATCAAACTGCAACTTATAGATTTGAGTGGTGAGGTTCTTAGGACTTGTGGTGTCTGAGATGGGTATATCCATGGACTCTATCAAAATTTGAGGTATTCATGTCTTAGAAATGTCCTTCGAACATGTTTGAGATCCAAAGATTTATGGGTTTGATTGTATATTACTGAATGTTTATCCATTATTTCTCCCAACTATCAAAAAACTTGACAGATCTAATGATGAAGGGATTGAGATTTCAATAGTCAGACCATAGTGAGGAGGCATTCCTCGAGCTAAATAGAATGTTGATAGTTTATCCAATACCGATACTCCCTCAGCCTGGGATTGGTTATATAGTGTACCATAATGCATCTGGCATTAGTTTAGGAGTGGTAATGATGTAGAGAGTAATGTTAGTAGCCTATGAGTCTCATCATCTATGAAACCATGATAAGAAATACCCTAAAAATGATCTAGATCTTGCAGCTATGGTTCACACTCTGAACTATTAGTGACACTATATCATCGATGATAGATTTACTGTTTACATGGACCACAAGATCCTTCATTATATCTTCATATAGAGGAAACTGAACCTAAGACATATGTGATGGGTTGATTATTTATAGAATTTCAATTTTGAGATGATGTATGCCCCTCGGAAAGGTAACATTGTTTTTTATGCTCTTATCTTTAAGAAACTAGTATAGTAGGAACTTAGTGAGAGGCCTTTAGAGGAGCATTAGTACTTGATTATATTTTTGGTCAACTAAAGGATATATGATTCAGAGGAATAGGGATCTGTGACATGTACCCATTTAGTGATGAAATCTCACTCATTGATGGGGTGAATATTAGATAGTAGTTAGACCCAGAGTGTGATGTCATGCGAGAATATCTAGCTAGAGGTTACTCTGTACCCGAATGGTCAATGGATGAAGACGATGTGGTCCAGGTACATAGGAGAGTATTAGTCCCTAATTCCATTAGAGGGAATATTACGATAGATTACTATAACTTCATAGGAGAAGTGAATCCTCATGCTACCAATATGTATAATTACTTAAAACATCAGTTTTGGTGACCAGGGATGAAGAATGACATTGTGGGTTTCGTCTCTCGATGCCCTACCTATCATAGGGTGAAATACAAGAACCAGTGACCTAGTGGTTTTATTCAGCCACTTCCTATACCCATGTGTAATTGTAAGGATATCAAAATATACTTTTTAAATGGGTCACCTAGGACCTCAAGGATTCATAAAATAGCATATGTGATTTTCAATCCATTAATGAAGAGTTCTAACTTATTGCCTACTAAAGAGAATCACTATGAGGATTTTCTAGGAAAGATATATATCCAAAATATTTTGTGACTACATGGATTCCACTTGAGAGTTGTTTCATATAGGGATACATGTTTTACATCATGTTTGTGGAAATTATTGTAGAAAGACCTAGTGACTTAGATGATATTGGTCATGACAGACCATTTTCAGACAAATAGACAGTTTGAGTGAATTATACAAGTATTGGAGGATATTTGTTGAGATTGCATCTGGGACTTTGGTGGAGTGTGGTGTGATCACTTATCCTTAGTTGATTTTTCTTATAAAATTATTTACCAAGATTCAATTAAGATGGAACCATATGATGCTCTTTATGGGAGGATATGTCTCTCACTGCTCTATTGTCATAAGGCAGGTGAAGTACTAGTTTTTCACCCAAGCATGGTTCCTAAGACCTCCAAGAGAGTTTAGTTTATTCATAATAAGTTGATCATCAATCAGAGAATTCATAGATCTTATTCTGACCATAGGAGGATAACTTTGGAGTTCACTATGGGTGAATGGGTTTTCTTAGGAGTGACTCCTCGGCTAGGGAACTAATGTCTAAGTAGGGAAAGTCAGAACCTTGTTTTGTGGGTTCCTTTGAGATCACTAAGTTGATAGTGGCACTAAAATACCGTATGGATATTCCTTCTCTCTACCAAGGTATGTACAACGTATTTTATATGTCACAACATTGGATGTACCTAGAATATCCTGCACATGTTATCAACTACGAGAATGTTTAGTCGAAGCCTTATACATCTTTCGAGGAGATTCTAATGTGTTTTATAGACTATAGAAAGAAAATATTTAAAGGGGTGATATTGATACCCTACTATTTCTTACATGATTATTTCATAATTTTAAAGATAAACAAAAAAAATCATTACAAATATAGGATAAGAAGTTTTAGTGTCTTGAAAAAATTAGGCTTATACATAAGTTGTACATAATAAAACATAAACATTTATTTAAATGATTATTCTTTATACTTTTAAAAACCCACCTTCTCCTTAGAACATTTAGTCATAAGGATATACATAAATGAAATGGGTATGCTAAATTCAATGGAAGAGGATGAATAAGGAACATGAATTAACATAACATGGTAAATCATAATCACTTTCATCATCATATCATAAGCATATGATAAACATCAACATGATGAAGGTTACATGTGATAATGGAATGGAATGTGGAAATGAATAAATATAAAACATCATGTTATTGTGTTCAAATAACACACATATCTGTGAACAATTCTAGCACTACAAAAAAATGATCTATACCAATAGAAATTTACTTACATATATTATATCTGTTGGTAAAAGCATGAAATTCCAACAGATATTATGTTTTTGATGATTTTAATTATACATGCCAACAATTGTTTTTACCAACAAATAAATCTGTTGCTATTAACCATTTAATACCAACACATTTTTTTACCAATAATTAATTTGTTGTTTTATCATGTTAACACCAACAAATATTTTTTCCAACAAATAAATCTATTATTATTAATTATTATTACCAATAAATATTTTACCATTACAAAAATATACTGCAATAAATTATTCAATAACAATAATATTTTTACAAAAATTTTAATAAATATTTATTAATTACCTAGAACCAACACATCATTCATCAATAAAAATATATACTTATAAACCGAATTAAAGTATAGATAATATAAAATTTATTTGAAATTAATATAAATAAATAAATAAATAAATATATATATATATATATTATTGATAATTAACTCGAATTTCTGAATATTATATTTTAAAATTATCCATCCTACATTTTCAATAAATTTTAAATTTATTCTAAATTATTTGAGGTGAATAAATAATCCTTCATATAAATGTTATTTATGAAAAATTTAGAATCTATAAAGATGATAATTTTAAAATCTATAAAAAAAATTAAAATAAATTCTATAATCATTTGGGATAAATGCATAAAATATAAATAAAATAATAATTATTTAAGCTCAATAAAAATTATATTATTATTCCAAATCCCTAATAAACCCATCCATCGCACCCTGCTCACCGATCTCCTCCGTGACACTCTCTACCCTCTCCGTGTTCCTGATCCACACCCCCTCCGGAATCCTAACCTTGTGCATAATTGGTGCGACGTCGGTCCAGTGAAATACCAGCCATCCGATCAACCCCCCACTAACACCGAGCTCGAAGAAAAAATGGCCTATGGGGAATGGCCTGGAATCAGGACCTGTGCATGTTATTATTATTCTTTCTCTCTGGTTCATCTGCCTCCTCCACTTTCATTTCAGGTAATTATTCTCGTGAGTAGGTTTTCTCAGATTCTGTAAACTAGAAACGGTGGTGTTTCAGATTTGGGTGGGTTTATCTATGAATTAGATGTTCTCCAATTGCGATTGATTTTTTCCGACAATGTTCTTGATTCATTTAATGAAATAGTTTATTTTAGGACTTGATTATATTCATAAGCTGATATATTGACACGTGTGTTTCACATTTTTTTTACAAAATAGCTCTATCTTTAAAAAGGGACAATCTAGTAACAACCTAATTCCATTAATAAGTTGATAGATTGACAATTATATTTCACATTTTTTATAAAATAACTCTATCTTTAAAAAGGGAAAAGCTAGTAACAATGTTTTTCCCTTACAATTAAAATCATAGTGATTCTGGACATTTTTATGCTAAAATTTGTTTCCATTTTTTTGTGACAAAAAAATTGATTTTTCAAAATTCTTCAAAAATAAAATAAAACTAAAATAAATGTTATTTGATTACAGTTTCCTTCTATTCTGATATAAATTTGTATATAATTTATTTTTGGGTTTGTTTTAGTTTAACCAGTTGTCGGGTTATTGTAAAAAAATGAAAATAACCTATTTTTTATTTTTGTTATGGTTTCTTTTGGTTTTTAAATATATTTTTTTTGACCTTCAGTTAGTGACAAAATTGACAGCACTCCCGGGGCCCTTGGTTTGGGATATCATGAATAACATAGTGGTGGGTCCTTATTTTACATAAGCCAATTACATGTAAAATGAGTGAAATATGTTTTCAAAAGTCATTTCAAATGAAAACCAAATGGTTTTGGACAATTATAATATCAACAAAATATTAATTACTACATCCTAGAATAAACTTTCTGTAGAGTAGTAATTAATTACACATGATGATGATAATTTATATAATACTTGTCACATGCAAATGTTATTTTTGAGACATTACTTTGGATTGGAGAGCAGGTTTAATTGATAAATCCATTTTCCTTTAGAAATATGTAAGGACAATTTTAGTTGTATTAGATAGATTGATCGATAGCTTTAGTTTTAGGTCTATGATGGGTTTGGGCTAGGCATAGCCCATGAAGTTAACTTAAGCATGGGTATTTTATATAGTATATTTCCATGCGTTTTTGTTTGTTGGAATCATAGATAACACTTTATAGGGATGGTTGGTGTATTGAACGATAGAAATATGAGATGTTTATCCTTGTGATTAGGCATATAAATCGAGGATTGATCTGAAAAAACTCATTACGATATTAGCTGAGTGTATTGTTATATAGTAGATGAATTTATGCATGTAATAGTCCCAATGTTTGATAAACCATGAAAAATATTTTCATAGCTAAAGTTGTTTAGAAGTATATGTATGTTTGAAATCTTTGGTTTGGTCACCGTCCGTATGGTCCAAGATTGAGTTATGCATACATCAGGCCTGCAATACATGTCATCACATGGGAAAACCTGCACAATCACAGCTTTCAACTAATCACCCATCACTTCTCTAATTGTTTAAAATCCCTTTTTGTAAACAAAAAATCCCATGTTTGATAGTTGATCTATCGACCTATCATCTCTCAATCATGTGATATTCAACCATCGATAGGTCATCCGTTATAATCCTATATGACCACCACTTATTTATGTCAGAATCCCTTAACCATCTCCCATGTCACTTACCTCATGGTGACATAGACATACATCTCTCCACTAAATCATCCAATAACCATAAAAGATGAAATAATCACTGGGTGGCTATTATTATGATATAAAGATCCACCTTCACAATCATGCTAGACCACCCAGACCCTCTCAATTGTTCTTAGTCCCCCCACTGAAAGGTCACCACTCTTAGTATACTAATCACTATATTGATAAGTAAGTATCCACTCTCATAAAAGAATGATATAGTGAAATATCTTACACCCTTTCAAGTTTCATAGGACCTCTCGTGGTCACTTGAGACTTTTTTCTCTAGTCTCAATTTATCAATGATATCCACATGGGTAAAATTACACTCGGTGGATTTATAATCAATGTACCAATCTCAGAGGAACCACTATCATCCTAATTGACAAAACCTATCATACCACACAAAAAGGAATCCACCTTGGATCAATCTCAGGTCATTCTCACCCATTTAACCTAGATAGTATGCGATAAAGCACTTGTAATTAAATATAACGTAGTAAAATTATAAACCTCTAACTGGAGTGTTTAATTAAATGCCCAACCATGCACACGAGATCACCCTTGATCATCAGCATCATCCATGATGAATTTATTTTAGTAAAAAGTCTCAAAAATTAATTACAAACCTTATTAATTAATTTTTATACAATTATATAATTATTTTATAGAGGCATAAACCACTAAAAGTCACTAAGTGGGGTATGCTTACTGGAATATTGCATAACCATGGGATGATGGATCATTGGTGACTTGTGGTCCCTTTAAATGTAAAAGACCCAATTTTCAACATCAGTTCATCAGAAATATCTCCAAATTTGATAAATATGTGTGAGTAAATCAATATAATGAATTAAATGAAGGAAAATATCTTGAAATCATATATGTTGGACACTCCCAAGCCTACTATAGTACTAATAAACAAGACCCCCAACACATTGATGTGATTTTACCATGCACTAGTGGTTACTGACATAATGTCAACACATTACATGACTTCACCTGGTTAGATAGTATATCACCACTGGGTACCTAGTGGTGTTTGTTACCTGTAACAACACCACCTCCTTGTCCACATCATCACCCAAACCCCTAGATTTTCAAAATATAGATTGAACACAATCAAAAAACACCACATAGTGATTACCTATAGAAATTTTGATATGATCCCATGGAATCAAATATAACCCATCACAATTCCACTTGTTCTTTGTACTTTTCTGGTTCCCCCAACTACTGAAAGAGAGGGTTATCACAAACACTCCAAACAGATTCTCATAATCAAGAAGCATCCAAGGGAATCTCATTTAGACCTTGTATGTCACTATTCTAGACATCTTTTAAAGCATTCCTACCAATACCATAATGTAATGAATGCCTCCAAAAAGATAGCAGACTATGCAATATGTCAACTTCTATATTCACCAACACTAAGATGATTCTCTGATCCAGGTGTCATTAATATTTTATCTAATTATAAATTTCTTACCCCATGACAAATTTGGTTAATGCAGAATGGACCAACATCCCACCAATTTTATACCTGAGCTACCTCTGGATCATCCATATCAAAATTTGATGATTCCTTCACAAGACTATCTAACAAATGCAGCCTGGATTTATCATCAAATAGTTATTTGTTCTCTTCTCTAGGTACATTTATTCTTCAAAACTAGATCCTTCTGCTAGTTATTTTTTCAGATCACACACCTAGTCAGTTGCAGCTACACAAACTGTTAATGGTGTTCGGGATGCTGTAATCCAAGAAGAAGCTTTTCATTATTGTCATGGGATGTTAGTAGAAGTTGTATTAATAAAAATAGTTAATGATCATTCAATATTTTATCCTTTGGGGCATGAATTATATATATGAAATAACACATTCCACTCTGAATTGCAGGTGGCTTTACAGGAAAATGGGCTTCGAGATAGCATGACTTGTATTGTGATCTAGATATAGTCAAGCAAATATTCGAAGAAGGATCTTCCATGGTTTCTGGAAGGTCTGTATTTGCTAACTATTAATGGATTTTAATAGTGTTTTAACCTATAATGGGTGGATTTAAGGTTGGATATTAAGTACCCACCATGCATTATGCTCAAGCTATTCATCTATATTGTTTTTCATGTGAAGATATACTATGGTGAAGGAACTACAGTGCACACTGACTCCACTATCTTGGGGAAGGTCCATCCTTAGGATGGTCTATTTATCTGCTCAAGCTTCCAGGATTAGAAGGGATCCATTGATGGCTAGAGGAAACCAGGTGTCCCAGATTCACTCCCTCATCGCTTGCCAATTTTTCTTCTTTAGCTTCTCTTGGGTTGTTTTTTCATATGAAACATCCTGATACGACTGCTTAGGTTAGTTATTGATATAAATATGCATGAGGTAAATAGATATATTGAAGGGGCCCGGTTGCAATGAGTTTATAAAATATTAGATAGTGCTTATATTTGATGAGATTTTATTTGTTTTTAAAGTATTCAATGTATGTTTATCTGCAATGATGAGAAGATGTCATGTAAAAAATGATCCTTTTTTCCAGGAACATTCATGGAAATTGCCTTGTTTTTCATTGATTTTGAGCTTATTTATCCAGTTTATATATTTGTGTTATGATTTGTATAATAAATTTGTTATATTATGTATGTATGTTGGTTATATTAATGGTTTAAACTATTGTTTGTTTTAGAAAATGGTTACAGGACAGATTTGAAGAATGAAGCACTTTCTAGATTGAGTGCCTCTTCATGATCTCACTCAAGGTCGAGCTATTCTTTAAGGCATAGTGGGCAGTGTACTGAAACTGATTAGGTTGGAATGTGTGAGTACTATTTCTTTCTCTTTTGCATGTTGGGTTAGACTAACTTTATTATTTCTTTAGTAAAATTTTGTAGTATATATGATTAATGGTTTTTAATTGTATTTATATGTGTTTTATTTGGGAAAACCACATAAATTACTTATGCTTATTTCCTCTTTTCATTATATCTTATGTTCTTTTTCATATTGTTCATAATGAGATTCTTGTACAAAATATCAATTCTGATGTTTTTATTTTATTATTACTAAACTCTGGTAAGAATTACTCTCATTTTTTATAAATGTTATGAAAAAACAATAGGAAAAAATAAGCTGGTTGAATGTTGAGTCTGTTCTTTTATTGTAAGTCTTTATGATGATCAACTCAAGTGGATGAAGGATTTTCAAATTTTTATCAAATGTATACTAGGAATTTAGATTGACAATGGTATTGATCCTGTATAAGTATCTTCTTCTTAGGTTATAAAATTTTTCATTGCATCTTTGACAATTCTACTACGTGACTGTTCTACTATGTGAGCATAAATACATGCGGTAATGGGGAAGGCTTCATCGTCACCTGCATGAGCAGCCCTTATAGAATCTTGGAGTGCAGTGCTTGCAGTTGGACTCTTCCTTTTGAAATAAGTAGGGTCTTTTAAATTGTATCATTTTATTCCTTTTCATGTCATGGAATGAAAGTGGAAGTCTGATTGATGGTTAGTGCTATGATAGGTGCACAAAATTGATAAGGTGGATTAAGGACTCATCTGGTGGTGACCATAAACCCAACTGAAAAGTTTCATAGGTATGGCATAACATTGTTTTTCACATAAATCCTTTATTCGATCTTTTTTGTATGTGAACTCATATGTCTGGGTTCACTATTTTTTATTCTGGACTTGTTGCTACAGCTATAGAGCATCTCTTCAAGATATGTTGGACCACATGAGAAGGTAGTGTTAGGAATTCTTTTTTATAATTATTTAACTTAAGGTCAGGGTCTTCTAAATTGTATAATGTTAAAGAATACCATATTTTTCTAGATCAGATAAATTATGAAGTTAGTTCAAGATCCTTGAAGTTGGGGAGATATATATATGGAAAACCTGAGGTTAGTTTTCTGATTTGGATTGCTTGTGGTTATCTGTTTACTCATCAAATTCTCATGATTTTTTTGTAATCCTTTATTGGTTTTTTCAGGTAGAGTGGCAACATGGTTCTAGATGGAATGGAGCGTACAACCCTTGCATTTCAACATTTCACATACTTCTTCCTTGGATAATTGTGATGTGACTAGGAATGGTCTAGTGAGGGATAATCCATTGCAAGGATATTTTATGGTTATATTAGTTTTTAAAATACATTTTTCCACCTCTTTGGATTTTATGGTTATAGATTGGTATTGATGTGGAATCAAAATAGTAGCAGATAAAGAATAACATCTTGTCTTTTGCCTAGCGATGCCTTTCTCCTTCTGTGGTGTAACTTTTGGTAGGTATTTCAGACCCCGAGGGACAACATCAGAAGTTCTTAAAATTGTGAACGCTCGAGGTAGGCCATGTCTTCAGAGGGAAATTTTATCTGATTGGTGTTGCTTTAATTCTTTATATGGTAAAAAAAAATCTAGCATAAAATTGTATATGTTATTCCTTTTCATGTATGGAATGAATGTGAAAGTATGATTGATATCTATGATAGTTTCACACAAAATTGACGAGGAAGGTGTCTTAAATGACTAATCTAATGGTGTCCATAAACGCAAATCTGATGGATCCATTTGTGTGCGTCCCCTATTCGTGCCTGAGCTGCGTCGGTATCTATGAGAAATTTCCTCGTCATACACACCATAAACACAGGGCTGCTGGATGACATGTTACTGCCTGTTTGGAGTTTTCCAGTAGAGCATAGAACTATTTTTTTTTTCATTCACATCATTCCTTTTCAATTTGTACTGGAGTTTATTAGTTTGGGGTCTGGTTGTTTATACTAGAGTGGAAATATATCTTTCTAGGTGTTTATGTTATGTTTGTTGTTTCACTGATAAAAAATAATGAGAATAGTAGTTGGATTAGTTGTTAAATAAGATGACCATGTTTACTTTGGATTATTTCCCTTGTGGCTATCATTTCTACAAGTTTCATTCCCACTAATTTCATAATTATTATTTAATAATTATAATATCCATATTATATATAATTATATTATTGCATATAGTGTAATGGATATGGTAATAGGAAAGAAAATATTTTTTTATTTAAAAAATATATGAGCAACAAATATTATTGTTGGTATTAATTAAAGACCAAAAAATATATTATCTGTTGGTATTATTGTAATTACAATAGATCTATTTTATCTGTCACAATAACATTTAGCGATAGAGTTTTTACCAATAGTTTAGTGATAAGTTTAGTGATAGGGGCATATATATTGGTAAAACATTTTACCAACAGAAAATGTACTTTTACCAACAGATATATCCCTTTTTGAAAAAGTTAAATATTTTGTAGTATCATGTTCACACATAACATATGTGAATAATCATGACATCATCATTGTGAACAAAGATATCATCATGTTTATGAATATTACACATTATATCATGGGATACATCAAATTACTCAATAAATTAGAGGAATATATAATTTTAGGTCCACCCATCACATCATAATATTTACATAATCATGCATTTCACATAGAATATATCATGACTATAGCTACGAATTATCCCATGGATTTCATTCAGATTTCATCAATCATGATTTCATTACTAAACTTTGGGTTCCCAAATGAAGAATGAGAAAATATATTTAGTATAAGAATCAACATTAATTAATAAAGAAGAAACAACATAAGAGGATTCAAGATATGCTTTTGAAAGAAGAGTTTTTTTGGAAAATCTTTGTATTTGTCATAAATCATGTTGGAAACATCTATATCCCAGAAAAGAAATGGGAATAATAATGAAATGATATTTAACAAAAATTAGGGGTGTATTAATAGCAAAGATATCATAAAATAGGGATAAACCAAGGAAAATGAGCTGGGTTCTTGAATCCACTTTCCCTTATTCCTGCTTTATTTCATTGCTTTTGGGTATCTCTCTCCTCACTAGTGCAACTTCTCTTATATGACACCATAACTCCCTTAGTGATTGAAGTTAGATTTCTCCAAAATGTCCCAATGTATTTTGAAGGTATTAAGAGGGAGGATTTGGTAAGAGTTTAGGATTTGGAATGAGAGGGAGGAGTAGTTTTACAAGGGAAGGGAGAGTGATATTTTATACTTGAGGAGAGGTTTATTTTTAGAATAAAATATTGAAGAAAATATTATATCAATGGTAAAACTTGTAATAGTTAATTTTTGACAATATAAATCACATATAAATATAATATAAAGTGTTAAGACTTTAAATCCCCTTTATAATATGAATTCATTAGTTTATTAAAAATGAAAGTGGAAAAAATAAAAATTGTTATTTTAAGTAATAGCTTTTGACTTTAGGTTTTTGAAAGTTCATTTTAGTTTTGGAAATTAAGTTCATTATATTTTAATGAATCATTTATTAAAGAAGATATATTAGATCCAAACCTTAAGTTATATAAAGGATTATGTCGTTATTAAATCATGAATGATGTAATTTAAGATACTCCGGTTATGTGAAAAACTGTATTTTTACTGTTTACATGAAATTTATAATATTTCATAAAATTAAAAAAACAACACCATTAAATAATTTCAGCATACTGATTTCAAAAATGATATTCATTTTCTCTAAATAAATTTCAATCATAGATAATTTTAATATTTATATAAAAATTATGAGTTTAAAGAAATACTTTAAAATACAGTTTATTAAAAATGCACATATATTTTCTATGATTTTTTAATCATGATATTTTTTTAGAATTATAATATTTATATTTACTTAAACTAGTCATGATAATCATTATTTATGTCATAATTTATTATTTTAATAAAATATTACTATTCCAATGGCTATGTTACTATTCCCAAAGGCCATGTTACTATTCCAATGGTCACATTACTATTATAACAATCACTATACCTCCTATATATACAATATATTTCTTTCGTTAAATACTCAACTTAATTCCTATCAATGTTCTATATTTCCATTTTCTATGATGTTTATTGGTTTACTAATATTTTTCTTCTTTTTTATGGTATTGGCAGTGGGTTTGATGATTTTAGTAGATTGGGATGATCGATATTTACCAATTTTAGCTTTTCTATTTTATATTTTTCATCTAAATTTACCTTTTGTAATTTTAATTAGTTTAATTGATGATTAATGTAACATTATTTCTTAATAAAATAAATTATTTTTGGTTTCTTTAGTTGTATAATACCATATAATGTATTATAACACTCATTTATTTCAAGAGACAAATATAATTTATAAAATATGGGTTGTTACATTCTTCCCTCCAGAAATTTGGTCCCCAAAATTTCAACTTGTATTCTCAGCTGTCAATAGGTGAGGGTACTTGTATTTCATTATTTCTTCCAGCTCCCAAGTCACCTATCTATACTTATAGTTCCTCTATAACACATTGACATAGTGTGTTGTATTTTTTTCCATGAACTTTGTCTCTAAATTCAAATATCCTCAATGGATGCTCTTCATATGAGAGGTTATTCTCTAGTTGTTCCACGTCTCCATGAAGTACATGTGAGGGATCAAGTATATACTTCCTCAGAAGTGATATGTGGAACACATCCAGAACATGAGCCATACTTGGTAGAAGTGCAAGCTGATAGACCACTACTCCTATGTGATCAAGGATCTTGAAAGGGCCAATGTACCTTGGTCTAAGCTTCCATTTCTTTTCAAATCACATGACTCTTTTCCATAGTGATATTCAAAGGAAAACTTTTTCTCCAATATCGACCTCCAAGTCACTTTAACGATTATCATTATAGCTCTTTTTCTGACTCTGAGAAGCTTTTATATGTTGTTGGATGGTCTAAACCATCTCTATAATTTATTGCAGAAGATCAGGTCTGAGTATCATTCATTCCCCAACTCCATCCCAACAAGTTGGAGTTCTAAATCTCTTCCCATACATAGTTTTATATGGATCCATTTGAATACTCAAGTGGAAGCTGTTTTTATATGAAAATATAACCAATGGGAGATGATAATACCATTCCTTTAAATTCCTTTGAGGTGGATCTTGGCATGTCCTTGAGTGTTTGAATAGTCATTTCATATTGGATTTCTATTTGGGGGTGATAGGTCATGCTGATTGAAAGTGGAACCCCATGAAGCCCCAATACTTCCTTCACATATATCTTCAAATTTTTTTCAAGCAATAAATATTTTCAAAGAGCGATAAAATTTTAATTCTTGGTGAGTCGATACACCACAACCCATGTCACACTATTTTGTTTTAATGTTTTATATAGACCAGTGACGAAGTACATAATGAAATTATCACATTTTCACATGGGTATAGGCAAGGGTTTTATTATCCCTTTGGACTTATATCACTCTAATTTAACTTGATGACATACCAAACACTGTGAGATATACTCAACAATCTAATTCTTCATGTTGTCCCACCAAAATTATTCTTGAAGATCATGGTACATCTTGGTACATCCATGATGGATGGAGAGAGGTGATCTATGTGAATTACCCAACAGATCATTCTTTATCTCAGGTGATGAATGCACACAAAGACTCATTCCAAACCGAATCACACCATCACCATCGATATGGAACTCATATATAATACCTTCCTTTAATTCTTTCACCTTCTTTTGTACCACCAGATCAGCCCTTTGTACCTCCTTAATAATAGCTTGGATAGATGGTTGGACAATAATTTGGGAAAGGTAGGTCATAATCAATGCTATTATTATTTCAATATCCATCCTTTTCATATCCAAAAGATAATTTCTCTTTTAATTCACCTCATGGAGAGATTAATAGGTTCTTTTCTTCTAAGAGCATCAACAACCTTGTTCACCTTTCCTTGATGGTAGTGAATAGAGAAATCATAGCCCTTGATTATATTTAACCATTTATTTGACACATGTTGAGGTCCTTTTGTGTGAATATATACTTTATACTCTTATGATTGGTGTATATTCCACACTTCTCACCAGTGAGATAGTGCTGCCAAATATTTTGAGTGAATATCACAACTGCTAACTCCAAATCATGCATCGGGTAGTTATTCTCATAGATCTTCAACTATCATGAGATGTTGGCTATCACTCTATCTTTATGCATGAGTAAACAACCAAATAAATTCTTTTTGGAATCAACATATATCACAAACCCTTATATACTTATCGATTGCGTGAGTACATGCACTGTGATTAGCCTCCTCTTGAGATCCTTGAAGTTTTCATCACATTCTTCCATCTAGACATAATTTACCCCTTTCTTTGTTAACTTAGTTAGGGGGATATAAAATCATGATAAATTCCTCACATAACATTTTTTCTCTATTTAATCCATGAAAAATATGGATTCCCATGACACTAGTGGGTCCGGGTCATTCCTCAATTGCATTTATCATTTAAGGGCCCATGGAAATTCCCTCACTTGTGATCATGTGACACAATTATGTAACTTTTTTCATCCAATAGTCCCATTTTATGAATTTAGAATAAATTTTATCCTCCATTAATGTCACCAAAACAATCTTTATTCTCTCTTAATGTTCCTACTTTCTCTTGGCATAAATGAGAATATCACAGATAAACACCACCACAAATCTAATGAGTTAGTATCTAAAGACTCTATTCATCAAATTCGTGATGATTTTAGGGGAATTAGTAAGTCCAAAGGGAATCACTATGATCTCATAGTTCCCATACCTTGTATGGAAGGTATTATTAGTAATATCTTAGTTCTTGACCATCAGTTGATGATATCCAGAATGAAGATCCACCTTTGAGAAGTACTGATCTCCTCTTAGTTGATAGAACATGTTATCAATCCTTAGAAGAGGATAATTTTCCTTTGTGGTAATCTTTTTTATCTCCTAATAACCGATACATATCCACATTGATCCATCCTTCTTCTTAATAAGGATTATTGGAACATCCCAAGGTGATGAACTAGGGAATATGAACCCTTTGTCCAAATGTTCTTACTGTTGCTTCTTTAACTCTTTCAGTTTGATTGGGGCCATCCAGTAGTGGAATTTTGAGATAGGTGTTGATTTGGGAATGATCTCTATTGAGTACTCTACCTCACTATATTAGGGAGGTATGGGTAATTCTTTAGGAAATATATCAGTGTATTCCATAATAATGGGAACATCCTTTATGTTGATACCTTTCATTTACTCAAGCATTTTGGAAAGCTATGCTTCTTAATAGGGTATCATCACCCATATCATTGTGAGATTTTTCAAAGGAGACTCATGATATTCCTTAAATTTGTATAGGAGCATTGGATGGTGAGGGATATGAAAGGAGTTTTTCTTTTCCTAATAGTTGATGTGTTCACTATATAATGAGAGCCAATCCCTTCCTATTATAGCATTGAATTCCACCAAGGGTATTATTATGATATTTTCTAGAAGAATATTCAAACATATGATTATAGTAGAAGATTCCAACACTTGGGTTTTAGTGCTTGCACCAGAAGGTTTTTTATAGATATATCTAATTCAAGATATCAGGGATTCAATTCAATAGTTCTATAATACTTGTAAGAAGTACGTTAATTTGTAGAACCAAAATCAAATAATTTTTTTTTTCATTCATGAATAAATAGGAAGTGTATCTTGTACCAGTTCATTTTCCTACCCCACCACAGTAGTTGTGATGGCATAATATCTCACTTTATCCTTTTGATTTGGTGCTCTCTGATGATGATTACCATCAAGGACCCATGGTTTAGTACACCATAATTCATAGTTCCCTTACTCCCTATAGTTGAAGCATTGAAACATGGGTGCTTCATTAAGAGGTTCCTTCCTTTACTCCATTATATTGGTCAGCTTATTCATGTATATTAGACATTCATGAGCATGGTGGAATTCTCTCCCACACCTGAATCATTTCTATGTGCCTTTAAGGAAATTACCACGAAGTTTCTTCTCACATATTTGAAATGTGGGTAGTTGGATCCTATTTCCTAATTTTTCATTTGACCCACCAGTGTGAAACTCCATTATTATCTTCTTATCTCAATAACCATGAGACCATTATTTAAAACCCATCTATAATTTGAGAGAACATAAAACCACATCTTAATAAATTCCAATGTATTGGATAGCTAGATCTTTTAGAAGGTGTGGTTCTAGCCCACTGAAGAATCTATTTGTTTTTCTATCATTGTTGATAACAAAACCCATGGAACATCTCGAAATCCTTGTAAAGTTTTCCTTTTAGGCCATGATAGATTCAATTTACTTTCGCTTAGACGCTATGAATTCTATCCCCATTTTTGTTTGAAGTGTTCTAGGGAAATACTTGGTCAGAAATATTTTCTTAAAGTCTTCCCACTCTTTGTCTTCCATTTCATCTTTTTGATTGGTGTTCTTTATCAAATCCCACCATTGATCGAATTATAAATCTACATGATAAATTGATAGAGTCTCAATCTCCTTCTCAAAATAATGGATCATAGAAAAGATCTTCTCAATTGATTTAACACACTCTTCTGCGATATGTGGATCAGAAGTTCCACTAAACATTAGTGGTCATTACTGAATAAAGGACTCAATGGCTAGTTTATCCTTCATGGGTGATGGTGGACATTTCATGTGGTTCACGATATTATTCATATCCTGATACAACTATCTAATAATTTCTATGAAATTTTGAACTCCAACAACCATGGAATTGGGGATGTTGTTTGGGAAATCATTGCATTGTCCCCCACATGGTTTGTTGGAATGGGTTCTCCTGGTTCCCACTATTTTTTAAAATATGAAATGTTTGAAGAAAGTTTAATTCAATAAAAAATGAGTAAATAGTTTATTCTTTTATGAAATTAACACTAAAGGAATATCTTATGGGATCCCTATATTTATCCTTTATCTAAAAAAAATCTTATTGGATGTTTACATATAATTAGACTTATCCTAAGAGTTGCCACTAATATTTTGTAATCCTAATTCCCAAATTAACTAAATCTTCCTCTGATACCAACTATAGAGACCCTAATTTTTTCTGACATGACTATTACATCATTTTAATGATAAATAACAAAATAGTATTACAAATCCATGATCCAATGTTTTAGTTCCTTGGGAAAATTAGGATTATACATAACTTGTACATAATTAAACATAAAAATTTATTTAAATCCTTCTAATTTATCCTTATACAAACTCACCTTCTCTATAGTACATGTTATCATTTGAGGATATACATCAATGAAATGGGTGAGATAAAAACACATTAATTGGATGAATAAGGAACATTAATCAATATAACATCGATGAGCATACTCATCTTCATCATATCATAAGCATAAGACCAACATCAATACCATGAAGGTAACATGTGATAATATAATAGAATATGGAAATGTATAAAAATAAATCATCATGTCACATTGGTCAAATTCCACACATTTTTGTGAAAAAATCCAACATAATTTTCACACATAACATACGGGTATAATCATAACATCATCATTTTGAACAAATCTCACATCATGGACATGCATATTACACATTATCTAATGAGATATATAACATTACCCAATGCATTTTAGGGATATATAATTTTGGTCCCACACATCCCATCATAATATCTACATAATCATGCATGACATATAAAATGTATCATGATTATTTACATTAATTAAACCATATAAAGGAATGGGTTTCATAAGGATTTCATCAATAAATATTTCATGACTAAACTTGGGGTCCCAAATGAATAGGGTAAAAAAATATTTATTATAAGAATCATAAATCTTGATCGAAGAGGAAATAACTCAATATAATTCATGATTTGTTCTAGAAATAAGGGTTATTTTGGAAAATCTTTGTATTTGATATAAAATAAAGTTGGAAAAAATGTTTATCCCTAAAAAGAAAAGGTAAGAATAATGAAATGATATTTAAGGAACATTATAGGAGTATTCATACCTAAGATGTTGTGAAATAGGGATAACCCAAATAAAACTGTTTGGGTTCGAGAATCCCCTTGCCTTTATTCCCACTTTATTTCATTTCTTTTTCACCTCTCTCTCTTAGGTGTAGCTTCTCTTGTACAACAGTATAAATCCCATGGTGATTGGAGTTTAATTTCTCAAAAAATTTCCTCAAGTATTATATGGAGCATGAGAGGGAGGATCTGGTAAGATCCTTGGCATTATAATGGGTGTGAGGAGTTTCCTTCTAAGTAAAGGGAGAGGGGTTATTTATACTTGAGGAGAGGGGTATTTTTAGAATAAAATATTGAATAAAATATTATATCAATTGTAAAACTTATAATAGTTAATTTTTGATAGTTTCAATCATATTTTAATATAATATAATTGTTTTAATACTTTAAATACCATTTATAATTATAATTAATTAGTTTATTAAAAAGAAACATGGAAAAACAAGAAATTGTTCTTTTAAGGAATCACTTTTGACTTTAGATTTTGGAAAGTTATTTTTAGTTTTGGAGCTTAAGTTTATTATATTTTAATAAATCTTTTTTGAAATAAAATATATCATGTCTAAACCTTAAGTTCTAGAAAGTATTATGTCCTTATTACATCATGAATTGTTTAATTTATGATACACTGGTTATGTGAAAAACTGTATTTTTACTATTCAACTAAAATTTGAAATATTTTAGAAAATTACAAAAAAACACCCTTGGATAATTTAAAAATGCTGATTTCAAAAATGATATTCATTTTATCTAAATAAATTTCCAATATAGGTAATTTTAATTTTTAATATAAAATTATGATATTTATAAAATACTTTAAAATATAGTTTATTAAAAATGTTTTTATATTTTATTTGAGTTTTTTAATCATGATATTTATTTTTTTGAAATTAAAATATTTATATTTACTTAAATAATAAAGAAAAATATTATTTTTATCATAATTTTTTATTTTGGGGTAAAATTACTTTTCCAACGGTCAGGTTACGGTCTCAAAGGTTAGGTTACTATTCCAGAGGTCACATTATTATTCCAATAGTCACATCACCTACAATATATACCATATATTCATTTAATTAAATATTCAACTTAATTCCTATCAAGGTTCTAAATTTCCATTTTCAAAGATATTTCTTATTTTATTAATATTTTTTTCTTTTCTATAGTATTTTTAGTGGGAGCGATGATTCTTAGATTGGGGTGATCCATATTTTTCTATTTTAGATTTTCTATTTTATATTTTTTTTTTCATTTTAATGTGTGTATCTTTAAATAATTTTTCCACTTATTAATATAAAAATATTTATTAATAAAATAAATTATTTTCGGTTTCTTCATGTGTATAATATGATATTTTATTTTATAACACTCATTTGTTTCAATAGAAAAATATCATTTATAGGCTTTGGGTTGTTATTGAATATGGTACCACTAGTTTGGATTCTATTTAATCATGGAATGATCTAGGAGGAGATGTGGGAGTGTGAATATGATATTTAAGATTAGTGGCCTAAGTTGTTCAAATGAAACTTCTAGAGTTACTTCTTGAGGATGATAAGTATTTAGAGGGGTATAATTGTAATATATTCATGTTTTTAATGATAGTAAAACCCTCTTATTTAATAATTTATGAGTATTTTTATATGTAAATGATTTTTTTTCAATAAAAATAACTTAATAAATGATTTAAAGGCTTTACTAGATTGTGAAAATCCTCTTAAATCATTATAATATTCTATAAAATATTTTCATAGTTTGTTGTTGAGTTATCACTAGATACTGGGGCTCATAGATCCTCGATAATAAAATAAGAAAAATATTAATTATATTAGTGCATCTGATTTTAAATCCCAGACTTATGTTAGGTTTAGAATATGAGATTTACCCTAGACATGATATACCATTGGTGCACATTTGTTGTTTGGTTAAATCATACTTGAGGGTAATTTATTTAATATTTTTTTTTATAGTTTTTTTAAAAATTTAGTATCTTTTGAATGGTACCTCATATGAGAAATCCTAAACAACCATTAGGTTCAGAATACATGTCTTACCCTAAGCGTGGCATAAATTATGTGCGTGTTGGGTGCTATTTAAATCTCATGGGTTATTTTTTTACTAGTAATGATTTTAATTATTATTGTAATTATTATTATTATCATTTATTTATTCACATTATCCACTATGATGGAGCTATAGGAATCCATTTTTATATGAATTAGAAACAAAATCTTGGGTTTCAACACGTTTTCACATGATTCATTCAGAAACCCATTAGTGAGATGATAATAATAACTCCACCATTAAGATTTGGATGAAATGGAAGATTAAATTGTGGGTTTTTTTTGTTCAAAGGATTACATGGTTTAGCATTCTATACAATTGAATAATTTATATTTCATCATTCATAAATCCCATTGAGTCTGAGTGACCCCAAAACCCCCTTGGGTGTGATTGATAAACTCTCACACGATCCACTTCTGTGGTTCCAAGAATGTATGTGAGATGTTATTACTCCTTCTATAGATAGGAAATATGCACATATTCCTCTAATTTATATTTTATTTATTTAATTTATTCCATTTTTATCCTTCTCACAATTGTGGAAAAAATATTTGGAATTAAATAAAAGTATAAAACCCTTATTATAAAGGGTAATTATAAAATAATCCAGGGAAATTAAAACAAATTATTAAATTATAGATATATTTAATTATCATGGATAATTTATGTAGGATTATCAATATATAATTCCATAAATTATAAAAAGATAATATATATGAAATTAACCAAAGACAATTATTGATTTTTTTTTCAAAATCTATTTGTCAAGAATTATAAAATGATAATTATGATGAATTATTAGAGGAAAATTTAAAGAGATTATCTGAATATAATAATGATGAATTATAAAATATAATTTATAATTAAAATTGTGAAAATATAATTAAATAATTATGAAGGTTAATTTGTAGGAAAAATTATTATAATATAATTATACTAATTTTCCAATGATAATTATAAGATATTTTTCATGTGTCAGGGATATCAAATTATCATAGGTCGATTATGTATTTTTCAATTATAATCATATAGTTTTTTTGAAAAATAATTTTATGTAATACCATGTGTGTTCTCAAATTAATTTAGATATATAAATTATCGAATTTGGTTTTATAATTTTCCTTGAGGAGAATGTTTCTAGCGCATGTGTTGAGATAAATGATAATTTAGAAATTATCGAGGAGAGAAAGAGTATATTCTAATGTGATATTTTATTAATTTTTTAAATAAAATATATGGTTTTGGTTACCCTTATAAAACATCTATTGTTGAAATTTTGATAACAATGATGATAAGGCCTACAAGAAGGTGTTCCTAACTATTGAGGTTTCTAATCCAACTTTCAAACCTTAAATGTTAGTTTATCCTTTCCATTAATGTTGAATTATTTGATGTAGGAAGTTCCTTACTCTCTTGGGCTCTCATTTACACATGATTTTGTCATATGATTTTTGTTTTTTGTATAACTGATGATCATTGTTGATTCTGATTTGATGTGGGTGTGTGTGTTAACCGTGAAAACGACTATATTTTTTTCCTTCCATGAGTATTGTTAGAGTATCTTGTTTCCATGTTAAATTATTATCACATTTTTTTATGAATTGATAATTTTTTATCATGATAATATATTATTACTACCTTATATTCATGCCCTGTGATGTGTGACACCATTGCCTTAGAGGCCATGATTGGAAATTGAGATAGATGGACCATCGTGTGAATTTCATCCCATATAGTGGGAGTGTGCACATATTGTGATGATGATGGTGATAGAAATGAGCACATGGTATGGGAAATTTCAGCCTTAGGGCATGACCCGAGATAGTATGTTAGGGGAATGATGCCCTCTAGCCTCACATGAGAGGAATGACGACCTTGGGGCATAACCCAAGGAATCAAACTGGTGTGATGGCCTGGGGGCCTAACCCGAGGGGAATGATGACCTTAGGGCTTGACATGTTATGGATATGGGATATGATAACCTTAGAGCGTGATAAAAAATGATGCCTTACAGTTACTGAGACATGGATTTCAAGCTTAGTACTAGTCTATTCTTATTATGAAATACCGTGACTATCCTTTCGGTATGGGGTTGAAGCAGGTATAACCGGGGGTATTTGGATGATTGGTTAGAGCACGACCACTTGATTTTTGATTGCATGTTTATGATCATTAGACATTTATTTTCATTATGGAACATGCTTATAATAATTTAACACAATAGGAGAAAGATGAATTGGTGGTGTTCTACTGAGTCTTGTACTCACACCTTAATCATGCATTTTAGTTCTCTTGTAGATTTCATGAGGGATACAATGAAGGGAAATGTCCTTATGGTTGGAGGATGAGTGGAAGAGGGTGGAGAGGATGACATTTCAAAACAAAATTCAGAGGACCTTAATAGTGTTGTTTATTTATTTATTACAAACCACTTATTACACTATAAATGATTTCACCATTGAGATATTTTCATTTATATGATATGTATGCTATTTATTTAGTTTCCTTATATTTAATTTTATATTTTATTATATTTTATATTGTTTTTATTGATCTTATTACTAGATACTGAGGGTATAGTCTCCCCTCTGATGGAATCAAACCCTTACTACAAGTCAACAACCTCTTGCATATGGGGAGGCATGCATGAGGTCATGTGACCTCCCGACTTAGACACAGTGGTTCGGGTCAGGATGTTACAACTCTATCATCTTATTTATGAACTATAAGATTAATAATATACAATTCAGTAGATAAAATGGAATTAATTATATGAGATCATATTGATAATTTTTAGCCACATGGAAAATATTAAAATTTCCCTTTATATTGATTCTACTGGAGATATAATTGAAAAATATATATTCATACACATAATGTCAAAAGACTATATTTTCATATCTTTATTTTGGGATGCATATTTTAAAAATATAATAAAATTCAATCTCATCTGTAAATTTTTATGTTCATTAATCCTCTTCTAGGGGTTATATTACAATTATTTTTTGAAAACAATTAACAAAAATTGATCCTTGTAAAATATAATATTCATTCCAAACATGATTTATAGTAAAATAAAGTATATTTTCATTCCCTTAGGGGAATGAAATAAAATTATTTTCATAAATATTACTATTTACTTTGGAAAATAGTCATAAAATTAATTGATTCGGTTCTATTGTGTCATCAAGATAATTGAATGAATATTCAATTCAACAATTTCATACACATCAGGAGGAAAATATCAAAAAAAATATAATTATTTGTTTCTTCAGGAACACTTAATTTCTCTAAAATATATTATATGAAGTAAAATGAGATAGAAAAGAAATAAAAAATATAATATTTATTTAAAAATAAAAAATTATATCATCTACATCATAAGAATGCATTCATCATAATAAAATTTTACACCTTTAGGGATTAAATATAAATAAATTATTCCAATTTTAATGGTTCATTTCATGATTAGTAAAGTTCAGTTTAACATTTTGGTGCATGACCAATACACAATGTTCACCATTCATCCACTTTTAGTGGTGTCATTTAATATATTCATTTGATGATTGATGTTTCTCTAAACATCCACTAATTTTTTTTAATATTATTTACATAATAGAAAATAACCTTCACTTTAGGGAATGGACTGGAATTTGGTAGTCTTGAGTCATTATTTATCTCTAAGAGATCATTATTTTTCCCACAACAAAAGATTAAGAAAAAAATTCTTGTATTTTTTTCAATGTTATCAGGAGGGGGAAATAAATATATCATTATATGACATAGAAAATATTAATCACATATTTCATGTAAGAATTATCATATATCAATGGTTGAGACATAGGAAACATCATCAATATGTACAATGTAGATAACACAATCATGCCAATAATTTATTATAAAATTGAACAAACTTCGATTGAAACCATGAATAATTTTAAAAAATAGAAATATATGATCAATCATGGGAGAATCACATCATTGATGAAACATGGAGTTAGATAATCCTAAGGATGATAACAAATGAAAATATAGAATAAATAAACATGAGATGAGTAGATAGTATATGGTCTAAAAGTTATCATTTCATTCTCTAATTATCACACACACACACAAATATATATATAGTCTACATATGATTACAATACATTTTCCAAATTAATCCTCATATTCCATGTAAAATCCAACAGTCAGTATTATCTCCTAATTAATAAATCATAAATCTAGGAATATAAATTGAAGGGTTGGAATTGATAATTAATAAACCCAATTAATGAGGAATGAATACATCCACACTATAAATTAATTTATAACAAAATTAGTAATTTAGACATCAAATTAGAATACACAACATTTTATAAAAAGGGGGTTTTAGAAATCCTACCGATAAATGTCCATTGGTGCTCCCATGAATATGGTTACCTTTATCACCTCAAATTATTTTTTAATGAATGCAATTAAGGGGAACACATCCATTTATATAAAAAAGGCACAATAGGGTTATAGATTCCAAAAATATAGAAATTATAACAACCTCCAAGTAACCAATTCATTTTATTTGGAGTTTTTTTCTATTTTGTTTATTCTTGGTGTTCTCAAGAGATTGAGGTTGAAATTTGGAAATTCTAAGAAACTGGATGGGACACACTATTAGTAGTAACTATTTTCATGACTATGTGATTGGTGTGTGAGGGAATCTAAAACCATTTTTTAGGGTCACTATATGTATTTTCAACTTTAGTGGGACCTTATATGTAATTATATGAGGCGTTTTGTGGAGTAGGAGTAAGAAGCATGGTTTGGAAGCTCGTTTGGTCTTCCAAAAAAATTAAAAATTATGAATTTAAATGTTTACCTCAATTGAATTATAATCTCTACCTTCCTTTTTTTTATTCCCTCACAAAAAAAATATCCTCCCCCATTTGAGAGCTTCTCCATATTTCTCTATTGGCAATTCTCCCATGGTTTTGATGGATTTCACCCTAGTAAGTCTGGTAAGTATATGTTTTCCTTAATTTCTATCATTATTCCTTCCCCTTATCCAATTTTCCTCCCATATTTATCAATTTATGTGACCCTAGTGGCCATAGAGAGAAGAACCCGTGGTTTAGGTTGAGATTTTTGAGGTGATTATTAGATGTTTAGGAATGTGAGGAACTCTCCTTATTTCATGCTGGTTTAGTAAAAGGTGATGTTGTTGCATTGATTTTGTGGTTGGTGTCTCCACATTTCCAGAAATTGCCTTTTATACACCATTTTTCTTATTTTTTTTAATTTTTTTCATGAATATATTATACTTTTATTAATTTTTTGAGGTTTTTTAAACCTATTTTTATCACATTTTGGTTATAGGGTATTTTATATCAGTTATACATTGAAAGGAGGATTTTAGGGCTATAATGTTTTTTTAAAATGTTTAAAATTAAGTCCTTATTTTAATATATGTTTTTGAATGAGTATTTTGAAGGAAAATGTGATTTCAATATAGTTTTTAGTTTTTGGATATTGTTTTTTTCCCATCGGGTATCAATTTGGCTTGGATATTACTTATGTTGGTAGATGGGAAACATTGGGTATGAGGGTGTCCATATGGGTGCTTCTACAGATTTTGGCATGGTGAATGATATTGGTCATTTTTAGTGATTACTTGAGAGGCTTGGGATAAAATACTTATTTAGGATCACATAGTTCAACCAATGTTTCTTGAACATGTCCTTTTTACCTTTAGAGCCCATAGTTTGAAGTTTCCCCATATTACTAATGTTATTCTTGAGATGATGATAATTATTCATGCCCACTCTTGTATTGATATTATTATGTGATTATTATCTATTTACCTCATTTATATTGTATTTTTCATTATTATTATTATATATTATGTGGGTTTTATTGTTTATTAATCCAATGGGATTTGTGGAATTTTTTTAAAAATTGAAATGGATTTCAATTTTTTTAAAAACTAGTACCAAGGGGTTTCATTGTGAAAAGTGTTATATAGATTATTTATGGTATCCTACTAGGTTTTTCCTCACACCCTACATATTCTTTTGTGAGTATACATATTTTGTTTTATCTAATGTAGGAAAAGGTAAAGATGTTTCATTATATAGTGAAGATTCTTGAAGTATTATCACTATCCCTGATATGGGTATGGTTGTGTCCAGGGGTTATAAGTAGATGGATTTATTGGGCACTCTAGGGATCACTAGATTTTGGGTTTGGATTTTGTTATTTATTATCCTAAACAACCAAGGAATTATTTTAAGAATCTTTTAATATAATGTTTTTGATAAATTCTTGGTTTCTTATTATATATGATGTTGGTTATGGATCAATGTTTATGTTTAATTTCTTAGTTTGAATTGATATAATTACTTTTTTTATTTATCCATTGAAATGTAAATAAATCTTATAGTTGGGTCATGAATGATTATCAATGGAATCCATGAGGCATGACGATTGGAATTCAAGGGTGTAATCATTCCCACATGCTCACTATAATGCCCTAACCCAAATTTTCAAATTGGGGTGATCGAAAACACACCTTAATCCTTTTAGAGGAGCATTATAGGAGACATGGTGGGTTGAATAAGGCCGGTTCATCACAAAATGATATTAGAGAACCTTTGTGTTATTTTGGAGTAAAGGTAGAAAAAAGGTTGGGCCATTAGATCTCAATAGGTAGTCACAGGTGAATGCCTAGCACACTTATCTTCATGTCAAATCATGTGCTATGATGGGTGAAAAGGAGTATTGTCTTTAATTTGAATATGGTTTTTGTTATTTTGATAGAATTTGTGTTTTTATCATAAATTAGTGGTTTTTGGAAGAAACCATGAGCAATTTTGAGAAATTTTGAGTTTCAGGGTGAAATAAGGAAAGAAAAAAGTTTAACACAGTTTAGGAACTAAATTAATAGGAACCATACAAATCCCATGCATCTAGGTATGTATCCCTTCTAGTATAAATTTCATGGTTTTCATATGGTATGGAAAACGATGTGGAAAATTGTGGACAATGTGGAAATGGTAAAATTATTTATGTTTTCTATACTTTGGTTTTTGTGATTCCCATGATTGTTATTAATACCTTTTATAACTAATTGAGAGTATTTTAATGATTTAATTTATATTGGTATTTATTGTGTTTTTTATTTTTTTTCTATAAACCAAACCTCTCAGAAGAGATCTTTGGAACTAGAGGTTTTAAGTAATGGAGAACACACCATAGATAGACCATCCAATTGATTATAATTTGATTGAATCCATTACTAAAACCATTTAGTCTTTGTGGAAAGGTGATGGGTATAAGAAACAAAAATTATGAATAATTCCTTGGAATTCACAAATATGAACCCACCATTATATTAGGTTGATCAATGTCCATAGGAACCAAAATAATGGATGGAGAATATTGACCACATCTTCTAGTTCCTTATGACCCCTAAGACATTAAAGATCAATTTATCCACCAACATCCTAGACGACATAAGAAAAAGGTTGTGGGGCTCAATTGTATTTTCTATGATTCATGATGTTCTCTCTTAGACTAATTTAATATAGATGTTCAAACAATATTTTTTCCTAGAGATACTCGGAGTGGAGAAGTCTTGAGAGGCTAGGATACTCATGAATAAAGACCATTCAATTATAGAATATTCCACTTAGTTTACACTACAAAAAAACTGGGTTTAGCGGCGGTTTTGTGGCGGCGGTTCACAAAACCGCCACTAAACATTTTTCGGTGAAGGTTTCGCGGCGGTTTTTAATAAACCGCCGCGAAACCCAAATTTTTTCAGAAACACCGCGACCCTTTCCCCCTCCCCGACCGCATTCCCCAAACCCTCCCCGACCCCCCCCGGCCTCGGCAACCACTGCGCCCCCCGCACCCTCCGACGACTCCCGCACTCCCCGCGCCCTCCAGCGAAGCCCTCCGGCGAAACCCGCACCCCCCCTGTGCCCCCCCTCGACCACCAGTGACCCCTCAAATATATATTATTGTTTTTAGTTTAATTCTTAACCATTGATCTAGTTTCCCTATATATTCATCATGCTTAATTAGGTACTGCATATTTGTTTTTTTTGTCTCATTCCACGGAAACATAGACCTCTGATTTATTGAGTGGTTATTTTATATTTTTGTGTGGAAGTCTTAAGTTTTAATTTTATTTATTTTGAAAAACAATTCCCACGAGTTCCTATATGATTCCTTAGAACTAGTATCTAGACTAATGATATTAAGAGTGTGCCTTGGGTATGTCATGGGCCAACTCTAGTGCCCAGGTCATTGGTGACCCAAAGTTGGTTCAAGAAAAAAATAGTATTACAGCCTAGGTAATTAAGAGATATTATGTACCAAGATCCCATTTGATATTTGTATAGTAATTATAGATTATATATATAGATGTAATAAAATGATAGGAAGGTGTGGGGGGATCCCCATGATATCTTTCTCATTCACTTGGGATATACTTCTTTATACCCCCCTGATTTTTCCATTATATGTTTTTATTATTTTATTTTCATAAAAAGTTGAATTTATAGATTTCTATGAAGTTTTATATGGTTGATAATATTGATGTGATGATTTTGGGTGAGGTCTTAGACATTATTTAAGATTCAGACTTTAGTGTGGGATCCTTATTTGGTTAGACTAGGATGACATAAATCTAGATTAACCATTGGTGCATCATCTCATTTGGTAGGGTTTATAGAAATGGTTGGGTAGTTGGTCTACTCAAGGGTAAGAAGTACTCATGGTTGAAATCATTTTATAAGGGATCCCTTAGTCTTTTTTAAAAATAGAAGGGTTTTTATGGTGTTTTTTTATAAAAATGGAAATGTTTATATATTTGGAAACAGTTAATGGAAAATATTGATTATTTATTTAATTTTTAATATCTATATTTTGTTTTAGGAAAATGCCATGGGTTTAGGTAATGTTTTATAAAATGAATTTAATGTTTTTGGTTTATCATTTATATGGGGTACATGATATTTTTGAGGGATATCCTACTTTTTTCCTTTAATATCCCCTATATTCCCATATTGGTCAACATTTAGATTATATACAACACAAAAATGTAAATAAAATACCTCCTTCTTTACATGTTGTGAATCATAGTCTCATATGTGGAGCTATAAAGGAGGTGTAGCTATCCGGTGGTTGGTTGGATCTTGGATTTTTTAGGGGAAACATGGAGGTTCTATTTGGGTGATTTATTAGATAGATAAATATTTAGTTGGGAGATCTTTAATCCAATGGATTTATTAATCTGAGTGTGTCTACATAGGGTTATCCATTTCTTTTTACCAATATTGCAAGAGTGAGTTATTGATTTTATATTATCTATTATAAATTAAATCATGTTACTCTTAATAATTGGTATCATTTTCTATGAATTTATGATTTATTCAATCAGTTTAGAGATTCTTTATGGATTTTGAATATTGTTCATCGATTAGGTTATCAGCGGTTAAAGGTTTGAGCTAAAGGTGTGTCCAAGATAGAATTTCAAACACTATATAGTAATTTTGTGTTTTTGGTAATTCTATTTAGGGTAATGGAGAAACCATATGTATTTATAACTTTGGTAAACCATTTTTTATCCTTTTTTTTCATTCGGGACTATATTTATCAATGATATATCGGTATGATCATGATCCTATGAGGAGCATGAAGAATAGTTGGTTATGTTCTTAGACACATTTAGATATCATCATTTATATGCCAATATATTGAAATGTTATTTCTATAATCAATAGGTGACATTTTTTGGTCGTGAGTTCTCTAAATCTAGGATATTAAGGGATATTGAGAAAGTAGAATCTATAATTTCTTAATAGATTCATACTAATATTGTTGAGATTCATATTTTCATTGGTCATGTGGTTTCTTATTCTTGCATTATCTTGGAGTTTTCTCACATATTCATTAAAAATATAGTATTGACTTGGAATGGAGTGAATTTTTAGTGGGATGATAAATAAAAAGATTCATTTTATGAGCTAAAAAATATATTGACATCTACACCTATTCTTATTTGACCAAAGCCAAGGATTCATTATAAGGTCAATAACGAGGCCTCCAATGTGATGTTAAGATTTATGTTGATATGGAGGAATGAGTTTTAGTAAATGGGTCTTGAAACTTATAATAAAGGTCATGTCATTATAGAAACCTTGACCATCTCTTTATCTTTATTTTTTTATTTAAAGAAGGTATGATTTCATATTATGTGTATTGGGTTTTCCATGAATGGTTTTATAGTATGGATTTCATACCTAGGTATATGCTTAGTGATAATTCTCTATTGTATTTTCATGGGTGTAATTTTTTTATTGACCCCGACACCCCCCACGCCCCCCGTGGCCTCCGGCGACCCCCGCACCCCCCGGCGCCCCCCGTGAGCCCTTTCGACTTTGGTAATTTTTAGTTCTTCCTTGATTCTTTGATTGCTTCTCATAAACAACAGATAAGTCATGCATAGTAATTGTGGATTATTTATTTTTGTGGTTTATATATTTCTCCTACATTTATTCATGTATTCATTACTAAAAGTGAGAATATCCATCCACAATTTGAGTAATTTCTTGGAATTTATATTGAGCAGTTGGTTCCTTTGGGATATCACTTAATATTATTTACACCTCAACTCTTTTCAAGAATATAGATATGTTCAATAGATTAAATCCCATCCTATAGACCAATTTAAATTCCAATGGTTTATTTTACAAAAATCCATGTGACTTCTCTCCCGTGTAAATTTGGTCCATAACGACATGTCTTATCATGGATAATGAATTAATTAGGTGCTTCATGTTCTGTAAACATATCCCATTGGAAACCATAAAAAATAGTTGGGTAGATAGTGTTATGATAAGTGTGTAACCCGATATTCTTATTTCTCCTCAATGAGGTGTTGACGCTGTCTCTTATGGACCAGACTTGTTCGGTTGGTCTGAAGTGGTAAATGTGATCAATGAACCATCTTTATTATATTATGCATACTTTATGATCAATGGTTCATCTTTATTATATTATGTTTCTGTAATCTTACACTATCGTATATTTTGTGTAGGCACATTGTGATGTACATGGATAAAAGCTGGATCACATTACCGAGGAACACACCTCAATATGTTAAGGGTTTGAATGAGTTTTTAGATTTTGCAATTTCTAATCGATCCGTTAAAGGGAGAATAAGATGTCCATGTCCTAAATGTAAATTTAGAACATGGTTGAAGAGAGATGAAGTTTATGAACATTTAATTCTGAAGCAATTCCCTGGTCAATATTTGTGTTGGATTTGGCATGGAGAATCAAACAATACAGAAAGATTGAGGACTGATGTTAATCCACAGAATGAGGTCCCAAGTTTGTCGCCAATGGAAAATGAAATGCAAAACCTCATAAATGATGCATTTGGCACTGCAAGACACCACTATGAGCATCAAAACATATCATAACAACCAGAAGAGGGTGGTACAAATTGCAATGTGACAAGTGATGTTTTTGAGATTGTAACACAAGCAGATCAAGATTGTAACATATCATTGGATCCTCCTCTTGATTCTGTGGAGCCAAATGTAAGGGAAAACTTCAGTGAGGAAAATGTGTTTCATGATTTATTTGACGATGGAAATCAAGAGTTGTATAGTGGGTGTTTGAAATATTCAAAGCTTTCATTTCTGCTGAAGTTGTACCATATCAAATGTCTATGTGGAATTACAAATAAGGAAATGTCCATGTTATTGGAATTGATTCGTGATGCATTTCCTGAAGCAAAAATCCCAGAATCGTTTTATGAGATGAAAAAAGTTGTAAACAAGCTTGGTCTGAATTATACAAAAATACATGCGTGTCCCAATGATTGTATGCTTTACTGGGGAGAGGATTCAAGTAGACAGAATTGTAAGAAATGTTCTTCTTCTAGATGGCAGTCAAAAGGTGATGTTGGAAGTATGACTGAACATAATTTCATGGAGAAGAAGAAAAGTAACACACCTTCAAAAGTTTTGCGTTACTTTCCTTTGAAGCCTCGATTGCAAAGATTATTCAGGTCATCAAAAACCGCCGAACACATGAATTGGCATTCTGTAGATAATAACAATGATGGGTTAATGATACATCCACGAGATTCCCAATCGTGGAAGACATTTGATTCATTACATCCAGATTTCTCAGCTGATCCTAGGAATGTTTGATTGGGATTGGCTGCCGATGGATTCAACCCATTTGGGACTTTGAGTACGAGTTATAGCATTTGGCCAGTTGTTTTGATCCCTTATAATCTGCCTCCATGGATGTGTATGCAACAAACATCTTTTATCATTTCGATGATTATTCCTGAAAAAAAAATGCCTGGAAATGATATTGATGTATACCTGCAGCCTTTGATTGAAGAATTGCAGGAGTTATGGAGCAACGGTGTTGAGACATTTGATGTTTCTTCTAAAACAATGTTCAAAATGCATGCTGCTTTAATGTGGACCATTAGTGACTTCCCTGGGCTTGGGAATTTATCTGGTTGGAACACTTATACGGGTTTGGCTTGTCCTGTTTGTAACTTTGATTTCGAGCCCAAACGGCTACCTCACAGTAGAAAATGGTGCTTCTTGTGTCATCGAAGATTTCTTGATGCATATCATAGATTTCGGTTGAAAAAATCAAAATTTAATGGTTCCATTGATCGTAGACCACCTAAAAAGTTGTTAACCGGTTCTGAAATATTGACACAGCTTGAAAATGTTAAAACAGAATTTGGGAAGGTTCATCATTTGACTGATAGCGGAAAACGAGTGCGAAGTGCATCGTCAAGTGAAATCAGAACGTAGCAATGGAAGAAAAAAAGTATATTCTTCAAACTTCCGTATTGGGAATTTAATTCTTTGTGCCACAATCTTGATGTGATGCATATTGAGAAGAATGTATGTGATAATTTGATTTTCACATTACTTAATGAGCATGGAAAGTCGAAGGATCATCTCAATGCTCACAAAGACTTACAAGTAATGAACATAAAACGTGATCTCTGGCTAGATGAGAATGAAAAGTATGCTCCTGCCATTTTTTCAATGAAAAATAGGGATAAAGATGCGTTCCTTCGAATTTTAAAGAATGTGAAAGTATCTGATGGGTATTCGAGTAACATCTCGAGGTGTGTTGATTTAAAGAATCGTAAGTTATATGGATTGAAAAGTCACGATTCACATGTTTTGTTACAACAGTTACTACCATTGGCATTGCGTACATTATTACCTGAAAAAGTTACTGCTGTTGTACTGCAATTCTGCACATTTTTCAGGCAATTATGTGAGAAAACTCTACATCCTTTACAGCTTGACAACCTACAGGAGAGGTTTGTATTGACCCTTTGTGCAATGGAGATGATCTTTCCTCCATCGTTTTTTACTGTCATGATGCATTTAACTGTGCATTTGGTTGACGAAGCTAAATTAGGAGGCCCCGTTCATTATCGATGGATGTATCCAATTGAGAGGTATTTTATTTATATGTTTCCAGTTAAGTAAACAATATTTGGAATTTAAATAAATGCATAATATTATTATTATTTTTCACAGATATCTTGGGCATTTGAAAGCATACGTGAGAAATAAAGCTCAACCAGAAGGCTCTATTGCTGAAGGCTATTTAGCCGAGGAGTGTCTCACCTTTTGTTCCAGATATTTGGATGATATTGAGACAAGATTTATTCGAGTTGGACGTGTTGACAACACATCAACTCAATCTCAAATGCATCAGAAATCAAAAATATTTCCTGCTATTGGCCGATCAGTTGGGAGGACCTCATACGCGACACTGACAGAATTGGAGTTATTACATGCACATAGATATGTGATACTGAATAGTGAAATTGCAGATCCATTTATTGAAGAGTTGAGGATACAAAAAAAGAGACGAATGAGAGGCCGAACATGAAATGAAAAAGATATAACGAAAGCTGTGAATAAAGAGCTGGTAGAATGGTTTGCACGACGTGTAAGTTTATAAATATTGCAATAAATACGAATATTAGTTTGACACATACAATTTACAAATCTATTAAATTATATTTTTATTCTTCAGATCATGAATACTGATACTCGAGCAGACTTGTCAGAATATTTGAAGTTTCTTGCTAGAGGTCCTATAAAACAAGTTAGAAAGTTCGACGCTTATAATGTGAATGGTTTTAGATTTCGTACAGTCGATCGAGAAATGGGTTTGAAAACACAGAATAGTGGTATATTTACATTTGCTGAAGTGGAATACTATGGAAATTTGCATGATATTATTGAATTAAACTACCACGAGCATTTTTCTGTTGTTTTATTCAAATGCAAATGGGTCGATATTATCAGAGGTGTTAAAAGAGATTCCTTGCAATTTACTTCTGTAAACTTCTCTCGCTTGATGGATGTTGGTGATCGTGAACTGCATGATCCATATATCTTAGCATCGCAGGAAAAAATGGTATATTATGTGAATGATGTTGTGGATGAAGGGTGGAGTGTAGTTACTCATGTAATACAAAGAGATTTGTATGATATGGGTGATGAAGTGGAAGATTTGACCTCTGCAATTGAATTTCATCAACAACAGGAAGCAGGATTATTTGTCCATCATGATATTGAAAATATTAGTCTAGCAAGGATGAATGAAGTGGATGAATCAATGGAGCAGGAAACCGACATGATTTAAGGGGAAAATGATTGTATGTACAATTATGTATTCATTCAGCAACCACTTGTTTCATTTCTGTAGTTATTCATTATCATTGTTATATATATTTTGTTTGTTAGTACTGTGCATCTATTATCATTTTTAATTTTTTTTTCTGCATAAATTTTTTGAAATATATATTCTGAACTTAATTTTATTTGATTAAATGACAGGAATGCCAAGGAAGAAGCGGTACACCATTTCATCTACTTCTGCGACAGATGACGATCCGTCTGTCCCCACGGCATCTGAGGTAGCAGCTGCCTACATCCCTGCATCATCTCCCCCTGCACCATCTCTGACACCATCAGTGGATGTCTCATTAGAGGATGAGTCATCGCCTCCCCCTACAGGAGCCTCAGCAGCGGGGCAACGAAACGCCCCTTCCAGTTCATCACAGACATTCTGGAGGGTCACAGTCATAGGTACAAATTTTAATTAAATTAATTTATTGCATTTTGTTTATAGTAATTGTTTTCTAATTGCAGATGAAAAAAATGCAACCGTGGAAAAACGATTAAAAAGTTCTGATGTTTGGAACATGAATGGAGAGAAGATAGTGGTGCCATTTGATTCTTATGGGGTCCCGACGGATGACGCCGCAGGTTTACTTGGTCAGATTATAGGTCAGCTGGCAGCGGAGCCCATTTCCCTGCCTATTTAATATGATGATTGGAGGCATATGCCTCCAAACTGGAAAAATGAAGTTTTTGATTCTCAGATAAAGGTAATTCTATTACTTTATGGTTTAATTTAATGTCATGTTACTAATATATTCAAAATGAATTTCTGTATACAGATGTTCTTCCACTTTACCGTTGCTGATGTGATAGCACGGAAGTGGACATTGAAAAATCTTGGAAAAAAATGGAAAGATTTAAAATGAAGGTTGTGGTGTGATGCCAATGATACTTCGTTGACCGTGAAGCAGATGTATGAGAAGCTACCCAGTGGGGTACCGAAAGAACAGTGGAAAGTTTTTGTCGATAACCATCGTGATGAGAAGCGGATGGTATTGAAATATATATTATTATATTATCCTCATTTTACATTTATACATGTACATGAAGAGGAGATAGACATTGAATACATTAATGTTAAATTGAATTTTATTTATTTCAGGATCTCTCAAGACAGAATGCATCAAACCGGGCAAAACAAGTCATCCCGCACACTGCGGGCTCAAAAAGCTTTTCTAGAAGTCGAATGTCATTGGTAATCTTTTAATTAGTTTAAATATTTATAAGACAATATTATCTATTTAACATATTTAATTGTTGATTTATCTTTGTTTAATGCAGTCATAGAGTTTAGGGCATGAAGCATCCCGAACAGAACTGTGGCTGGATGTTCATAAAAAAACAGATGGAAGTTTTGTTAATGAACCTGCCAGAGAAGTTGGGGTATAAAGTCAATTATTTATTATAATAACTTATTATCAGTTTTTACTGTGTTAATATATATTGATATTTGATTTATAGGTAAAAATTAAAGAAATATGGGATGTAAATCCTGAGGAATCCTACTCAGTCTCCCAGGATGACCCGGTTGGTAAAGTCCTTAGGAAGGAGCATCCTGGTAGAGTGCGCGGGATGGGTTTTGGACCCGTACCATCTGAGGTATTTGGCAGGCCATCATGGATTTCAGCTACATCTACTCCTGGTTCTGGTCATTTCATACCTGAAGATACTCAGAGGGATATGTCTTCTCTACGAAACATAGTTCACCAGCAGGGGGATCAGATATCTGCTTTGCAGAAAGAGTTGCTTGAAATACGTCAGCATATGAGCAGATATGCCCCCGGTGGTAGTGCATCGGCTAGTGGTGAGCAGGTAAATCACAAAAAAATCAAAATCATTTAGTTTTCACACTTTTATTGGTTTTAAGTTTAATTATAAATATGCAACAATATTTAATTTTCAATATAATGTTCTTATAGGTGGCAGCAGGTAGTGGAGATGAAGGTGGAGAGGGGGACGATGCAGCATCAGATGATGAGTAGTAGTGTTGTTGATGTGTTGAACAAGTATGAGAACGGTTGGTTTGTATATGTAACATGTATATGGCACATAGTTTCCACCAAACATTTCCATGTCATAACATTTTTTTGATTTCTCATGTTTACTTCTATGCATTTTATTTATTTATGATGTTTCATTTTATGTTTTGATTTCTCGAGTGTGGTATACATGATTCCATTTAGGCCTGTGTTTGAATTGGTACCACATCCAATGAGAATAACATATATGTAACCCATATTCATACCATTTCTACTATATAGCAGCATTCGGGTAGCCCCATTGTGTAAGCTCGATTCATACCATAACTGATTCATAGAAGTACCTAGGCAGTCCAACTGTGTAAGTCCCATTCATATCATTGTTGCTCCATAGAAGCAACAAGGTATCCTAGCTGTGTAAGCCCAATTCATACCATCACTATCAAGGCCCAATGAGCCACAACACATTACACAGGCATGAAGAAATTCCCACCTGACAGGCTAATCTTAGACTATACAACCAACGTACCAATTATACTGATAAAGAACTCACGCTCTTACTGACATGGAAAGAGTGTATCTTGGAAGCCTCCCACAATACCTAACTTTAACCGTTATCAGTATAACATGAATCTAAGCATGTATACACTCTATTAGAACACCTAATATGCATCATTACAATAACATCCAAATAATCATAGTTTAACTTAACTTATCCCCCAAATAACCATGTCAATTATTCATGTTAGACTTAACAAAACACAAGCACTACCCATGCTTTTACATTCACAATACCAAATACAATGATATTACTAACTGAATACCAAACCACAATCCACCTATATACCATCACTATAGAACAAAGTGTCTAAACTTACTTTCATTTTTTTAATGAACTCATAGACCTAGGATAAGTCCTCTCTTGGATTACATACATAGAAGAAAACCCTCATCAGGTGGAAATGAGAATCGCTATTTCACTTGATTAGAACACTCCAATCACCAATATCCCAAGATACATCTCAATATTACTAGTCTCTCTCAACCCTAGTTCACATGTCACATCCTATATAGGATACAACTCATGGAGAAGCATCTATGAACCCATCTCAAATATCACGAGGAAAATCATAGGCCAATATACCCACTCGAGGGTTCTCATGCATATCACAAATACCATACCCAATCCAACTATGAAATCTAGGTTACTAATCCTGACTAGAAATCGACACACCATACTTCCCTTGAAGGATAAAGATCGCATACATGCACATATATATTAATGACATTATCTTATGATAATAACTATTGTGAAAAATCAATATCATTTGGTTTGGTTAAGTATAATTCTACCAATAAGGTATTTAGGAAAACATTAGATAAGTTGTTGAAATTTTAAAAAACTCAAACCTATTTTCTTTAATGAAGTCAATAACAACTATATCATGATGCATCCCATCCAACCTGCAACATGATGACCATCTTGGGATGTATACATGAAACTCTTATCTCATATCCAATGACATAACTCAAATCCTCAATAGGAATCATGTATAACCTACAAGATCATAAACCATACTCTCTCAAGCACCATGCACGGTTAGCGTGTTGTCCAACCTAAAACACACGCCAATTCACAAGTTACCCATTTTCTATAGTAGGCATTAACAACCAACCCAAAACACACAACAAACTATACCATAACATACATTCTATAACTACTCAAACATCCATCTTTGGAACAAATTCTATACCCATATAAACATAATTTGTTCTATCCCATAACACAAATCCATTGTTAAAAAAACTCAACCCATATCACAATCAAACCATGAATGTTATATCGGCCAACTTAGAGCATAACCAATTACATATCATTACACATCACCATGGTTAGCATGATCACATAAATTGTATCAAAATTCATAACCATTTATTAGATAGAGTATTAGTATCCATATAATATAAATCAACCCTTCTTAAAACACATAAGAAATTAAAGAAGCTAAAAACACATATACATCTTGGGGGTCACATGGATTGGTTACTCACCAAATTGTGATACATACCTTTCCTTAGGTTGGACTCCATAACATGCAACATTTTCTCATATCCTATTTTTCAATTAATACTACCATGTTATTTGTTTGTATGGTGTCTCCTGTTCAATATTCTGGTTTGATTTGTTTTTCAGGGCAGTGGTGTGGTAGGAGCAGAATTATTTTTTTTCCAGGTCAACATTTCGCGGCGGTTTTAACTGCCGCTAATGCCTTACTGGTCAGCATTTAGCGGCGGTTATAACCGCTTCTAATGCCTTATTGGTTAGTATTTAGCAGCGGTTATAACCTCCGCGAAAAAAAGTATCATCTACGCATAAAACCGCCGCTAAATGGTCAAAAACCGTCGTGAAAAGAGGCATCTACGACGCTTTTCTTAAACCGCCGCGAAATAGTAAAAACCGCCGCTAATAGATTGCCGACGCCCAATTTCACGGCAGTTTTTGTAAACCGCCGCCACACCCTATAGAGGCGGTTTAAACCGCCGCCAAATGAAAAAAAAACCGCCGCTAGGGGCCGGTTTTGTTGTAGTGTTATCAAGATAGTTCATATTTCTTCTAAGTTTCTCACAATTTATAATCTAAAGGATATTTTTTTTGAAATGGATTTAAAGACTAAGATCAGGTAGAGGATCATCCTTATTTTTTTGACAACCTATGTACAATTTTTTGGTAAGGCAATGATGGATGAGGTAGAAAGATCAAGTTTGGATGGTATGAGTGGTACCCCTATCAAGATATGTATCTCCCTGACCCCAAAATCTTTGAGCTGGTGCATTATTTTATTATATTGGCATGATCACAAGAAATAAAATCCCGAAGGACCGATTGGTTTAGTAGGCTTGAAAAAATTAGATAAAAACATAAGTTTTACATTACATCATGAAATGAAAAACAACCTAGTGTATCCTTTGAAAACACTCATTTCTAGTAGATTATCCCTACATGTCAGTCATAATATACTTCTTTACATCTTGGGGAAAAATGAACCATAATAAATGGGTGATCTTAGATGCTCAGTAAGGATAAACAATATAGTGGAAGCTGTCATAAATAAGAATAAACATTTAAGGAAATGTATAAAACTAAAACACAAGCCTTTTAAACATAATCTTGAGAATAATATAGAAAGAATAAATAAAATAATTCCAATTAAACATTCACATAGATATTCTACTAGCTTAATAATCAAATGCAATATCAATAAATAATCTCATAATGACGGAATGCATAGTACCAGACATCATAACCCCATCGTCAAGGTCTCATGCCAAGACCATACATAAACAGGTAAAAACCCAAAATAATTTGTCCTATGAGACCTACCAATGCATAGATGGGCTATAGTGTGCCCCATCTATCACTTAGTAAGTCCAATTCATTCCTCTTATGAAAGGGGTAAAACATAACCAACATAAACATTTGTATTAAAACTAACATATGAATTGTTAATACTTTACCCATAATCCATAAATGGTATCAAAATAACATATCAAAAAAAAACTAATCATAAAACCTTTAACATAATATGATAGTTTGTATCATAATAAATAAACCTCAATTAAACATAAGATCCAACAAAGTATCTTGAAATAGATGAAAATGTTTTTAATAACATTATTAGAAACATCTTTAGAGAAATAACCCTTTTTATTAAAAATTGTAATTTAAAATTCCATACAATTAAAATAGAAAATATTTTAAATGAATATAATCTTTAATTATTGTAAAGGAATCTTCAAAACATTAAGGAATTATGATGGTAGAAAAATCCACTCATGCCGTATAAGTTAAAAAAACATTATTTTCATACATTGTCAAAAAATTAAAACAAAGTACCTCATAAGGAAAACGAAAAAATATTCCTTTAATAAAATAGAGAATGGGTAAAAATGTATTTAATTTTTTTTTAAATAATAGTAATAAGTATTTGAAATATATTTTTAAGATACATGGACAAGGATGATAAATATGTTCCAGAAAATTCTTATGTAAAATCAATCCCGAATAATAAAGAGATTGTGAAATTAAACCTTACCTCATACTCTTATTTATTTAAGGGTCTGTTGGACTCCTATATAATGGTTAGATAATGGTATTAAGTTATATCAGAACTATATCCATTATTTATGATGTCATATATGATTATGTTACATCATTTTATTAATAATATTTCATTATTATCATTATTTCGGGCGTGGGCTTCTTTATTTTCTTATATTTATTTTGTGGAGTAAGTATTATTTCTTATAAATTGGATATATATTATTTATATATATAATTACATTGAGTTCATAAATATTATATTCATTAATTACATACATTTTTATAATCATTTCTAAATGGTTGAAGTGGAGGATGAATCTCATCGCATCATGGAGATGGTAGGCCATATGTATGAATGAGCGACAATATCATTCCTTTAATAATTAAATGGTTTGGAATTGGTTGATATATTAATTATAAATATTAATTATAATTTCATATTAATTATTTATATACATTATACTCATCATTATACCCATCCAAAAAATTGTGTGTTGAATAACAAATTACACCACGTCGTAGAGACGGTAAGCCGTATGCACTCACACATGGTGATATTGTTATTCATAGGATGGATAAAAGGAGAAATGTGGTTTTAAAACAAACATAATAACATCTATAAATGAATATTATAATATATTTATTACTTTAGTATAGAAACAAAATAAAAATAGGAAGTATAAGAAGAAAAATAAATTGAATTGAATTGGTAAAACAATTACCTCTTCTTCGAGTGCATCCCTTTGATTTTCAAAAAAGGAATTATTATGTTGGATTTATTACAAAATTATGGTCTCTAGGATGATTTTAGAGAATTTTTGAGTGGAATTGGGTAGGTTTTGTCTGAGACGAAGGGATTTATAGGTGTGAATAAAAGAGAAGGAGAGGTGCCCTTTCATAAGCGAGGGGAGAGACACTTTTAGAAACTCCAAAACAATTAATTTAATATAAATTTATTTTTGATCTCAAATATATCCCAAGTGATTTATTTCAAAGAAAATATTATTATTGGTAGAAATAATCTCAACCAATGATTTTTAGAAAATTTTAGCCCAGAAAAAATAAAATTTTCTTTTGGATTTAACCCTTAGTTAAACAGTTTAACTCTTACTGTGTCTACTTGTCTTTTTATAATATAGGGTTAATATTTTCACTATAAAATGAAAAAATAACCCAAATTAAACCATTTATTACATATTTAACACTATAAAAGTTATTTTTATGAACCATATATTTTTATGACTTTTATATCATTTAATAAAATATTATTTATTTTAAAATATCATTTAGGTCAATTTTGACAATATTTAATACCTGATTTTTTAAGTCATAAAAACTTGATTCCTTCACTAAATATATATTTAATCATCCCTAAAATTTCAATTTAATCTAAAAAATTATTTTACGGCATGAAATATTTTAAATTATATTTATTTTATTTTTATTAATATCATTTAATTGATTATTCCATTAATAAAAAAATTATTATATCATCATTGTGTCACTATTTAATTTAATTATTTATTACCTAAAATTATAAATAAATTACTATAATGTATATAAACATTTTATATTTCAAAATATTATTTATAGTTTACCATATCTATCATATAAACTCAAATTAAAAATTATATAGTTTTGAAAATTTGAATATGACATTTTTAACTCTTCTTTAAACAAAATATAATAAATGAAATAATCTAATACAAGTGTCTTAAAGAGGATAACATTTTTGGCCTATGGTTTATTTTGGTCCAAACACACTTATTTGATGAAATTAGAAGAAGTTTTAGGGTAAATTTATAATAATATTATATTATTTTGTTTTACCTTTAATTACTTGGTTAATTATTAACCATGGTAAATAAATAAAAATTTAATAATGTTATTATTCACCAAAAAAATTAAGTTTATACTATTATATCAGAGATTTCATATTAATTACAACCATTTATGTCAATTTTTCTAAATTCAATTCAAAAAAATGAAAAAATTACTTTTAATGAAAATCTTGTAGATGTGATGAGAAGGTGGGTAAAAGAGACATTCAAAAGTTCAAATTTTTTTATATATAATTATATTATAAAAAATGATTATGATAAAGTAAATTGGGTTAATATATGTATTATTTATATATGGTGACTTTAAAACCAATTTATAATTAAAATAATTATTTAAATGAAAATGTCTATTTTTAACAACAGTGTAATATTTTTCATTATTCATAAAAAAAATGAAACTTTTCCAAAAAATACCAAAATTTCACCCTAAGATAATTTTGATATTAAGAATCTAAAAAATAATTCTATTATGAAAAATAAAATTTATAAATTTCATAATATAGTTAATACTATTCATAACTACTTTTTAAATAGTTAGTTTGATAGATTATAGAGCACTCCAACTCGGTGTTACTTGCAACACAAGCTACTGAATTTATTTAAAAAAGAAACATACCTCAGAATATTGGGGTGTTAAATGATAGGAGGTATTCAAATTTCATCTTCATGTCAGAAGAGGAAATGTGTGCAAGATTATTGTTTAATTATTGGAGTCATGAAATGTATTAAATTTTCTTCTAGGTAGTCATTAGGGTGGAAGCTAGTGGTATGGTACCATTGTAAGAAGGAAAAATATACCAAGAAGTAATTACTGGAGGCTCCAAGGACTTTATAACTCTATGGGTTCTTGGGGAATCTCCAACAATATTTAAATTTCTCCCCTCTAGGAAGAAGGTTCTTATCTTCTTATACTAGGGGTTCTCTAGTGGATTCTAGCATATTAAAGGTAGTGAGGTATCACCCTAAAGTGATGGGATGCTCTCATACTATGAATAAGAATTAGTAAATACCCAAATATGGGTGCTTAAAAATATAAGATCTTGTTTCATTGGAGTCAGAGTCTAGTCTGGTGACCAGTTTAGATATGATGTTTATTTATTCATCTGTGGATATGGATCTATTTTATACCAATGAATATCATTAACTAATTTCATTTAAATTTATTGATTATTGGGGGATGAGATCTGAGTTGATTCCTTATGATCTGAAACTTTCCACTCCCTTGGGGTAGAATAAAGAACTTGGTTTCAAGTGATAATTGTTTTGTGTTGTTATTTCATATGTTGGAGTTGTTTATGATTTCTTAAATCTAGACCATGATATCCTTATCATGATTTTGGGATGAGTTGGATGGAGAGAATCAAGGCTTATTTTTAATTATACCACTATAAGTTTTTTCTTCTTTCACATGATTAGAACACTCATGTATTCTAATGTGAGTGTGACCCTAGGCCATGTAGCGTAGATCCTATCATTCTAGTGGTTGAGTCCTTTTAATTTCAGATATCTAGGATGCTACTTTATTACTCTGATCATGGTCTAAATGATTATATCTCCTTAGTGGTTGAGGGTTATCTCAAGTTATTCCCAAATGATTTATATTGTATTACTCTGTAGTGGGAAGTTTATTTTTCCATTGATCTACTCCTAGGGATGATTCCCATATCAATATAGTCATATTGAGTGGATCTTTAAGAATTTAAAGAATTAAAGCTTCAGTTGGAGGATCTCTTGGGTAAAGGTTTCATTCTCCCAAGCATGTCACTATGGGTATTTTTGGTTATTTTTTTAAAATAAAGAGAAATAAATACTTATACTTTTCATTTATTAAAAAAATATTAATGAGGTTAAAATTAATAATAATATCCCTTACCTAAGATTGATGACCTATTTGATCTTTCCTAGGGAGTGAGATGATTTTCAAAAATTGATATGACATTGAACTTTCACTGGTTTCTAGTTTGTGAAGTAGTTGTTCTAATGAATACATTATGGAGATGATATGGTAATTTTGAGATTTTTTATTCCTTTAAACCTTATAAATTATGCTACAATATTCATGGATCTGATAAACCAAAATTTTACTCGGTATCTTTAAATTTTTTCCATGGTATTTTTCAATGATATATTGGTTTATTCTAAGACTCAAGAGGACCATAAATACGTCCTGAAGATCATTCTTGGAACTTTAAGGGACCACTTTCTTTATTTTAAGCTTCATAAGTTCTATTTTTGGATTCATTAAGTGACATTATTAGGTCATTTGATATCTAAAAAGGGAATCTCATTGGATCCAAACAAGGTCTACGTGAAAATGTCCTATGAGAATCCCAAGAATGTGATTAAAATTAGGAGTTTCTTTGGCCTGGTAGGATATTATATACATTTTATGCTTTATTTATCAATGTTAACATCTCTTTTTAAAGATCTTACCAAAAAGGGTGTTAAATTTTAATGGTATGGGAAATTCCATAGGTATTTCGAGGAGTTTAAGGTGAGGTTGACATCAGCTCCAATGTTGGTTATTCCAAAGTAGGGTACGAGTCATGTAGTTTTATATGATACATGAGGTATTGTATTTGGGTGTGTATAGATGTAGGTAGGTTATGTGGTGGTACTTCTCTCTCTCTAATTTCACCTTCATGAGAAGAATTACCCAATCCATGAAATCAAATTAATAGTAGAGATTCATGCTCTAATGAAATGGAACTACAATCTATCCACGGGGAGTTTTCTCTATACTATGATCAAAAAATTCTAAAATACATTTCATTCAATGAGATATAAATATGAGATAGAGATGATGGGATCAGTATATAAAAACATCTAATTTTGATCAGGTTTAAACCCTAGTTATGGCAAATTTCATCACATGCACTTTGTATAGGAAGCTTCCAACTCAAGCTGTGAATTAGTTAATAGAGGTGTGGAATTTGATGATCATATTCATATAATTTCATATAGATTTACAAGATAAGTATGAGTAGGAGTATTTATCAGTTCATTGGTCATGTCATCTCTTAATTAGTAAATATGGTTTAGGAAGGATAAGGATCTTAATTTCTATGAGATGACTAGAACTTTAAATGCTGGGGATACCTCGAATGTTTTTTCTTAATATCATAACATTACTCTCCATTTTTAGAAGTAAGTTGTGGTTACTTTGACGATGAGGTAGGAGGGGATATAAGGTTGACATCCCTCCAATTGGGTGGTTCACCCTAATACTGCCAATATTTATTATTATCTGGAACATCGATGATGGTGGACAAAAATAAAATGAGAAATTGTTAATGTTTTATCTCGATGACTTTCATGTGTGGGGGTAAAATCCAAAAATTATAAACTAGAACGTTTTTTTGCAGCCTCTCCCCATTCTAGTATGGAAGTTGGATGATATCTCTAGGGATTTTTTATTTATTTTCTTCAATATCATTATGGGAAGGATTCTATTTGATTGATTATAGATTAGTTGAAAATATAATCCCATTTATTACCTATTCAAAAGAAGACCATGTTGTAGAAGCATTGACAACTATATGTTAAAGAGACTGTAATGTTTCATAGAGTTCCTTTGGACATTTTTTACAACTGATACCCACATTTCACATCTAATTTTAGAATGGGTCTCCATAAATCATTGGGATCCCATTTGGAATTGAGAATAACCTACCCCCTAAATAGATGGTGAGATAAAGCAGACAATTATGATTCTTAAGGATATGATTTGGGCCTATGTTCTTGATTTTGGTGGCTTGTGGAAGAGGAATTTTTCACCGGCTATTCTATCTTATTATAATAGCTATAAAAACTCAATAAATATTTCTCCCTTTGAGGTTTTTTATAGATGTCCATGATGGTTCCCTTTTTATTGGGTAGAATTGGGACAAGGTTCTCTATTGGGATTGAGCATCATTTATGTGAGGATGAGTAATGTTTAGATGATTCATAAAAAGTTTATATGGATCAAATTCTATAGAAATCATATATTAGAAATCATTAGTGAAAATTGGAGTTCACTAAGTGTGAATTGGTGTTTCTTAAAATCTCTCCTAGACTGGGACACCACCAACATGGTAAGTAGGGAATGCTAGTACCATATTTTTTTAGACCATTCGATATCATGTAGAAACTCAAGAATGTGGTATAATAGTTACAACTACCATACTATATGGTTTAAATTCATTAAATATTCTATGTGTCTCTACTAAAAAGTATTTTTTAGGGCCATCACATGTGTTAGAGTATACCTAACGTGGGAAATCAAAGCCAATATTTTTTAGAATTCAGAGTCTAATGTGGATCTACCAGAAAAATTTATTCATTAAATGTTAATCTTGTCGGTCTTTGTGCTATAATAGTCAGGTCTGGATAACCATTAGACTGGGGAGTGTGAGGCACTAGTGTTAGAGAAATAGCCTGACCCCTTTTCTGAACAAAATATCTTATGAATTTCTCAGGGAATAAGGTGGGATATGTGGATAATTATGAGACCTATCAAGTCATTGGAACATTTTATATCGAGTTTTTATTTATATTTTATTTATTAATGGTATTATTAAGATTTATGGGTTGAATGTTGGAAATTTTGAGAAACTGGTCAAGTGCATGCTTAGATTTAATTATGTGCCTAAGGTGAAAGAGGGGAGTGATGGGATCCAATGCCATTTTTCATGATTTCTGCATGGATTTTATACCATTTGGGAACTTCCATGTAACTATGTAAGGAATTTTGGTAAGGGGGAGTGGGATACATGCTTGGAAAATAGTTTAAAAAACTAAACAACCAAACTATGCGGTCTTCCCATAATATTAGAATTTGGGAATTTATATGTCTATCCATGATTAATTATATCCTTTTCTACCCACATTTTACTCCCTTGTGTAAACTAGGTGCTCCCCTAGCTGAGGGATTATTCTCCCTTACTCCAATGGTTATTCTACCTTGGGTTTAAAGCATTTTTCCAACATAAGTCCATGTTCCCCTTTATTTATTCCATCCTTCCACCATCTTCTTATATATTATTATCATATTTATCAAATAATTTAATCATAGTGGACAAGAAAGTAAAATACAAGGTCTTAGGTTTTTATTTTTATGAGATTCTAGGATATTTAGGAATGTGAGGACCCCTACTCATTTTGAGAGTATTTGGTCAAAGTCTACATCATTCCATCACTTATGATGTTATTCTATCTATATTTCTAGAAATTTACTTTGGAACACCATTTTTATTGAGTTTACCTTTTAGTTTCTTGAATATATTATGTTTGGATTGATTTATTTATGGTTTTTATATATGAAACCAAGATTTTTATATATAAATATTATATCTTTTTAGATGACCATTTAATACATAACATTAATATCCATGATAGAACCATGAATGTTTAGTGTCTTTGGAGACTAGATACATAAGCATTATATTTAGTTAGATTCCTTATTATCTGTCATAATGAATTTATTTATCAGTAAACTTATTGACATACCCAACTTAAAACCCTTTTTCATAACTTGGGGAAAGGAAACATAATAATGGGTGGTCTTAGGTTCTCTGTAAGTTTAAACATGGGAGATATCAATCAATGATCTTATGAAAGCATACGATAATCATAAGGGTATGAGATCATTAACCTAACTTAAAAAGTGTATACCCCATCATTCATATATAGTAAACATAATTCATTACATAAACCGTTTTCATTTAAAAGTATATAAATCATAAAAGTGAGGAATCATCATAAATCAATCATGAACCACAAGTTCAGTTCATAAGAATCAAAAAAGGTCATAAGAGTGTGGTGCCATAAAAGGTATGGTAACCATTTCATATGTTATGGTTTAATATTGAAACCAAAAAATTATATGGGTTGGGGAATCAAAATCGATTTCCCATATCAAAATAGATTAGGAATCTCCACCTATTTTATATATTAGATCAAACACATTGACTTGTTTCCCATAGTTGATGAAGAACATCTAATTGTTTCCCATAATTTTCTCATGATATATAAAACATTACACAATATATTTAAGGGATATATAATTCTATGAACACCCATAACATGATGAAAAATATACATATGTGTCCCACAAGATCCCAAAACATTCATTATATCATCATATCATATACCATGTCCTGAAAACAATTCATAAACAATTCATAAATTCATCGTAGCATGTACCCTGGATAATAAATGAGTTATAAAAACATCTTATTATCATAATAATAAACAATACATACAAATAATAAGGATAATATCATTGGATAATGTCCCCATTAAATCATAATTAACATCAAGCATGTTATCATAGATGAAAATTCCTTCAAAAGACCACTGGAGTATTTCTTGAGGAAAATACAATTTTCATTTTAAAATAAATTCTTTAAAAAACTAAGAATTACAAAAAAAATTATTAAAAATTTTACATTGAAAATAACTATGGAAAATTGCAACGAATCATTCAACGATTTGAGTGGTCATGATAATAGGATATTCTATTCATGTCGTAATCGTAAAAACAACGATTTTTGAAAAAACATATATAAAATATAACTCTTTCAAAAAATAATACATAGATGCTCTTTAATTTTTTTATAAAAATAAAAACATTGTTCAAGATATTTTAACTAATTATTGGATAATATTAAAATAAATTATTAATTTTTTTTAAATGAAAAAATGGACATGAATTAAAACTGACCCAATAGAAAAACATAGTCGATTTTCTTAGAAAAAAATTCTTTATGTATCTTAAGTTTTTAAAGTGAGGAAAGTTAAAGAAAAATATTAATTCACTGTAAAAAATAAGAGGATAATAAAAATTAAAGGGTTTTATCAGTTAAGTATCATAAAATCTACAAAATTTAAATTCAAGCATAATAAATCCTAACTAAAATGGTATTGAAAGATAAATCCATTACAACTTTGGTAACTTTCAAATCAAAACTCCATGAAAGAGAGAACCCTATATACAAATGTATATCCCCATAATATTCATGATAAGATTAATAAAATACATCAATGGGTAGTATATACACCACGAAAATGAAACAAGTGGTGAATATGGCTTATGTCCCACATAAATTAAAGTGGGATGAAAATCCATTACATAAATCCCTGTCTTTATTCATATATGTTAAAACTTCTCTATAATAAATATAGATTTAATATAAATTTATTATAGAAAAACAAACAAACAAATAAATATATATAATTCTATATTTTATTTAATTATGACATCCTATCACTTTTTTATCAACAATTAGTTATTAAAATCATTGTTTATAGGGATAACTTATTCGTCTATCATGCATGTTTTGGTTCAGAAGTCCCAGTCCTTGTATGTTAATCATGGTTAAATCGTATCTAGAATCATTATTATATCAAATATATAAAATATATTTATTAAATCTAAACTTTTTACCATCCATGTAAATCATAAATGAAAAGTGAATCACATCGCTTTGTGGAGGTGGTAGTTCACACATATGCAGGAGAAACAAGATCATTTTCCAATGGATGGGAAGATGTTGGATAATGGTTATTTCATCTTCATAATAACAATTATGTATATTTTTGATACTGAAGTCATTATATTATAATTGATACCATAGATTTAGTGGATCTCTAATAAGATATAACATTGAAAATACTCGATTAAGAGTTTTACCTCTTCATTGAGAAATCTTATTTAGTTTACACTTTATTACTTGAATGGATGGTCTTTTGGAAAGAGAAAAACTATAGGGAGTTTTAAATGATTTTAGGTATTATGGTAGGGAATTTCTAAGCTATAAGGATCAAAATGTGTGAGTAAGAGAAGAGAAAATGTTCCCTTTTACATGTGAGGGGAGTGACACTCTTCTAATTTCACAAAGTATTAAAATAACATAAATTAATTTTTATAATAATGTTACTCCAAATTGATATATATTTAATATATGGTGATTAATATAAATATTTTCTACTATTTAAGTGTTAAAGGAAAAGTGACTTATAAATTGACCAAGGTTAATATTTTTAACGATATCCCATTATCTTGGCCAATTATAGTATTTTTTAATTTTAAATCATTTAATAAAATATTATTTATTATAAAATTTCATTTATGTAATTTTTGGAAACATTAATTTAATTTGACTTTGAAAACAACATTAATGAAAATGAATTAAAATTTAAACCATTAAAACATCCTTAATATTTTATATTTTTCTCAAAAAATTATGGAACACAAAAATACAACCTAATTGTATTACCCTGCCTATTTTTAAAATATTTTATTTTCATTTTTTATTAATTGAATAAATAATTATTTTTAATTGTGTAAGAATTTAAGATAATTACTTAATAAAAAAAATTAAAAATAAATTAACATGTTAAAAAAATCAATTCCCATATCATATAAACATTCAGAGTAAAAAGTATTATATATTTATCCTTATGTAAAAAAATTAGAGATATTAAATTCAAGAGAGCATCATTTTCTATTTATTCTTTTCTGAAAGTAATATAAAGGTCATAATAAATGTAAAATTGAACCAAGAAGATACATATTCCAGACATGGATGGAAGTGGGCAGAACACACCCATATAATTTGATAAAGGAATGTTTTATGGAAATTTCAAATTTTATCCCAAACCTTTAACCCTACCTTACATATTTTACCCATACCGTGGTGACAAATATTTACCAAGGTTACTATTCATAACGACAAAAAATAAAAAAGGACCTATTTTCAAAATTTTGAAAATTCAGTTTCTTAATTTTGAATCCACTTTATCAGTTTGTATTTTGATTGGTGGAATAAACTATTTTTAATATTTTTTTTAAAGGTTGGGACCAAAGCCTCAATTTATTATTAAACCAAAGACCTCTTTAGACTGGGTAGAGGGTGACCCATTACATAGCCCGAAGACCCAAGGCCAAGTGAAATAAAGCCCATATTTTGGCCCAAAGGACTCCTTGGTGAACAGTACTACTACAGTACCCGCGCAACTACAGTACCTGCTACAGTACCACCACTATGACAGTACCCTGCTACAGTCCCTCCACCGCTACAGTGCTGCCGCTGCTACAATCGCCGCTGCTACAGTACTGCTACAGTACTCAGAATTTCTCCCCTGCCCGGATTTGATCCTGGGTCTTTTGGATGCCAATCAGGAGCCTGAAACACTAGGGTACAGGCTCGTTGGAAAGTATGTTTTATATAATAACATAAAATGCATAAAAAATAGTTTTTTTGGAAAATATCTGATTTTACGAGTAAAAATCATTTAACCATAAAATAAAGAAATAAATTGGTTTCTATGCAATTTAATGGTTAAATAAGAAAAATCAATTTTTTTAGACATTTTGAGAAACCAAAATTGAATTTAATCTTCCAACCATTCCATTAAATATAAAGACCCAAAAATAAATTTTAATTTGAATAAAATATAACTTATGTTTATAAAATCCTATCCTGGGTTCCTAAATTAAGAAAATGTCATAAAATAATTTATACAATTATTTTAACATATATTTTGTCGATACCAAGGTTATCATAATATATTTATTCAATTTTAAATCATATTAATGTCATAAACACTTTTTTATTTGAAAAACATTTATATTTTCTCTATTAACCAAGAAATCAATTATTTTATAAAAATCTCAAAAAATCACTCCATGATAAATTTTATATTATGATTCCAAAAATTATATCCATTTTTTTAAATAATTTTTTAAAAAGTGGAATAAATTCATATTATAATAAGTTAAAAAATCTTAATAAAACTATTTTTAGAAACTTTCATACTTGAACATAATGCTGGATTTATTATTATTCCATGTTAAGTAAAAAAACTTAAAAGAATAAAAAATAATTTTATATAATATTTAAATTAAATTAAAATAAGTATTAATAGAGATTAATTTAATTTATAAATATAAAAACTCATTGTGTACATAGAAACAGTATTTCATAAAAACATATCTTTTACTTTCAAATGATTTTATTATCATTTTAATCAATTTATAACTAATGAATTAATTTTATACATGTGTAAACAATATTTTTTTGTAATTAAGTTAGTCCTATTTATACCTACCAATCCAATGGATAGGTGATAAATTTCATATTATGTAGTATTATTTTAATAGTATACTGCAATCTATTTAAAATCGGTGTTACGTGTGACATAAGCTATCAAAAAAATTTAATTTTTTATGGAGAAATATATCATATAACCTTATGGTGTTAAATTATATCCTCTTAAATAATTTTTTCCATAATAATTTTTATCCTGGTAAACAAAGGTTAAAATTTTAAAATATGATTTTTGAAAAATCACATCGTACAAAGGGATAATAAAAATTCCTTTCAAAACGGAAGGCTCGAAATGTAATAGTTACCTAAAATAACACATAATTTGGTTCTCATATAAGGATAACATTGATGAAAAGGTAAAAATATATTTATAGGGGATAAAAATAACATCCATGTTCTAATAGATAGTGATAGTGAACATGGTTATGAGAAAGTTAATGACCAAAAAACCATACAACAATGAGGGTTGAAATGAATATAAACTCATAAGAAATGAATGTAAAAGGATAATTTTTTTTATCAAGAAACTTTTCCTAAATTTGATTGATTATTTTAATATCAAAAAAATATAATTACTTTATCTCATTATATTTCATTATAACAATTCAATCCTCTCATCATTCCTCAATTATTTATATTTCTATCTCATATCTTACTCCAATAAATAGAAATTCAAAATGAATTTTTCATGCCAGATGCATTAAAATTATATTTTAGTGAATCATAATATCCATAATTCATTCATTATTCATATAAATATGTATTAAAACTAAAATGGTTAGAATAAGTTATCCAATTTGAATAAATAAAATATATTAATCTAAAAATCCTTAACCATAACATTAAGATTTCAACTAAATCCATTCCATAAATATTTAACCCTATAACTCTTATACAATATGTCTGAAAAAATTAAATACCTAAAAAATTGAAATATTTGATCTATTTTTTAAGATCAACATTAAAATTTATCCCCATACAACATAAAGTATCTCATAATTTCACATACCAAACATTTGAATACCTTGATTATATATTCTACCAAATAATCATAAAACCTCAATGAAAACATATATGATTCAAAAAATTAACACAATCCTTATTCCAAAAATAAAATCATAAACTACTGAATATATTCTAAAAATAAAAAAATATTACCTAAATAAAATTACTAACCAATTTAAAGTATACCAATACTATCCCATTTACTTCTTCAATGTCAGTCATCTCTTTACCCCAAATAAAAATTATTAACTCAACATGAGGCACATAATAATTTTTATCTTCCCTTTAATCATATGTTCTAAAAAAAGGTCAGCTCACCACTAATTAAATTTACTTGGTTATCAGTACCATTAAAAATATGTTTTCAAATCCTTAAAGAAAAACTATTGTGGAAAAATCCATAGATGATTCAAGATTCTTATAACCAAAATATCATTGATATGAAACTTCTACAACATAATTCGTGAATAACTGTAAATAAATACTTAAATCATTCAACATGTTTCTTAAACCATCATCTAGGATTCATCATCATATTCATTAATACATAATTCCTTTAATATTTCATTTATAGACTCTTCATCATCAATCTAAAATCCTTTCCCATCTAATCTTATTTATATACTTCTTAATCATTCCCACTATGACATTTATTTTCATAATAACCATACCATCCAAATTTAAAACATTTAACCATAAATTTTGCCATAGGGAAACTATTATTATCAGACATAGTGTTAAATTAAGTTTTCATTTTTCCTTGTAAATTATTTTTTTCTGTACTTCTTTTCCACAACCAAAACATCTTCCTATTCCTTTGAGACATTTATCTGGGTGATTCTTCCCACATTCTCGACATATAAGAAACTAAATCTTCTTTCCTATATGGTCTTCTAGATACTCAATTATTCTATAATTTGGTGGTCCAAGAAACTCATAAATTTTAATATTTTTAATTATATAATTGAATCAATTTTTAGGCATAATCAAAATGTTTTGCATTCCAGATCCTATTTCATTTACAATATCATGAGGAAAATTATTCCATTGTACATCACATTCATCTTTAAGAATAATCCTCCTAGTTTTATCCATTTAATAAAACCAAAATCATTTTTTTATCAATAATAGTCATTGCGAGGAAACATATAATAAAGAAAACTCATTCATATGATGTCTAAATTATGACTTATGCTTTTTAATATTTGAAATCTATGATTTTACCTTAGATATATAGGGTTAAAATCTATTCAAATCATCCATAATTTTTTATAAATAAAATGGGGATTAACTCAATCATATCCCTTGAGAGTGTCTATACTAGTGTTTAGTCTTAGTCTCATTCATTATGCACCTATGATGATGAGTTAAAATCCAATCAACTCTTTTTAGAGTTATTACCCCTAGATGTATTTGTAACATAGCCACACCCACTTTATAATATATATTAAAGGATGTATTTCTTGGAAAAACACATAATCTATACCATACCAAAACATTATAATGTTATTCTATACTTTGGACTATCCCTAGGATTTTCACCAAAGTTCTTTAATCCTAAAATTTAAAGAATAACTAAACCATTAAATGACACAAACTATAATAACCCATGTTTTTTGAACATAAATATTAAATTTTTTAGATTTATATTAAATACGTAATAATAAGATCCATATAAAAACCATGATTGTTTAGTTTCATTGGAAAGTAGATACGTAAACATCACATTTAGGTACATTTATAATAATCTCTCACAATTTACTTCACACTCTATAACCTTCTTGACACACCCTACTTAAAAAATTCTTTACAACCAAGGGAAAGTCAACATATGAAAGGGTAATCTCAGACACTCAGTAAGGGTAAACATGGTAGGTGTCAATCAATAATCATATAAAATTATATTATAAGAAAAATGGTATTAGATCATAAAAAAAACTTACAAATGTCCATACCCCATCATTCATAGGTCGTAAACATAATTCATGGAATAAAACATTATCATTTCAAAATACATGAATCATAAGAGTGAATAATCATCACAAATAAATCATGAATCATAAGTTCATATCATTATCATAAAAAAATTTCATAAGATTATTTCACAATTATAGGTATAGAAACCATTTCATGTATCAATGTTAACTACCGAGACCATCAAATCAAAGTGGATCATGCATCATCACTTGTTTACCATATCATAATAGATCATGAATCACCACCTTTTTCCCATTGTTTATCAAGAACATTGAATTGTTTCCTATAATGGATCAAGCATATCGACTTGTTTCCCATAGTTATCGCATGAGATAAAAAAATTACCCAATGCATTAGAGGGCTATAATATTCTATGAACACCCATTAAAAAATGAATACCCTACATATGTGTGCCAAAAGATCATAAAAAATTAATTCTATCATCATAACATTACATGTTCAATGAAAATTGATTTCATAAACATTTCACAAATTCATGAAAGCATAACCCATGGAAAATAAAGAGGTTTAAAAAACATATCATCATTATAATAATAAACCATCCATAAAATGAATAATGATTGAATAATTGTATCATGTATCTAGGAAACAATAATTAACATCAAGGGTATTATCTTAGATGAAAATTACTCTGAAATAGCACTGGAATATTTCTTGAGAAAAATTACATTTTTATTTCAAAATAATTTTTTTTAAATATAAAAATTTAAAAAATATTATAGAAAATTTTTTGTTTGGAAAGAATTTTGGAAACTTGTAAAGGAATTTTAAAAACATTTATCTATCATAATGGAGGAAAATTTTCTTAATTACATAATCATAATTTTTTTTTCACACCATATGTAAAAAGTACATCATTACAGAAGATACAAGATGATTCTCTTTAAAACATAAAAAAATACAGACATCATTAAAAATTTTATAACTAGTAATTGAATAATAGTAAACAAATTATTATTTTTTTAAAAGGAAAACATGTTCATTGAAAAAAAATATGCCTTACTGAATAGAAAAACATACTTAGTTTTCCTAAAAAACTTTATCTTTGTCTCTTGAGGTTTTAAAATGAGGAAAATAAAATAAAAAAATATATTACTATTAAATAATCATAGGAGAAGAAAAATTAATTATACTTATTAGATAAGGATCCTAAAATATTATCAATGACAATTCAATCATAAAATTCTCAATTAAAATGGGATTGAAACGTAACTTCCTTACATCTTTGGTAAATTTTGAATCAAACCCTCTTGAAAGAGAAAAAATTAGATAGATATTTATATCCCCATAATTTATATGAGAAGAATAATACATGAAATTAATGGTTAGAATGTTCACAGTATAAAGGAAACATGTGGTGATTATGGCATGTGTCTCACAGAAATAAATGTGAGACGAAAATACCTTACCTCAAGTCTCGAATGTTTTCATACATAGTTGAACCTCCTGTATAATAAATATAGACGTATTATAAATGTATTGAAGAACCAATATAATATATATAATACCATATATTATTTATTTATACATATTATCACTCATTTATTAATAACTTATTATTAAAATCACTATTCCAGGTGATAACTGCTTCGTCTCACATGCATGTTTCAATTTAGAAGTCCCAGACCTTGTACTTTAATCATGGTTTCATCTTCTCTAGAATTATAATCATGATATAAATATCATATTTATTAATTATATATACAAATATATATTTAGTTTCATCCATATAACGGGGAGATAAAAAAATGAATTACACCATTAATGGAGACAATATACCATACATACGCATGAATGTTGTTTTCAATTTTCAAAGAATGGAATGAAAGAAAGGTAAATAATAATTCATCATTAAAAAATAATTATTATATCATATATATCATATATAATCATTAAATATATCCTTATTTTCATTCATATAAGTGGAAACAAAAAATTAATCACATCGCTTTATATAGGTGGTAGTGCACACGTACGCACAAGTGGCATTATCATTTTCCAAGAGATTGGAAGAAGGTGGATAATGGTTATTCCACTATAATAATAAAAAATAAGTATATTTAAGATAATTAATAAATTATATTCTAATTTATATCATATATTAATAGGAGGTATAATAAGAAATAAAATTAAAAACACTCGGTTAAGAGTTATACTTGTTCATTTAGAAACCTTCTTTGTCTTACACTAGATGCATCAAAAGGATATTATCATGTAAAGTCCATAAGATTTAAGATGTTGTGAAGGAATCCAGGATGTTATTATGGTGGTATTTTTTGATCTATAAGGATAAAAATGTGTGTGGAATATAGGAGACGAGGTTCCCTTGAGGAGAGTGACACTCTTAGAATTTATTAAAGTATTAAATTAATTGAAATTATTATTTTTTGAAATAAAGTGACTGAAAAATTATTTATTTAAAATTTATGATGAGGATAAGTCTAAAAAATATCATAAAATAATATTTAGATTTTTTATGTGATTTTTTAACCCTTATCTCTTAGTTTTTAACTCCCGTTAACCATTTAGACCATTACCAAAATATCAATGTTTTGTAATCTTTAATTGTTAAGAATGTTACCATAAATTGAAAAGTGACTAATAAATGGTTTGTGGTTTATAATCTCAACTATATATAATTAAATTTGAATAATATTGGTTTTTAATGAATTTTACATCATTAAATAAAATATTATTTTTTTTATAAAATATCATTATTGTTACTTTTACAACTATTCATTTAATTTGACTTTGAAAACAAAATAATTTTAAATTAATTTGAATATAAACCTTTAAAACATACCTAATATGTTATATTAATATAAATTTGTTAGGAACATAATAATTAATCAAAATTTAAATACTTTTATTATTTTTAAAATCATAAATATTATTTTTTCTATGAATTGAATAAATACTGTATCAGCATTGTTTAAGAATTTAAGGTAATTATTCAATGATTAGAAATTAAAAATAAATCACCCTGATAAAAAAATTATATATTATTTTAAATAAACATATATAACAAAAAATTTACTCTTTTTCTTCTAATGTATGAAATTTAGAGATATTGAAGTCAAGAGAATCTCATTTTTTATTTATGATTTTCATAAATTAATATAAAGGTCACAATCAATGAAAAATGGCACAAAATGGATATATATTTGAGTCTTGGATGTATATTGATGAACCAATATCATCCAATAGGATAAATTCAAGTGTTATATAAATTTTAAAATCTTATCCAAATGTTTTAACCATATTTTGCTCGTTTTACACTTATCAAGGTGATAAATATTTACCAAGGCTACCAATCATAATGTCCAAAATTAAAATTGAAGTATTTTAAAATTTTAAGCATTATAATTATAAATTTGAATCAATTTTATCAGTTTAAATTTCTATAGGTGGAATAAATTACTTTTATTATAAGAACATAAAATTCTTAAAAAACATTTTTTAGGAAAATACCCAATTTTAAGAGTAAAAAACATTTCAACATAACATAAAGTTATTAATATGTTTCCACAATGTTTTTTTAAATAATAAAAAATTAATTTTCTTATAATTTTATTTTAATTAAAATTTTAGTGGAATCATCCAACCATGACATTAAATGAAAATACCTAAAAATAATTTTTAATTTGAATAAAATTTAACTTATGTTCACAAAATCAAAGCATGGGTTCCCAAATTCAAAAAAATGTTTTTAAAAAATTACTTATCTCCTTTAAAATATATATGGATGATATATATTTTATGAAAATATATTAATTCATTATTACATCATATTTATTTCATTAAAGTGTCAGTATTTGAAAAAATCAATATTATCACCATTTTCCAAAAAATCAACTATTTTAGAAAAACCTCAAAAATCTACTCTAAGATAAATATGATATGTATAATCCATATAGAAAAGAGATTTTTCAAATATATAGTAATTTATTTTACAATAAGTGCATAAAATGCAAAAAAACCATTTTTAGAAAAATGAAAATTTGAACATAAAAATGAATTTATTCTTATTCCATGACAAGTAAAATCATGTAAATGAATATTTAAATATTTAATTAAATATATAAAATAAAGAAATTTAATTTTAAAATTTCATCAATTGTTATTAATTTAATTTATTAAGACAATAACTCATTTATCGCATAAAAATAGTTTTTCATAAAAACACATATTTTATATTCAAAAGATTTTTTTTTTCATTTATAAATAATTGATAATAAATAAATTCATTTTTTAAATTTGTAATCTATAATTATTTTTAATAATTTAGTTAGTAATATTTATACCTGTCAATCTGTTTGCTAAGTGATAACTTTATCATTAAATAATTGTATTTTAATAATATATCACGGTTCTTTTAAACCCAGTGTTGCTTGTAAAGAAATATATTGATGAAATTATATTTATGTAAAGAGAAATATTTCATAAAACCTTTGGGTGTTACATTTTATATTCATGTTTTCCACTTGTGTTTATGAAATGGTGGATTGTCATAGTTTTCTACTAAAAAGCGGACTTTATACTAATAATGTGTTTATGGAATATTTTAAAGTGATTCCTTGTTTTAATGTGTTTTTTAAAGTTTATTTTGAAGGAAAATATGATTTAAAAATATTTTTTTGGATGTGGGATATTTTTTTCGTTGGGAATTGATTTGGATTCAATATTTCTTATTTTGAAACATAGGAAACCTTGGGTAAGTGGGTGACTAGATCGGTGCTGCCCTAACTTTAGGAATGGTGATAGCTATGGGTCGTTTCTAGTAATGCCCTGTGAGACCGAGTTACACTACTCATTTAGGATCATATATTCCAATTATTGTTCCATTAAAGAGTCCTATTCTCCTTTGGAGCCCATATATTGTGGCTTCCCCTTGTTGCTCATGTTATGGTTAAGACGATTCCTACTGTTCACACCCAATCTTATATTGATATAATGATATGATTATTATCTATTACCCTAATTTATGTTGGATGTATACTTATTTTTATGTATGTCATCAGTTTCAATGTTTATAGAACCAAACAGATTTTTAGAAATGTTTTCAAAATAAAAATGGATTTCAATTTTTTTGGAAGTAGAATTAAGGTATTACATTTGGAAAATTGTAATGTAGATTCATGGTGGAATCTGAATGGGATTTGACTCACACAATACATTTTATTTTTGGAATATATATATTTGGTTTTATATGACATGGGTAAAGGGAAATGTGTTGCATTAAAAAGTGGGACCTCTTGATGTATCTTCGCCTTTCATGGTATGTGTTTGGTGGTGGCCAAGGGAAATAAGTGGATAGCTTGATTAAGAATCATGAGGATCCTTTAATTTTAAATTTGGGTTTTTTTATATTATCCTAACCTACCTTGGTTGTATTTTAAGACTCTTGTCATGTATATTTTGTTGATGGATTCAATTTTTTGTTCTTATACCTAATGTTGATTATGGATTATTGTTCATGTTGTGTTGCTCTATTTGACTTGATATTATTAGTTTATTTTTGTTTATCTGGTGGAATGGATGTGCAACATAAGAGTGCATCATATTAGAGTCTTGGTGGAATCTGTGATGTATTATTATTGGATTCAATGGGTGAAATTATTCCTAATTGGTCACTTGAGATACCCTTTCAGCAGTTTCCAAATCAAGGGAGAAAAGAAAATGCCTCTAGCCTTACGGTGACGTGGTTTAGGTGACATGGTGGGTTGAACCAAGATTATTTATTACAAAAATAATTTACTAATATAAATATTTTTCTAATAAATAAAATGTTGGAATAATTTCATTTTGATCCTCGGTTTATAGGTTATTTTCATTTTTAACATAGGGCCTTTTCTAAAAAAAATTATTTTTCATATATTTTCTTTCATCACTTTTTATGGTCCTTAGTTAAACCATTGGAAATTATAATTCAATGAATTTAGGTACCAATGAATATAAAAAAATTGAATTACGAGTCAATTTATAACTACAAAATATGTTATTCTAAAAAATAACTAAGAATGATACACTTCAACTACCCATAGATGACATTAAAAAAAATACAAACACCTCATAAAATCATCAAATTTATATAAAATGGTAAACATCACATCCTAAATTGGATGGAATGATTAATTTTTCATTTTGATACTAGCATTTTCTTCATTTTAAGCATCATGGTCAATATTGTTAAAATAACCTATAGAATATTGCAAACTCTCAAACATTGAATTTTTAGGCCTCAACATTATTACTTTTCTTTTTAATATTTAATTTATAATAGGTAATATATTTTTTGATTAAAAGTAATTAAAAATAATTTTATAATCAAAATAACATGGATAATGAAAATATTTATATTAAAAAATATTTATAATATTTTTAATGAATTATTGTTTTTTAATGAAAGATATTTATAAAATATATTTTTTGAGAGAAATTATTATTTAATTAATTTAATTAAATTTTTTATAAATAAATTACTAGTTCAATAGTCAAATATTTATTTGTAAAGTATAAATATTATAAATTAGTTTTTCTATTTCAATTATATTATAGAATTATTATGTGATTTGAATTTTATTATTTATATTATGTTAGTTATTTATTATTATTATTTTAATAGTTAATGGTTATTTTTATAAATGAATATATAATGATAATTATTTTTTTAGAAGATAGTATTTTATATTAAAAACATGTTATTAGTTTTAATGAAAAATGTAAGTATAATTGATATACTTTTATAAAATATGTTTTTCAATATTATTTAATAATGAATCTTTTTATTCCATTTTTATGTATTTTTTAGGAATTTTAGAAGTTAGAAATGGTATTTAATTTTTTTGGTTGGAGAAGAGGATAAATTGATATGGACCCAAAGTGCTAAGAGGTGTTAAGTACTTGATATATTGGTATCAGGTACCTGGTGGTCCTAGGTGGGCTATGAGAATTCTACTAGAACCATAGTACACTCGATGGGTTTGTACCAAGTAATAGTTACTATGTATAAATATTTTATGAAAATAATGGGAAAATGTTTCATTTTACCCTAAATTTATACGCTTAATTTACCTACTCTTGGGAATTTTCCCTCATTATTAGTCATTGGTTTGTCTCTCAATATCTCTCTTTTGTACCTCTCATGCCTCTTGGATACTTCATTAATCCTTTATCTAGGAAGATCCATTTGTTCAAAAAATCGATTCTATAATGGGGGATTTTATGATCCTTCAAATCTATTAGATTCTTTTTGGTTTATCTGCTAAAATTTCTTAACATAGGCAAATCTTAAGAAATATCATGGTTTTTTTTGGATTCACTCTCTTTGAATAGAAGCAGTTATGACCTTATTTTATCCTATTTTTATGTTGTCTATCTAGTCTTTTTGGTGGAATATTCTCTTACATGGAACCTCAATTTCTTTTTACAAATAATTGGGATAGTGTAACATTTTACCTCTCATACACATAGAGAGTTTACTTGCTAATTGTATGGGGATGAGTGAACCCAAATAAAATAAAAATTTTGAAACAAATAATTTTTTAGTTTAAATATTTAACATGTAAAGTTTTTTTATATTACTAATGGTTATTTATAACTTTTTTAGTAGGATATGTTAATTAAATTGAAATTCATGTTTCCCAATTATATGTGTTTGGAATGTTTAGTGATTGTTTGTGTCTAAAGAAGCATGGAGTGGGATATATTTATTGAAGGTGGTTCTCAAAAACCAAATAATTCATACTTTAGATAACCTATATTTTAGAGTCTTGAATATTAATATATATTTTATCACATAATGAGTGTATATATACATAAAATTAATGTGATAATTTCATTAGAGTATTTTTTTGTAGTGTCGTAACCTAGAATCCCCTTAAAAAGATGATTTAGGATGGTTGTCCACTAGGAAAAAGGCATGACTCCCCTTATGGAAATGGCAGTCAACTAGCAGCGAGGGTCTAATGAAGTGATAATGGGGAGACTATTCCCTATGGTGGTGATAATAATAATGGTCCATATATATATATATAGCACAACATATGAAGGGTATACAATAAAATAAAAAACAAACTTAGTGGAAACATAATAAACAACAATATTTATAAATTTACCAAAGACATAATACCTTTTATAGATGAATACAACATGTCATAGAAGGTCATAAAAACTATATAAAAGTTGGGTCTCTCATGGATAACCATATAAGAACATATTTAAAGCATGAAAAAAATATAAAAGGAGAATTTATCTTGATGTATAGGAACCACATGGTCCACTACCATCCATCCCATACAAAAGTTACCTCTATGAATACTAAGGTCCATCTCCCATGCATGAATCCTTACCTAATCTCAAAATCATAGTATACACGCTTCTTGAGAGTCTTATGTAGGGTGAGTATGAACATAGTAGGACACCAATAACATGTTCCTATCTTACATCCATAATTATGTTGGTGTATGTGAAATATAAATAAAAAGGAAACACACTCATGTTTAATTAATAACCCACTTCACATGTGCTCTATAGACACAAGGAAGTTTTTACCTACTTTATACAATTCCATAAATGTATTAATACATTACCCTAATTATATATATGGTATACAATACCTATCTTCATATAAATAATTATAGTGGTGAGGACCCATGACTTAGTTCCCAAGGTATCCCTTGATGATTATCATATCTGGTAAACCCTTAGGTTCAACCTATAAACATGTCACTAGAACCCTATTCCATCAATAAAGTACCTATATTCCATATGATATTCCAAATCAATATGATCTATATCCCTCTGACCTCTGCTTAGAAGTCCCTATCGGATCAACAACCCGACATCCCAAAGAAAATTGATATCTATCCTCCAATAAAGAATCACTGTTGTCTAAACACCAAACATCCTGAGGAATTTTGATATCCATCCATTAATAATCCCAACCCATCAACCTCAAGTATAACTGTAAACCTCATCCCCTAACTGATGGTATCAACACCTTCACCTGATGGTCCATCCCCATCCACATGGATCTCTATGGCGTGCACCTCTAACATAACCAATGGTAAACATCATCCCATAATCCACAATATATATAGAGGACTCCACCCATAACGAGTGTTATACACCACCTAAACTGAGTCCTATCTATGTGTACATGACTCCAACAGTACATCATCCAACAATAGTGAATGACCATAACCAAAAAATACAAAGGCCACATCATCCAAAACCTCATTTACCTATGAAATTGTCACTAAATCCCACTAGTAAGCACCATCTCAAATCACATGGTCCAGGAACTCATCTATATGACCTCATCACCTCAAATCCTGGTGACCTTGTCACCTCAACATGGTGATCATCATCACCCCATATATCTTGTGACATGCAATCATCCCGATGATCATGTCGCCTCAGTCCAGGTGATCAAAATCACCCCAATCCTCAGGATATTCCTATCATGTTCCCATGGAAACAATACAATCAATATAAACAATTAAATTAAATTAAATAACTTTCTTATCCTGGAAAAGTGGTCACAAGCCCCTTTCCTAGAACATCAAAAATGAAGAATAGCTAGGGAAATATTAAAGGCAGCCCGCAACCTCAATCTAAAAATTTAGAAACATACATTATTATATTAAGGGTCTCTCTCATACATCTATATGGTTTATTTAGGAACAAACCCAAAATATCCCATAAAATTAAATATAACTCTAGGAACCACATATTTTATACTCATAGGAGTTTGCTCATTTGATATCAGCCTCTAACTCGAGCCTAAATGAGAGAAATCAGAGACTTAGAAAAATTCCTTGAAAATATGTAAAAAGAGATAACATGGATTTAGAATTAAGTATGGAGATATAGGAAAGAATAAAAATAAATAGGACTGGACACCTTAATGATTCACTTCCAACTAGACCAATAGATCAATAATCAGAGCTTAGATATTGGAGGAAGGCCAAATCCTAGTTGGCGAATAAATAAAGAGATCCATATGTGTTGCATGTGGAATGGAGGAGAAAGTGGAGGAGAAAAAAAATATAGGGGGGGGGATATGGTAATTTTACACTTTTTAATGACCTTAATGGTTTGGATAAGAATGCACTAACTGTGCGGTGCTCAATATCTAAGAACCACACTGCCCAAAGTTTGGAACATTTTTTTCCAAACCATGCACAGACCATGTATTTCCCCTCTGTTAAAACTACATTTGTCTTACACAGTCATGAGCCCCAACCCACATGGTTTGATCAATGATTTCTAGTGTAAAAGTGGGCTAAATGGTTTCTACACTAGAAAAAAATACTAACAGCAATTTTTTGAGGGTGTTATGCACAACCCCATCTAAATTCATTTTCTTTATAAATTATAGGGGGTTATTCACAACCCCTTATAATAATTGAATTTAGAGGGGTTTCAAACCCCCTCTAATTTTTTTATCTTTATTTTATTTTAATATTTGGTTTGAATTTATATGTGGTAATGTCAAAATTTCAACTAATTTAATAATTAATTCCACTAGATGTTTGGTTGGATTTTAGAGGGGATATATGTATATATCTATTCATTTTAAGTTTAGAGTATATATATATATATATAATGTGGATTATTTTTTCAAACAGAAATAGTGGGGGTTCACAACCCCCACTAATCTCTTAAATTAGAGGGGATTTTGAAACCACTCTAATTTATGAAATTAAAGGGGTTTATGAACCACCACTAGTCCCTTCGACTAGAGGGGGTTTTGAACTCCCTCTAATTTATGACATTAGAGGGGGTTCCAACCCTTTCTAACTAAAGAAATTAGAGGGGGTTCGAAAACTTCCACTAATCCCTTTGATTAGATGGGTTTTTGAACCCCATTAATTTATGACAGTAGAGGGGTTCATGAACCACCATCATTCCATTATATTAGAGGTTGTTTTATCCCCCTCTATTTATTACAAAATAAATCTTATATAAATTAAAATTCCATAACATATATGTGTGTGTGTGCATGTGTGTGTGTGCATGTGTGTGTGCATATATATATTAAATAAAACCATTATATAAATGTATTTAAATATATTATAAACACACACACACAAATATATAAAGGCATTATATAAATACTTTAAATAATTACTTATACATATAAGAAAAAATGTATAACTGTGAAAATATTGGTATATATAATATAAATGTAGTTATATATATATATTAATTAAAATATCTAAAATTTATATATGGTTTTATAAATAGTATACATTTATATTATACTTATATTACATTAAATACATTTGAATTTCATATTTATGTATAAATACATTTATATTATATTATTTATAAAAATATATAAAACATAGAAAAAATTAAATATAAATATAATTATATTTGTTACATACTTATATTATATATATTGTATTATAAATATTATATTATAAATTTTTTTATATCCCTCATAGCCTAGATTAGTGGAAAAGGGCCTTGTGGGGTGTCGGGGAGGTCTCGGGTTCGAGTCTCCCCAACTTCCAACATGAGTGTGTTTGCGTGTTTCTTTTTAGCTTTATAATTCTCCTCCACCATTCGTTTGTAATATTATATATATATATTTATATATATTATATAATTATATATATATATAGTAGTATACCATATTAATTATAAATTAATTTAGTATATATATATATAATTTAATTATATTATATATTTCCAATTATATGAATGTATTTAATTTTGTGTGTATATATATGTGTATATATCATATAAAATAAATTTATATAATTACATACATAAATATATAATATAAATTTATTTAATATAATATATGTAAAATATAAATCATAAAATATATAAATGAATAGTATTTAAAAATGCAACATATAATTTTTATATTATAAAAAAATAGGTGTAATAATAATAATAATTAATAATATTATTGTCACACACACACATAAAAATATATAAAGATAATTATATTTATATATATATAATTATATTATATTATATCAATGAATATTATATAAATACATAAACACACACACAAATATAAATGTATTTATAAATATACCTATAAATATATATTTTTATATGAAAATATATTTATTTATATATATTATATATACATAGATATAACATATATATATATATAAATATATTATCCAAAAATATATTATATATTATCAATATATTTCTGTATCTAATATTATATATATATATATTATATTATATATTATATGCTAATATATTGTATATATATTATAAAAAATGTATATATTATACACAAATATATATTATATATAAATACTATATAGAAATATATTATATATACACAAATATATTATATTATTTATATTTCAATACAGAAATAAATAAATATGTATATATATATATATTATCTAAGGTTTCAGTGTCAAAATAAACAAAAATTATTATATATAACAAATATAAGATAGTTTTGGCATAGCGGTCAAGGAATGAGGAGTTTTCCATAGTAACTTAGGATCGAATCCGATCGGAAGAATTTTTACCGCCTAAGGAAGGGAGTTGGGGGGGGGGGGGAGGACAGGACTGCACTGCGAGCATGAGGTGTGTGTGTGTGTGTGGGGGGGGGGGGGGTGTTTGGGCCAATGGAAGATGGGGTGATCTCGGCTGGGGGGTGTTGGGGTGGGTTGTCTTCGTGGGTCTCATGGGTGTTTGGGTGGGTCTTAGGGGTAGGGTCTGGGGGTTTCTGGGGGTTTCAGGGTAGGATGTCCTGATGGGTGTCTATGGGTGTTTGGGTGGGTTGTTCTGTTGGGTATCGGGGGTGTATGGGTGGGTCTCAGGGTGGGGTCTGGGGGATTCTAGGGGGTTTTAGGATGGGTTTTCCCAGTGGGAGTCTATGGGTGTCAAGGTGGGTTGTCTCATTGGGTCTCAGGGGTGCAAGGATGGGTTTGGGGGTGTTGGGATGGGATCTGCAGGTGTCTGAGAGTGTTGGGTGGGTTGTGCCATTGGGTTTTTGTGGGTGTTGGGGTGGGTGGTCCCTATGGTTTTCTGGGGGTGTATTGGGGTGGGTTATCCCAATGGGTCTCGGGGTTTCTCAGTTGGTTTTCTGGGTGGGTGTGGTGGGTTGTCCTAGGGTGGTAGGGTGTAATAAAATTTTTTAAAAAGAGAAATTTAGGTGTAGTTATAGGATAACCACCCCTAAAATTAGTCCTTAATATATATCTAAAAAAGTCTTGGGTCAATAAAAATCTATAAATTTGGTTCCAAAGACCAAAGATAATGTTGGTCTGCTCACCAAACTCAAAAATTGAAAAAAGATGAGGAATTTTGAACTGCTAAAAAACATGGGACATTACAGTCTCCCCACATTAAAAATATCTCATCCTCAAGCTATCAATAATTACCTATAAATGCTACTAAAAATAACCATATCATCTATCTCAACCCAATCTACCTTGATTATCAAACACAAGTCAACTCCCATTATGGTGTTCCCCACCATAAGAGTTACCTACCCGATCGTTTCCCAACTAAAAACAACCTTACAATGGTCCACCAACCATCACTTGACACACAAGTCCTATAATTATGTATCATCATTCCTTCACCCCATAAGGTGATAAAATAATTCCCATGTAATTCCTGACACCCATCAAGTCTGGAATCACATTAGATTCCCATAATTACTCATGCCATACACAACACTCATCAAAACTGGCATCTCATCAGATGCCGAAAATAATCCTGCATCATATATACATATACATGATCAACATTGAAACGATGCATACATACCTCATATCAAACCCACATCATTCCAATTACCATAAAAATTATGGTGCCTACACCCCACATATATACACACACACATCATCATATCTGATTCCAACCTACTATCCAGTGCCTGGTTAGTCCAAAAGCAATACATGTGCACCTCTTACACCAGTACTAGCCATGATAAAATAAAATAATAACCTGTTCAAACCCATGATGTACATATAATTTTCATCATCTCCCAACCTTCTTTGAACCTTAAAGCTCAAAAACATCCATCTAGCCTAAAGTACGACTGCCTGAGTCCTAACCTCCCTTTGGAGATGCACCGAATACCATCTACTAACCCCACTATAGGGTATCTATATCCCTAATAGGACCTCCACATGTAGATGAATCCTAGATACTATCTCCTGGTACCGATCCTTGTCCAACCTCAGATCTGTGAGTCTGCCCTAGTCCATGGCTTCTAGCTATCTACGAAGGATTCCTCCAGAACCTCTCTAAATGGGCTAGCTGGCCACATGATCTGAACTCCATTAGAACTCAATCACATTGGGTTCGAGCATGTCCTGGATACCCAAATTGGTAGCATACTAATGAATACATCCACCTCGATAGCATACCTAAATCCTAGAATGACCACACTATTGAGATTCCTCATAGCCTTACTTCTAGAAACCTAAAGCATCACCACTAAGATAACCTAATTTCGTTACCCGTCTTGAATAAAATTGGTCCACAAAGTTTCCCTCAGCTATTGGTGTTTGATTCACCACATCATAGAATGAGGTATGTCTGAAAATATTTTCCTACACTCTGATGTAATACCTCAAAACATCCTAAAAAATACACACCTTATCATTGTGTTTGCCCACAACTGTAGGTGAAAATTATTACAGGATCGTGATATGGGCCACATAGTATATGATAGATGTATCCCCATGATTGAGGTTCTTAGACTGATGGGATTTATATGACCTTAGAATCTATTGGAAGAAGTGTTTGAATAACCTAGCCTTGAAATCATTCTAAGATAGTCCATTATGTCTTCCTTCCTAAACTTGTATGTCTCACATACTCTTTTCTATCCCCCTGAGAAAATAATTAGCTAGCTTCACCATCCATCATGGGGTGTCTCAAGCTAATCGAAGATATTTTGCATGGAGTTGATCTAGTTAACTACTACCTGCAGTCCACCCTCACCTTGAAATAATGGTGGGTACTAAGACTAGAAATCATGAGTCAGATATCCAAAATATGAATCAACTCCCTGATGTCCTCGGTAAATACCATGTATAACACAAACTAAGCCTTCCATGAGCTACTCATCTAACCATGACCCAAAAAATTTCATCTAATGTGGTTGTCCCACTTGTACCGGATCCTTTACTTGTAGCTCATAATAATTATGAACCTCTAAAGCCTCATTTGAACCTTCAGGGGAATCATCCTATGCACAATCAAGAATCACGATATCATCACCCTCCTAATGCTCCACCAGAACCCGTCTAGTGTACATCATGATGAATATGAATACCATGGGAAAACATCCATAATAGTATATATATATATATCAATGATAGGGAAATATATAACATGTATCACATCTCACCACCCTTACACTCATCTGCCGTACCCATCACCTAACATCCAACATCAAGGCCCCATACCTAACCATAACAGAGTCAAGTATCAAGTATCATCCATCCTCACAGCCCCCTTCCTACCCATATCTGAGTCAGGAATCACATATAATCCAGCCTCATCACCCCATTACGACATGAAATAGGGCCATACATGATATATAACACATATCAATTTTAATTAGTTCAGTGGAATTACACAAAATATGTTATAGAGGAAAACATTTTTTTGAAATATTTGTCGACACATTAAAAAACTCACCCCCTTTTTCCATCCCTGCCTATGCATTTCAGTGTAATTCCCATATATCACATGCATATAGAATCACATATCATCACATAGATCTCATTGGGAACCACATTCCTAGGATTTATGAATATAATTTCACCAAAAAGGCTTAGAAGGAAAACATTATTTAGATTATTTTTTGAAACATTAAATAGCCCACCCCCTATTAGTGCATTATAGGTTCCCAATGATGATCACAATAAAAACACACATCATATGAGCCTAAGTTCCTATCATGATGCATAAAAATCCTCCCATTACATATATAGACAAGTTTCAAAAGACACACAATCCAATAACCTCACACCCAAGTGTGTCGCTTGATGTAGAAATTAGTCAACTGTAAAAGCAGAGAACATAACATAAATTTACCACCCCTGGAAACTTTGTCTGTCCCCTGTACACGGGGATGCAGGCACCCAAATACGAGATATTACCTAGTTTTGACTATATACCATTCATAATTATTCCATGACCCAAATAGTAGTAAAAAAATAAAAATAAAACTCCTCTCATACCATTTGTATCATCCTGAACTAGAATCCACTAAAAAAGTGCTTTGGGAATGTTGGACACTAGGATTTGGAATGCCTCCCCATATATCAAAGACTTTCAACTAAAAATTAGGGTATGACAAGGTGATATATTTGAGACTAGAACCTCTGTTGATGATAATTATAATGGTCCATTTGTATATATAACACATCAGAAGAAGTACCATACAATATAAGAAAAAAACTCAGTGGAAACATAATAAAAATCAGTAATAATAAATTTCCAAAACACATAATATCATTTGTATATGAATACAACATGTAATATATTGTCATAAAAAACAATAAAAAACTAGGTTGACCCATGGATGGCCATATAAGAACATATATAAATCATCCCAAAAGATAAAATGGATATATAGCTCGATGTATAGAAACCACATAGTCTAGTACCATCCATCCCATGAAAAATGTACCTCTACGATCACTAAGGTCCAACTCCCAAGCCTAAATCCAAACCTGATCTCAAAAGTATAAGGTCTACACTCATCCTAAGGGACTCGTGAAGGGTGTTATTATGAAATTAGTTGTTCAGGACCAAGGGGTGCATGTATTACATCCTTAATTATACATGTTTATGTGATATATAAATAAAAAGGAAATGCACTCATGTTTAATCAATAACCCACTTACCTTATGATCAGTATCCATAAGGAAGCATTTACCTACTTCAGGAAATGCTAGTAATATCTAAATACATGCCCCTAATTATATATATAGCATACAAAACCTATCTACAAATATATAATTGTAGTTGCAGGGACCCATGTCATAGTTCCCAAGGAATCCCCTGATGATTATCGTATCCGGTGAACACTCAGGTTCCATGGCTCACTCTTGTTACATGGCATAGAAAAATCATTTTTATTATACTAATGAATCATATAGGCTAACCATGGTTATCTCAGTTAAGGATATTTCTCAGTTGGTCACCTACTTTATCTAATTCCCCTAAACTAATTCTATTTTTTTTTTATTTTAGGAAAAAAATGATATATAAAAAATAAATGAAATGAAAAACTATAAAAAATAACATGAATTGTTATAGTTCCATGCAATTATAAGCTGAATGGAATTAGAGATGAAAGGAATTTCACCGGAGAGAATTTTTAGGGAGCACCTTCATTGACCCATTTCAAAAATACTTAGTGAACAATGCTCTATAGTATATTTTCACACCTCAATCTACCCTAGTTATGAATGAAATGTGTACTTAGAAATATCCAACCACACTTTACATCCATCTCCTCATTCAAGGGAAAGTTATTAAAGATCAAGAATCTAAAAATTAGAGAACCACATTGAGGATTAAAACCATTGTAAAATATCCTTATAATTAACTCAAAGTAAATCTTTCTCATGGCCTTAGGTAAAAACACCAGATTACTTCACTAAGAATTCCTTGGGTAAGTTTCTCATAGTCATGAGTATAAGAGTTCATGGTTAAAGAACAGAAAGAAGAAGACGAAAATAAAAATAAAAATAAAAATAAGAATGATAATAAATAGAGAAAGAATAAAAAGAATGAAAAGAAATAAGAAAATAAAAATAAGAAAGAATAATTTTAAAATTAAAAAAAGAAGAAGAATTGAGAAGAAGAATAAAATTTGGACGGGTGGAGAAACACTTTGTAAAATAAAAATCCATGAATTTTTGTTATAAAATAAATCTAGAATTTCATGAATTATAACTTGAAATAAAAAATAAAAGAAATGAATGGGTCACATCATGGCCATTTTACTCCTCTCCATCAAGGGTGAAAAACTCCTCTTCATCATGGGTAAACTCCTACAGGAAGGGGGGGGGAATCCTTTGGTATCCAAATTCATGATCATCCAAATATCTTTTTAAGATCACCTCAATATTCCATCCACCTAAACTTTTCTCATTTTATACCCATTTAATGAAAAAAAATTAGGAAAGGTTTCTTCTTAAAAGTTGTAAAAAAATGTCTTTCAAGTTTGACCACCACGTTTCAACTTCATCCAACATGTTCAAGGAAGGATGTGTCCTATTAACTCAAAAACTTTATCCTAGGTGGGAAGAATCATTAAATTTTATAGATCCAATTTCCCATGATATTATGTCGATAATATCAATATAATCAATTAGGGAAATAATTATAATAGCTGTTACATAAAATTTTATATTTATCATTATAGAACATCATCTTCATTGTGCTTGAAATTTTTTAGATATAGGCTCAACTTCAAAAATATCTAGATCCATGCATATATTTTTTACCCCAACTTGTGAGGTTATTTTGGGCCTCCAAATATTGGATTCAACTCTTAGTCAAAAAGAATTAATTGAATCCAAAGATGTTATTATGTCTAAAAAATGAATTTCATAAATTAAATTAGTATATAAAAATTTATAGCCAAAATACTTAAATAAATTAAAATAGTTAAATTCCAAAATCAGGTTATTTTTCTAATTAACCCGAAAATGCTACTAAAATCATAAAATGTGAAAAATAAACATAAAATAAAATTTGTGTGAAATTAAAATCATTAAAATCATATTTAAAATAACTTAAAATATTCACTCTATCAACCCCCCCACACTTAAAACACGGTTGTCATCAAGCATAATATCTTAACATTAAAAATCAGAGGGAACCAATGATATAATTATTAAAATTTCAAGGAAATAAAATTAAATAATCATCGAGGTCAAATTAAATTATCAAATGTCACATAAAATATCAATTAAATTTCCCATTTTCAAATAAATAATCAATTCAAATGTCCAAATATGTAGTGTAATGAAATTATCCCCTTCAAAGTATGAACTCCCATTTCCCCCAATATTGAAAGTGAAGTTTATGATAAAATAAAAATTTATAAATTATTTTTTCACCCTCTTAATTTTGTTATAATTATATATATATATTTAATTTTTTTTTCATTTTTTTCTTTTTTATAATTTATACTTATAATAAAACTCACATCCACCACCTAAACATATATAATAAAAATCATAGGTCTAGTAATGGTGATTTTGGGTTTTTCTAACATCACAACCTATTTTTTTTTTGATTTTTTAAGAGGGGAAATACAATAGAGTACATCGTATGAATCAAAAAACATTTTCAGTACCCACAGTATCAACTCCACACTTTTTTATTACATTTCATATGATCCTTTAAACTATGACTCTATTAACTGCCACACTTCAACTTTAAACTATAATTAAAAAAGTAGTAGGAGGGTTGGAATGGATAAAAATGGCTTAAAACATTGCTCATATCTAACAAGGTCATTCATGGTTTCTATGGGATAAACAAGGAATAATGTAAAGGTGGTTTTCAAGGATATGGGGTTTTCCAAATATTCCTCAATCATTTGAAATGTGTTTTTGTATAGTCAAATCTTTGACAAGTTTAAATTAAAGTTCTAGTATGTTGCATGTATTAAAATCACTCAAGAAATATGATCAATATTAAATAAGAATCATTTGGCCTAGAAATATTCTCAGGAATATGAAATATGATATTGTAAAATCACTCAAATCATGAGTAATAATAAAAAATATATTCACCTGAGTTTCAGAAATTATAATCTGAATAATTATTTGTAAATTTTATCTACATGAATCAAATAATTCCCTTAAATTTTGAGTCCTGATTTCAATATCCATGCTTCACTTTAATAAATAAATTATTCATTTTACTTATTTAATATGAATATTATTAAATTCTAAAACATGGAGTCATATGATTACTAATAAAATAAATTCTCCAATATAAGTAAAGTAAACAATTAATTCAGGTATGGGAATTCAATTTTCTAGTTTAATGCTCATAATAGTTTGTTGGAAATAAATATAGAGAGTTTAAAAGATAATTATAAAAGCGAACTCCCTTTCTTATGAAGCTTCATCCTCTTCCTTCTAGGACTATTTTTGGACTTCCTCATGTCATCATGTTCCTCTAGAAGATAATCACTCCATTATGCATAAGGATCATTTCATTAAAGTTCAAAATGATAGAGGGAGGGGGATGCATGACAAAGTATTCATAATAATGAAATTGAAATCTAAATTCATATAATTCATGTAAAGATAAGTCTTGGTATAATCCCCAAAAGTGTTCCATTTATTTTTACTACCTCCAGAGGGAAATAATATCTATTATCCAAGTTATTTTAGGGATGAATATTTTTTGATATGGACCACCACATGTGGCTTTTCCCAGATTTTGATTCTTCCTTCTTGGTGAGGAATGATCCCTGGAAAGAGTATTCCATATCCAACCCCATCACAATTAATATTTGATTGCATGGAGGGGAAAAGATCAAGTATGGATCATCCTATTATTTGGTTTCTAATTGTATAACCTCCTCTTTCTTTTTCAATGCTGGCTCAACATGGGATACCTGAATTGTTATTTCATAAGTAGGGTTATAATGTATTTTTAATTGCAAGAATTTAAACATATAGAATTATAATTTCACCTTTCAAGGTGAGATGCCTCTATCTCAATTTCAATATTCTCAACTACTTGAACTTATTCATGGGCCTCCTTAAATGTATTTTCATCAAAATCAGGGAGCTCCATGTGTTCCTCAGCTGGTTCATGTGTGGTTTCTTTATCCTTCTCTAAGAAAAATCAAGGATTGAACAAATTTGAAAATTCAAAATCCCAAAGTGTGATACTCAAATCAGATTGAATAATATCATAATTGAAATAATTTAAAATAAGATCATCTCCCTATGTTGGTTTTGGTTTAATAACTTCTTCACTGATAAGTGCCTCTTAAAGTTGGATATCAGTGGATGGAGGTTGGTAGTTGGGCTCCCTTATACATTATTATAATTCCATCACATTTATGGATACCTCTTATTCAATTGATAGATAAATTTAGAGTGGTTTCGACTCATCTCTTATGTAAGGAATGGGGAGGTCCCATTGTACCTCATACGCATTCTAGAATTATTCTAGATCTTGTTGATCTCCCACATGTAGCTCAGTAGGTAAGTATTCCACATCATGAATACACTCTAGCTCATCATGGTATTGGATTTGGTTATTAAAATGTTAGGTTTATTTATTATTATTGAGATGGTCCTCAGCCCCTTTAATTTCTTTAGTGAAATTATGAAAATCTAGTGGCACTTCCTTCTTGGCCTTGAATCATTTCAAGTCAGTACAAAGTTCATTGATCATTATCATCAAATCATATGGTGAGATCCGTGCCTCTATGATTATTTTATTCTATTTTAACATTATCATAAGATAATCAAACTGTTGTTAGAGGGCCTCCTCAGTATAATATATTTCTTCTTATTTCACCTTTACGTAAATGTTCCATGAATTAAAAAATTTCATTTGAAAACATCATCAAAAAATAATTTTTTAATGTTTTTCTAAATAAAAACAATGAAAATATATCTAAAATGTGAAAATTGAAAAAATAATTAAAATACTAATTAGATCCTTAAAAACGGTGCTGGTTTTGGTGCATGCTTGTTGTAGCGTGTGGAAAAAGTAATTTTATTTTCCTAATGTAGCATAGAGGCTGAGCAGGGTTATATCACTTGGGGAGATTTCTCAGTTGTTCACATACATAATCTAATTCCCCTAAAATACATATTTTTTTTGTTTTTATTATTTCATGAAATAATGATATATTAGAAAACAAATGAAATGAAAAACTAAAAAAACTAACATGAAATTGTAAAGTACCATGAAACGCTAAGAATAATGGAATTAGAAAAGAAAGGATTTTCTCCTGAGAGAATTTTTAGGGAGAACCTTCAATGACCTATTTCAAATCTACATATAGAACACACTCCATAGTATGTTTCACACCTCAATATACCCCTATTATGAATGAAAAGTTTACATAACAATCGCCAAGAATACTCTACATCCACCTCCCCAATCGAGGGAAAATGGTTGTAGATCAAAAAAAAAACATTAGACAGCCAAAATAAGGATTAAAACCTTGGTAAATTATCATTATAATTAAGTCAAAGTAAATAATACTCATGTCCATAGGTCCAAATACCATATTACTCCCCTTGGATATTACTCTGGTTTGTTAATTATAATCATAAATATAAGAGTTTATAGTGGAAGCGTAGAAAGAATATGAAGAAAATAAAAATAAAAACATGAATGTAGAGAAATATATAAATAATAAAATAAAATAAAATAAATAATAAAATAAAAATAAAAATAATATTGTTGAAATTAAAAAGAAGAAGAAGAATTTAGAAGAATAAGAAACTTTAGATGGGTGGAGAAACACTTTGTGAAATAAAAATATATGAATTGTTATTAGAAAATAATTATTAAATTACATGATATATAAAAAATAATAATAATAAAATAATATAAAATAAAACAAAGAAAATAATGGGAACAAGTATAGACCTTGGCCTATGCTCCATTGAGGGTGCATAATACCTCTTCACAGTGGGTAAACTCCTCCTTATATACTCCAAGGTGCATCATCCTTCAATATTAAAATTGATGATCTTCAAAATATCCATTTAGGAACTCCTCCAAATTATAAAAATTTAATTCATTATCATTTTATACGCATTTAATGACCAAATTTGGGAAATCCTTCTTCTTTAACATTTTTAAATTTTTTTTGATAGTTTGACAACAAAATTTCCACTTCATCTGACACATATATAAAATGTTATGTCCTATTAACTTTGCAATTTTTTTTGTCTAGGTAGAGTCTTGGAGTTTCAGAAATATGATTTTCCTTACACTTATTTTCATGACATCAATAGAAAAAAGTGAGGGTATAGTTACAAATGTTTTTCCTAAGGATTTTATCTTTATAATTGTGGATATTAAGCTCCATTGTTCTAGCCATTTATGATATATAGGGCCAACTTCAAAAATATCTGGATTTTTGCAAAGATTTTGAGGCCTAACTTATAAGCTTATTTTGGGCCACCAAATATTGAATTCATATCTTTTTACAGAAGAATTAAATGAATACCCTGATGTTTTTAACACTAAAATAAAATAATTTCATAAATTAAATAATTTTATAAAATTTTATGGCTAAAATAATTAAATGAATTAAAATAGTTAAATTCCAGAAATATGTTATATTTATAATTAATCCCAAAAGGCTACTAAGACCATACAATGTGACAATTAAACTTAAAATAATAATTTTTTAGTATTAAAAACATTGAAATTAAAATTAAAATAATTGAAAATGCTCACTCTTTCATTCCAATAAACATGTTACTGACTCCTCATACCATCAATAAAGTACTAGGAATCCATACATCACACCTAATTAATAAGAGACAGGCTCCTTAGACTTCATCTTAGAAGTATCCATCAAATCAATGACCCAAAATCTCAAGGAAAAGTGATATCTATACCACAATAAATAATCACCGTCATCTTAATAAATGATTTCTTGAAGAATGATGTTATTATTCATCCAATAATCTTATCCCATAGGTCTCAAGTATAACGACAAGTCTCATCCCCCAACTGATGGTCTCAAAACCATCACCCGATAGTCCATCACCTGCCACATGGCTTTATATGGTGAGAAAATCTAACATAACTGATGGTCAACCCCATACCCTAAGCCAAAATATATACAGAGGCCTCCAACCACAATGAGTGGTTAGAACCCCCCCAACTGAGTCCTATCGATGTGTACATGACCCAAACATCGCGTTAACCAACAATAATGATATGAAATAACCAAACTATACCAAACCACATCATCCATAACCTTATGCCCATATGGATATATCACTAAATCCTAATGTTAAACACCATATGATATCACAAGGTCCATGCACTAATCCTAATGACCTCATAACCTCAAATCACAAAGACCACGTTACCTCAACCTGGTGATGATCATCAACCCATATATCTCAGGCCATGCCCTCGGCCTAAGGAATGTGTCTCCTTAATCTAGGTGGTCAACATGACCTCAATACTTGTGCCATTCTAATCAAATTACCATGAAACTAATGTAATAAATATAAATAATTTAATTAAATTCAATGGTTGTGTTATCCTACCCAAGTGGCCACAATCCGTATACCCGACATATCAAAAATGAAGAATATTTTGGGCATGTTTAAAGGAATCCCACAACATCAGTCTATCAATTTAGAAGTATACATTAATTTATTGAGGATTTATCTTATATTACCCTATGGTAAATTTAGGAATGCAACCCAAAACACCTATAAAATTAAATTTAACTATAGGAATCTTCTTCCTTTTACTCATAAGAACTCACTCATCTAATACCGAACTCTAACTCAAGCTGAAATGATAGAAATAAGAGATTTATAAAAACACTATGAAAATAGGTTAAAATATATCACATAAAATTACCATTCCCTATGGAAAATATAAACAGGATGAAGAAGAAAGATGAGTATAGGACTTACCGATATTTTTCCAATGATACCAACATATTAAGAACTAGAACTCGGTAGTTGAAAGAAGGTCTACACCTTGCTGGATAAGAAATAGAGAGATATATCTATGATGTACATAGAATAAAGTATAAATAGGAAGAAAAAAATAAAAATAAGGGAGGGTAAATATGGTAATTTTGAACTTTTTGATTACCATCATGGTTTGGATAACCGTGTGCCAACCGTGCGGTGCTCACTGTCCAAGAACAACACTATGCATGGTTAGCCACATAGTTTTCCATATCATGCACATACCATGCAATTACCCTCTATTAAATACTTTAGAGGTTTCTCAATTCCATTCATACCCACCCACATTGTTTGAAAAATAGTATCTAGTGCATAAGTGCACCACATGGTTTCTCCATGTAGTCCGCACAGTGAAATATAACCATGTTCCTCAATCTATGCATTCCTAAAATTGAGTTTCTGGGGTTTTATTCACCTGCAACACATCCAAATCTGGGAGGCACTATCCAAGACATAAAAACCATATAAAAACAAAGAATTGTTTTAATAAAAATATCCAAATTTGGTTCATAAACAAAAATATAAAGTTGGTCCACTCACGAAATCCAAAATTTTTAAAAGGTTGAGGAATTTTGACTCACTCAAAAACACAACATGTTACATTTTTCACATAAAAATTTCATAGTAGTCTCCCAATATGATGAGAACCATAAAATGACATAACAATATTATTACATGTTCTTTTAATGGATGAAATATATCTGATAAGGAACAAATGATACATGCTATCAAGTATCAGAGGATCATATTACATTGAGGATTTTTCTCATGATGTCCACACTTAGTAATCTCCAAGAGAGGAGGTCATAAAAACAGACACACCCATAGGAATTTAATATGCAATATGTTTTATTGAATTTTCATATCTGTGGATGTGATTATTGGTATCTAGAATTGAGATTATTAATAATATATATCATTAATTATATACATAAATGTATTAATGAAATTAGTGATAACATATTCTCTTAAAGAGATAAGATACATTGGGTGTGTCATAGGTGATATGAAATTATTGAAAAATTCAAGAAAAGGTTTACGCCTATGGATTTAATTGAATTATATATATTAGGCTCTGTGATTGGATAAGAACTATGTAATTAAGTCAATGTCTGTGAAGGTTTTATTGACAAGTTCATTCAATTAACGTAAAATAAAGATATATAAAGAATATAGATTTATGAAAAATGTAATGAAAACTAAAAGATTATATATCATGATAAAGGTATTATATTACACAATGAGCATCTGTAGGAGGTTGTTGTCATTGTGGTAATGACACCATTCTATATAGGTGTCATGATGTGTTTTTAGAAACTGATCTTATACTTTAGTCTAGATAATCCAATGCCACTGAGAAATAACCCAAGAGGGTCACACACTATGTGTATCGAGAACCAAAATTACATTATATTTAAATTTAATATTTGAATAAATATTATTCTCATGTTATCAGGAATAATTAATATTCAGGTTATATTGATTATATATATTCAATGCCTTATTGTCTGAAATACTATATATGTGATTTGAATATTAAATATATATTTATTCACTAGTTAAGTTAATATAATATTTAATTTATTAATAAATGAACAATATAGTGATATTTATTTATTTAAATATATAATTATTATTGAATGTTTAATAAATATTTAGGTGGATTAATGGACCAAGTTAAGGGTCTGATGGGAATGGTAAAATATATATCATTTAAATTAATATTAATTTAAATATTTAAGAAATAATATTTAAATTATCCAAGATATTCTCACATGTTATGTAAATAATAATAATAATAATATTATTATTTGATGTGGGGTTCACTTTGAATTAATATATTGGTTAAATGAATTTGTTTAATAACTTATTCTCTTACCCAAGAATATAAATATGATTATATCATTCCTAGGGTTAAGGATCATTGTGAAAAATAAATTCTCTATTGATAATCCTATCAAGACTATAGATAATTATATATATAATGTTTCCTAGAATGGGGAGAATCGATTCCCCTCCACCCTCTTAAGCCCTGAGATAAATCCATTAAATCCTTCATGACTATAATGGATTCTTATTGCAATCAATGATGAATGAAACAAGTGGTTTGAATTATTCATGCATGAACCTATAAATTCTATAATGATGTTCCATGGTTCTTAGAGATTGTGTGGAGGCCACTATAGGGGTTCTTCTCTAGGCTCCTTTATCACAGTGATGGTATGGTAAGAGTGAAAAATAAATTCTGCAATGAAGAAATAATTTCAAGTAATGGTAATTATTATTTATATAAATTAATAATAAATTATATTTTTAGAATATCCTCTATTCAAATAAATCAGGGTTACTTTTATCATGTTTTGAGTATTTATCCAATGAAATTGACAAAAATAAATTATTGGGAACTGACCTAACCACTTATATTGTGGAATGCGGCCTTAAAGTTGTATAAGAGTGATGTCATATTAATTAGTAATTATTTATTACTTATTAATCAAATTACTCACTTGTTTTTAGTTTTTAGTTTTTAGTTTTTTATCTATAATATGAATTTTGTGATAATGCAATCAATTAGTTTATATGAGCAATAACAGACCAAGAAAAAATTAAGATATATTGAGGATCCCATCTGGAGGCACTGGAGATTCAGGATGGATAATGAAAATACACATCTTAAGATTTCAAAGTTCACGTCGTATACCCAGGTCCACCGCACGAGGTTTAGTTATAGAAAATGTAGCATATTGGGTGAGAGAGTATAACACAGTTTCATAACATGATATGTGTTGGTAAGTTATATGGAATGTGACTTGAAGTATTACACATCATGTAGATGGAATTCATTCCATGTAACCCTGTAGGGTTTGACCTAGGGGTAAATATTGAATTTTTGTGGACAAAAGTATGGGACATGTATTAATTACACCATGTATATTGACTAATATTAAGAAATTTGGGCTAGTTGTGATTGCATGACATGTATATAGGGTAAATTCTATATAAAACATAAATGAATGTGTAGAAAACAAATCAAATCCCAGACATGTAATTCAAATGAACATAAAATTGAGTACATGATGTGTGATAAACATTACATGTTGTGTAAATCATACCCTTTTCATCCGTAGTATAGATTGGTCTAGGTAATATACTACATGAATTAATTTTTTTGAATACATATTAATTATTTATAAAACAACATAGGATATCCCAGATCAGAGTACTTGAGTTGGCCTACAGAAAGGGACAAATGGATTTCCCAATCCCCACATAAAGAAAAATAGTTCTTGGGAATCAATGCACATGAGTGGGAATGATTTTTCCTAGTAAATCATGAACAGAATGGGGAATCCACCAAAAATTATAACATGATCACTTCATAAGTCATAAGATCATGCATACAAAAGTAAATAGTTTTTTATATTAAGTAAAATAAAAGAAGGAATATGAATACAACATAACTCATTTTAATCGATGAAATCCAATAAGCATAACCAAGAAAGACAAGAATGGAGTATTTAACCTAGAATCATATATCCATTAAATAAAATAAAAAGAATAAAAAATACCATGATCAATTGTCTCTTTGTATTAGTAAAATAACCTTTTTCTTACCACCGCCACCATACTTGAACCAAAAAACTAAGACCAACCTATATAATCTAAAGAAACTATAACAAAATGTGAAATGATAACATTCATGTGTAAAGATACCTATCTGGTATCCTAACCACTCCACATGCATACTCTTTAAATATAAATCCATTTAATGATAGTCTGAAAAAAATTAAAAGAGTAAGATTTCTATTTTTTATTAAAAAATTCATAAAATAACTCCACTTTTAGTATATTTTATTTGGAACAAACATTTCACAGATTTAACCATAATAAATATTTGAATCCATTTAGGAAAATATGAGTATTTATTGAAGAAGAAAATATTTCAAAACCATGAATTTTTAAATAATCACATTTTATAAGTAATATAAAATTAATTGATTTTAGATACCAATATTTAAAAATTATACTAAAAATTATAAATATATAAAATATTATTCTCAAAAAATAGAAATTCCCAAGATGTAAAATTCTAATATGGATGCCGTAACACAACCAGAGCTAAGGAAAATATACAGGTTGGGATAAAGCACTAATGTAATGTAAAAATAAACAATAATAGAATGTAATACAATAATGGAGAAATGGAATGGGATATAAATGGTAATAATTCCAAAAAAAAGAAGAGAACCCAATGTAAAAAAAAATCATGGGGGTCCCCTAGGAAAATAAGGATAATGTATACTAAAAACCACATGATACTCTATACCCATACTAATATACAATCACCACATACTATCTGTTATCTAGATTCCAATCATAAATAACAATATTAAATCACCAGTGAGGGAAAGACACAGATCTATCAGTAGGAAGCAGTATAACTTCATTATTCATAAAGAAATACTAACATAGTGGAAAAAAGATGTATAACTGTACTGGTCATGATGAATCACTTCAGAAGTGGGAGGGTATAGTATTACATCACAAGTTGGGATGAAACATTGATCTAGTCAGAAGAAACAATATTACTTTTATATCCAAGATTACTCACATTACTAGTGGGAGGGTGAAACATAATTTTAATAATACCCCATTTTGATAAAATTCCAATCAAGTGTTCTTAAAACATATTTGTAAACCAATTAATAAATTTTTTGTTAAAAAAATTAATCCATGATATGTGACATAAAACCATTTTGTAAAAATTAAATTCCTCAATAAATAATAACCAAGCACACTCAAGTATAAATATCAAAAAAATATAAATAATCCACCAAAAAAATACTTGACAAGAAAATTTATTAGATTTAAACCTGTGTTTGTAAATATTTTCTCAAATAACATGACTTCCATACCTTTTTAAAAACATCCAGATACAAAATCCATTTTAAAACCAAATTATTTTGTAAATATCCCTTAATTCATATTACAAAACACCTCATATGCATTACATATATACACACCATTATTGGTACACATTGAACAACTTTTTATGAAATTTAACTATGGTTTAAATATTATACTATCAATCAAGGATTTAAATTTAAAGATACATGAATGGAGCTACCTACCTCAATCAATGACCCATGAATCAATTTCAAGCTCTAATCAACATCCTTTGGGTTCTTGAGCATCTATCTCAACCATCAATACCCATAAATTAATAAAATGAACATTCAAAACCAAAATCCCACAATGGAATAAATAATCAAACTCATTGGATGGTATATGAGGTTCCAAATAATAAGAAAAGTGGTGTGGTCCACTCTAGACATTACATTGGTCTTAATCCTCACAAAATCCTTAATTAATACACCCAACACAATGCCTAATTAATAAAAAATTACTTAAATCCTTAAAAGACTACAAAAGAATATACCTTAGGATAAATGACAAGATGCAGTGTGAAAATCCAATTTTGGGAGAACTTATACAAGTTTTAAATAAAAGATACTACAAGAATAATGATTCTTACATGACTTTTTAGATATTTCCATCTAAATACCTAGGAGAGAGAGAAAATTTCAAAGAAAAACATAGGGGAAGAGCATAGAATAACCTTTCCAAAAATTGATGCAATGAAACCCTTTTGAATGATCCCGATTAATGGGGGACAAGAAGAAGGATGAAAGGGGATATAAATATCAACCTCCACCATACACAAATCTAGTAGGAGGAAAATCCTAAGGGGTTTTTAACATTAAAACCAAAAAATTACCATTATCCCCTTTATAAAAAAATATCCAACAAAATTGGTCATATTGAAACCCCTAATGGTCATGATGCAAACACACCCAAGGTAGAGGTTGCCTCCCCCATCCCAACTTGGTCATGGAGTGACCCACATGGGTTGGGGTGCAACTGATCCTAGGGATAGGACCACATTCAAAGACCATACTCAGTCACTGAATTAGCTATCTGAGTTTCAGTGTGACCATATGCATGGAGAGGGCATAACCCCTCATGCCAAAAACCATTTTGGCACAACTCTATAGATGTAGCATGGCTAATAAAAACTATTAAATCCAGATACTAACACCTAAAAAACTACTTTTTCTGAAATTAAATTAAATGAATTGATGAAAAACATCCTAAAAACTAATTAAAATACTTTCAGGGATCATATTCCCTAATTTTTTTTTGAAAAAATAAAATTTAATCAAATTTCACCATCTTGTAATGTTCTTGTTCATTACAACCTCACCACCATAAAAAAATTTCGACCCTTTTTTTGTATATTCTCTATAAAGGGATCCACTTACACAACAATGTATAATTCCACATTCATGAAGAATTTAAATCAAACATAATAACACCATTAACCCAAAACTTATATATAAGTAAGAATCCACCTATAAAATTAAATTTCCTTAATCAAAAACTTGGTATCATTAAAATGATAACAAATCTTTACACACAAATTAAAATATAATCAAATGAGAACTTGACCAATTAAAGGTCACCAATAAAGAATAACTCAATAATAAATGAATCAATCCAAATAATAAAATAATCTTAATTCCAAAACATCATAAAATAAACATACTGTTAAAAACATTATGAATTTTCGACACATATGAGGAATTTCAATGAAAATTAAAATAGTATTCCATTAGATAGAAACATATCCTTTATAATAATATATTATACTTAATTTAAGATAAAATTGAATAAACCACAAAAACCCACTTCAAAACCACAATTTTAATATTTTATTTTCGTGAACCAAAAGAAAAATTTCCAATAATATAAGAAAAAACCCCTTTTAAATACTCAAAATTCATTTCTATTAGGAATTTAAAACAAAAGTAAACACATTCATCTATATAGTAATTTATTTAAAATATATCCAAAATAATTTTTTTATAAACAACTTATTAGAAGTTTAAACCTCTAATTAAACACATGCATATTCTTATTAATGAAGCCATGTCAAAGAGAAAAAAAACTAATCATATATGCACAAACATAAACCAAAGATATAATCAACTATTATTCTAACACTCACAATATTATAAAATGGATCGATAACCTACATCTGATTTGGTTACCACTAAAATAAGTCATTGATCCTATTATATGAAAATTATTTAGAGATGATTAAATGTATATAAGTCCCACAACATTTTATATCCTCCCACCACCAACTAAAGATTCAAATTAAACAACCCAACACCAAAGTTCATTCATTTTATGTAATAATAAGCATGATTCAAAAGAAATTTATTAAAGAAAATACATTTTATAGATTTTTAAAAACGTTTACACCACATTAAAAACCATTCAATTTCCAAAAACATACCATCACACCAATTCAAATATCATTTTTTACCACATTTTAAACCTTCCTAATTTATATTCACAAACACAACCATTAATACATTTTATAATTTTTAAAGAAAGGAAACCATTAATTTGAAAGAAATTAAAATTCATAGTAGCAGTATTTATTTTATACTTTTTTTAAATAAAAACACATATTTTATTAAAAAACATGAAATAAAAGTCCCATTATAAATACTCATAAAACTACCAATTTTTTTTTGAAAACAACTCCATGAACTCCAGTGAATCATTTTAAATCCATTTTTTGTTAACAAGTTCAAATTCTAAAAATTGAACTCCTAAAAGTCAAAAAATAAATGGTGAAACCAGACATAATTTAATTATAAACAATCCATCAAGGAAAACATCTCAATCTATAAAAAATATTAGATAAATGAAGGTAAATATAACTCATGATCATATAAAAATAAAAAATATCTATCATAATTAAACTATGTGATCAATAAAAAGAATCAAGTAATCATTTAAAAAGAAAAACATTGAAAACCACACCCTTATAAGAACATGGTCCATGTACATAGTCTGCAACCCATCTACCCATCCCATGATACTCACTGGTTCCACTTATCATTCTCTTCAAAGATGTAATGTTACCCTTATAGATGGATAAATCAAACTTGAAAATAAAATTAAACATTCCTAAATTCCCCTATAAAATCAATGTTTGATATGAAAGGAAATGATCTTGTAATATACTTCCCATTCATTGATACTCATTTAACTTATATACATTGAATTTATATATAATATAAAACAAAAATGTGTACTACTACCATTTTTTCATGAATTATCATGGGAAACCCCAAATCGGAGTACCCGAGTTGGTATGTGGAAAGGTCCAAAGGGCCTTCCTGATCACCATGGTCTGAAAACTAGTTCCTAAGAATCAATGCACAAAACTTTGAATGATTTCATCTAGTAAATAAAGAACTAAATGGAGCTTCCACTCTAAAGTCAAGCATATCCACTCTATAAGTTATATGATCATGATTACAATGTAAACATTTTCAATATTAAGTAAAATAAAATGATGTATAAACATATTAAAACATATCATTCATCAATTAAATCCGATATGCCTAACCAATAATGAAATGAATGAAATAATAAATATTGTATCATAAATAAGTTCACTAAAATACCAAAATTAAAAAAATACCATGATCATCTATCTCTACATGTCAAAAAATATACCATTATTCTTTGAACCACCACCACACTTGAACTAGAAACCTATGACCAACCATTGAAACAAAAAAAAACATATAAGAAACCTAAAAGTATAATATGCCTGAGAAAAAATGGCCAGTAGGTATCCTCCACACACCACATTTATTTTCTTTAAATATAAATCCCTTTTATTCTAGTTTAAAAAATATAATTATAAAAATATTATTTCCATTTTCGATTAAATAAATTCACATGAAAAACTAATTTAATATATTTTATCTGAAACAATTATTTCACCCATTTAACCATAATTATGCTTTGAATCCATTTAGGAAAAAATGAGCATTTAAAGAATTGGAAAAAATTTCAAAACCAGTCCATTTAAAAGACACATATTCTATAAGTAAAGGAAAAAAACTACTTTTAAATATTATTTTTTTTCCAAATTTTATGAGTAACATTAGAGATAAAAAATATACTTTAACATAAAATGAAATTAAAAATAATTCTAATAGTAATATGAAATCCATAACACAACTTGGACTAAAAAATTATACATACCGGGATAAAATAACATAGGTAGGTAAAAAATAAATAGTAATAGAATCTACTCTGACAAAGAATAATGGTGATATAATATAAATGGTAATAATTCCAAAATTTTAAATGAAGAGAAACCAATGAAAAAACCCTGAATGTTTCCTTTGGAAACTAAATTAAAGGTACACTAAAAACCACTTACTAGTCCATTCCTATAATCATTTACAATTTTCCTATACTAAACATTATTCATAGTCTAATCCTAGCTAACAATATGACTTCACTTTTCTAGGAGACACACTGAACTAGTGGAAATAAGCTGTATAACTTCACTATTAAGGATGACACACTAACCTTCATATAAAATCCCTATCCAAGATGAATCATTAGAAAAGTGGTGAAATATTACTTAACAAGTTTGGATAACACACTTAAATAGTTGGAATAAACAAGTTAACTTTACTATACATGATTACTCATTAGACTAGTGGGTGGTCATATCATAATTTCAAGAGATTTCGATTTTGGAAAGTTCTAACTAGGCCTTCTTAAAACATATTTCAGAATCCAAATTATAAATTATTTTCTAAAAAAAACAATAAATGAAAATTAAATCCCTTTTGAAAACATTAAATTCCTCTATAAAGATTACCCAACCACACTAAAGTATAAATATTAAAAAAATATCACAAAACCATCTAAAATAATTATTAAGGAATAATGAAATTTATTTTGACTAAACCCATTCTTAGTTTGTAATTATTTTTCCTAAAAACATGAGTTCAATACCTTTTGAAAATCATTAATACCCAAAAATCCTTTTTAATAATATATTAATTTAGAAAAAAACCTTTATGGAATATTATCAATCACTTCATATTAATTATATATGTATATATATATATATTTATATACCATAATGGGTATACAGTGCACAAATTTTTATGAAATTCCACTATGGTTTAAAAATTAAACATGCGAATATGGATTTAAATTTCAAAAGATATGCATGGAGCCACCAACCTCAATCTATGACCCATGAATCAAACCAAAGGATAAAGAGTACTCCTTAAGGTCTATGAAAACCTATCCCAAACATAATAATACTTAAATTAATTAATTGAAAACCAAAAAATAAAATCCAATAATAGCATAAAAAAAATAAAAATCCCATGATGAATATTACGTGTTGAGAAAAAGAAAAACGTCATGGTCTAGTCCTGACATGCCCTAAGTCCTAATCAACCAAAAATTCCCAATAAATACACCCAAGTATATGGGTTGTTAAACCCAGTGTTTCAAAAACCCTAATAAAAAACGTTGGACAACATACCTCAAGATAAAAATAGATCATCTGTGTAAACATCCCCTTCAAAGTCCTCTTCTACAATTTGAAAGTAGAAGACCCACCAAGTGTAATGATCACACCATTCCTTAGGGTAATAAATCATCTAAAACTATATTCTATAAAGTAAAGAAAAATTAAATACGAAGGGGAATAAAAATGGAGTGGATAGAAGTAATCTTACCAAGAATTATTTTAATGAAACCCTGTTGAATGACTTAAAATAAAGGGCATACAAGAGAGGGATTAATGAGGAGAGGGAGATAGGAATCCCTATACACACATACAATAAGAGTAAAAATCCATGGGGGGTTTAATTTTCAAACCCCCAAATAACTATCCCACCCCTATAAAAAATTTCCCAGCAAACCTGGTCATGGTGCGACCCCTGATGGTCATGGCATAACTGCACACATGGAAAAGAGGGCCTCCACTGTTTATTAGCATGATAAACCTGGGTCAAATCATCCTTAACCACATGTAGAGGGAATAGTCCCTCAAATTTTCTTGGTCACAGTGGGATATAACTAGGTCATGATGAAACTACCTTCAAGAAGATATCTTTCACCCTCAGTGTAAGAAACATCATAGGGTGAACACTTCTTGAGGAAAAATTGAGCCACAAACACCCCAAAACTCACTCTAGGTGAAATTACACCGAATGAAAACACCATAAACATCCAAAAAAACAATAAAAACATGTTCAAAAATCTTTTTCCGTATCCTAAATCTAAAATGATTTATTCCCTCTTCTTTCTCTATCCCATATTGAACGAATTTACTATATAATGATATCATTAAAATGAAATACATGATGTTTAGATGGTGTGCACACTATGTGGTAGGTTTTACCAAATATGATACAACCAAACCCATTTTGAGTATTTTATTTAAGATATTAAATTCTAAATTAATTATTTTTGAGTTATTTTGGATATTTACACCATTTTTGGCCATTATACACACCATGTAATTCATGAATATTGAAACTTATACATGCCATTTATATTAATGGTCTAATGTTTGGTTAAACATGACATAAATAATATATGGTTTAAACTATAGAATTTTTTTGGTGTAACAACATGACACATTATATATGATTATATTATATTCAAGTACAAAATACCCAACAAGGACCATACATAGCACATTCACATTGCATAAAAATTACAGTATGTTCCACATACAAAAAAGGGTATACATTGCATTTCCTTTAATATATGATGTGTAAAATTATAGAAAACATTTAAAACATACTATAAGTGTATACACTATGTACCATTTTAGTACATTCTATTTACATATTAATTTTAAATTAAAATAATTTATTTAATGTTACAGAAGATGGGAATCTCTAGATTTGTTAAGATGGATAACAAAGTTAAATTATTTCATTTTTTAATATGATAATTAATTTTATAATTAAAGAATTTTATCATAATAAATAACAAAAGGAAATGGATTATATCTATTTTTAAATGCATATACATTGCATGAATAGATGATCATGAGCTTGAACAACTTATGTATGTGTTAGGGGTCTTCTAATTTAATTATTGTTTCATGATTTTTGTGATAATTATTATTAAATTATAATTAGTATTCTCATATTATACCCTTATATTTATTGTGTAATTTCCATCATGTCCATGATTTACTTTATGAAACCCCATACCTTAGGTTCCCATTACTTACATGTGAGTAAGAATATGTAATAAATGGTGATCCCAAGTGAGTGGTGGAAGTCAATGATGGAGTCGAGGTCAAAATAACCAAGGAAATTAATCATTGAATATGTGGAATTCTAAAATAGTATCCAAGATTAGTTCTAGGAGTTATCCCCATGGGACCAAGGGTTAATTTTTATTCTACTCGATATAACAATCAATAGAAAAGATACAGATAATTCTACCTATATTTTTTATTTTCTTAGTGTGTGGTTAATTATTTTTTTATGATATGTAGTTTTATTTAGTGTTAAAACATATCGCATAATGTAAATGAATTAACAAGCATTCAAGATGAAAAAAAATAAAGGGAGTATTTGTAAATTATTTTACCAATACACAATTAATTAATAATGTAATATTCATATAATTTTAACAAGAATTTAAGAGGATAAATTAACACATTTTAAAACATAATATAAAAAAACTCAAGTAAATATTAAGTCATTAACACATTTTATTACATGATTTAGAATGAAACAATATATCAATGTGTTGGTTTGGCCCTCGTTAGGACACTTCCATTTATTAGGGAGTTGTAATGAAAATTTTTGGTCAACATAACCAAGTTATCATCAAGAGTTGTTAGCCTCACACGACTTGTTGTAACTTGTGGAAAGTGTTTAGGAAATTTTGAGTCCAAAATTTTAGGATTGGTTATTCCACTCAATGGATAAATGAATTATTTGTTAATGCAGTTAGAAAAACCACCTACCTAAAAATCTTTTAGTATATTGATCAATATTTTTTTTGGTTATTAGAAGGGAAATTTGGATACCTTCCAACAAAATTAAAACACTATAGGATATTTTTAATCCAATGGGGAAGGATATTGGGATTTTATAAAATAGTAGGAGACTAATAAAAAAAATTATTACATCACATTTGTGATAATTAAGGAAAAGTACTAATATATGATTTTATGTTTTTATAGAATATGGAAAGTAATATGAACTCAACATTATCACTATGATCTATATTAGATATGTAAAACCTCTTAATTGATAGTATGTTATAGTGGTGTAATATGGGGTTTCACATCATACTATTCCATGAGAATAAGTATTATGTGCTAGAGTCCCTTATTCCTGGTGAGACTTCTAGGAAAGAGAGTGAGGAAGATCACTTTTTCTACCTAATACAATTGTATGACACACTAGATTTCAAGTACCACATTTTATCATCCATGTAAAGTAAGCTCTAGAATTTATATGAGGATATAGATGAATATATGTTTTTATCCCATATTCATGATCATTATCCAGAGAAATATTGACAGGATTGGTACAAGATCTCCCATGACGTTTTCACATGAATTTTTTGGGAATTAGTACTATCAAGAACTCATGTAGTCTAGATTAATGGATATATTGAGAGTTTGGACATATTGGGTTTTAATATTCTGAATTAGTTTCACACTAACCTCATTTTTACATCACTACCATATATATATTCTATAGAATTATTTTGAATTATTTTATGAACAATATTATGAAGTTACTCTAAGGTATTCTTACATTTATTCACTAATAAAATGAGTAATTGAGGTGTAAAAAACCTACATTCATTTGGGTGAATAAGAGGAAGGCAAAGGAAAATTAATGAAAGATTATTTTTAAGTTTAAGGATTATTTACATTAACGAACCAAGAGGATGAAGATCCACTGGTAGGATATGGAAAATGATAAAAAATGTTTTTCATGTTGCAATAAGGGCCACTGTATAAAGAGTTTCACCACAATAAAAAATTATAGGGAAGATTAAAGTGTTTTTATCAGATATAAAATTCCCATTTCTACTAGTTGGGTATTATATAAAATTTTTGGTGCTCAAAATTGTATTTAAATATAGGAATTTTGTAGATTAAGGAAGTTGGATAGAGGTGAGGTCAATATTTGAGCTTCTAGTGGATAAATAATGGATACCATTACTGTATGATACTTCCACTTTACATTATCAACATGATTGATTTTATTCTTAAAGAACTATTATTATATTACTAGTAATAAAAAAAATATTATATCCATGCTTAGTTTATACACAGATGTAATTATATTAATGATTGGGAATAAAATATTATACTATTATAATGATATTTTTTTAATGATATGGAACATATTAATAAGGGAATCAATGTAATATAATATGAAATCCATTTTTAAGAAATTAATAAAAAATAAGTTCATATGACTCATATCATATCCATTTATGACAACACTAACTTGGTTATGTAAATGAGAAGTGCTTGAAAAAGATATATCAAGATGGGTATTTAAATTATTTTTAACTAAAACCACTTGGTTTATATCATGATCATTTACAAGGTAAGACAATCAAACCTTTATTTGGTGGTATGGGATAATGGGCCACACATCCTATAGAATTTTTTTCACCTAGATTCATAGAGACCTTTTCCAGTTAAAAATATTGGTGGATACGTTTACTTAAATTTTACTGATGAATTTAGTATATATGGGTATGTATAATTAATAAGGTATAAGTTTGAATCCTTCAAGAAATTTAAGGAGTTTAATAATGAAACAGAGAATCATCTTGATAAAAATATAAAGAATTATTGATTATATTGTGGTAGAGAATATCATCACTAAATGTTCATTGACTATTTGTGGGATTTTGAGATTCTATCTCAACACACTCCTGTTTATAAACCATAGTGTAATGATGTTAGTGAAAGGAGGAACCAAACCTTGTTTGAAATGGTGATGTTGATGATAATTTATACAGATATTCCATTATCCTTTTAGGGATATGCATTATAAATTATGGTATATACACTAAATTAGGTTCTAACTAAAGTGGAAAAGGATATCCCATATGTGTAAGGGTGTGGGAGGAAATATGTTTTTTCTAACATATGTGTGTGGGGATGAAAATAATTTTCAAAATCCACCTCATGAAAACAATTTACATAATAATGAACAATGTTTATATTTATATTAAATCCTAAAAAACAAGGGGATATTACCTATATAATCCTTCAAAGAAGAAAATAATAGTGTCTGATCATTCCATGTTAATTGAGAGGGATCAAATCACTAAAAGAGATGGTGGGTGAAATATATAATTAAATAATGTAGGAACTTAAGATACACATGATTTGGATCAAGAATAAATTATACAAGGCCCTATAAAAGAGGTTATTCTAGAAACACATGTACTGAATTGGAGAATAAGATAGATTAGAAAACTAGAGAGATATGGTTTTCTACTCACCAATGATAGTGAATCATCATTAGTTGATAATAATGAACCTTTACCCTACAAAGAGTTCAAAAACCTATTAAAATATGCAAGGTGGAAAAATTCCATTAATTCTGAGATGGATTCTGTGTACCAGAATAAATTCATTGTTTTGGTCAATCCTCTTGTAGATGTAAAACCTGTTGGATTATAAATGGGTATTCAAAAAGTAACTTAGTGTGTAAGGTAAGTTCAATACCTAAGATACACATCTAAAGGCTTAAGAGTTTAGGAATCATCAATACATAAAATATGGAGAATATTTTTCACAAGTTATTATGAAATCCATAAGATTTATTATTATCATAGTATCTAACCCCGATAATAAGAATTGGTATATGGATGTAAAACCATATTGATGAATGGAAAACTTGTAGAAGATGTTGATATGGCACAACAATATGGGTTTTTAAATCCAAAATATGTCAATAAGGAATAAAAGTTGAAGAGATCAATTTATATATTGAATTAAGTATCAAGATCATAAAACATTCACTTTGATGATTCCATAAGGTAATTCTATTTTATAATGTTTGAATATTCAATTTTTTTAAACAAATTGTTTAATAAGTTTGTAGTAATTTTCATAGTAGTATATGTTGATGATATATTATTAATTGTAAATGAGATCCTAGTTTTATAGTTTTTAAGATGTAGAAGAACACATGTTTCTCCACTAAGGACATAGGAGATGTAGAACACATTTTTCTGATCAAGATCCATCAAGATATTTCTATATTAAACTTGGAATAAGTTAGGGTATATATGTTATAAAGTAACTAATAAGATTATATATGGAACAATACTATATGGGATTGTTAAAAATTTCACATCACATAAATCTCTCTATGAAAATGTATCATCAAACACAATAGGAGAGACAAATGATAACCATGATTCCCTATGTGTCTATGATTAGAACAATAATTTTTTTCATGATATGAACAAGTATTGATATTACATATACCTTTATAATGATAAGAATATACTAAGAAAATATAGGATAGTGTCATTATATGGAATTCAATATTATCATAGAGTATCTTAGGTGTATTAAGGATATGTTTTTGGTTTATGGTGGACATAGGAATATAATCATCAAGAGATATAAATATTTTTGTTTCCAAGTATATCATGATGATATTAGATCATAGTGAAGATATGTATTCACCCTCAATGTAGGATCTATGAGCTAGAAGATATCAAAGAATCAAATTATCACTGATTCTATAGTAGATCCCATTTATATTCCTTCTTTTTACATACATAAATAAGTAGAGTGGATACTAAAATTTTTCAATGATTTGGATGAGTTGTATAAAAGTAAGGACCCAATGATATTTTATTGTGATAATATTATTGTGGTGGCCCTTACCAAGGATCCAAAGTCCCAGAAGTGGGAGAAACACATACTTTTGGTTTATTAGTTGTTGTAGGATTTTTATCAAAGTGGTCTAATTGTAGAATGTTGAGTTTCCATTGAGGATAACTTGGAGAAACCATTAACTAAATCCTTATCTTAGAAGAAACAAGAATATATTATCAGAGATATCATAATGAAAGTCATGAGCATCTGACTCTTGTGAAAGTGAGAGTCAATTATAGTTAGTTCTAAAAAAATACTTGTACTTTGGTCTAAATCTATATTCATATCATTGAATTATGATAGATATATTGTTGTATAATGAGTTTTCTTATATATAAAATTAATGTCACAACATTATTAAAGTATGTGTTGCATCAAACATCATAACAAGTCCCTGATATGATGATAACCATAAAGTTCCATGATGATATTTTCAAATTCATGTTTTATTTTAGGATGAAATTTATCTAATAAGTCATAGATGATATATGATATCACGTGTTGAAGGCTTATAATATATTGAAACTTTTTCCCATAAAGTTTTTTCTTAGTATTCTTGAAAAGATGAGGTTATGTGGATAGACCTGCCTATAGAAATTCCACATATTATATGTGTCATTGGATATTTATATCTATTCATTTGTGTATTGATACTTAGACTAGATATTATTATTAATTTACATCATGAAAAACATACTTATATGTATTAAATAAAATTATAATGATATATTCCTATGATGAGTTAGGATAAATTCGTGTTATGATAATTTATATGATTTAATGAATAATTCAAGAGTGTAATTTTCATTCCCAAGCCAAGGGAAGAAGATATATATCGCCCTCTGATTGGAATAGAAAAATATAATTAAGTCCATGAATATGATGGTTTTATCAATCAGTTTATCTCAGGAAATACAAAGAAAGATATATAAAACATATAGGTTGAGGAAATAATTATTATAACATTCTTGATGAGATATCAACATAATGAGATTGTATTACACAGTGAGCATCCATAGGTGGTTGTTGTCATTGTGATCTTGAAATCATTCTCTATGCGTTCCTTAACATATTTCTAGATGATGATTTTGGAAATTAGGCTAGTTTGACTAATTCAACTAAGAAAGAGGAATATAGTGTATCAACTCTTGTTTTTTCATGTAAGACTTTGGAATATTTCAAGAAATATTTCTGAATTAAGGAGTTATGTCGGTACAGGATTCTGGGGATCAAAGATCCATAGTGTGATGATATTAAAAATATTTTATCATTTATAGGTACTTTTTTATTAAATGTGGAATAAACCCCGATAGGAGTATTGGATTATAAATATTAGACCGTGGTTGAGTCTGGAATGTGGTGATTATCCTAAGCTCGTCATAAAGGTCATCGATGTTGGTTTCTCAGTCAGAGGTGACTGTTGGAAGGGTTTTGAGGGGTGTTTTATTAATTAAACAAATTAAATTAATAAAAACTACCCTTAGCCCATTTGGAACCCATGTTAAATAGATTATAGTGGAGGTATTTTTCCTTGCATGACAGATAAGCTGAATAGGGAGGAGGTGTTGCCAAACTCTGTTATTTTTAGCGATCGATCCTAGATCGTGGTGCAGTGTATTCAGAGTGTGGATCCACACTTGAAGCTTCATAATTTCTCTACAAGGTAGGTATATTTATGATATTAACTTCCTAATACTCTTTGATTCATTATTTTATGTTTTTATATCCATATTATGACTTCTAGATATCCTTTGTGGGTAGATTTGTGGATTTTGGTGGAAATCAGGGAGTTTTGGGTTGCTCGTCAGGGATTTCCATTCGAAATTCCCAATCAAATGAAACAAATTGTAGATGAGAACATACCCTATGTTATTCACATTTAGGGAATATGAATATTTGGGATTATACACCATGTACATGGGTTACACACCCTGTGGTGATCCCATGCCATGTGGCTAATGACATGGCCTCGACAACCGTGTCGAGGGACATGTTCATGTAGAAGTCCATGTCCATGTCCATGAACATGGGGTTTCGTATATGGGAATGGGATAAGGAGACAACCACATTGCTACAAAAATGGCTAATTACAATGATGGTCTTTATCAGTGCTAGAAAAAAGTGATCATAAAAGGCACATTTATCTGCTCTAAAAAAAGAACTGATAATGTTTACCTTTAATCAACAATTTTGTTTTAGCAATGATAAAATGTATGCTTTATCATCACTTTTATTTAGCAATGATAAATGGTGCCCTTTATCAATACCGATAATGGGTATCCTTTATCAGCACTTCGTTTTATCACTCATAAAGGGATCCATTATCTGTGCATTATTAGTGCTGATAAAGGTCTGAATGAAATGAAATAATTAAATAAAAAATGAATTTATAAAAAAAATATTAAAAACATTATTAATTAAATAATTATTGATAAAAATGTATAAATTGATTATACTATATATAAATTATAAATACTAATAAATAGTATATATATAAATATATAAAATATATAGATATATGAAAAATGAAAATTAAACAAAAAAAATTAAAAATAATTAAATTCAGAAAAAAATTAGACATTTTATTAATTAGATAATTATTGATAATTTTAATAAACAATATATATTAAATATATAGATATATTTGAATGTAAATAAATATGATTTATATAATTTTTTTTATGATTTACATTAAATAGCCATATATTTTATTAGTGAATGGTGGTTTATAATTAAAAATTAATATGAAGTAAAGTACTGACTAATTGCATAGAGTAATGAAAATAATTGAATGTAAGTTTATTTTTCAATTTATTATATATCAAACATGTGTTATATTGATTTCACATATATGTAATTAGTTTATTTTTATATACAACACAGAGAAAAAACTTATCCATTTTTTCAATATTGTTAAAGTGTACTTATTTTTAATTTATTAAATTTCACTCATTTGAACAAGCATGCACTTAAGATGAAATATTAATTAATAATGTTAAAAATGTTTTTGTAAAAAAATATCTATAAATAAATATATTTATAAATGTACATTTACTATTTTTATACATTTATATATTTATAAATATAATGAAATAAATATTATTTTTTTAAAAAGTATTTATATAATTATAAATAAATATATATAGTGATATAAATATATATAATTATAAAAATATTTTTTTTATAAATATTTATATAATTATAAAAAAATAATTATACATGTAAGTAATTATAAAATTATAATAAATATATTTAATTAAAGAATATATTTACTATATTTATATCTATTTATATTTATTAAATATTTATATATTTACAAAATTTTTTAATTTAAAATTATAATTATAAATCCTTTATCAACACTTAAGTAATAAGTACTGAGAAAATGATCTTCTATTAGTGATTTTTTATTGTTGATTAAGATAGAGATTTTTAGTGCTAAAAAAGCACTCATAAAATCCATCTTTATTAGAAATAAAACTTTAACACTGATAAATATGTTTTTTATCAATGAATTTTTAATGATGATAAAGATATATCTTTATCATAACTTTTTTTGAAGCACTAAAAAAAGTGTCATGATCTATTTAAAAAACCCTAACTAGTCCTGAACTCTTCGTGATATCAGAAGTATTCTATGGAAACCACCCACTGCTAGTACTCCTCCTTGGTGAAATGAAGTTTAAAGAAAGATTGAATCAAGGATCAAATAAATCCAAGCCCCGAAAAATTTAAGGGTAAAATGAATCCAAGGCTCAAACTTAATTCTTTCTCTACTTTATCTCAAACAGATGTATTTCTATACTTTCTCTACATTCACTTGTGGAACTTGGGGTGGAAAACATCAATGGTTCTTACTATGGTGGAGGTTTTTTTTCATCTTTGAGTGTGGTGAGTTAGAAAGTTTGGAGATTTGGCCATGGAGAACATCCATTATGATTCTTGGAATTTTAAGAGTGTGAAACACCTATACTGTGAGACTTTCTAGATTCAATTGTAGGTTATACTAGCATCTCCTTCCTTCTCAATATCAGTTTTGAATTAATTTAGGTGATTTGTGAGATACTATTTTATTTATGTGAATGTGTGGATGAATAATTATTTATTTTCTTTGGATAAATAGTGTTATTAACCATATGGTGAAAGTACCACCACATTTTACATCATTTATATAATTTTGAACGTATCAATTTTCATAATGGTAGTTGGGTAGCCTTTGAGATTGATTCCTAGAATATTAAACTAACTAGTTATTTTCTTATTTATGTAGTAGAGAATCTAGATGGTGACTGGTTTTTTATACATCTAATTATTTTGTTATTCCATTTATATTTCTGAGTAAAGTAAGGGAATTCCACTTAGAAAATGTGACCTCATGGGAGTTGTTCCATCTCGGTAGAAGATAGTGTGTATGGGATAGATGTTGAAAGGGTTGGTGTCTCCCCCCCCATTTTGTGATATATCTTGTTGATGTGTATTATTGATTTATCCCTAATTTTTTACAGACCTCCCTAGAATCTCAAGTATGGGTTGATGTGTACTAGATGGCCTCCAAATAATCCTTTATATGGGTAGATCTGATATGATGGCCTACCTAAAATCCTTGGTATGGGATGGTGTGGTGATATGGAATCCTAAGAGTCTTGATTTTTTTTCAAATATTTGATATAACATTAATATTAAATGTAATAATTCCATAGGTTATTACATCACTTGTTCAAAAAATTCAAATGGAGGTCATAAAATTCTATATATTATAAATTATTTTTAGGTATTCATCAACTTAGTTCTACTTGTATTGGTTCCAAACTTATGAATATCTAATTAACATCCATGTATAAGAAATCACACTTTATTTATTAAAATGTTTTATCAATACATTTTTATATATTCTAGTTGTTTGAATGAAAGTTTATTATTCTTGTTTATCATATTTGGGTTTCTTATTAATCTATAATTGTGGATATTATATTTTAATTTCTTTATGGGATTTCAAAAATACTTGATGTGTGTCAAAATAAGTTATTATTGCAATTTTTTTCTTGAGACTCATCCCCCATCTCTTTTATAGGAAAATATCATTATTATCAGTTTCATCTCTTGAATAGTTATTGAATTTTATTTCTTGAGACTCATCCTACATATATTTTTGATTTCTTGTACTACTCTGAACAGTGGTCATCCCATGGATGACTACCTCTTAGAGTATTTCAAGAAAATAGGTGCATGTCCACAAGAGATGTAGGATGTGTGCGAAATAATAAAATGAAAAGATTAATGTTATGAAGATGAGATGATGATCATGAAAGTTATATATAACTTTCAACATTGAATGAATTCAAAGGATAAAACCTACCATAATGGAGTAATTATTTTATTAAATTTAATTACCCATTTTCTTCAAAGCATACTAAAATTATTTTAAATAATCAAATGTTGGGTTTCCGTTATTAGAATTGTTTATAACTTTCACCTTTGATAATGAATATATTAACTTTATTTATTTATTTATTGTACAAAATTAATATTTTATGAACCCAATTGGATGGATATGAATAAAAAATGGATGCACACTAATTGTTTGACAAAAGATTATGAATATAGAGTTAAATTGTTCATCAAGTTTTCAAGTGATCATGCATACGACCCTTATAAAATCTTTGTCCATGTTTAAATTGTTGTTATTCAAGGAAAATTAGTCTGGAGGAGTTGTAAGAATATTTTATTTTATATGGAATAGTTTATATATATAAATTTTTCACTAGACATGGGAAAAAACTGAATGTGCACACTAATTGGGATGATACTATGGTTTATTGATCTTTTGATATGAATATGAGTTTAAATGTTGGTGGAGATCACATGAATGAAATAAAAATGGAAATTGAAGATGACCATCGTGATTGGAAAATGTTGTTTTAAAAGTTATATACCTATTCCAAGAGTCTATTGTATATTGGTTGTACTAAATACAAAACATTGTTAGCTGTATTGACGTTATATAATTTGATAGCTGGAAGTAGATGGAGCGACACATAATTTCAAGAACTACTTGGTCTCTTGAATGACCTGATATGAGAAGAAAATAAACTACCATAAAATATGATGATAAATTAATGTTACGTTCAATGGGAATGATCTCTAAAAAGATACATTCTTGTCCAAATGTTTTCATATTGTTTTTAAAGGACCATGAATCACTCATAAAATTCCCTAAGTTTGGTGGAGATTGATACAAAAAATGAATCAATTCCTTCAAAATATATATGGTACTTTCTTATCATTAAATAGTTTAGAGGACTATATGGATTTCGGGAAAAAACAATACAATTTAAATGGAATGAAAATACAAGAATTAAATATTGAAACCTATGTCATATAGTAGATTCTCCTCAATGTAAGTAAATTGATTATGAGTTTCCTGAATTTGGAAATGAGCTGAGAAAAATTCATCTTGCGTTATATGTCGGTGGAATAAATCCTTTTGGTGTATAGATCAGTACTAACAATACAAGACCTTTCATGTTAGTAAATTATAACTTTCCACCATGGTTATGCATGAAGTACAAATATATTATGTTCTATCTGCTTATATTGGGACCAAAGAAACCTGGTAATGATATTGATGTCAATTTGGCTCTACTGATTGAAGATCTGAAATTGATGTTGGGTATAAGTTTTATAATGTATGATTCACCTAGATGTGAAGAATTCACATTGAGGACCATGTTGTATAAGATGATAAATGATTTCTACTTTTATGAAAGTTTAAAACAATATAGCATTAAATTAATTTTGGGGTGTCCCATTTGTGAAAAATTCACATACTCAGTTTAGTTAAAACATTCCATGAATAATGTGTTTTTTAGATATCAGTATTTTTTACCTCAATGATATAAATACTGATCCTGTATGACATCATTCGATGGGAATATCGAACAAGGTATAACACCATCTCTAGTAATGGAAAATCAAATTTACAATAAAGTAAAAGATATTGAAAATATTTTTGGTAAATTTTTTTTAAAAAAAATTACAAAATAAGGTTAGATAAAGAGATCAATTTTCTTTGAATTGTTGTATAGAAATTTTTTATATGTTAGACATTTTCTTGATGTCATGCATATAAAAAAACATGTATTTGATAGTGTTATTTTCACATTACTATATGTTCCTATAAAAATGAAAGATTCCATCAAGGATAGGTTGGACTTAATTGGAATGGCGATAAGGGAAGAGTAAGCATTAGTGAAGGGTAAAAAGTAGACTTTTCTTCCTCCAGCAGCTTACACTCTATCCAGACAAGAAAAATTGGAAATTTCTCTTTTCCTTAATATTGAAAAAGTTCCATAAGGGTATTCATAGAATGTATATAATGTTTTGTAAATGAATATTTTGAAGTTACAAGGTCTAAAATAACATGATTTTCATCCATTGATGAAAGATTTGATGCATGTTGCTTTCAGTTGCATTCTTCCTAAAAAATGTACAACATACATTAACCAAACTCTGCTTCTTTTTCAAATCCATATGAAGTAACTTTATATACTTGATGAAGTTTCCAATCATGAATAATGAGGTTTCAGTCATATTAAGTGAATTAGAGATGCTCTTCACACCATGATTCTTTGATATAATGGTTCACCTGATGATTCACTTGGTTAGAGAGGTTAAACTATGTGGTCCGATCCATTAAAGATGGATGTACCCCATTGAATAATATATGAAGATTTTGATATGGTATGTTAAGAATCAAATTCATCTAGAAGATTGTATTGAAGAATTATATAATGTTAAATAATCTATTGAATTCTATATTGATTACCTATCAGATGATGAAAACACCAGACTCCCAAATTCTCATCACAACAAACGCCTTATTGGAGAATGGATTTATGGAAGAGTTGTTGTTACAATTACTTTTGTTGAGTGGGAGAAAAAACCCATTAAATTTTAAATAATAATAAAGATATTTATCCATACACTAAATCCCATAAAGAAATTCATAGAAATTTTAATCCATCAAGTGCAGAAGTATGGATATCAAATACACATAATAAACAGTTTATAGGATGATTCAGAGATCAAATTTATAATGGTCTATTTGAAAATACGAATTCAATTGCCGAACAACATCAATTTATAGCCTGGGGACCAAATGAAAATGTTATATCTTACAATGGTTTTGTAATCAATGGATATAAATTCTATACAAAATAACCCGATGATTGAAGTATAATGAAAAAATGGGATTACACTTGTGGCTGAAGCAATGCACATATCTGGTTCTAAGGATATAAATCCAATTTATGAAAATATGTCATATTTTAACATTATAAAACAAATATAAGTGTTGTATTATACAACATTTCAAGTTTCATTTTTCTATTTCAAATGGTTTGACGATATCAACGCTGTTAAATATGAAGTAATGGGCTTCGTGAAGGTGATTTTTTGCGTGGAAGGGGAAAAATATGGACCATTCATAATCAAATCATAAGCATTGCAAGTATTTTATGTCTTTTATCTAACAAATAAGAATTGGATGATTGTCCTACTCGTGAATACAATTTTTTTGGGTCAGATGAAAATTAAATCAGGATGACCCTTTCATTGGGAGATCATAATCAGTTCTTATCGGTCCCAACACTACGGGAAAAGTGGTTTTTTGCGACGGGTCAATTGCGATAGGAATATATACCATCGCAAAAGGTCCGACGAACTACGTATTTGCGCTGAGAGTCTTTTCCCGTTGAAAATAGTCGGTTAATTGTGACGGGAATAGGCAACCCGTCACAATAGGTTTGGCGCGGTTTGCGCGCCAAAACACGGGAATGGTATTTGTGACGGGGACACATCTCCATCGCAAAAGCCCGGAGGCGGTAAATACCATTTGCGATGGGCAAAGCAGCCCGTCGCAAATGGTATTTACCGCCTTCGGGCTTTTGCGATGGGACCCGTCACAAATACCCTTTTAACTGCCGACTGTAATTAATGCGGGCGGGGGTATTTACGACGAGGCCCATCACAAAAACCCGCGCGGTAGTAAATACCATTTGCGACGGGCAAAGCCGCCCATCGCAAATAGTATGTCGGCAGGTGTTTATTTGCGACGGGACACATCGCAAATAACCTTTTAACCGCCGACTATAATTAAAGCGGGCGAGGGTATTTGCGACGGGCCCCGTCGCAAATACAACCATTTGCGATGGGAAACCCGTCTCAACTAACCTCGTCGCAACTAATCTAACCTATATATACCCCCATCTATTTTTTTTTCAAATCACTTAGATCCTCCTCTCCCTTTCTCTTGAATCTCCAGTTTTAAGGAAAAAATTTCTATTAATTAAATTTTTTTATACGAGAGCAACTGGAAGGCGCCAACACTTTCAGAATATCAAAGTTTAAGGTATTTATATTTGATTTCTTTTTATATTTATTTTATTTATTTTATTACTTTTAATTGTTGTTTATTAGTTGTAATTAAATTAGATTTAAATTTATTTTTATTTATATTTACTTTTAGTAAGAAATTGATATTGTTAGTGATAATTATAAATAATTAGTGTTAATTTTCAATAATTAGAGATTATTATAGATAATTAGCGGAATTTAGTCATAATTAGATATAATTAGGGGTAATTAGTAATAATTAGATATAATTAGTAATAATTAGATATAATTAGTAATAATTTGATATAATTAGTAATAATTAGATATAATTAGTAATAATTAGATATAATTAGGTATAATTAGTAATACTTAGGTATAATTACTACTAATTAGGTATAATTAGTAATAATTAATTATAATTAGTAATAATTATGTATAATTATGTATAATTAGGTATAATTAGTAATAATTAGGTATAATTAGTAATAATTAGGTATAATTAGTAATAATTAGGTATAATTAGTAATAATTAGGTATAATTAGTAATAATTAGATATAATTAGTAATAATTAGATATAATTAGGTATAATTAGTAATAATTAGGTATAATTAGAAATAATTAGGTATAATTAGTAATAATTAGGTATAATTAGGTATAATTAGGTATAATTAGGTATAATTAGTAATAATTAGGTATAATTAGTAATAATTAGGTATAAGTACTAATAATTAGCCATAATTAGCAATAATTCACAATTAGTAATAATTAGGAATAATTGAAAATAATTAGTAATAATTAGGAATAATTAGGAATAATTGGCAATAATTAGTAATAATTACTAATAAATACTAATAATTAGGAATAATTAGGAATAATTATCAATAATTAGTAATAATTAGTAATAAATACTAATAATTAGTAATCATTACTAATAAATACTAATAATTAGGAATAATTAGCAATAATTAGGAATAATTAGGAATAATTAGGAATAATTTACAATAATTAGCAATAATTAGTAATAATTAGGAATAAATTGGAATAATTAGCAATAATTAGGAATTATTATGAATAATTGGAATAATTAGCAATAATTTGGAATAATTATGAATAATTAGAACTAATTAGCAATAATTAGAAATAAATAGTAATAATTAGCAATAATAAATTGTAATAATTAGTAATAAATAGTAATAAATACAAATAATTGGGAATAATTAGCAATAATTAGCAATAATTACGAATAATTAACAATAATTAGGAATAATTAGCAATAATTAAGAATGATTATCAATAATTAGTTATAATTAGCTATAATTAGTAATAATTACTAATACATACTAATAATTAGGAATAATTAGCAATAATCAGCAATAATTAAGAATAATTAGCAATAATTAGCAATAATTAGCAATAAATAGTAATAAATTGTAATAATTAGAAATAATTAGGAATAATTATGAATAATTAGAACTAATTAGAAATAATTAGAAATAAACAGCAATAATTAGGAATAATTAGTAATAATTAAGAATAATTAGGAATAAATAGGAATAAATTGTAATAATTAGTAATAAATTGTAATAATTAGTAATAATTAGTAATAAATAGTAATAAATAGTAAATATAACTATATCAAATTATTAGTAATTATTTCTAATTATTACTAATTAGCAGAAGCAACATGAAGAGATGTGTCGGCGACAACAGCAGTAGGAGTAGCATCACGAGGAGAAACTGCGTCAATTAGAGCAGCGGCGACAGCAGGAGTATCACGAGCAGATGGAGTATATGCGCTGTCTGACTGGTAGTTTAGGGATGGAGTTTCCTCCACCTCCTCCACACGACCCCCAGTGATTTTTTTATGTTAAAATCATTTGAATTCAAGTTTTATAATAATATGAACTATTTACAGTTTCTGTCTTTTATATTGGTGGAAATATTACATAATTTAATTTTTTTAATATTTTATTATTTATTATTAGTATTATATTTTTTAATATTTTTTTTTATTTTACTAATACTAATAATAATAATAATAATATTTTATTATTTTTTTATAATTTTTTGAAAAAATTGAAAATTTTAATAATTTTTTATTATTTCATTATTTTAATAATATTAATATTAATTTTTTATTAATCATAATTTTATTGAATATATTTTTATAGTATTATATTTTTTAATGTTTTTTTATATTACTAATAATAATAATATTTTTTATTTTTTTATTATTTTTATAATAATAATATAATATTTTCATTAATCATAAATTTTTTATTATTTTTTGATTAATTTTAGTATTTGCGACAGGATCTTTTACGAAGGTGCCCCATCACAAATAAGTGAAATATATTTTTTTAATATTAGTATTTTCAACGGGACAACGGGCCCGTTGCAATTAGTATTTGCGATGGGCCCGTCACACAAGGTTTATGGGTATATAATGTATATAAACAGAATGCTATTTACGACGGGTAAGTTCCCCATCGCAAAAACTAATTGCGATGGGCCCGTCGTAAAAGGTTTTTGGGTATATAATATATATAATCATGAGTTTTTTTTGTGACGGGTCAAATTCCCATCGTAAAAAATATCTTTTGCGACACCATTTTCTACAACGGGCTATTTTCTACGGGATCCCGTCGCAAATAGCCCGTTGCAAAAAACGGTAATTATAATAGTGCAATGTAGAGAATTTCTTATACATTAGAGGGTACCATAAAGAGAGGATTTGGATTCTTGATAGATAAACCAAATATCTAAAATCTTTAAAAAGTATATAGTCTTCAATGAGAATGTATTTTTTTTAATATACTATGTTTTTTCTCGTAATATTATATGATCTCGACTACATTAAATTAATCCAAATTAAATGTTTGAAAACTCATGTAAACAATTTCTTCTTCACATGATGATGTTACAAATCCCTTAGAAGAACAAACTATGAGGATGAAAACCCTTTAAAACTATTTAAAGGTAATGTTATAATATAATTTCCATATTTTACTGAAAAATTATATAATGGAACATTGATTTAAATTTTAGTATTCCTTGCAGAGTTCATTCGTGTTCCCTCCACTACCTTTGTAGGAATAGTAAATACTCTACATCTTCTTAATAACAAAGGTAATATTGATCTTTTCATAGTAAAATCATTTTCCATAGAATTAATTTATTGTTTCTTATTTATGTTTAATTTATTTTTCTTTAGTATTAGTCACATAATAATTATTTTCTTATACTGGTGGATTATTTTATTCGATTTGTGGTTGTCTATCAATATTTCATGCCTTTATGCACCAAAACATCAACAAACTTATTCTCCCTCAAAACCTTTTGACAACTACAATGTTGACATTTATTAATTTCCTTCATGTTACCTCTACTGCTCAATCATAGAGGTAATCTTGATGTTTTCATAGTAAAATAATTACCTTCTGAATTAATGTATTATTTCTTATTTATGTTTTATTTATTTCTTTTTATTATTACTCATATAATAATTGTTTTCTTATATAGGTGTATTTTTTTTTCAATTTGGGGTGGTTTGTCTGAATATGGTCATGCTCATGAGTGATTTGACATTGAACCTGGAATTGAGATAATGACAATAAGGAAATGCTTAAATAATGCATAAAAACATCAAGAAAAGGTTAATCCATACTACTTATTTAATTAATTTTTTCATCATTTTATCAACTATTTGTATGTTAATTTCCTTATCATTTTTATCTAAAACTTATTTAGTATCTGTTAGAGATCTTTTGAGAATTCATATTGAATTTATGTTCTTAATGAAAAAACATTTCTTTTTGAAATCCAATAGAGTACAGGAGGCTCATGTTGTCATTGTGGTGACTTCTCACGATATAATGGCACTTGATATTCCACGACTCTTTCGGATTTCAAGACAATAAAGATTTTTCTGATAAGAACATTGATTCAATATAAAGTGTTTGTAGTTCAACTAAGAAATACAAATGAAATTTATTTTAACATTGGAAGTTAGGAATTTTTTTGAGACTTTAGGACTTTTACAAATCAACTTCACCTCAATACGACACACGGTGTGGCCGTTATGACTCAATGTGATTATTTTTATTTAAAATTGACATTAATTTTAGTAAAATATTCAAATTACACACTCAAAACCGAGAAAAAATATTCATATTTATTTGATACTTTCAAAAAATTATCCATAAGTCATTTGTGATGTGTAGGGTTTAGACACACCTTAATATAATACATGATGTTACCAGTATGACTCAAAGTATCTGTTATCAGTTTAAAATTTTAATTTTAGTTCAAAAGTGTCACTCACTGAAAATGAATCAAACTTGATCTTATTTTATTAATAATTTAGGATCACCATTCATAACTCATTCATGATGTGTATGAATTGGTCTAACATCAAAATGATACATGATGTGTTTGGTATGAGTCAAATTGTGTGTTTCCAGTTTAAAATGAAATTTTAGTAGAAAAGACATGTGGCTTACACAAAACCAATAATACGCATTCATATTCTTTTTATAATTTAGGAAAAAATTCCATAAGTCATTTGAGACGTGTAAGAATCATCTGAACCTCAATATGATGCACGGTGTGACTGGTATGACTCCATGTGCATCATTTTATTTAAAATTTACATCAATTTTAGTAAAACGGACAACTGAACTACTCAAAACCAAGAAAATGCATTCTTATTATTTTGGTACTTCATGAAAATGATCCATAATTCATTTTATACATATTGGAATTGAATTCGCCTCAATATGTTACACGATGTTCCTAATATGACTCCAAGTTCCCATTGTGAGTTTAAAATTGGAATTTTATTTTAAAAAGTGTCACTCGCTGAAAACCAATCCAACACACTTGGATTTTATTGAAAATATAGGAAAATGATTCATAATTAATTTTTGATTTGTAGGAATCTGTCTCCTCTCGAACTGATACACGATATGATTGGTATGCGTAAAAGTGCGTGTTTTAAGTTTAACCTAAAATTTTTGTAAAAAATACAATTGAAATACTCATAATAGAGAACACATTTTTATTATTTTAAAACTTTATAAAAATAACCCATATGTCATTTGATATATGCAGGAATCAATCGAACCTCAATATGAGGCACAATGTGACCAACAGTACTCCAAGTGCATCTTTTTATTAAAAATTGACATCAATTTTAGTAAAACGAACAACTAACCTACTCAAAACTAATAAAAAACATTCATATTATTTTGATACATTACAAAAATGATCTATAAGTAATTTTTAACATTTGGGAATTAGTCGCAGCTCAATACGATACACGATATTCTCATTATGACTACAAGTGTTCGTTATCAGTTTAAAATTGAAATTTTAGTTCAAAAAGTGTCACTCAATGAAACCCAATCAAACAAACACATATTTTCTTGATATTTTAGGAAATAAATTAATATTTCATTTTTGATGTGTAGGAATCAGTCTCACGTCAAATCGATACACGATTTGATCAGTATGATTCAATGTACGTGTTTTCAGTTTAAAATGGCATTTTAGTAAAAAAGAAAAGTGACGTATTGAAAACTAAGAAAACACATTCATATTATTTTTATACTTTATTAAAATGATCTATACTTAATTTTATATGTGTGTAAATTATCCTCACCACAATCTAATGCATGGTGTGATCGGTATGACCCCAAGTATGTCTTTTTATTCAATATTGACATCAATTTTAGTAAAATGGAAAAAGGATCTACTCATAAAAAAAATGAATTCAGATTATTTATAATCATTATAAAAATTATACATATTTCCTTTTTGATGTGTAGGAATTAGCCACATCCCAATCCGATACACGATATGCCCGGTATGACTCCAAGTGTATGTTATCAGTTTAAAATCAATATTTTGGTTCAAAAAGTTTCACTCAATGAAAACCAACCAAACACACTCTAAATTACTTGATAATTTAGGAAAGTGATTCTAAGGTCAATTTTGATGTGTAGGAATCAGTCTCATGTCAAACTGACAAATGATGTGATCAATATTAATCAAAGTTCATGTTTCTAGTTTAAAATGACATTTTAGTAAAAAAGAAAAGTGACATACTCAAAACCAATAAAATATAGTTATATTGTATTTATACCTTAGGAAAATGATCCATATTTCATTTTATATGTGTAGGAATCAGCCTCACCTCAATCTGATGCACAATGTGACCGATATGACTCAGAGTGCATCTTTTTTATTTAAAATCGACATCAATTTTAGTATAATGGACAATTGAACTACTCCAAACTGAGAAAATGATTTCATATTATTTTTATAATTCAATAAAACAATCCATAAGTTATTTTTCACATGTAAGAATCATCTGTTATTAGTTTAAAATTGACATTTTAATTCAAAAAGTATCACTCACGCAACCACTAGGTGGCACCAATGGTGCTTTTTCTTATAATTATTTATTTTGTTTTCATATAGATAATTCTTGAAGATGAATTAGAAATGGTGTTATTTGTAAGAATAGACTACAACTCCATACGAAACATAGTGTTCTCAGTATGAATGTAAGTTTAGTTCAAAATTAACACTTTCTGTTAGTTTATTAATTTACATTATTACTAACATTAGAATTTTTTTTATATATGCGCGTTCTTTTGATTTAAAAGTGGTGGTTTTATTGAAAATAGTATGAGTTGGGGTTAGGATCAAAATAGAAAGGAATACTGATGTTTTTTAATATATGTAATAATTTATACATATATAATTTTATAAACCAATGTTTGAAATGTCTATAATGTAGGGTTTTTTTCTTGTATTTCTGGTGTAAATTTCATTTCATTTAAGTAATATATTTTTAATTGATTTTTTTTGATATCTGTTGGTGTTTTTTGTGCTGTGGTGTGCTATTACAACACATTACACTGTGTGTCGTTACAACACACTGTAGTATGACACTTTATCAGTTCTTTTGAAAGCATTGATCAATTGGTCATTTATCAGCATATATGAATGTGGTGATAAATTGGTCTATTATCAGCACTTTTTAATGCACTGATAAATTGGTCCTTTATTAGTAATTTTTAAAGTGCTAATAAATTAATCCCTTATCAGCTCTTTTAAAAGTGTCGATAAAGGTACTCTTTTTCGGTGCTAAATAAAAGAAATAATAAAGTGGTCCTTTATTAGTTCCTTTTTAGCAGAGATAATGTCCCCATTTATATGCAATTTTTTTAGTATTGATAGAGGACTAGGTCTTTAATCTTCGCTCTGATAGTCAGTACTTCTCTAGCACTAATAAAGGGATTTTTAGCACTGTTAAAGGCCAATTTTATAGTAGTGAGCCTAGACACAACATGTACCAAGTGTACACTCCATGTGAGATGACATTACCAACTATCCATGTTTGGGAATATACCAACATAGGATACCGTATGAGGTCACATGTCATGTGACTTGGGTACATACTGTGTATTACAAAAATACATATTGAGTACCATTATTGGATATGACCATAGTAAATTATAAGGAGACACACTGTGTATTGTGGGTACAGACCTATACTATACTTGGAGACATCTCTCTTACACATCTCTATCTTCATGAAACAAATTAAATCCCATGAGTAGCATATCATGAGTAGTTTTCTATGCTTTGTGTGATGGTTTCCATTATTTTGGAATTTGAGATGTGATGTGAGGTGACATTTTTTGTCTCTTCTATTAGAGATGTTTAGGAATTTAATAGTTGATAAGGTTTCCTTGGTTTATACATGTGAGGGTAAAATGTGGAATTAAATCCTTAGAATAGGATTGTGATCCCCTAAAAAGGATGAATTTGGATAGATTTGGTGTATCTCTCTTGGAGGCCATGAATTTGGATCAATTTGGTGTACCAGTGGTTTCATTTTTAAAATATTACCATCCATATAAGCAGGTTGGAATATTTTGATGTTTTTAGTGGTATTTTATTTCCCCCTTTTTATGCTTTCAGTAATTTTTTCATTCTCTAATTGTAGGACAATTGTCTGCAAGCATTTTTTATTAGTAGTTTTATTATCCCTATACTATTTCATAGAGATGTATGTGTGTGTGTGTATACAAGTATAATAGAATATGTCCCCCATGTGTGTGATATGTCCAGTTAGAATTGGTCACCATCCCATGGACTATTTGAGGCATGATTGGGTAGTGGTGAATTAGCCTTCCACTAGCCATCTAGGCCCCAGTTTGTTGGTTTCTTACATAGTCACATCATAGAAAGTCCTTAGGACAAAAATTAGATGTCTAGTTGTGAGCTTGATTTGGTATTTTTTGTAAAAATATTGATGTTATTTGAGTTCTACTATTAGGTGAGAGACTCCAATGTTGGTGTAGTGACCAATATATCCATTAATTGGGACTCTTATAACCTTCCTGTTTACTTTTACATGTAGAAATTTTTTGAAAGTATTTTTTTATATTCATCATATAGGAATGGTTTGTGGGTTGAATTTACTTCTCGAGTCATCTTCCAAGATATAATCATCAACCATGGTGTTTCGTGATTCTATTTCAGGATTCCACAATGAAAATATCTAAATAGGGTTACAAAGAGGTATTTTGACAACAATTCTCCTAGTGATATTGCTTCAGTGTAAGTAATTGGTCTTGAGGAGATACCTCTGAGTGGTATTTCAGTTGATCCACCACACATTGAGCTATAGAATGTTCCAGTAATTCAGGACAAATATTTGTGCAGGTTGAGTGCACTACATGAGTTTCATAGGAAGATACCTCCCAAGTATTAGGGTAAGATAGACCCCAAGGATGTTGATGAATCTATTGAGGGAGTCACTCATGTTTCCCTCCTTGGGTTGAAAACTCCCAATAATATAGTTGTTCTAGAGGAACATATTCTATAGGGAATAGTTGGGATATGGTGGATTTTGGTGACACAACCCATGATGATACAATTCTTACATAGATGTAGTTTGACCAGCTCCTAAGGGAATATTTTTATTTAGTGATGTTGAGATCAGTGCACATCTAGGATATTCTGCAAGTTTTGAAGGGTAACATGATCGTGGAAGAGTATTTAAGGTGGTTTTTAAAAATTTTAAGACACTCTATTGATATTGTTTAGGATCCATTTTTCTGAGAAAATACCATTGAGTATGGCCTACACTAGGATATCAGGGCATCAAAGAAATATCCATGTATTCCTAATTACGTTCAGGTGCTGAGTAGGCCTTGGTGGGGGAGATATTTATGGCTAAGAAGACTCCAAATTGTAGTTCTAGGAACACTTTTTTTGAGACCTTGATAATTGGTAGACAAAGGAAGGATTAATGATTCAGGCATGTGAGATGAATAATGAAATGATCCCATGATAGAGGGTATGGGGCTCAAGGATCCTTGGGTAGATCTAGTCATCCTCAGGAGAGGTGGAATTTTTCTTTTTATGGTTGGGATCATCTCACATGAGATTGTTCAACCAACCATGATACTAAGAGGGATATGGTCAATTGACCACCTTGTTAGATATAGGTACACAATTATGGATTTCTTCATGATGATCGATGTGGAGGATCATGGAGATAAATAGGATGTGGTAGAGGTTTTGATATGTTTCCATCACCACCCCAAGATGGTACACACCAAGTCATAGAGCTAGAAGAAATAGATGAGGATAGATTTAGGCCATAGAGGCCTATTACCTAGAGGATTCAAGGATTATTAGAGGTATGATAAGTATCCTTTCTACTTTTTTAGTAGTATTGATATATACAGTTGTGATATACCCTTTTACTAACACTTATTGGTTGAGTCATATCCAGGGTGATGTAGGGTACCCATGGAGCCCTGTGATGGTGATTTTTGATGTAGATTCGAACTCATGAAGAGGAGGAACACTTCCCTCATAGATAACTTTTTTTGATGTGATACAAAACCATGTGGTTGAGTCAGTTCTATCCAAGGCGGACAATGTCGGTGTGTGGTAGATGAGTTCCTTTGACAAGTGTGTTCAGGGTGGGTGGTATGTATGCATCATAGAATCACCTATGTGTAGCCCCTGTTTGAGGCCTAAAGATACCATTATATCCTTTTTATCAACCCTTATGCTTGGAGGAACCAGTAGAGAGGATTTTAGGTCATTAACTGCTTTTTATAGTGAAACCTGACTCTGGTGGAGGGAGAGCCTCACATAGAACCTTTTTATTGTCACAGAATGAGGTCCTACAATATTTTATTAGTGTGTATTTTTTTAATACCATACATTATTAGATGATTTCTAAAAATGGGTTTGGATGTGTTTCCCAATATTGGGGGTGTATTTATCCTCCTTTTTAGAGGAGTGAACTAAGGTTGAGAAAGATGAGATCATGTGTGGGTAGGCACAACCGGTTATTATCTGATGGCTATTATGACCCATAGAGAAATGATACTATGATATTTTGGTTTTCTACTATAGTGGTGGAGTTAATGAAGTCTACTTGAGGATATTTTGGGTTTACCTCTCCACTAATAGTTATACTTCTACTTAGACTAGAACCCAGGTACTTAACCTATATTTATTTAAGTATATCATTTGAGTATTTTGGAGATTTTTGAGCTATAGGGAAATTAATATGGAAGTAATGGTAATACATGTGTTACCTAAGTAGACCAATGTTTTTCATTGGCACCCAAATGTGCTCAAATTCATTTTCATGTGATACACTTGAGAAAAAAAAGACATGTCTCAAGCTGTTGTTGGTTAACCATCCATTTTTTCAGCGATGTAGGGAGGAAGAACTAAAATATTTTGTTCAATGAGGTCTCATGTGACCGGATAGCCACTGGACATGTTAATGGTGGGTTTTCTGATGGTGGGATGAATGTTAACCTTCTGAGGATTGATGATAACACCCGACACACTACAAGATTAGGTGAAGAGGATATTTTTTCCCTTAGTAGTACACCCAGGATATGTGTGGTTGTTTCATGTACAAAAAACAACTCAATTTTAAGAGAACATGCTTTAAAATTTCATATTGTAATGGTGAAGTTCATGTAAGGGTAGATGATGAAATCTAGGTTATGTCTTTATCTACATCAGGTTAGCAAGGTGGTCTACCACTAGACTCTGTGACCATCATTATAACGCCCAGAACCCAGAATCCCAGAGCTAGTGCATTATTTTATTACATTGGTATGATTACAAGGAATCAAATACCAATGTAATAGATAGTTTAGTAGCTTTTGAAAACTAGATACATACATAAGTTCAACATTACAACATTGAAGGAAAAACAATATATAATTTCCATTGGAAACATCCATAACTCCTTGATTATCTCTCCAAGTCATTCATAATATTCATCTTCACAACCTGGGGGAAATAAAACATAAGAGACAGGCGATTTTAGATGCTAAATAAGGTTAAGTAACACAATGGAAGTAATCATATACATAAAAACTAGGCATAGAGAACAATAAAAATACATTCCTTTAAAAATAAACTCTATCATAATATGGTAGGAATAAAATTCAAATAAATAAATCCATATAAATAGTAAAATGCAACTTCATCGTGGATATTCTACTAGTAGAAAAATAAATTGATTTATAAATTAATAATATCATAATGGGGTATTTCATATTATGGTCATATGAACCATATTGTCAAGGCCTCAGGAAATACATCTAAAAATGATTAAGGCCTAAACCAAAACCTTATCAGAAAATGGGCAAGGCCTTAGCCAAGTCCTTATATGTTTTGTCTAATGAGACCTACTGATGCATCAAGGGGATATATAGGGCCCCACCCATCACTTTATATGTCCAATTCACTCCTCATATGAATGGGGTTATACATAAACGTCATATACATATGGAATGTAAATAACTTTCCCCAATCTATAAACATAATTACTAACTGTTCGGACTAATATGGAGAATGGAATCAAGATAGCACATCTATAGTCAAACTTATTTAAAAACCTTTAAAAACATATTTTAGATGATATCATAAGAGATAAACCTTAAATAAGTAAAATATTCAACAAAGTACGTTGAGATAGATAAATATACTTTTAAATGAGATTATTGAAAAATTATTGTGGAAATATCCTTAAACATTCCAAATATCTCATAGCACCTTGAAAAATTCAAATAATAACCCCTTAGAATATCATGAGAATAAGGGGAATCTTGATATGATATACCAAATGGTATTACATACACCACATTAAAGGAATAATTTATGAATAAGTCATATATCTCATAAAAGTTAATGTGAGACAAGAAAAATCCTTTTTTACTTTGGAAAGAAGAGTTCTTTTGGAAAATCATTTGTATTTGTCAGGAAATTTGATTGTAAATATGTATATCCCAGAAATGATAATGTAAGGAAATTGGAAATATATTTGATTCATAAATGATGTCCAAATAAAGTGAAATCATGTAAAAAATAGAGTTTTTAGGAATATTTAGAAAGAAAACCTTTTAGTGTGGTTTAAGAAAAATATTAAAGAGATTTCAAAATTAGAAAGGCATGTTTGTATAAATAAAACCAATAAATTAAAAAAAGATATATTTTCATGATAAAATTTTTTATTTTGAAAAAATAATTATTTCTTTAAATATATTATATAGTGAACTTCAAAATGGGTAAGAATTAAAGAAGTTCCCTTGAATCAGGATTATTTATAAAGAAGAATTAAGAAGGGAACTATTTTAAAACATATAATAACCATAAATGAAAGATGAAATTATTTGAATATATGAATTTGTAACATAAAAACATAATATAGAAGATTTAAAAAAAAATAAATAATCATTACATTTGGGTAAGGATAGTGAAGGAATAACCTGAAGGAAAAAATAAAGGTTCAGGTGGAATCCCTTACCACTATAATCAATCAGGTCATATGCCCAAAAATTAATAATCATAAAATGATACATCTAATACCATGAAAATAAATAGATTTATGATATGATACATCAATAAATAGTATAAATACACCATACACAAGAAATAGTGGTGAATAAGGAATATCTCCAAAAATGGCAGTGATATGAGGAATCCCTTACCTTATGTCTAAATGTATTCTTCACTTAAACTTAATGTCCTTGAAAATAAAATTAAATACATTGATTAAATAATTAATAAACATATATACATAAATTTGATTCATTATAGTTTTATTAAGTTCATTTATGTCCTTATTGACAAGTTATAATATTTAATTCCATCGTTTCAGAGTGTTCGTTTCCTTGATTTCATGATCGGTTCTCTTGATTATAAGTAATGGAGTTCATGTGGAATGGATATAATTATCCATAATTGAAATTATGTATTATTAATGAATATACATAAATTTAAATGGTTATATATTTATCATTTGGTTACATGGTATGAGGATTAATCAATAGATAAGACATTTAGTGATAATAATTTCTATTTTTACAGCGGTTTTTTCGATCAAAACGAACTAGTTTTGTTCTATTATTTAATATCATGTATAAATGATGATTATAGAATCATTAAATAAGATATAATACATATTTTATAATATGGTTCAATAATAAAAATGGTTTCATGACCATCCTTGAAGAAGAAATTAAAGAATGAAATATGGCCATCCATGAAGGTTGTAAATTGGCACCTCTTGGGAGATGATTTCATTTACAAAATAAAATATAGGGAGAGAGAGTAAGAACATTGATAATAGTTATTAAATTAACATGATATAATTATAGTATATATATGATACTGTAGTTATCAAGATCAATCATATAGATGAGGTTAGGAGAGAATAGGAAAAGAAGATAAATTGAAATGAAATTAAATGAAAAAGTTAGGGGATTTACCTCTTGAATTATCCTCTTGGAGAACCTCCTTAAGGGAATGGGTTTTGGTGTTTTGGAAAGACCAAGAGATACTGGATGTGGGGGGGGGGGGACTAGGGAAGAGTATTTGGGTAAAACATTGAGAGGATTCATGGATTATAGGAATGAAGTGAAGATAGAGTGGGGGCGGGTTTTGTAGTAGAGGAGAGGAGGAGTTTTCCATTATTTTAATAATTATTTTCACTACTACAAAAACGGTCTATATCAGTGCTAAAAAAGGGATTTAACAGCGCTAAAAAAGTGCTGTAAAGATCAGCGCTAATATAGGGGGGTCCCTTTTATTAGCACTCCAAAAAGCGCTGATAAAAGGGGACTTTATCAGCACTTTTAAAAAGCGTTGATAAAGGTCAAAAAATATATAAATAAATAAATAAATATAATATGGGGGGAGTGCTTTTATCAGTGCTTCACACCCCATTTATCAGCGCTAGGAGGTCTCCCGCGCACTGCCCTTCCCGCGTATCCTCATACGCCCTTCACACGCATCCTCATACGCCCTTCCAGTGCATCCTCATACGCGCGCACCCCCTTTGCTTCCACCCGAACTCAAACCTGGGACCTCCCCCCTTTCTCTGCTGCACCTTTACCACTATGCCATTTCATTTTTTTCTCAATTTAGTAATATATATATGTGTAGTTATATTTATTCATATATTGATTCATATATTGATATAGATTCATATTAATATAAATATATTTATTCATATATTAGTATATATATATATTAATTCGTATATTAATATATTTATATATATATTTTTAGTTATAATTTTTTATATGTATTTTTATTTTTATATTAATATATACATATAATATTAGTTTTAAATACATTTACGAAAAAATATGTTTTTTATGTGCGTTTATAAATAAATAAATACATGCATACATACATAGATATATACAACACACATACATATATATATACAACACAAAGACACACACAGAGACACACACACACACAGACACATACACATTTATATTTATGAATAAATACATATATATGTGTATTTGAAAAGCCATAGAATGTACATATAAGATTAGTTTTAAATGAATTTATGAAAAAAATATGTTTTTGATGTGTGTTTATACGTAAGTAAATAAATAAATAAATATATACATATATACAACACACAGACACACACATAGACACCTACACACACACACAGACACATATATATTTACGAATAAATACAAATATATGTGTATTTGAAAAGCCATAAAATGTTAAAACGACCATAAATTATAATCTAGAATTCCATTTCAACTCCACAACCAGTCAAATCGAAGAAAATGAAACAATCTTCGATATGATATGTGGTACAGGCCTAACGGACATCCAGATCAAAAGTTATACTTGTTTGAATGTTAAAAAATCTGGGTACCCCGACTAAAAAATCAGTTTTGGAGGCCTTATGGGCCGCTTTTGGCCTCGAAAAATGCTTGACCAGGGTTTTCAGTGTCACAACGACATAGAGCTCGTAGCAAGCTTCGATTTGATATGTTGTAGAGCTCAAACAGACACCCGGATCAAAAGTTATGGCCGTTTGAAGTTTGAGTTACATTTTCAACTTATTTTAGATATTTTATTAATTGATTTGATTTTTTGTGTCCTCAAATTGTTATTAAATGATTTTCAATCGATAATAATTAGAAAATTATTGATTAATAATATTTTTTTAAAATATTTTGAAGCCATTTTTACTAAATTTATTATATATTAAATGTAATAGTCTATTTATATGTATCTATAACATATTTAAAAAATATATATTGTATTTATATCAATATAAATATACTTATATAACAAAATATTATTTTTCATGATTTTTTTTTGAAACTCAACATTTATCAGCACTCGGGAAAAGCGCTGATGAATTCCCCCTTTATCAGCGCTACTAAAAGAAGCGCTGATAAAGGGGGACCTTTATCAGTGCTCCAAAAAAGAGCTGATAAAGGCCCCCCTTTATCAGTGCTACTAAAAGAAGCGCTGATAAAGGGGTCCCCTTTATCAGAGCTTTTCCCAAGCGCTGATAAAGGGGTAGCGCTTCCCTTGCCAGTTTTTGGCGTAGTGTTTGTTATTTTGGCTCAAGACTATGAATAATCTCGATTATTTTGACTAAAAATAGTAAGAATTTCATGTGATTTTGAACCAATGGCCATTAACATCATCCATGACTCAGGTATTATGCATAAATTAATTTATTTAGCATATTTTGTAAATTATCGAATTTCACTATTCACAAAAAATTCAAGCATTTCACAAAAATCCAAAAAATTCATCATAACCATTTTTCAATGTGTATAATTAAAAAATTAACTATATTTTTATCAAAATAATTTTCTAAATAATAGAAATCTAATTTTTAAATAAAATCATTATTTACTTGAAAAATACTGATTTTAGCTTTAAACTAGATTTTATAATACATTGAAAAATTAACAGAGGTCTCATAAAATTATCCAAAAATCATAGAAACAAATATTTATTTAGGAATTATATAAAAATTAATTTTTTTAATTTAATAATTTAAAATTTCAATTAAATATTTATTACTCACAAAAATACCAACACTTAATTATTAATTTTTAAAATATTATATTTCATTTATAAGGTACCTAAATTTTATTAATAATTACATGTGTAAGTTTACTATTCATAAGGGTGCATTAATATTCATAAGGGTATGTTACTATTCATAAGGGTAATTTATTATTCACTAAAATTGTATGTTGATCCTATCAGACTCTAAATATCTTATTGATTGCAACCATGTATGTCTGTTTTTTGAAATTCAAATCAGAGAAGGGACAAAATTATGTGTATTGACTAGGTTATAACAAAGTGTTTTTTAGAGACTTAGTGTTTCATGCATTGAATATTAAATATATTTTTAAATTCTTGGGGTTTTGTATTCTTCCCCCATTAGAAAAAATCTCATCCTTAAAATTCCAGAATTTTATCTCATAAAAATATTTGGGTAGTTCATCATCATAAGCTCCTATGTCGTCTCTTCAATTTTATGATTTTTTCAAAGTACATTTACCAGTCGGGTCGTATGATTCCTCAAAACCTATTCTATAGTGTTCAAAAGTGTTCCTTAAAATCTTTATGAATCATAGTGCTACTAGGGTGTATATAGAAATTAGAACTATGGGAATCACCCAATAACTCCCTTTTTAGCCTGGGTATTAAAGGAACACATAGCCTCTTCCCAAATTTCAGAATTCTATCCTCACACACGAAGTCATAAAACTTCCAATCATTCACACCTTTTCTATTTAATATTCTCATTATTAGACTAATAAATTGTAATCCTTTCTAGTAAATATAGTTTGGAAACCAATTGAAAAAGTAATTATGTTTCACCTTCCTTGATAATTACATAGTCCATCCTTTCTAGATCCATGTACACATGGTACTTGGAAATCCTCAGTTTGTTTAAGACTCCATGATCCATCCTACTCAATGCATCATCTACTTTATTTTTTGTTAATCAGCATGAATAATCTCTAAATTTTCACATTCCAAACACGTTAATAACTTCATCATGCATCCTCTTGAAATAGGTTAATAACTCTAATTACCATAATACCTTATAAGAAACATGAATTCGTCCTTACTACTTAAGTAATACACATGTTATCAGATATATTTTTTTTATCCAAAAGTGTTGTAAACTCCATCAATGATATCATAGACCACTTGTCGACAAGTCATTAATCAGTTACAAGGTATTAAACAATTATCCAAATCAATTATTTCTTCATCATTATCTCGACATCATGAATATATTTAGGGTTGCCTTTCCCTCAATCATGCGTTCTCCAAAAATTTTAACTTTCCACTAAATATATTTTCTTTTTACCATTCAACATATGGTCTCAAAATCCTTAATTAAAAAGTGCTGCAATAAAATCCTCATATATTCTATAATTATTATAACTAGTAATTTTTTGATAAGTTATTAAAATGAAATGATTCTTGAGTAATCATATTAGTCGTCCCACTTCATCTACAACAGTATCATAACATGATCATTATCTAGTAACATCATATGGGGTATATTCCTTTGACACTTGGAACATTGATTCACAGAGTGTCCCATATCCTTATAGTTGAAGAATAGTACATTGGAAACCTTTTTCTTACCCTTTTAATCATGAAATTGGTGTCCTTTTTCTCCACACTTATAATACACTCACATTCCCTTCAACTATTTACCAAGGTGATTCTTTCCACAGTTATCGCATGTGGGAAAACCCTTCTTTCCCTTATTCCCATTATCAATATTTTTATCTTCTATACTCTTCTTGTCTTTCTTCCTTTAAAATCCATAGGAATCATAAAATTCATTATACATATTTTTAGCACATGATAATATTTCTCCATTATATGAGGATACTTGTGAGACTATCTTCCTTTGAAATGATGGCTTAAGACCATGAGAGATATGATCTTTCTTAATCATTACTTCACATAAATTAGTGAAGTTTTAATTCCTTCTAATAGGTTCCATTTCTAATTAATTACACATAATATATTAGCTCATAAAATTATGAACTATATGTAATTCTAAACATGGTATAACACATAACATAAATTTATGCATTGTAAATCCTAGAACCATATACTTTGGTTACATTGAGCACATAAATAATTCATAATGGTGGGTAAATTCAATGTGAATTTTCCTAATAATATCCCTTAGGTGTGTCGAACCTGGTGCATAGTAAGGACCATTTTCATGTACTAGGTTACCCTGAGTCAGGCTCAAAAAACACCATTTTGAAGTTGTTACTCCATAGTATATCCGTGCCAGAACCACATCCACATATAGTATCCAAATAGAGATGTATTTTTAGTAATATTTACATAATATATTCCTTACGAAAATTACATTATGTTATTTTATTATTATACTCAAATTCTATATTAGGGTTTTTTTCACTAATCTATATTTTTGAAATATAGTTTACAACGATTATATTAAACTTCCTTTGCTACCAACTGTAACGCCTCGACTCCAGAAACTGGAAGCTGGTGAATTATTTAATTACATTGGTATTATTAAGAGGAATAAAATATTAAATTAATAGATAGTTTATTTGTTTTAGAAAACTTGATATATACATAAGTTCAACATTATAACATGGAAGGAAAAAAATATAGCATTTTCATTGGAAACATCCATAACTCATAGATTATCCTCGCAAGTCATTCATAATATTCATCTTCACAACTAGGGGGAAATAAAAAATAAGAAAGTTTTGAGCTCAGATGATTAGTAAGGTTATGTAATAAAATAGAAGTAATCATAAACATAAACACTAGTCATGGAGAACAACTAAATATACATTCCTTTAAAAATATACATGAGCCTAATATGGGAGGAATAAAAGATGAATAAATAATGCTATATAAATAGTCAAATGAAACTTCACCCGAGATATTCTACTAGTAGAATAATGAAATGATTTATCGATTACTAATATCATAAATATGGATTAAATATTCTATACATCTAAACCATATCATTAATGCCTCATCCAAGACATCTAAATATGATTAAGGCCTCGACCAAAACCATAACTAATAACGGGAAAGGCCTCATCCAAGTCCATATATGTTTTGTATCATGAGACCTAACGATGCATCAAGGAAGTATATAGGGTCCCACCCATCAATTTCTATGTACAATTCATTCCTCATATGAATGAGGTTATAAATAAACATCATATTCATATGAAATGTAAATAACTTTCCCCAATCTGTAAATAGAATTACTAACTATTTAGAGTAATATGGTGAATGGAATCAAGATAGCATATCCCTAGTCAAAATAATTAGAAACACCTAAAAACACATTTTATATGATATCATAAGTGATAATCCTTAATTAATTACAATATTCAACAATGAATTTTGACATATATGAAGATATTTTTAAATGTGACCCTTTAAAAATTCTTGAGGAAATAAACCTTAAACATTCCAAAGTGTCCCATACCACCTTGAAAATTTCAAATAATAATACCTTATAATATAATGAGAATACAAATACCCTTGATATGATATAAAAAAGGTAAGTACATAAACCACATGAAATGAATAAGTGGTGAACAAGGCATATTTCTCAGAAAAGTTAAAGTGAGATGAAAAAAAAAATCCTTTTTTTACTTTGGAAAGAAGAGTTATTTTGGAAAATCATTTGTATTTTTCATGAAATCAGATTGTAAACTTGTATATCCTAAAAAATAAAATTAAAGGGCACTAAAATTATATTTGAGTCATAAATTATGTCTCATTGATGTTAAATCATGTAAAAAAGAGAGTTTTTAAGAAGCTTTAGAAATAAAATGTTTTAGTGTGGTTTAAGAAAAATATTAAAGAGATTATAAAAGTAGAAAGACATGTTTATTTTCATAAAACAAGAAATTAATCAAGATAGTTTTTCTTGATAAAATGTGTGATTTAAAAAAATAAGTATTTCATAAAATATAATATGCAGTGCACTTGAAAATGGGTAATAAATCGAGAAGTTCCCTTGAATCAGGTATGTTTATCGGGATGAATTAAGAAGGGAACTTTTTTAAAACATATAATCACCATAAATGAAAGATAAAATGATATGAATATATACATTTGGAATATACAAATAGAATATATAATATTGACCCAAAAATAAATAAGCCTTATATTTAGGTAATGATAGTGAAGGAAGAACCCAATGGAAAAATGAAAGTTCGGGTGGAATCCCTTACCACTTTGTAATCAATCGAATCATATTACCCAAAATTAATAACCATCAAATGATACATTGAATACAATGAAAATAGACATACTGATGATATGATACATAAATGGGAAGTATAAGTAAACCATATTAAATAAATAGTGGTGAATAAGGAATATATCAAAAAATGGCAGGGAGATGAGGAAACCCTTACCATATGTCCGAATGTATTCTGCATTTGACCTTAATGTCCTGGATAATAAAATTAAAACCATTAATTGAATAAATTTTAAAATTATATAAAAATATTTGATTAATTATAGTTTAATTATGTTCATTTATTTCCTTGTTGATAAGTTATAAGATTGAATTCCATCATCCTGGAGTGTTCATTTCCTTGATTTCATGATCAGTTTGCTTGATTATTAGTAATGGAGTTCATGTGGAATGGATATAATTCTCTATAATTGAACTTATATGTTATTAGTGAACATAAATATGAGTAAATAGTTATATATATCATTTTTTTACATGTTATGAGTATGAATCAATAGATAAGACATTTTTTGATAATCATTTAGATTTTTACAGTGGTTTTTCGATCACAATAAACTAGTTTTGTTCTATTATTTAATATCATGTATATATGATGGTTGAAAAATCATTACATAAGATATAATAAATATTTTATAATCTTCTTAAACTATAAAAATTTATTGATGACCAGCCTTGAAGAAGAAATTGAAGAATGAAACTTCATCATCCATGAAGGTTGTAAATTGGAACCTCTCGAATGATGATTTTGTTTACAAAATAAGAGAGAGAGAGAGAGAGAGTAAGAACGTTGATGATGGTTATTAAATTGAAAAAATATAATTCTAGTATATATATTATACTAGAGTTATGATGATCAATTCTATAGATAAGGTTCGGAGAGAATAACTAAAGATGATAAATTGAAATGAAATTAAATGAAAAAGTAAGGGGATTTACCTATTGAATTAACATCATTGAGAACCCCCATAAGGGAATGGGTTTTGGTGTTTTGGAAATACCAAGAGCTTAGAGATATAGTTAGGGACTAGGGAAGAGTATTTAGACATATTTTTGAGAAGATTAAAGGCTTATAGGAGTGAAGTGAAGTGGGAGTGGGGGTGGTTTTTATAGTGGAGGAGAGGATGGTTTTTCCATTATTTTAATCATTATTTTATTATTTTGTCTCAAGAAAATGAATAGTCTTCATTATTGTGAAAAAATAGTAATAAGTGCATGTGATTTAGAACCGATGACCATTTACATTAGCCATGATTCATGTATGATGAAGAAATTCATTTATTTAGCATATTTTGTAAATTATTGAATTTCACTATTCAAAAAAATTCATGTATTTCAGAAAAATCCCAAAAATTCAACCTAAACATTTTTTGACATGTATATTCAAAAATAAAATCCATTTTATCAAAAAATTGAAATATGAGAAATTTTATTTTTAAATAAAATCATTATTTACTTGAAAAATACCGATTTTCAAATTAAAAATGATTTTGTAATACTTTCAAAAATCAACCAAGGTCTTATAAAATTATTCTAAAATCACAGGAAAACAAAATATTTATTTAGGAATACATTTTATGAAAATTAATTTTATTAATTTATTAATTTAAAATTGTATTTAAATATTAATTACTCACAAAAATACCAACACTTAATTATTAATTTTTAAAATATTATATTTCATTTATAAGGTGCCTAAATTTTATTTATACTTACATGGGTGAGGTTACTATTCGTAAAGGTACATTAATATTCATAAAGGGTATGTTACTATTCATAAGGGTATGTTACTATTCAAAAAAAATGTATATTGATCCTATCAGACTCTAAATATCTTACTGATCACAACCATGTATGTCAGTTTTTCAAAATTCAATTTAAAGAAGTGACAAAATTATGTTCATTGACTAGGTTATAACAAACTGGTGTTTAATAGTGACTCAATGTTTCATGCTTTCAATATTAAATATATTTGTAAATTCTTTGGGTGCTAAAATAGTGGGATTGTGTTATTAGTGTTTTCCACCTAACACAGTCGAGGATAATGTTCAACCTTAATTTCATGATGTTAACATAGTTTGAGATGGGCTTTGTGCATGGTTTGGATTTTGTGGTTTCCCTAAGTGCATGTTTTAAGACAACATAATAAGCCTCTAGTTAGCTCATTGGTGTGAGATTTCTTGATCATAACTCAGTTGTCTCCCTTATGAAGTTCTTTTTGGGATGAAAATATTGAATGTGGTGAGACTGTATAAACATTGGTTTTTCAAGGAAAGACTTTGGAATATTTCTATAAATATTTTCAAATCTATGTGCTGAGTCATTGTTTTTATTTTGGGGTTCAGAGAGACTCAGTGTGATGATATTAGTAATATTAAATATATTTTACCATGATTGATTTTTTTAGAAAACAGACAATAACACCCAAGAGGATTCTTGGATTAGATACATGAGATCTCGATTGAGTCCACAATGTGGTCTTTACCCTACCTATGACATAATTTTTGTTAGCATTGGTTACTCAGTTAGAGGTGATCGTTGGTGGGGTTTTGAGTGGTGGGTTATTAATTAAATAAATTTAATTAACAAAACATACTTCCATTCTTTTGGAACCCACATTTGGAAGAGGATATGGGAGGAATATCCCCTCGCATGAGGGAGAAACGAGGAGGGATGAGTTGTCTCCAGACTCTGATCTTGTTGGAGATCACACCCGAATTGTGGTGCATCAGCTTCAGAGCATGGATCTACAACCAAAGAATCAACATTTCTCTATATGGAAGGTAGATTTACACAATTTATATCATGATCCCCTTTGATGCATTTTTTTAATGTTTTAGAGCCATATTATGATTGATAGAGATCCCATGGGGGTAGATTAGTGGATTTAGTTGTAAATTAGGGATTTTTAGGTGGCTTGTAGGGGATTCCCATTCATAATTCTAGATCACACAATATGTAGTGAGGAGGATCACATTCCAAGTGTTCTTACCATTTAGAAAAGACAAACATTTTGATTATACATAGTATACTATAGTAACATGCTATGTAGTGAGCCCACATTGTGTGGATGAAGATAATTTCAGGGTAGCAGTGTTAAGGGATATGGCCATGTGGAAGTACATGACTAGGTACATGGACAAGGGGTTACATACACAATCATGGGATAAATAAATGGCCAAGTAGAGGGATATTCAGGACACACCGTCTACCACGGGTACACACAATGTGAGATGTCATGGATAGTCTACCATGTATGGGTAAAGACACACCCAAGAGACCCGATAAGCTCACATGCCATGTGACATGGCACACACAATGTATTACCAAAATAAAATTTCAGTATCAATAGGGGACATGACCATGGGTAAGTTTATAGAAATGTATCGCGTACTGTGGGTGCACAATGTGTACTCTCCTTGGAGACTTCTCCCCTACACATTTTGTCTTCCGGACTCAGATGGAGGCTCATGTGTTGCCTATCATGAGTAGTTTTCCATGATAGATGTGATGGTTTCCATGGTTTTAGCATTAGAGGTGTGATGCGAGGTTATGTTATGGGTCAATTCTATTAGTGGTGTATAGACCATTATCAGTTGAGTGAGTTCCGTTGGTCTATCCCTATGAGATTACAATATGGAATTTTGTTCTCAGTATAGTATTGTGATCACCATGATAAGATGAGATCATATAGACTTGGTGTATCCCTTGGGGAGGCCATAGTGGGATCCTCTATTGTATCGACTTCCATGGGTGTTGTTCATCATATCACATGAACCAAAACTACTTGGGTGATGATCCCCTATCTAGAAGGTTAAATTAGTACATTTTGTGGAATAATCGAGTATATTATCCTATACATAGGGGATAGTTTTAGTAATGCTTGCAGAATCATCTTGTATATAATCTCATACATAACGGGAAGTTTATTTAGGGTTTATGGAATCTTCAAATATACAATCCCATACATAGTGGGTGATTTCAGTAGGGTTTGTGGTATAAACTACAATATGATCCCCTACTAAGTGGATGGATTATTATTTGGGTTTTTGGTATCCCACAATAGTCCCAATAATAGTCCCATATCTTTGTATCTTGGATTTGAGACTCATTATGGTTGTGGAATCCCCCATCGGTCCTGGGTGTGATCCCCTATCTATGAGATAATATCTTCAGTGTTTCTAACAGGGTTCAATGAGTATCGCATCAGGGATGGTTGTGATCCAATATCTGAGTATCAGGTTCCACTAAGTGACAATGTGAAATTATTCTTGTAGAGGAGAGAGTGTTCTCTCAGATGCACACAACCTAAGATGGTTGGATGTTCTATCATCATAGAAATACCAAATGAGTGAGATCTGTTGGATGAGTTCCATTAGAGATGATAGATATTTTGTTGATGAATGACTTCCATTAGGTATGGTAGATCTGTTACTGATGAGTGATATCTCTTAGATTAGTTCCATCTAGGATAACATGTTTTGTGGATTAATTTGTCCTAGAAGATCATTACCTTTGACCTTTGCGTAGGATCATTTGGATAACTATGAGGTAGTGACCTCATGATACTTGGAGTATTAGATGAGTATATATGTGTTATTCTGGTATTCCTTAGGGTGATGTCTCATATGTTGATTGAAACACCATGTGTTGATGATTTGACTAGTCATGTATAGACGAGTAGTGGTCGAGATTTATTTTTCTTGTTCTATCTTGCTTTGGTTTCCTCCTATCAAATTTTTTCAAGAATACTATTTCCTTTAAGTTTCTCTATTTTGTTTTGGGTTTTTAGGTAACCTACTAGGTATTTTTATACTCACCCATACATGGGATCTTCCCACACATGTCATGTCTTTTGAAGATGACATGCCCTTTGAAGAAGTCCGATGGGGACCCGAAGCAGTCTAAGCTTAGTGAGTTAGATAGAGTAAGAAGTATACTAGTGGTGGTATTTGAAAACTGTCCCCACCATTTGATCAATTTGGACCCCTTTACAGTTTTTTGTGGGCTTTTATTTTCCCATTTTCTTATTTTAGTACTTTTTTCAAACTCTAATTTTGGGATATATATAGTCATTAATTTTATATCAGTAGTTTTATTATCTCTACACTATTTCATGACGATACATTATTATGTGTGTGAATATAGGTACTACAGGATAAATCCTCCAATGAGTGTGATATGCTTACTCAGGATTGGTCACTAGCCCTTGGCTTATTGGTGGAAGGCTTGGGGTAATGGCAGCTTAGCCGTAAGCTGGCCAAGTGGGCTCAAATGGGTTCTGTTGTGATATATAGGGTCACACACCAAGTGTATCTAGAATCTTAGTAAATTATAATTGAATTAAATATTATAATAAATATTATTCTTATATTTGAAGGAATAATAATTATTCATTTACTGTTGATCAAATATATATAGTAAGTTTTTTTTTGGAAGAATATATATGGTATTTGAATGTTAAGTAAACATTTATTTTCCATTTAATTTAATATAATATATATTAATTGAATTAATTAGTAAAATAATGATATCTATTTATTTCAAATAAATTGTTATTATTTAAGGTTTGATAAATACAGAGGGGGATTAATGAACTGAGTTAAGGGACTTATGGGAATGACATATTTAATATCATTTAAATAAATATCAATTAATATTTCTCTAAAATGACATTTAAATTACCCATTGAGTTTTTCACACATCAAGGAAAAAATAGTAATAATAATATGATTAATCAATATGGGTTTCACTTGGTATTAAGTGATTAGTTGAGAGATATTGTGAAATAAGTTATTCTTTAACCTAAGTAAACAAACACAGTTATATCATTTTCAGGGTTATGTGTCATTGTGTAAAACAAATAATTTTTAGAGAATTCTCTCAATATAAGAGATAAATTTATCTAGAACACTCACTAGAGTGAAGAGAATCAATCCTCCACCCCCTCTCAAGCCTCAAGAGAACTCAATAGAATCCTTCAAGACCAGAAGGGATTATTATTATGATCACTAGTTAATGGTGTAAAATGTTTTAATCCTCTTTAATAACACAAAAATATTTTATGTTGTCATTTTGAGATTCATGGAATATGTATGGATACCACTAATGGGATTATACACATGGATCCTTCATCTCAATGACTATATAACAAGAGTGGTCAACAGATTTGACAATGAAAAATGAATTTCAAGAAATGGTAATTATTATTAATATAAATAAATTATAAATTATTTGTGAAAAGATACTCTCCTAAAAAACTCTAGGGTTTCTTTCATCTTTTTCTTGGGACTTATCTGAATAAATTAAAATTAATACATCATCGTCCACAAACCCAAATACTTCTGCTGCACCCAAAAACCTTTAACATTCATCTTGTAATTTTTTTTCACTAATTATGAATATTCTATTTTATAATGTAATATATATCCACCAAACATGTTATGTATCAAATTATTTGGATTTGTTTACTAATTTAGGGATTTTGTGACTTTTTTTATTTTGTTTTATGAGTTTGAGAAGGTACCTACATATTTTTTAATAGGTGGGTGGTTTGGGATGGGATTACAACATCCTAACTTATTTTACCCATTCACTTATTCATGAAGGTATGAGCTACAAGATTCCCAAACAAGAGAATAAATTATTCCCTTTCCTTGGATAGGGCATGTCACTTGTGCCCCAAATTTATTACACACACACACATGTGTTTGTTTGTAGATGATTTACAGGTTGGGTAATGCCTTTCATAGGGGATTAAATTGATATTTAATAATAGGTATTATGATAAATCTTGATGAATGTAGTACTAATTAATACTATTATCATTATAGGGAGTTACTTGAAATTACTCATGGTTATGGATGAATATTTGATAAAATATATACAATATCAAACTACTTATTATTTTATCCTTGTATAATTTTTGGAATAAACTCTAGTTTGTAACATGTTATTAGGATTAGGATAGAGACTACCTATTGAGTATTGATATAGTCACACCCTACACATTTTTATACAAGACACATACATACTCTTTTTTTGCAATACATGAAATGGTAAGGCTCTTGAGAATTTGGATATAGTGCACATGGAACACATGGAACAAGGAGATTTTTTATATAAATTTTAATATATGGACCATTTGGTGATATGAGGGGTATCCACAATGTTCCATAAGAGAGGTTTTACTTATGGGGGCACTATATTTTGGTCTATAGTCCCTATTTGGAATTATTTATTGTTTCATATATGTTTTTTTTGACAAGTTTCACATTCTTTTTATATGGTGGTATGACTTTAAACATATTATGTATGTAGTATAATATTTATACCAATCATTGAATTTTAGTTTTTCCAAATGTAACATCTACTTTCATTCACATCTAGTTACCCATTTTATATAACCAAAGCATGGATAGGTCATGAAACATATATGTCTATACCAAAAATAGTTTTATACATAATTTTTTGGAGGAAAAAAAATATTCCACTTGTGTATTAATCAACCCACAATGTTTACAAAAACATATAGTGATCAGGAGGTGAACCAAAGCTATTGTGATAATGTGATCCATGCACTGTTTTGTTATCCATATCATAGAAATTACAAAATTTTATCAGATCCCACATTTGTGTATGGGAATTGAGAGTATTAGGGTGATAAGACAATCAATACTAATGAAGTAACCAATAAATATATATATTATTAATTTAATTGTGGTTGAATATTGAGTAAATAAGGGAAGTACATGATTCATTTTTCTTTTTATATTGAGTCTATCCTAAACCCTTGAGTATAAAATATCATATTAGGTATTGATAGGAAGAAAAAAAAATAGGGTACCATGCCTTGTAGTCAACTTATCTATCTTGGTTTAATATATTATCACTGAAACTGGTTTATGATTCACATTAATAGAAAAAATAACAATAAATAAATAGTATTTTAATAAATATTTATTGTTAATAACATGGTTAATATGGGTAAACATCTAATTCTTCTAGGTTATAATGTACATTGATGATGTTGATAGTTTGTAACTTCCATGTTATAAGTGAAGATGTACTTTTTTATATTGAACGATATATCGATCATGTAAAAATCATTTAAACTAATTATTAGAGGTGTTTTAGAAATAATTTTTTTTCAATAATGAGTAAGGGAGAGAGGGAATGGGGTTATACCTATCTTATAGTGTAATTTAGGTTTAGGGAATCCGATTTAGTAATAGATTCTAGAAAATTCTCGCTACTTTTTATGGATGTATTTGGTTTGAAGACCATATCCATTTATATAGAGAGGTATAGATAATAATTCACTTATATATTGACCTATATTTGATTTTTAGATCATAGAGGGGCTTGACCAAATTATTTATGAAATTGGGTGTAGATCTCCATGAAACGATTCAACAAACTTTAACCTTATGAGAGATTTTCAGTTCCTCTATCCCATGACTTTCCATGGAAACATATATCCTCAGGAGGATGAGAAGTTATTTAATCACCTTCATCATTTTTTAATATCATTGAAACCCATAAAAAACATTGTGTTCAATTTTCTACCTCTATTATGGATGGTTTAAATTGTTGGTGATGAGACATGATGCTGAGGCTAAGAAAGACCTGGGACTCACTTGGGAAAAATTTCAACAGTTTCTTTCAGAAATGTTACCCAAGATCCGAATATTAGGTTAAGGAAAATGATTTTGTAAACCATTAACAAGGTTCAATATTCTCCCTGTAGTACACTTCCATGTTCACAAATCAACTTTGATTCACTTTATATATAATAAATGACATGGAATACAAGGTGATGCATTTTCGAAAAGGGATTAGGGATCCTTTAAGATACACAAACAATCTGCTACAGTGATCTAATAACTACAAGTAACTATGAGTACATAAAAAGTATCTAAAGTGAGGTTTCACATCCACCTTTTTATGCATGTAGAGTGTAAGTAAAAAATACTTAGTAAAGAACCACTAATAGTGTATTAAAGTAGTAGGGATTTAACAAGTGCATACCTAAACTTTCCAACTCATTTATATACATATATAATAAACATTTCAACCCAATTTTCATTATATAATTTATTAAATTATTTTTTGAAATTAATATCCATAAAACACAACCTAAGTATATAGAGTTCTAGTATCTTTAGAAGAGTAGTTATGAAATACATCAACTTAAACATAAGCCACATAATCTTTATTTTAATCTGAATAATGTGATACAAGATACATTTACACTTATAATACTTTATCAGATACCCTGGAGACATACATAAAGAAAATGGTGATCTATAAACCATTTTATGTGAATAATAAGAACAAATCCTATTGACAGGTTATACATATGAGCCAAGAGGTGTATCATGATAATTTTAAAAGTCACAATAATATGTATAATAACATAAAAAAACTGAATGAAATGATGATATGATAAGATAATTGAATCTTAAGAATATGGAAACAATATAAAAAATGTCATCATAAGCATAATTCAAGGATTACACCAAGACAACATGACATAGTGTTCTTGGATAACTTCCCATGCACCATTCATCGTGTATCATTAGATGAAAACATTTCCATATACATTATATGGGGTTTAATTTCACGACAACCCATCACATTCATATCATATACATGAATATGTATTCCATATAAAGAAACCACACATATGGCATAAGAAAAAAAGAAAGCCCCAAGAAAAGGGATTGGGTTTCATAATATTGTCTTACAGTATGATGAAATGGAATATCATAAATATTCCCATAAAAAAATGAATTAAAAAGTATGGGATTTTCATAAAGGAAAAAATAATATTATAAAATGAAAATGATGTTCAAGTGAATTAAATATATATATAATGGTGGAAAATTTGGTTTGGAAATGAACCTATTAATCGGGGTTTTAGGAAAATGGGTAAATGAACTTTAAAGCTGGTGTGAGCATAATATTTTATTAAATATATTAATGAAAAAAATTATTTCCCCTGAACTTATGTATATTTTTATATACCATATAAGGTGAAAAAAATTACATGAAGTGGTACATGAAATGAGATATGAATTAGAGTAGTTCCCTTTTGAAAGGTTTTTAAAAACGAAGGAATTAAGATGGGTACTTGAAGAACATGTATTATCATTGAAAATTAAAGGTAAAGTAAGATATGTATATATGGAAGGAAAATGTATATAGAAAATAGAATAATTAGATGATAATAATGCATAAACCTATTATTTTAATAAATTATTACCTCTAAATAAGTAAATGTGTTTGATAGACTTCTCAATACATATCACCAAAATTCAAAAGAAAACTATGATATATTTAGATAAAATATAAATATTTATGTTTAACATTTAAAACCATGTTTTGGAATTTTTAGGATTGAGTATGAGAAATCAAATAATGAAATATTTTCAGAATTAAAATAAAGGCAACATTAAATATGAATGAAATTCAATTAGTATAACTAAAATGACTAATGATATCATTTTAATCTTAGAATTATATTTTTCTAAAAAAATTATCCTTTAATGCACTATGGTTTTTTACCATAAATAAATTAGGATTAGTTTATTTTAATATATATTTATATAAAAAATTGGTTGACAATAATTTTTAATTGATGTGGAATAAGAAGAATATATAGTGTTCTAAAGTTTCATTTCCCCCAAAAAATATTTTTTCAATATATTTTGTAATTTTATTTAAATGTTAAATTTATAATTTTTTGAATTTTAATTTGAAAAAATTGAAATTTGTTTTGGATTTAGAATAATAATATTTTCATAAGATTAATTTTGGGTTTATTTATAAAAACATTTATTTTATGGTAAATAGTTCATTATATCACTATTACAAATACAATGATTTAATGACTTTATTATTATGTAAAACATAAAAATTTGGGAAAAATTTTTATATAAAATTTTTTATTTTTTATGGAAACTTATAAATATAAAAATATTTATTATTATCTAAAAACCTATATTCTATATTTAAGAACATACATAATGCTGTTTGTAATAATTTTTTTAATACATTATACATTTATCATTTTAAAATTAATTTTTTTCAATTTTATAAATTTAATAATATAAAATGGATTTAAAATTTGGAATAATTAGTTCTAAATAACATAATAAGGACCATTTTATTTTTATGCATAAAGGAAAAGTTAATTAGGTGAAACCTAGTTTCCAAAAAAAGAGTAAATTAGGGATTAAAAGGGATTAACCTTTTTTATAAGAATAAAATGTCCTAAAAACATGTGTGATAATGTGTGTTTAAGTGCTTGATCGATCTTATATTTTACTAAATTTCTTATATCTAAATTTTGGATCCATTTTTATTGAGAGCGATTTCCCATTATTAAAAAGTTATGGGTATTCAAAAAAATGTCATCCTTTCTCAATTTTAAAAGTGGCCTCTCAAAAACCCTTAAATATTGGAGATAAAATTCAGTTTCCTCATGAAAAATATAATTTTTTCCTTCTATATAATCCTATACATCCTTATTGACACTCTATTCATAGGATATTATCCTAATGCCTCATTTTCCATGGAATTATCCATGGAAAACTCAAAGTTCTCAATGTTAATAACCATTTTCCCTTATCCTCTTCCCAATATATCTTGAATTTAAAATTAAAATTTTCCCATCCCTATAAAGTAAAATAAATATTAGTTATATAAATAATATAATTTTTCTAAGGGAATAATCATTAAATAACTTGAACATCTTCCCTTATGATAAATGAAAACGTGATTCGTGCGCATGTGTGGACAACCATCTCAACAATGTAATGTGTTTGTTTTACATCACCACATATCATGGATTTTAAAAAAGGTAATTAATTATAAAATTATGAAATTTATATGTTATTTTAGATTCATTAAGGATAAACCATATTTTATTCCCTTCGGCTCACATATACACCTTAGTTGCACTTTGGTTTTTCTCAGTAGGGCTCCAGGATGATTTAGGGGATTAAAGGCTCAAAACAAGGGAAATTGGGAAAAATTGAAAAGGTAAATGGTTAAGGAACAGGGTTAGTTTAACTATGTTGTAACTATGTGGTATTCCAATTTGAGATTCTATTTTAATTTTTTATGGTTTGTGCATGATTAGAAAATCTATGTGAGATGCCTAGAAACAATGTGGGGTGTCTAGTGGCTATCTTGGGGTGTCACAGAGTTGGTGCATGGTTTTCAAAAAACATGAATCACCAAATGAAAACCATGAACCCCTAGGTATAATGGAGAGTAAAGGATCATGGTTAAAGTACATAATTTATTTAACCTTGCAGCCTCATCCAGGAAACCATGCGACCCTCCTCTAAACTATTAAAAAATGGTATTTTACCCTTTTTCCCTTGTTTTTTAAGCCTAATCAACTAGTAATATATTTTTAACTCATTATAAAACTTCCCAAATTGTTTCTAGGTCTCTCCCCTTGGATTCATGGTGTCATTCCTTCATTAGTTATGGATCAAAACAAGGAATATTGTGTTTTTGATAAGGTTTCCCCAATTCTTTAAAGATCCTCACGAGATCCCTTTACCTCCTATCTCACAGAAACAAAATGGGGATATGTATTCAGGATATAAGTGTTTAATAAGGGGATTAAAGATTTTTATTATGTATATATAATCAAAAGTAACTAATCTACTCTTCCCCTATCTCTATGGTGGAAGGAGAATTGTTTTACCTTCATTTTGAGTAATGTGTATCTATATAATGGGTAAATTATATGAATTTACAATAAATTTTGTAAAATTATTTTTCTTTTTTCATTAAATTGAATTAATTTGGTGTTTCAAGGGATTTCTTGGAACAATATGTTTTTAAAGGGGATTTTCTTTAAAAATGGGCTTTTACACACAAAGTGTTTGATTAACATCTTGAATGGTAGTTTTGGATTGGAAATGAGTTTTCAAACACCTAAGAATATTTTCATGGATTTTTAAATATTTTATTTGTCATGACCCGTCCTCGGGGCCCGTGTCGTGACTACCCCAAGCCTGCGTTCCATAGGCCAGGGGCTGGAGACTAGCACCAAAGGCATAAATCCCAACAACTGGGAAGGAATTACCTTTATAAAAGTAAACAAAACACCACAGAGTACAAGCGGAAGTAAACACTAAGTACAAAAGAAAGTGCTGAAAAGTAAATGGGCCAGAATACAAACCCAACTGAAAATACAGCTAAAACTGAAAAAAAGTACAACAAAAAAAGACAACAGCTGGAAGAACGAAAGTGGTTCCTGAGCCATCCTCCTAAGATCCTACCTGAAGGGTAGGTACAGATAGCGCAGCTCCTGGATCGTCCACCACGGATCCTTATGAAGGGTAGGTACAAATAGCCTCCACAACGCTCTCGCCCGTCAACCTCCTCCGTGTGTCATCTCGTCGTGAAGTCTACCTCTGGATACTGACTCGTCGTGTGGTCCACCTCCGGGTACTGACTCGTTGTGTGGTCCACCTCCGGGTACCGCCCAGTCCTCGAACACTCAGCCTCTGTCAGCACCGCCCATTGTCTGCAACCAACACAACGAGGTGTGGGCATATCCCGTGCGGAGGTGAGTATAACGATATTCAGTAGGGACCCCGAGACCCTCAAGGTCTCACTAAAACCAACAAGGATAACCAAAAAAAGATCTCAATAGATAACCTCTACTTAGGTATATGCCCATACAAATACCTAAGTTATAAAGTAACCCATCTCAATCATGAGGAAACACAAAAATTTTGAAATCAATGGATAACCACTACCCAGGTATATGCTCATACATATACCTAAGTTATCAAGTGACCCATCTCAATCATGAGGTAAACACAAAGGTCATAGACTCAGTTCAAACCAGGATTTTCATTATCGAAACCATAACTACTGAAGAGCCCCGTCTCTGGAGTGTACAGTGGTCCTATCACGACTCTGAGGTACTGCTCACTAACCTAAGACTGCTGAGGTACTCCTCCTGTCGAGTACCGCGGGCCAGCCACCCAAACACAGTAGTGCTTCCCGCCGGGGTATGCCACCCAAACACAGTAGTGCACACCCCCTAATAGCCTGCAGAGGTACTCTCCGGACAAGTACCGCGGGTCTGCACTGTCACACAGTAGTTATCCGTCCTCCATGGGTCTGCACCCAAACAAAGTAGTGCTCCGTCCACTGGGCTAGTCGACTCACTCCAAGTCGAGTTGGTCAAGCAGTCGTCAGGTCTCAGTCGGCTACACGGTCTCCATACTCCGCACGCTCATCTTTGGGAGGGTCCGATCCACAAGCTACAGGTCGATACTCCAAGTATCTCAAAGTCCCACAAAGAAGTATCTCAAAGGACCGCCTCGTCATAGGGGTATCAATGCAACAGACGACGCGTCAATCGGACGCCCGGTCTGTGAGTTATTAGCCTTTTCGTCCCAGGGGCCTGGTTGGGTTTGTGTACGAACCAACCCGTCCGCATCTCAACTGTACCCCGAACTCTCATAGGGTATTCTCATAGGGACCGTTTCTCAATGTGATCACCAACGCCGCTGACGGTTTGTCAAACGGACGTCCGGTCTGAAAGTTATCATCTTTTCCGTTCCAGGGGCCCAGTTGGATTTCGGGTACAATACAACCTGGCCACTATCCAACCACATCCAAATCTCGAGTAGAGTATTCCAAAAGTTCCGTCTCAACAAGATGAATCCAACAAAGTCGACGGCGCGTCAATCGGACGTCCGGAGCTCACGATATAAGCATTTCCGCTCCGAGGGCCCGGTTGGTTTCGTATCCGAACCAACCCATATGAACCCAAAGTTATCCGAAACCTTGAGTGTAATATACAGAAACAACCTTATCGATCCAAGGATCGCATCGCAACTAACGTTGCGTCGATCGGAGGTCCGTAGCACAAGTTATGGTTGTTCGAACAGAAACAATCCGAAATGGGGGGTCTGGGCCCGGCCCAGCCCGAACCGGGTCGACCCGACTTGGGTCCGGGTCCGGACCATCAGGGCGTGGCCCGGCCGGTGCGGTCCAGCCCACTGATGCGGCCCGACCGCATGGCCGGCCGCGGCTCGGCCAGCATGGCCGGCCGCGGCTCGGCCAGCATGGCCGAGCAGAATCCACAGAGCGGGGGGGGGGGGGGGGGGGGTTGCGCGGCCCCCTCACCGTTGATTGAAGCCGGCGGCGGTTTGCGCCGCCGCCGTTCCTCCGGGATCCCGCGCGGCCGCGGGATCCCCCGTGCCGCACCGCCACGGCAAGCGGCGTGCTAGGGCACCACCGCCTCCTGGAGGCCGGACGGCTTCGGCCGCCGCCCTCGGTCGCCGGTGGCGCCGCACCGGCGACCCGCGCCTCTAGGGTTTCTGCGGGCCACCAGAGTTGCTCCGGTGGTCCGTTTTCAAAACCGTCTATTCCGGAATTCATCTCAGGTCTCGAACTTTACTGCAGAAGCTTTAAAATTACCTTACAGCCCCGCTTCATCGCTCGTCAATCTGCGCTCAACGTTCAACCAGCGGAGTCTTCGAATCGCCTCCGCGGCCTCGACTCCGGCCGTGGTTTCATTCGGCCTCAACGGCGCGGCGCGACGGCGCCGTGCATCCTTGCCGTATTTCTCCATGATTCCGCATGATGCCGTTGCACCGCGCCGCCTTCGTTCGAGCCGCAACATAATCTACAACAAGGGGGAGGAGGGTCGGCCGTGTTTGTGCGGTCCGACCTCCTCCCATTATAATGATAGCAAGCGGCCATCAAATAGAAGTCAACGTACGACAAAGAAATATTTCACGGCAAAATCAATAAACCTCAACATCAACCTGCATGAACGAATGATCCGCGGATCAACCTGGAAATGGTTGGTCCGCACTCTTCATTCTTTTCTCAAAAGATAAGAGAACACCAAATAAATTTCCTACCTCGAAATTGACGTCGTACGTCATCAAGTCACGGAAGTCGAACGTCACGGTAGTCGAACGTTGGGGTAGTCGGGTGTCGCAGAAGAAAGGTATCACTTCCATCAACATCGAAAGAAGAAGGAGAACATTATTGTTGGTGTTGGTCTCCATGGTCGGCGTCTCCTTCCTTGTCGCTGAAGAGGAAGAAAAAGTATTTTTGAAAACGTAGTGCATTCTTCGCCGAGTCGGAAGGTCGTTCTTTGTTTGGAGATGATGTTATTCAAAAGAGGGAAGAGCTCTCTCCCAAATTCTCTCACATAATAAAACTCATAAAATAAAATAAGGCCTCTCCTTATTTTATTATTTTTCCATGCATTCAAACTTTTTTAAAAATTCAAACACTTATTTAAATTAATTAAAGAGGTTTAATCAATTAATTTAAGATGTGTTTTGGAAAAATTAAAGAGGAGAGAGGGGAGAGTTACACAAGTTAAAGTGGAGTTACAAAATTTAAGAGGGAAGTGAGTTATGGGAGGTCAAGGGGGTTATGGGGGAAGATCAGGGGGGGGGGGTTAGGGTATCGTGTGGGCCCCACCTCCCACATATCCACACATGGGAAGTTGGGTGGTTGTGGGTCCCACCACCAACTTTCCATGGTAGAATTTAACTCCCTTGGTTAACAAAAATAAAATTGTTCACAATTTTATTTATTTCTTCCTTAAACCCCAAAATTTAACTTCTCCTCCCAAGAAAACGCACCTACGGTAAAAGTCCTCTTAAGAAAATACCGGTGATGCGAGTTTATCGGTGTCCTCGGATTTCAATTCTGAGTACCGGTTCAAAAGATAGAAAACCCACTCGTTCGTTCACTGAACGTACCCGAGCTAAACTTCGGAAACTGATTCCAGGCACACCGGGCCTCGGAATCAGGCGTCGTCAGAAACTGCATTCTTGTAAAATCCCAAAGAAAATTAAGAAAAAAATTTCCTTTGAATTTTACAGGTCTTTACATTACTCCCACCTCAGGGATTTACGTCCTCGTAATGCTTTAACACAAACTAGGTATACAAAAGTGGTACTAAGCATGCATCTAAGCCCCCCGCTCTCATGTGCTCACTTGGAGGTTCCCGTATTACCAGTGAAAGCACACCTGAGGAATTGACCGTCCTCATAGGATCCACCCCTGTCGATCCTCGATCCCCACTGGAATCTCTGCGTATGTTTCCCTGTCATCGACGTCCAACTCCCTGAGGTCAATGATGTGTGAAGGATCATGCACGTATCTCCTCAGTTGAGATATGTGGAAGTCGTCGTGCACCTGGTGCAACTGAGGTGGATGGGTCAAGCAATAAACCACCTCACATACCTAGCTAAGGACCTAGAAAGGTCCATTGAACCTCGGAGATAACTTGTCACCTCGGCCACATCTCTGTAAACCTCGTCGAGGTGAGACCCGTATAAAGACGTGATCGTCATCCTCGAACTCTAGAGGTCTCCAATTCTTGTTAGAACTGAAACTCAAAACGACTGCTGCCACACGGGTAAGGTTGACCGACTCAAGAGTGATCGGTCGCAACCTCCTGTGCATGAGTTTATCTTATGCTGCCTGGGGTTTCCTTTTCACTGACCAAGGGAAACCCATCCCGACATCGTAGTTAAATCACAACCTTTTTGCCTAATACCATCAATTGGTGTATGAACTGTGATTGCCCAGTCCATACTCAAACCAACGTCGTAAGGCCTCGACGCTGCCACCAAGATATTCCAACCGAAAATATCACCTCGAGGGTCTGACCACACCGTCGGCGTAAGTGTGATTATCGAGTCTCCTCCCAAGGTGTCTCCAGACGTGAGGGTCAAGTCCACGACTTACCGGAAACTCTAGGTCTGGGACAAGATTCGTGTAAGGAAGGAATGATTCATATCGACATATGTTACTACGACAGCTAGTAGTGGACACAGACTGTCCCTTGAATCATTATTAGAGCCATTGGGTCACTCTCCTTTAAGCTTCCTCTTATTGAAACATTTAACACGCCCGAGTCTCTAAGACTGGCACCAGTTTCCTGTTTCTTACTGCACTGTGCTGTCTTCATCCATTCCTGAATGATCTGCACCTTCTTTGCCTACGACCTAAAAGAGCTGCTAAAATTTATCCTTTTCCAAAAAGAGAAACTCGGTCTCATCCCCTGGATGAACCACGCTCATTGCCTAATACAGCCAATCCTGACATGAATGATGTATTCATGCCATGGATGACGTCGTAAGGCCTCGAAGTTACTACCAAGTGATCCAACTGTCACTCTCGCCTCCAAGGGTCGAGTCACACTGTCGGCATCAGTGTGAGGTCACTGGGTCTCCTCCCGTAGAAATCTCAAAAGTGAGGGTCAAGTCAACAGTTTTAACCAGGACCACTCAGTATCAAAAAAACAAAAGGACAAGAAAGAAAACATCACAAAGATAAGTGTCTTTTTATTATTGCAGCTCATAGTACAAAGACACAAATACAATAGCAACATGGAACTATAAGTACAAGGGACGTATCCACTAGTTCCGCTCCTATCCACCTGCTCCCGGAGCTCTACTGCCTTGTCCACTGCTCGACTGTTTCTCAAGCACTCACCGCTTCTTCTGCCTCGGTGGCTCCTCCAACGCCTGTGGATCAACTGTGCGGGGGGTCGGACAGTCACGTGCCAGGTGACCCTTCCTGCCACATTCATAACACTTCCTGCTCCTCGTACAGCTGGATCTGGTCCTCTTGGACCTCTGCATCTTCTGTCTACTGCCCACAGATGACTCGGCTACTGATCGAAAATCCTACGGAAAAGGCAGCATCTCCTGTACACGCTCGGGGTGTAGAGCTACTGGTACAAACTCCACCCTGAAGAAGGTCTTGAAGTCTTCCCATGTGAAGGTCATCCCGTCGCAAAACTAGAACAAGTTGCTCCACCACCTGCCTACTGCTTCCTGAAGAAGGCTGGCAGCAAAGATCACCATGAAGTCTACTGGCGTCCCCACTAGCCTGAAGACTCTCACCACAGCCTCCAGCCAATCCTCAGCCGCCTGTGGGTCCGTTTCTCCCCGGAACCTGGGTGGCCTCTGGCGCTGGAAATCGTGCAGCGCACTCAAGTGGCATGCATCGCCTACTGCTAGGGCTGGTGGCATCGGTGGCCCAACGTATGGTAGTACCACTGGTGACTCAACTGCAAGAGGGCCCTGTACCGAAACCTCGTCGCTCAGCAGGCTGTCAGTACGCACATCCCTCTGGGATATAGCTGGTCGTCCATGAAAAGGCATCCTGAAAGAAAAAACGAGACACGGTAAAATGTTTATACCTGGTGAGCTGACCTGGTTTGAGCTGGCTTTTAAAAACTTATGGAAACACACACACAATCAGTGTTTTCGTGCACAAAGTCGGAAATCAGTTGTCAGGGTCCTGGTGTATGGATACGTCGGCAGCCCGCACCAACACTGGACTCCCTAAACTGAAGACCACACTCGGTACCCTTAACACTATTGCTTCATAGAAAGAAAATATCAGAGTTATAATTTTTGCGGTAGAACCGACTCCTCTGATACCAATTTGTCACGACCAGTCCTCGGGGCCCGTGCCGTGACTACCCCAAGCCCGCCTTCCATAGGCCAGGGGCTGGAGACTAGCACCAAAGGCGTAAATCCCAAAAACTGGGAAGGAATTGCCTTTATAAAAGTAAACAAAACACCACAGAGTATAAGTGGAAGTAAACACTAAGTACAAAAGAAAGTGATGAAAAGTAAATGGGCCAGAATACAAACCCAACTGAAAATATAGCTACAACTGAACAAAAGTACAACAGAAAAAGACAACAGCTGGAAGAATAGAAGTGGCTCCTAGGTCGTCCTCCTCGGATCCTACCTGAAGGGTAGGTATAGATAGCGCAGCTCCTGGATCATCCACCACAGATCCTACTTGAAGGGTAGGTACAGATAGCCTCCACAACGCTCTCTCCCGTCAACCTCCTCCGTGTGTCGTCTCGTCGTGAAGTCTACCTCCGGATACTGAATCATCGTGTGGTCCACCTCCGGGTACTGACTCGTCATGTGGTCCACCTCTGGGTACCGCCCAGTCCTCGAACACTCGGCCTCCGTCAGCACTGCCCGTCGTCTGCAACCAACACAACGAGGTGTGGGCATAGCCCGTGCAGGGGTGAGTATAACGATACTCAGTAGGGACCCCAAGACCCTCAAGGTCTCACTAAAACCAACAAGGATAACCACAAAAAAAGATCTCAACAGATAACATCTACTTAGGTATATGCCCATACATATACCTAAGTTATCAAGTAACCCATATCAATCACGAGGAAACACAAAAATTATGAAATCAACGGATAACCACTACCCAGGTATATTCCCATACATATACCTAAGTTATCAAGTGACCCATCTCAATCATGAGGTAAACACAAAGGTCATAGACTCAGCTCAAACCAGGATTTTCATTATCGAAACCGTAACTGCTGAAGAGCCTCGTCTCTGGAGTGTACAGTGGTCCTGTCATGACTCCGAGGTACTGCTCACTAACCTAAGACTGCTGAGGTACTCCTCCTGTCGAGTACCGCAGGCCAGCCACCCAAACACAGTAGTGCTTCCCGCCAGGGTATGCAACCCAAACACAGTAGTGCACACCCCCTAATAGCCTGCAGAGGTACTCTCCAGATGAGTACCGCGGGTCTGCACTGTCACACAGTAGTGCTCCGTCCTCCATGGGTCTGCACCCCAACAAATTAGTGCTCCGTCAACTGGGCTAGTCGACTCACTCCAAGTCGAGTCGGTCAAGCAGTCGTCAGGTCTCAGTCAGCTACACGGTCTCCATACTCCGCACGCCCATCTTTGGGAGGGTCCGCTCCACGAGCTACAGGTCGATACTCCAAGTATCTCAAAGTCCCACTAAGAAGTATCTCAAAGGAACGCCTCGTCATAGGGGTCTCAACTCAACAGATGACGCGTCAATTGGACGCCCGGTCTGTGAGTTATTAGCCTTTTCGTCCCAGGGGCCCGGTTGGTTTCGTGTATGAACCAACCCGGTCGTATCTCAACTGTACCCCAAAATCTCATAGGGTATGCTCATAGGGACCGTTTCTCAACGTGATCACCAACACCGCTGACGGTTCGTCAAACGGACATCCGGTCTGAAAGTTATCAACTTTTCCGTTCCAGGGGCCCGGTTGGATTTCAGGTACAATCCAACCCAGCCACTATCCAACCACATCCAAATCTCGAGCGGAGTATGCCAAAAGTTCTGTGTCAAAAAGATGAATCCAACAAAGTCGACGGCGCGTCAATCGGACGTCCGGAGCTCAAGATATAAGCGTTTCCGCTCCGAGGGCCCGATTGGTTTTGTATCCGAACCAACCCGGGCGAACCCAAAGTTCTCCGAAACCTTGAGTGTAATATACCGAAATGACCATCTCGATCCAAGTATCGCATCGCAACTAACGATACATCGATCGAAGGTCTGTTGCCCATGTTATGGGTGTTCGAACGGAAACAATCCGAAATGGGGGGTCTGGGCCCGGCCCGGCCCGCCCAACCCCCCCATGGGTCTGCCCGAACCGGGTCGACCCAACCCGGGTCTGGGTCCAGACCATCAGGGCGCGGCCCGTCCCGGCCGGCGCGGCGCGGCACGACCGGCGCGGTCTGTCCCGTCCGGCGCGGTCCGGCCCGGCCGGCGCGGTCTGGCCCGACTGGTGCGGCCCGGCCGCATGGCCGGCCGCAGCTTGGCCAGCATGGCCGAGCGGAATCCACAGAGCGGGGGGGGGGGGGGGAGGGGGTTACGCGGACCCCTCTCCGTTGATTGAAGCCAGCGGCGGTTTGCGCCGCCGCCGTTCCTCCGGGATCCTGCGCGGCCACGGGATCCCCCGTGCCGCACCGCCGCAGCAAGTCGCGGTGGTTTGCTTCTTCCGGTGGCGCGCTAGGGAACCGCCGCCTTGTAACACCCCAAGATTTTATGAAAAATATTATTTTAATTTCATTAATGTCTTTTGTTGTATTCTACACCAAGATTACCTTGGGCTATATGCAACACCGTATTAGCTTGCAGTATACGCAACACTATTTTTGGACCGTGTTACACACAATTTTGATAATAGTTATTCTACGCAACATTGAGTATATATATATATATATATTAAATGTATAAATGAAATATGGTTGGATTCTGTTATACGAAACAACGAAGGATTCTTTCACAACACGCAACCCTGACTTGGCTTGCATTACACGCAATCACGACCTTCCTCAATAGCGTGTGTTGTACGCAATACCAGGTTTTTATAAACAATGTTATATTATTATAATATTGTCATGAACTAGCCGTTATAAATAGTATTAACTAAATTTTGAATTTTATAACATTATTATTCATCTTACACATTTCTAGAACATGGTATAAGAACAAAATAAATTTTTCGGGTAAAATAAGTATTTTTCAAAAAAATGCAGTTTTACCGCCTTTTGATGGCGCACCCACTTTAAATATAGTTTTTGACATGTTTATATGTTCAATTTGACAAAATAATATTCTTCTTTTGAATCAGGATATAAAAATTTACATTTGATAAAGTTTTGATATTTTTCCGATAACTTTCATATTTTAATGAATAGTAAAAACACGCTATATTTTAATTAAAAACAACTTTTTTCATCGTAATATCTTATGTGGTTAAATTATAATATTGAATGGTTTTAAAGTATAAATAGAATATATTTTTACCATTTAATATAATGTATGTCATTGGCATTGATTTTACCTTGAATTCTTAGGTTAAATCAATTCAATCTTTTGCAATGTTTTAAAGAAAAACCCGTTTTCTCTCGACAACGGGATTAATTTTAATTTAATTTCTGAATCTTTTGTGTATTGAATTTGGAAAAATGGATTCCATATTTGGAATCAGTGGGTCCAAATTATGTTAATAAGCTACTTTTTATTTTTGGGAATTATGAATAGTAACTACGGTAAATTTTATTTACCATAGTTAAAGGTAAATCGGGCAATTAAGGGTAAATATAATATTTTAAAATTACCCTAACAAATGTCAAAATCCTATTGGATGACTAAAAGTAGACCCATATCACCTAAGGGTCGGATTAGAATCATTTAATGGACATTTGTCCATGAAAATAACTTAATTATTATTAAAACCAAAGAAAGTGACAACATGTCACTTTCTTAAATCGTATAAGTATATTAATTTTAATTTAGTGATAAACTTCATGAACCTTCGAAAATGAATAGTCTCCAGAAAGCTAATGAAATTATCTACATCATATAAATTTATTTATAATTTTTAGGGATTAAATAATTATCATTAATTATGAAACAATAGTGATGCAGAAATTGTTTATCTAGTGAAAAATCAAGAATATTGTCTTTATTAAACTAATAGTGACCATAAAATGCACAACTACCTAACCAAAAACTTATTGGCCATGTAAATGTAAACCATAAGCACCCAATGGGCGAATATTTGACCATTTTGAGCCTTATAAAAGCGATTATGACACTTATATTATTTTATTTTAAATGATGCCAAATTTGTCACCTTCATAATTTAATAAATATAACAATTTAAATATTGTGATTTTAAGATGATAAATTCGAGTAAAAGTATTATTGTGAAAGGTAATAGATTTATTTTCATCATAGGATTTTATTTTTAATTTTTATGCAACAAATAAGTATATTAAATAATTATACAAAAATGTTGTAGTATTTATTTTATTAAGAGATAAACCAAATAAATGGTTTTAAAAATAATAAAATAAATATTATATGAACTATTTAATGTGATGCACTAATTTTATAGATACATATGACCTTTTATTAATATATTAAAGCTTTTAGTTCGAACATATCTTCTGTATATATTTTATTTAAATTCAAATAAATGAATAGTGTCAAAATTGACACTATTGTTATTTTACAAAAATAACATATTATAAAATTGTTTAAAAATCACAAAAATATTTAAAAATTATAAATTTATATTTATATGGTCTATAATGTTATAAAGTAAACAATTATGGAAAATTAACAACATATAAGTAATTATTTGTTATAATTTAAAATTTAGAATTTTATTACCACAAATAAACTTAAATAGATTAAATAAGGATAAATCAAAATGATAAGGTTTCAAATAAGATCCAAAAATGTCTAAATTTGATTGGTTGATGAGATTACAAACCTATCTCATCTAATCTTCGAAAATGAGTCATTTTTGGAAGTTTTTAAGTGGGGTTAGATTTATTATAAATTAATATTTTTAAGAATTCCAAAGGTGCCCCTCTCCTCCCTTATAAAAGGGAACCTCCTCCCTCTCCTCCTCACACCAATTTGAGCACTCAAGCTCGGTCAAACCCTGCCATTTTCTCCTCTCCACTTCCCTAGAATAATCCTAGAGGTCCTGGTCTTCTTCAAAGACCAATCTTAGTTCCCTAAGTGGAGGATTCAAAGAGGCGTTCCAAAGAAGAGGTAATATCAATTACCGATCTTTTCAATTTCTTTCTTCTTCAACTTCTTCTTCTTTAGTTGTTTCATAATAAAGTAATAACATCAGTATTACTTACATACTGATATGTTATTATAAATATGAAACAACCCTAATTCACCTTCTATCCATCCTACGGAAAAATGAAATCACCGCGCGTGCGTACGTACGGAATACCGTCTCCACGCCGTGGTGTAATCTATTTTCCACCATCACCTTACAAGGATGGGTATAATGGTGTAATGAGTAACTATATATGATTATTATGAAGTAATATTTATACTGAAATAATATATATATACTCCAATACAATTCCACGATCATAGGAACGATATCATCACTCGTGCGTACGTACGGAATACCGTCTCCACGATGTGATGCGACTCGTTCTACATGATCTTCATTTCATAATGATTATATAAATGAATTGAATGAATGAATATGGTATATACTACACTAATACCATTCTGGAAATTAATTATCTATAAACTAAAGATAAGAATAAGAATTTATTCGACAAAACACACATGAGAACAAAAAGTTATAAAGACCCGAGTAACAAGTAACAATGAAATATTACTAACAAGAAGCTAATAATATGACCATATATGATATCATATCAATATGTATGATTCTGTAATAAGTAAATAACATTATTTAAACCATTATACAGGATATTTGGACACGAACAAAGCAAATCGAACCTAAGGTAAGGGAAATATCACAATCTCATTTTTATCTGAGATTGTTTATTCGTAAGTATTTACTGGGGTGTATTTTATCATCCACATCCATGTTCCCTCAATATGTAATATTGTTTCCATCCACTTGAAATAGTTTAAATCCAATTTTACCCTTAGGTGAGTTTTTAGTAAAGAATATGAAAGGAATCTTTTGTCGTTTTTCCGTACGAGGTACTTTTTGACTTTTCCGACAAAAGTATGAAGAATGTTTTTTTTAACTTATACGGCATGAATGGATTTTTAAAATATTATTTCCAAGAAGCTTCCTTTACAAGTTTTCAAGTTTATTTTTAATCAACTTCTTTTATTTTAAAGTTGTTTGACATGTTATGAAAGGAAAAATGTTTTTGAAGAAGAAAGGATATTTTCCTCAAGAATGGAGTTCAAGTGTTTTATCAAAATTATTTTCCATCTAAGATAATAAAGGGTTATATTTTTATCCCTATTATTAAATTGGTTTTATCATGTTGTGATGGAATTATTTTTATGAATTCCTTTATCTTATATGAATTGATTTATGATGTCATGATGTTTCAAGAATCCCATTTTTGTTACATGTGTTATGCGATGATGTATGTTTTATGATTATGTGGCACACATAAGAAAGGATTCATTATAAGATGGGTGGGACCTGTATCTCCCTCCAATGCATTGGGTAAAGATTTTATATCTCATGAGATAGACATGGATGGAACGGAAGGTTATTTCGGTTCAGTGATACAGGACTGAAACGAGGAGTGAACTCGGTTCAGAAAGGGACTTTGTCCACTAAGATAATCTTGGCAATGAGTCATGACTAACAAGAAATGATTTTCCATGATTATGTGTGCATGCCACAAAGTTTCAAGTTTTATGTTATGATTATGGGGATCTCATTTTCACTTCTATGATTTATCCCATGTTATGATATTATGAGCTCTTTTGCAGGTTAAGATTTCCAAATGCTATGTTCTTATGTATATGATGTGATTGATATTTCTTTTGTTTACCCTTACTGAGCATTTGAGCTCACCCTTTTATGTTTTCTTTTCCCCAGGATATAAAGAAAGGTTTTTAGGTAAAAAAAAGGGAAGATTTTTATGGGAGATATTGAAGATCTTTCACCACGATTAGAAGATTACGTTCCGAGTTTCCAAAGACACTAAACTATTACGATCCTTGTGTGTGTGTTTTTGTTATGTACTAAGTATTCCGCAAAAGTAATGTAATGTCCATGTACGATAAGCTTCGGGTCTCTACAGTTGGTATCAGAGGAAAGGTTTAGTCAACCTTTGGAAACTAGGACGCGAAAACATTAGTGAGATCCCTAGAGATATTTCTAAGGTATGTCTAGGGATGTCCCTAAGGTTAAGTATACGTATAGGTTATAGTACTAGAATTACGCTAACGATCATAGAATTTAACCTAAGATGTTAGATATTAACGGTACTCCCCATTTACTATGTTGTTTTCCTTAGCATTATTTTGCCTCTCACACTATTCTTTTTGGGTTTTAGAATATGGCTGGAAACAAGATGATTCACGATAATGGAGGATATGATGGACAATGGAATGATATTCTTTATGAGCAACCAAATGAAATGGGATTTGGAAGTCCAAACATCATTATTATGCCAAATCAGCAATCTCATAATATGATCAATAAAGTAAAATTTGGTAAGTTTCCTGACTCGGCTAATAAGAGAAAGATGGAGTTCCATGATGATCATAGAGGAAAGAAAGTTCAATTTCCCCTATGTAAATCATGTGGGAAGAGGCATCAAGGAGAATGTTTCAAGGGAACTGGAAGATGCTTTGGGTGTGGAAAAGAAGGACACAAAGCAAGTAAGTGCAAAGGAAAAGGGTCGGTTAACACCATGGATGAGGATAATGGTATTGCTACGACATCAAAAATGGTTAAGTGTTTTAAATGTGGAATGTATGGGCATTATGCAAACAAATGCCCTAAGGGAAAGACTCATGAAGAGAATCAGTATGGTCATATGGGTAGTATTTATGTGGATGATGATGAAGAGACTACAAATGATATGTGAGATGAAAGAATTTTTGATGCTCGGTCAATGGTTTGAGAATGTAGTGGAATGATTACATGTTTATCATGTGTAATTTTGGAATAAAGAGACATCTATGGATTGTTACACTGTTGTCTTTCCTTGTGTTTTGAAAGTGTATGATTAATGTTACCAGTATCCATGAAAGGTTATTCAGATATTTTTGGAATGTAGATGATATGCGCATAATGAAGGGATAAGGAGAAAATTAAATGTTTGATAGTATTCATGAGCTCATGATTAATATAAGGACTAAGTGATATCATGGTTTGAGTATATAGAATTTTGAGGATTTTGGTATGTGGAAAGTGTTAACTTTTAACTGCACTCATGTTTTCACTAAGGTATTCAAGAGAATACACGATTAAGGCCTTTGAATGTTTGGAATGTGACCAACAAGATATATCTTATGATATATGGGGATCAACGATGGTATTAAATCTCTGGTAATCACTATGTTATGAGAATGGACTGCAGTATTATGGATAAGCCTAAAGATTGGAATGGATTATGTTGGACATAAGTTAGTATTGTTTAAGGATAGAAGTTTTTTTCGATATTATTGATGGGATGTTATAGTAATATAGTTTTATAAAAAGGACAACCTGCAGGACGGGCGACAACCCATCGCTTCGGACAAGGCTGTGGGAATCGAACCCACAACCGAAGTGCGACTAGCCTTTATTGCCTACCACTGGCCTACAGGAAGTCCCTGTTTAGTAGAAACTAGTTTTATTATATTAAGAAGTATGATATATGAAGTATAAGTCCATTTTAGGAACCATATATGATTAATCTCACTATAGAATGACCTATGTATATTTAATAACTTTTGCTAACCTTTTGTTTGAGACAGATGGAATGAACAGTCATTCTATCACATGATCTGCTAACACTTCACGAATAACAAATTCAACTTCATTTATTTAAGAGATGAAGTGGAAATTGTTCAAGGCACAAACAACAGTGAGATTGTACCAAAATAAAGTATTTATTCTAATTCAAATTTTCAACTTTAGGGAAATGATCTTAAAAACCAAAAATGTTGTCCTAGTGATCTTATACCTGATGAATCAGATGGTACCTTATATCATCACAAATCTATGGATTTGTGATTACTGGCTTTTCCATAGCCATGTTCTCTACCACTCTCCATCAGAACATGATGGTTAGATTTCTCTTCCATATCCATATTTTCACCTATGTGGAAACCCAGTGATTAGTTTATTTGGGTAATCGTTACATTTCATACTTTAGTTTTTAAAGCCACGTTTTGGTATTCCTTTTTACGATGTGGGTTTCTATCAAAGAAACTTTCAAATAGTAAACCATTTATAACCCCGACGAATTTCGAGGGCGAAATTCATTTTAAGGGGGGTAGAATGTAACACCCCAAGATTTTATGAAAAATATTATTTTAATTTCATTAATGTCTTTTGTTGTATTCTACACCAAGATTACCTTGCGCTATATGCAACACCGTATTAGCTTGCAGTATACGCAACACTATTTTTGGACCGTGTTACACACAATTTTGATAATAGTTATTCTACGCAACATTGAGTATATATATATATATATATTAAATGTATAAATGAAATATGGTTGGATTCTGTTATACGAAACAACGAAGGATTCTTTCACAACACGCAACCCTGACTTGGCTTGCATTACACGCAATCGCGACCTTCCTCAATAGCGTGTGTTGTACGCAATACCGGGATTTTATAAACAATGTTATATTATTATAATATTGTCATGAACTAGCCGTTATGAATAGTATTAACTAAATTTTGAATTTTATAACATTATTATTCATCTTACACATTTCTAGAACATGGTATAAGAACAAAATAAATTTTTCGGGTAAAATAAGTATTTTTCAAAAAAATGCAGTTTTACCGCCTTTTGATGGCGCACCCACTTTAAATATAGTTTTTGACATGTTTATATGTTCAATTTGACAAAATAATATTATTCTTTTGAATCAGGATATAAAAATTTACATTTGATAAAGTTTTGATATTTTTCCGATAACTTTCATATTTTAATGAATAGTAAAAACACGCTATATTTTAATTAAAAACAACTTTTTTCATCGTAATATATTATGTGGTTAAATTATAATATTGAATGGTTTTAAAGTATAAATAGAATATATTTTTACCATTTAATATAATGTATGTCATTGGCATTGATTTTACCTTGAATTCGTAGGTTAAATCAATTCAATCTTTTGCAATGTTTTAAAGAAAAACCCGTTTTCTCTCGACAACGGGATTAATTTTAATTTAATTTCTGAATCTTTTGTGTATTGAATTTGGAAAAATGGATTCCATATTTGGAATCAGTGGGTCCAAATTATGTTAATAAGCTACTTTTTATTTTTGGGAATTATGAATAGTAACTACGGTAAATTTTATTTACCATAGTTAAAGGTAAATCGGGCAATTAAGGGTAAATATAATATTTTAAAATTACCCTAAAAAATGTAAAAATCCTATTGGATGACTAAAAGTAGACCCATATCACCTAAGGGTCGGATTAGAATCATTTAATGGACATTTTTCCATGAAAATAACTTAATTATTATTAAAACCAAAGAAAGTGACAACATGTCACTTTCTTAAATCTTATAAGTATATTAATTTTAATTTAGTGATAAACTTCATGAAACTTCGAACATGAATAGTCTCCAGAAATCTAATGAAATTATCTACATCATATAAATTTATTTATAATTTTTAGGGATTAAATAATTATCATTAATTATGAAACAATAGTGATGCAGAAATTGTTTATCTAGTGAAAAATCAAGAATATTGTCTTTATTAAACTAATAGTGACCATAAAATGCACAAATACCTAACCAAAAACTTATTGGCCATGTAAATGTAAACCATAAGCACCCAATGGTCTAATATTTGACTATTTGGAGCCTTATAAAAGCGATTATGACACTTATATTATTTTATTTTAAATGATGCCAAAGTTGTCACCTTCATAATTTAATAAATATAACAATTTAAATATTGTGATTTTAAGATGATAAATTCGAGTAAAAGTATTATTGTGAAAGGTAATAGATTTATTTTCATCATAGGATTTTATTTTTAATTTTTATGCAACAAATAAGTATATTAAATAATTATACAAAAATGTTGTCGTATTTATTTTATTAAGAGATAAACCAAATAAATGGTTTTAAAAATAATAAAATAAATATTATATGAACTATTTAATGTGATGCACTAATTTTATAGATACATATTACCTTTTATTAATATATTAAAGCTTTTAGTTCGAACATATCTTCTTTATATATTTTATTTAAATTCAAATAAATGAATAGTGTCAAAATTGACACTATTGTTATTTTACAAAAATAACATATTATAAAATTGTTTAAAAATCACAAAAATATTTAAAAATTATAAATTTATATTTATATGGTCTATAATGTTATAAAGTAAACAATTATGGAAAATTCACAACATATAAGTAATTATTTGTTATAATTTAAAATTTAGAATTTTATTACCACAAATAAACTTAAATAGATTAAATAAGGATAAATCAAAATGATAAGGTTTCAAATAAGCTCCAAACATGTCTAAATTTGATTTTTTGATGAGATTACAAACCTATCTCATCTAATCTTCGAAAATGAGTCATTTTTGGAAGTTTTTAAGTGGGGTTAGATTTATTATAAATTAATATTTTTAAGAATTCCAAAGGTGCCCCTCTCCTCCCTTATAAAAGGGCACCTCCTCCCTCTCCTCCTCACACCAATTTGAGCACTCAAGCTCGGCCAACCCCTGCCATTTCCTCCTCTCCACTTCCCTAGAATAATCCTAGAGGTCCTGGTCTTCTTTAAAGACCAATATTAGTTCCCTAAGTGGAGGATTCAAAGAGGCGTTCCAAAGAAGAGGTAATATCAATTACCGATCTTTTCAATTTCTTTCTTCTTCAACTTCTTCTTCTTTAGTTGTTTCATGATAAAGTAATAACATCAGTATTACTTACATACTGATATGTTATTATAAATATGAAACAACCCTAATTCACCTTATATCCATCCTACGGAAAAATGAAATCACCGCGCGTGCGTACGTACGGAATACCGTCTCCACGCCGTGGTGTAATCTATTTTCCACCATCACCTTACAAGGATGGGTATAATGGTGTAATGAGTAACTATATATGATTATTATTAAGTAATATTGATACTGAAATAATATATATATACTCCAATACAATTCCACGATCATAGGAACGATATCATCACTCGTGCGTACGTACGGAATACCGTCTCCACGATGTGATGCGACTCGTTCTACATGATCTTCATTTCATAATGATTATATAAATGAATTGAATGAATGAATATGGTATATACTACACTAATACCATTCTGGAAATGAATTATCTATAACCTAAAGATAAGAATAAGAATTTATTCGACAAAACACGCATGAGAACAAAAAGTTATAAAGACCCGAGTAACAAGTAACAATGAAATATTACTAACAAGAAGCTAATAATATGACCATATATGAAATCATATCAATATGTATGATTCTGGAATAAGTCAATAACATTATTTAAACCATTATACAGGAGCTTCGGACACGAACAAAGCAAATCGGACCTAAGGTAAGAGAAATATCACAATCTCATTTTTATCCGAGATTGTTTATTCGTAAGTATTTACTGGGGTGTATTTTATCATCCACATCCATGTTCCCTCAATATGTAATATTGTTTCCATCCACTTGCAATAGTTTAAATCCAATTTTACCCTTAGGTGAGTTTTTAGTAAAGAATATGAAAGGAATCTTTTGTCGTTTTTCCATACGAGGTACTTTTTGACTTTTCCAACAAAAGTACGAAGAATGTTTTTTTTAACTTATACGGCATGAATGGATTTTTAAAATATTATTTCCAAGAATCTTCCTTTACAAGTTTTCAAGTTTATTTTTAATCAACTTCTTTTATTTTAAAGTTGTATGACATGTTATGAAAGGAAAAATGTTTTTGAAGAAGAAAGGATATTTTCCTCAAGAATGGAGTTCAAGTGTTTTATCAAAATTATTTTCCATCTAAGATAATAAAGGGTTCTGTTTTTAACCCTATTATTAAATTGGTTTGATCATGTTGTGATGGAATTATTTTTATGAATTCCTTTATCTTATATGAATTGATTTATGATGTCATGATGTTTCAAGAATCCCATTTTTGTTACATGTGTTATGCGATGATGTATGTTTTATGATTATGTGGCACACATAAGAAAGGATTCATTATAAGATGGGTGGGACCTATATCTCCCTCCAATGCATTGGGTAAAGATTTTATATCTCATGAGATAGACATGGATGGAACGGAAGGTTATTTCGGTTCAGTGATACAGGACTGAAACGAGGAGTGAACTCGGTTCAGAAAGGGACTTTGTCCACTAAGATAGTCTTGGCAATGAGTCATGACTAACAAGAAATGATTTTCCATGATTATGTGTGCATTCCACAAAGTTTCAAGTTTTATGTTATGATTATGGGGATCTCATTTTCACTTCTATGATTTATCCCATGTTATGATATTATGAGCTCTTTTGCAGGTTAAGATTTCCAAAGGCTATGTTCTTATGTATATGATGTGATTGATATTTCTTTTGTTTACCCTTACTGAGCATTTGAGCTCACCCTTTTATGTTTTCTTTTCACCAGGATATAAAGAAAGGTTTTTAGGTAAAAAAAAGGGAAGATCTTTATGGGAGATATTGAAGATCTTTCACCACGATTAGAAGATTACGTTCCGAGTTTCCAAAGACACTAAACTATTACGATCCTTGTGTGTGTGTTTTTGTTATGTACTAAGTATTCCGCAAAAGTAATGTAATGTCCATGTACGATAAGCTTCGGGTCTCTACACGCCTCCTGGTGGCCAGACGACTCCGGCCACCGTCCCTGGTCACCGGCGGCACCGCGCCGATGACCAGCACCTCTAGGGTTTCCGTGGGCCACCGGAGTTTCTCCGGTGGTCCGCTTTCAAAACCGTCTATGCCGGCGTTCATCTCAGGTCTCGAACTTTACTGTGGAATATTAAAAATTACATTGCAGCCCTGCTTCATCACTCGTCAATCTGCGCTCAACGTTCAACCAGCGGAGTCTTCGAATCACCTCCGCGGCCCCGACTCCGGCCATGGTTTCGTTCGGCCTCAACGGCACGGCGTGACGGCACCGCGCATCCTTGTCGTATTTCTCCATGATTCCGCGCGATGCCGTTGCACTGCGCCGCCTTCGTTCGAGTCGCAACATAATCAACAGCACGGGGGAGGAGGGTCGGCCATGTTTGTGCGGTCCGACCTCCTCCCGTTATAATGATAGCAAGCAGCCATCAAATAGAAGTCAACGTACGACAAAGAAATATTTCACGGCAAAATAAATAAACCTCAACATCAACCTGCATGAACGAACGATCCACAGATCAACCTGGAAATGGTTGGTCCGCGCTCGTCGTTCTTTTCTAAAAAGATAAGAGAACACCAAATAAAATTCCCTACCTCGAAATTGACGTCGCACGTCATCGAGTCGCGGAAGTCGAACGTCGTGGTAGTCAAACGTAGGGGTAGTCGGGTGTCGTGGAAGAAAGGTATCACTTCCATAAACATCGGAAGAAGAAGGAGAACATTGTTGTTGGCATCGGTCTCCACGTTCGCCGTCTCCTTCCTTGTCGCTGAAGAGGAAGAAAAAGGATTGGAGAAAACGTAGTGCGTTCTTCGCCGAGTCGGAAGGTCCTTCTTTGTTTGGAGATGATGTTCTTCAAAAGAGGGAAGAGCTCTCTCCCAAATTCTCTCACACAACAAAACTCATAAAATAAAATAAGGCCTCTCCTTATTTTATTATTTTTCTATGCATTCAAACTTTTTTAAAAATTCAAACACTTAGTTAAATTAATTGAAGAGGTTTAATCAATTAATTTAAGTTGTGTTTTGGAAAAATTAAAGAGGAGAGAGGGGAGAGTTACACAAGTTAAAGTGGAGTTACAAAATTTAAGAGGGAAGTGAGTTATGGGAGGTGAAGGGGGTTATGGGAAGATCAAGGGGGGTTAGGGTCTCATGTAGGCCCCACCTCCCACATATCCACATATGGGAAGTTGGGTGGTTGTGGGTCCCACCAATAACTTCCCATGGTAGAATTTAACTCCCTTGGTTAACAAAAATAAAATTGTTCACAATTTTATTTATTTCTTCCTTAAACCACAAAATTTAACTTCTCCTCCCATGAAAACACACCTACGGTAAAAGTCCTCTTAAGAAAATACCGGCGCTGCGAGTTCATCGGGGTCCTCAGATTTCAATTCCGAGTACCGGTTCAAAAGATAGAAAAACCCGCTCATTTGTTCACTGAACGTACCTGAGCTAAACTTCAGAAATTGATTCCGGGCACACCGGGCCTCATATTCAGGCGTCGTCAGAAACTACGTTCTTGTAAAATCCCAAAGAAAATTAAGAAAAAATCTTCCCTTGAATTTTACGGGTCTTTACATTATTAATTGTGAAAATGTTTTTAGAATGGATTTTTTGAAATGGACTACTGGGAACTTTGGGTGTTTCATGAAAGAGACATAGGTATCCCTAGCGTGTGTGCCACCACAAGGGGTTTTATCCAGGATATTGATGAACTATTTTAGGAAATGATAATGGTTGGTACCAAAACTATTCCTAGTTTAGTATCTATCATTTCTAGTACTTATTCCCTTAGGCTAGGTCACAATACAAGGGGATTTTTCATTTATTTTAATTATACACATGATTTTTTTGTCATGTATAATTGATCACATTTTAGATTCACACAAGGTTATAAGACATGGTTTTTCCTGATGGATTATGTCATGGAAGTTTTTTTACTCGATTAACATATGGTGTATGGATATTCATTCATTTTTTATCACTTCAATTTTTCATATTCCTAGATTTTTAAATATGAGAGGATTTTATGAATAAAAGGGACAATGATTTAAAAATGATCATGGATTTATGAGTTATTTTATAAAACTATTTTTAAAGTATAACTATTGTAATATTGATGTAAGACCTTGTATAGAATCTTTGGTGGTATCCTAATGGGATTTGTGAAGACACCGTAATTTTTTTGTTCAGTAGTTGTAGATGTTGAATTACAGGATATAGGTTAATATATGGGAATCTTGTGGCTTGTTAACTTATTTTATTATCACAACCTTCAGTTTGGGATGGTTTATAGGTGATATTTCATCATAAAGAGACTTTTTGGTCTAGTATTTTCTTATTCATACTATTCTAGTTTGTTCGAGTTTGATTGGTTTTTATGTATCTATTTTTATCTTTTTCTTCCACATTTTACTTTATTTATATGTCTTGTTTTATCTATATTCAAGAATTGTTTACTTTATCTTTGTTATAACTCACCTTTATTGGCCAACATGGGTGTCCTATCTAGTTGACTCAGGTTGGTATGTTACAATTTGGTATCAGAACGGTGCTTAGATTGAAGTGAGTTAACACTAACTATGTTTTGTTCTATGTCTTAGGAAGACATTAATTATGACCATCATAATTTATGTATTAAGTGTGGGAGGTTAGCTAGAAAACTCACTTACGTTTTTTAACCCGAGTTACAATTGGTGGTTAGAAAACTTTTACCAAGTTTTGGGGATTGGAGTTTAAGGTCATTTCAATGAACTGAATGGTATTTTTATTTAAATGGCCATGTTTCTTATTAAATATTTGTTTTCAATCATAGAATTCATATTTATTTAAATTATTTATTTTTTAAATCTTGGGCATTAATTATTGAATTTGTTCTTGTGATTTTATAATATACACTCAAATGATTGGTTATTTTCTTATACTTAACATAGAATTCATCTCAAAAGATCTCTTCTAAATATGAGAGAGGAAGTTATGAGATAGGATCTATAGGTAAATCCTCTAGTGGGACCTTCTTTAGATGAAGTTGTAATCCTTATAATATAGACTCTGGGTAAAGTGAGTGTTGAGAAATTGGGACATATGGTGGATTATAGATATTAATTCACTAAGAAGAATCCACCCATATTCTATAGTGACAAGGCTAATAATAGGAAGAGTTTATTGAGAATATTGATAGGTTATTTAACTTCTTGAAGATTCCTAAAGACTTTAATGTTGGTTTCTCTATGTACATGCTTTGGGGACCAAGAAGTAGATGATGGGACTCCATCAGGAAATATAATTTACACAAGGAAATTACTTGGAAGTCATTGAACAAAATAATTAATCAAAAGTTTTTACCTGATAAATTACATATGAGAAATACTTAAGAGTTTTTGACCATAGAGAAAGGGGACCATACAATTCTAGGGTATTCCACTCATTTTACTATGCCAGTGCATCTAGAATGGGAGCTAGTCACCAATGAGTACCTAAAGTCTTAGATGTTTGAGTATGGAATTAGGCCTGATATTTGATTGATATTGATTCTCATATGGATTCTAACATTTATGGAGGTAGTCAAAAAATTATTTTTGGTCAAGGAATACATTTCCATAAATAATGGTTTTGGTGGAGCTTCAATTGGTGACGTTGTTAGTTAGGGTGTAAATTTTGGCTAGAAGAGGAAGCACAAGGGTGATACGTTTTCTTCAGGACAATTTTCAAGGGACTCATCCATATAGTAGTAGTTTTTATTCTATCATTGTTGAATGCATAGTCATACCAAGCCTGGCTGTATGGAGTCCCCTAGGTCTTATCGTCATTGCATATTATTAGGCCAGCTGAAGAATTTTTGCAAAAGGTTATACGAGGGCAGTAAGGAGGGATACACTCTCACCTTGGGTTTGAGGGTTCATACTGATGCTTCCAAGGTTGGGGTTATAATCCTCTGGATAAGGGGTTGTTCTTGTAGTTAATACCGGATGACTTTATGCGACTGAGTATACACTACAGGAATCTAATGTAGGTTCAACAACTATTAGAGGTACAGTATTTATTTAATAAAATATAGTGGGAGCATTGTTTTATATATGTGATACTCATTATTTTATATTATAAAGGTTATTTTATGTTTTGGGATTAAATTCGGAACCTATTTCATACTTTTTGGATCTTTCTATGCTATTTAGAAATTAGTCTGAATAAGGTTTTAAGTGTCCAGTGTGTCGGGTGATGATAACCAATTATAAGGTGATATGGTACTTTTTAATTTTTGATATTAACATCTCAGACCTCATAATTTTTATGTATTAGATGATCAATATTATTTTCCAAAGAGAATTTTATCATCATTTGGTTCAGTTTTCATCTTCTGATGGGGTTACTCAAGTTTTTCAGGGTGAGCGGGATGCTAGATCGGGATGGGTGGGGCCTATTGTTCCTTATTCTAGAGCAATATCATTACAGTTTTCATAGATCATTATTAATGTTGTTAAACCTTTTTTGGGTAGTCTACTTCTTATGGAGTAGTGTGAAAACCCTAAAGTCTTTTTAGATGATTATTTTGGTCTTCGAAAATAAATATATGTCAAGTTTTCAATTGATTAAGTCCCTGGTATGATGACCATTTATATTCCATCTTATAAAATGACCCATGCTGAGTTAGTGTAACTTAAAGTCCATCTTGAGGACCTAGAGGGTATAGGGTTTATTTTTCCTATCATCAATACTACAAACCCACCTATAACAGCATTGGCATTTATCATCACTCAAAACATTTTTTTGATAAAGTTCATATTTATTAGCACTAAAATAAGCACTGATAAATGAATCCCTTTATCAATGCAAAAAAAAAGCGGAAAAATGCCCCATTTATCAGCACTTTTTTTAGCACTGATAAAGGAAATCTGTATCAATGCATCATTTATAGCGCTGATAAAAGGTTTCCTTTATTAGTGTGTTTTTAGTACTGATAAAGGTTTCCTTTATTAATTAAATAATTATTGATAAAAATTAATAAATTAAATATAAATATATATATAGATTATAAATATTAATAAATAGTATATATTAAATATTGATATATAAAATGAATAAGTATAATATATATAAAATGTTAATTAAAAATATATTAATGTCTTATTCGTTTTCAATGTTGTTTGATTTTTCAATTTAACCAATATCAAACTTTGTGTGTTGCATTTATTTCACACACACACACACATATATTTTAATGCATCTGTATACACAAACTCACACACAAATATATCAATGAAATATATAGAAACACATACACCTAATATTTATGTAATTTATTAAAATTTTAGTATATTTTATAATTTCATTATATCATGATAAATTTAATATATATTATGTTTTTAATCAGTCAATTTTATTTATTTATTTTTAATACTATAGTTAGTGTATTCATTTTTAATGTTTTTTATTTTTTATTTTATTTTTGAATTTGATCCTTTTTTGTTATTTATTTATTATGTTTCAGTATTTTAAATATGTATTTATCCATCTCAATATATATATATATCCATATTTTTTTAACAACTTATATTTAATTAATAATAATTATCCATTTTTTCAATATTTTTAAAGTGTACTCATTTTGAATTATTCAACCTCACTCATTTTTAAAATGAAAGTTTTTAAGATTATATTTACATTAATAATGTTAAAAATATATTTGTAAATAAATAATTATAAATAAAAAATAAATCTATATTCACTATTTTTTTGAATGGAAACCACAACACCCCCCATTACATGTCTTAAGCTTCCAATTGAGTAGTCCACCCCCGGTAAACCGGTTAAAGAACCCCGAGCTCGCCCTTCACTAAGAAGTTAATACTTCATAAAACTACCCCCACCCCATGCCACCCAGCACATAAGAGGGTATTATGTCAACTATGGTTAAATTACAATGTCAAAACACAACCATCATGAATCAAACCTCCGACTCGGAGGAACCAAGCGAATGACCCAACCATTGGGCCCACCCCGCTGTGTAATGTCTCATATTTTCTTTGTATTATTTTTAAATATTACATAAATTTAAACTTATTTAGGAGTACTCAAGTGAGATTTGGTATTCGAGAGCTTCTTGGATGAGAAGAGATAGCCAGTGGAAGTTAGCAGTAGGCAGATAGGTCCAGAGACCTCAGCAGCATGGAGCCGAAAAGAGGCATTGGGATCAGGACATGGGAGATGTCATAGGATGACCCAAGGTAGGGGATCTCTAGTATAGAGATCTCAGGTTTGATCAATTCATCCTAGGGAGAGATGATGCCACTCTTGCGATGTTAGAGGACATATATGTAGAGACTGTCCAACCCATTGAGCTGCTGACAGGGAGGCGGTGGATGTACTATCGAGGTAGAGGAATGGAGTGGAGCAGGCAGACCGACCAGGCGGCGGACATGGAAGAAGAGTAGGGAGAGCTGCGGGGGGGGGGGGGGGGGTGTGGGGGTGGTAGATGGTTTGGCCTAATTCCACCACCACCCCAGGAGGTCCACACTAGGCTCAGGGAGCTGGGAGACAGGGGCGGGGGTAGCTACATGCGGTTGAGGCGTATAACCAATGGACTCCAAGGATGATATGTGGTATGATCTGTGTCTTTTCTACCTTAGCTGCCATACTTATAGACACAGGTGTCGATCATTATTTCCTCACCACATGTCTTGTGAGAAACCTTGAGATTCTAGTAGAGTTTTTGACTCGACCCTTATGTTTGGAGACACCTACGAGAGGAGGCTCGATGATCACACATCTTTTACAAAAGTGTGATCCTATACTTGGATGTGAGAGTTTTATTGCAAAATTTCCATGGAAGCATCGATGTCTTATGATTTCATTCTCAGTATGGATTGGTTATCTTCGGTACATGCCTAGATTGACTAATTTAGGAGAAGAATGTGGTGTGTCCGTAGTGATGGAACAAGGTTTTCCTTTGTTGGTGAAATGGAAACCCAGGTAGCACAGAATGGGATCATGTTTAGGAGGGTGCAATTGATCACTCATGATTTGTCTAGCCTTACCTCGGAGTAGTAGATGTTGTGAGCTTTCAGTTCTTAGTAGTAGTGGAAGAGTACAATGATGTCATTACAGAAGATGTTCCAGGATTACATCCCTATCAAGAGATCGACTTCCACATCAACGTACACCCTGAGAGGGCATCGATATCATCCGTAGCATATCGGATGGATATTGATGAAATTCGTTAGATGAGGGTGAAGCTAGAGATTTTTTATAGTAAGGGCTTCGTAAGACCCAATGTTTCACCCTGGGTGGCCCCAATTTTATTTTCCAAGAAGTCAGACGTGAGTTTGAGGCTGTGTGGGGATTACCGGCAGCTGAATCAAGTGATAGTGAAGAATAAGTATCCACTACCAAGGTTTGATGACCTCTTTGATCAACTGAGAGGGTAACAATGGTTCTTTAAGGTTTAACTTTGATCGTGTTACCACTAGTTATGAGTACAAGGTGAGTATATATCGAAGATGACTTTCAAATGCCGCTATAGTCACTACAAGTACTTGGTGATGCATTTCATCATGAAGAACACCATTATGGTTTTCATAAGACTTATATACCAGATATTTCAGCCATACTAAGACCAGTTTCTAGTGGTCTTAATCAATGAAATCCTTGTGTACTCAACATATGAGGATGAGCACACGATAAACCTGAAGATGGTTCTAGACATTCTCCGAGGGCATCGGCTTTATGGGAATCTCTTGAAGTGTCAGTTCTAGATACAGAAGGTCCACTTTATGGGACTTTTTATCTCAGCAGATTGAGTAGCAGTTGACTCATCGAAGGTTGAGGTAGTGTTAGAATGGTATCCACCCTAGATTGTGACATAGGTTCAGAGCTTCCTCGGGTTGGATTGATACTACTAGAGATTTATCCTTGATTTATCCCAGATATCAGCAGCGATGATATCTTGGACCTGAAAGGGGAAACCTTTCACATGGAAAAAGAAGTGCTAAAAGGATTTTTGGTAGTTAAGACAGAGTTTGACGAGCATAATGATCTCAGTATTTCCAGAAGAGGGTGTCAGGTACATAGTCTTCTATGATGCATCAGGACTAGGGTTGGATGTGTCCTGATGTAGAGACATGTAGTGATTGCTTATGGTTCACACCAACTAAGGACACATGAGGAGAACTACACAACCCATGATCTTAAGTTGGAAGTAGTAGTATTTATGTTGAAGATGTGGAGACACTACCTGATGTGTGAATAGTTTATCATCTACTCTAACCATAAGAGCCTCAAGTACATCTTCTCTGAGGAGGGTCTAAATTTGAGGAAAAGGTGATGGCTAGTGTTTTTCCACGATTATGACTTTGATATCATCAATACTCTTGTGAAGGGAAATGTTATGGAAGATGCTCTCAGTAGGAGATTGTGTTTCTAGCTATTGGGTAGTGTGTAAGAGAAGTTAGCCTCACTATAGTTATCCTTTATGGATGGAGATGATGCAGTTTATCTCAAGTAGATGGTTGTCACCCCTCATCTATAATAGTGAGTTGGGAAGGCACAACTAGGGGGTATTGACTATGGGACATTATATGTTTAGTTATCCACATGACATGCTCCTAATTGACATTATATAGGTGGGGAGAACGTCGTTCTTTTCAGATGATTCACAGCTGTTCCAATGGCATTGTGGGAGGATGTTCTGAAGGAGTTTCGTACAGTCCCCTTGGCGGTACATCCTGGAGTGGAAACAATGTACCAAGACCTCCGACATCAGTTCTGGTGGACATATATGAAAAACTTAGTAGAAAAGATCATTTCTCGATGCCTTACATTCTAGCAAGTGATGGAGGAGTACCTAGTCCCAGAGGGGTTATATAACCCCAATAAGTGCTATAGAGGAAGTAAGATGGAATATTGATGGACTTCATGACATGATTACCACGAATGTCTGAGGGACATGATTCTATCCAAGTGATCATTGAATGAATCACCAAGTCATTACACTTCCTAGCTATGAGGGACCAGATTTATGTAGAGATCTTGAGACACCTCTATGTGCATAAGATAGTTAGAATTCATGGTGTCCCTTCGAAGATAGTCTCAGATCACGATTCTCATTTCACATACTTGTTGCGGAAGGGATTGCAGGAGGTGTTTGGGACGCAGCTATGTTTGAGCACAACGTTCCATCCCTAGATAGATGGTTAGACTAAGAGAACCATTTAGGTTCTGGAGGATATGTAGAAGGAATGAATATTAGACATTGGTCATAGTTGGGAGGACCACCTACCACTGGTGGAGTTTGCGTACAACAACATATACCACTCCACCATTGGTATGTCACCGTTTGAGGCTTTATATGGGCGACCCAAATAGTCACCGATTTTTTGGAATGACCTCAGAGTGTTTCCACTCATGGGTCCAGAGTTGGTTCGAGTTACAATCGAGAAAGTGCAGATCATTCAGAAGCAGGTGAAGACTACACATAGCCAGTATAAGTCTTATGCTGACAAACTGTGGAGACCTCTAGAGTTAGAAGAGGGAGACCATGTCTTCCTTCATGTCTAACCTCCACAAGGGTTACTGAGATTTGGAAGGGGTGTAAAGCTATCTCCCAGGTTCATCAGCCATTTTAGATACTACACAAAGTTGGCGAGGTGGCGTACCGCCTAGATCTACCACCACGTTACACCAGGTACATGATGTCTTCCACATGTCGCAGCTGAGGAGGTATGTGAATAACCCATGACACATCATCAACTAGGGTGTGATGGACATTGAGGATGGAGCGACCTTTGTAGATTAACCAATGGAGATCAAGGTTCGACAAGAAAGGATCCTTTATGGGTGATCAATTCCATTGGTACATGTCTGGTGGTAGCACATGAAACTTTAGGAGAGCACGTGGGAGTAGGAGGCTTAGATTCATGCACAATACCCACATCTGTTTGAGTAGCCTTTTGTTTTTCCCTTTTGGGGATGCAAAATCCCTAAGTTTGGGAGAATTTACTTTCTCTTATTTTGTGTATATTATTTATAAATATTATATAGAATTATTATAAGAGCTGGATTTGTGACGATGTGCGATTTCAAGGCCTAGAGTTCCCAAAATAAATGTTTTAAATAAATTAAACTTTTAAATAGTGCATGCGATCATTGTTCCTAAAAAAGTGGAATAAATTTTAAATGTGTGCCTAGATCAAAAACTTGAGGGCACCGCTGCATTCAGAGCAGCGAATTTACTTTAGGCGGGGCCTAATATTGGCCAGTGTGGGTCGACAAAAAAACTTAGTTTTTGGATGTTTTATTGGAAATAAAATAAATTAATAATTTATTTTATTTTAAATGTTTCCATGACACAACGTCATTTTAAGTGGTTTTAAATTACTAAGAGACCATGGTTAGGATAAAAACCCTTGAAAATTCTTGATGAACGACGACGAACGACGATACGTAGATGATTGTGCAAAAAGATCGAATCCTGACCAACGAACGCTCTCACTCTTTTTCAACGATCAAGGTAGGATTTGTTATTTCAATTCTTCCATCCTTGTTCTTGTATGGAAATGACAAGCGTGGATCAACCCACATACAAGTTGACCCATGGATTTTTTGTTCTTATGGGTGGGTCTCTTATCAGGTTTATTTTGGGAATTGATCCATGTTTGGTTTGATTTATATTTTTATTTTAAACATTTGATCCTTATAATGGGAGTAGATCAACACCATGAATAATGAAGGTGGAGGTCCATTCCTCAATTCGTTATTTGGATTTTGCCTCCCTTTTTGACCTCGCGTTCTTCGCATTCTTCACAGGGTTATGAACAATAGATCGTTGTGTGTCCGTCTTGCAATGCCATGATCCCAAATCGTAGATACGATACTTTGAAAACCCAACAGAGATGTGATGAATATGGAAGATGGAGAATTGACATGGATCACAAGAAATTTTTCTTCGACGTTCTTCACAGGGATTATCAAAACACGTTTTTGGGGCCGATTGGACACTCAAAACATACCGAATCTGAATTTCCTTGGTGGTATGAACTTGAAAATTCAGTTTCATGATGAATAGATCAACAAAATGAAGATCAAAGGATTGACAGAGTCATACAGAGGAGGAGTTCCGGTTTTAGAAAATCTCAAAGAACATGGTGGTGGGGATGGATTGGTGGCGGCTAGGGTTTCATGATACAGGAAGTGATGAAATGGCATGTGATAACTGTCACACAATGTGTGGGATTTTACATGGGAACCAAAGTGTATTTTAGATGATACACAGACACAAGGTGGAGTACAAAACATGAACTTCACCACACGGCTAGACCAGGCCATGTACGCGGGTTACCCTATGTACTGGTACAGGGGTTGGCATGAACAATGTACACAGAGCGACCCTTGGATTGTTGGACATGGTATGTCGCATTGTTACAAGCTGTGTATATCTCTTTCTACAAGACATACTCTTCGACACATGCCATTGTACACGGGCAGTACCCAGAGTCATAGGACACAACATGTGACCTTTCTACACGCAGTGTACTTTTTTGTATATGGCTAGATCTTCTTGTCCACCGTTCCTAGGATAGGTTTTGTTTGGGTTAGTTCCCCCTTTTCTCATTCCCCTAAAGGACATGTATCGTTTCCATCCACATGCGTATGATCCCTTCAGTAGGACATTCTAGATAGAGTCATAATCCCTCCAAGAGGCCCAGAACGAGATCCTCTACTCATTCTTGACACTAGTTAGAGTTAGGTATCGACGTGACCGATCCTATAGAATGCCGATCCTATACATAGAAGGTGAATACATATGATTCAAGGTATCTTCTAAGGCCCTGTTAGTGATACTCATCCGTGTATTGGGATCTTTCCCCACTCAGGAGTGAGTTATCCTAGAATGAGTGTATCTGTTATCTCTTCAGATCTATCAGTGTTTCTATATCTCTCGGGACACTTCTTGACGAACATAATTCTCAGATGGACATAATCAGAGCTATCAGACTCTTGCAGTGAGTTATCCTAGATGAGTGCTTTGTGGAATCTTTGAACTGAATCCCGAGCGTGGGTATGCGGTCGCAGTGACTTACCTCTAGACTATGGGTCTAGGATTTATGTATATTTGGATATGTTTCTCTTGTTATATGTTCTGTAGACATATACTTTGTAGATCTCATTGTACCTTTACATTGTGTATTTCCTTATTGTTTTTATGGTACCCTATTGAGTATTGTTATACTCACCCCTATATGGACTTTTCCCACATGTGTCGTGTCATATTCATATGAGAGGATTTTTGAAAGAGTCCAGGGTGAACCAGGACTAGAGAGAGCTTTGTGAGTTTTCTTACCGTCCGAGGTGTTCCTACAACTACAAGTAGTAGCCAAAGTACCTATATTCTTGCTTACAGGTTGGACATTGTACTTTGAAGATTCTTTCTTTTGGTGGGCATGGAATCTGGCCAAGTTTACTTTCCACACTATAATTTTCATTATACTATGTTGGTTGGGTTTACTTATATGCATGCATTTTGTTCCTTAGTGTTTTTTTTACATTTCAAAATTTGTGGTCTTGGAGATATGTGTGTGTGTGTATAGGTATGCCGGAAATGCCTCCCATGTCCGTGATATGCCTACTCAGTGATAGTCACCATCCCCTTGCTCGTTGGAGGTAGGCTTGGGGAGTCGCGGCATGGGCCCCACTGGGATGGGTTGTGACATGTTGGGGAAATGTATATTTACTATATTAATAATTAGTATAAATAAATTATTATTTTTATTTAAATAAGTATTTATATATTCATAAATAAATAATTATATATATTTAAATAGGTATAAAATTATAAAGTTATTTTAATAATTATAATAAGTTATGTAATTAAATTTAAATAATTATAATTAAAAAACTTTTAAGAACACTTTTGTAGCATTGATAAAGATCAATCTTTATTAGTGATAATTAATCGATGTTAAAAGATATATTTATAAGTGCTAAAACTGTAGTGGTGATAAATATGTCTTTAATCAGAGATTTTTAGCGATGATAAAAGGCCTATTTATGAGTTATTATAAATTTAGTGCAGATAAAAGGGATCTATGTCAGTTCTTTTTTGAAAACGCTATTAAATGTGACCCTGATGTATTTAAAAAACCCAAACCATGACTCAGTCACTCATGATTCTCAAGTTACCACAAAACTTCTCTACTACCAGCGTGAATCCTCTATGTTCCATTCGATTAATAAAGTCTATAATCCAATGAATGTTATTTTCAACTCTTAATCTATCGTTTTTTGATGTTTTGGGTTCTGATTTTTTCATTTTTGTACTGTTAGTAAACATGAAGAAACCTACATCTCTTCCCACCACTTCTGAAATACAATGATTTTGTTTATAGTTAATATTTTTCAACCTTTTATATATATTTGACTCTATATCCCAATTTATCCCTAGAAACACACATATAAGGTTTACTCTCCTCTCGACATTAACAAGGGGAACTCTCGTCCCCCCTAAGTTTTCTCTTCATTTGAATAATCTAGGGTTCCAAAATCTATGCAGTTTCCCAAATTTAATTCATCCTATATATGAGATTCTAGATTCTAAATTCAAAATTATGAGAGATTTTAAGGATTAGGGGATGCCAAGTTGTGGACCTTATTTATGGGTGATGAACATATAGGGACCAAGGTAAGTGTAAAAATCATTAAAACATTTTTTTTGTATTTTGGTTATTCATGTAAATTATTAAACCATGAAATGGGTTATTGAGATTTATTATTTTGATGAATAATTTTTTTATTGAATTCCAAAAAATATTTAATTAATTAGCCACATGAAAAAAAATATTTTAGTGATTCATGTTGTGAGATTTTTGCCTTTTTAATTAATTCAAGATTATTATTAAACTTTAACCATGGGTTAAAAGGAGTGATGAGGAATTTATTTGATGATAAAAGTATTATTTACAATTTTTTAAAAAATTTCCTTGATTGGATAGATTTGATAAATCATTAGGAAAATGTAATTAGAAATACACAACATAATATAAAGACTATATTTCCCAAAAGTTATTGAGTTATAACTGGTTGGGTAGAAGATTAAGAAAGCTATGAGATGAAATTTATTAATATATTTACTAATAAAAATAGAGATATGATCCCCCTATTGTAATTAACCCTTTGTTGCATTCTATATCCAAACCTCTCTTCTTCTTTGATCACTTTTTATAACTAGGTTAAGGTGCTAGCACTCCTTCAGTGATCGAGGGTCCTCAAGAATATTTCTTTAATTGAAGGCTAGTATAATATCCTAAAAGGATTAAATAATTTGTTTTCATATTTAGTGTTATAAATAAAACATATTCCTTTGAAGCTTAAATATGGATTCCACTGATACTATATTACAACAATGTCATAGGTGTTTTTTTCGTTGTTTCCATTCACATTTATCCTTGAGGGAAATCAGCCCTTTTTAGGTTTTTTATCCCTCTAGTGATCATAGGATGATACCCTAAAACTCATAAGTGGTATTAGAGACTTTTTATTCATGGAAAAAATGTATTAATCTATTACTTTTTTCGAATAAATAAATTTCATATTATATTATTTCAATATAATATATTATGATATGTAGGATTTATTTGTTCATCCATAGAATATGGATATTATATATCCATTGAAGAAAATTTTTGTGTGATTCCATTAGTGTAGGTTCCTAAGACAATATAATCCTTATACTCCTGATTGTATTCCATCACTTGATGATGGATAAGACTCCCTCTTTAAAAATAGAATTCCTCCCATCATCAAGAGATGGAAGACAATCAAGCATGTGATGAAAAATTAAATAAAGGCAGTGAAGGTTAGTTGTACTGTAGTATTAAAGTATTATATATATGTTCAATATTTCATGAAAGATGCATGAAATTGTAGACTTTTATGCATGGAGTGTATTGAATTGTTGTTATTCATGACAAATTAAATGTTTTAATAATCATACAGACAATAGATTCTAAACATGATGATGTTTCCAATCATAAGAAAGAACATAGTGTTGATGATTAAACTGTGAAATTATTATGGGATCAATAACATGTTGATGAAAAAAATGAAAAAAATGAAAAAATGAAACATCACAGTTTTGAATAAAATTATCAAGGAAAGATGTCAGGGTATAAAATTTGAGGTTTTTTTGGAATCAACACGGACAAACTATTTACCCAAAAAAGTCAACGTTCATTAGTTATCTTAGGGTAACAATGAGGATGAATGTGCAGATTGATATTAGCTCACAGTGGTGCATCAAACATGTAACAAAGGAAATCCTTTGAAAAGATATAATGGTAATGTTAGAATATACTTTCACTATTTTACTAAAAAATTATATAATGAAATGTTTGTTTAGTTTTTATTATTCAGTGTAGACATCGTTTAGTTTAGACGATTTCTGTAAAAAATTTGTACTAATGGCTACTATAAAACCCCATAGAGGCTTCTAGATTCTTCTAAAAAAGTTTCATATTTGGGATGTTGAGGGGGAAAATAAAGCCCCACCCACCACTTTGTTATGCACACATTATAAGAATGAAACATGGACTAATTTCAGAAATATTTCTAATGGTAAATCATTTAAAGTGAATTTTGATCAATAATATATTATTTGATATTATTTATTTTATCCGACTTGATTCAAAATTGTTAATTTATGGAAAAAAGGTTGCAGAAAATAAATAACCTGTATCAAAACCAGCGTACCCCTATCGCAAAAGAAGGATGGGGTATGCTTCATTACGGAAGAAATTGGTATGTATTTTAAATAAATAATAAATGTTTAATTATTTGATATGAAAAAAGATATGTTCCTTTGTTTATATGAAAATTTAAGAATAAAAATTTGAATCCACTTCCATCCCATGTCATGTGCTATGGAAGAAGGATCATGTAAATAAGGATGATATATTAGTTGATGAGAACACAAAAGCAGTACAAGAATAATGTGTAAGTATGACATAATTGTAATTCATTATGATTTATAAAAATGTTTTAAAAAGTAAATATGTTCATATTTGTTATATTCTTTAGACATATGAATTGAAAATGACCGTACCAAAAGAAAAGTGACATTCAGTAGCATTGAAGAGATTTGAACAATATTGTCGCTTTAGAGGAATAGGTTTTGGACTCTCTCCTCGAACATATTTCTAGAAGATAAAACCACATGAAGATACATAAAATATTATGAGACAAATGTAGACATAAATAGACACACTGTAAGTTATTATTTTGTAGTCTAGTTTGGAAGACCAAGTATAAGAAAAGATCAAAGATGACTGGTGGTGGAGGAAAGATCCGCACATGATCCAAATGATCTCACAATCTTTGAGGATAGCCATTCCACAAAAACCTTAACCAAGGTAATAAATATTTTCATTACTCTTTATTCTAAATGTCAATAAAATAGCTTTTGAAAACATTATATTACTAAAATTCTCTAGGGTGTAATTGTATGTGATTTATTTCTGTCAACACCCACGTACCACCTTGTTGTGAGGGGTACAATGTATAATATCCCTGGAGACCAGATACACAGTCAAACCCTCCCAAAATTCCACATGAGAGTGTGGATTGAGGTTTCTTATGAGCTGACTACTAATTTTCCTATTCCACTTGAAGATCTAGATATTAGAACGGTTGAAGCTGATATTGGATATTTCATAGCATGTCCATCTAATGTTATAATGATATATGACATATGTCTTTAACAAAAATTTTCATAATAAAAACATTTAAAAATTGATGATAAAATTCCTGAAGTGAGCTATGATATTATAGATGGATAAAGTGGTGGAGAAACAAAAGGGAAAATCAAGAAAATCTAGTGAATCGACCAACAATACAAAATGAACATCCGAGAGTACCTTCTCTCTGCCAATTATAGATTAAATTTCTGAACATTACAACTTCATATAGATACCACATGTAAATATAATGCTATGTATTACATTCACTATGAAGAAGAAATATTTGGAGTTTCCATTATAGAAGTAATTGGTCTCGAGTCTCTAAATGCGATTCTCAAGCATGAATGGTTGGGAATCTCAATTATAAATAAATACATATAGTACATTTTCATAATAAGTATATCCAAATAGTAAGCTAAATCTATTTATTAAAATTAATAACTATTCAAATTTTATACAAGAATTTATATTAAAACTATATAAAGGGAAGATCGTGCGAAGAACAATTTGGATTCATTAATCCCAGTATCATTTATATGATAGAAATTACATTGGAAAATAAAAAAATAAAGAAGAAAAAAGAAGAGTTACTCAAATAATTTAATGAAAAAACATTATATGACAGACTCTTATTGATGCCTATAATAAAAGGGTAAAAATATACAATCTAATCACATAATATATATTTTTATTTTTTGTATTAATTAATTTTTTTAGGAAGCACTGGATGTTGATAGCAGTCAACATAGACACCCTTAATATTTATTTTTTGGATTCTATGCATGTATTTCCAACCAATTGACAACACATGATGTTCATTGTGAATATGTAACACACTGCAATCAAAATTTTATAGATATAATTCGAATTCTATTTTTAGTATGTGTTTTAATGCAAATTTTGTTATGATAGGGTTGTCTTTAAATACATGTTAAGTCATGGAATGAGGTCGATGTTTGAAAAGATAAAGCCCACGGATTACTACAAATGGAAACAAATTAAGGTATATGCAGAAATATTTAACTATCAATACATATCAAAACAATGTACTTATTTTGGTCAACGTTTCTACAGTTCCTAAGAAAGATAATGCAATTGATTGTGGATATTATGTTTGAAAATTTATGAGAGAAATCATAGAACATAAAAAACCAACATCCCACAATAGGTAATTTTTGAAGTTAATTAAAATTTAATTAAATATATTTAATAATAATTTGTTTCTTTTTATTTTCTCAGTACTATCAATATTTACAACAAAAGAGTTACTAAAAAGAAGAAATCAATTTGTTTAGAGACGATTAGACAACATAATTTTTGTCAGAATTTATACTGGTAAAAAATTTATATTATTAAATGATATGTTTGTGATATATTATGAGTTATGACCTTAGAAATATATTTGGGGTGTGAAGAATTAGTGTCATAATCCTTATATATTATTATTGATCTCTTTCTCAAGGAGAAGATTAATTGAAGAAATTAATTTTTTTAGAAGTGTTGACCTGAAAAAAATAAAATTGTTAGGAAAATGTAGATATGGATATGGAGGAACAAGTGGAGATGAAGGAAGAGGTGGAGGTGGAGGTGAAGGTGAAGTTAGATTCGGAGTCAGAGACCTACTTGTAGGTGGAGGTAGAGGTGATGAACGAGGTAGAGACCTTGATGGAGGAGGATAATAAGCACTGACTTGAAAATAATAAAATTTTTGGGAAATAATGTAGATTAAATATCATACCATGATTGTGTTTAAGAAAATTTGTTTAAAAGTTCACACAAAACATGTCACTTAAGATAAGATCCATTCTGTGTCTTTCAAGTTTAAAATGACATTTTAGTAAAAAACACACATGGCATACTCAAAAATTGAGAAAACATATTTTTATTTTTTTGGTACTTTAGGAAAACAATACATTCATCATTTGTGATGTTTAGGGATTAGGAGCACCTCAATATGATACATAGTGTAACCAGTATGACTCCAAGTGCATCTATTTTATTCAAAAGTGACATTAATTTTAGTAAAAAATAACTAACATACTCAAAACCTAGAAAAATAATTAAGATTGATTTGGTACATTAAAAAATTGATCCACACATCATTTGTGACATGTAGGGATCAATCACACCTCAATATAACGCACAATGTGACTAGTATGACTCAAAGTGCATCTTTTTATTGAAAACTGACATTAATTTTAATAAAAAAACAACCACTGACATACTCAAAACTAAGAAAACACATTCCAGTTGTTTTGATACATTAGGAAAATGATCCACATATCGTCTGGGATGTGTATCATTCATCCACTCTCCAATTTGACGCACAGTGTGATTCTATGTGCATCTTTTTTATTCAACATTGACATTAATTTTAGTAAACAAAAACTAACATACTCAAAATTGAGAAAACTATTTTGGATTGTTTTTTTACTTTATAAAAATGATATATAGGTCATTTTTAATGTGTATGGATTAACCAAACCTCAATCTATCACAAAGTGTGACGATATGACTCCAAATGCATATTCTTTATTCAAAAATGACATTAATTTTAGTAAAAAACAACTAATATACTAAAAACTAAGAAATCATATTTTTATTATTTAGTTACTTTAGTAAAATGATCCATACATTAGTTGTGACATATAGAGATCATCCACACCTCAATCTGACACATAGTGTGATAGGAATGACTCCATGTGCGTGTTTTATTCAAATCTAACATTAATTTTAATAAAAAAACAACCGACATATTCAAAACTGAGAAAAAACATTCTGATTGTTTTGATATTTTAAGAAAATGTTCCATGAGTGATTTGGGATGTGTATCATTCAACCGCCGCTCAATCTGATGCATAGTTTGACTCAAAGTGTGTCTTTTTTATTCAAAACTAAGATCAATTTTAGTAAAAAAATAACATGCTCAAAACTGAGAAAAAACATTTAGATTGTTTTGGTACTTTATTAAAATAATCTATACATTATTTGTGATGTATAAGGATCATCCTAACCTCAATCCGATTCATGGGGTTACTGGTATGACTCCAAATGTATCTTTTTTATTCAAGTGTGACTTTAATTTTAGTAAAAAACAACTGACATACTCAAAACTAAGAAAATGCATTCAGATTATTTTGGTACTTAAAAAAAAATCCATACATAATTTTTGACATGTTGGGATTAACCAAACCTTAATTTAATGCACATAGTGATCGGTATGACTCTAAGTGTGTCTTTTTATTCTGAAATGACATTAATTTTAATCAAAAACACAATTGACATAATAAAAAATGAGAAAACAAATTTCTATTTTTTTGATACTTTAGTAAAACTATCCATTAGTCATTTGGGATGTGTATAATTCATCCATGATTTAATTCGACGTATAGTGTGACACCAATTGTGTCTTTTTTTTATTCAAAATTGACATTAATTTTAGTAGAAAAACAATTGACATTCTCAAAACTGAAAAAACACTTTAGGATAGTTTTTTTTACTTTAGTAAAATGATCCATATGTAATTTTTGACATATAGGGATCATCCTAACCTCTATCCAACACATGGTGTGACCAGTATTACTCCAACTACATCTTTTTTATTCAAAAGTGAGTTTAATTTTAGTAAAAAAAATTAAGAGACTCAAAACTGATAAAAACACTGTGATTTTTTTACTCTTGGAAAATGATCCATACATAATTTGTGACATCCAAGGATTATCCGTACCTTAATATGATACACGGTGTGACCAGTATAATTCCTAGTACATCTTTATATTCATAACTGACATTAATTTTAATAAAAAAACTGACATACTCAAAACTGAATAGACACATTCCAATTGTTTTTATACATTAGAATATGGATCCATGAGTCATTTTGGATGTGTAATATTCAGTTGTGCCTCAATCCAACACATAGTGTGACTCCAAGTGCATCTTTTTTATTCAAAATTGACATTAATTTTAGTAAAAAAAAAACTGACATACTAAAAACCGAGAAAAAACATTTGGATTGTTTTGGTACTTTATAATAATGATCCATATATCATTTTTGATGTTTAGGGATCATCCAAACCTCTATATGATGCACTGTGTGACCGATATGACTCCAACTGTGTGTTTTTTATTTAGAAGTTATATTAATGTTAATCAAAAAAAAACTGACACACTCAAAATTGAGAAAATGCATTACAATTATTTTGATACTTTAGGAAAAACTCCATGAGTCATTTGGGTTGTGTATAATTATGTCGTGCCTCAATCCGATGTACAATGAGACTCTAAGTTCATCTTTTTTATTCAAAATTGACATTAATTTTAGTAAAAAAAACTTAAATACTCAAAACTAAGAAAACACATTATTATTGTTTTAGTACTTTAGGAAAAATGATTAATATGTCATTTTTGATGTGTAGGGATCAGGTTCACTTCAATATGTTGCATGGTGTAACTAGTATGACTCTAAATGTGTCTTTTTTATTCAAAAGTGACATTTATTTTAGTAAAAAAACAACTGACATACTCAAAACCAAGAAAACACATTCTAATTTTTTTATACTTTAGAAAAATAATCCATGAGTCATTTGGGATGTGTATCATTCATCCAAACCTTAGTCAAATAGATAGTGTGACCAGTATGACTCAAAGTGCGTCTTTTTTATTCAAAATCGACATTAATTTTATTAAAAAAACAAATCACATACTCAAAACCAAGAAAAAACATTCTGATTATTTTGGTAATTTAGTACAATGATCTATATGCCATTTTTGATATATAGTGAATAGCCACATATCAATCTGATTTACAGTGTGATCAGTATGACTCAAAGTGAATCTTTTTATTTAAAACTGACATTAATTTTAATCAAAAAACAACTGACATACTCAAAACTAATCAAAAACATTCCAGTTGTTTTTATACCTTAGGAAAATGACCCATGAATTATTTGGGAAGTGTAGCATTTAATCGTGCCTCAATATGATCTACAGTGTGACCCATATGACTCCAAGTGTGTCTTTTTTATTCAAAATCGACATTAATTTTAATCAAAAAACAACTGACATAATCTATAATTTTGTTGTATTTTTCTTGTATTTTTGTTAGAAATATTATTTCATTTAAATTATGTTTTTTTATCTTATTTTTATAATTTTTTTGATGTTTCTGATGATGCAGTGTGTTGTTCCAGCACACTGCACCTGTTTCTGGTGATGCAGTGTGCTACAACATCACACTATAGTTTTTACCTTTTTCAGTACTACTAATTGCATTGATAAATCTTTCCTTTATCACCACTTTTAGAATTGCTGATAAAGGACTCATTTATCAACACTTATATAGGCATTGATAAATTCTATATATATCAGCACACTATAAAATTCCAAGAAATCATACTTTTATCTGCACGAATAAAAGTGCTAATAAGAGACACCATTTATCAGTTCATTTAAAAGCACTGATAAAGGTTATATTTATCAGTGCTAAAGAAATGTGTTGGTAAATGGTTTCTTTCATCACCACTTTTAAAAGAAAAAATAAATATACCTTTTATTCTTTCTTTTTTTGTGTTGATAAAAGCGATGGAATTTTTACCACGCTAAGGTTATCAATGCTTTTCTAGTGCAGATAAAGGCCGATTATAATAATGTTAAAGCATGTTTTGTAGTAGTACATGTCACCATAGGCTTCACCTTTCACCTTTTCAATAAAAAAAAATGAGAGTCTCAGACATTCTGTGGATTATCAAAAGTTGAATTGGGTGACCACTAAGAACAAATATCTTTTTCCTAGGATTGATGACCTTTTTTACCTACATAGAGGGGAATGCTGGTTTTTGAAATATTTACCATTTTTCATGGTAAAACTAGTTTAGAGTCCAAGTAGATGATATACATAAGACAACATTAAAGATACGATATAGACATTATGAGTTTTTGGTTATTCCTTTTTGTCTCACCAACAGTCCTACTGTATTTATGGCGATGATGAAATGAATATTTAATCGGTTCATGGAATGTTTTTTTGGTGTGTTCATGGATGATATTTTGGTTTACTCTAAGTCAGAGGATAACCATACATACAATTTAGATATTATTCATTAAACCTTTATGGAACATCATCTATATGGTAATATTTACAAGTGTAATTTTTTTTATCTAGAATGAAAAATTTCTTCTGAATGTGATATCTAAGAGGGGAGTATTAGTGGATCTTGAAAAGATACAAGGCGTTATGTCTGAGGAGTGTCATAGAATTGCATTTGAGAACTATATATTCTTGTGTTTGGATCATTACTATAAATGTATTTCTATGTATCCATGCTCCCATATTCAAGAATTGTTTTAATCCATTAGGGTGTAAATTTTGAATGGAACAACAAATTACAAAGGTATATTGAGGAGCTTAAGGTTAAGTTGGCTTTATAAGCAGTTTTGATTCTTTGGGAATTAGTCATGAGTTATTCTTTTTTATGCGATTCTTCTTATATGAGTTACAGATGTGTCTTAATTAAGTGGAATCATATTGTGACCTATGGATCATTCTAGTTACACCCTCTCGAAGAGAAATACACTACCCATGATCTTGAGTTGGTAGTGGTTATGCATGAAATCAAAACGTAGCTTCACTACCACTTTGGGGAGTGGTTTTATAAGGCCCCAGCCTTAAAACTTACTTAATCTTGAGTTATTACAAGATTACACATTGAGGATCTTTTCAGGTTTAGAGTTTTAGAGAATTAGATCATGAAACTTGCATTACATTCCACATTTAAACAAAGTGGATTACATAAAAGACAAAATTCATTCTTCCCATCAACGAGAACATATTTAAAATAAAATATGGATTCTCTCTTAACACATCCTTGACTCTAACGTCTTATCATGTACCTTTCCTCTTGACCTGAAAAACATTTCAGAAACTTGGGATGAGCATAAAAAGCTCAGTAAGGGACATAAAAATATGGAAAGGAAACATGAGTTCATGTATACATAAAGATGAAATCATAATTTACCCATAAAACATAGGCACTTTAACCTAACTCCTCAAAACATGAATAAATCATAGAAATCATAAGACATAAAGGTAACTTGAGGCATTCATAACATTCTTACGTAGGGAGTAACCCTCTTGGTTACGTTTGGAATACCCATCACAGTATATTCCCTAAAATCTCTTCGGAGAAACCTTAACGTTTCACTCCTTCGCGTTACCCAATGCATTGGAGAGCTATAACGGGCTCACCCGCCCTTAGTTTATCACGGAACCACCCGTTCTTCATAACAATGCCCAAGAACCATAACATACACGTATCACATAAAATATTCATAAAGGAAACAAAACATTTCCACATTTCAAAACACAACATAACATTTTAGTATTTTGAAATAATGAATCCATATAAAAAGAAACCATTTCCAAAACCATTTAAAACATTTAATAAAGATATTTTTGAATCAAAGTGTCCCATACCACCTTGAAGCTTTTAAAATTTTAAACCATTAATATCCATATAAATAAATCCTTAAAACCACTTTGAAAACATGGATATTAATAAGAACGAATAATTAAAACATTTAAAATGATATTTTGGTTAAAGGGGTTTTACCAAAATTAGAGACACTTGAATACAATAATTGAGGAATAAAGTTTAGTCAGAACTTTATAATATCATGAGAATAAATGGATTCATGATATAATACTCCAAAGGACAGTATATACACCATATAAGAGTGAATTGGTGCATAACAACAATGAACCCTCAATAGAAATGTCAAATGTGATGAAATCCCTTATAAAGAAGGTATCCTTAAATTAAGGACAAATCAATCTCAAAAATATGTGTGAAGAATATAAATACACCCAATATAAGTGGATATTAAGTGTAAAACAATAAAATGTCATTCACACATATTGAATGGATGACATATTCAATGACTACATGTCGAACCCAAAGAAATCGAAATTGGGTTAAGAAGTTCCCTTGACAGCCTAACGGCGTCACATCAAAATGAGTTGATGAGAGATAAAAAGAGTATCTAATCACTTGGACACAAAATTTACATCATTAAGGATACATGAGACATATCCCAATGTAACAATATGTAAATTAAAAGACCCAATAAAAGAAGTCTTTTAAAAAGAGGGGGGTGAAAGGTTCCCTTACCGACTTGGGTATCTTTCAAAAAAAATACACCCCATGAAAGAGGGACAATAGATCATTGATGTAAATACTCATAAACGAAAGTATTTTACACAAAGTGTAGAATAATGGGCAGTACATACACCACTCAATGAAATTTGTGGCAAAAGTAGCGTAAATCTCATGAGAATAAAAGTGAGATGAAAAATCCCTTACGAGAACTCGGCAGCCTAACGGCGCCACATAAAACTTCCAAAATGGATTGATGAGAGAGAATAGGGTCTCTCATCACACGAACATAAAAATTACAGTAGGATTAATATAAAATAACATCCCAATCATCAGAAAGATGAGCTTAAAATAAATGACATAAAAGAGTGTACTTAAAGAGAAAGAGAGTTGCAGGATCCCTTACCTCGGGTCCGACTTGACTCGATCGTTCTTTAACGTCCTGAATAATAAACTTGAGTTAATTTCTATTTTCTTAAGAACCTTTTCCAAGTTCATTATTCCTTTTATATCAATTATTGACATGTTGTGAACATTATGTAATCATTTAAGTTAATAATGTTCATTTTGTCGGTATTTGGTTCTTAAGTCGAAAGTGGACTTCTTACAATTACATGTTGTTCATGTGGCCAAATGTTTATTATATCCAGAATTGTATTCATGTTGTAGTTATAATATATGTCATATATATCCAGTACATTCATGCATTTATAACATTACATAATCATTTAGGGGTAAGAAATGAAATGCACCGTTCATGGAGACGGTAAGCCGTACGTACGCATGAACGCTACTTTCATTTCTATTCGTATTTTATAGAATGGAATAATAATGATATAAAGGTATATTATAATTCCAGTATAATATCATATTTAATATCATAGTTCCATCCTTTATATGTCCCACATATGGTATTTAACGAATCAAATCACTTTGAGGGGGCGGTAGTCCGCGCTTCCTTAAATGAAGATATCGTGTTTACCCATAATGGGAACCATAAAGGTTTGACCAAAATGTAAAAAAACAGAATCTTAAGGAAAACATAAACATACTATATATCATATATAAAAATAGTGACATCATAATGGCCACCTTTGAAGGTGTTAAATGAGTATTGAACAATCATCGTTTCGGGAGGCAGAATTTCACCATCCACGGAAACCGTATGTTCTTTAACCATTTGATGTAGTTGTGTGAGAGTGTAGCTCAAATAAATATTATAACAACATCCTAGTATATTTAAGATACTGTTGTTGTTACAAAAGAAGTAAATAAAAAGAGATTAGGGGGTTGGAGAAGCAAAATAAAACAAATGAATATGAGAGAAACAATTACCTTTAAAAGTGTAACTCTTTTTGATTTGAGCCTAAAGTCTTCCTTTGAAAGGATTCTGCCCAAGGTAAATCCTCTAGGATGAGGAGAGGGATGTGGAGAGAGCAAATGGGCAGGGGTTGGCCGAGCCAAAGGCTTTTGAAGTGTGTGAAATAAGGTGGAGGTGGGGGCCTTTTATAAGAGAAGAGGAGGGGCACTTTTGGAAAGCAAAGAAATATTACTTTATTTGAAAATGCTTTTCGGTTTTAAAGGGTCCCACATTGGTAGAATTCGTGGATAAGGTGATAAGGCATCGAAATCCACTCATCCAATTGGTTTTGTCCATGTGTATACTGTAGATTTTTCATTATCTTTCCATTTTAATTAAATTGTCAAATAATGATGTCATCGCTGTATCATTATTATGTCATAAATAATTTAATTTCTTTAATGTCTAAAAATTATAAAAAAAAATACTATGATATAGGAAATCTTTTTATCTTTCCAATGACTATTTATAATCAAAATTTGGACTTGTATAACCCCACTTAAAAATTGTTTTAGTAAAACATACTATGTTAGTGTCATTTTCACTTTAACATTAAATAAAAAGTATTTTATGTTATTTCCCAACAAAAGTGGATCCATGGGGTCCCCAAGTTAGGCCATGGCTTGTCTTGGTCGGCCATGACACAACCAATAGGGTTGTGACATGTGTCTAGGTCATTTCATTTTTTTAAAGTATTATTTATACCTTAAACTACACTAATTATCACTAATCGCGATTAAAAACTTAATAAGTTACTATTCACCAAAAAATTATTATAATCTCATTGAACCACATTTTACTTCTTAATGACAACCATGAATGTCGGATTTTCAAAATTCAATACACATTAGTGGTAAACTTTCATTTAACTGAAAAATCAGTTTGCTTGATTATCACTTAGTGGTTTCACTATTCATCAAAAATTGAAGTTTTTCAGAAAATTACCAAAAATTCACCCTAAGATATATTTGATATTCTGAATTCAAAAATGAAGTCCGTTTTACAAAATTCAAAACATATTAGTCACATTAATTAATTTAATAATTAATTCCCGCTGTCAGAGCAAATAGCGTGTTTTTATAAAACAATAAGTATCAAAAGATTGACACCAGTTTAAGTCCGATTTCAAAGTGAAATTAATTCCAACCACCACTATTGGATTAAATGGTAAAAATATTTCCTAATTTCACTTTAAAACCAATTCAAAAGATAATCTAATCATATAAATAAATTAGATTAAAAAGTGGTTTTGAATTAAAATACAACATTTTACACTATTCCTTAAAAAAATGAACTTTATCGGAAAGATACCAAAAATTTACACAAAGTAAATTTTGATGTCCCGATTCTTAATAAGAGTTTTATTTGGTCCAAAAGAATGTTTAAGAGTGAACAAAACTATATTTAATGATGGTTCAACATCAAAAGGTGATAAGTGAACCTTTAGTGAAAACTAGGGCATATACGCCTAAAATTGAATTCTTTCCGTATTTTAAGCCTCTATTCTTTATTGGATAAATGTAAAAACAATTAAAAACATATGAAATCATATTTTAGTTATTTCTATCCATTCCCGCCAATACAACGGCTACATGTTAACTATCATTTAAAATAATATTATTTTATTATTAGAGTGCAACGTAAGATTCCCAAAAACTCGTTGTTGCGTGTTGGGTACGCCATCGAGCATAGCGTCCCCTTTAAAGTCATATTAATATTTTATTCACAAATATGGATAAATAAAAAAATGTCGTATTCTTTATTTACCTGGGGTGTTACATCCTTCCCCCCTTTTGGGAATTGCGTCCGCGCAATTTTAAAATTGGACTTGGAAACATCCTTGGAAGTCCCACATCGGAACAAGAGTTGGTAAAACAATCACTTTAAAATAAAGAAAGATAAGTACAAAGGTCACCCGAGTTAACCCATACTAGGACTCCAAGTATGAAAATATGGACATGGAGGAAAAAACAAAGGGTCATGTTCTGATGGAGAGTGTTAGAAAACATGTTTAGGAGAAAGTTAACCACGAGAAAATCACAAACTTGTGATGGGTTAAACGGTATTCGATTCCCTAGTAGAAAAAGTTAATAGACAACATTTTTGTTTTAAGTTACATTTTATTGAGGAATTTTATTCATAAGGAAACATAATCACTTATCATGTTGACCTTCAACTTTTACTAGATTCCTTAATCAAACTCATATTTTTTTCAAAAGACGAGTATTTAGGGAGACTTGTTCGCATTCAGAGTACCATAATCAACTTCTAGAGAATCACCTATTCCACAAAAGAGAGCTATATACTTCCCATGTCTTTAGACTTTATCCAAAAACAAAACCAAAAAGGCTAGTACAAGATCGGATAATCCAGAAAAGGATAACCCTTTATAAAAATAAAATCTATTCTTAACATCCAAAATTTGTCAAACAAAACCCAATGTTCAACAAGGATCATTCGATAAACAATTTGTCCATAAAATTCTTCAAAGTAAACCAATATAAGATCGAAACCCAAATATTTGAAAGATTTAGTCACATAGTCTTCCAAGTTAAATCGTAACATTTATCTCCAAACAACATCAGTTGCTCCTAAAGTCACGCATTGAAAAGTAATTATCCCAATCACATATCCTCCACGATAGGGTAATCATTTTAATAAATAACCCAAAATCAACTTACTCTTAATTCATAAAATCATATAACCAAAAGAATCAGTCAAACTAACCAGGGACTTCACGTAGTCCAGTGGTAGGCGATAAATACCAGTCGCACTTTGGTTGTGGGTTCGATTCCCGCAGCTTTGTCCGACGCGACGGGATGTCACACGGTCTGCGTGTTGTCCTTTTTCCAAAACTATATAATTCTTAAAACATTCCCCAAAACGAGATAAAATCTTCAAAATAATCATAACACATTTTAACCTCAATTTCATCTCATGCCCTCCACTTCAATCATAACCTTTAGTAACCCATAATTACCTCAAAAGTAAGGATCATATAAACCCAAGTGGTTCTTTATAACTATGTCCACAAAAGAAAAGGTAACTATTCCTTGGATAAAATTTGCCTATATTAATCATCAGGGTTACACATAATATAAAAAGTCTTCTAATGTAACCCCATCATCAAAAGAGACATAATACTCTTAAGAATTTCACCATAACTCTTGAAGCCCTTATATGTTGACATCTTACTCATTCAACATTCTTCATGATCCATTATCCATTCCTTTCCAACCTATTCCGAAATACCTCTTTCCTACAAACAAAATCATGAATCATATCCTAAGATTTCAAAATAGGAAAACAACAGTCATGAAATAGTACATACCTTTGATTGGTCATTGTCAGTTTCTTCATCCTCAATAGGAATGGCATTAGGTATTGGTAAACGAACATTTGTACGCTCTTGGTGACCCCATTCACGATACTTCTTCATAGAACATGTGTTTGCATAATGACCATGCACACCACATTTAAAACATTCAATTGATCCCTCAGAAAGAACTTCTTTCTCTTTCCTCGAGTCAACGGGATGCTTCCTTTTTCCATTACAGGTTCTTGCTTTATGACCTTCATTTCCACATCTATAGCATATTTCTGTCCCTTTGAAACATTTCCCTAGGTGTTTCTTTCCACATCTCTGACACATAGGTTTTTGAACACTCATACCCTTATGATTATTACCTGCACTTCCGTAGGGATTTGTTTCTTGCATATTTGATGCCTTAGAGAAAACTCCAAGGTTTAGGTGGTCAATCATGACTCCAGATAGTTGGTTGAGGATAATCAGAAGAGTTCTCATTGCAGCTCCCATATCATTCAGTTGCTTGCTCAAAAGACTATCACAATTTCCTTCACATCCACTGTTACTTTGGTGCCTGCTAGATCCAGCCATTTACTAAAACCAAAAAGGTCAGTGTGAGTATATCAACAAAACCATCATGTACTAATGAGGAAGATAAACACTAATATACACTTACTCATTCACTTTATCTAAAACTAGGACTCTTTCTGAAATCCTAACCATTATGGTAATGTCACTTATGCTTAAGGAATACCCTAACCTCTAAAGTTATCTAAACCGACCTTTGATACCAACTATAAGGCCCCAGCCTTAAAACTTACTTAATCTTGAGTTATTACAAGATTACACATTGAGGATCTTTTCAGGTTTAGAGTTTTAGAGAATTAGATCATGAAACTTGCATTACATTCCACATTTAAACAAAGTGGATTACATAAAAGACAAAATTCATTCTTCCCATCAACGAGAACATATTTAAAATAAAATATGGATTCTCTCTTAACACATCCTTGACTCTAACGTCTTATCATGTACCTTTCCTCTTGACCTGAAAAACATTTCAGAAACTTGGGATGAGCATAAAAAGCTCAGTAAGGGACATAAAAATATGGAAAGGAAACATGAGTTCATGTATACATAAAGATGAAATCATAATTTACCCATAAAACATAGGCACTTTAACCTAACTCCTCAAAACATGAATAAATCATAGAAATCATAAGACATAAAGGTAACTTGAGGCATTCATAACATTCTTACGTAGGGATTAACCCTCTTGGTTACGTTTGGAATACCCATCACAGTATATTCCCTAAAATCTCTTCGGAGAAACCTTAACGTTTCACTCCTTCGCGTTACCCAATGCATTGGAGAGCTATAACGGGCTCACCCGCCCTTAGTTTATCACGGAACCACCCGTTCTTCATAACAATGCCCAAGAACCATAACATACACGTATCACATAAAATATTCATAAAGGAAACAAAACATTTCCACATTTCAAAACACAACATAACATTTTAGTATTTTGAAATAATGAATCCATATAAAAAGAAACCATTTCCAAAACCATTTAAAACATTTAATAAAGATATTTTTGAATCAAAGTGTCCCATACCACCTTGAAGCTTTTAAAATTTTAAACCATTAATATCCATATAAATAAATCCTTAAAACCACTTTGAAAACATGGATATTAATAAGAACGAATAATTAAAACATTTAAAATGATATTTTGGTTAAAGGGGTTTTACCAAAATTAGAGACACTTGAATACAATAATTGAGGAATAAAGTTTAGTCAAAACTTTATAATATCATGAGAATAAATGGATTCATGATATAATACTCCAAAGGACAGTATATACACCATATAAGAGTGAATTGGTGCATAACAACAATGAACCCTCAATAGAAATGTCAAATGTGATGAAATCCCTTATAAAGAAGGTATCCTTAAATTAAGGACAAATCAATCTCAAAAATATGTGTGAAGAATATAAATACACCCAATATAAGTGGATATTAAGTGTAAAACAATAAAATGTCATTCACACATATTGAATGGATGACATATTCAATGACTACATGTCGAACCCAAAGAAATCGAAATTGGGTTAAGAAGTTCCCTTGACAGCCTAACGGCGTCACATCAAAATGAGTTGATGAGAGATAAAAAGAGTATCTAATCACTTGGACACAAAATTTACATCATTAAGGATACATGAGACATATCCCAATGTAACAATATGTAAATTAAAAGACCCAATAAAAGAAGTCTTTTAAAAAGAGGGGGGTGAAAGGTTCCCTTACTGACTTGGGTATCTTTCAAAAAAAATACACCCCATGAAAGAGGGACAATAGATCATTGATGTAAATACTCATAAACGAAAGTATTTTACACAAAGTGTAGAATAATGGGCAGTACATACACCACTCAATGAAATTTGTGGCAAAAGTAGCGTAAATCTCATGAGAATAAAAGTGAGATGAAAAATCCCTTACGAGAACTCGGCAGCCTAACGGCGCCACATAAAACTTCCAAAATGGATTGATGAGAGAGAATAGGGTCTCTCATCACACGAACATAAAAATTACAGTAGGATTAATATAAAATAACATCCCAATCATCAGAAAGATGAGCTTAAAATAAATGACATAAAAGAGTGTACTTAAAGAGAAAGAGAGTTGCAGGATCCCTTACCTCGGGTCCGACTTGACTCGATCGTTCTTTAACGTCCTGAATAATAAACTTGAGTTAATTTCTATTTTCTTAAGAACCTTTTCCAAGTTCATTATTCCTTTTATATCAATTATTGACATGTTGTGAACATTATGTAATCATTTAAGTTAATAATGTTCATTTTGTCGGTATTTGGTTCTTAAGTCGAAAGTGGACTTCTTACAATTACATGTTGTTCATGTGGCCAAATGTTTATTATATCCAGAATTGTATTCATGTTGTAGTTATAATATATGTCATATATATCCAGTACATTCATGCATTTATAACATTACATAATCATTTAGGGGTAAGAAATGAAATGCACCGTTCATGGAGACGGTAAGCCGTACGTACGCATGAACGCTACTTTCATTTCTATTCGTATTTTATAGAATGGAATAATAATGATATAAAGGTATATTATAATTCCAGTATAATATCATATTTAATATCATAGTTCCATCCTTTATATGTCCCACATATGGTATTTAACGAATCAAATCACTTTGAGGGGGCGGTAGTCCGCGCTTCCTTAAATGAAGATATCGTGTTTACCCATAATGGGAACCATAAAGGTTTGACCAAAATGTAAAAAAACAGAATCTTAAGGAAAACATAAACATACTATATATCATATATAAAAATAGTGACATCATAATGGCCACCTTTGAAGGTGTTAAATGAGTATTGAACAATCATCGTTTCGGGAGGCAGAATTTCACCATCCACGGAAACCGTATGTTCTTTAACCATTTGATGTAGTTGTGTGAGAGTGTAGCTCAAATAAATATTATAACAACATCCTAGTATATTTAAGATACTGTTGTTGTTACAAAAGAAGTAAATAAAAAGAGATTAGGGGGTTGGAGAAGCAAAATAAAACAAATGAATATGAGAGAAACAATTACCTTTAAAAGTGTAACTCTTTTTGATTTGAGCCTAAAGTCTTCCTTTGAAAGGATTCTGCCCAAGGTAAATCCTCTAGGATGAGGAGAGGGATGTGGAGAGAGCAAATGGGCAGGGGTTGGCCGAGCCAAAGGCTTTTGAAGTGTGTGAAATAAGGTGGAGGTGGGGGCCTTTTATAAGAGAAGAGGAGGGGCACTTTTGGAAAGCAAAGAAATATTACTTTATTTGAAAATGCTTTTCGGTTTTAAAGGGTCCCACATTGGTAGAATTCGTGGATAAGGTGATAAGGCATCGAAATCCACTCATCCAATTGGTTTTGTCCATGTGTATATTGTAGATTTTTCATTATCTTTCCATTTTAATTAAATTGTCAAATAATGATGTCATCGCTGTATCATTATTATGTCATAAATAATTTAATTTCTTTAATGTCTAAAAATTATAAAAAAAAATACTATGATATAGGAAATCTTTTTATCTTTCCAATGACTATTTATAATCAAAATTTGGACTTGTATAACCCCACTTAAAAATTGTTTTAGTAAAACATACTATGTTAGTGTCATTTTCACTTTAACATTAAATAAAAAGTATTTTATGTTATTTCCCAACAAAAGTGGATCCATGGGGTCCCCAAGTTAGGCCATGGCTTGTCTTGGTCGGCCATGACACAACCAATAGGGTTGTGACATGTGTCTAGGTCATTTCATTTTTTTAAAGTATTATTTATACCTTAAACTACACTAATTATCACTAATCGCGATTAAAAACTTAATAAGTTACTATTCACCAAAAAATTATTATAATCTCATTGAACCACATTTTACTTCTTAATGACAACCATGTATGTCGGATTTTCAAAATTCAATACACATTAGTGGTAAACTTTCATTTAACTGAAAAATCAGTTTGCTTGATTATCACTTAGTGGTTTCACTATTCATCAAAAATTGAAGTTTTTCAGAAAATTACCAAAAATTCACCCTAAGATATATTTGATATTCTGAATTCAAAAATGAAGTCCGTTTTACAAAATTCAAAACATATTAGTCACATTAATTAATTTAATAATTAATTCCCGCTGTCAGAGCAAATAGCGTGTTTTTATAAAACAATAAGTATCAAAAGATTGACACCAGTTTAAGTCCGATTTCAAAGTGAAATTAATTCCAACCACCACTATTGGATTAAATGGTAAAAATATTTCCTAATTTCACTTTAAAACCAATTCAAAAGATAATCTAATAATATAAATAAATTAGATTAAAAAGTGGTTTTGAATTAAAATACAACATTTTACACTATTCCTTAAAAAAATGAACTTTATCGGAAAGATACCAAAAATTTACACAAAGTAAATTTTGATGTCCCGATTCTTAATAAGAGTTTTATTTGGTCCAAAAGAATGTTTAAGAGTGAACAAAACTATATTTAATGATGGTTCAACATCAAAAGGTGATAAGTGAACCTTTAGTGAAAACTAGGGCATATACGCCTAAAATTGAATTCTTTCCGTATTTTAAGCCTCTATTCTTTATTGGATAAATGTAAAAACAATTAAAAACATATGAAATCATATTTTAGTTATTTCTATCCATTCCCGCCAATACAACGGCTACATGTTAACTATCATTTAAAATAATATTATTTTATTATTAGAGTGCAACGTAAGATTCCCAAAAACTCGTTGTTGCGTGTTGGGTACGCCATCGAGCATAGCGTCCCCTTTAAAGTCATATTAATATTTTATTCACAAATATGGATAAATACAAAAATGTCGTATTCTTTATTTACCTGGGGTGTTACAGGTTTATAGTGTATTCTAATCATAAGATCCTAAGATACATTTTTACTCAGAGGGATCTAAACAGATGATAGAGATTCTTGGTAGAGTATCTTAAGACATTTGGTTTTGATGTTGCTTACTGCCCTAGGAATGGTTATGGGGTTGCCGATGCATTGATCTTAAAATTACTAACATATGTAGTGAAGTAATTAGTTGAGGAATGATCTCTAATGAGTTTGTTTATGGATATGAGTTTGAGAGTGTAAGAGTATGGTGGATAGGTGTTCTTGGATTTGATGAAGGATGAATCATCTTTTGATGAGAATTTTCGGCTCAAGTAGGTGAAAAAAACTGTGTGAAAATGATTTTGTTTAAGTATTTGTGGTGCAGAGACCTTCGGTGAGTGGTGTTGGTCTCCCATGGGAGATTTTTTCTTTTGTAGTGGGTGGGTTGTCCCGATTTCTCTAAGGTAGGCATCGACAGAGAATGAACACCAGTCATGTTGGGACATACACCCCAGGGATACCATATGAAAACCCTACTATTTGTTACACATTAATTATTTATTTGTTACATAATATTATGCACAATACGACTCCTATGATTGTGAATTATTGTGTCTTTAATAATTAGATACATTAAATAATCAAATTAAAATAGGATGTACATCATATTTATTGAAAAAATCCTTGACCATCACATACTTAAAATTGCATGTGATAACCTGGGGACATACATAAGAAAGGGATGATCTATAAAGCATAGTAATAGAACAAACACAACATAAAATGGTGAAATTAATACATGTTATACAATTGTAATATAAGAGGGGCATAAAAGGGGTGAGATTTCATAAACATGAACAATGTTTGATGATATAAAATGATAATCATAAATCCAACATGGGAAATATGGAAAAAATGTAAAACAATTCATCATAAACATATGTCAAGGAAAACGTCCAAAAATCATGATGGAAAAAGAACCATGGTGTATTATGTTCACTACCTAATCCCTTGAATAATATCCCATGAGACTAAAACATTATAAAATTCATTGGAGCACTATATAATTCAAGGCGCACCCATCACTTTGATTTTATTTTCATGCTTAAGCGTGCAATATATATATATATATATCATAAAACGAAAATAATTTATAATTAAATTTTATTTCATGATCAAGGAGTGTAGAATACTTAATTAATGTCCCTAATCAAATAATTATATGTGTATAAAGGTGAACAACCTTGATATGAAATGGTTATGGTATTCACTACACAATTGTATTTTCATGGAAAATTGTGCTGAAATTTCAATAGCATAACAACATTACTTAAATATTCATAAAATGTATTAATGATAGATAAATGGGTCTATAATCATTTTGAAACCAAATAGAATGTAATAGGGATATTCAAAGACATATACCTACGTTATAAATTGGAAATTGAAGGCATAAGATAATGAAGAAACTTGAATAATGGGGAGAAGGAAAGGATACCTTACCTTGAGAGTGTCATTCAAAATTCTTTTTAAGAGCTTCTTGAGAGCTTGGGTTAACCTCAGGATTCATCTAGATAGTGGAGGTCATAGTATTGAAGTTCTTAAATGATTTTTAGTGAAGAGAAATGGGATCTTGGGTGGGTTTATATAGGAAGATAGAGGATAATTCTTTGTTATTTACCAAACATAGGTTTTAGACACTATATAATAAAATAAAATAAACATACCTTTGTTTTTCCCATGGTTTCTACCAATGAGGGGTGGTTTTAATTATCTTATTAGTCCAAGGGCATAAATTATTAAAATATTACCCTTGTTGATGTGGAAGTAAGTCATGTCCTTAAAGAAATTATTTTAAAAACCTAAAATATATTATAGGTTTCAGAGGATTCCTAATATATATTTTTAAATTAATCAAATAACATCAAAATCATAATATTTTTAAATTAAAACATAAATTTGGTTTTAGATACAATTTATATTTTTCATTACATCATTTTGGGTCATTATTATGTCATAATACCCCATCTACATTTATACAAAATTTATTTTTTACCCAATAATTGACTATCTTAGAATATTACAAAAAATAATCCATTTGATAATTTTGATTTTCAGATTAAAATAGTAATAATAATTTTTTGAGTATGTTTATTTCCACTTATAAAATAATAATTTACATTTATTGAGAAATGTTGGGTTTTTTAACAATAAATGTTTTTAAACACTTATAAAAATTACATTACTTCAAAAAAATTATATGCTCATTTATAAGTAATAAAAATTATTCAATAATAATATTTTATTTAAATATTAATTATTTTAAAAATCCATTAATTCATCCAAATAAACTGCTCAATTGAAATTGAATAATAATTAAAAATACAATTTGTGTTTTACTATATAAAAACAATTTTTTAATGTTATTAATAGAAGTAAATATAAATATTATTTTACTAAAAATACAATATAAATATTCATATTATTATGATCTTTATACATATACTTTTAATACACTATAAAACTCCCTAAGGTTAACGTGCACATTAATGGTATTTTCATTGGGTGGTTCGGTGTACAAGGTTTGGGCTGTGATCTCGATATGTTTGAACTTCTCCTGTAAACAGTTTTGTTCATTCTTAATTTGTTGGATTTTATCTTAGTATTAGTCAAGGGAAAAGACCAGTGACACTATCTCACTCAGAATCATTTATAATTTGGCTTCATTGGGTACGATCCTACTTGTTTTTTCCATCACTTCCTTTTTCTGTGTCAATTATATTTATTAAGACCGTATAATTATACTAATCATAATATCACTGTTCAAAGACTATATATCCAATTATAATGATTCCTAATGATATTTTAAATCCAATAGAATATAATAAAACCAAATATGTCCATGTTTTTTCTATAACCATATCAAATAATAGGACATTTAATTAAAACTCAAGGGAAATTTTATTTATAAAATTTTGGGTCGTTACATACCAAGATGTATCATGACTTGAGGAATCAGTATAAGTGTCCAAGGATGAGGTGGTCAATTGAATATTTTTTTCTTGGTGTGTCACTTACTAATAAATTATGGTGGGACAATAGAGACCTACTAGTTTGTTGTAACCTTTAAACATTCCAGTATGGAAGTAGGATGAGATTTCCATGGACTTCGTCATTAGTTTACCACATAATCCGAATGGGAATGATATGATTTTCATGATGATTGATTGAATTATGAAATTATATAATTTCATACATATCAAAGAGATTATTAAAGTGGAATAGCTTGGATACTTGTACATTTGAGAGATTTTATGACTTCATGGGGTTCGCTCTATGATTAATTTTGACGAGGACCCAAGGTTCACATCTATGTTTTGGAATGGTTTTAAAAAGTAGATGAGTTCCTTGATAAAATTAAGCACAACATATCATAAAAATATGGATATAAAGATAGAGAGAGCTATCTATGTTCTTAAGGATATTCTTTGGGCTTGCGTCCATGATTCTGGTGGATCTTGGGAAAATCATTTGACTATGTTTGATGTTTTATATGACAATAGTTACCAAGATTCGATAAAGATGGTTCTGTTTGAAGAGTTATTTTGGAATCCATGCAGATGTACCTTGTGATTAGAAGTGTTGGGAGAGTTGTCCTTATTTGGGATAGTCTAATTTAGGAGACGATAGAAAAGGTACAGTTGATCCAAAAGATGTTGGTTATAGCACAGTGAATTCAGAAATATTTTATGAATTGTTTTTATTGGCCTATATTTTTTGAGGTTTGTGATCCATTTTTTCTTAGAGTTTTACATTTCATTGGATATAATTTTTTGGGTAAGTAGGGTAAGATGACCCTAAGATTTTTCTACCCCTTTTAGATAATGGAATGACTTGGAAAGGTGGCATATTGGTCAAACATACCATATCTCATTACTTTGATTATTGAAATATTTCATATTTCCCTTTTAAGGAGGTATCACAAAGATCCTTCCCATGTGATTGGGTGTGAGGATATTGATCTTAAGAATGAAACCACCATTGATGAGTTACTAGTTAAGATTATGGATCAACAATATATATTTCTTCAAGGTAAAAAAAATTCCATGGTATTGGTATTGTGGAAGTGTAGCCAGAATATCCATAGAATGCGGGAGATAATCATTTATACGATAGAAGTGGTCTTATCATTTTTGGTTCGTAATCATGAGAATTTTTTTGGGGAAAATCAAATATTGTTGGGAGAATTATTACACCTTCTAGGTCACATGTACAACTTAATTGATCCATTGTTATTATATTTAGGGTTTTGGGATGATTCATGGGATCAGAGGCTGAAAAAAGGAAAATTGGGGAAAATTGGATTTGTGAATTATTATTATAACAACATGGTAACCATGAGGATTGACTTTGTGAGTTTTGAGTTGTATTTTTCAGAGTTTTCGCATGGTTAAACAAACCGTGAGACATGCACAATAATCATGTGGGGGTGTCTTGTGGTTTTCTAGGTTTGTCAAATGGTTAGCACATGGTTTTCAAAAACCGTGTGTCCCATAGTGAAAATCATTTACTCATTGAAGGAATGGATAGTAGGGATACACGATTAAGGTCTACAGTAATTTTAACTATGCAGCCTCCTCTAAGAAACTATGTGACCCTCCTTCAACCTAATAAAAAAATGGGATTTTAAACTTTTTAACTTGGTATTTTTAAGATCAATAATCCACTAATCTCTTTTTGGATCATCTTAAACATTCACCTAGTGATTTTGAGGTCTTCATCCTTTGATTCTTGAAGGAATTAATTCATTATTGATATACCAGATCATGGTATATTGAATTTTGTTATATTTTCTCCCGTCTTCTTTATAGATCCTCACTAGATCCCTTCTCCTCATATATGGTAGAACCAAATTAGGTTTGGAATTTAATATATAAAGTATTTTATGAAGTATTTATGTTGTTTCTTATTGATATAGGATCATGATGACCCAATCTAATCTTCTAAGACACTGTTGTTGGTGGAAAATTATTATTCCTCTCTTCTGAGGTTAGTGTTTCTATACAACGAGAGAGTTCCATTAATTGATTATCATTCTGGTAAAATTCCATTTTTTTACATTGAATTAAAGTGATTTGTGGTTTAAATTGATTTTATGGAAAGATAAATGTTTTAAAGGGATTTTTCTTTAAAAAAATGTTTATAAAAGTTTCTAAATTTGAAAATTTTTTTGATATATTTGATTATAATAGTTTCCCTTTTTAGAAAGGCGTTTTGAGCACATCTGAAATAATTTAGAATTATGTTACAGGTTATCTTTGTGTCAATTATGATTCATTAAGACATAATATATTTTGTGCACTATTTTTTCATCATATGGCGCATTATGATCCATTATTGTATTTTTATTAGAAACTTTTGTATTTAATGGAATATACAAATCCAAATCAAATTCTCTTCTTCATATGGAAATTTAATCAATTGTTACACTTGTAGTAAGGATTTTTGGTAACACATCTTTCATTCATTGAGTTATGATCATTCTAGAAATATTATTTCATAAAAGTTGGGTACATTAAACCCTTGATTGTATTATTTGGTATTATATCATTTTATTTTTTGTATTTAAATTCCTACCACATAAATCCTTATCAAATATTTCTTAACTTATGGAGTATATTCCCAATAAGGGATGTTGATAGCTCAAACCCCCTTTCAGTAAGATATAATGGTTTATCTTTATCTTTTTTCTTCCATGATTAGGTTATACTTCTAAAATATTTTATTATATTTTATTTTATAATCCAATTTTGAAATTGATGTTTTAATATAAATTAATTTTTACTAAACTTTTTAAAATGAGAATTTTAAAAAAAGGTATTTCCAAATTATTTAAAAGGTTCAGTTCCTTTCATTACAAATTGTTTAATATTTGGATACACATTTCCTCTACCAAAAATTATTTCAAATTCAAGTATCAATTATTATAAATTATTTTTGAATGGAAAGGTTTTAAAAATCCTTAACTTCATCTTTTCAAAAGTTACTTTTGAATGTGACATGTAATTATCCATTTTACGTCAATATTCAAAATGGATTTTAAAAGATCTTTTAAGTGTTCAAATTCATTTTTCTTATATAAGGATGTTTTCATCTATGTTAACATCCTTTTGAGTTACCTTTTTTACTCTAGGGATATTTTATTTTGAAACCATAAAAATTATTTCTTTTTATCGATAAGAAATATTCATTTCTTTGTGTATAGGTACTGTTTTTATTTAAATACTTTTCCTCTATTAAAACACATTATTTACTTTATTTTATTAATGGTCATTCACCTAGATTCGATACATAAATTTATTGTGAGAAATTATTAACTTAACCAAATACCACTTACAATTTATGACATTTTTTTGAGGGATGGTTATACAGAATATTACTCCATTCATTCTTTGGGGAATTATTGAAAATATGTATATTTGTTATTCTAATATATGTGTCTATTCATTACTTATTAAAATTTTCTATCTATTTTTTTACCCCCACCTTATTTATCAAGATGGGTTATGATCTTTTTATCCATTTTATTGACATGAGGAAAAGTAATGGCATTACTTATATTTTTATTCTAATATAGATGATTATTAAAAAAATGTTATTATGTATATTTTACTCATAAGGACATATGATGAATTTATTGAACTTAAACAAGTGATGAGTTGGGGCTGACAATATATAGCCCCTAGATTCATTATTTGGTCTCATTAGAAATACATTTCAGGGTATTAGATGTATGCCTTCCCAATGTTTCATGACTTATTAACAATGGATTTGATGAGAATAATGATATCTTTTATATGACCTTGATGACAAGAATTATTTCTTGATTGAGGAATTTATGGTAAGATCATGATATCTGAAATTATGAATTCCTTCACCATGGATTATATTATTATTATCCATGTGATCTATTTATTTTCATTATTATCAACATATATATTATTATATTAGTTTTTGTTGATTATGTAATTATTATGATTTATTATTCATTCCAAGTTATTTATGCCATGAATTCCTTAGTTGAATGTTTTCCCTTACTGATCATTTGACCTCAACCCTTCATATACTTCAATTTCTCTAGGTTATAAAGAAAATTATTATACAAGACATGTCTAATAGGCTAACATGTGTGGAGAATTGGTGGGAGCTACTGAAGACTTGTTATTTCTTAACTAGTTCTTAGTATCATTGGAGAACAATTTACATTTGATAAGCTTTATTATTTAATGATGTCTTCTAACTTATTAAATATATAAACCTAAAATTAAATTTCGGATTTCAGATATGAAATAATCATTATAATTTTTTTAATTATGGATGTCCATATCTAGGATTTTATAGTTGGTGTCAAAATGAATATATAAAGTATGTCTTTATTTCACAGAGCTCAAGAGTTCAAGATTAGGGTGAAATAGTTGGTTTCAGAGTAGGGTCTATATAAATTTAGAGGTCATAATGTTAGTTGAGTATAATTTAAGGATTTATCAGAATTGATAGATCATAATTTCCTAGGTATAGATAATAATTTGGGTTATTTGAGGTAATATTTATTGTTTTCGGAAATAGGATGAGATAACATCACTAAAAAAACCTAGGGATTAGTATAATTATAGGATATAATCCTAAAATTTTGGAAATTTTTTACTATGTGGTTTCCCTAGTAATGAAATTCCTATTAGGATACTACAAGTGGATACATTATCTATAATACATTAAATAGGGGTAATGACACTAAAAATGGGGAATTGGGTGTTAAGTCAATCGTCACCTAGTGCATGAATAAGAGGCTTAACTGTAAACATATGTTAAAACTCTCAGGGATATGTTTTGGTTAATCATAAACTCTTGGTTAAACACTATAATGGATATATTCCCAAGTTATTTTTATATATTAGGTAATGAAGAATGTGAACACTCATCTTAAAGTACACTAGGTTGAATCAATAATGATAAAGGTTTAACTGAGAGTGACATTGGTTAAACTAAAGGAACTTTAGGCTAACATGATAGTTTCATAAAATAGGATATCTTTTGGTTCAATTTTCCCACATAAATTTAGGATAATAATATAATATTTTTTATTTTCAATCACTCATTTTGGACCCCTTTTGGGTTTATTATTTATAGAACTAGAAATGACCATGGGTGTTAGGGACAATGAAAATATTACCATCATGAACAACCCATAAAAATGAGAGATAGATTGAGAAATATTGTGATTGCAATGAACTAGCTATCATGAAAAATTATTAACAATACGAACATACTCGAAGTCCCAAACACACCAAAGAAGAGAAGGATGGATTCTTTGGAGGTTCATTTGAAAAGGATAATGAAGGAAAGAATATTAAATTCACAAAATGTTATTAATGAGGGAAGAATCATGAAGGAAATTTATTTAATGGGATATATAGATTCTATATGTGTGGAAATGATGCTCATTAGACTTCTAGATTTAATGGAAAGAGAGGATCTAATTTTTTTTTCTTAAATTGAAAGGGAGTTTGGAATAATGAGATTTAATATCCCAATCCTAGGTCTAATGATGAAAATAATCAACAACAACCATGAAAATGGAAAATCCATTGAAACTGCTACTAATGCAGTAGATAGTGAGTTTTCACTCTTGATTTTATGATGTCTTATTTCTCAAATGTTTTCACCAAATTTTGGATATTGAGTTTAAAATTAAAAAAATTGGTGTTTAGATTAATATTAAATCATTTTAATTGTTTGTGGGAATTTAGTACTTAAATAACTTTATCTTCATCCCATAATATAATTCTATGTGAAATTAGGAATTGAATAACTGTATCTATTAAGAGAATATTTTTTATATATAGAGAAATATCACTCCACATAATAAATAAACCCATTATCATCTTGAAGTGTATGGTTAATTATGAGTTCCCTATAGAAAATAATTTGAAATTATGATTAAAATTATATGGATGTTATTTATTTTGGGGGGAAAATGTGATACCTTGATATTTTACTATATTATTACCTTTAAATAAGTCAACATGTTTGATACCTTTCTCTATATGCAACCCCAAACATAATAAAAAAGTTGGATCTATTTTGATAAAAGATAAATATTGATTATTATTGTTAAAACCTAGCCTTTGAATTAATGGGAATGAATATTATTAATAAATTTATAAAATATTAATAGAATGAAAATAAATTAATCTTTTAATATGAATTAAATTCAATTGGTAGAGAAAAAATATCTAATAAGATCATTTTAATATGAGAATTTTATTTTTATTAAACAATTTCCTTATATGTGGTATGATTTTTATCCCAAGAAACATATTATTAATTTATGTTAATATATATTTATTTTAATAATTTGTTAACACTACTTATTAAATGTTATGAAATAAAAAGATGAATATTTTATGTTATAATGTGTTGTTCTATCAATAAAAATAGTTTTCATTATATTTTATAATTACATTCAAAATGTATATTTCTAAATATTTTATTCGTAATTTTAAAAAATTAAAAATTATTTTTAGATTCATCATTGTATTATTTTCATTGGTTGATTTTTTTGGATTTTTATAAAGTGATTAATTATAAAGGTAAATAGTAAAATATACCAATTTTACAAATACAATGATTTATTGAAATTATTAGTATGTTAGTCATATAAATTTTAAAAACCATTTTCTAAAAAATATATTTATTCTATAAGTTACTTTATAAATATAAAAATATTTCTAATGTTTTACAAGATTTAGTAAGATATTTTTGAACATAGGTAATATTTCTCTCAATAAATTGTTTTTATTACATTATACATTTATTAGTTTAAATTAGTTTTTATCACTTTCATAAAGTGAATAAAATAAATTGGATTTAAAATATTGAATTATTAGGTAAAAAATATGTAATTGGAATGATTATATTTTAATTCATATTGGTTAATTTTCTTAGCTAAAATCTAATTATATCCATACGAGTAAATTACTGTGAAAAGTGTTTAGCATAGTGAAATAGGCTAAAAAATGCTAAAAACATGTGTGATAATGTTTATTTGAGAGATTTATCAACATTATATCTTCCTTAGTTCATTATTTATAAATTTTGTATCCTCTTTACTTGATAGAGACTTCCCATTATTAAAAATTTATAGGTATTTATGAAACTTTCATCCCTTCTCACATATAAAGGGGCCTCTCACAGCTGCTAAAATATGTCAAATAAAATTAATTTTACTCCTGAATAAAAACCATTTTCCATTCCCCTAGAATAATACTCATAATACTTGTGCTACTAGTCATAAGAGATTATCTTGAACCCTCCATTTCCAAGGAATTCTATAAAGAAAATTAAAAGTTCACAACATGAGTAGTTTTTTTTCCATAACTTTTTTTCTTTATATATTACCTTTAAAATTATAAATTTCTCATCATTATTTGGTAAAATTGTTATAATTAATATATTTAATTTCATTATTTTAATGGTATAGTAATTTACCACCTTTCCTATCTCACCTTAATAAAATTTAAAAATTGATTCGTGTGTTTGTGTGGACGACCACCTTCATGAAGCAACAAGTTGGTTTTCCTTAACTACCTATCATATATGGTAAAAATAGAAATTAATATATAATTATTTTATTTATATATTATTTAATATTATTAAATGTTAAACCATATTAATATTTTATCCTATTTTATGAAAGATAAACAATCATCATTGTGTACTCGTGGACTACCACCTCTATAGAATAATACATTCCACATTTCATTAAAACCATTCATAGTTTGAATTAATAATGATTTTAATGTACTAAAAATATTTTAATTATATAAATAAGAATATTTTATGTTAAAATTGAGAACCTATAAAGGATATGACAAAAAAATGAGCATCACTAATTCAATTGATTAAAATAATCACACTAAGGGGAAAATAATTTTATTCATATAAAGTAATATTTTAATATTCCTTATCAATTATTATAATTCTATAAAATTAGGATATATCACAATAATAATCATCAAATAATATCATTATACATATTTTATAATGATATTACAACTAAACCACTAAATAAGCCTCCATTAATCTTGGTATGTTCATGTTTGGTTTAGTTTAATAACCCACTTGAACACTACTATGAATTTATATAATTGATTACTAGGGGAACATAATTTAAGTTATAATATAATATAAATTTTTAAACAATAATAATTAATTTTTTATATAATGGTTTCCTTATTATTGAACACACTAATTAATAAAATATATTTCTTTTGTTAAGAATCATCGAAACATGATCATCATCGATTTTATCTTCATGAATTGAAACCAAAACTAACATGGAATAGAATAATAACTTTATATATACCATGTAACATATATAATAGTACCCTTAATTTTCTTAGTATGTTGAAAATTGTGACAATCATTAATTCCAACACCATTTTTATAGAACTAGTTCAAAACAATCAAGATTACTTTCACACGATATTAAAAACATGTTATAACTGACTAGAATTTATATATAGAATGATTATAATTGATCTTTATAAAAGTTTATGTACATTTTAAATGATATTAAATGGGTGATTAATATTTTGAATTTTTCTATACAGTAGGTTAGAGTGAATTTTGACTATGAAAAAATTAATTTAGGGTTTTTTAGTCTCAGTTCTAATTCATTGAGACATAATATATTTTGTTCTCCATGTTTTCTTTATAAGGTTAATTTACTAACCAATGATGTATTTTTTCATAATTTTATTTATTTACTAATCTATAATAATCCAAATAATATTTCATTCTTAAAATGAATATTAATTCAATTGTTACCCCCTTAGTATGGATTTTTGGTAACTGAACTTTAATTTATTGAGTTGTGATTGTTATCCTAAACATATTTCATATAAGTTGTGTAAATTATACCATTGATTAAACTATGAGGTATTCCCTCATTTTTCATATGGATTTAAATTCCTTCCCCAAAAATCCTTGTCAATTCTTTTAACATCCTGGAGTATATCTCTCATAAGGCATATTGATAGCTCAAATCTCCTTTCATTGAGATATAATTTTTTATCTCGAACATTGTTCATCCATGATTGGGATCTCCCAACATAATTATTATTATATGTAATTTTACGATTCCATTTTTGAAAATGATTATTTAAAATAGATAAGGTTTATTACTCTTTTTATAATGTGGATTTTCAGCAATGGTTTTTTAGAATAATTTAAATTGATTTCAATATCATATCATTTATCTTTGGATCCAAATTTCCTATAGAAAAATTTATGTCTTTTATAGGGGTCCATTATTGGAGAATGTTTTCAAAATATTTCACTTGAAATTTAGAAAATTTAATTTTGAAAGAGATATGTATTTTTTTATTTGATATCAATGTTAAAAATGTTTTCTAAAATATCTTTTATGTTTTCATCTATAGTTTCCTTTTAATATTAAAAATGATTTAAAATCGTGGGATTTATGTTACATGAATTATCCTCTAATAAATATATATATTTAATATTTGGGTGTTTTACCTCCTATTATCAAACTATTAACATCTTGACACCTTCTTGTGTGATACTGTTTGATGAATTATTTTGCTGGGTTGTTTTTCATCTATGCCAATATCCTTCTATGTTTCCTTTGTTATAGTAGAAATATGTTATTTTGAAAACATCCACCTACATTCTTTGGATGGATTTTTTAATGTTCATTTATCTTATAAGAATGATCCATAAATGATTCTTTCTTACATATACACCATGTGTGTATTGACAGGGTTTTTCATTTAATACATTTCTTCTACGAACACTCTTTATTTCATTTAATTGATTGAAGGGTGTTTACCTATATTAAATAAATAAATTTATTGGTTAAATTATGGATGTAAACATATACACCTTACTATTTATTAAATTTTTAGTGATTTATATAAAGAAATTTATTCCATTAATTAATTGGGGAACTATTGGAAATCAATATATTTTTTTAAGGACCCATGTTCTTCAAGACGATAATTTTGAGAAAAAATTTAAATTTTTGATATCAGATGCTTGTATGGGGTAAAATGTAAATTTTACCCTAGAATATGATCTCATATAATTTTTATGACCACTCTGTTGGTCCTTGAATAGGGTGTTTACCCAAGGATGATAGTTTGGTGGAATTTTGAGACATTCAAATTTTAGCAGAATAATTAATAATTAATAATTAATAAATTAAATATTAATTTATTTACATAGGTTCATTAGGTCATATATTTTGAAAAAATTATTGGATGGAGATTTTATCTCCTCCATTGAGTCTGGAAAGAGGTTTTTTTCCTAGGTGGGGTGTAAACATAAGTTGGTCACTGGAGCCGCCAGGGGCCACCCTTTTCATTTTATTTCCTTTTCTTTTCTTTTTCTTCTTTTTATTTTCATTAAATTCCTTCCACCTCATAGATTATTGTGGATTCCCCCCTATGGGTTCTTCCTTCATGTTATCAAGAGAAAATAGGGATAAGTGGAGAGATGGATAGAGATATAGAGAGATATAGGGGAATATTAATACTCCTATAGAGTAGGGGACATGTTGGATCATCATACAACAACTATAGACTGCAGAAACATGCAATGCTTCAGAAGATTCCCCTTAATGTAGGATGTTTTTATGTTTATATGTAAAACCATATTTTTTAATCATTTTAATTTTTTAATCCCAGTATATTCTTTCTTATGGACCCCTTTTTGGCCGGATCTATTTCTTTTTGGGTGAAAATAGGGGTTTCAGGGTGATTCAAGGGTTTTCTATCCAGGAAAACCAGTGTACACAGTGTGTGGTTTAGGGAAAAAAATTCATGTGTTCTTTATTTTGGGGAAGAAAATTTTTTATAATTACATTCCATTTATAGGTTTTACAAACCATGTACTAGTACTTGGCTGTCTAGCCAAGTACTCGTCCAGGTTTCCCGTGTATGGGCACATGGCCATGTACAGTACATGAAAAGGCCTCGTGTTGGTTGCACCACATGTATAAGTACACTTACAATACAAATACATGGTAAGGAAATTTTAAGGACATGGGTTGATTCCTAGTGTAGGGTACACACTATGTACCCATCTCACATGCCATTTACTTTGGTGTTTATATGCCAAGTACATTTAGAGTACACACCCAGATGGGGCTTTGGGAGCACATGCCATGCGCTTGGGGAGACACACTATATACTACCCCTTTTTGAACTATTTTGGGATTTTCATATATTTTCACCTAGGAGTAAAAATAATACCCACTATTAGTCCATTCAGAGTAGTGTTCTATGTAGAGTGCGGTGGGGAAATCCGTAAGGTGTTTTGTGGACTCATAGGTGGTGTTTTGGGTGTTTTCTTAATAGATAAGTTCTTCATATAGTTAGAAAATTTAGGTTTCCCCTGAGAGTGATACCCTTGATAAAATATGATCCATGAGCTATCTCTCATGATTTATGCCTTGTATCCTTCCTTTGAGGAAGTCTCCCTGGCGATATGTAGCCTTCTGGCTTAAGAGACCATGAGACTTGTTATTTTCAGTGATCCCTGTAGGATTCTTATCCTTATGTTTCATCCTAGAGGATCCCATGTACGAAGCCTATATCTTATTATTGTTACCGAGGGTCCCTTATGGGATGAATTTTCTTACATGTTGACCTAGGGAATTCCTAGTATGATACCTTCACCAGTTTACCATTCTCATGATCCCTAGTAGACTGCCTCTGTTGGCATGCCATTCGAGGATCCCTTATAGGATGCCTCTATCGAAATATCATTCGAGGATCCCATGTGGGATTCCTCATTTTACCTTTTTAGGTAAGGATCCCAAGTAGGATTCCATCACTTGTGATTTGACCTTGAGAATCCAAATTACGATGCCTCTTCAGTGCTCTACTTGAGGAACCCAGTGGGTTCCCCAATGTTTGAATGACCCTGAGTTGGTTTCTTGGGTTTGGGTTGAGATGTTATTTGGTTTCACCTTAGAAACCATGCGGAACATGTAATCCCTTTGGGTCGTGGATGTAGTTTCGGGTTTTTTGGGTCATCCACCCTTACTCTTTTAGTATATACTTTCATTTTTTATTACTAAAGAAATTATGATAGCCATAAGTTCTTCCTGGTTGATGGATGTTGAGCATGACATGAGGAATATTTCTTTCTCTTTGGGATACTAGAAACTCTTCTTGGGATCTAGCTTCTGAGCCATTGTATTTTCATAAGCTTTTTGGTAAACCCATAGTTACTACTCGGGACATGGCTGTTGAGCCTGTATATTTGATAAATATATTATTGGGATTTCCATAATCACTTCTTGGAATTTAGCTATTGAGCCTATGGTTATGATATATGGTAATGTCATATGATTTAATGATACTTGTTTATGGTTACACTCTCTCGAGTGAGGGGGATGATTTTTATCTCCTCTATTTGATAAGGGATGAGTATTATTATTCTCTCCAAAACTAGATTATACTCATGGATGATTTTGGTTTCCAATGTGATTGAGATGATTATACTCTCCCTAATCGGTTACTTGAATTTAGTATTAGACATGGAATCTTACGTCGTTGGATACCCAAAATGATTATTCTATTCTGGATAGAAGGGATGATTATGATCTTCCTTATTAGAGACTCCAAGGGTGGGAATGAAGTATCACCAGTGTGTTCTCCTTCCAAATCACCTAAGGGTCATACCCTTAGGGATTATCTAAGTTCTGAATGTTGAGACCTCCTACAGACTGGGACTTAGGTACCAGACATTGTATTGGTTTTACATGGAATGAGTAGCATGGATTGTAGCTCTTTGATATTTATAGGATGTTCAAATTTACTTCCCTAGAATCCTTCTTTAAAGTTATTAGAGGCATGTACGGGTGAACACTAGTGTAGGATGAGTATACCTATGTAATGACATAGCTTGCTCAAAGATATATCTAGTGTTGGTTGAACAATGTATATGTCAATTAGGATTAAAAACCTATAGATTGACTTAATTATACACATCTTGAGTGGAATGACATCCAACATAATTCCCCTATATAGGATGTCCAGGAAATCAGGATTACGGACCCAAGGATTAAAGGATGATTGGGTTTTATGTAAATTCATTCACCTAAATCATGAATATTCATATTTATGTATACATTTATAGGTACGAGACTATACATGTATATACATATAGATATAGAAATCCATAGTGGCACAAGACCAGTTGATTGGGATTACTGACTCACGTTTGGACTGTGGTTTCACATTATTGGATTTACTTATCTTTTATTTTGTTTGTTATCTAGGACGAGCATATGATTTTATTTTTCATTCACTTATGAAATCATATTTTATAGGTTCATTTATTTGGTGGCCTATTGATTTTATTTATCACCCCTATATGTGCATCACAATGTACGTGTAGACCTTATTTCTACTTTTCTCATTGAGAAGAGTTTCATAGTGATTAGTGATGAGGCCAAGAGTTACATGATCAAGAGGATCTACCCGTGTTGGTTCTTCTGAACGATCTGGTGAATTTTGACAGTGTTTGGAGACTGGGTGTGTGGTGTGGCTCGATGTTAGTAGTAGATACCAATAATTTTATTTTAGTTTATTTCTTTGTAATTCTGTATTTGTACGGTCAGCCCAATGGGTGACCAGTTCTCTATGTTTGACATAGTTTATATAGATTTTTCATTTATTTTTACAACATGGTTTATGTATTATTTTTTACAACATCTGCACTCTATTTTTTTAATAATATGTATGATATGTAGATATTAATCCTATTTAATTATGCTTATATGGGGGAATAGTCCCCCAATGTCACACCCTATGCCCTCACTACTAGCTAGTAGCCTCTGGTTTACAGGGAGGTGTGCTTGAGGCCTCATAACCAACCAACCTAGATAACCGTTTTAATGGTATCTCAGATGGGAAATTACAAAGTGGTATCTAAGCTGTTCTTTTCCTGGAATTTACTATTTGGACTATGTTCAAAAAGAGTATTAGGAATTTTCAGAACCTGTGATGGATATCATATTGGTGCATCGAGAATACTTATTTTGGTAAGAGGTCTTAGTTTCTAGGGTATTGGATTTCTTTTCTGATATGTGATGTTATAGTTGTATATGATTTTCTCCTTCAGTGATAGACATGTTGTATGATATTATGATTTACTATGTGTCTATAGACCTTTTCTATTAGCAATAGGTTAGTGATGGATTTTTACTCTTGGAAAATAAATGCAAGAGGCGACTCATTCATCATAATTGGCACATAGGATTCATATAATATTGTCATGTTAGTGTGTGGTTATTATATATATATTGCCTTATAATGGAAGGTTATGTGGATCTACATAAAGGTGTTTGGTGTTGAGACTGATGACTCAGTCCTCATGCATGGGTGGCGTGATGACCCTAGTAAGGAAATATGGTACATGATGGCCTTTTGTTATACCCATTTAGGGTGGTTTTTCTTAGGTATTGGTTATCTATTAATATCACTAGGTATGATGCCGATAGATACAAGGAAAATTCTTAAAAACTAAGCCTCCAAGGTTATTACCATATGTGAATGCCCGATGAGTTCTAGTTTAGTATTTTTTTTGCATTGGTATCGTGACCTCCAAGGATCAATTCTTTATTGGGATGCTCGATGAGAATGAGGCACTTGTAGATCATGTTCTTGGTTTTTACCCTTATAAGATGTTGTGATATTTTCCTTATTTAGATAAGTTTTATCTCTTGGGATAGGTGGTTATACCTTATGATCTAGTGGCGAGGCTTAATTTTTAGGCATAATTGGGATATGTAAAGACCCTTAGGTTAACTAGGAACCTTGTAGTTAGATATCCATTTTGTTAAAGGGAATCCCATTAGAGTGGTTAGACCATGTTTTCAAATGGTTTTTAGGTGTTGAGTTTGTTTGTATGGTCATTTTGTGATCATTTCATGGTAGGTTATAATGTTTTTGATATAGACATGATGATTAATTTATATTTTTATAATCACCTTGGGTGAATTAGCATCAAGAATGGATTTGACGAGAAAGATTGTTCAGGTGCCTGACCCAATTAACCATTGTTTCCTGTATTTATTTGGTATTCAAAGTGCAGGTATATGCTCATGAATGGAATGATGCCATGTAATGGATGGCTGTGGAATAAATCATGGTATAGGTGAGGTGACCGATTTTGAATAGGAGTTCCAAGAGAGATTTTGGATTAATGAAACAGATGTTCCATGCTGAAAAATCAACCTATACTTGTAATGTATTACTCACTGTAGTATGGGTTTGGTGATAAAGGTATACGCTATTTGTGTGTAGTGCCATTAAATCATAAATCGGTGAGTGGATAGGGGCAAGATGAGGATCGATGGTTTCAAAACATTTTATAGGCTTGGTTTCTTGAGAGTTGTGGTTAAGTTACAAATGTTTCACTATGGTAGAGGTTCCATCATGAATTAGTAGGTAATATAATATGTTCTGCCAGTGGATGGACTTGGCCATAGTTTTTCAGGATATGTGATGTCAGGTGTTGGTTAGAGGTGGGTTAGCAAGTTTGTTGTGAGCATGGATCAAAAGAGATATCCAGGAATTTTGTGGATTCTTAGTGTACTTTTATTTATAGGAAATGATGATCTATATTTAAATCATCTTGAGTCTACTGAGATAACTTTAGTTCTATGCCGACTGGATTTTCTTTTCCAATGTTAATCCATGGTTGATGGAACTTTTTAAGGTTGCACTCAAGGAGTGGTGTAAGATAATCCTTATGATGGGGAGTACACTATTGGATATTTTTGGGTGGTTACTCTCATTTTATATTTTAATTTTATGTTTCCATGTTCTTTTGGTGTTAGATATTTGTTTTGAGATGAAAATTAGAGTATTCTTATGTTGGGTAGTACCAAATCAGTTGTAGTAAAATACCTTCTGTGTATGAGAAAATTGTTGATGCTATGAGGTTGGTCATTGAAAAGTTAAGATAACTTGGTTGTGAAGAAGCCCAAATTTAGAGAATGTTTACTAGTCTAACCAATAGTCTTCTCAAGGATGATAAGGTTTATGTTGGGGAGATTTCAAGGACCTGTGTTTTTTTGGATGATAATTTTGAGCATAAATTTGAATTTTTATTATCAGATTCTTGTAAGGGGTAAAATGGTTTTCACTCTATCATACGATCTCAAATAATTTTTCTAACCGCTAAATTGGCATTGAAATAGGGTGTTTACCCTACGAAATGAGTTTTGTGGAATTCAAAGTTGTTTAAATTTTAGAGGAATATTTAATATTTAATATTTAATATTTAATAAATTAATTATTAATTTATTCACGCAAGTTTATTCAGTCATATATTTTGAATGGAGAATAATAATGATATTCTATCTCTTCTATTTATTATATAATGGGATGTTTTTCTTAGGTGGTTTGTAAACTCAGGTTGGGCACCAGGGCTGGTTGGGACCCCCTTTTTCTTTTATTTTCTTTTTCTTCTTTTTCTTTTATTTCCTTTACTTCCTCCTCTTGGATTCTCATGGGCACCCCTATTGGTACCTCCTTCAAAAAATAAAGAGAAAATGGGTAGAAGGATATATATATATATATATATAGAGAGAGAGAGAATGAAATAATGGTACCTCCATGGAGCTCGGGACGCACCAAATCATCATGCATCAACTGTAGACCACGGAAATACGCAAAACTTTGGTGGATTCCACCCAAATATTTTCTATTTTTATGTTTTCCATAAATCCCATTGGATTAGTAATGTTTAATTTTTAATCCCATTATATTCTTTCTTGTGGTCCCTTTTGGACTGATATGCTTCTTTTGGGGTGAAAATGGGTGTTTTAGGGCAATTCGAGGGTTTTTAATTTGGTAAAACCTATGTACACGACATGTGGTTTAGGGAAAACATGTTATGTTTTCTTAATTTTTAGGGAATAAGAATTTTCATATGCACACACAGTGTATGATCATTACACACTATGTAATATGACTCATCTATTTAGACATATACTTGGGTAGGTTTCCCGTAAAGGGGAACATGGCTGTGTAGAGTACAAGGTAGACCTTTGTGTGGGTTACACGTCATGTAGATGTACGTGGACATTCCAAATAAATGGCTAGGAAATTTTAGGGACACAAGGAGGTACCCTGTGTAGGGTATACATTGTTTACCTGACATAAATTCCATATACATTTGTGTTTACATGCCAATTCCAGCTAGGGTATATTCCCAAGTGGGGATTTGGGAGTACGTGCAGCGTGCTCAGGGAGATAAACCATGTACTTCCTATTTCTCATCCCTTTTGGGTTTTTCATATATTTTCACCCAAGAGACAAAATTTGACCCATGATTAGTTCATTATGATAAGTATTAATTATATATAGTGATTATTAAACCCATTAGTTGTTTTGTGGAATCCTAGGATTCATTTAGGGTGTTTTTTTAATGGAGAGTTTTTTCCTCTTGATATAAAATTCAGTTGTATCCTAAGAGGGAAACCCTTAATCTAATATGATCCATGAGATATCTATTATAAATAATTCCTTATAGCCTTCCTTTGAGGACTTCTCCCTTGTGAGATATTCCCTTTTAGCCTAAGAGGATGTGAGACTAGTTGTTTTCCTGGATCCCCTATAGGATTCATCTTCTTACATTTTGACCTAGGGGATCTCATATAGGATTACTATATCTTATTCCCATTACCAAGTTTCCCCTATGGTATTAATTTTCTTATGTTTTGACTTAGGGAATCCCTATTAGGATCCCTTCACTAGTGTATCATTCAAATGTTCTCTTGTAGGAATCATTTATTGACTTTCCGCTTGAGGATACCTTATAGGATGCCTCTATTGACTTCTCATTAGAGGATCCCATAAAGGATTCCTCCTTTTAAATATTCAGATAAGGATACCATGTTTGATTCTGTTTCTTATGTTTTGATGTCAAGGATACCAAGTATGATTCCTCTTCTATGTTTGACTTGAGGGACCCAGTGGGTGCCCTGATTTTTGACCGACCATAAGATAGTACGTCGGGTAATGGTAGAGATGGTAGAGGGTGTGACCTTAGAACCCTTGTCAAACTTGTAATCCCATGGATATATGTATTTTTTTTAGGTTCAAGAATTTTCTCACCCTCACCTTTTGGTATATCCTTTCACATGTTTATTGACAATACAAATATGATTTCCATAGGTACTTTCTGGTTGGTGGTTGTTAAGCTTCATGAGAGGGGTCTTTCTATCTCTTTGGGATTCCTAGACATTATTCATGGGATTTGTCTTCTAATACATGTTATTTTCATATGTTTTTAGTAAACCTAGAGGTAATACTTGAGTCTTTTCTATTGATCCTATATATTTGATTACTTTATTATTGGGATTTCTAGAGGTGATTCCTGGAATCCAACTATTCAGCTGTTGGTTTTGATATATGGACATGGAATCCCAAATAATGATACTCATGGATTATTTTGGTCTCCTTAGTGATGAGGATGATTTTTCTCTCCACTATTTGATATGTAATGAGGATTATTATGCTCTCTTTGATCTAATTATACTAGTGGGTTATTATTCTTTACAGTGTGATAGAGATGATTATTCTATCCTAGATCAGTTACTTGACTGCAGTGTTGGACATGGAATCCCGCACCACTAGATACCCAAAATTATTGATCTATTATAGATGGAAGTGATGATTACTCTCTCTATCTCTTCTTTGATACTCCATGGGTGGGCATGACATGTCACTCGTGAGTTCTCATTTCAGATTTCCAAAGGGTTAGACCCTTGGGGATTATTCAAGTTCTGAATGTTGTGACCATTATGGACCAGGACCTAGGGCTCATAAATTGGAATGGATTTTTATAGAATGAGAAGAATAGATTAAATCACTTGGCTATTTATAGGATGTCCATACTTACTTCCCTATAATCTTTTATTACAATGATTAGAGGTGAGTAAGGGTGAACCCGTGTGTAGGACGAGTATCCCCCTATGGTGATGTAGCTTTCTAAATGATATTTTCGGTGTTGGATAAATAAGTTATATGTTGATTGGGATTGTGTACCTAGAGATTGAAATAATTATAAACACCTTGACTGGCACAACATATAGCTTAATTACTTCGTATAGAATGTCCAGGCGATCAGGATTACAGACCCAGGGATCGACCACAAATTGGTTTTTATGTTATTTCATTCACCTTACTCATGAATATTCATATTTATTTATACATGTATAGGTTTTATACTATACATTTATATACATATATATATATATATCGATATCCGTGGTGGAACTTGACTAGTTGATCAGAATTATAGACTCAGGGTTTGACTATGGTTTCAGGTTACTGGATTTACAAATCTTTTCAATTGTGTCTCAATTAGTTTGATCATATTGTTTTTGTTTTTCATGAACTTATGGAATAAAATTTTATAGTTTCATCATTGGGGTGGCCAACTATGATTATTTCTCACCCATGAACATTCCCTTGGTGTACATGTAGACCTTATGTATGCTTTTCAGTTTGAGCATAGTTGGTGGTTAGGGATGAGGACTAATGTTTCATGATCAAGCAAAGCTACTCGGGTGGGTTATTTTAATCAGGCAGGTGTTGTTCGACATTGTATGATTCTGAGTGGGTGGTATTGCTCAGATTTAGTGGTAGAGACCTATACTTTTAATTCATTTTATTTATTTTTACATGTATATTTATATGGTTGTCCTAGTGGGTGAACAATATTATATGTATGATGTAACAGTTATGGATATTATATATTTTTCTTTTATTATTATGAAATGTTCTATTTCAGTTTATTTACTAATTTCATATTATTTTTATTTACTGATGTGTTTGATACTTATCTATTTTTTGTTGTTTTGTTACTCTGATATGAGGGCATAGTCTCCCTATTGTCACACTCTATTCCCTTGCTACTAATTTTCAGCCTCTGGTGTATGTGGATAAACGCTTGAGGCCTCTTAACAAACTAGATCAAAGAACCATTTTCAGGGAATCTGGGTCAGTATGTTACGATTTCTTATGGAGTTCCTTATATTTTTATTCCAATATGGATTATTAATATAAAAGACAATTATATATCATTTATAAATTATGTCATATGGTGAAAGAATTAGACATAAAAAATTGATAGGTGGGGCCCGACGTTATATATCTCCTCAATGCATCAGTATCTCTCATTTAAAAAACTTGTTTGGGTATTTAGTGTATTCCTATCCAATTTGGAAATATGCCTTGACCATGGTCTTGAAAACAAGAATTTTTTCTTTTATATGGACTTGATAACTAGAATGATATCTTGGATGAGGCATTGAGGATAAGATAAATATGTACAGTGTTATGAATTCCTTCATCATGAATTCAGTTATTATTATCCATGTGATCTAATAATTTTTATTTCTATCAATGGATATATTATGTTCTCATTTTTAGTTAATTATTGAATTTTTATTAGTGTTTACTCATATCAAAATATTTATTCCATATTTATTCCATGATTTCATAAATATGTTTTCCATTAATGATAATTTTAGATCACCGCTTATTATGTTTTTATTTCCTCCAGTTATGAAGAAAATTATTATACATGATATATATGACAAGATAGATTGCATAGATAATTTTTTAGAGATATTGAAGACCTGTTATGACTTAAAAAATTCTTAATATCATGGGGAACAACTTATATTTCGTTTTATTTAGTATTTAATGATGTGTCCTAATTATATAAAGCTCTAAGCCTAAAATATATATTTGTTACTTAAGAGAATAAATAATAATTTTTGGTTTTGTAATTAAGGATGATATTGTCCATGAATTTACAGTTGGTATCAAAGTGAATATTTAACTTATGTTTTTATGGTGTCCAGATATAGAGTGTGTGTATGGGTGACTATAAAGAAAATAAAGAGAACATGCGACCCAAATGTAATGAGGGAGATTTAAAATATCCATTATCTTGGGTCATTAACTTGTTCAGTATGAACTCAACTTCCGAAATAATAAAATTGAATATTTTAAGTAATTTCATTTGAACCTTTTTATATATATTTTATTTATTATAATTATTTTTATGTTCTTTTAAAATCATTTTGTTAAGACATAATTCATATTTCCACTCTCATGAGGTTGTTTGTTTCACAGTTTCAAGTGATCGTTGTTTTTTGGATAATTATTGAAGTTCTTTTAAAATGATAATAGAAATATATAATTGAAATAAAATGACATTCATATCATTATAAAATTTTATAACCTCCAAAATATCCATTTCTTTTATGACATAGGGATGATTCATTTAGTATAAATGTTGGTGTAATACAACTATTTCATTTAGGTAGTTTTACTATCCATCCAGAAGTATATAGAATTTTTTTATTTTATTCAATGATTATTAATACATTATAGAACATGAAATAACTTATAATATAATTATTATAAACATATTTACTCCTACTAATATTTTTATAACTGATAATCAAAATTGTGGTGAAAAACAAGCCACGTTTTCTCGGGAGGCGGTGAACCAACCAAAACACTGGTGATGTTTTCATTTTAGAAAAGATGAATGAAGGTAAGATTATTTATATTAACTTAATATAATATAAATTTAATATATTAATAAAAATTATTTTATTATTACAACATGGATAGAATATATTTTTGGAGGCATAAAAAAAAATTTAAGACACTTTGATTGACAGTATGGACACTTCTGTTAGATGTTAACTCTTAGGATACTCCTTAAGGGTGTATATGATGTTATTTTATTAATAACATACATCCTTGGACAAGTGAATTATTTTTGGGTAGTTATGTGGGAATATATTTTTATATTTAATGAGATTAAATTATGAGGGGGAAGAGGGGTGGTATTTATAAGGAGATGAGGGAGGTTTTTTCAAATTTAATATTGATTATTTTATTATTTTTATCAAGTCTACAAAAACATATGATTCATGTGAATATATATATTAATTACTACATGTGATGATGAAATAATATTTACTTACGTCACCCCTTATAAAATTAATAATATTTAAATTTTAATGTAAAATACAATATTTTGACATATATTATTAATCCCAGAAAATACAAAATTTTCTGAAAAATAAAAAACATCACTCTAAGAAAATTTATATGGGTTTATTTGAAATATTAAATACATTTTATCAAAATTATTTTCTATATATGATAAATTTTATATTTAAATAAAATCCATAAATAATAATGATATTTTTTATGAAACGATCAAAATTTTAACACCTATAAAAATGACCTCTTGTTTCATAAAAATATATTTTCATATTTATAAAAAAATAGATTGTTTTATGAAACCATTTTATATAAGATAAATTTCATTTAAAACTTTTAAAATTATCATAAAAAATTATTTAATGAAGATAAATCCTATATATTGTTTCAAAAAATATAATTATTATTTCATTGAGTCAAGCATTTATTTTATCATATTTGAAAATTTTATTTTATTATATTATGATATAAACTCATTATATTATTTCCCAAATATTATTTTACTATTTTATTAGTTAGTTTAAAATTCATAATGGCCATATTACTATTTCAATTATCAGATTACAATTCTATAAGTTAGAAAATAGTCATATCCTAAAAACCACATTTCCCTTTAAACCCTATATATACCCCACAACTATCATAATTTACCATTCATTACTAAAATTATAATGGTTCCTATACCTAACTTGATAATTTTTATCATATTCCTAAATCATCTCCTTAATTTTACAGTCTTTATGGAAGGAGTGATCTTTATGGGTATTTTTTGGTTTATGTAGTTTACCGTATAATTTTTTCTAATCTTTGGTGTCTATATCCCGATATTGTTCCTATTTTTTGAGAAAAAAGTTTTTTCATGATGTTTAATGTTCTTATGAAATATAAAATTCATTATATGGATATATATTATAAAACATAATGAAACACTCATAGTTAAATAAGAGTTCATTTACTAATTGATATAATTTTTGAGATGTTACAATATTACCCCTTAAGAAATTTCACCCTCAAAATTTAATTTCGTATATTAAGGTAAAAATAATGAGGTTATGTTTTATTCATTTATTTTTTAGGTTCCCATGTTTCATTTTTTTATTTATTATTATGCCAAATTACTTTGAGCAGGTGATTTTTCTTGTTTAATAGAACATTATCTATGTGGTATAATATCTTCACTGACTACTCATCATAAGAATTATATTTTTTTAATTGTAACACCTCTAGATTCAGTACATGTGAAGGATATTTTATTCCATTCCTCAGGATGGATACATAGGACACATAATGTACTTGGGGAATGTTTTTTTAGAGTTATATTTGATATTACAAAACTAATATGTGATAAAGAATATAAAAGTGGCCAATATACCTAGTACATATCTTTCCCTTCTTCCAAAAATGTGTGAATATTTTATTGGGGGATATACAAAGGAAAAATTTATCACCAAACATAAATTCAAGTTATCATCAATGATTATCATCATATCTATTCTATCAACATTATGGTGATCTTATGTGTTGTTGAATGGCCTAGGCCTTCTCAATCATTTCTTTTATAAGTTTGTGTCTTAATAGTTTCCCACTCCAACATCATCCCAAAATGTTAGATTTATGAATGTTTTTACATATAATCCTTCTTATGGAACCATATAAATTCTTGAGTGAATGATATTTTTGGATAATAACAAAACTAAAGGAAGGTATTGTTCCTAAACATTGTTGACATCAAATGAGAAATCACTAAAAATATCCTCAAGTGTATGGATAGAATTCTCCTATTTTCCATTAGTCTAAGGGTGATTGGTGATATTAAATTTCAACTCTATGTTTCGAATTTTTTTTCAACTTTTCCCTAATTTTTGGTTGACCCTAGGGTCTCAATCAGATATAATTGAAATTTTTGTTCCATACAGCCACACCACTTTTATAATAAATTTCCTTATAAGTTGATTGAGTGAGGAGTCATATAAAATGGTCATGAAATGAGTACTATTTTTATGATGATATACCATAACCTATATGAAATTGCGACCATTGGTTTTCCTCCAGAGACCCATGAAAAAATCCATGGTTATTTTCTCCTATTTCCATGAATTTTTTAATAATGAGTACATCATCCACCTAGGTTTTTTCATTTATTTCACCACTTATTGATATACCCAGAAAAATTAGGCATAATTAGAAATCAACTTCATTATTTTCTCATACAAATAGTTCTCTATAAGATCTCTATACATATTTTTTCTCCCTAGGTGGATAGAGAATTTTGAGTTATGATCATCAGTAAATAAATCCTTATTTATCTTATGTTGTGGTGGTATGTAGAGTCACGCCCTAAATATCACAACTCATTATTAATCAATGTTTAACTCAAAATATTTACCATTTATTATATAATCCAACTTATTTTTGTTTTACCACACCATCCCTTTGATATTTATTATTATTCTCCAAAATGGATGGTTGAGACATCATTAGTGCAAGGTTTGATATAGTTTTTTTCTCTATAATTCCTAGTTCTATACTTTTCATGTATTTGAATATTTGATCCATATCAATCCTCATCATAGATTCGGTTTTAGGATATTTCTACATAATGAATCTTCCACATTATTCTCTATCCCAGGGTTCTAATGGACTGAGTTTTGATAATCCTTGATCAGATCTAACAACCTTTGTCCATGCATGTTGAGATCACTCTATGTTAATATATAATTTAGGCACCTAGGATTCATATATTTGTCAAACTTCCAACCATAGAGATAATTTATCCAAATATTAAATGATAAGATTATTTTAACCAAATAGAAATCATGCATCATATAGTTATTCTTATGAATCATCAACTAACGAGAGTCATAGTCTATCACATTATAATTTTTCATGAGAAAATAGCCTAAGCATTTCTTTAAAGAATAACTATGGATCACAAATCCATATCATTTGGTTCATAATGTGATTTTATGTGCCAAAATTATCCTCTTATTTAAATCCTTGAATCTCTCTTAATATTCTACTATCTAGATAAACTTTACAAAATTTTAAGTTAGCTTGATTTGCAAGTTTTAAAATCATGAAAATTTTCTCAAAAATCACCAATAATAACCAGATAATTTGGTGAAACTATTAATATCTATAAAATATTTTTGTTTGTGTCATTCCTTAGTCAGCTCTATTTTTTAAGGATGCTTAAATATACCACCACTTTTAAGTACATGACCCATGAAATAAACATTTTGTAAGAAAAATTCAAACTTGTTGAACATTCCAGAAAATATATATTTTTATAATTTTGTCTATCGCAATACTCAAATTTTCTTAATTTTCCTCCTTTTTTTGGAGTATATGGGAATATAATTTAAAATGACAACCAAATATTTTTAAGGTAATCTATAAAAAATCTATTCATCATGACCTTGAATATTGATGGATCATTGGTGAGTTTGAATGGAATTACTATGAACCCATAGGGTTCATAACTTGTATAAAAGGAATTATTAGGTATATCCTCTATCATCACCTTTATTTAATTATACCCTGACCAAAGGTCCAATTATATGATTTATTGGGATCCAAATTTCTAATCGAACAAGTCATCAATCCCTGGAAGAGGATACTTATTCTTTATTGTGATTTTATTAAGTTCATTATAATAAATCTATAGATTTATCCATGAATCATTATTCAAAAAGAGGAACTAAAATCACCATGATGAATCACTTGGGTGGGTAAAACAAATATATAAATTCTCTTTTAGTTCCTTTTTGAGATATTTCAATTCAAATGTTGAAATTATATTATGATTAATTAAATTTAGAAGAAATTTCTATATATGTTCAATTAATAACTAAACTATTGATAAGGAAAAAGGTTAGGAAACTGCTTAGGGAACAGATCAGCATATTCTCCCACAATGGAAATCTATTCAAGGGTTATCATCTCCTTTTCATCAATCATTTCATCCAGATTTTCCTTATCATAAGTAAATAGTATTTGTTCTTGGTATGGAGATTCCAAAAAGAGATTCATCCTCCTCCTTACACTTTTATAAAATCATAGGAATATTGGAGATAAAAAAAGTGATTTACTTTTACTATATGATGATATTGGATCTATATAAGTACTGTGAATCCATGCCTATTATTACATCCAATTCCACTAAAGAAAGTTTTTCAAGGTTTTATTGGAGGTTCAATCCAAAAATATTAACCCAGGATGCTTTATATTCATAAGATGAAATAATATCCCTATTTTCTATTTTTATTGATAACCCAACCTATATGTTTTTAGGTGGGTTTTTAATAGTTATAATAATATTGTATAATATAAAAGAATGAATAGAACCAAAATAAAATTGTATGTTCCCTATTCATGAATGAATTTTCAATGTACCTATCCCCACATCGTTATCAGGATCCACCTCAATAGTAGTTATATCATAAGCCAATCCCTAATATTTTATCCCCAATGGTTATTTTAATTAGTTACCATAAAAACCCTTTGATTAGGGTATTTTAGGGCATAGTGTATGTGTTTCTTACTATTGAAGCTTTGGTCAACTGGCCAAGGGTTTATTGGAAACTTACTTCCTCCATCACATTAGTGGGTTTATTTATCTCCCTTCACCATTCATTGGCTTTATTCCCCAAATTTCCTCACTTTTATCATCTCCTTGTTTCCTTAAGGATTTTTCTACAATTCACATTCATACTCATATGGAATGTGAGTAGTTATTTTTTTACACCCTAAGGATTATCTGATGATCCCCTAGAGATAAAATCCACCATAAAATTCATGTCTCTAATCCCATGGGACCACTGAGAATATCTAATTTTCCCTTTGACTATGAGGGATCATCAAAAATTTTTCACACAACTGTTGAAGTCTCTAATAGGTAAATATTTGCAAGCTCTTTATTTTAATACAATAAATAAGTGACCCTCCTATCTTTTTGTATCCGTGTTGAATCATAAGGAATATCTTCCAATACTTTTTAATTTTTATTCATGACCCCCAATAGATTTATAATCCTTTTACTAGAGTCTAAATAATTCCTTATATATTTAAATATAGAGATTATGGGTAAAATATTTATTGAAAATATACACTTGAATCCATCCCTTCATATGAATTAAATGTCATCCATGGGATTTTTATTCTTTATTAGTCTCCACCACTGCCTCTCAATCTACTCAATAGACTGAAAAGTGATTTTATCTTTCTCAGAGTATTGGATGAAATATTAAATTTTCTCAAAAGAGTTAATCTATTTCTAGGAAATTGGGGGATCATAAGATATAATAAAATTTAAAGTCCTATTTTGCATAAAAGACTCTATATAAAATTTTCTCTATTAAGGGATGAAGTTCATTTTATGTGATTCATGTTATTTATAAGAACTTGAGTCTATTGGGCCAGTACTATACTGAGGTTCATAACTCTCAATTCCATAATTTTAGGAATTATATTAGGTAAATCAGAAAATTTACCATATCATATGTTTTTGAAACCATTCCATCTATTTCCATCCATTTTATAAAGTAATGGAATGTTTTGGATGAGAATTTTCAAATTAATAAATTTATAAAATTCAAACTATGAATATGGAATAAATAGCTTGTAAATAACATGAATACCATAACATATGAATATATAGGTTATAAACTAAGTAATAAATGGTAATTTCCCTATTATATTCTTGAACACAACAAGCTACACACTACATCTTTAAATACAATAAATCCTTGATAATGTTTTCTAAATATCATATGAATCATCAAAATTATATCCTCATGGAATATCAAACCATGTTTACGGTAAGGCACACTACTCATGCCTAAGTTGAAGATTGGGCTAATGCCCAACGATCCATTTTAAGGGTTATTACCTCTAAGTTCATCTACACCAAATACACTTCCACTTGTAGTATCCATACATGCATTTCATTTCATGGATACCGCACACTACTTATTTTACTAAAATTCCAGTGGTTTTCATATACTTTGAATTTTCATTTGGGATTTTATTGGAAATTTCTAATCTTAGTCCACAAATATAACAAGAAAATTCCCTTATACTAACTATAGTAACTCAAATTTCATTAAACAATTTATTACAAAATTATTTAATAAAAACATCCAAAAAACACAACCTAATCTTCTAGAGGTCCAGCGTTTTTTAGAGATTAGTAATGAATTAAATAAACATAAACATAAGATACATGATATTTATTTTAAATATAGTAATGTGTTACCTTATCCATTTTAACTTATAATACTTCATAGGATACCCTGGGGATGTATAAAATTAAAAGGGTGATTTATAAACCCCAATAAGGGAATAATCATAGTAAATCCTGGTGAAAAGTAATACATATGATGAAAGAGAAATATCATGATAACAAAAAAAAAGGTAGGAATGATTTATATAATAACATAGAAACATGGAATCGGAAGATTATATCATAAGATCACGGAATCATAAGAATGTAAAAAATATAATACATGACATCATAAGCATACTTCAAGGCTCACTATTAAGGAAACATAACATTGTGTTCCAATATAATATCTCATGCACTGTGCATGGTATCTAATGATATAACAATATTATAAAATAAATTGGGGGGATTTATAATTTCAAACACAACCATAAAATTCATAACATTTACATGCATATGTGTGCCACATAATTAAATCATACATGGGGAAGAAACCTAAGAAAAACCCAAGAAAATGAAAAGGGTTACATAATATTACCAAAGATCATAATTAAATGGAATATCATAAATGTTTACATGAAAGATTTAATTAAGAATTATTAGAAATTCATAAGTGAATAAATAATCTTATAACCTGAAAATTATGTTCATGTGAAGTGAATACATACTAAAGGGTGTAAAACTAGTTTTGAAAATTAGCCTCTTAATTAGGGTTTTAATACAAAGGGTAAAGAGTCCTTAAAGAAGGTGAGAGAATAATATTTAACTAATAATAAGAATGAAAAAATGGGTTTCTAATAAATTATGATTATTTTTAGAAACCATATATGGTTAAAAATATTAGATTAGTTGGTACATGAAAAGTGATAATAATATCAAAGGTTCACTTTTAGCGTGTTACTTAAAATAAAGAATTAAGAAGGGAAATTGATGAACATGTATTATCCCCAAATATAAAAGGTAAAATAGGATTGAAATATATGTATGTAACATATATATAATATAGAGGGATTAAATGAGAATACAATAATAATTAAGGAAGAAAAACAAATATAATGTATAACTACAAAGTAATATGGGTGGTTCCGAAAATATCGTACCTCTGGTCCTTAACTCTCTTAGTACAATTGAATAAATTCTAGAATGATCAAAATAAATTTATTAAATAATTGATTTATAAACTTAGACATATGTATTTTTAATTTATATACTTTTATATTTGTTTAAAACCATTTTTTAATACATCATGTTTATTCGTACTCTCCGAAGGGTGTTCATTTGACAATTCCCAAGCCACTTTAGTTTGTGGATAATTATAGAAGTTATTATTATATTATTTGAAAAACAAAAAATTAAAATGAAATGATATTAATGACATTAACTATGTTCAAATTGTCTAAAACATACATATTTATTTTAAAAAAGGTATGATTCATTTTGTATAAATGATGTTGTTATATGGTTAGTACATTCAGGAGGTTTTACCGAACATCATTAATTATATTATTTTTATTTAATTTTTTGAGTATTAATAAATTGAATAACATGAAATATGTTATAATATATTTATTAGAATCATATTTAACCATAATATAATTTTTTAAATGGATATAAAGGAATTGGTTAAAAAGGAAACTTGTCATCCATGGATGATGTGAACCAACCAAAACATGGACAATGTTTTCATTTTTGAAAAAATAAAAATGTGTTAAATTATAGATATTATATTAATATAATAAAAATTCAGTATATTAATAATATTTATACTTTACGATTAATTAGAAACAAAATATTTAAGAGACTTTGATTGAGAGTATTACCTCTTCATTTGTATGTTAACTCTTATGTTTCCCCTTAAGGCACCTGGGAATGATCATTTGGTAAGACGAGAACTCCTTAGGAATTAGAAAGAAGGATGGAGATGTATTTTGGTAGAGATTATTTAAGGTAATGTACTGAGATTGTGAGGATAATAAGTGTGTTTAATGGGGGTATTTATAATGACAGGAGAGGGGTTTTCTAATATAATATTAATTTGTTTATTATTATTTCTAAAGAAAACTAATACCAATGATTATTTGGACTATATAAAATAATTAGTTCTTATGATTTTGAGATATTAGTTTCTTACAACATCCCTTATGTGATTAATAATGTATTTAACTTATAATGTAAAATACATTATTTTTGTGTGTAATATTATTCACAAAAAATTCATCATTTTTCTGAAAAATAAAAAAATTACTCTCAGATAAGTTTGACTAGATGATTGATAAAATTAAATCCATTTTATCAAAAATATTATTATAATTATGGGAAATTTTATATTTAAATAAAATTCTTATTTACTGATTTTTTTTTAAAATGAACATATTTATTGGACTTACAAAAATTACTTATGGTTTCCTAAAATTGTATTTTCATATTTATAAAAATATATATTATTTCATAAAAGAATTTTATTAAATCAATTTTTTTAAAAGGATTTTATGTTTTTCATAAAATAACTATTTTAATAAAGATTAATCATATATATGTTTTCCAAAAAATATATTTATGAGTTCATTTAGTCAAACATTTATGTTACCATATGAAATACATTTATTTACTTATATTATGATATAAACTCAATAAATGTTTCCCAAATATTATTTTACAATTCCATTTTTTAGTATAGCATTTTAAAAAATTATATTACTATTTTGATAATCTAATTTCTATTGCAATTTTTTGATAGCAATAATGTAATGGTAATATCCTATCATGTACATTTCACTTAATCACTATATATAAACCACCATTCTCAAAATTTTTAATTCAGTACTTCTCATTAAAAGGTTATTACACTTTTATAGATAATTTCTATGACATTCTTGACACTTCTCTTTCTTTTAATAGTCTTTATAATATGCATGATCTCCTTGGGAGATTTCATGCCCATAATGTTTTCCTTAGTGTTTTCACTATTCTTTGGTGTTTTTATCCACATATTGTTCCTAAATATTATAGAAAATGTATTTTCATGATATTTAATGTTAATATGAAATTTAAAATTCATTATATTTGAATTAATTATAAAAAATTATAAAACAAACATCGTTAAACGTGAGTTCATTTACTATTATAGGTAATTTTTGACAAACTACAAGAAAATAGTTCAAGTTGTGACAAACATGGCATGTTAACAAATGAGTTGTGATATAACTCAAGAATCAATACAAGAAACAATCAGTAAAACCTTATATGAAAATGTTACAAATTTTAACTTTATGTGGTTTACCTATATCTGGAGATCTTGATATTTATTTCACGATGGAGGTATTGAAATATTATAGCCCATTCTATCATGTCCATGGGTTTGGAAGTATTTTAGCTCATTCTACCAATGCTCACTTTTATAATCATGTCCAAATCTCATCACATAGATAGAGTATGGTTTATGTAGAGTTGGGGCATAATATTTTCCATTGGAATAAGGGAAGGGTTATACTTAGTTATGGCAGAAAATCCTATCCCTTTAAATGCAAATTCTTATGATATTTATTACAATTGTAAGATATAATAATATATCTATGTTATATAATTCAAATAAATAAATATAAATATAATTAAATCAAAAAGAAAAAATTCATCACATTTAAATATGTTACTAAGAAACCCATGTATCATTATATCATAAAAAGAGTCTTCATTCATAATAAAACATAAATTATTACGTAATTTATGATGATTTTTACTAAAATGTAATAACATGCATATTGGAACATGAAAAAAAACTATGTTTGGTATGATCAACAATAAAAAAAATATGGAACCAACAAATATATATTATAGTAATGGGGAATAGAAAAAGTCATTCATACTAATGGTATAAAACATGAATAATCAAACAATGTAGTCTTGGGCCAACTAAACCACATAGCTGTGAAAAGCCTGACTCCTAGGAAAAATGAGATAATGCAATATAAATGAGAAAATTATTTACTAAAAATAACCTTTTTGTGTCGTACATGAGTTATCTAGGGTTTTAGCTAAGGTATAATAGTGTTTGTTCTCATTTTTACTTATAATGGATAATTTTTTAGGTATATGGTGATGTTTAAATGGATACCATTTATAATTATTTAGGTTCATTTAAGTCTAACTTTACAACTCAACCCACACCATAGAATTTAAATCTTACACTTGGTCTAAATTTAATTATCAAAATGGTTTATTTTTAGAATAATATAGAGGCATTCCCATGATTTATTTTGATATAAGACTTTTTAGAAAAAAACTGGAATAATTATATTAGGGGATATAGTTTAAAAGGTATCCCTAAAAAAACCATTTTAAGAAAATTATTTTAATTAAACTAACAGAACATTAAAACTATATTAACTACTTAGAAGGTTTTTCTATGTCAAGGTTAGGGAATTGATATACTATTAGGATTCTCAAATTAAGTTTTCTATATCGACAAAAAAAACTTAGAAACAACATTTCCATTGAAGAAAATTCTTAAAAAGAGGTTAATTATGGTTCATTGACTTATATATTGTGTATATATAATTGGAAGTAAGCATTTATCATTATTGAATATAGTTGGGACTTAAAGATGTGCAATTTAGTTTTAATTTTTTAAAAAATGAACATTTTAATAAGGTTTGAATCCAAAGTTATCCAGATGTCGGGTTTTTTCTAACATCACATCAAGGGTCTCCATTAAATCCCATGGTTAATATCGGGGAAAAGTCTAAAACCTTATGTTAAGAGGGATTAAATATGTTGTGTGATTTTCTAAATGACTTCTTTTAAATGATTTATTTTGAAAATAAAAATACACATCATATTATACTTTAGTTAACTTGTAGGATTCTATTTTAGTTATATCAATAAAGATAAAAAAATTTAATTAAAGGTTATGGATGAGGTGATTTAGAACCAAGAATTTTTAGAACATTGAGAAGTCACCTGAACTACTTTTAATTTAATGATAGGGCGAGAGATTATGAATTTTTTTACAATGTGATAACTATTATTAAATTATATGGAGTTTTAAATTGGATGCTTGTTATACCCAATTAAAATAAATAAAAAAGCTAAAATTTTATGAGTATATACTAGATCACTTTAATGTAATGAGTTTTAAGAGAATTCACCACCTCAGTAACTTGGGAGCTTCTGATTATTTTAGTTTGTAGTTTGATCTTAGAGATTTTAATTTTGAGGAATTTAATTTTAAAATATTTATGTTTCCCATTTTAATCATTTTTCTCTGATATTTTATAATAGAATGGGTCTAGGTATATGAATTGGTTCTTAAAAACTTATAGTTTAAAGAAGATCTAAGGATATGGACTTGGTTTATTTCTAATCTTCAGATCAAATATGGTCTTATGGATATATCATTTTTTATCATTCTTTTCTAAATTAGTTTAAGGGTAGGAATTTAACATTTGATATTTTAGAAAACGAAATTTTATTTTTTTGGAACATATTTCCTTTTGATATGGGTACTAATCTCCCTACTACTTTGGATTAAAAGATAATATTTTCACTGACTGGAATTGTTATATCATTTTTAATAACTTATAATAGATTTTTATAAATATCATTCATAATATTGTTGTATTGTTTAATTTTTTTCTTTTTCTATTTAGTTTATTTATTTCAATTGTTTTTTAACTTATGAGTTACTTATTTCCACTACATTTGTTAACCGTAGTTACTTTGATTTGTTGGGAATGAATAATTTTTGAAAAACTTATTACATTGAGTGGGATATATTTTAATTTTTTTAAAAACATAATTTCACCTACCCTATTTAATGTGACTAAATATAGCCACATTTGGAGTCATATATTGTCTCTATATTTATTTCATTACACTAACATTTAGTATACAGAAGATTTTCAAGGATAGGTGATCTACCTACCATATCTTTTGAAAACATAAAATTAAATCAACCACTTATCATTGATATTTTTTATTATGAATATTGAAGATAAAGAATGAAAAAATATGTTATTAATACTACATTTTATAACTATTTAATTTGTATTAGAGAATATAAGATTCTATAAAAATAAATTCTAAATATTAACCGTGAGGATAAATCATAGTTTCAATTGAATTTCAGATTCTAAAACATGTTTTTATGTGATATAATATAGTATATATATATATAAATAAATCTTTTTATTGACCTAAATATGGTATTTAGATTAAGGATATGTTTACATACATTGTAACATCAATGGTTCTTGATACTAAGAGAGTTATACTAAGAATAGAATAATTGTCTTAGATTTTCTACTTGAAGAGTTTGTTTCATTGATTTATGAGATGTTTATGAAAATTATGAATATATTAAAATCTATTAGAGATAAAGAAATTAAAGGAGTCCATTTTTTTTGAAAAAATTGTTGATATAATTTTTATGGAGTGGGATTTGTAAATAATTGTGATTAATGGTAATAAGAATATTATTATGTTTCGTTTTTTACTATCTTATTTAAAACTATTATAATATTAAAATTGTATAAAGATATATACAAATAAAGAATAATAATAGGATAAAATTGTTTTTTATTTAACTAATTATATAGTTATTACATATAAATATAATAATTTGATGAGTTACAAACATTATTTAGATGATGGCGAAGAAGATCTTATAAAAGGATGATTTTTTAACTAGAGAGATGAGTATTTTGGAAGAAACACTTTTAAAAAAATAACAACTAAAACAATAAAAGTTATAAGTACAAGATTTTTTATAGGATTTTTAATATAACGGATTATGGGTATGTGATTTTTTGAGTGTATGTAACCTTGAAATATTAAACTAGATTTACCAATATTAAAGATAATATTGAAAATAATATAAGAGATATTCTAAATATAAAGTAATGAAAATGATGCAGGCGATGGATACCTAGAGTTTGAGTGAAGATCTATATTATGATAGTTTATTAAAAGGTTATTATAGTGATACGATCATTTATTTTTATGCTGATATTCCATTTTTATGGCTAAGGAAATAGAAGAATCTTTAATGAGCATATATTCAGATTCTATATACCCTCAGTGTTTAGATTACAAATAAGATATTTCTCCATCATATGTTGAAATGAAGGAATATGTGATATAAGTGGAGTATAAATACCAATTTTTTTTAGGAATTACAATATGGTTGAGGAAAATATTGTTAAAGATAAAGGTTAGATTTCTATTCATAAATTCAAGTTAAATGTTGAATCTATTACTTTTTAAACATCTTTTAATGATAAAAATGATTTTTTAAACTAATACATGAATTATAATGTCTTAATAAGTTACTTTTATATTTTATTTCTATAAGGAGTAATTTTGATAATTTTTTTTAGAAATTACAAACAATCTATGAAATATTACATATTTTACTTTACACTTTTAGTAAATCACATAGATATACCATTTTTTTTAAAATGTACTCCCTTTTGCACTAAATGTTAATGTATTGTTCATTGTAAAGACAAATTTTTCTTGAAAGAGGTACAAATATTTGGAAATTATAAGGGTTTTATATATAAATAAGTAAAAATTTTTCAATATCATATAGTTGTATGGATATGGGTTCTAAAATTCATATTCGTTAATATTCCTGGAACCAAGAAAGTCTGGGTATTGAATTATTAACATTTATTTGAGGAAGGAAAGATATGTTCCTAAAGATAAAAAATGGTACATAGGCACTTGTTATTAACTTATGAAGATCTACATAATATTAATACTATTTTTAAAGGCTACATATGATTATATTTTTTATTCTTTCTCCATAAGTTTAGTTTCATACTATGTGTTACTCCTTGAGAAAGAGGATTTTTGTTTCTTTTAACCTTCAAATATGAATTTAATAATTTTTTAGTTTTTTATGGATAATAATTTTGTTTTTAAATATACATTCAGTAATAATATTATTTGTGAGAATATCATCTTTGTGTATCTGCAAATAACTTTTGGAAAGGTAATTATTTTGTCCATATCTTGAAGAATGATAAATGGATGATAATTTTTTCCTTATATAATTATCTTTATTTGAAAGTGTTGAGAGGTAATCACATTTGATTTTAAGAAATATGTAATTTATTATTTAAATTAGATTTTATGTAAACTTTTAACTGGGAAGTAAATTTGAATGTCCATTGGCAGTGAGATAAATGGATAAAAACCATCTTTCTGGTTTATATAAAGACTTATATAACCCATTATCTTTGTTATTATTTGTTTCACACCACTTATATTTTTTGGGTTGGAACTTCTGAATCATTTATGAGCTTCTAAATTATCATGTTAACTACAAAATATATTACTTCATAAGAAATGATGCATTGAATTTTGATTAATATTGGTCAGTACAATAAAAATGGATCCTTAGTGAAGAGAGGTATTCATTTGTAAGGATGTGATATCATTTATTTCCCTATTAAAAAATTTCACTTTTTTTATCCATTGATAGTTATATGGTTTTTTTCTACCATATCTTTTGAAATTTTAAATAGTGATAAGAAAGTAAAATTCATGATTCAAAAATATGAATTTTTTATTTCTATGGAGAAATTTATAAAAGAGGATGGTTTACCACTTAAAGGTGCATTATTTTTTGATTCACATAATCTTTAAGGAGTTTTTAAATTTTTTTAATTATGGGTCCATTTGAAAAAAATTCAAGTAAAGGATAATGTATATAATATGGCTCATTTTGATCGAGAATCATGTTTTGAATTTTAGTAGATTAAAGAGTTTTTACTAATGAATAAATGAGATAAAGGAATAGTGAAAACGTAGGATGACTATATCTATATTTTCTTTATAGAATATGGATTTTCAATATCATCAAGTTCATGTGTGAATATATAGAATATATTTCCACTAAATTATTAGATTTAAAGATACTACTATATTGGAATATTTTAAATTATATTTTACAAAATTTTCTTGAGAATGTTAGTTTAAAGTATTTCATAACATCATAAAGGTTTAAGGAGATCCTTTTGAATGATAAGACCATCTCAAATAAAACTTGGATATTATTTTATAGAGAATAATTTGGTTGAGAAGGAAATGAAATTTGTGGTTATAATATCTAAGAAAATTGAGAAAAGTATGAAAGTGTATAAATTGATGGTGTTTGAGGATATTCTTATTGTTGAATCCTTAATGTAGAAGAAATATAAATTTGTAGAAACAATAGTTGAATAGCTAAGTGATTATTATTTAATAATGGAGAATTGGTAGTGCGGATTGATGAAGAATTCAGGGGGAATATTTTTTGAACAGAAATGTTCGAATTATTTATTTAGTGTGACCAAATTTAATGTTAATTATCTCAAAGTATAATAATATAACTCTTGGAGGGATGAAATGAAAAAGTTTATCTTTAAAATGAAAATGTATAGGATTAAACTAACACTAGTAACTATAATGAAAGATAATAAATGTGATCATAAAACAAACTAAAAGAATTTTAATTTTTGAGATGTACTGATAGGGAAAGGGAATGATAAATAAATTAAAGTATATGTTCAATTATAATCCAAATCCATTTCACCAAAAATTTGTAAAAAAAGATATAGAACTTCAATACCATAAGAAGTTGTAGAAGTAGTTACTTATAAGAAGTCTACCCCACATAAAGCACCATTTTAAATATATTTAGATAATAATTCATCTTCTGATTTTTATAATTTGAAAATTTTATCATAATAAGGAACCTTGAAGATCATATATTTATTTGATGATGAAAATAAATTTCAGAAGTCTGCATCGGAAGAAGCTCATAAGCAGTCGAAGTCAACAGATCTACCTGGATAAAAAGGGGATGTCTTCAAAAGATGAATAATAGAATAAAATGGAATAAGTGAAACAAAATAATATTAATTATATTAGTAAAATTATACAATAGTTGAATACCTATTTAGAATATAGACTTGAATGTTATAATTCAAAATCTAAATTTGGTCTTGGGGAGTGTTCAAGGTAGGATCATTTTTATGTGCCATTATGTTTGATAATATAACTCATGGATGAATTATAAAATGATATACCAATAATGTCAAAATTTAATTCTAGATTATCTGTACTTTAATATTAGAGTATGTGTTTCCTTTTATATTGGTCAAATGTATGAATCTTTTAAAAGTAGGTGCAGATTAAGACTAATATATTAAATTTTAAACAAGAGTGTTTCAAAAAAGATTATATCTTTAAAAGAATAGATAAATTTAATATGGAGTGTAACACCAATATTAGTTAAATTTAGGATGAGAATTCAAGTTTAATAAAATAATAAATTGAGTATAAGAAAGTATAAGAAGAATATATATAGAACCAGAAAAAAAGAGGTTGAAGAGACATGCATAATTGATTAAAAAATATATAAGGAAATAATTAATTGAAAATTACTATGTATCATTAAATTTTTATGAGATAATGAATTTTTTTATCCTTTTAATATTTTAATTATTATTATTTTTATTTATTCTCTATTTTTTATTTTTGAAAATAAAAAAGGGGGAGAAATTTTATATGTTATGTTTTCTTTCTACAATTGGGGGAAGTGTTGTGTGGTAATTTTTCTATTTTTAATTATTATAAAAGGTTTATTATTGATCATATTCATAGGGGGAGTTTTTTTAAAGTTACATGGAGCTTATTTGTTTTCATTTTAGTTAATCATAAATTTTTTTATATGCCTTGTTATTATCAAAATGGGGTATTGTTGAATTATTTTTTAAATGAATTTTATGATTCCTTTTATAGAAAATCATAATGCACATAATATTATGAATGATTTAACTTGATTGTTTTTAATATTTTGTGTAAGAATATTTAACTTTTGGACTACATGTTATGGAAGAGAATATTTGTAACTTTGAATTTTATGAACATTGAGAAGTCACCTAAACTAATTTGAATATAAGATCAAGTGTGATATTATGATTTTTTATAATGTGTTTGTTATAAAAAAGACTAAATATTTTACTTTTATAAGTCTTTTATGCCAAATCACTATAAGTAGAAGACTATTGTTTTTGGGGAATAAATGTTGGCTCACAATGAAGTACTAAATTTTGGGAGAATTAACTACTTCAATGATGTGAGATCTTAATATTGATTTAGTTTTTAGTGTGATCTTATAGCTTATTATTTTGATAAATTTTAGTAAAAAATATATATGTTTCACATTGAAATCATTTTCCTCCAATATTTTGTGATCACAGAGTTTTAGAGATAGGAAATAGTGATTTTGAACTTCTAGTTTGAATAATTCATAGGTATAAAGACTTGGATATTTGTTGATCATCATATTGAAGAAAATTTCAAGAATATATCTTTTTATATTTGATGTATGTTGAAGGAGTCCATGGATATTAATTTTTCTTCAAATCCATAAGATCTATAATGTTTTGGAGTTTTGTAACTTTATTCCTTTGAATATGGGTACTGATACTCCTACCACATTGGATTAAAATTGGATAGTTTTGTTAACTGGAATGGTTATATCCTTATATAATTTCAATTAAATTTTGTTACTTATTTTCATTTGGAACTTCATTTCATTGTTTTAATCTACATTTTTTCTCATTCCATTCAGTTAATTTTCCCATTTCAAGTGTTATATTCCATTTTTCTTATTTATTATGTGTCATTTTAATTTTGTAAATCTAATTAGTTTGAAACAAATAACTTCCTAACTAATTATTAACTATAGTGGGAAAAATATTATTATGTTTGTAAAAACTAAAACGTACTCAACCTTAATTATGTTTAACTAGGGAATCATTTAATATCAGAGATTATCTCTACATTTATTTCATTACACTAGTGTTTAGTAGTGAAAACAATTTCTATGGAAGGTAATTTACCAGTCAGATCTATATAGAACTTGAATAAAAATAATTTTTTTATCATTAGTGGTGGTTATTATCAATATTGGAGATAGTTTGTGGAAATATATGTTATTAATTATAGAATTGAAAATTATCTCTTTCTAACTAGAGAATACAAGATTCAAGGAAAACTGATTATAGCTTTAGTAAGGAGTAAAAATATGAGTTTTAGTTGAATTTATTTCCCGAAACACAATTTTATGTGTTATATAATAGAATATCTATAGTAAAGTATCTTATAATATAATTTCTTGTGGTATTTATAAGAATATGTAAATTATACATTTTATAATTTCAAAGGTTCTTGAAACTAAGAGAGTTATGATAAGAGTACACTATCACTCTTTGGATTTTCAACCTAGAATTTAGTTACAGATATGCATCATAGGTTTATGATTATTTTTAAAAGATATTAATCTCATATAGAGTAATAAATTATATAAGATAAGCTCGTTGAAATAAAATAATTTATATACTTATGAAGGAGAAAGATTAGAATAGAACTGTGATTGAAAAAAGTAATAAACTTAATAATATGTGTTTGGTTAATCTTATTGAAACATTAATGAAATATTCAAATAATATTACATTAGATAATGAGAATTAAAAGTATAATAATGGTTATTCTTTTTTTATAACTACATTTAAAGATATTAAATTTAAATACAATAATTACAAGAGTTGTAAAAATTATTCGAATGATAGGGAGAATTAGATTACTGATGGAGAGTTTTCAAAACTACCAGGACATATTTTTTTGAATAAAAACATTCATAAAAATTACCATACGAATAATATAAGTGATAAGTATCAAAATTCTAGTAATAGAGATGATAGAATGGATTATAGTGATGCGATTGGTTATGAGTTTTAGAAACCTGATCATATTAAGAAAGATTTTACATGAATGAAGAGAAAAGTTAAAGAATCTAGATCAAATACATAAAATTAAGGAAATAAAGTACTAATGTTAATTGATAATTTGAGTGTGAGTAAAGATCCATATTTAGATAGTTTTTCAGAAGGCGACGATTGTCTGAATATCACTACATTCCATGAAAATATTCCATTGAATGAGAAGTGTTTTATGGATAATGTAATTTCTGAATAATTATGAAACATGTATTTATTTTCTATATACCCTTATTCTTTGGATAAATAGGATGAAATTAATTCATCATATGAGTAAATGATGGAATATGTGATGAAAGTGTATGCTATCTATCTAAATATTAATAAGAAATAAACTGAGTCTATGGAAGAGATTTCTAAAGATAAATATGATATTTCTATTCTTAATTATGAGTTTAATGTCAAATATATTTCCATTTCAACATCTTATAATTATTATAATGATGTTTTAAAATATAATTTTAATTTTTAAATTCATTAAAATTTTCATTAAAATTTGATATTTGGAAGAGAAAATTTTGATAATTTTCTAAGACATTTAAAAATATATATGCAATCTTCCTAAGTTACCTTTACATATTCCTATAAATCCCATTTATAGAATAATTTTTTTTTTCAGAAAGTGAACCCTTTCCACTAAATATTAATTGAGAGTAAATTATAAAAACAAATTTTCCTTGAATAATGTACAATGATTTGATAATTTTTAGGACATTATTTCTAATGAATTAGAATTTGTTTACCATAATATATTTGTATGGAATGGGTTCTAATAGTCTTGTTAATTAATATTTATAGACCTAGGTAAGTATTTGTATAACATTCTTAACATTTATTTTATAAAGGAAATATGTAAAGACCCGTAAATTTCAAGGAAATTTTTTTTTCTTAAATTTCTTTGGAATTTTTCAAGAGCGCAGCTTCTGACGGCACCTGATTCCGAGGCCCGGTGTGCCTGGAATCATGTTTCGAAGTTTGGCTCGGGTACGTTCAGTGAACGGACGAGCGTGTTCTTCTATCTTTTGAACCGGTGCCCGAAATCGAATTCTGAGGGCACCGATGAAATCGCAGCGCCGGTATTTGCTTAGAAACGCCTCTTTCGGAGTTGCGTTTTCTCAACCGTGGTTTTTAAAATTTTGGGCTTTAAGTCGGAAATAAAATAAAGGTTGTGCGACAACTTTATTTTATTTCACTTAAGCCGCTTGGAAGCCGCTTGAAAGCCACTTGAAATGAGTTAAAGCGGATGGGGTGCTATCCGGAAATATCCTACCCTCTTGGTAGGATATTTGTGAGGTGGGGCCCGCACGAGCCCCGCCGTTTCTTTCGCTAAGTAACGCACCCGCGAAAACCCGTCAAAGTAACTGAAAAGTCAACCGGCGCGTTTTCTTTAATTCTTAACAGACCATTTAATTGGGCGGTTTATTTCGTGAATTAAATGGGCTGTTTCATTCGTTGAATTAATTCAACAATTTAATGGGTCGTTACTTACGCGTTTGCGTTCGTTGGCAAATTAATAAAATAGACAACTTGTCTATTTTGGAGGATTGCTATCGTTGTGCGAATCCTCTGAGCCTCCACTCTCCCCGCGAAGAATGCGAAGAATGCGAAGAACGCAAAGAACGCGAAGAACGCCGGAACCGGAATTCGACGACGCACACCGTGATCTGCGACGTCGACGAGCTCTACCCGCGACGTTCTTCGGCGACGCCTCTTCTTCCGCGGCCGATCCTCGTTCGGCAACTAAGGTGAGAAACAGATCGTTTAATTCTCCCTTTTTAATTTCAATGACAACGGATTTAATTAATTAAATCCGTTTGTTCTAGATCCGGAGATCGTCGGCGCGACGTTTTTCCCGCGGTGCGACGAACGTCTCTTCCGCGACGACACGACGATCCCCTCCTTCCGCGACGAGCGATTCCGCGACGACCTCACGTCCGACGGCGACTTCGAGGTAGGGGTTGTTGGAATATTTTATTTCCCGTGTTTATTCTTTTAAAATAAAGAACCCGATCATGGAACAATTTTAATTTATTTAAAATTGTTGATTGGTTATTTCTTTTCCTCCCGTTGATTTTTATGACTAACGCGGAGGGCGCGGGTCTAACAAACAAGATCTGGCAACCCTCCGCCGATCTTTTGTTGTGCGGATTTGGCGGACGACAACGAACCGTGCGGCAGGGGCGATCCGTTGATCCCGCAGTGAAGATCGGCCCCCGGGAGGAGCTATGGCGCAGACGGGAGGCAAAACGGGCCACCGGAGCAACTCCGGCGGCCGGAGGCGGCGGCGCCCGGCGCGCCGCCGTGGAGGAATCCGCCGCGGATGAAGCCGCAGCGGCGGCGGCCGGTTCCGCGGCCGCGCGGAACCGGGGAGGGACGCGGCGGCCCGGCCGCGTTCGCGTGACAGGCGGCCCCCCGCGGGGCCGCGTTTTCCACCGAGCCGCGGGGGCGGCGCCCCGCGGCAGCCGCGCTCGGCCGATCGGCCGAGCCGGCCGAGCCGGTCCGACCGGCCGGGCCGCGCCCAAGCCGGACCGGACCCGGTCCAACCGGGTCGGGTCGACCCGGTTCGGCCGACCCAGGGGGGGTTCGGGCCGGGTCGCCCCGGGCCCAGAACCCCCGTTTTCGGGCCCTCTTCGGTCTTTTGCCCATAGCTTGGGCCTGGGACCTCCGATTGACGAACCGTCAGCGGCTACACGATCCTTGGATCGAGACGGTCATTTCGGTATATTATACTCAAGGTTTAGGAAGACTTTGGGTTCGGCCGGGTTGGTTCGTACACGAAACCAACCGGGCCCTCGGAGCGGAAATGCTCATAACTTGAGCTACGGACGTCCGAATGACGTACCGTCAGCTTTGTTGAATTCCTCTCAGTGAGACGGAACTTTTGGTTTACTCTGCTCAAGGTTTGGATGCCGACGGAGTACGGTCGGGTCGGTTCGTACACGAAACCAACCGGGCCCCTGGAACGAAAAAGCCAATAACTCACAGACCGGGCGTCCGATTGACGCGCCGTCTGTTTCGTTGACTTCCTCTTGATGAGACGGAACTTTTGACATACTCCGCCCGAGTTTTGGATGCAGTCGGAGTATGACCGGATTGGATTGTACCCGAAATCCAACCGGGCCCCTGGAACGGAAAAGCTGATATCTTTTAGCCAGGACGTCCGTTCGACGAACCGTCAGCGGCGTTGGTGATCACGTTGAGAAACGGTCCCTATGTGCTTACCCTATGAGAGTTCGGGGTACAGTTGAGATATGGCCGGGTTTGGTTTGCTCACGAAACCAACCAGGCCCCCGGGACGAAAAGGCTAATAACTCACAGACCGGGCGTCCGATTGACGCGCCGTCTGTTGCGTTGAGACCCCTGTGACGAGGCAGACTTTTGTGACACTTCTTTGCGGGACCTTGTGATTTCTTGGAGTATCGACCAGTAGCTCGTGGAGCGGACCCTCCCGGAGACGAGCGTGCAGAGTACGGAGACCGTGTAGCCGGCTGAGACCTGACGACTGCTTGACCGAATCGACTTGGAGTGAGTCGACTAGCCCAGTGGACGGAGCGCCCGGTATTTGGCGACAGACCCACGGCGGACGGAGCGCCCGGTAGTTGGCCGCAAACCCGCGGTACTCGACAGGAGGAGTACCTCTGTAGGCTATTGGGGGGAGCGCCCGGTATTTGGCGACAGACCCACAGCGGACGGAGCGCCCGGTAGTTGGCCGCAGACCCGCGGTGCTCGACAGGAGGAGTACCTCAGCAGTCTTAGGTTAGTGAGCAGTACCTCGGAGTCATGACAGGACCACTGTACACTCCAGAGACGGAGCTCTTCAGCAGTTACAGTTTCGATAATGAAAATCCTGGTTTGAGCTGAGTCAATGAATCTTTGCGTTTCCTCATGATTGAGATGGGTCGCTTGATAACTTAGGTATATGTATGGGCATATACCTGGGTGATGGTTATCCGTTGATTTCATGATTTTTGTGTATCCTTGTGATTGGATGGGTTACTTGATGACTTAGGTATATGTATGGGCATATACCTAAGTAGAGTCTGATGTTACTTCGTGATTGCTGTCTTTACTTTGTGGATATCCATGTTGGATTTAGTGAGACCTTAAGGGTCTCGGGGTCCCTACTGAGTAGCTTATACTCACCCCTGCACGGGCTATGCCCGCACTTCGTTGTGTTGGTTACAGACGACGGACAGCGCAGATCGCAGTTGAGGCTTGCGGAGCAGGTCGGTACCCGGAGGAGGACCACTGGGCGGACGTACCCGGAGTAGACGACAGGACCCGAGGAGTAGAGGAGCTATCTGTACCTACCCTTCAGGTAGGATCCGTGGTGGACGATCCAGGAGCTGAGCCATCTGTACCTACCCTTCAGGTAGGAATCGAGGAGGACGACCCAGGAGCCGCTTCGTTCTTCCAGCTGCTGTTTTTCCCTTTCGAGTTGTACTTTACAGTTGGGCTTGTATTTCCGTCCTTTTTTCTTTTCTTCGCTTGTGTTTACTTTTCCGCTTGCTTACTCTGTGGTGTTTGTTTGCTTTTGTAATGGCAATGCCTTCCCAGTTATCGGGATTTACGCCATTGGTGCTAGTCGCCAGCCCCTGGCCTATGGAAGGCGGGCTTGGGGTAGTCACGGCACGGGCCCCGAGGTCGGGTCGTGACAGATTGGTATCAAAGGTGGTCGGTTCTACCGCAGACTCTGATGTTTCCTTTTCTATGTAGCAATAGTGTTAAGAGTACCGAGTATGGTTTTCAGTTCAGGGAGTCCAATGTTGGTGCGGGCTGCCGACGTATCCATACACCAGGACCCTGACAACTGAATTCCGACTTTGTGCACGAAAACACTGATTGCCTGTGTGTTTCCAAAGTTTAAAAATGTCAGCTCAAACCAGGTCAGCTCACCAGGTTTAATCGTTTGACCGTGTTACGATGTTTCTTTCAGGATGCCTTTTCTCGGACGACTAGCTTTAGCCCAGAGGGATGTGCGTACTGACAGCCTGCCGACCGAAGAGGCTTCGGTTCAGGGCCCTCTTGCAGTCGAGGCACCAGCAGAGGCACCAGCGGTACTACCATATGTTGGGCCACTGATGCCACCAGCCCCAGCGGTAGGCGATGCACGCTACTTGAGAGCGCTGCACGAGTTCCAGCGCCAGAGGCCACCCAGGTTCGGGGGAGAGACGGACCCGCAGGCGGATGAGGATTGGCTGGAGGCTGTGGTGGGAGTCTTCAGGCTACTGGGGACGCCATCAAACTTCATGGTGACCTTTGCTGCCAGTCTTCTTCAGGCAGCAGCAGGCAGGTGGTGGAGCCACTTGTTCCAGTTTTTCCGTGGGATGGCCTTCTCTTGGGAAGACTTCGAGACCTCCTTCAGGTTGGAGTATGTGCCAGTAGCTCTACACCCCGAGCGTGTTCGGGAGCTGCTGCCTTTGTCGCGTGCTTCTCGATCAGAAGCCGAGTCATCTGTGGGCAGTAGACAGATAATGCAGAGGCCCAGAAAGACCAGACCAGCAGTTAGACGGTCTCGGGTTTTACGACCGGTGGTGCGGGGCAGCCGGGGTGGGGCCAGAGCTAGGCGTGCCAGAAGCAGACTGTGTTACTCTTGCGGCGGAAAGGGTCACCTGGCACGTGACTGTCCGACGCCTCGTACAGATGATGCGCAGGTTTTGGAGGAGCCACTGAGGCAGAGGCAGCGTTGAGCGCTTGAGAAACAGCCGAGCAGTGGACAAGAGCGGAACTAGTGGATACGTCTCTTGTACTTCTAGTTCCATGTTGGTGTTGTTTTTGTGTCTTTGTACCATGAGCTGCAATAAAATAAAGACACTTATCTTGTGATGTTTGCCTTCCTGTCCTCTTTTGTGATGTTACTGAGTGGTCCCGGTTAAACTGTTGACTTGACCCTCACTTTCGAGATTTCAACTGGAGGAGACCCAGTGACCTCACACTGATGCCGACAGTGTGACTCGACCCTTGGAGGCGAGAGTGACAGTTGGATCTCTTAGTAGTTACGTCGAGGCCTTACGACGTCATCCATGGCATGAATGCATCCTTCATGCCAGGATTGACTGTATTAGGCAATGGGCGTGGTTCATCTAGAGAGGGGATGAGACCAGGTTTCTCTTTTTGGCAAAGGATAAATTTTAGCAGCTCTTCCTGATCATATGCAAAGGAGGTGCAGTTCATCCAGGAGCGGATGAAGACTGCACAGTGCAGTAAGAAATAGGAAACCAGTGCCAGTCTTAGAGACTCGGGCATGTTAAATGTTTAAATATGGGGAAGCTTAAAGGACAGATGAATCTGCGGAGTAGCAGACGTGGAAGTGGGGCCTTGAGAGCAGAAGGTGGTGGTGTACATCTCAACATGTTACAACCACCCGCCTTTGAAATCCCCGCCAGGCTCAGGGAGCAGGAGGGCTGGGAAGGAGAGTAGCTGTATGCGGTCAAGTAGTGTGACCCAGGGGCTCTAAGAATGATTCGGGGTACGGGCTATGTCTACTATGAGCTGCCATATCTTTAGACATAGGTACCAATCATTCTTTCCTTCCACGAATCTTGTCCCAGACCTAGAGGTTCCGGGTAAGCCGTTGACTTGACCCTCACGTCTGGAGATACCTTTGGGAGGAGACTCGATAATCACACTTACGCCGACAGTGTGATCTGACCACGAGGCGAGAGTTTTGGTTGGAATCTCTTGGTGGCAGCGTCGAGGCCTTGCGACGTTGGTCTGGTTATGGATCGAATTCACAGATCATACCCAGGTTGACTGTTTTAGGCAAAAAGGTTGTGGTTTATCTACAACGTTGGGATAGGTTTTCCTTGGTCGGCGAAAAGGAAACCCTGGGCAGCTCAAGATAAAATCATGCACAGGAGGGTGTAGCCGATCATTCTTGGGTCGACCCACCTTACCTTCGTGGCAGCAGGAGTTTTGAGTTTCAGTTCTAATCAGGAAGTAAAGGCCTCTGGAGTTTGAGGGTGGCAGACCACGTTCTTATACGGGTCTCACCTCGACGAGGTTTATGGAGTTGTAGCTGAGGTGACAAGTTACTTTCGATGTTCGACGGACCATCTGGTCTTTAACAGGGTAGGCGAGGAGGTTTACCGCTTGACCCTACCACTTCAGTTGCACTAGGTGCACGATGTTTTCCACGTATCCCAACTGAGGAGATACGTGCTCGACCCCTTCGCATATCATCGACCATGAGGAGCTAGACGGTGGCGATGAGTGTCTTATACGGAGGTTCCTGTGGAGGTCGAGGATCGACATGAGCGGATCCTAGGAGTATGGTCGATTCCTCTTGTGCACTTTCTTTGGCAGCACGGGAACCTCCAGGTGAGCACATGGGAGCGGGAGGCTCCGATGCGTGCTCAGTACCGCTTTGTTTCCCTAAGTTTGTGGTGAAGCTTTACGGGGACGTAAAGCCCTATGGTGGGAGTAATGTAAAGACCCGTAAATTTCAAGGAAATTTTTTTTTCTTAAATTTCTTTGGAATTTTTCAAGAGCGCAGCTTCTGACGGCACCTGATTCCGAGGCCCGGTGTGCCTGGAATCATGTTTCGAAGTTTGGCTCGGGTACGTTCAGTGAACGGACGAGCGGGTTTTTCTATCTTTTGAACCGGTGCCCGGAATCGAATTCTGAGGGCACCGATGAAATCGCAGCGCCGGTATTTGCTTAGAAACGCCTCTTCCGGAGTTGCGTTTGCTCAACCGTGGTTTTTAAAATTTTGGGCTTTAAGTCGGAAATAAAATAAAGGTTGTGCGACAACTTTATTTTATTTCACTTAAGCCGCTTGGAAGCCGCTTGAAAGCCACTTGAACTGAGTTAAAGCGGATGGGGTGCTATCCGGAAATATCCTACCCTCTTGGTAGGATATTTGTGAGGTGGGGCCCGCACGAGCCCCGCCGTTTCTTTCGCTAAGTAACGCACCCGCGAAAACCCGTCAAAGTAACTGAAAAGTCAACCGGCGCGTTTTCTTTAATTCTTAACAAACCATTTAATTGGGCGGTTTATTTCGTGAATTAAATGGGCTGTTTCATTCTTTGAATTAATTCAACAATTTAATGGGTCGTTACTTACGCGTTTGCGTTCGTTGGCAAATTAATAAAATAGACAACTTGTCTATTTTGGAGGATTGCTATCGTTGTGCGAATCCTCTGAGCCTCCACTCTCCCCGCGAAGAACGCGAAGAACGCGAAGAACGCAAAGAACGCGAAGAACGCTGGAACCGGAATTCGACGACGCACACCGTGATCTGCGACGTCGACGAGCTCTACCCGCGACGTTCTTCGGCGACGCCTCTTCTTCCGCGGCTGATCCTCGTTCGGCAACTAAGGTGAGAAACGGATCATTTAATTCTCCCTTTTTAATTTCAATGACAACGGATTTAATTAATTAAATCCATTTGTTCTAGATCCGGAGATCGTCGGCGTGACGTTTTTCCCGTGGTGCGACGAACGTCTCTTCCGCGACGACGCGACGATCCCCTCCTTCCGCGACGAGCGATTCCGCGACGACCTCACGTCCGATGGCGACTTCGAGGTAGGGGTTGTTGGAATATTTTATTTCCCGTGTTTATTCTTTTAAAATAAAGAACCCGATCATGGAACAATTTTAATTTATTTAAAATTGTTGATTGGTTATTTCTTTTCCTCCCGTTGATTTTTATGACTAACGCGGAGGGTGCGGGTCTAACAAACAAGACCCGGCAACCCTCCGCCGATATTTTGTTGTGCGGATTTGGCGGACGACGACGAACTGTGCGGCAGGGGTGATCCGTTGATCCCGCAGTGAAGATCGGCCCCCGGGAGGAGCTATGGCGCAGACGGGAGGCAAAACGGGCCACCGGAGCAACTCCGGCGGCCCGCGGAAGGCGGCGGCGGCGCCCGGCGCGCCGCCGTGCAGGAATCCGCCGCGGCTTCAGCCGCGGCGGTGGCGGCCGGTTTCGCGGCCGCGCAGAACCGGGGAGGGACGCGGCGGCCCGGCCGCGTCCGCGTGACAGGCGGCCCCCCGCGGGGCCGCGTTTTCCACCGAGCCACGGGGGCGGCGCCCCGCGGCAGCCGCGCTCGGCCGATCGGCCGAGCCGGCCGAGCCGGTCCGACTGGCCGGGCCGCGCCCGAGCTGGACCGGACCCGGTCCAATCGGGTCGGGTCAACCCGGTTCGGCCGACCCAGGGGGGGTTCGGGCCGGGTCGCCCCGGGCCCAGAACCCCCGTTTTCGGGCCCTCTTCGGTCTTTTGCCCATATCTTGGGCCTGGGACCTCCGATTGACGAACCGTCAGCGGCTACGCGATCCTTGGACCGAGACGGTCATTTAGGTATATTATACTCAAGGTTTCAGAAGACTTTGGGTTCGGCCAGGTTGGTTCGTACATGAAACCAACCGGGCCCTCGGAGCGGAAACACTCATAACTTGAGCTACGGACGTCCGAATGACGTACCATCAGCTTTGTTGAATTCCTCTCAGTGAGACGGAACTTTTGGCTTACTCTGCTCGAGGTTTGGATGCCGATGGAGTACGGTCGGGTCGGTTCGTACACGAAACCAACCGGGCCCCTGGAACGAAAAAGCCAATAACTCACAGACCGGGCGTCCGATTGACGCGCCGTCTGTTTCGTTGACTTCCTCTTGATGAGACGGAACTTTTTACATACTCCGCCCGAGTTTTGGATGCAGTCGGAGTATGGCCGGATTGGATTGTACCCGAAATCCAACCGGGCCCCTGGAACGGAAAAGCTGATATCTTTCAGCCAGGACGTCCGTTCGACGAACCGTCAGCGGCGTTGGTGATCACGTTGAGAAACGGTCCCTATGTGCTTACCCTATGAGAGTTCGGGGTACAGTTGAGATATGGCCGGGTTTGGTTTGCTCACGAAACCAACCAGGCCCCCGGGACGAAAAGGCTAATAACTCACAGACCGGGCGTCCGATTGACGCGCCGTCTGTTGCGTTGAGACCCCTGTGACGAGGCGGACTTTTGTGACACTTCTTTGCGGGACCTTGTGATACTTGGAGTATTGACCAGTATCTCGTGGAGCGGACCCTCCCGGAGACGAGCGTGCAGAGTACGGAGACCGTGTAGTCGGCTGAGACCTGACGACTGCTTGACCGACTCGACTTGGAGTGAGTCGACTAGCCCAGTGGACGGAGCGACCAGTATTTGGCGACAGACCCACGGCGGACGGAGCGCCCGGTAGTTGGCCGCAAACCCGCGGTACTCGACAGGAGGAGTACCTTTGTAGGCTATTGGGGGGAGCGCCCGGTATTTGGCGACAGACCCACAGCGGACGGAGCGCCCGGTAGTTGGCCGCAGACCCGCGGTGCTCGACAGGAGGAGTACCTCAGCAGTCTTAGGTTAGTGAGCAGTACCTCGAAGTCGTGACAGGACCACTGTACACTCCAGAGACGGAGCTCTTCAGGAGTTACGGTTTCGATAATGAAAATCCTGGTTTGAGCTGAGTCAATGAATCTTTGCGTTTCCTCATGATTGAGATGGGTCGCTTGATAACTTAGGTATATGTATGGGCATATACCTGGGTGATGGTTATCCGTTTATTTCATGATTTTTGTGTATCCTTGTGATTGGATGGGTTACTTGATGACTTAGGTATATGTATGGGCATATACCTAAGTAGAGTCTGATGTTACTTCGTGATTGCTGTCTTTACTTTGTGGATATCCATGTTGGATTTAGTGAGACCTTAAGGGTCTCGGGGTCCCTACTGAGTAGCTTATACTCACCCCTGCACGGGCTATGCCCGCACTTCGTTGTGTTGGTTGCAGACGACGGACAACGCAGATCGCAGTTGAGGCTTGCGGAGCAGGTCGGTACCCGGAGGAGGACCACTGGGTGGACGTACCCGGAGTAGACGACAGGACCCGAGGAGTAGAGGAGATATCTGTACCTACCCTTCAGGTAGGATCCGTGGTGGACGATCCAGGAGCTGAGCCATCTGTACCTACCCTTCAGGTAGGAATCGAGGAGGACGACCCAGGAGCCGCTTCGTTCTTCCAGCTGCTGTTTTTCCCTTTCGAGTTGTACTTTATAGTTGGGCTTGTATTTCCGGCCCTTTTTCTTTTCTTCGCTTGTGTTTACTTTTCCGCTTGCTTACTCTGTGGTGTTTGTTTGCTTTTGTAATGGCAATGCCTTCCCAGTTATCGGGATTTACACCATTGGTGCTAGTCGCCAGCCCCTGGCCTATGGAAGGCGGGCTTGGGGTAGTCACGGCACGGGCCCCGAGGTCGGGTCGTGACAAAATATGAGTACCAAATACTAAAATAAATGCTACATAACTGTATGTTATTAACATACGAAGATATATGAAAATTTGAGCTCATTTTCTATGGAATATTTTTTTCCTTATTTCAACATAATATTTTTCAAAAATATGTTTTACCACATGAGAGTGGTATTTGGGGCTTTTTTATAACATATAACAATATAATTCATTTTTATAGATTTTATATGGAATATAATGATGTTTTAGTAAAATTTATCAAATTATCTTCTTTGTGAGAAGATCATCTATGTGTATTAGAGGATAACTACAAGAAGGAAATTATTATTATTTTATATTAAATAATGATAAAGAGTTGGTAATATTTTTTACCTTGCATTTTTCTCTTTATTTGATTGTTTTGGGTGGTAACAAAACTTTTTTTAAAAAAAATTCAGAATTCATTCTTTTAATGGGATGTGAAATCATATTTTTCAGGGGATGTAAATTTGACCATCCTTCATCTATGTTATATGTAGATAAATAACCTCTATTTTTCGGTATAGATACTTATTGAACCCCTTTGTATTTGTCATCATTTGTTGCAATTAAGTTATATTTTTGGGTTAGAACATCTAAATCACTAATTAAATTCCAAATCATAATGTCAACTTTTAAAAACATTTCAACTAAAAAAATCAAGCATGAAGGGTTGCTTAATGTTGGTTTTCAAAACAAGTATGGGTCGTTACTAAAGAGAGTTGATATATTTCAAGTAATAGAGACGATTTTTTTTATGAATAAATTTCATGAAATATATCCATTTATTTTTGAGTAGTTTTATTATAGTACATCCTTTATAGTGGTCAATGGTGAGAAAAAGTAAAATTATAGATTTAAGGATAGAATTTTTTTTCAATGAAGAAATTTGTTGAAGTGGATGAATAACCATTGGAATGGGAATCATTTTTTATTTTACATGATACTCTATAAGTCTAGGTAACTTTTAATAAGGTGATAGATATTGAAAACTTGTTTTGATTATATATAAGATGAAGTTTCTTGATCTAGAATCATGTATTATTTTATGTGGATTCATGGTTTTTTATTATCATGTAAAAGATATAAATACAATAAAAAAATTCAAGATATTATGTTTTTATATTTCCTCTATGGAATGAGGAAGTGAAATATCATCAAGTTCATTTGGGACTAAAAAAAATATATTAGAACATTATTACTTAATTTTAGGATGTTTTCATATTCCAAGATATTAAATTATATTTAGTTGAAGACTCTAAAGATAGTTGGTATGATGGATTTTCTAAATTTTTAAATATTGAAGGAGGTATTATGGAATTATGATACTATATCAAGAATGGATATTGTAAATGATTAAATGGATAATAGGTTTGTTCAAAAGGAAATGGGTGTTTCTATTTTAGAGGCTAATAAATCATAGAAAAGTAAAACATTATAGAAATTGAAGGTTTCTAAGGAACTTATAGAGAAAAATCCATGAATAATTCAAATAAAAACATTACAGAAACTTTATAAATAAAGTATAAAAGTTTAGAAGTTAAGAATAGATAATAGGTAGTGAGGATAGAAGAATATATTATGAGAAATATTTCTAAGTATAATAGTAGGAAATATTCTTGTTGTTTAACAAAAATAAAAAAATATTTCTCTCAGAGGTGTAGAATAAATTAAAAATAGAGCTAAAAAGTAGAATAAATTTTCCTTGAAAATAAATAATTCAATGATTACATTTCAATTAGGTACTATAAGGTAAGAAAGTAAAGATATTTCAAAAACACCCCCAAAGAAATTGGGTTTTATTAATACACTAATTGGGAATTGGAAAACTATATATTTATAAATTTATGTTCTATAATCATAAAAACCCCCATCACCACCACCTTATGAAAAAGGATAAGGGGAATCCATACTAGATGAATTTATCGAGGTGGTTGCTTAAAATAATTTTACCCAATATGATGTATCAGTTTCATTGTTAATGGAAAATAATTCATCATTAGATTCACCAATGTCTAAAATTTAATCTGAATAAGTGGCCCAAAAGATCAAGTCTACTTCTAATGTGTCATAAAAATCATAGAAGACTTCATTATAAGAATATATTATGTAATAAAAGTCTATAGAGATACTGGGATCTAAAAAAGATAATTATCTCACTGATGAATACATGAATGAATAAGAAGAATTGAAATTAGATAATTTTATTAATATTGAAAATATTATACAAGATAAGAAGTCTAATATTAATGAAATATATGAAGGAAAGGATGATAACTATGAACTTGATCATTAAGAGAGTATGAGTTTGGATCATTTCTCTATTCAATTGTGTTTTCTAAAAGAAAACTTGGATAATTTATAAAATGAAATATCTATACTGATAGATAATATCTTTATATTTAGTTTCCTATAATATCAATGTGTGTAAACCCAATTTTATTGGTCATAGAAAATGATATTAGATTAGTAGGTATATATTAAGATAGATTTATTGTCACAACCCACGTTCTCCAAGATGAGGAAAGGGATAGAAAAATTCTAGACCCTTCCTTCTTCAAGTTGAAGGAGAGATAATGACCCATGAGTCATGCCTTCAATAGGCCCCAGAGTGGTGACTAGCACCAAGGGTATAAAATCTCACGTAAGATGGAAGGCATTCCCATTTTTATTTAATAAGATCGGGTGATAAGATGACAAATCCCAAACAACTCAAAAAACTAAATGTAAAAGTAAAGAAAAAAATACATTCCCATATGCATGTTCAGAATAAATTGATACAAGGTAAAAGAAAACTCTGATGAAAAATACCAAAAAAAGAAAACCAGCAATGAAAACTTCTGAATCCCGAGCTAGTAAGGTCTGAAACAGTCCTCAAATTCCTCTTGGAAAATTGAAGGAATTTTTCTATTCATAGGGTAAGTATATAGTTTTACTCAGTAGAGAAAACCAAAATCTCTCGTGCACAAGTGGCGAGGTATTCTAATAACCCATGAGAAATAGAGATAACCAAATCACCTAGCAAGGAAACTATCCACCCACCCTCACTAAGAAACACTTCCCAAATAACACACGTCAACTAAAGTAATAGTAAAATCACATCGATATTTGGGGACCCTTCATGCTTTCCCACTGGTTATTTAGGAAATCCTATGTGTCAGACCTCCCCCATAGGTTCCACTACTACTCCGAACAAAAACCTTATGGGCCATCCAAACCACACATCTATCCCACCCAAAAACACCTTGGCCACCACAACAACACATAACCACGCCCGTAAAAACCTAGGACACAATAACCACTGCCACTCATGAAGACATCTAGGACTCAACAACCACTGCCACACCCGAAAACACCTAGGCCTCTTTCTGAAGACACTTGGGAAAAAAACATGCACGCACACACCTGGGCCAACCACCACAAGACAGCCTACCTAAAGAGTCTTGGTCCATAATGAACCTTATCCCATCACAACCTGCCCAAAAAATATTGGGCATCCTGGGAGAGGGAGCATAAAGGAGCTAATAACCTGCTACTCATAAGAATGTTAGAAAAAACACCCCCCTTTAAATGGTGGTGTTTGGAATGAAGTGCTCAACATGGGTGGGGTGCGTATAAGAAAAAAAGAACTAAATATTATAAATATAGTTAAACAAGAACTCATCCCAACCTAAGGGATCCAAAAAAACAACCATCCCATACATAACTACTCTCGCTGCTATCCCTACATGCACAATTTCATAGCAACCATAACTAGAGCACAACCCATTTCTGTCAAAATAGTTTCCCTGTTGTACCAATTCTCTTTATCATATTCTAGTGATTTCATTTAAAGATTTCCCCACTACAGGGAAAATAATTAGTATAATCATAATCCAAGAACAACAATAGTAAAAAAACTGCCAATCAGACATTTAAGTATTCACACCCAGTTCACTTGTAAAGTCACAAAAATAAAAGGGATCCATGAGATACTCGAACAAAACCAAGCCCCAACATGCCAGCTCCACACGACCTCAGATTCAAAGGCCAAAAACTTCTCAGATAGAATATTCCATCCCCCTCTATATCACCCCATAAGGCATCAAATAATACAACCTTGCATAATATCAAAACAGAGTAAGAGAGTTTTTAGATTTAATCACACCATTAATTAAGTTATTTCTCTCTATTTGGTTAAACAAGGTGATCAAAAAATGATTCTTATTCATCGGGCATCCATTTAATCAACCAAGTTTATGTGATTTACCAGTTTCCATGTTACAACCAATTAATCATAAGGTTTTCCATAAGAAACATAGCTTCATTAGTGCACAATAAAAGACCGCCAATGACTACAATTTTCAATGGACATAAGCCCATACAATTCACAACATAAAAACAAAGGTAAAAAGAATACAACATCATCATCATAATTATTCCCACCCCTTAGTTCTTTAAAATCCCATTTATTATCTTTGTTAAGGTTGGTTTCATCTACATCGTGAGTAAAAATCATTATATATTCCCTACATGATGCACAATGAAAGAGAGAGGAAGGAAATACAACTACTTGGATGATAAAAGATCGATGTTTTCTCTTAGAACCAATAATTGGGGATGCATGACTTGAAGAGGATGAAATCCAAGGACTTCAAGGCTGAGCAGAAAGGGCTCTAGAATGGGCGCATGATTAGTCTATGAAAGAGGGACTCCAGGAACACTAAGAAAAAAAGGGGCCAATGAAGAAGAAGATCTCAGTGTGTTAAAAGGATTGATCCTAGAGTTATGGGATGTGCAATATTGAAGTTGTTGAAAAAATATCTTGGTTTGAATATGTAGCTTGGAAGTTTCTCACATTATAATTTATTGATATTTAATAATTCTCACCAGAGATGGTGGAGATAATGGGTGTGAGTTAATAGATCTCCGAAGAAAACACGTATCATGAGAGAAACTAGAAAACACGGGAGGCTGGAAAACACGAAAAAGGGAGTGATAGGCCATAAGTTTTTGTAACTCAAGGGTCTCCCCACTCTTAGGGGATTTAAGATAACATTTATGGGATTTAAAACGAGGTTAAACCACTTTAGAAGGGTAAGAAGACTTAAAAAGAGGCGTTAAGGGAAAAATGGGGAAGGAAACCCCAAAAACCTATGGTGGTACTGATTGGTGGAGATGATCTGGTGAAGCTGATCAGAATAAGCCAACCAGTGGAGCTAATCAGTGAAGCGAATTGGTGGAGTGGATATGGTGAAGCAGATTGGTGGAGTAGATAAGTGAAACTGAGCAGAGGAGAAGATCGGGTGAAGTGGATCGGTGGAGCGGGTTAGTGAAACTGATCACTGGAGATGATCGGGTGAAGCAGATTAGGTGAAGCAGATCGGGTGATGATGATCGCGTGAAAAAGATCGATGGAGCTGATCAATGAAGCCGATCAATGGAGCTGACTAGGTGAAGCTAATCAAGTGAAGCTGATCGGTGGAGCTGATCCGTGAAATTGATTGGGTGAACCTGATCGGTGTGAAGTAGATCAGGTGAAGATGATCACTAAAGATGATCACTGAAGCTGATCAGTGAAACTGATCAGTGAAGTTGATCAGTGAATCCGTTCAGTGAAGACGATCACTGAAGATGATTAGTGAAGATGATTAGTGAAGTTGATTGGTGGGATGATTGGTTGAAGCTGATCAGTGAAGCGGATCAGTGAAGCTGATCACCGAAGCTGGTCAGTGAAGCGGATCAGAGAATCTGATCAGTAAAGATGATCAATAAAGTTTATCGGTGAGACATATTGGTGGCTCTGATAGGTGACACCACAGTGACACATTTCCACCGACACTAACATCCTCCTGACTCATCGATGGTGTCCAGGACACCCCAACACTTAGAATTTGGAAAAGTAATCAACTAAAAGGGTCTGGTACAATACATCAGATACCTCTCAAACTATTCTCGTACTTGAGAAATCATGAGTAACCTAAATAAATAATAGGGGTCCGAACACCCACCTCAGAAGATACCTCTCAGGAAAAAACCACTCCAAACAGCCAAACAAACCCCAAGGATCACATTGTCTTGACACACGGATTGGGGAGTTCCTTCCTCTATGTCAAGATACTATCTGATTTTGGTGGAATTGTCTCACCCACACATGTTTAATCACATCCACACTGATGCGTCTTGACTAGGAATTAGGTTCTCCCTTCCCCACACATCGAGACTTTTCATGACGATTCAAAATGAAAAATAAACAACTCATATAATAATGAAACAAGGTTAGCATTACATCACAACAAGTCACAAAAAAAAGTACATCAAGGAAGGCTCAGAATAACAACTCAAAATAGCTTTGGGTACTAGGAACACATCTGAACTTCTTGATCCCTTGTACTCTCCTGGAGGCCAACATACCTACACAACACACAAACCAAAGGAATGATCCATCCACAAAGCACCTTATCATTTCGATCCTCGATCCTTACTAGTTGGTCCACGAACGTAGTTTCATCCCCTATATCCAACTCTCCCCAGTCAATGACATGGGAGTCATTGTGTAGATATCAATGAAGCTGGGAGACATAGAAAACGTCATGGATCCTTTCCAACTGAGGTGGTGACACCCGCTGATATGCCACCTCAAAAACTCTCCCCAACACTTAAAAAGGCCCGATGAACCTAGGATAGAGATTTATCCCCTTGTCGAACCTTCACTGCCCACATCGAGGGGAAGCCTTCAAGAAAACATAGTCTCCAACATCAAACTCCAAGGGCCTCCTCCAATGATTAACATAAAACTTCTTCCAGTCTTGGGATTCCTTCCTCCTCTGACTAACTAGTTGAACCTTTTCCATTGTACTCTGCACTACATCTTGGCCAAGAACACCTACTTCCCAAATTCGGTCCAGCACACTGAAAAACGACACGATCTCCCATATAAGGCTTCAAATAGTGTCATGCAAATAGTAGAGTGATAACTATTGTTGTAAGTAAAATCTACTAATGTAAAAATTCGTACCCATGACCCCCCTAAGTCCAAAAAACATTCCCATAGCATATAATTCAACATATGGATGGCCCTCTATGTCTTTCCATCTATCTGGGGGTGGAAAGTGGGGCTAAGGCATATATGGGTGCCAAAAGCATACTGCAATCCCCTTCAGAATCGTGAGGTAAACTGTTCCTCCCAATAGAAGACTATAGACCTCAGAACTCCATGAAACCGCACCACCTCATCCAACTATCGTCGTGCTAAGGAATCCACCGCACTCGAATCCTTAATCACCAAGAAGTGAGCTGATTTCATCATCTGGTCTACCACTACTCAGATATCATAACAACCTCCTTGAACCATAGGTAGTCCTGTGACAAAATCCATAGAGACATCATCCCACTTCCACTTAGGAATGTCTAAGGGATGAAACATAAAACTGGGAACACGATGCTCAGCCTTCACCAGCTGACACATGAGGCACTTTGGCATAAACTACGCCATTGACCGCTTCACCCCGGGGCACCAAAACTATTATCTCAGGCCTAGATTCATCTTGGAAACTCCTGGGAGCACCGCTAGGGGGTGTGTTATGGAACTCATGGAGAACTCCCTCACACATCATATCTATGAAAAAAAAATTTCACAGAAAACATATGATTCTGCCTATCCTCCAACCACCCTTTCCGATTATTGCCCCAGTCAACCCGATTGTGAAACACTTCACTCTCTGAATCTACACTCTGAGACTACTCCACCTAACACAATAGAGAGGACTGCACTATCATCTAAAATAGATAGCCTCTACCACTATCCACCCTTTCATCCGGGTGTAAGGTAGCCAACTCCATCAGTTCCTTCCAAGCATCCACAGATTCATGAATATCTTCCCTCTACGACTTCATGCTCAAGGCATCAGCCACAAAATTCCCCTTACCTTTAGTGTAAGAGATATCGAAGTCATAGTCCTGAACAAACTCCACTAACCTTCACTGTCTCATGTTTAGGTCTTTCTTGGTAAAGATATGCCTCAAAATATTATGATATGTGAAGACCAAAAAGTGATCCCTAATGAGGTAATTCCACCACAACTTCAATGCGAACACTACTACTACAAGCTCTAGGTCATGGAGGTCATAGTTACACTCATGAGGACTTAACTACCTAGACCCATAAGAGATCACTCCCCACTGCTACATCAACACACACCCCAATCCAAGACTAGAATCACCACAAAACACCTCAAACAACACCCCTTCCTCAGGAAACCTGTGCACTGACTAACCTTTCCTTCAGATATCTAAAATCTACCTGGAACTTCTCACTCTACACAAAGGCCTGGTCCTTTCTGGTCAAAGCTATCAAAGAAGATTCAACTCAAGAGAAGTTAGGTATGAACCTTCGATAAAAGTCTACCAGCCCCAAGAAAATATGAACCTTTTTCACACTCTTGGGTGCTTCCCAAGAAACAACTTCTTTATCCTTTGATAGATCCACTGCTACCCCTTTCTGAGACACCATGTGTCTAATAAAGCTCAATTATCATGTCAAGAACTTGAACTTAGACAACTCCCCATAAATCTGGTGGTGTCGAAGGATCTCCAAGACCATCCTAAGGTGCTTAGTGTGATCCTCATCTAGTTTTGAGTAGATCAGGATTTCATCGATGAACACAATGATGAACTGGTCCAGGAACTCACAGAAAACAGAGTTCATGGGCCCCATGAACACAAAATGTGAATTCGTAACATCGAAGAACATGACTAAGAAATAGAAGTGCCCATGCCTGCACTTGAAAGAATCCTTTGGGATATCTTCTTCTTTCACCTTTAACTAGTGATACCCAGACTAAAGATCAATCTTAGAGAACCAACCTACTCCCCTCAGTTGGTCAAAGAGATCGTCTATACCTCGAGAGAGGGTAATGGTTCTTGACTATTACCTAATTCAGTCTCTAGTAGTCTATGAAAAGCTTAAGACCACCATCTACCTTTTTTACAAATAATATTGAAGCACCCCATGGAGACATGCTGGGTCGGAAAAAAACATTCTTCATAAGATCATTAATCTACATCTACAACCCCCACAACTTAGAAGAGGCTCTGCACACCAGCTCCCCACCTGACAACTCCATTCACCGATAAAATCCACACCCCGTCCATCCAAATTGGAGAACATTAATCTTCTCCGAATGTAGTTAATAAAAGAGTTCATATAAAATAGCTAGTCGATGCCTAGGATGACATTGTATGGCTGTTTTTGGTGAAAAAGGAGATCCCCACTAGACTAATGTGGCCCCAACATTAGTATCCATTCCTGACAATCATCAAACAGGCTGATCTGACCCCCCAAATATCATACTCATCACCAGGGTCATAGAGAGTCTCTCTAAATCTAGGCCCAAGTAATGGTCTAGACTAGGTTTAACAAAGGAGTGCGAAGCTACTTAATCAAACAAGGCATAAACAAGAGTACTGAACAATCTGATCGTACCTCAAATGACCTCTGGCCCTGTTGGAACTACTTCCTCTGCAACATGAAACTACCCACGCCCTAATCCTCTTCCCCTCAGCTATCATCTGACTCCCTGACCTTTCTCTCGTCGTGGTCCCTGTGGAGTACCCTGAGGTCGACCTCCTTTGACAACGTCTGCTCTTGGAGGAGCGAGAGATCACTATCCCTACTGCTGCTACTGAAAGGTCTGGCTTGAAACTACTACTAATGAGGTGGGAACTGAACCTCCCCACCCCACTATATCACACTTGGTCTGGGAAATGATTCCAAATATTACAAAGGCTACCAAAGATAAAGCATCTATGTCCTATGCCCACAGAGAAAGGGAGAGGATCGAGAGACCAAAACTAGAACTGCTGAGGCCTGCTCCCCATTGGCCAAAACCTGAAAGGCCTTGATGTTGGGGGTCTGCTACTAACGGCCTTCCCCTTTTACGAACTCAACCGGATCCCCTCTCATGGAACACCTCCCAGTGTGTGCATCCTCTCCAATAAATCAACATTCTTATGAACCTCCAAGTATGTCAATAGAGTGAAGGGAGTTACAACATACTATATAGAAGGTCGAGTGCCTCCTCTAATCATATCTACTAAGACTCCTCATCTAGAAATAGGTTGAGAGAAAAGTGAAGGAGATCCTTGGACATGATCCCCAACTCTCATACTGACATTCTTCCTTGCTAGAGGGAGAGAAGATCTTTTCTCTTCTCGGCCTTCATTGTAGAATTAAGGAATTCCGCCTCGAACTCCTTATCAAATCAGTCCACAAAACATCAGTCTCCATCCTCTTTCTCAGGTAGAGAATCCACCACTAACACACTACTCCCCTCATCTGAATGACTTCCAATAGAACCCAGTACTCTCTTGGAGCCACTACCACAAAACTGGGCAAGGCCAGCGCCAGCCTTTATCAGTGCTAACGAAAACAGGCTGATAAAATGGGGTATGTTTATCAGTGCTAAAAAAACACTGATAAAGGGTTCCTTTATCAGCGCTAAAAAAATTGCTAATAAACGTACCCCTTTATGAGTAATTTTTTTAGCATTGATAAAGGTACCCCCTTTAACAGTTCTTTTTTAGCACTGTTAAAGGGTACCCCTTTATCAGTGATTTTTTAGTAGCACTGATAAAGGGGGGTCTTTAAAGGGGGGTCTTTATCAGCGCTTTTTTTAAAAGTGCTGATAAAGGGTCTACTTACAAAAAAATATTAATTAAAAAATATATATTAATATTTAAATATATAGATATAGTTATATTGATATAAATATAATATATATTTTTTAAATATAATTTTAAATATATTTTAGATAAGTATAAATATACAGTTACACTTAATATATAAGATATTTAGTGAAAATGGATTATAAAAAAATTAAAAAAATATTATTAATAAATAGTTAGCTAATTATTATTGAGTAATAGTAATTTAATAATAATTTGAAGACTAAAAAAATAAAAAAAAATAAAGAAAGATCCAAAATATGTTGAAAACGCAACTCGAACTTCAAACGACCATAAGTTTTGATCCAGGTGTCCGTTTGAGCTCTACATCATATCTAATCGAAGCCTACGATGAGCTCTACATTCCTGTTACCCAAGAAAATCTTATGTCACATTTTCAAGGGAAAAAAGTCATAGAAGGACTCCAAAACTGAGTTTTGAGTTGGGATACCCCAATTTTTTAACATTTTATGGATTTTTAGCCTCATTTAAGGGGGTATTATTGGCTTTTTTTGGTGGGGACTGAATTTATTCCAAGGTATTACATTCATATTTATATTATTTCCTTTAAATTTTATCATTTTTTATAATGCACTGCTATTTATAATCTAATATATAACAATATATACATATTTTTTATATATTCACACATAAAAAATTAATTATAAATATAAATAATAAAATATATTTACATATAAAATATATTAGCTTTATCTAACTAATAACTAATTTCCATTTTATTTAAAATAAAAATGTATGAATATTTATATACCTATATACTAATCTAACTTTATATATATATTAATATAACTACATATATATATTCATATAACTAAAAATATATATATTAATATCACTATAAATATATATATATTAATATAACTATATATATATATTAATATAACTATAACTATATATTAATATAAATATATATTAATATACGAATAAATATAACTATATATATATATATATAAATAGAGATATCATGAAATGGAAAACAAATCAAAATAGAGGAGTGGTAAGGGCTTAGGCGCGCAAGGGGGAGGTCTCGAGTTCAAAACCTGGTGGAGGTAGGGGCGCGTGCATGGGGGTTGATTTGGGGGGCTAGCACTGATAAAGGGTGGAGGGGGTGTGTGCGGGTGCTGGAGGGACTGGAAAGCGCTGTTAAAAGGGGGGCTCAATCACTATAAAATCCCCCTGATTGGTAGGATTTTTTTTAAATTTTTTTAATTTTTTTTACTTTTATCAGCGCTAAAAAATTATCTGATAAAAGGGGACTTTTATCAGTGCTAAAAAGAAGGTGCTGATAAATGAACCTTTTATCAGCGCTTCTTTTTAGCACTGATAAAAGACCCCTTTTATCAGCACTTTTTTTAGTGCTGATAAAAGGGGGCTTTATCAGCACATTTTGGAGCACTGATAAAGGGGACCCCCCTTTATCTTCACCGGCTTAAACAGTGCTTTTCTAGTTCTATTAAATGCCATTTTTAGCACTGATAAAAGGCGTATTTGTAGTAGTGAGCATAGATCAAGGTAAATGTGACCACCATCTCTTCAAGCCATCCCTCTATCTACAAGCTGGAAACACTGCCCTCGTACCTCATGTGGGTCTGCTAGTGGAAGGAACATAGAGTATTCTTCAAAATTTCATCCTCTTCCTCTCGATCAATCCTCTGCTGATCGACCAAATCAATCTTCTGGGCCTTGATTTCCCGTACTACTCGTGGACATTATCCGGGTGCCATAACTGCAAGGTAAATGAGGAATGCCTAAGCCGGAGTAGTGTAGAAGATTCCTTTTAATTTTTTTTCTTAAACGTTTTATTTATTTTAAATTCCCAAAACACCCAAGAAATATAAGAACACAAGTCATTATGATGCATGTACCTTTCCTAGGATCTTTAACCTGCAATCAGTGTAGCCTCACATGGTTGTTCGGTAGGCCCAGAGTTCTTGAATCGGATCACGGGAAGCCCTAAAATACCATGTACTAGATGGTATTCCTTGGACTATTTCACACACTAATATTTCTTAACATTGTTTCCCTACCATCCCATGAAATCTGCACTATGCCTAACATATAACTCCATCCTATCTCTCAACCATCACCTCTGATACCATTCTGTCATGACCAGCCTTCACCAAGTCGAGGAAAGGGACAACAAACTGCTAGACCCTTCCTTCCTCTTGTTGAAGGAGAGATAATGACCCCCCGAGTCCCGCCTTTAATATTCCCTAGAGTAGTGACTAGCACCAAGGATATTGAATCTCACGTAAAATGGAAGGCGTTACCATTTTTATTTAATAAGATTGGGAGATAAGATGGTAAATCACAAACAACTCCAAAAACTGAAATTAAATGGAAATCCAAAATTCCATTCCCATATGAAAGTTCAAAATAAACTGATACAAGGTACAATAAAACCCTGAAGAAACCTACAACAAAAAAATCAATAACAAAAAATCTTGAAGTACAAGCTAGTAAAGTCTGGTACGGTCCTCTAAGTCCTCCTAGAAACCTGAAAGCAGTTTTATATACATAGGGTGAGTATACAAGTATACTAATTTGGGAAAATGAAAAGCTATCATAAACACGTGCAGAGGAATTCTAATGCCCCATGAGAAATAGAGATAACCAAAGCACCTAGAAAGGAAACTATCCACCTAGCCTCACCAAGGCACACTCCCCAAATAATGCAAGTCAGGTAAAGTAATAGTAAAAGAATATTGATATTTGGGTATTCTTCACTGCTTTCCCAATGGTTATTTAGGACATCCTATGTGTCTGACCTCCCCCACAGGTTCTTGTACAGTCCCACTACCAACCCCAACAACAACCTTATGGGCCATCCCAACCGCACATCTATCCAACCCACAAACACCTAGGCCCCTAAAACAACACAAAATCATACCCACAAACAACTGTGTCACAAAAACCACTACCACACCTGGAGAAACCTAGGCCTCAACAACCACTACCATGCCCGAAAACACCTGGGCCTCATCCTGAAGACACTTGAGAAACAAACCTGCCTGCACACACCTGGGAAAACCACCACAAGACACCCCGCCTGAAGAGTCTTGGGCTATAATGAACATTAGGCCATCACCGCCTGTCCAAATAATCTTGGGCTACCTGGGAGAGTAATCAAAAAGGAGATAATAACTAGCCACTCATAAGAATGTTGGGAAAAACACCAACCCCCATGAAATGGGGGTTTCATCATGAAGTTCTCAACATGGGTGTGGTGCATATAAGAAACAAAAGAAATAAATATTATAAATATAGGTAAACAAGCACTCATCCCAACCTAAGGGTTTTGAAATAAACAACCATCTCATAAACAACAACTCTAGCTGCTATCCCTACATGAACAATTTCTCAACACCCATAACCAGAGCACATCCCATTTATGTCAAAAAAATTCCCCCTTTGTACTAGTTATCATTATCGTATTTAGGTGATTTCATTTAAAGATTACCCCCACTATCGGGAATCTAACAGGTATAACCATAATCCAAGAACAACAAATGAAACAAAACAGCCAAGCAAACATTTAAGCATTCACACCTAGTTATCTTGTAAAAGAACCACAATAAAATGGATATGTGAGATCCCTCAAAGTTCTGGAACCAAACCAAGCCCCAGTATGTCAGCTCCACACGAGCTTAGATTCACAAGCCAACAACTTATCAACTAGAATATTCCATCCCCCTCTACGTCACCTCACAAGGCATAAAATAAAACAACCATACATAATTTCAGAATAGAGTAAGGGATTTTTCATATTTAATCACACCATTCATTAATTTAAATCTTTCTATTTGGTTAACCAAGGTGATAAAACAAGGATTCTTATTCATTGGTAACCCATTTATTCTTCCAAGTTTACGTGATTGACCAGTTTCCAAGTTACATCCAATAGATCACAAGGATATCTAGAAAAACCAGAGCTTCATTAATGTGCAAGAAAATACCACCAATGACCATGATTTTTAGTGGACATAAGTCCATATAACTTACAAAAAAAAATTAAGATAAAAATAATATAGAAACATCATCATCATTATTCCCACCCCTCCATTCTTTAAAATTCAATTTATTATCTTCGTTATGGTTGGTTTCATCTATGACCCAAGAGAACATCATTATATAAACCCCGCATGATTTACAGTTAATGAGAGAAAATGGAAAAACCCCCACTTGGATGATCAATGATCGATTTTTCTCATGTCACCAATAAATAGGGATGAATGAATTGTAGAGGAAGAAATCCAAGGACTCCATGGATGAGAAGAAAGGGCTCCAGCACAGGTGCATGATTAGTCTTCGAAAGAGTGAATTTAAGCGCACCAAGGAAAAGAAAGGGACTAAGGAAGAAAAAGATCTCAGTGTGTTAAAATGCCCGATCCTTGAGTTACGGAATGCACAATCTCGATGTTTTTAAAAGGAAGATCATGGTTTGAACAAATGACTTAGTGGTTGCACACATTAGAATTTATTGATATTTAATAATTATCTTCTAAGATGGTAGAGATAACAACTATGAGTTAATAGATATCCCGATAAAACACATTTTAGGGGTGAAACTGGAAAACACTGGAGGCTGGAAAACACGAAAAAGGGTGTGATAAGCCACATGTTTTGGTAACTCAAGGGTCTCCCCACTCTTAGGGTTTTTAAGATAACACTTATGGGATTTTAAATAGTGTTAAACCACTTTAAATGGGTAAAAAGACTTAAAAAGAGGTGTTGTATAAAAAAATAGGGAAGGAACCCCAGAAAACCCACGATGGAACCATTTGGGTGTGGCACTGATCAGTGGAGATGATCGGGTGAAGATGATCGGGTGAAGCGGATCAGGTGAAGCTGATAGGTGGAGTAGATTGGGTGAAGCTGATCGAAGGAGCTGATCAGTGAAACAGATTTGTGGAGCTGATCGGGTGAAATGAATTGGTGGAGCGGATTGGGAAAACGGATCGGTGGAGCGGATAAGGTGAAGATGATCGGGTGAAGCTAATCGGGTGAAGCTGACCAGGTGAAGATATTTGGGTGAGGCGAATCAGGTGAAGAAAATCAGTGAAGATGATCAGTGATGTTGATCGGTGGAGCTGATTAGGTGAAGTATATTGGGTGAAGCTGATCGCTGGAGAGGATCAGTGAATCCGATCGGGTGAAGCCGATCAGGTGAAGCTGATTAGTGAAGTGAATCGTTGAAGGTGATCAGTGAAGTAGATTAGTGAAGAAGATCGGTGAAGTGGATTAGTAAAGCTGAATGATAAATTTGATCAATGAAGCTAATCCGTGAAGCAGATCACTAAAGCTGATCAGTGAAGCAGATCAGTGAAGCTGATCGGTTGGGCTGATCGGGTGAAGCTGATCAGTGAAGGGGATCACTGAAGCTGATCAGTGAATCTAATTAGATATGATGATCAATGAAGATGATTAGTGAAGAAGATTAGTGAAGTTGATCAATATCATTGATCAGTGAGATTTATCGGTGAAACTGATCTGTGAGACCAATGGGTGGAATCGATCGATGTGACCGATGGGTAGAATTGGTCAGTAGAACCGATCAGTGGCACTGATAGGTGAGACCATGATGACAAGTTGCCACCAAAACTGACATCGTCCTGACTCACTGAAGGTGTACAGGACACCCCAACACTTAGAATTTGGCAATGTAATGGACCAGGAGGGTCTGAGCCATTACATCTATTAAATTTAAGGAAGCGTTTTTTTGAAAATTTCCAAATATTCAAAATAATGTATAAATATACATTACAATAATAAATCTACATTATTAAAATTCAATATGATAAGGAAGCTTTAAAAAAAGTAATTAAATGTTTGAAAGTATGTTGTTGTACCTAAGCCTCTTATGTCGTTTTAATGATCACAGACACCCAATTGTGTTTCCAGACACTTTATTTCATGAATTTAATCATTTATATTTTAGAAACATTTTTGGAATGTTTTTAGACCAAAAAGTGGGTTCCAAATGAACATATAGTAAATTCTTGAATTCATCCACCTATAGGCACAAAAAGCTACCTAGAGGACCACACTAGATGGATGATGAGTCACACTGGTGATGTAGTATGATCTGAATAGAACTAAAATTATTTTAGGGCACCCTCTACTGGTCAATGAAACACAATGGTGATCCGATTACATCATGAAATACTTTAATACTTTCTATTTTTAGGGCCCCACATGCCTTAATTATAACTCTAATGGATATCTTTGAAAAATAGAGTATCTAGAATGTTTATAAATCCATTGAAGTTAATAAATAAACCCCAATGGTCCATGGATAGTACTGGTTACCTTTAGTAACATTCATTATCTCAATATGCTTCATTTTCATCATTAATTTTCTCTTGTGTACTATTTCCCTCATCCTCTCCGTATTTATTGTTGTATTCATACTAGTGGATTTATAGTGTGACTCAAAGGGATTGAATATATAATGTTTCTTATATATTTTTCCTTTCTTGGGTGCACACTAACATTGAGTGTGAGGGGTTTGGTTATCATAACCTTAGGTGAGAGAGTATGGGTGCTCACTAATATTGAGTGTGAGGGGGTATGTGAATAAAACAATTAAAAGTGTAGGGAATTGTGTTTCAAGAAACAACCACTAAAATACAAATAGTTTTATTAATACTTCTACTAAAAATAAAGGTTATTAATTCTTTTAAATGGGTTTTTTGGAAAATATTTAAGCCAAGGTGTAATAGGAACTCATGAATAATTTAGGTGAGGTGACATAGGTATGCCTGGGTGGATTATTTTTAAAACTCTTATAGAGATCCTCATTTTTCATACATTATCACTAAATAAGTTTTTTATAATACTTAATAAACTATACAAAAAAACTCCCAAAGACCATACTAGTCTACTGCCTTTGGAAACATGGAAACATAAACACTAGTACATAAATGAGATATATCATCTCCCACTAGGTTCTTCTTGACTGGAACCCTTCTTAGAAACATACAACATAATACATATCTTTATAACCTGGGGGAAAAGAAAACATAAAAGGGGTGAGATCATATGCTTAGTAAGGGTAAAAAGGGAGATATGTAAGCATAATCATGAGCATAATGGTATGAGAACATGATCACAAAATAGAAGATCATTCCCTTCATATAAATGATCATATACATGAATCATGGAATAAATATTTAATATTCATAAGACATGAATCATAAGGAAATAAAGAACATAATCAATGAAAGCATAACATAATAATAAGACATGTAATTGTATAATACACATAAGAATATATCATGATTTCTATAGTATTCAAGCCAATGTTGAAGACACCATATTAGTGGAAAATGTCTTTTATTGAACTGAGTTTACACCCCATTTTAGCCTAGTATTAATTAACCAATTTCACACCTCATTACAACCATGTAATACTGATCCTAGTTTATTTCTCATTCCATCATTTTCTATCTCATGAGATATAAATCCTTACCCAATGCATTGAGGGATATATAGGTCCCACCCATCTCATAATAAAATTATACATACATCTTCCAAAAGAACATAAATAATAATACCATAACCGATGAAATTAACTGGGTATCATAAACATGTAATTTTATGATAACCTTTGGAAATATACAATTTTCATAATCATTTCATCATAAACATAACCCATGAAATGAATCGGGTTTAAAAAGCATATAATATGGGAAAGAGAAACAAGTTCATCAACATCATGACATAAAAACACAATCCATTCAGAGAAATAATATGAATGTAAATTTTGAATAATTTCCCCATAAATAAATGAGTAACACCAATGGATTTTATGTTATATGGGAAATAATTTTGAAATATATTTTAAAAACATTTCTTGAGGAAAATATCCATTATGTATTAAAAAATGATTTTTAAAACATAAAATCTTTCGAAAAACTTTTTCTTTGAAAATAAATTTTCAAACTTATAAAGGATGCATTGAAAACCATAAAACATTTTAAAATATTTGTTTTCTTGAAATTGGTATTCAAAGATATTCAGAAAACATTTTTTAAAACATGGGTTTCAAATACAATATATTTCCAGCCAAATAGAGAGATAATTGAATTTTACATAAAAATATTATATTAAGTACCAAAGAGTGAAAAAATGTTACTAATACATGGATATATCCTGAATAAATTCAGTATAATAAAATAATGAGTTTTCTTGAGATATGGATCATAATATTTCATCAAAGGAAGCATAAACATAAACAATCTCAAGAGGCGATGAGATTGTCTCAATAAACTCTTATAACTTGGTAACTTGGGATCAAACTCTCCATGTAAGAGAAGGAAATTAAATGAAGCTTTAAAAATCATGGAAATAATTAATTTCATGATATAAAATGTAAAATAGATGTATATAAACCTCAAAAAAGAATATAGGTGCATAAAAAAACATGTGTCTTAAAGAAACATAATTGAGAAAAACAATTTTACAGATTTGGAAACTTTTGAAACTTAAACCCCATGAAAGAAAGATCATAAAATTTATATGTGAATACCAATAAATTTAAGTATAATATGAATATAATACAATCATGGGTAGTACATAGACCACATAAAATGAAATAGTGGTGAACATATTATGCATCTCACAGAAATAAAAAGTGAGATGAAATCTCCTTACCTTGTATCTTGACTCTCATCGTACTCATAAAAACCACATGTATAATAAATATTAATTTATTGTAAATATTTTCAAGAACCATATTATTATATCTAATAACAAATATGTTTTGATTAGGACCTTATATTAACCTCTTGTTAACATTCCTATGTTAAGGTTTCATTTTGGGTAATATTCACTTTGTTCTTTTCATGTGTATTAAGTTGTGATATATTTGGTACTTATTCTTATATCATGATTCCAGAATATAAACCATTATATAAATATAATTTATATTAATTATATGTGTATTATAATAATCTATATAACATATAAGTACAAAATAGAATATACCATTCCTAGAGATGATAAATCGTTTCTACGCATGAACACTGTTTCCATTTTTATTATCGTATTGAAAGAAAGAAAGAAAATGAACTATTTTTATATGTGTTTTTAAAATCATTAAATTATAATTATAATGTTATATATATCATATAATTTTACTAAACCCATCCTTAATACATTCCATGTAGTGTTTTAACGAATCACATCACTTTGAGGGGGCGGTAGTCCACACTTCCTCAAACAAAATTATTGTATTTACACTAAATGTAAAGTAAAAAGATATGTTTTGTAAAAGGAATAAAGAAGATTAAATAAATAATAAATATAATATATGAAATATATAAACATATTTTCCATCATAATACCCACCATGAGAGGAGGTAAAGGAAAAATGAACAATCATGATTTAGTGAGACTGTAGTTCGTCGTACACGTAAACAATATATTCGTTACCCATTAGATGGAGTTGTTTGTAAATGTTTGTTGAAACATTATCATTATAAATCATAGTATACTTATTATAGATTTTTTTATAAAATAATGGAATTAAGAGAGTGTAGGTGGTTGAGAATGAATATATAAGAAAGGATCTTGAAAGAAGGCCTTACCTGTTAATCAGAAAACTCCTTTTGGTTTATGCTAAATGGATTCCCTGGAAGACATTCTGCCCAAAGGGAGGATTAAAGGATGAAGGGAGGTATTTTGGGATGTATATTTGGTATACAGTTTCCAAAAATAAGTTGATTTAGAGGTGTGAAGAAGAGGGAGAGGTGGTGGCCTTTTATAGGGACAGAGGAGTGGTACTCTGGTAAATATTTAAAGAGAGCATTCCACCCGCATTTTCCATGTTTCAAGTGGATCCAATAATGATCCAATGTATATAAAAGAGAGTATAGGTTCTAAATATTCCCATAAAAGTTCTTTTTGACAAGTGTATTGGTATTTTTTTGGACTTAATGTTATGGTTTAGTCCCTTATTAATCTTAATTTAACCTTAATCAATTTAATTAATATTAATCACTTTGCTTAATATTTTTGGTCAAAAACAAATTTGAACTTATTATAAATTATTTTAATTCTAAATATGGAAGCAATTTTTCCAAATTATAATCACATAATTGGTCGAAATTAATTTAAAATTAATCCTTCATTTGGGCCAACAATGTGGGTTTTAATGGTAAAAAAATTCAATCATTTTCCAAGTTTTTATATCCAATTTCAATGGTAAATTGACCTAAATGACATAAATTGTATTAATTGATAAAAATATTATATAATTAAACATTTAAACCAATTTAAAATATAATTTAACATTATAGATAAATTAGATGAAAAGTAGTTTTGAATTAAAATCCGGTATTTTTTACTATTCATCCAAAAGTGATGTTTCTCAGAAAAATACTAAAATTTCACCCTAAGATAACTTCGACATTATAAATTTAAAAATAAAGTTTATTTTAACAAATTCAAATTTTAAATTTGTCTAAAACTAATTTTTTTTTTCACATAAGTACATGAAAAGTAGTTTTTTTTATGAAAATAGTATTTTTAAGCATATAAGGAATTTACTAAAAATTATATCTTTTGATATCAATCTATTTTTTTTATAAAAAAAAATTTAATGAAATATTTTAATAGTTGTTATTACTATTAATATTACTAAGTTTAATTTATATGTTATAATTATATCATTTAAATAATTATAATAATAAATTGATATTTCCAAGAAACATCGGTGTTGCGTGCAATGCATGCCAAGTAATTGTTCCATGTAACAAATGCTAAGTCGATGTTATGTAGAACATATTACAATTAATTGTTCCATGTAATGTACACCAAGTAGGTGATGTTTGAAAGAAATGTTTGACTATGTTCATTCCAAGATATAAATGAAATTTTAATTTATTCAAAAAAGATTCTATAAAAACTCTACCTTTTACATTCTACCACATTAAAAATGAATTTCACCCTCGAAATTTGTCAATCGGGTGAAAAAAATGAGGATGGTTATGCTTTATCATATCCTCTAGTTCCCTGGTAGCTTCCTTTAACTGTCGATTTCTCCTATGATCAGGTGAGTAGTCTTGTTTCATAGAAATTTCTCTAATCAGTCCAGAATTTCAACTATTTTTTCCTCATAAGAATGATCTTCCTCCTGTAGTATGACCTCTGAGTTTAGTACATATTAAGGACTAGATATGTAATTCTTCCTGAGCGATATATAGAACACATCATGGACTTGAGAAGGATTTGGAGAAAGTTCAAACATATATTCTATCGTCTCAATATGACCAAGAATATCATAGGGACTGATATACCTAATGCTCAGTTTCCCCTTCTTCTTTAATCTTCTAACTTTATTCTAGGGTGTGATTCTTAGAAAAACATTTTCACAAATTTAAAAATTTTGATCACATTGGCGGTTATCATCATAAATTTTTTCCAACTTTGAGCTGCCTTGATATGTTGTTGAATAGTTCTAGCCTTCTCAATTGTTACACCAAAAAATCATCAGTCCCAATAGCTTTATTTCTCCAACATCATCCCATAAAATTGGAGCTCTATATTTCTTCCCATATAGGGCTTCTACGGTGCCATATAAATGCTTGAGTGAAATATTTTGTTTTAGGAAAACTCAACTAGAGGAAAGTTTTGATCACAACCACCATTGATATCTAGAGAACAAGATCTCTATATATCTTTTAGGGTTTGAATTGTTCTTTCAGACTGATCATTTGTCTAAGAATGATAAATAGTTATGAATCTCAATTTTTTCTCAAGTTCTTTCTAAGGACTTCTTCAGAACATTGAGGTAAATATCAAATCAGGATCTAATATAATATAATGTGGTATTCCATGAAACCTTATGACTTCTTTAATGTATATCCATAGAGAAGTCTTCTCTTATAGTGATGAAGTGTGCTGACTTAGTAAGGAAATCGACTAAAACCCAAATAACATTAAACCCTTTAGTGGTTTTGGGTTTTCCAATTAAAAAATCCATAGTGATGTTTTCCCATTTCCATTCTGGAATAGGAAATGGATGAAATATCCCTTTAGACTTGGGTATTTTCGATATAACTTATTGGAATAAAAAACTTAAAGGTACAAACACTGTGATATTTCTCTTCATTCCATCCCACCAGAAGTATTCTTTCAAGTCCCTATACATTTTCATACTTCTAGGATGAATATTGAATGAAGAACTATGATCTTAATCTAAGAGATCATTCATTAAATCTAGTATAGAAGGAACACTTACATGATTCTTGATGCTTATCATTGCATCCTAATCAAGGTTAAACTCAAGAACATATCTGAATTTATTTTATATCTCTTCATCTTTTTTCTACACCACCTTAATTATTATTATGATAGAAGGATGAACATTCATTTTACGAAGATATGATTTCCCCCTTCCTATAGGATTTCTAGAACTATCCTTTTTAAATCCAGAAATATTGAATCTTTTGAGAACCTCATCATGGATATGATAGCATGATCCTTCTAACTCAAAGCATCATCCAACTTTTTCGCTTTCCTAGGGTGGTAACGTATCGAAGAGTCATAATCCTTTATCAACTATAACCATATTCTATGGTTCATGTTCAACTCCTTCTATGTGAATTTTTATTTCAGAGTTTTATGATTAGTATATATATCACAATTTTCCCCATTAAGATAATGCCTCCATATCTTTGATGAAAAAATTACCATTACTAACACCAAATCATGATTTGGGAAATTTAGCTTGTGAATATTCAACTACTGTGAGGAATAAGTGATAACCATGTTATTATTCATAAGAAAACATCCCAAAATCTTCTTTGATGCATCACTATAGATTAAAAACCCTTCTCCACTAATGGGTAATCTAATAACAGGTGCATTGACCAACCTTCTCTTCAATTACAAATTTTTTTCATCATATTCATCTATCTAGAGGAATGGGACACCCTTCCGAGTTAACTTGGTTAGTGGATTAGATATTCATAATAAATTATTTAGAAACCTTATATAATATCTCTCTAAACCAAGAAATATAGGGATCTCAATCAATATGTTTATCCTAGTACAACATTCAATATCCTCTATCATTGATGGATCAACTACTATACCACCTCTTGATTTTATGTGACATAAAAATGAAACCCTTTTCAGCAAAAATTATCACATTGTAAATTTTTCATAAATCTTATCCTTCATTAGTGTCTTTAGTCTAATTCTCCAGTGATCTTCATTATCTTCCCTTCTATTTTAATAGATAAGAATATCATCTATATAGCCAACCACAAACAGTTCTAGTTAATCACTAAAGACCTTATTAATTAAATCCATAAAGATAGTAGGGGAATTGTTAAGACCAAAAGTCATCACTATATATTCTTAGTGTCCATACCTTGTATGGAATGTCATATTGGCTATATCCTCCTTCTTGACCCTCAATTGATGATGTCTATAATGAAGTTCAATCATGGGAAAGTATTGCGCTCTGCATAGTTGATCAAACAAATCATAAATATAGGGAAGATGATAATTGTTCTTGATTGTGATCTTGTTTAAATCTCGATAATCAATGTAGAGTCTCGTTGATCCATCTTTCTTTTTCACAAAAGGAATGGGTGCACCCAAAGGTTACACTCTTGAATGAATGAATTTCTTTATCATGGTTTTCTTGGACCATAGTTAGAGGCAAAGGGCCTAAGAAGTTAATAAACCATGGGCTAGAACTGTTGATTTTTTTTGGGCATTCCTAAATTTCTCATAAGGATGGGAATCAAGCCAGATGTAGTTCTAAAGATGGAATGGTAGATAGAAAATACCAAAAGGGATGATGTTATCTTAAATGAGAAACATCGAAGTTGTTACATAGTTTAATGTCATGCAAACTTAGACAGTAAAAATCACAGTGTAAGGTCATGGTGCTTGGACCGTAAAGTGCCCAGTTTAATGTCATGTGCATTGGACAAGCCTGTGCAGTTTATCATCATACGGTGAGGAATATGGATTAGATATATTTTAAGGGAGGTATGCAGTGTGGTTTGTGTAAACCCGACATGAATGAGGACCAAATAAACCCGCACCACACCATGTACATCTAGGATATCTCAGTCCAAGATGAGGTGAAAGGGTTCATGATGATACAGATGGACCCAGGAACCAAGCCATTTGGGTGCTACTATATATCCCATGAAGATGATAATCATGCCACAAATAGTTCTTGAGGGTGGAACGACAGGTGGTTAGTGCCCAAGGGGGAAATTTATTCTCAAATGAAGACATCATATGGCTAGTAAGTTTATCAATATATAAATTGAATGAAAATGATATAGTTTTAATGTCATATGATAATGATAAAGGAGATTATAGTTTATAGTCACAGAGCTCAGACCAAAATGGAAAAATTCCTAAAGAGAAAATATATGACACAATGCCATAAAGAAACCCGACGTGAATGAGGATAAGAGATGTACACACCCTATCACATACTTACAATGTAACATACATGGTTTAAAGTAACTATGCTAGGAATTTGGTACCAAATATCCTTGTTTAAGTTTATAGAGTTCAGACCATAAAGATGCACAACCCTTCTATGCAGGTATGAATCCTATCAAAACCCCTACCCCCATGTGATTCATGATCAGTGTGGGAAAAAAGGGGGAGAGAAGATCCTACAACAATTGGAATCATGTGATAGGGGAATAGAGGTGTGGAGCTAAGGATAATCCGCCAATGCTATCTCAATGCGTAATGGTGAATAGAGGGATACCACTGAGGGTGTTGAAGTTCCGTCTAGATAGAAGGAGGTATAAAATGATGTGAATCATAAGACTAATACTTGGGGAATAATGGGGTTGGTGATAATAATAGAGGATAGATGTTTAACATGATTACAACATAATATCCATATCACATTTCTTGGAATGCGAACAAACAACTTAGGATCAACCATTGACCATATTCGGAATGCAGGACTTGTATCAAAATGTCATTTTAAATCCTTCAGGATGTTGATGCAGGATGGTAAACAAGCTCTAAGGCCGAGCATCCATACCATCAGTGTTTCCTTTCAGATGTGAAATATGATGGGGGCCCAAATGAAGAGACATTTGAAGCATAGAAATGGAGTTTAATCATGTCCATGCAGAATCAAACACTCTAGATCCTAAACCAAAGCACATTTAATGTTTATTGATGTAGTTGGATAGAGGTTGAGGGGCTCAACATAGGGAGAAGGGACTCGAGAAGATGATTTGAAGAAAGGGGTAAAATGGATTGTTGAACCCGAGGCTGAACTCGATGATTGAATACCCAAGTGTTCACATTTATCCCATGATGATGGTAATCAAGCCATAACAAATTCTTGAGATTCCATGTCATTTAACGTCGTACGGTAAGGAAAAAAAGGCGTTGATACAGTTTATCATAATGTGTCTAGGGCAATGGGAAAGGGTGATGTCCGAAAAAGGGATATTGAAGACATGGAGAAACAACCCTACCATGAATGAGGACAGGACAATTCCACACCATACCATGAACCCCCAAAAGGGTACTTAGGCCAAGGGGCCAGAATAGGTCAAGGGACCAGAGGCTGGACCCAAGGTGAAATGATCGTGCGTTCCTATGTATCCCATGATGATGGGAATCAATCCATATGTAGTTCAGGAAGGTTCCATACAGTTTGAAATTTTATGGTAAGGATGAATTGGGATGGACCCGAAGAAAAATGCTCAGGCGTTCCTAAGTATCCCATGAGGATGGGAATCATGACATACATAGTTCTTGAGATTCCATGTAGTTTAACATCATTCGGTAAAGACAAGGTGATCTGAAATTCTATAAGGTAATACATGTTGTGGTAGTTTTAAACCTGACATGAATGAGGATAGGAGTAGCCTACACCACACCATGCACACATAGGAAGGGACTTGGGCTAAGGGGAAAAAAAGGTCATGGGACCTGAGGCTAGATCCGAGGTGAAATTCTCAAGCATTCCTACATATCTCATGAGGATAAGAATCAATCCATTCATAGTTCTTGAGATACCAAGCAATTTAACCTCATACAGAAAGGAATAAAAGGTTGTAAATGGGGCTTACAGGTTATCTTCATGCATGACGCTGATGCGGGGTAGTTTTATGTCTTACAGCCCAGAAAAATTGTGCAGTTTAACATCATATGACAAGGACAGAGGAGATTGTAGTTTATGGTCATAGAGATCGAACCATAGGTTTATTCACCATTTACATTTTATCATCATATAGGAAAACAATACTTACTCACGCAAAGTATTTCTTGAGGAAATTAACATTGGTGGGAGGAGTGATACACTCACCATTCATGGTAAACTGGTAGAATGCACCGTTGGGGTAAATCTTGTAGATACTATATGGTCCCTAACATTTTGGATCTAGTTTTGGTATATTCTTACTAGGTATAATTGGATCTCTCAAGGCTAAAACCATATCACCCTGAAGGAAAGAGAGAATACGCACCTTCTTATTGAAAGCTCTACCTCTCTTTTTCTGTTGCCTTTCCAGGTTCTGCATGGCAGGAAGCCTGTTTTCATCAAGAGCTTCTAGTACATCTAGTTGTACTTATACTACTTTTTTTTTTGATTTTTTCTGATCATAGATGGTTGTAAGGAGTGTGAAAAATTGAATCTTTATAGGTAGAACAACCTCTTTTCCATAGACCAGGGAGTATGGAGACACCTGTGTGGAATAATGAGCTGTCATCTGGTAATACCAAAGAGAATTGAGGAGAATGTATGGCTATCTTTTCTACTTTTGAACAACCATATTTTGTAAAAAAATTTAGAGGGTATTATTTAATACCTCAATCTACACATTTTCTTTCTCATGACATCAGGAAGTATGGTTGGAGTAGATATTTTACTTTCTATACAATTTATTCATCTTAACTTCTCGAAAGTTGGTTCCATTATTGGTGAGGATGGTGTGATGTACTACAGAACCGTGGATGCTGTTGGAACTCATGAAATCAATGATGGAATGAGCCTTGAATTCCTTGAGTGAGATTTCATTCTCAGACTTATAAAAGTAGTCTTTGATGATCATGACGAACCTGCATTGGCACACTATTAGTGGTGGATATATTCCCATGACATCGAGTCCCTAGACTGTAAAGGGCCCAGAGTACATGGTGCCATGGAGAGGCTTTGGCAGCCGATGCATAAAATTATCAAAGATATTCCATGTGTGACACCTCTTGGTGAACTCGATACAGTCAAGGACCCTGATGGGCTAGAAGTATCCCAGTCTTCAGATCTGATGGGAGAGCTTCATCCCCACCTAATGGGCTCCACAAGAATCGGAATGAAATTCCTACATAACCTAGGGAACCTATCTACTTGAATGAAACAAAGGATAAATCTATAAAACCCACATTTGTAGAGGATCTTCTCAAGATTTTAGCCACTCTAGAGATTAAATTGTATTACACGCCGAAAAATTCACTCATGCTGGGATCTATCTGTTGGGAGATTTTCATACTGGAGGTACTCAACAAAGAGAGTTGTATAATTAGGGGTCTCTTCTGTTGTGGTATGGGACCTAAAGGTCCCAATGTGGATGCACTGGTGGTAATGTGGGTTACTTGTGTGCTATTATCATCATATAGAGTTACATGAGTGATGATCCTTCTATGACCCACATGGATAATTAGATCAACCAGGCCAGGCTTTGTAAGAGAAGTGGAAAGGATGACCAAGGCATCGAATTGCCCGTTCTATGACTGAGGGACATGCATAACCTCCTATAGGGAAAGGAACATGGCTATTAGATAGAGAGCGCACTCCGATAGGGGTAAAATCTCTGGTTTCCTGATAATGTATTCACCATTGATTTTCTTGACAACTAATTTGGAGTCCCCCTTCACATGCAGGCGAGGGACATAAATCTTGAGGGCCAGCTTGAGACCAATGATGAGGGCTTGATACTCAACCTCATTGTTCGTGCAGCCTTCTAAAAACAAGAATGATTAGGGCATGATGGCCTGTGTACACATAATGAAAATGATATCCAAGCCTACTCTATTGAGTCTGGGATTGTTGTGCCTTATGCCTATCAGACTTCAGTAAGCACCTTCTATGTGCATATTCCATCAATGAATGGCTTGATCTATTGAGAGGATGGCCTCATCTGGGAAGTCAAGATCTGGAGATTGATATGCAGGGGAGGTATGGGTGGCAAGGAAGTCTGCCAGTGTCTGACCCTTGATAGATTTCTATGGAGAAAACCTATTGTTGAACTACTGAAATATTACTTGCCACTGAGCTAGATGTCCTGTTAACATGGGGCAGTTTAGAATATATTTAGTGGGTCCACGTGGGACACCAGCTATATCTCATGGTGCTGTTGATAAGGTCGCAACTTCTATACTACGAACACCAGTGCAAGGTATCTATTCTCGATATGGGAATATCTGGTCTCTACATCAAGAATCATACGAATGAGATAGTATTAATTGTTCTATATCTCCTCGTTATTCTTATGAGCAAGAAGGGAACTATAAGGCCCCGACCTTAAACCTTACTTAATATTGAATTAAATGAATAATTCACATTGAGGATCTTTTCAGGTTTAGAGTTTTAGATAATTAGAACATAACTATTACATCTCAAAAGATTACAAAGTAGACACTTCTACTAAGTTTCCATAGAATAAAAAAACTCTTAAAAAGAAACATGTCTAGTTCCATGTTTTATATAGCATGACTTTCCCTTGATCCCATCCTTGACCCTATTCCACATTAAGTCCTGTGAAAAATATTTCAAAAAAACTTAGGGTGAGCATAAAAAGATCAGAAAGGGATACACAAAGGATGAAAACTGTTAGTTTATCAAAACAACAAGTAAACCATGTATACTTTATCAAAGTAATACCTTAACCTTCATGAAGTAGTAAAAAATCTTCAGTGAATAAAATATCATTACTTACCCTTTTGTAACCAAAGGATTACCATAAAACCCATATAAAGAACACATAACATATAAAGGTAACTTGGGACATAAACATACTAAAGTGAAATAACCATACGGTCGACTTCCACACATATCACTTAATGGAATAGCCATACGGAAAACTTCCATACATACTTAATGGAATAGCCATACAGACGACTTCCATACCCAATGCATTGGAGGTTATAACGTAACCACCCATCCTGGTATTCACGGAACCACTCGTCATATGGTTTATCACATAACCACCCGTCAAATGTCCAAGTACCATTATAAAAATCATAAGACATAAAACAAATATAATGGAAAGAAAACATTTCCACACTTTGATCACAATATATCACTTAAATATATTGACATAACAAATCCATTATAAAAAACATTTTCAATACCAAAATACATAAAAGAGTATATGGTATTTATTTCATTTAAAAAAACATTAAGTCTTGTTTAGGAAGCAAAAGACCAAATAATACTCGCGGCGGCGGAAAAGGTCGTTGTCACTGCGTACGTTAAAAGAAACATTCCTTTTTGTCGTTTTGTAAAACGCTTTGTAGAAAAAGATTCCTTTTGTATAAAAGTAAAATTCAAAATGGAACATACACCGTATAAAAGAAAGTTGTGTATAAAATGAAATATGCCTCAATGAAAGGAGATTGAGATGAAGTCCCTTACCTCGGGTCTGACTTGACTCGATCGTTCTTTAACGTCCTGAATAATAAGCTTGAGTTAATTTTGATTTGCTTAAGAACATTTTTCAAGTTAATTATTCCTTTTATATTACTTATTTCCATGTTATAAACATTATGTAATCATTTAAGTTAATAATGTTTGTTTTGTCGATATTTGGTTCTTAAGTCGAAAGTGGACTTCTTACAATTACATGTTGTTCGTGTGGTCAAAGGTTATTTATATCCAGAATGACATTCCTGATTTGGATATCATATATATCATATATATCTAGCATATAAATGTATTTATAATATCAAATAATCATTTAGAGGTAAGAAATGAAATGCACCGTTCATGGAGACGGTAAGCCGTACGTACGCATGAACGCTACTTTCATTTCTTTGTCATATTAATGGAATTAAAACTAAATGAGACGTATGTATATTTTAATTCCAGAATTATATTAATCATTTATATGTAACATAAATCATATATATCCATTATATATATGTACTTATAATAGTACATTACATTTGGGGATAAGAAATGAAATGCACCGTTCATGGAGACTGTAAGCCGTACGTACGCATTAACGCTACTTTCATTTCTATCTCATATATTAATGGAATGAAATAATAATTATATAGAGGTATATTAAAATTACAGTATAACATCATATATAATAACTTTAAATCCATCCTTTATACATCCCACATATGGCATTAACGAATCACATCAGTTTGAGGGGGCGGTAGTCCGCACTTCCTAAAATGAAATTATCGTGTTTACCCACAATAGAAACCATAAAGGTAAACCACAAATGAAAAATAAAGAAGCATAAGGAAAACATAAACATAATATATATCATATATAAATATAGTGACATATTAATGGCCACCATTAAAGGTGTTTAAAAGAATATTGAACAATCATCGTTTCGTGAGGCAGAAATTCACCAACCACAGAAACAGTATGTTCTTTAACCATTAGATGTAGATGTGTGTAATTTTAGCTCTAAATATTATTATAACAGCATCCTATTATATTTAAGATACTGGAGTTGTTACAAAATAAATTAATAAAAAGCATTTAGGGGGTAGGAGAAGCAAAATAAAACAAAAGAACACAAGTGAAGACATCACCTTAAAATCGGGTAACTCTCTTAGATTTGAGCTCAAAGGCTTCCTTGGGAAGACTTATGCCCAAAGTGAGGCTTAAAGGAGTAAGATAGGGATGTGGAGAGACAAAATGGGCAGAGTTTGTCCGAGCCAAAGGCTTTGGAAGTGTGGGTAAGGTGGTAGAGGTGGGGGCCTTTTATAAGAGGAGAGGAGGGGCACTCTTGGAAAGTAAGGAAATGTTACTTTATTTTAGAATGAGTTTCGGATTTTAATGGTCCCAAATTGATTTCTTTCTAGGATAAGGTGATAAGGGTTCTAAATAAACCCATGAAATAGGTTTTTGACATGTGTAGGTCTTATATTTTACATTATCTTTCCATTTTATTTAAGTCCTTTATTAATGAGGTAATCACTGCATCATCATTATGTCATAAATAATTTAATTTATATAATGTATAAAAATTATAAAAAAAATACTATGATGTAGGAAATATTTTTACCTTTCCAATTAATATTTATAGTCAAAAATCTGATTTGTATAACCCCATGTAAAAATTGTTTTATTAAAACAACTCATGTTTGTGACATTTTTATTTTAACTTTAAATAAAAAGTTATTAATGTCATTTTCCAACCAAAGTGGCTTAATGGGGTCCCCAAGTTGACACATGGATTGTATTGGTCGGCCATGACACATTCAATGAGGTTAGGAAATGTGTCAAGTTCATTTCATATTATTACAACATTATTTTTACCTTAAATTACACTAATTACCTCTTATCGCGATTAAAAACTTAATAAGTTACTATTCACCAAAAAATTATTTTAATCCCATTGAACCACATTTTACTTCTTAATTACAACCATGTATGTTGTATTTTTGAAATTCAAAACATAGAGGTGGTAAAATTTCATTTAAACGAAAAATCAGTTTTTTAAGTACCACTTAGTGGTTTCACTATTCATCAAAAATTGAAGTTTTTCAGAAAAATACCAAAACTTCACCCTAAGATATATTTGATATTAAGAATTCAAAAATGAATTCCATTTTACAAAATTCAAAAAATATAAGTTGCATTAATTAATTTAATAATTAATTCCCGCTGTCAGAGCAAATAGCGTGTTTTTCCGAAACAATAAGTATCAAAAGATTGACACTAGTTTAAGTCTGATTTCAAAGTGAAATTAATTACAATGACCACTATTGGATTTAATGGTAAAAATATATTCTAATTTCTCTTTAAAAACAATTCAAAAGATAATCTAATCATATAAATAAATTAGATTAAAAAGAGGTTTTGAATTAAAATACAACATTTTACAATATTCATTAAAAAATGAACTTTATTGGAAAAATACCAAAAATTTACACAAAGTAAATTTTGATGTCCCAATTCTAAAGAAGAGTTTTATTTGGTCTAATAGAATGTATAAGAGTGAACAAAACTATATTTAATGATGGTTCGCCATCAAAAGGCGATAAGTGAACCTTTAGTGAAAATTAGGGCATATATGCCTAAAATTGAATTCTTTTCATATTTTAAGCCCTTATATTTTATTGGATAAATGTAAAAACATTTAAAAAAACATATATAATCATATTTTAGTTATTTCTATTCTTTCCCGCCAATACAACGACTACGTGTTAACTACCATTTAAAATAATATTATTTTTTACTAGTGTGCAACGTAAGATTTCAAAGAAACTCTTTGTTGCATATCGGGTACGCTATCGAACATAGAAACCCATTTAAAGTAAAATTAATATTTAATTCGTAAATATTAATAAATATGAGAATGTTTTATTCTTTATTTACCTGGGATGTTATAGGAACCGAGGGACTATTCCCAGAAAGTCACATAAAAGACTAAAGTCTTTCTGGAGATGGGTGGCATCATAACCAGAGGCTGTAGAAGGTACTTCTTTATCTCCTTAAAAGCGACCTAACACACTTCATCCCACTATTTGTCAACACCTTTTTCATGAGCCATTAAAAGAGATTACACTTTCTAGATAGATTCGTAATGAATCGACATATGTATGATAATTGTCCTTGAAAGCCTTAGAGATCCTAAATGTGGCTCAGAGGAGGCATTTGACTAATGGAATTTATCTTCTCTATATTAATCTCAACGCTTCTATATTTGAATATAAGGCTGGGAAAATTTCAATAGGTAACCCTATAGGTACACTTCAAGGAGTTCATCTTTATATGGTAGGAGTGGAGGAATCCAAAAAATTTGTCAAGATCTCTAAGATGGTCATGACATTGGTAGGATTTAACCACTAGGTCATCTACACATCATTCCAACAATTTCTTGAGGATCATCTTGAATATGTGGTGCATGGAACGCAGATAGGTGGCTCTTGAATTCTTTAGGATGAAAGGAACCACCTGGTAATAGAAATTATCTTGTGGTGCTATGAAGGAAGTAGACACTTCGTCCTTGCAGGACATTAATATCTAGTTGTATCCATAATAATCATCCATGAAGGAGAGAGTTTGATATCCGTCAGTGATGTTGATCAACAATTCTATCACGGGAAGAGAAAAATCATCATCCAGATAGTGGTGGTTGAGCTCACAGAAGTCGATGAAGACTTTGATCTATCCATTTTTCATCCTGATGGGTATAATGTTGGATAACCATCTAGTGTACTGGAATTCCTTGATTATATTAGATTTAATGAACTTATCAACTTCGGCCTTGACCATGGCACCATGAGAGGGGTGCATTTTCTCAGGAGGCTATTTGAAACCATGATGATTTATCAGGAGACCAATGAGGTTGATGAAGAAATAAGGATCTGTCCCTAGAATATCTTCATAGATCCAGGAAAATAAATCTATATACTACTTCAAGAAATCTATATACTCATGATTCACTACTATAGACATGGTTGTACTCACCAGTATTGGTTTTGTATCTACCTCGGTGCTGAGGTTCACCTCTACTAACTCATCAACATTGGTGGAGAAACCTTCCTCAAATGTTTGAGCATCATATTCTATTTTTTCTCCATCATCTGTGATGAGAGGATCATTGTCATGGGGCAACTATTCTGAATGGGATGATTTTTTCGAGGCATCATTGCCAGCCTGAGTGACAATGGAATCCCCACTGGGAGACTCTTGTGTTGTTGAGACCATGGTAAAAAAATATATCGATACGATTCCATCATATCTTTGAAACAATGGGACATGATTGATAAAATAAATTAAATAGTGGCACATAGTCTTGAATTGATTCAAATGGTCCAGAAAAAACAAGCAAGTATGACGTATTTTTAATGCCATGGTTCAAACAATCTGATACCTTACATGGGTTAGGGTTTCTAGGATCCCTCGTGCTTGGTTTGTGTAGGAGTTTTAAGTGATATTCCAGTGTTCTTTATACCTATGAACATGATTTCCTCTTGTACCATAGATGAAAAAGTAATGTCCCGTGACTGGGGTCGTGGCTTCGAACTGATGGATTGGGAGGATGAAGGCATCGTCCAAGTCTACCCATGGATCGTCCACAACGACAATGTGATCAACCCTGTTGGCCTGTAATTTATTGTCCTTTCTCTAGTAATATTCGACATCTAAGAAGTAGGATTAAAAAGATGCAATGGGAGACGTGTCACTCTAGAGTACACCTAATCGACCAATAAGAGAGTAATTGAGGAACTCGTGATAGGAGGATGGAACTGCCGCATGTAGGTGGTTCTAGGGTCTACCAATCAACATGCTGTAGGTAGTGTACTATGATAAAACCATAAACTCAGGGCTGGAGACCAAGTCACCGAATTGGGTCGTTAGATGGATTTTTCTAATTGGAATCTGCACTATCCTATCATAACCCTGAATCATCAGGTCAAAAAGATCCAGATCTGCTTCAGACAGTCCCCATTTATAGAGCATCCTAATTAGGATGAGATTGATCCCAAAACATGTGTTGAAAAGACAACGATGGAATTATATTCCATTAAACTGGAAAGTGATGTATAATAGGAAGATATGAACCTATACGGGAGAACCTTTAACTTCTATTGAGAATGAAATTATGGCCTAACATTCTTCATGCTCAACATCCTTAGCATGAATAGATTATGCATTTTCTACCTTTGTATCAAACTGAAGGGGCTTCTCAAATCCTCAGTGAGGGCTTCACGCATGACTAAGGATAGGTGGAGGGCCTCAAAGATCAATATCTTTATAAGAATGATTTCAAGATTCTTGAGTACATAATACTTCTATCCAAAGTGCACATTTATACTAATACGAGGTTGCTCTATGGAGGGAAGTATGATGAGAAATACTTGTCAAACCAGCAGATTCTAGTTGGTGCTGGGGATATCCCGCTACTCACTAGCTGAAACACACAAAATGAATATCAACTGATGTCTAAATGAATTAGGTCTATCCCCTATGGTATGCGACTGATCATAACATGGTCGGGGTGACTCTTCCTGTTCGAATAGTATGAAGGGTGGTGGGAGCAAGTCTGATAGGGAAGAACGATAGGGCTGCACATGTTGATCTCTATGATGAGCCAGTTGTCTGGTCTTGGTGTCATGAAAGGCTCTGTCAGAATTACTAGCTGATGCATTATTTTGATTCACATATTGACGTCTTTATCAAAGTTGGTGTCGACTAGAGACATTAGGAAGGTCCACACAACATTCCTCATTATCAAGAACTATATAAGGGTACACCAACTCGATGGTGTTTATCGAGACATAATCCTAATGGTATCTTGAAGAATAATCCATTACTGGGATAACCCCAGGGGAAATTCCCATCTCAGGATCCATAAAATCACCAATATTATGGGAATACATGGGCACTGGTGGGGGGATTTTCTTTACCTTGTGCTGTCGGTGCCTACCCTTCTGGGAATATAAAGGATGAGATGTGGACATAACAGTAGAAACTGGGGAAGGTGTGGCATCCTCAGAAGGATTAGGATGGTTAAACTAATCATGAATGATACCATGAGCCTGAGTGAACACCTTGGGAACCATCCATTCATCATACTTCTAAGATCCCTGACTAGAGACTTGCTATCATTCTCCTTCACTATCACTATTAAACATTCTATAAACACACTCAACCTATTCTGGGGCTAGAACCCACCTGACTATGTTGTTTTGGACCTATTCCTAGATCTATTACTTGAATACATAACACTTCTTGAGAGTATTTCCATGGACCCAATGATAGGGGAAATAGTTGGGGTGATCAATAAGATTAGCCTCTTTGGGCCTCTTGGACTCTTGAAATCGTAGGATTCCTGGACCCACAACACTCTGGCAATAGATAGGGACCTAAGACTCTTCATATGAGTAGTTCTGGTTCCTCTTGTACAGAAAAGGGACTGTTGGATCCTGGCCTGATGATGGTCTGGATCTTGTAGGAGAGGTGGAACCTAGTTGTCTCACCTAGGTGGCGATGGTTGACGGGGTGGTGCCTGCTGATTCTGAGGTGGGTGATACTGACCCTGAGGTTGAGGCTGAGGTAGAAGTCCTAAGGGAGGTTGTGAAGGTGTCTCTACTGGTGATAATTCAAGTGTCTTAGGGGCCTCTACCTACATGACAATGACTTTTTCATCTTTATCACCCCTTCTTGCCAGAGATGTGGGAGGCGACTAATGTGCTTGTTTGGCCTATTTCAAGGATTACTCTAAATGTTGATCCCTATAAGGGAAATCCCAAAATCCACCCAAGAATTTATAAGTGATGTGGGAATGAACCAATTTAGTCTTCATATTCCCCATGCACATCGTTAGCAACTACTCCTAAGTCAGAGTCATATGGATTGAATACTTTAGACCATTCTATCTATGAAAAAAGTCTGTGATGTAATCATCTGGCCACTACATGAACTTGAAGAGGTTAGAAATACATTTCTTGAGGGTAGTTGAGTTGAACTGATATAGAAATTTTTTGTGGATATCTTCTTATCAAGCTATAGCCCTAATGGGAAACTGGTTGTACGAAACAAATGCAGGCCCTTCTAGTGTCTGTACAAAGCACCCGAGCTTGGCGGCCTCTATCTACTTTTGGGTCCCGAACATAGGTCCACACCTTGAGATGAAGTGGGATTGGTGTTGTAGTGGGTTTCCCACCCTGTTAAAAGGGAAAATTTAGGGTTCCCAAAATCTGGGGGTGACGACATGTCTTCCACCCTTGAAGGATACAACTTTCCATCTGGTGGGATAGCCACCTGCTGGGTCTCAAGAGCCCCAGGACTAGAAATAATAGAAAACAATGGATTGAATGGACGAGGGTTCTTATCCTGAGGATGGTTCCTAACAAATACTGCATTGGAGAGCTCTTTAATGTTGTAGGCAGGCCCATCGACTGGTGGTGCGACTAGAGGAATAACCCATGGAGCTGTTGGAGTGTTGAAATACAAAGCAGCTTGAGGAAGAACCTATATAGACAATAGAGGGGATGCTGGGGTAGATTCTCAAATATCCCAGGAGGATTTAGTGACACATACCATGCTCTATTACCATATATTATGGAATCCTCCCTGTCTAGATAGGAAGGGTTGTCGAGGTCATCAAGAGGTAGCTCACTAGGAATGATTTGTACCTGCCCCTACTACCCTGGTCGAGGATCACCATAATCTGGACGTCACTCTACTGCATGTTCAACAAGGAGTTCATCGACTATCTTTATTTTCTCTATGATCTATTTGAGAAATTCATCCTTTTTGAGATCATCCTTTGTCTTCATCATTGAACCAGAAGGATCAGATCATTTATCATTTTGAGGGTCATTTTCTCTTGTTTGTGTGTTGACTAAAATGCAATGAATCGGTGGGGCTAGAGAGACCAAAAAATTCCTCTGTGGATGAGTGAAAATTTCTGAAGGATCCAAAAAATTTAGCACTAACCTTGGGGTAGGTTCTCTTCTAGGATTCCTACTTAAGCTTCCTTATCTGTGAGTTCATTCTTATTCACGACGACTGAACTTGGAGGCATGTCCTTGATATCACCAGGAAAATCAGGCTGATGTGGAATCGAACTGAAATGGAAGGCTACATTATATCCCCAACCATGGATCTACACATGTGGGATGACTCAATAATAACTCTGAGGAGAATCATTAAGCTCCTGATGAATCATTTTTGGAGGATCTGATGATAACCAGATGACGCATGATGTTGAACCCCGGGGAGCACGACCAACTCGACTAAGAGGAATTGCTGGTTGAGGATGTCATGGTTATAACATCCCAAGAAAATAAAGAATATGAAAATTTCATATTTATTAATATTTTTGAATTAAATATTAATTTTATTTTAAAGGGGATTCTATATTCAATGGTGTACTTGACAAGAAACAACGAGTTTCTTTGAAATCTTATGTTGCACGCTAATAATTTAATAATATTATTTTAAATGGTAGTTAACACCTAACTGTTTTGTTTGTACGAATTAATATAACTAACATAAATATTATAATATATGTTTTTTAAATGTTTTTACATTCATCCAATAAAATTCAAAGGCTTAAAATGTATATGAATCTAATTTTAAGCATAATTTACTTTAAAAGGGCGATTTACCACTGTTTGATGGAGAACCCTTTTTAAATCTAGTTTTTGTCACTTTTACATATGATATTTGACAAAATAATTTTAGTCTTTAGAATCGGGACATCAAAATTTACTTTGGATAAAATTTTGATATTTTTCTGATAATGTTCATTTTTAATGAATAGTGAAAAAATGACGTGTCTTAATTCAAATCCTCCATTTAATCTAATTTAATTATATGGTTAGATTATCTTTTTAATTATTTTTAAAGTGTAAATTGATTTATATTTTTACCATTTAACCTAATGTTGCCCATTTTAATTAATTTCACTTTGAAATTGTACATTAACAAGTATCAATCTTTTGATGGTTATTATTTCTTAAAAACACGCTTTTGGTTTTGACGACGGGAATTAATTATAAAATTAATTAATGAAACTTATAAATTTTTAATTTGGTAAAATAGACATCATTTTTGAATTCAGAATATCAAATTTATCTTAGAGTGAATTTTTGGAATTTTTCTGAAAACCTTCATTTTTTGATGAATAGTGAAACCACTAAGTAGTAGTTAAAAAACTGACTTTTTCATTTAAATGAAAATTTTCCACTTCTATGAATTTAATTTTGAAAATATGACATACATTGTTTTCATTAGTAAGTAAAATGTGGTAAAATGTGATGAAAATATTTTTTGGTGAATAGTAACTTTTGACTTTTATTAACCAAGATTAAAGGTAATTAGGGTAATTTAAGGTAAAAATAATGTTATAATAATAAAAAATTACCTTGACACTTGTCCTAACCTTATTGAATGAGTAATGGCCATCCAAGAAAATCCATGGGTCAATTCTGGGACCCCATAGAGACACTTGGGTAAGATAATGACATTAATAACTTTTTATTTAAAGTAAAAATAAAAATGTCATAAACATATATCGTTTTACTAAATTTTTTTACATGGGGTTATATAAGTTATATTTTCAACTATAAATATTCATTGGAAATATAAAATGATTTCCTACATCATGGTAGTTTTTTTATAATTTTTATACATCAAATAAATAAAATTATTTCTGACACAATGATGATGGAGTGTTTACGTCATTAGTGGATGATTTAAATAAATAAGAAGATAAAACTTAAACCAATATACAAACCTTGTCCAATTCCTATTGAATGATTTTATTTTGAACATGGGATACCTTATCTTCAGATTTAAGGATTTTTGGATATTTAGAAACCGAAAATCATTATATAATAAAATAATATTTCAAACATTCCAAAAGAGCCCCTCCTCTCCATTATAAAAATCCCTCACTTACTACCAATTTCTCACACTTATCAAGACCTTGTATCATCCAAAAACTAATCCAATAATCTCCAAAGATCCTTATATTCATCCTAGAATCCTTACCTTAGGCATAAAGCACTTCAAGAAACCTTTTTGGTTCAAACCAAAGGGAGCTACCCGATTTCAAGGTAACGTCTTCTCTTAAGTTCTTTTGTATTATTTTACTTCTCCAATAGCCTAAAACACTTTTTATTCCTTTATATTATAAAAAACCAGTATCCTCTATATAAAAGGATTTTTTATGAGAAATATTTGAGCTACACTTACACACACCTCCATATAATGGGTAAAGAACACACCGTTTCAGTGGACGACGAACTACTGCATCACGAAACGATGATTGTTCAATTATCTTCTACCGCCTCTCATGGTGGCCATTATGATGTAACTGTACCTATATATGAAAAATATTATATTTATTTTTTCTTTATACTTCTATATTTTCCTTTTAATATCATACCTTTATGGTTCCCATAATGGGTAAACACGATAATTTCATTAGAGGAAGTGCGGACTGCCGCCCCCTCAAAGTGATATGACTCTTTCATGCCATACGTGGAACGTATAAAGGATATAATTTATGAAATTATGTAACATATATGACATAAATATTATACTGAAATTATAATATACCTATGAATCACTATGTTTTCATTTCATTAAAATATGAAATATAAATGAAAGTAGCGTTCATGGGTACGTACGACTTACCGTCTCCATGAACGGTGCATTTCATTTCCTATATCCAAATGTTATGTACTATTATAAATACATATATATACAGGATATATATGATATATATGACATCTAAATGATGAATATCATTCTGGAGATAATGGAATTTTGACCACATGGACAATTTATAATTATATCAAGTTCATTTTTGACTCAGGTTCCAAACATTGACAAAATGTCTGATATGAGCTCAAATAATTAACTAATTGTTATATCAAAGTAATAAGTAATATAAAAGTAATAATAAAATTGAAAAATATTCTTAATCAAGTATAAATTAACTTGTGTTTATTATTTAGGAATAATAAGGAACATACGAGCGAGTCAAGTCGGACAACGAGGGGAGGGGTTTCTTATCTCACTTTTATTTCTGTGGGATTTCCATTGTTCGCCACTAATTTATTTCATGTGGTGTATTTTGTACTGGAATTTGATATATATTATCATTATTTTCTTTATATTCATGTTATTATGTGAATCATTTGGTGGTTATTAACTTTTGGTCATACGACTCGATTGATTACAATGTGGTAAGGGAATCTTTCACCCTCCTCTTTTAAGCCACGACTTCATTTATATTCTGTCTTCTAGTTTCCATCTCTTTATGTTTATGGTATGTTATTATATGTTATCATTACTGTACATTTCATGTATAATTTTTTAGAGACCATTTCCTCTCTCATCAACTTGTTTTCTGAATTTTTAAGTGACACCGTTAGGCTGCCAAATTTCTCATAAAAGAAATCACATCTTCTCGTTTTCTTCATGTTTCCTTTTCATGTGGTATGTTATTAAAATATCCCTACCATGATCTTATTATGTACCCATACTGTATTATTAATTTTTTATGAGTGTTGGAACCTTTTCCCCTCTCTTTTAAATGTTTTATATAACCTTGTTATATAGCGGTTATGCTGTAGAAAGTTCACCTCAAAATTTCTATCTCTTTCTTTCCTGAAATTTTCTTGTTTTATTTATGTGAATACCCAGACCTATTTACTTTATATGGGTGTTAATAAATATATAAATATGATATAATTGATTCTAAAATTGACATACATATATCCCTCACTCCCTTTCCATGGGTTATAAATGACATAATGATCTTATTTTTAAGAACTTTTAAAATGTCACGATCTTGAAATAAAACCCATTTTTTTAATTCTCCATGGGTTATTTATGAAATGTTTGATTATGATCTATGTGGACCATAGAAAAATAAAGACATATTAAGGGTTCTCCCTAATAGTGCTCCAATGAATTTAGTAAATAATAAATCTCTAGAGATGAGAAGTTTCACGATACCTTGGTGAATAACCTTGGTAATTTTTATGACACCTCGGGGATAAACCTTGGTAATTTGTTCATGAATGTCTAAATGAAATGTTTTAGCCACATATTCAAGTTATTATTCAATATCTTTTTGTCTTGATATTCCAACTCTTCAATTTCTCACGTCTTTATGATTTTTATCATGTTCTTATTAATATTGCTCAAGATCACATGTCAACTGTTTCACTTGTTTTTTTATTGAGCATTCTACTCACACTTTTCTTTGATGTATGTCTCTAGGTTATGAGATGAAGTAATTGTATTTAGAATGAACTTATGATGAAACCTTACAAGTTAATTAGAATAATTTTTTATTCTGTTTTTTTTTTTTTATCATTCCTGATTTCCAAGACACTAGACTTTAAAGATCCTCTGTTTGTAAAAAATAATGAAAAGTTATATATTAAAAAGGTGGGATTATATAGTTGGTATCAAAGAATATTTTATTTATTTATGGAAATTAGGATTTTAAAACATTAGGAATACCCTATAGAAAAGATTAAATATTGGAAAACTTCCTGGTATTTTGGTGAGTATGGAGTAAGTGGTTTATCAAGCAAATACATCCTTCTCTAGATACGAGAAGAACTATATTATTGTGTTGGGATGAAAATGAATGGTATAAGAAAACATTTAAGGTTAAAAAATGTTAGGATTATTTTAGAGTTTTATAAAATGGACAACATGTAGACCGTGTGACAACCCATCGCGTCGGAAAAAGATGTGGGAATCGAACCCACAACCGAAGTGAGATTTGGTTTTATCACCTACCACTGGGCTACGTGAAGTCCCTAGTTTGTATGACTTATTATTTTTAGTTAAATGATTTTATGGATCAAGAATAAGTTGATTTTTTGAACTTATGTTTTATCAAATGGATATCCTTAGTATAGGAAAATGATTTGGTGATTAAATGATAAAGGTTATTTTGGAAGATGTTTTCTCTTTTGGAATATTATATGCCTAAAGAAAATAAAATACTACAGGATTTCTTTTGTGGAGGAATGGTTAAAATTTTTATATTGTAAGAATATATGTATTTATTGTGGACATATGGTGATTTGAGTTATTTCTGGAAAATATTAATCTAACATAGAGAATATGTGATTAGGTTAATTACACGTTAGTATGAGACTTTAATAGTAGCCGATGTTATTTAGAAATAAATGTTAAGATTTATTGTGGAATACTGTGTGATTAAATCTTTTTGAGTTTTGGATTTCAATATTAGTTTTGATTATTTTTAATAATTTTAAGGAAAATTGTTTATTGAATGGTTTTTCTTGAACTTTGGGTACTTTTATTGAATTTTGGAGATTAATAGTAGTATTTAATTTTATAAAGGATTATCCTTTTTGGGGATTATATGATATCATACTAACCATTTTGGTTTTAGTTGATGTCTAAAGTAAAGGGAGATATATAGTTCTTCTTTTGTGGATTATTTGATTCTCTAGAAGATGATTCTTGTGCTTTTGATGTGACCAAGTTTTTTGAATGCTAATTGTTTGGAGAAAAGATTAGTTTTGGTAGAAACTTATTAAAGGATGAAACTCAACTTGAAGGTAAGTATATTTTCTTATGTTTTTATTATATATAGTAAATTAATTCCTCAAAATTATGAAAAGGAATGTAAAAAAAACATTGTTGGTTTATTTTTCCTATTGGGTAATCAAAGACCGTTTAACACATCATAAGTTTGTGATTTTCTGGTGGTTATCTTTATCCTAATCATGTTTTCTTTCACTCTCCATTAAAACTTGACCATTTGTTTTCTATTCCGTATCCATGTTTTCCTACATGGAATCCTAGTATGTTTTAACTTGGGTGACCTTTGTACTTCTCTTTATTTCTTTTAAAGTGATAGTTTTACTGACTCTTTTTCCGATGTGGGACTTTCAATGAAGTTTCTAAGCCCAATTTTAAAATTGCAAGGACGTAATTTCCAAAACGGGGGAAGAATTTAACATCAAAAAAATAAAGAATATGACATTTTAATATTTATTATTATTTTTTAATTAAATATTAATTTTATTTTAATGGGGATTCTATATTAAATGGCATACCTAACAAGAAAAAATAGGTTTCTTTGAAATCTTACGTTGCACAAAAACAATATAATATTATTATTTTAAATGGTTGTTAACACCTAGTCGTTGTATTGGTAGGAATTAATAGAAATAACTTAAATATGATAATATATGTTTGTTAAATGTTTTTACATTTATACAATAAAATTCAGAGGCTTAAAATGTAAATAAATCTAATTTTAAGCATAATTTACTTTAAAAGGGCGATTTACCACCTTTTGATGGAGAACCCTTTTTAAATCTAGTTTTTGTCACTGTTACAAATTATATTTGACACAATAATTTTCATCTTTTAAATCGGGACATCAAAATTTACTTTGGATGAAATTTTGATATTTTTCTGATAATGTTCATTTTTAATGAATAGTGAAAAATGTTGTATCTTAATTCAAAACCGCCTTTTAATATAATTTATTTATATGTTTAGATTATCTTTTTAAGTGGTTTTAAAGTTTAAATAGAATATATTTTTACCATTTAACCCAATTTTGGACATTGGAATTAATTTCACTTTGAAATTGGACACTAACATGTATCAATCTTTTAATGGTTATTATTTCTTAAAAACACGCGTTCTATTTTGACGACGTGAATTAATTATAAAATTAATTAATGAAACTTATATATTTTTAATTTTGTAAAATAGAATTTTTTTTTGAATTCATAATATCAAATATATCTTAGAGTGAATTTTTGGAATTTTTCTTAAAACCTTCAATTTTTGATGAATAGTGAAACCACTAAGTAGTAGTTAAAAAACTGAATTTTTCATTTAAATGAAATTTTACCGCTTCTGTGAATTGAATTTTGAAAATCCGACATACATGGTTGTCATTAGTAAGTAAAATTTGGTTCAATGGGATGAAAATAATTTTTTATAAATAGTAAAATTTTACTTTTATTAACCACGATTAAAGGTAATTAGGGTAATTTAAGGAAAAAATAATGTTATAATAATAAAAAATTACAATGAAACATGTCCTAACCTTATTTTATGAGTAATGGACGACCAATAAAATCCATGGGTCAATTTTGGGACCCCATGGAGCCACTTGGGTAAGATAATGACATTAATAACTTTTTATTTAAAGTAAAAATAAAAATGTCATAAACATGTATTGTTTTACAAATTTTTTTACATGGGGTTATATAAGTTATATTTTCGACTATAAATATTCATTGGAAAGAAAAAAAAAATTTCTACATAATGGATTTTTTTTTATAATTTTTAGACATCAAATAAATAAAATGATTTATGACACAATGATGATATAGTGTTTATGTCATTATTGGATGATTTAAATAAATAAGAAGATAAAAATTAAAATAATATCTAAAAAATTCCCAATTCTTATTGGATTATTTTATTTCAAACATGGTACACCTTATATTCAACCTTAATGATTTTTGGAACTTTTGAAACAGAAAATCATTATATAATAAAATAATATTTTCAAACTTTCCAAAAGAGACCCTCCTCTCCCTTATAAAAAGCCCTCACTTCCTACCCATTTATCACACTTATCAATCCCTTGTCTCATCCAACCTATACTACAATAAGCTCCCAAGATCCGTGTCTTCATCCTAGAATCCTTACCTTAGGCATAATGCACTTCAAGAAACCCTTTTGGTTCAAACCAAAGGGAACTACCAGATTTAAAGGTAACATCTTCTCTTAAGTTCTTTTGTTTTATTTTACTTCTCCAACCCCATAAAAATATTTTTATTCCTTTATTTAATAACATTAAAAGTATACTAAATATACAAGGATGTTTTTATGAGAATTATTTGAGCTATACTTACACACACCTCCATCTAATGGGTAAAGATCATACTCTTTCAGTGGATAGTGAACTACTGCCTCACAAAACGATGATTGTTCAATTATATCTTACCACCACTCATGGTGGAAATTATGATGGAACTGTATCTATATATGATATATATGATATTTATGTTTTCTTTATTCTTCTGTATTTTCCTTTTTATATCATTCCTTCATGGTTCCCATAATGGGTAAATGAGATAATTTCATTAGAGGAAGTGTGGTCTACCACCCCCTCAAAGTGATATGACTCGTTCATGCCATACATGGAACGTATAAAGGATAGAATTTATGAAAATATGTAACATATATGACATAAATATTATACTTACATTATAATATACCTATTAATCACTATGTTTTCATTTCATTAAAATATTAAATAAAAATGAAAGTAGCGTTCATGCGTACGTACGGCTTACCGTCTCCATGAACGGTGAATTTCATTTCCTATCTCAAAATGTTATGTAATATTATAAATATATATATATAATGGATATATATGATATATATGAAATCTAAATGATGAATATCATTCTGGAGATAATGTAATTTTGACCGCATGGACAATTTATAATTACAACAAGTTCATTTTTGACTCAAGTTCCGAACATTGAACAAATGTCTGATATGAGCTCAAATAATTAACTAATTGTTATAGAAAGGTAATAAGTAATATGAAAGGAATAATAAACATGAAAAATATTCTTAATCTTTTATAAAGTTACTTAAGTTTATTATTTAGGAAGAACAAGGAACAAATGAGCGAGTTAAGTCGGACAACGAGGTAAGGGGTTTCTTATCTCACTTTTAATTCTGTGGGACTTCCATTGTTCACCACTAATTTATTGCATGTGGCGTATTTTGTACTGAAATTTGATATATATTATCATTATTCTCTTTATATTCATGTTATTTTGTGAATAATTTGGTGGTTATTAACTTTTGGTCAAAAGACTCGATTGATTACAACGTGGTAAGGGAATCTTTCACCCTCCTCTTTTAAGCCATGACTTCCTTTATATCGTGTCTTCTAGTTTAAATATATTTATGTTGAGGGTATGTTATTATATGTTCTCATTACTGTCCATTTAATTTCTAGTTGGTGAGATACCCTTTCCGCTCTCATGAACTTGTTTTCTGAATTTTTAAGTGACGTTGTTAGGCTGCCGAATTTCTCGTAAAAGAAATCGCATCTTCTCGTTTCCTTCATGTTTACTTTTCATGTGGTATGTCATTAAAATATCCATACCATGATCTTATTATGTACCCATACTGTATTATGAAATATTTATGAGTGTGTGACCCTTGTCCCCTCTCTTTTCAATATTTTCTAAAACCATGTTATATTGCCGTTACGCTGCAGAAATTTTGCCCCAAAATTTCTATCTCTTTTTCTCGAGAAATTTTCTTGTTTTATTTATGTGAATACCCAGACCTATTTATTTTCTATGGGTGTTAATAAATATATAAATATGATATATTTTAATCTGTAATTGACATACATATAACCCTCACTCCCGTTTCATGGGTTATAAATGACATAATGATATTATTTTTAAGAACTTTTAAAACTTCATGATCTTGAAATGAAACCCATTTATTTTATTCTTCATGGGTTATTTATGAAATTTTTGATTATTATATATGTGGATAACATGAAAATAAAGACATATTAATGGTGTGCCCTTATTTCACTCCAATTCATTGGGTAAATAATAAATCTTTAGAGATGACAAGTTTCACGATACCTTGGTGAATAACCCCAGTAATTTTTATGACACCTCGGGGATAAACCTTGGTGATATGTTCATGAATGTATAAATGAAATTTTGTAGCCATATATTCAAGTAATGATTCATGATCTTTTTGTCATGATATTCTTACTCTTACATTACTCATGTCTTTATGATTTTTATCATGTTCTTATTAATATTTCTCAAGATCACTTGTCAACTATTTCACTTGTTTTCCTTACCGAGCCTTATGCTCACCCTTTTCTTTGATGAATGTATCCAGGTTATGAGATGCAGTAATTTTACTTAGAATGAACTTTTGATGAAGCCTTAAAAGTGTATTAGAAGAATGTTTTATGTTGTTTTCATTTTTTTATTGTTCATGATTTCCAAGATACTAGACATTAAAGATCCTATGTTTGTAAAATGTAATGAAAAGTTATGAAATAAAATAGAGAGATTCCATAATGGTGATCTTGGAAATATGGATAATCCAACCGATGATAGAGGAGGTAAAAACAAATCACCTATAGTGTCTGGTAGAAGCATGTGATATCATTCTAGGTGAGGGAGCTTGGAATTCTGAAGTCTATAGTTGTAGTTGAACAAAACATTTCGAGGAACTATTCCATGGTGAGAATGTCCCATAGGCTCCTTCGCTCAGTAGCCGGATCTGGAGTATGATTTTCTCACTCATCAACAAGAGGTGGCTAGGGAACCAGTAAGGACAATGACACAGATCATTGTAGTGGCAGACTAGTCTATAGGGAGTATGTTGTGCGAGTAGACAATCTATTGCATACTGGGTCATCTCTTAGGGACTATACTTACTACATCACCACATACCTATAGTATGGGGTGCTGATCGCTGCCTCATGTACCCGGGTGTTGGTCGTTGGTGTCAAGTCATGGTAGTTTTCATCATCTACCAAACCATAGACTGATTCTCCATGATCTCATGTTGGGTTAGAGAGAGAATCTAGTGATGGTAGAGAGCATTGTATGGAAACACATTTCAAAGGAGCCAGATATTCCTCCTCTTGTATTTACCTACAAATATATTTCGGGATATGGTGCATCTCTCTTTATAGGAGGATGAAGCTGACATGTCAATTTCTTAACCCAGAACCTAAAATAGAGGATCGGGGTGAAGGATCCATCACTGAGTCACACTCCACTTCAGAATATGAAAAGCAGGATGGAATGATTATGACCTAGAGCTTCTCAGGGCTCTTCCTTTTGTGGAGATGGATCACTTACCTACACCAGGATTGTTCTTCGAGGCAAGGTGAATTTTGGCATGGGGAGGACCTATGTGCAGATTGGTTCTAAAGAAGGAAAGACCTAGGCCTAAGCTAGAAGGGATATTATGAGAGCCTTCCTATCGATTTTTTATCAGGGAAAACAAGGACTCCACTTTAGTGGTCCAAGGTGAGAGGAGAACTCAGGTATATGTATAATGGTACATTGGGAGGACCTCTATGATGATTTCCTAATGTGAGGGGTGGACCTCCATGGTAGGGAGTGCTAGAGTGGGGAGGACATCCACTGTAATAAGTGGAAACACAAGGTGGAACACCATGTTGGTGAAACATAGGGTGAAGAGGACCTTCATGTTGATATCATAAAATATGGGAAAAACTTCCTTACCTAGGATCATGAGCAAAGGGAGGACCTCCGCATTGGGTTCCAACGAGGTGGGGAGGACCTCTGCTTGAATCGACAATGGTGGCATGGGGGGACCTCCATTATAAATGTGAGAGTGGGGATGACCTATACTCTAGATGGTGATGGTATAGGGAGGGTCTCTATACTGAAAACTATTGTCACGAGTTGTCCTGTGAAGACAAATTCTTGCATCAGCGACCGAAAGAGTCAACCTAGACCCCCCGAGGGGTGGATTGGGCTTCAATCCCAATAGAGAATAGAAGTACCCCTGCTATGTAGTATCAGGGGATAAATAGTGTGTGGAGACGGTGGCACAGGATGATGAAACTATGGAAGATGACCACCCCTGATAGACATCCTCTTGATCCTATGCCCAAAGTTGGCACCGGGTCAGCCGAACTAGATCCGGATAGGTAGGGGTGAATTCCTGCTCCCCGATCTGAGGGGTTGGGTGGCAGTGATAATGTGGCTTAATGTGAACCCTCCTTGGTGGCTACCTATCTGATATCGAAGCCATGGTGACTTAAACATCCCTCACCTAATTAGAGTGTGGGAGTGAATCATACGAGAGTTATGGGGAGACACTACTAAAATGGTTGGATGTTGGAGTGGGGATCAGTGGATCCCTACATGACCCTTGGGGGAAATGACGACATCGAGGCACAATAGCCTCCAGATCCTAGATGTAAATTTCTTATGTCATGATGATCCCCTCCTACTCATATCACTGAACAAGAGTGTTGATCACCCTTCTATAAATAATCTCTGAGGGAGAGATGGGGTGTGGGCGTGCTATAGTCATAGTCTTGGAAGATGTCATGGTGGAGGTGGAGCCATATGAGAATTCCACAATATCATTCCTCCTACCCATGCATCTTTGGGTGGGTGGTGATTGGTTCCTTGAAACTACAGCTTGGGTCCTACTAAGTAGGGAGATTCATCCATCAGTACAAATATGTGGAAATCAATTCTCAGTTCCCCAAAATTTTTTAATCTTCCATGTTTGGAGAGAAGGATCCACACTAACAATGCCACAGACAGAAATGCATAGTGGTCAACTGCACTAAATTTTGGTGAGTTCCACGCCATCCCCACTATTTGCTTGGCCAGACTTAGCATTGGATATCTGAATCTTGTGACATGCTCATCTACTGATTTCTCGAGCACAACTAATCTTCACATTGAAGATAAGAGATTCACGTCAGGTTGTCCATTTATATTTCTGATTCTTTTTTGTCGGGGTATGCCTCATTGTTCTGCATGTTTGATGCTCGCTAACGGTCACGTTGTACCCTACATTCCAACATTCCAAAGGTGGGTGGAATCTATTGCCTCTCAAGGGATGTTTTATCCTTGATCGAAATAGAATGATAGTTTTTCGGTTCCTTTTTCCATGGATTCGACCTTGGAACTCGTCACCTATTTTGAGTCTCCATTGAAGATTTAGATGTTGTTCGCGAAACTCTTCCCAGTTCCATCACTTTGTGGATACTAGTTAATTATGCTGCTTCTGTTAGGATATTCCAAAGGTTCCATCTGTGGAAGCAAACTTCAGTTTGGAGAGTAGTCACAATGAAGCATCTTTGGATTTTATTGACACTAGAACACTGTAATTCCTATATTTTCCCCTTATGATAGGGATTCTAAAGGCTGTGGAAGCTCAAGGAATCCCCCCTTGAATGTGAGGAGTCTTCTACTAGAGGCATGTCTCCGAGGTTTTCCTCATCTTCCCATTTTTAGCATAGGGAATGATGTGAGTTTAAAATCATGAAGAGATGTGTTATACTAATTAGAACAATGATAAGAGTGTATCATATCGAAAAATCCCTAAGAGGGATCACCCAAAAGGTTTACCATATGTACGGATCCAAATGACCAATGAGAGCGGACCAAGGGTTGTGTGTCCCATAAAGGGAAGATATCACACCATGAAGGTTGATCTGGTATAAAGGGTAGATCAGAAAGGATGATGGGTCCACACGAATGGGACAACAAGTTTTTCAATTGGTTGGGATTGAACCTCATTGAGGACTCCTACATACCCTGCTTAGAAGATAAGGATCAAAACACACATAGTTTGAAGGGTGTGATGAATCAGGGTGTACATAAAGGAAAACAAACCGGAGATATTGTTGGGCTTATGCATGGTTACTGACCCATCACCCGGCGGAAAACCTTGGTTGGAATGTAATGGATTGGGTGTGGGGCTTATGTGTGGTTAACTGCCTGAGAAAATGGCCTGATCCCACAGGGATGTTGTGGCCTGAGTAAGAATCAAGAGGGATGATGGATGATTTAAAGAAGTGGATAAGAGGAATGGGATGGAACCGACATGAAGACGACAATGATGTTGGGATTGAACATCATGGAGGATTTTTACATATCCCTGTGGATTGGAATCAAAGTCCATTTTGTTTGGCGGGGTGATGGGACACCTGAGGAGGCAGATTAGGAGAATGGATCGTATAGATGGGAACTTGATGGAAGTAGAACCTCTAGGGTAGGGTATGATCTTCTCGAAACACAAAGTCTTGATGGAAAGGTCTGGATGGGATGTTGGTGATGGGATTGAACCTTAGGGAGGCTTCCTACGTATCCTTGTGGTAGGTAATAAAAGTCCACATAGTTTAGGATGGGGCATGGAATCGGGGTGTACATAATGGACAATGACCGAGAGAAATTTTGGGTATTAGGCATGGTTAGAAGAACATAACAAGAGGGAAACTATTGGTTGGAGGAGTATAGATAGTGGGTGGGGAATATGCATGGTTATCTATTTAAGAACTGGTCTAGAACCACTAAGGGGTGTACGAAGGATGTGGGTCCCAAAAAAGGGGACGCTGAAGTTTTCTAGTGTTTTGGTTTGAACCTCAAGAGGCTTCCTACATACCATGTATAGGAGTAAGAGATGAAAACCCACATAGTTCAGAACCAAATATTTTAATATCATGTGGGATGAAAGGGGCATACAGTTTAACATCATGTGGGATGAGGGTGAACCGACATGAAGTGTTCAGGACCGATGGGTGATGGTCTTGAACCTAAGGGATCCTTCTAACGTACCTTTCAATAAAAATTAAAGGAACAATGTCCACGTAGTTAGGAAAATGGGGCATGGGGATTACACATGATTAGCATCCTAGGAGTATGTCAGGGTCGATGCCAACTCAATGGTCATGTGAGATATGATCGGTATGAGAAACAAGAGGTAGAAACAGACCTCACGATCGTGTTGTGAGAGATGCAAGCATGAGAGGTGATGCAGGTCTTACACATGTCTAGTGGGTCAAATATGAAACATGGGATTATGATTAGTTAGCGACCCAAGAGGACATAAATTGGGACTTACTCTAGGAGGAAACTCTGAGGAGAATTTCAAGATGTATAAGGAGGATATAGATCCATGTACAAAGGAAACCCTTTCAAGGAGGGTCGAGGCTTACGTGAATAATGCCCGAGAGACACATGGAGACAATGTGTAGAGGGATAGATAAGGAAAATAGGAAAGGGGGGAAGTAGAAGGATCCTGATCCCATCCCTTCTCTAATATTATTAGGCTAACTAAATATGAACCAATCATATTTTAACATTGTGTGTTGAGGATGAGGGTTTCTTGGAAGTTTAACTTCCTAAAGATCATATGATGAGGACTCACTCCTCACCCCTAGGACTTAAATAACTTATACCAACCTAAACTTAGGGAAGGGAAGGCACAAGAACAGCCATGTGGGAATGAGGTGGAGGAGTGGTCCATTGAGGGGCCCACATTATCATGGATATGCAAAGAGGAAATAAATATTATCATGCCTATGATAATAATCATGAGGTAGGGAAACCCAACATGAGAAAAGAATTGGGGAACCATAAAGTCACTACATACAAGCTTGGAGGGCCGCATGGGAAAGGGGATCGCGAAGAAGAAGGCCTCACAGAGAGGGGATTAGAAAAGCTTGGGTGCTTTGTGAATAGAATTGGATTCAGAAAGTAAAGGGCTTCATGATGCAGGGAAAAGAGGAACCCCATAAAAGGAGGAGCATCACAAAGCATGGTGACCCAGCTGAGGCATGGAGCCACTATGTACTTAGAGGGTGCTTCACGAAGGCTGAATGCCTCGTGAAGAGTCAAGTACACAAAAGGGACTCCAAAATTCGTGATAGACTTAGGGATTCGTGTAGGGCATCCCCACATAAAGTGGAGAAAAAAAGAGCATAGGGAATGTTCGTTCATGATTCTCAAGTACCTTGGGTGATGCATTTTTCTCAATGGATTGTAGAGAAAGGGTTCTTCCTAAATCAAGATATCAAAATTCGAAAGGTTAGGGTGTCAATCCTTTTGTTCATGGGGAGCCGTATATTTATAGGTACCTGGGATCACGATGCTCTGAAAGAACACTATGAAGCAAATGGTGGTCGATGATAGGAGGTGGATCCATCATAATCGTGAAGACTTCTGTCACGGTACTCTATGGAGGTCAAAAATGTATCCATCTGATCACATGTGCTTCCATCATAGTTATCTATGGAGGTGGTGGAGGATTCCATTCAGCGGTCTTCACACCATTTGCAGTGGAAAGGGGCTTTGTGATGGAGCTTCACGAGGTAGGAACTTTTGTTATTTTTATGGTTTCATGGACCCATTTCAAGGCATGGATTTCGGCACCAACAATGATCATTACCAAAATTCTAGGATTGAAAAATATACATAGGATTTGTAATATAAATCTTTATAAGGATTTCTCATCATAAATTCTAATGGTTGGATGATCCTTTTCTCCAGCACCAACTATAATGAACCAATATTTTCAAACATGGATATTACATATTTTTATGAATATTTATTATATTACACAAACACATACCCAAAGATCACAATAGTTTAGTTCCTTTGGAATCTTGGAAGTCTTTATTCTAATTTGGTGAAAAATAAACAAAATCTCTTATAAATATCATCCCATATAGTACTCCTACTTAAAACTATTATTTATAACTTGAGGAAAGGAAACATAAGAAAGGGTGAGGCTATATGCTCAAAAAGGGTATACATGGAGGATAATTAAGCATAACATGATCCCAAGGTTATGAAAACATGATCATTACATTTTAAAAGAATAAAATTCATATCAAAGATCATAATTTTGAATCATGGAATTAAAGATTGGTAGTTCATAGGACACTAATCATAATATAATCAAAGCACATGATCCATGAGAGTATAAAAATGGAATAAGACATGTAATTTGTGGAATACACATTATCTTATAAAATATTCAATCAATGAAACCTAAAAAGATATTTATAGAACATTAGGCTTGGGAAAATCACCTGTGTACCAACTTTAGGATTAGGATGACCTCTCGTGTACCTTCTAGTTTTGGGAATAAGATGACCTCTCATGTACCCTCTTGTTTTGATCTTAGTATGAACTCTCATATACCTTATCGTTCTATTCTTAGGATGACATCCTATGTACCCTTTGAGCTCATAGAATATTTATCATTACCTAAGGAATTGGAGGGAGATATAGGTGTCACCCGTTAAATATTTAAAACCATACATATGTGTGACATAATAAAATATATCATTCATAAACATAAACTAACCATATAATGAATAAGGATATTATTCTTGAATCATAACCCCAGTAAATCATAATTAACATCAAATAATGATATCTTAATTGGAAAATAATCTTGAATGATCATTTGAAATAATTCTTGAGGAAAATATCATTTCCGATTTGAAAAGAACTTTTAAAATCATAGAACATTTAGAAATTCTTTTTCATTGAAATATATACTTGAGAACCATTTTAAGAAACATTTAAATACTTTTCTATTTAAAGTTCATAAAATAACATTTAAAAACATTTTTGAAAACATTTTTAGAAAACTTTTTTTTAAGGAAACAGATTCCCGACTAAAGAGAGAATAAAATTACATGAAACTTATAATATAATTAAAATAAATATATTCATGATAAAACAAGTCAAATATATTTATATAACCATCATAAAAGGATATAGGTTCATAACATAACATGTTTCTCAAAAAAGAAAAATTGAGAAAAAATTACCTTACTGATTTGGTGACTTTTGAATCGTAAACCCCATGAAATAGAGATCATAAATTGAATATTTAACTACCCATATATTTATGTATAGTGATAATAAATTAAATTAATAGTCATTATATACACCACACAAATGAAACACATTGTGAATATGACATAATTCTCACATAAATAAAAGTGAGACTAGAAATACCCATACCTTAAGTCTTGAAATCATTTTATAAACATTAAAATCACATATATAATAAATTCATGTTTATTATATATATAATATAAGACCATATTAATATATATAATACCATATATTATTCACTTATGACTTTATAATACTCATTTATTAAAAATTCTATGTTAAATTTATATTTTTGGTAATAACTGCTTTGTTTTTCATACATGTTTTGACTTTATTTTCGGTACTATTACTTAGATCATTATTTAATCATATAATGAATGATAACCATGATATAACAATCATTTATATTCATTATATATGTATTTTTGGGTATTAACAAAAAAATAGAAAATAAAATACATCGTTTATGGAGATGATATGCCGTACGTACGCATGAACTCTATTTTCATTTTATTGAATGTTTAAAAGAAATATAATTATATGATAAATTATAATTATAGAATAGTTTATATGTAATATAAATCACATATTTATTTTAAAACCATATTTAATACATTCCATGTAAATCATGAAAAATTCACATCGCTTCATGAGGCGGTAGTCCGCTGTACACCAGAAGGATGTTATCATATTCTCAAAAAATGGAAAGAATGAAGGTATGTGGGATATAAAAATTTCAGAAAAATCATAACATCATAAAATAATGTATATAATATAAAAATTATAGATACATAAATATTCAAAACCTTTAGTGGTGTTAATGGAATAACGAACAACATCGGTTCCTATGGTGGTATTCCGCCATACACACGAACGATGATTGTGTATCCCATTTAATGGATGTCCATGATTTTTTATGTCATAACCATAACATAATTTTTTTTATACTATATATAATTTTGTTATTATATAAACATGTAATAAAAATATTTTATTTGGTTTCAGAAAGAAATAAAAAACGTTCATTGATGAACATCACCTCTTCTTCAGGAATCTCCTATAGATTTGTATAAAAGAACTCACTTGGTTGGATTTATTCCCAATAAAAGGATTATAAGATGAAGGTAGGTAAGTTGAGATAATATTTAGACCGATTTTGGCCAAAAAAATAGGCTTTGCAGTGTGAGGAAAAGACATGAATATGCCCCCTTTTATAATTGAGGTGAGAGGCACTTTTGGAATTTCTCAAAATATTAATTTATAATAAATTTAATCTCAACCCAAATACCCCAAAAATTCATTTTACTAGAACCTCATATATTATATGGTTTTAATATCATAAAAATATTATATTATACACATGTTTTTTTGTTATATTAATACTTATCATTTTGATTAACCCTTAGTTAATATTTTTTTAATTTTAACTATGCTATCAAAATTTTCAAAATTAACATGTTTTAATTTTTAAATATAATGTTTCAATTGGATCATAAATGATAAATTTATGATATTTTAGTCCATAATTTATCCATTTTATCCTTATTGAGTATTATTATTATTTTTAAATAACTTAATGAAATATTATTTTTTTAAAATATTATATGTTTAAATTTTGATACGATTCAATACATTAGGTTTAACAAACTCAACAAAAAAAGATATATTTGAAAAAAATAATTTTATAAACCCATAATATATCATAATAATCTATAAAAATATTGGATCATCTTAATTAATTCAAATTATATTTATTTTAATATTTCTAAAATCATTTAAATGGTTTTTTCATTAATTAAATAATTAATCGATCATCATTTTGTATCTATTTATGATAATTATTTCCCCACTATTTTTTTTAAAAAAAAATCATGATTTAGATAAACCATTTATATTTCATAATAATATATATATTCTATTATATCTTCCATTTAACCCCATATTAAAAATATTATACTTATTAGAAGTAGGAGTTTGAAATTTTTCCACTCTCTTGTAATTTAATAATATATATTTCATTTTCATGAAACATAGTCCATTAATTAATTAAATTTCTATAATTACATATTTAGGGTCTAATTAATATCATAAAAAAAATTTGGGTAAGTGATAGGGTAAGTTTACAATCTTTCTCGCTTTATGTTAAACCTAAATTTTCACATTTACCCTTTACTATGGTGCAAAATTACCTACGTTACTATTTATATATTGGTTAAAAATAAAAGGGAAATATTTACTAAATTTTATCCTTATAATTAAAAATATTGAATCCATTATTAAAAATTCAAAAAATATAACTGGATAAAATTAATTTAATATTAATGTCGTTGACAGAATGAGAAAACAAGTTTTTAAAAATGAAAACATTCAAAGGATTGAAAAGTTTTTATATCAAATTTTAATGTTAATAAGATTAAAAATAAGTTCATTAAATTAATATATATATTATTTATTTTTTTTTTTCTCAAAAAAATTTAAAATATAATTTATCATTATAAATGTTTTAGAATAAAAGTCATTTTTAAATTAAAATTCTGTTTTAATCATTATTTATCCAAAAATGAAACTTAGCAGAAAAATATCAAAAATTGAACCAAGGTATTACTTTTATATTTTAATGTAAAATTAAAATATTGTTTTTTCAAATAGAATTTATAAAATTGTAAAAAATTATATTTTAATTAAGTGCACCATCAAAAGGCGGCAAAACTACCTTTAAAAAGATACGACTTTTTATGAGTAAAGTTTTATTTATTTTTATATCATGTCTAAAAAATAAAATAGGTTGAATGTTAAAAATTATATTTAATATACTATATATTTCAATAATATAATACTACAATATAAATTTATTTATTTATTTATTGGTATAATTATTATTAGTTTACATTTAAATAGTTTTTTAAAAAATATTTCCTTTTATTTTAAAAAGGGTTTTACATGTGTAAACCATAATTTCATAATTTATTTAATCTTATTCATACCTTCGATTATAACTAATAGGTTATAATTTTATTATTTAAACAATAAAAATAATAAAATTTTATTTCCTAGATACTTTGTTTTTTATATAATGAAAGGTAATTGGTTTTGCTTGTAATGCAAAACATCAAAGAAATAAAATTTATTAAAAAAATATATTTCATTAAATCTCTATGTGTTATAGGGAAAAGCCTTAAAAAGGAGAAAAATAATATTTATATGGGGTATGGGTGGCTAGGGTCACATGTGGATACAAATGTGAATGGAGAAATTTGGCCAAATATTTTAATTCCACTTTCACCGCCTTGTTGACCTCCAAAATGCATGAACTAAATATCATTTCAGAAGGGTGGATTTTCAGGAATTTGTTCATATTTTTAATTTTAATATTTCAGAATAATCCAATGAAATATATATAAATATATATATAATATTTCCTAAATGGTGAAGTGGTGTCTAATATGGTGATTCCACTCCACCTTTGACTTCATTGGCTATTTACTCTAATCAAATGCATGATCCAACTTCTATGTTCTAATTTAAATATAAAGACATTAAAATTAATAATTATTCTAAAACATTTAACTTTTAAATAAGCTATATTGAAATATTTATTACTAAAATATAACAGTACACTTTAAAGGGTCAAAACTAAAATCTTCATCAAATTTTCAAATAAAAAATCTAATCCAAAATATTATATAAATGAACATTTTTAACAACATTTAAAAAAATTATGTCATTTATTATCAATAAAATATTTAATAAATTGTTTTTGTCAACTCCCCCACACTTACCCTCTTACACTTCTAGAATAAACATCATATCATGTAATTTAAAAAATTGTTATAAGATATGCATATTGATATTTCCCAATCCACAGTGGAAATATAAGAAAAGTAGAAATATCATTAAGATTTAAATATAAAAAAAATTTAATTTCATTATCTCGTAAATTTTATCAAAACAAAATTCAATTAGATTCATGGAACTAATAATAGTGAAACGATTCATGGGTCTACTATACCACTAATTTTCATAAACCAGCCCAAATACCTTGGTATCCTGATACTCAAGCCGACTCAGACACAGCTTGAAGGGTGATCCTGATCACCATAGGTTGGTACTAGAACCTAGAATCATAAAAAAAATAGAGGGAAAAAATTGACAAAAAATCACAAAGATAAATGATCACAAGTCAATATGATCAACAATCCAAAGGGAGAAATTATGAGAAACCAAACAGGTATATCAAAACCCAATGTAGAATATCATCAATGTACTCAAAAGTTGGAAAGATAAAACACAAATATTCCCACGGAAACATCATACCATGTTGTCAACAAGTCCACTAGTCACTACCCCACTCTATGGTACAAAGGATCATAAACATCCACCACCTCCATGTAGTGCTTTCCCTTTCCTCATACCTTGCATAAGAAAAATCAAAAAATTCCTAAATAAAAAGGTTGAGTGTGAGATATAAAGACCATTAATGTCTCAAAAAGTGTTCTATAATAGATTCCATAATAATAAACCAAATCATGCTTTCAATTTAAAAAAAATAGTTCATGGCATGAAATATCATTTTCATATTTGAAAAAAAAGATGCTTTATTTTTAAAGGATGGATAACATTTCAATCTTGTCATAGATAAAAATTTTATATAAAAGAATTTTTATAAATCATTATGCCCGAGTAAAATAGTTCTATATTTAAAGGTATATATAATCAAATCATACAAAATTAGTACCATGGTCATCATCCATGATGTAACCTTTTTTCTGGCTATAGGATTCTCACACATATGAAATCAATGATCATGGAAAAACATGTGTCCACACATCCCTTGAACGTATGCTGAATATGACTCATAAATATACCTTTGAGGAAAATCATGCTAAACTAGGTTTTTTAGAGTTTTCATTTTTAATCCATTCCTGTTGGACCAAGATCATAGCGTACATGTTCCAAATAACCCACTAACTACCTAGGCACACATGTGATCAATCAATCAATAGCAACATGTAAAATCATCTCATTTTAAATAAATCATCATTTTCAATTCAATTTTCTAATTTTCATTTTCAATATGGTAATTCAATTTCAAAAAAACACGTGTTATTATAATTTCCTACATTTTCAATAAAAAACCAGTCATGGATTTTCAACATTTCAATTTAATCAAATTTTCAAAAAAAAAACCTCCTAACATTTCATAAATTTCATTATTATCAAAATGGATCCTAGAATTCCAATTCCATTATAGTTGGACTTTTTCTCAAAATCCTTACCATTTCAAATTACATAATAAAATTAAATGAATTCACGATGTTATAAATGAATTGAAATCAATTTCAAAAAAAATTATAAAATAATGGATTAAATTATATGGAAAATGTAAAATATAACATCCTACAATTAATCATAGAATCAAATGATCAATACCTGCAATAATCACACCAATGTAGATCGAATGTGATGGAGATAAAGAAATGAAACCTATAATAATAATTCAATAATGAAAATTTTAGATCTATACAATATGTGATTATCTATAAAACTCTACGGATGAAGGAGGGAGAGATTGGAAGAAACTAGTAGAGTGTAGATCCACTTAACCAGAGAAGAATGAATGAGATCAATGATGTTTTGATCAAATAAAGAAATGTATTGGATGATCCAAAATTACTTCAAGGGAGCCTTCAATGTCCATGTAATTTTCATAGCATCAAATGGGTAGGTTTGGCATCTTAAAAGAGGGGTTATATAATTTAAAATAACTATTTTGGGGGAAATAAATCTTTTGTGCATGGTTTCCTAGAGAGGGTCACATGATTAGACAAGTTATGTTCCCTAACTGTTCACCCATACAGTCTGTGGTGAACGATATATCCATGATGGGCCTAATAATTTGTTAACTATATGCCAATTATGAAAATGGAACATATCTGAGGCTACATGGTTTGGAGGGTCTGGCTGCATGGTTTGAAAAAACTGTGTGCCCCTTATAGAGCATCATCAAAGGTAACACAATTTGATAGTCCAGAACAAATGGTATTCCGTAACCATGAACCAAACACGCACACTCAAAAGGTATTAAAAAATTCTCATAATTTAACCAAAAATAACCTGAAAAAATCCAAAAAAAAAGAATGATCAAAACTAGGTTTGCGGGGTACCTGAAAAAAGTAATGGGATGTCGCAATGTCCCCTTCCTAAATATATTATATCCCCCAAAATATTATTAAGAAGTCTCCGTACCAAATAGGTGATCCAAATTATCTCTCATCATATACTCATGACTCCATGTCTTATGATAAATAGAACCATGTCTCTATAGCCCATGGACTGAAGGTATCATCATCCCATGATTCACCTTTGTCTGAGAATGAATAATCTAGACTGGATGGTCACTTCTGAATAAATTATAATCTACATTGAGATCCTCCTAGTTCTATACAAGATACGAGTCATAAATATACTTATGTAGTTATGATACATGGAAAATATAATGTATTTACATAAACTATGGTGGATGTTCTAAATGGTAATCCACTTTCCCCACCTAATCAGCAACCTCAAATGGTCCAAAAAATGAGTAATAAGATTCCCATACCTCCCAAAGCCATCATTGTCCCAACAGAGGTGAAACTCTCATGAATACCTAGTCACCAAAAATGAACTTTAATGTTCTATGTTGATGGTTAATATAAAAATTATACCATCTCTATGCTTTCAACATTCTCCGATGAATCAAATGAATCATTTATATCATCTCTTGAACCAATATTGGTCTAACCAATGAAATTTCACTAATCTCAAATGAATAGATTTAAGATTTAAATTTTCTTCCATAAAAATACTCAAAAGTATTAAATCAGATTACAGAATAGTAACTATTGTTATAAGTGAACTCAACGAGTCCCAAATGGTCATCCCAAGCTCCACTAAAAAAGAGGATGCATGTAAAAATAATTTCACCAAGAATATATATATCCCCCTCTATTTGGACAACCATATATGGATGGTATGGTGTTGTAAAATGAACAATATATCCCACAACCACCTTATAGACTAAAAAAACAATAGGTAAATGTGGATATATAGTAGATAATATAGTGGATTGGACTTTGTGAAATTGAATAATCTCGTTAACATAGGAATTTCCCAACTCATATTTTTTTTTCTCATAAATGGGTATAAATTGAGTTGATTTCATTATCCAATAAATCATAAACCATATCACATTTTTATTTATAAGGATACACAAAAACCCAACCAATATTTACATATAAATTTCATCCCATTTGTATGTCGGCACTGTAAGGGTATGGAGAAAACCTAAAGGTTTTTGGGGCTCACCCTTAGCGTACTGAGAAGCATAACAACCTGAAACGAAGGAATAAATTTCTTGTCTCATTCATGGGAACCAAAATAATCTTTGCATGTCATAGAATATATTTTTTGTTCCTTGGTGCACCACCCACTGGGAATAATTACAATCTCCTATTACATATTTTCTTACAAATAATAGTAGAAAAAACTGATTTTGAAAAGATAGATTACCCTCCATAGAGAAAACAACTCAACAACTATCTCCCAACCATAAAGATAGTACCTAATTCTATATAATTCTTCAACAAGTTATTGTTCCATAAGAATTATCTTGAGAATATTGAAGTTCAGTTGAGCACTTTCCAAGAAAACTGTGGAATCTTACTATCATACTCCTAAATGAAACTGTGCAATATTATCCATAAAGCTCCACTATTCTGATGATTCTTTCATGTACAAGTTTTTTGGTTTCCTACTCAAATCATCATCAATGACATCCCCATTCCCTAGGCTGTAGGAAATTTCATAATTAAGTGAGTTCATGTACTCTACCCAAAACCTCTATTGAATGCACAAATATTTTTGAGATAAGATATAACTAAATCCCTTGAGGTCAGAATACATGGTAAAACATTTTATAAAATGGTAATGTCATCAACTCTTAGTAGAATGCATCATGGCTATGAGATCAAGGTCATCAGTTGGAAATTATTCTTATGTTCCTTAAGCTTTCAAGAACTATATGTTACCATGTGATCACCCATTATAAGAAAATTGACCAAACTAAAACCTAATGTGTCACAAAAGACCACATAGCCATTCCTGGCCTCTAGAAGAGTCCACACTAGAATAAAAGTATAATTTTTTTTCATATAAAACAATAACTTTTAAATTTATCTATTAATGAAAACATAACCACTTTTTTGTGTGAGAGAGGTCATCTGAGAAGAAAAAATCAATAAATCATTTAAAAACTAGTGATAATACCTTGCTAGACCAAAGAAAATTCGAATATCACAATTGTTACATGGATTCTCCAATGTCATAAAAATATCAAACTTATTAGGTTCAATTGAAAATTTATATTCTGAGACTACATGTCCCAAGAAATTTACATATTGAATCCAGTTTCACATTTTTATAGCTTAGCATAAATTCTTTGATTTCTCAAAAAATCAATAACTTCACCTAGATGATGTGCATGTTCTTCCTCAATTTTATATTAATCCAAGATTTCATCTACAAAGGTCACTATGAATATATCAAGATAATCAAGAAAGATCATGTTCATCAAATCCAAAGAGACTTTAGAAGCATTGGTTAAACTAAATGTCATGATAAAACACTCTTAATGAACATACCTACTCAAGAAGGTAGTTTTTTTAATGCTTGATTCCTTTATTCTCAAATGGTGATAAAGAGATTAAAAATAAATCTTTGGGAACCACTTCACTGAATTTACCAAGTAAAAAATATCTTTGATTCATAGAAAAGAACAACTTTTCTTCACAATAACTTGATTATGTTTCTAGAAAACAACACAAAGGGGAATTGTTCAATCATATTTCTTAAAAAAGAGAACAAGAACTGCCCAAGGTGACACACTAATGTGTATAAATCCTTTATATAAAAAATCATCCAATTGAGTATTTGACCCTTTTAATTTATCTGGTTACATTCTTGTAGGGTCCTAAAAAATCCACAAAGGGAATTTTACCCAAATACCCTAAAGAATTGGGGAAAGTAATCAAAGAAGGGACACAAACAGGACTGGTCCGTGAACCGGTCCCACGGAAGCACAACGTGGCCAGGCCCCGCGAGGCACCCCCTTCGCGAACCATTGTCGTTTGCGAAATGGAGGCGGAGAGCCTCCGCGGTCGTGAGGTAGGATGGGCGCCAGTCTAGTTCACTGTCACGAACCACCCCAACCGTGGACCGTGTCGACCGGTTCAAGCTGCACCAGCTGTCATTCGAGGAATAGAGGCGGAACCTTCTGCAGCCACGGAGCACTCCCTGAGTTCGCCACGCGGAGGGGGGGGGGGGGTGGAAGCGTTCAATACCCACTGCGAATCGCGGATTGACCAAGTCAGATGTGAACCAGGTATTTGGTTATGGGCCTCTGCCAAAGGTGCCGCGTGGCCATAGATACATTCCTTTCCCCACTCTATAAAAGGAGACCAATGGGGAAAGAAAAAGAAAAAATCGGAGAACTGGAATCGGATTCTGAGGGATTGGATATTCGGAAGGAGATCAGTTGAAGGAAGGCTTCGGTTTTCGTGAAGAGCAAAATTCCCATCCGCGAACCACAGCAGGTATATGAATTAACAAGGAATTGGAAAACGCATAATAATTTGGTTAACCGCGAACTTAAAATAACAAAAACAAGGAGAATCACAAACCATACCCCCTCCGCGGATGACTTCCCCGCGGACCAGGGAGTTTATGCCTCTTTTCCCATCCATCGCACCACGTAGCACTCTCCTACGCTGACGAAGCACCAACCGACGAACCTCCGATTGCCGCCGCCCTTGGCCGCCGCTACCCGCCTGGAACCCTCCGCGAACTACCCTAGTTCACGGATTGAACCCGAAGCCGCAAACCACCATAGTTCACGGGATGCCAATCAGTCCGCAGACCACCCTGGTTCGTGGACGGCTTCTCCAGCCACGTGGCACTTCCCCACACGATGGGCGCCACCACCTATACCTCTCGGTGGCTCGCCAAATACTTTGGTGTCCTCATTACCCGAGCCAGGTAAAATCCTTTCGATCCAGCCAAGTTCTCTAAGACTCCCTCATTGTCCTATTCATCGGCCCCGAGCCGAGGCCTCCGCCAGAGCCACCGGATCCGCGTGGTGTAACTTTTAGGCACATCAGCGCGCCCTTTTGAGTTCACATACCCATGGTAAATAGGGGAAAAGGGGTTTCCCCAACCCTTGAGTAGATTCCCAAAGCATTCCTGGGTTCACATTCCCACAGTAATGTGGAGTCTGATCTCGGGAATCCCCTTTCTGCCCCTCCACTTGTAGAGGGTTCCTCAGAGATGGTAAAATAGCCATTATAAGGAAGCCCTAATGGAATGCAAGAGAGGAGATGGGCACAGGAGCACCCCCTTTCCCTCTCCCACTGAACTTTGTCGCCCCGGGCATCCATCTCGGAGTAATCCCTGACCTTACGGGCATCCACCCAAGAGTAAGCCTCGACCTTATGGGCCGCCTTCACGTATAAGCCCCACTCCGCTTCTCACGGACGCACCTTTCGCGATGTGATCCTCTGGTCCCTATTGCCTCTTCTTTCTCACACCGAGCATGAATCACATTGGATTAGAGTAAGCATCGACCATACCATCGTCTTATGGGCCTCATCAGAGTGTAAGACCCAATCCATCGCCGTGGGACTCCTCAGAGTGTAAGCCCCAATCCATCACCATGTGCCTCCTCAGAGTGTAAGCCCCAATCCATCACCATGGGCCTCCTCAGAGTGTAAGCCCCAATCCATCACCATGGGCCTCCTCAGAATGTAAGACCCAATCCATCACCATGGGCCTCTTCTGAGTGTAAGCCCCAATCCATCACCATGGGCCTCCTCAGAGTGTAAGCCCCAATCCATCACCATGGGCCTTCCTAGAGTGTAAGCCCCAATACATCACCATGGGCCTCCTTAGAGTGTAAGCCCTAATCCATCACCATGGGCCTACTCAAAGTGTAAGCCCCAATCCATCACCATGGGCCTCCTCAGAGTGTAAGACCCAATCCATCACCATGGGCCTCCTTAGAGTGTAATACCCAATCCATCACCATGAGACTCCTCAGAGTGTAAGACCCAATCAATCACCATGGGCCTCCTCAGAGTGTAAGCCCCAATCCATCATTCTGGGCTGCCCCAGAGCATAATCCTCAAGACAAAGCAAACTACGGGGACTTTGATCCATGCCAAAGCATGGTACGTAGGAAGCCTCCACGAGGTTCAAGCCCACCACTCGGTCGTTTCTTCACGTCGAGTTCCACCCTCATCCAGCATTACATTAAAATGTGTATCTGAACTACATGGAATTTGATCCCTGATTCCTAAGCAGGGTACGTAGGAAGCCTCCTTGAGGTTCAAGCCCAACAACCGGTCGATCCGATCATCTCCACATCGGTTCGCCGTGCAACTCCTAGTGCCGCCTCAAGAAAGTTCCAACCCTTAGGGGTCATTAATTCAATGAGGGATGGTAAATCTTGGGAATAAATGATTCTGAACCCCTGCGTCCAGTTGACCGTTTCCCACCAACGTTAAATCCATGGTTACTATGTTTGGGTATAAACCAAAGATTCACTAACATATGAATACATCTTAAATCTATAAGAGAGTCCTGAAACATGAAATAATTCCCCCCAAAAAGGGTGTGATGAGCCCGAATTCCCATATTCTCGACCAATGTGAGTTATTAAGAGTCGCTGGTCAAACCATCCGGCGAACACCTGCATTTAGAAAGCTGGTCCATCAATAATTGGATACGGAGCCGTTGGGCGTTTTGAGGCCGAAAACCAGAACAAAACAAAAAATGGTGAACTCTATGTGAATGTTTAACCAAACATGATAGATTTAACCTAATCTCACCCAGTTCCCCACTTATGCTCTAAAGGAGGGCCAAGAAAGGTCATTAATTATGCATGGGATTATGAGATGCTACTTTGATGGGTTTGCTGCTTGTATTTGCTAAAATGTTTTTCAGGCACTACTTTCATAACTCCCTTCGATCCAATGGCATTGCAAAGGAACTCACAAGTGAGCACTTCCAACGACGCAAGGACGAGACTTCATCAACAACAGAGGACCCCGTCACCCACCTAGCGTCCTCAACGCTGGGTTTCGGACGCGCTGATCTGAGAGTACCACATGAATGGTACTCTCCCAATGGTGGAGGCGGCCATGCACGCCCTCCAATCTGTCAAGACTCGCCGGTCACCTGCCCAAAAGCGACCACAAAGGTGGACCTAGACAGCCCCCGTCGCTGTCTCCAACCGTTTCGGGATCCTATCCCCGGAACGAGACAATGTGTACCTCCCTTATCTTAGGGAGGCGGATGAGGTCGATGTTGAGGACTTCATCCCTATCAAACGGGGGTTCCGCTCTAAGGCCCCCGCCGGAAGGTGTCATCACGTTCACACCGCAACTCAACATCCTCGCGCCAAGGAGGATGTTTCCCCGAGGATTCAGGCACACGCTCCATGAGTTCCAGCCCCTCGGACCACCCAACGAGGGTGGCAGACGTACAATCGGGGACCGATCATCACCCTGGTCCCCGAGGAGGAGCTCCGCTACCCAGCCACAAAGATGTAACACAAACAGGAACCTACACCTGTTCGATCCTCACAAGCCCGACATCCAGACATGGCGGAATCATACGAGCCGGTGCGCATCCCCACTGAGCTCCATCAAGCTCGTCGCTCACACAGGACAAAACTTACTAGGTAGGCACCTCTCCCTGCCCAGGGTCGTGAATCCCACCATCTTGACGTGGTGGCGACCTGACACCTGCAGGACCAGCTCTTGGCAGTTGCTTCAGACGCCCGCCATCCTGATATGGTGGCGATTAACAAAGCCCGCCACCCAGATGTGGCAGAAAATAATAGGTCGGCACGTCTCCCCACCAAAAAAGTCCACCGACTCGATACGGTGGGAAATAAATATATGCAGGGCCAGCTCCCTGTGGACGCAAGTAAAGTTTACCACCCCGATGTGGCGGAAAACGGAGAGGGAAACCGGCGTATCCCGGTACAGGGGCAGATTCGTTCACCTACCCCGACATAGGAGAATTGTCAGTACCCACTGACCACTGGAGGACCGGAGTAGGATATTCCTACTCCAATACCGGAATGGGCCTTTATACCCGTTCCAGCCAAATATGCCTCTCTACATATCCTAGCAATGATGGAGGAGCAGGTATCGATCCCAGATCATATCTTGTAGACTTTCCAGCATGTAATTGAATCAGTGGAAACAACAAGGACTCGGGCCCATGATCCCATCTCCCCAATTGAGGCGACTCATCTAAGAGACGATATGGCCACCTCGGAGGAGATCTGCATCCCTACTTCAGCCCAGGAGGGTTGTCGGCTATATTCCGTGATATAAGGGAAACCGGATCAAGCAGCTTCACTCGTTCCAACTGGGGGACACCCGTCCATCATGGTGGATGCTCTAGAGCAGGCATATATCCCTAATAAAAGCCAGGATGTTCATTGGCGTATCCCGACAGCATCAGGAGACCCAATTAGATAGGGACCCAAAGGAGGTAAAGGCCGTTGTCAGCAGCAGACGGTCTCTGCTGTCCGCAAAAGGGCGCCCTGAACGCACCTAAGGCAGCCAGAAAATAAAGAGCGGGTTCATGACTCCGCTCTGCTGGAAGCTGGGGTTCCCAATGCTGCTAATCACATGTCAAAGGCTCAGAACCCTGACCTCCCATTACCATATTATGGGAGCGGCAGTAGAAGTTGCGAATTTCCTCCCCGCAATGGTGCTACTAGCAGCTCTGAAGGTCCTCCCCAGAGTACCCGTGGGGGCCTCCCCCGCGGGCATATAATGATCGGTGATGAGAGCTTCTCTCTTGATGTGAGTCACGGAAACCCTCCACATGACTAGAAGATCGAGCAACAGTAAGGTCTTCCACTTGTCGCGGTCCACCCTGAAGGTCCTCCTCGGGGTATACACTGCAATCACTCTCCATGTAGTGGGACCATAGATTGTGATGGTAGTCCTCGCTATCATAGTCGCAACTACGGAGGTCCTCCCCGTAGTGACGTCTCATCACAACAAGAAGGTCCTACCCTTATCCTAGCCTGCCCTGAAGGTCCTCCCCAGGGGTTACGCTGCAATGGAACTCCACGTAGCCAGGCATCAAATCATAGTTGTAGTCCTCGCCCCCTGATAACAGAGGTCCTCCCCGTAGAGACGTCAAGCAACGATAAGGCCCTCCTCTAATTGCGGTACATTTTGGAGGACCTCCCCAGGATGTATCCAGCATATATTCTCCCTGCAACAGCAGTAATGGTAGTCCTCTCCATTTCCGCAGCTGTGATGGTAGTCCTCACCACCATGACCTCCATTGCGAAGGTCCTCCCTGCATTGGCCCCGAGCAACAAGAAGGTCCTCCCCTTATCGTGGTCTGTCCTGAAGGTCCTCCCCAGTATGCACGTCGAACGTCAATCCATGATGGTCATCCTCACCATGATGGCAGTTATTGCGAAGGTCCTCCCCGTAATGACGCTACACAGCCAGAAGGTCCTCCCCTTGCTATGACACACCTTGGAGGTCCTACCCAGGGTGTGCAATGAAAAAGTCATCTTTGCAGTGAAGCATCAAGAAGTACTGGTAGTCCTGTACATTACAGCCGCCATTGTAGAGGCCCTCCCCGTGATGACATATTATTTCGACAGGAAGGTCCTCCTCCTGCCAAGTCAAGCACTGAAAGGCCCTCGTATGCCGAGGCACTCAGAAGGACAGGATCGAGCATGTCATATTCCCAGCTTGTCACTAGCGATGGCCTTCTTCGATCAGGAGCTGTCCCAAGGCCGTCTTCATCTTCTGAACCACCTCGGAATCGCCCAAAAGACAATTCGATACCTACCGGTCCCACTGCCTCCGACTACAATGAGCGCCTTAGTTGGGATGACCAGGTAGAGGAATCACTGGCGGAGGGGTATGCCGATATGCTGCACCTGAGGAAACGACTGGCCAAGAATGATATACCAGTTATGTTTTGGCCCACGACCACCCCTCAGTATGACATACCTAGAGAGTTGTCGGAATAATGCATGCATGACATCCGCCATAATATATGGACGATCCTACACCGGCTGAAATAGAGATTCCTGCCCTATGAAGGGCATGTGGACCATGTCAAGATGATAGGAGACCTCCTACGTCACATAGACCAGGAGGCCCTTTCCTCGACACGACAACAGCGCCCCGAGAGACGTAAAGGAAATATGGAGGCAACTTACCTCCGTGCACTGCACGAACTGCGCCGCCTCATCGGTGATGCTCCGATGGGAGTCCATATCAGGGGATGGGGGGAACACGGAGCTCTTCATTTTACTCCGCTCCCTGCCCATAAAAACCCATTCAGTATGGTGTCTTGCAATGCCATCACGGAAAGATGACAATCGAGTGGACCCCCTGCTCAGGAAAGGCAACACACCCGACAGAGTCGGGCCTTGATTAAGTCCCAGAAGCGTCAGACCCGGCGGGAATGATCCATTAAAAAACTCCTGAATCAGGACCCCAAGATCATCTAGCAGGCCTCTTGCCTAAGAGAGTCCAATTAGCGATATTTTCCTGCCTCCCCAGAAGGGACTGATCCACGGGGGAATTCGACACCAAATCTGGTTCACCCCCAGATGGGGGCATGCGAGATCAGGCAGGTCGCGATAGCCGCAACCACTGCTAAAATCCAGGTTCAACCCCAGCCTGCAGGGCTGGGGGCATTTTTAACAACAAATGCCCCCGTAAGACCAATAAAACCGAGAAGAGACTCAACGTCCAGGGAATGGATCCAACCCCATCCCTCAGGGATGGGGGCATTATTACCCCCTAAACAACAACCTCCCCCATGAGAGTCGGTATTCTCTCATCTAGGGAGGACAGTTAGAAGAGGAGGTTCCCATCCTATCTTGTCATTCGAATCCTCATCCCTTCCGAGAGGACGGCGCACCGTAAGGTCGCACCAAAGAACTCTCTGCATCACCCTTCGTCAAGAAGTCCGAAGGGAATCCCAAGTCATGAAAGGGAAGGCCAGCCAAAGACACAAGAGATCCTCCCCCTATTTAGAAGGTGACGTCCCCTCCACCCCGCAATATGCGTTCATCAACACCATAGAGGCTAACCCCGCGGGTGACACCGGAGAAAATGCAAATACGGACGGATCAGGAGACGACGGTTCCGTTCAGGATGTGGCTCACAATGAACCCACAAGTGTGCACACCCGGAAGCCGAAGGCCGATTTAAATATGGCTGCCCCTTCAGCTAACCTCCCTTCGCCTACCCTTTGAGCTTCCAACAAGGATAAGAATAAAGGAACGGTTACCCTTAACCCGTCCCCCTATCTCGATAAAAACGAGCCACTCACGCTCGAAGAGAGGTTCACTCGACAGGAAGAAGAGATGAAAGAATTGAGGCGTCTTAACACCGAGATGCTCCAGAGGAACCGCCTTATTGAAAGTGCATCCCAAGAAGAGCCATGTCATGCACTCCCAGCAAGTGCACCTCAAAGGCTAAGGCTTGCCCCGACAAATGAAGCATGATCAGGGTTCCTTCCCAATGAGGCGCCTGGTTCATCCAACTACCTAAACATGGATGATAAATACCAGGATTTCCCTCCACTTAGGAGGAAACCAGAGCAAGTACGCCCGAACCCTCTGAGGGTACCCCGAATAGAATATGCACCCTTAGTGCTGGCCAATCTGGATCCTCAGGCAATGCCTCGGGCTACACCTGCCCAGGACCAGGCCCAACAGGATGTAAACGAGGGACTCACCAACACCATAGAGTCATTAACAGCTCGATTGGAAGCGATGGAAGGTCGACGCGCTTCGATACAGCCAGAGCGGAAACCCTACCCAGATTGGGTGACCAACACACCACCTCCACCCAATTTTGGGAGCCCTGTATTCTCCATCTTCAATGGATCAGGTGATCCAGAGCAGCATTTGATGCACTACGCGTCCTATTACGACCCTATGATGGGGAATCCGGAACAACAAGAAGTGGTGAAGCTCAGATGCTTCGTATGGAACTTGCAAGGATCCGCCTTCGTCTGGTATACGAGTCTGCCGACCCAGTCGATAAAGAGCTGGGAGGACCTTCGACAACAGTTCCTATTCCACTTCAGCTCAACGCTGCCTAAAACAACGGTCAGCGATCTCATGAACTGCAAGCAGAGGGAGAACGAGAGGGTATCAGATTTCATCGCCAGATGGAAAGGTCTGACCTATTCTCTTAACAGGCCAATGCCTCAAGATGAGATTCTATCCATATGCATCTATAATCTTAGCGATGAGCTGTGAACACCACTCATACCTGTGGAGCGCACCACTGGCTTCCGCCATCTCTCGGCCATTGCCCAGAGAATTGAGTACTCCTTGTAACAGACTAATTCAAAGTCCCGAATAGCCTCGTAGGCTCCTACGAAAAGGGCCCCTAGAGCTGAAGCATCCGCTGTCACACTCAAGCCGGCCCTTGTGCCCGCTCCACCGCTCAGGCCTCCACCAAATCGTCAAGGGCCCCCTGCATATCAGCGGCCACCCCCACCTAAACAGGATGATCAGAGAGGACTGAAGCGGAACTAGTTTGAGGAACAAATACAAAAATTATACTCATTCTGAGATGATCAACTCCATGGCTACTTCATTGCCACCATAAACTGCAACTTTCTCCGCCTCCCAGAGCCAAGGAGACCTGAAGAAGTCGTCCGCAATGACATGCCATATTACTGCCCCTACCATCGGATGTTGGGGAATAGTATCCTAGAATGATTAGTCTTCAAAGACCTCCTGCAGAGGATGGTAGATTCCAGAAAAGTCGAGCTGGGACCACCCTCAGCACATGTGGCATCTATCTATACTGCCGACTCTGACAAAGAAGAGGGATGGAAGAAATCCACCAGTAAAAAGGGTAGAGATTTGACAACTAGATGAATTGGAAGACAATCAAACGAGCCCGGGGCATACTCCGAGCTCAACTACAACAGCTAGTGTTGCCACCAATAGCCCCTGGAGTTGTAGATCCGATAGCATCGACCTCACAATCCTCTGAGAGCCAGTCATCCGGGCTGATTCGAAGGAGGAAAAAATCACAGGAGAAGTAGTCCGCGACGGGGCCAAAGTTAGTCCCGACCCTGGCAGACTTTATGCCCTCGAATTTGGCACCGCGGGCACCGACCCACCAAACGACATCATCAGGGACAACCGACCAGGTTGACCTGTCAGAGGATGAAGATCTAATCTTTGGTTCTATCAAAATCATTCATCCCATGGAATCATTCCCTGACGAAGGGTATGATTACGAACCCGAGTTCCCTGCACGAGGAACCGGGAGGGGGAACTGCAGAGGTAGAGGATACCAGGGGAGGTGCAGCCACGACCGAAACCAACCCCATAGTTGGAACCCGGCCCAGACCGTCAATATTGTGGAAACCCATGGGAGAGCCCTTCAATGGACTCAGCAGGAGAGGGAATGCCCCTCCACTTACACAATCAGCCACTCTGGCCCTATTGTTCTGCGATACCCACTAGAGGAGGAGAAAGTGTCTGGTCGCCTAGTGCGCACAAACAGACCAACCATGCCAAGTCCTCAAAACACGAGAACACCATCGAAATCCGTCCCTACGGCCGGTACCTCCTCGTCAAATGATCCATCTCCCAAAGAACCCGCTAAGAATCTCCCGCCAACGGAGAAGCGTCTACCGATGGAGCAAAAATACGACATCCTTAAGCAGCTGGAATCAGTACTAGCCAAGTTGTCAATCCTGGATTCCCTGGGTTTGTCAGCCGACCTTGGGGAGGCTCTTATCGAATCTTTGATCGTCCCCCAGGAGTTTCAAGCTGAGGTAGCTGCTGCTTAAATTTACCGGACATAGACTGACTCAGCTGAATGCAATGCGGTGATTTCCTTCACCGACCAGGATGAAGATTCCATCATGAAAGTACACATCAGACCTCTATATGTGTCTAGCACACTGAATGGTATTGAGATCCGAAAAGTCTTTATAGACAATGGATCTGGAGTTAACCTCCTTCCCCTACGGACACTCCGTAAGTTGGGCTACAGTGAGGACGATCTAATTCCCTCAGCCACAACTTTTTTGGGTTACGACAAGAGTGAGTAGAAACCAATGGGACAGATTAAGCTAAAGACCCATTTTGGTGACCTGGTATCCTACACGGAATTCCTTGTGGTCCGGTAGAGCATAGCATTCAATGCCCTGCTGGGAAGGCCATGGCTCCATAAGCACATGGCCATTCCTTCATCCTACCACCAATGTATCAAGTACTGCGTCAATGGAAAAAGAGGGACATTTCACGCCGACAAGGCCCTTTTCGAGCTCTCTGAGTCACATTACATCGATGCCGGGTTCTATGAGAAAAATAAAAATAAGCCTTTGGTCGACGACGTTGACTGGATCCCCGTTCCAAATGGTCTAGAAATGGTTCCTGACGACCCCCTTAGGTGGCTTGGCAGAGATTATGTCCTACCCATCAAACACGTGGAAGGTAGGAGTTCAAGTCCGGACACACACTCAGATGTCCTCATGAATTCATCCATAACGGCCGAGTGTGACAATGTGGGAATGTCCGCTGACCCTCAATCAGGGGGCGAAAGCTCGAGCAAGGACGCCCACGACACCTCGCCTCTGGACTTCCAAGAGCTCGTGTCAGGAACTCTCTCCTCGTCGGACCAAGAAGATGAGGATTTTCAAGAAGAAGAGGGGGAATATCTCAGGGATAAAACTCCCGCATTTGAGCAAGGTATCTCCACCACTATGGACGAACTCAGGGAAATAAACCTGGGTACTGAGGAAGACCTGAGGCCCACTCTCATTAGCGCAGCCATGTCTCCCGAGGAACATGAGGTATATACCTCCTTCCTAAGGAAACACCAGGGTGTCTTTGCCTGGAATTACACGGAAATTCCAGGAATCAACCCCGAGGTAGTGATGCATCACCTGGGTCTTCCAGAAGACCATCGGGGCTACAAACAGGCCGCTATAAGGACACACCCCTCACATGCAGCCAAGATAGAGGCTGAAGTCGATATGCTCATTAAAGAAGGCTTTATAAGGGAGGTCCAGTACCCCATTTGGTTGGCCAAAATCGTCCCTGTCAAGAAAAAGAATGGGAAAATCCATGTCTGCATTGAATTCAGAGACTTTAATCAACATTGTCTGAAAGATGACTTCCCGGTTCCAATCACCGAGTTGTTAATTGATGCAACGGCCGGGTATGAGGCTCTATCCTTCATGGACAACTATTCTGGATATAATCAAATTAGGATGGCTTGAGAAGACAAAAAATACACTACCTTCAGGGCCCCTCAAGGGGTATTCTGTTACAGGGTCATGCCCTTTGGTCTCAAGAATCCTGGCACCACGTATCAGCGTGTCATGCATCAGATCTTTAATCCGTTCCTGGAGAAATTCGTTGAATGTTACGTGGATGACCTAGTGGTAAAGTCCAGACAGTGCTCGAATCAGCTGTCAGACTTTGAGACTGCATTCAACAAGATCTGATAGCATAGCTTGAAGATGAACCCCTTGAAATGCCCCTTTGGGGTTACCTCACGGAAATTCCTTGGCTTCGTATTATGCCATTGTGGCATCGAAGTCGACCTTGAGAAGACGAAGGCTATCCTGAGCCTGCCACCTCCTCGAAATCTCACTAAGCTGAGGGGATTCCAAGGACACCTAGCCTATATTAGGTAGTTCACAGCCAACCTGGCAGGAAAATGTTTGCCTTTCACCAGGTTGATGAAGAAGGGGGTCACGTACCAATGGACGGATGACTGCCAAGATGCGTTCGAAAAATTGAAGAAGTACCTCTTAAGCCCACCGGTGCTCATGCCCCCGGTCGAAGGAAGGCCTCTCATTCTATATGTGACAGCCCTAGAAAGGTCATTGGGAGCCTTCCTCACACAAAAAAATGACGCGGGCAGTGAAAACGGTCTCTATTACCTCAGTCGAACCATAATGGATGCTGAGACTCGATACTCAAATATCGAGAAGAGCTGTCTGGACTTGGTCTTCATGGTTCAAAAGCTGCGACATTATCTGCAGCATCATGAGGTCCATTTGATCTCACAGAGTAACCCTCTCAAGTACATCCTCAGTTTCCCGATGCTAACCAGACGCCTATCCCGATGGGCAGTCATCCTACAACAATTTAACATCTGGTTCGTGCCTCAAAAATCCATCAAGGGACAGACATTAATAGACTTTCTGGCAGATCACCCTTCAACTGGGACCACTGAAACAGACTCTGAACTACCTAATGAAGATATCTTCTCGGTTCAAGAGGAGGTCCCAGCATGGGAAATGTACTTTGACGGCGCATCCCGAAGCCCCACCGGGAAAAGGATGGAGGATCCTAGATTCAACAAAGTGGGTCTGGGGATAATACTCATGTCCCTTGAAAAGGTGGTTTTTCCATATTCCTTACTCCTGTCAGAGGGATGTACAAACAATGAAGTGAAATATCAAGCCCTCATTACAGGCCTGGAGCTCGCACTCCAGGCACAAGTACAACACCTTAAGGTAAAAGGTGACTCGGATCGGGTCATCAAGAAAGTCAATGATGACTATGATATTAAAAAGGAGGAGTTCATCCCCCTGTTTGACCATGTCAGAGGGCTAATGGACAATTTCTCCATAGAACCAACATTGACTTATATTCCCCGGTCCCAGAACGCTCAAGCTGATGCATTAGCCAACGCGGCCACAACCTTATCCAACCCAGACCGGGATGAAACAATCATCAGTATTGCTCACCGTCAAATGGTATTGCCATTTGTTCAAGCTAAGACGGAAGAAATCCATGAAGTAAGTCCTGTCCCCGAGAGATATGCTCCTGCCACCCGCTGGATGATCCCCATCATGAACTACCTTAAACGGGGAGAGATTCCATCAGACAGGGCTGAACAAGAGAAAATACGGAGAAGGGAAATCAATTTTGTCCTATATGGCGGCACAGGTCAGAAAGAGGTCCTCTACAAATGAGGCCTCGATGGAGTTCTCCTCATATGTATTGACGGAGAAGAAACTACTGCCGTCATGACTGAAGTACATATAGGAGTGTGTGGAGCACATCAACCGGGGACCAAGCATTCCCATCAAGTTCGAAGGCTTGGGTACTACTGGCCCACAGTGGCACGAGACTGCGAGCGTTTTACCACAAAATTCCACTCATTCTAGATTCATGCCAACTTCATACACCAACCCCCGGAGTTACTTCATCAAGCTAAGTACTCATGGCCATTTTCCATCTGGGGGATGGACGTCGTGGGACCATATCCTCCCGCCACGACCAAACAACTGAAGTACATCCTGACGGCAACCGACTTCTTTTCCAAATGGGCAGAAGCCATACCCCTCAAGGAAGTCGGGGCAAGAAATATTGTCAGCTTCATGAAGACCAATATCATCACCAGATTTGGTGCCCCTCATACTATAATGACAGACAAAAACACCAATTTCTGCTCTACTGAGTTGGAGAAGCTATACCACGAGTATGGTATCAAGGCTAACCACTCAGCCCACTACCATGCAGTGGTCAATGGACAGATAGATGCTTTCAACAAGACCCTATCCAAAATCCTTCATAAAATGGTGGGCAAATACAAGAATTCATGTCCGGATAAACTCCTCCATGCATTGTGGGATTAACGAACCACAATCCGCACCGTTAGTCAGTCTACCCCGTACTCATTGGTGTACGGCACAGAGGCGGTCCTGCCCATTAAGCTCCAACTTCCCTCACTCCCTATTGCCATCTGTGATAAATTATCTGATGATGAGAAATTAGAAAAGTGGCTAGGTTAATTGGAACAACTAGACGAGAAGCGACTGCACACTCTGCACCACCTGGAGGTGTACCAGAACCGGATCGCATGAGCCTTCAACAAAACGGTCCGCCTCTGGTCTTTCTTGGAAGGAGAGTTAGTTCTGGTCCTCCGGACCCCAATGATACCCGGCAAGAAGCCTCCAAAGTTGGAGCCCAAGTGGGAGGGACTATATGTTGTACACAAGGTCTACTCCAACGGAGCATATACCCTGATTTCCATGGACGGACAATTTACAACCTCTCATACGAATGTGAGATTCCTAAAGAAGTATTTCACATAGAGACCAAGTGTATTCACGTCCTCACCGCATGACGTTAAACTACATGGAGTCCGTCCTCACCGCATGACGTTAAACTGCACAAACAAGGTGATTTAAAAATGCCCACTTCCCCTGTGTATGGTCCTGACCTGCACAGGGTGTGTCGTCTTTCAGAGAACTACGTGAGGCTTGATTCCTGCCCTCGTAGGATACGTAGTGACGCCTGAATTCCACACCCTAGCCCAGCCACCTCAAAAACAAAAACAAAAATGCCCATTCCCCCATGTATGAACCAAACTTGCAAGGGGTGTATACACGTCCTCACTGCATGATGTTAAACTACATGGAGTCCGTCCTCACCACATGACGTTAAACTGCACAGACAAGGTGATTTAAAAACGCCCTCTTCCCCTGTGTATGGACCAGACCTGCACAGGGTGTATCGTATTTTAGAGAACTACGTGAGGCTTGATTCCTGCCCTCGTAGGATACGTAGTGACGCCAGAATTCCACACCCTGGCCCATCCACCTCAAAAACAAAAACAAAAATGCCCATTCTCCCGTGTACGGACCAGACTTGCACGGGGTGTATTTCACATCCTAACCACATGACGTTAAACTATATGGACTCCATCCTTACCACATGATGCTAAACTACACGGATAACAAGAGTTAAGAATGCCCCTTCCCCCCGTGTATGGACCAGACCTGCACGGGGTGTACTCATCGTCCGAGCTTCATGAAGTTAAACTACCAAGCACCCAATGTTCCAAACTCAACGACCTTAAACTAAGAGTATGTCGTCCTCACCGCATGACATTAAACTGCACAGAATCTAATAATACCCCTCGTCCTAACCACATGACATTAAACTGTATGAACTCCATCCTCACCGCATGATGTTAAACTGCACAGATTCCAGAGAACTACGTACGACTTGATTCCTGACCTCGTAGGATACGTAGCGACGCCAGGATCCCCAGTCCTGGCCCAGCCCCCTGAATAAAATATAACAAAAAAAATCCTTTTCTTCCCCTGTGTATGGACCAGACTTGCACGAGGTGTACTTCTTCTAGAGAACTACATACGACTTGATTCTTGCTCTCGCAGGATACGTAGCGATGCCAAGATCTCCAGTCCTGGACCAGACCCCTGAATAAACAAAAAAATAATACCCTTTTCCCCCCATGTGCGAACCAGACCGGAACGGGGTGTACTTCTCTTCCTTACCACACGACGTTAAAATACATGGACAATGATGTTAAAAATGCCCCCTTCCCCCGTGTACGGACCAGACCTGCACGGGGTGTATATCTTCGTCCTTACCACATGCCGATAAACTACACGGACTTCGTCCTCACCACATGACGCTAAACTGCACGGACTTCATTGCGACCCACCCAAGACACATGGTGATACGAGATGGAGATACTCCTTGAAAATTTGGATGCATCCTCTCCATACATCAGACTCCACGACCCAGATAATTATGGATCTTCATAACCACTCCCGACCATCATAAGTGTAAAGTCATCGACCCATGGACACCTTTTCATGACTATGAAAACCATGCCCTCAGCAGATCTGCATAATGATAGCCCATGGCCCATCTACCAAAGGCAAGATTTCCACAGGTGACACTCTTCCTAGCTCCGTACGCTTACCGGCCTCAGAGCCCCCATACCATACCTCCTAACCTAGACGTTTATGGCGAAGTGGTTTACAAGTTCATTCCCCTTTTCACATCTAGGTGTTGCCAGGGTATCCCTATATGGCTAGCCTATGTGTCTGTCAGTGGTTCACATAGCGACCTGCATCAACAAACATCAAGCCAGGACTAGGATACTTTGACTCAACGGACAATTGCAGTTAAGATGTTTCTTGTATACCCAGAAACCATTATCCCCACATGCCGAACTCTGCACTGTGAGCAATCACGGATTCTCATAATCATTCATGGCCATCAGAAGTGGAAAGTTATCGACCCAGGGACACCTTTGTACGACTATCCATACCATGCCCTCAGCAGCTCTGCATAATGATAGCCCTTGGCTCGTCCATCAAAGGAAAGATTTCATCAGGCGATACTCTTCCTATCTCCGTATGCCTACTGGCCTCAGAGCCCCCATACCACACCTATTGATCTAAGAAAACTCAAAGTTGCAGTTTACAACCTTCATCCCCCACCTTGTTCCAAGTATATCAGTACATGTTGACCCAGTTATCCTTCGAGTGACTGCAGCAATAGTAACCCAATGGTCCGAGCTCTATGACCAATAAACTAGAAGTACCTTTTCCTTACCGCATGACGTGAAACTGCAAGGAATGAAGGCACACCCCCGCACACAAAAAAGAGAGAGAAAAGATCAGTGCATGGGGCTCTTTGAAACTTAACAAGCAACCGGGAACAGATATCCCCAGCATGTCCAGACATTCCCCTTCCAAATGACAGACTTCGTGGCCCAGATAATTGCGGATCCTCATAAATATTCATGGCCATCGTAAGTGGAAAGTGATCAACCCGTGGAAAACATTGTACGACTATACATACCATTCCCTCAACAGCTCTGCATAATGATAGACCCTAGCTCGTCCATCAAAGGCAAGATTTCCACAGGCGATGCTCTTCCTAGCTCCGTATGCTTACCGGCCTCAGAGCCCCCATATCAACTTTCCTGATCCAAGAAGCCCCATATCCATGATTTACACCAATCAACCCCCCACGTCTGGGGCATGTTGAGGTATTCAAGCCCAGTTGTATTCTGATGAAGATCAGCCTTTGCAAAAATACCCCCCGTCCTCATTGCATGACGTTAAACTGCATAACAACCTTCAAAAAGGTCCCCATCCTCGCTACATGACGTTAAACTGCATAGAAACCTTCAAAAATTCCTCTCATCCTTGCTGCATGACACTAAAATGTATGGAATATGTCCCAACCACATGACGATAAATTACACGGACATACTCGTCATGGGTTCAGTGAGAAACAAAGGATTTTCTCCATCCTTTAGTGCACGGGTCAGACCTGCACGAACCACCGCCTCACACCATCATGAGAAAGAATTACTTCACTCATTCTCAGGAAGTTTAGTCTAGATATTGCCCCCATATCTAGGCACCCTCTCATCATAAGCCATACTCTGTACTCAGAAAAAGCCAAACTCTCATAAGCCACCCCTGGTGGTCCCAAATATCAACTTCCTTGAAGTTGCTCGAATATTGGAAGTGGATAGTCTTTGACTTAAGGACACCTTTGTACGACAATGCAAACCATGAACTCAGCAGCTCGACATATTGATCACCCCTGGCCCGTCTACCAAAGGCAATATTTCCACAGGCAATGCTTCTCTCTGTATGCCTCTTGGCCTCTGCACCCCCATTTCTATCCTGGGATTCAGAAACCCTCTAAGATATAGTTTTACAACCTCTTCCACAATCCTACCTAAATGCGGCGGAACGCCTTTGACAAGATTACGGAGAACCAGGAGAATTCGTTCCATTTTAAATGATGTCCCAGCTGCATGACTTTAAACTGCGCCAATCCTCGACCATCCCTTACGCTAACTAAATGCGTAGGGAAGTGGTCTCATGACCACACTCCTGATTAGTACAGATGCAACCAAAACCCTTTCAGATGTCACACTCCCTTTCTGAACCACCACTGGTGGTTTTCATAATTTTCCAAGTCACCCATTGTGGTTTCCATGAGCTGGGCTTCCATGAAGTCCCCTGTCCATCAGAAATGGATAGGTCTTTGACTTAAGGAAACCTTTGAATGACTATGAATACCATTCCCTCAGCGGCTCTACATATTGATCTCCCCTGGCCTGTATACCAAATACAAGTTTTCCTTAGGCAACGCTCTTCCTACCTCTGTATGCCGACATGGCTCCCCTGCCTTGAGACATACCCTGCATGCCACTCAAATTTAAACATGTTTCCCCCCACGTGTGTCGGAAGTGTATTGAGACATCTTTTAATCAGTTAAACCCCATTAGGGCCTTAACCCCACCATATTTGGTCAAAGATGTTCGACCTAAAACATCAGTAGTGATAGTCTTGAAGGAGGGACTTTAAACTGCTCACAAAAGAAAGAGGCACAAAGCTTGTTAGGCAAAAAACCCGAAAAGGGCGACCTATGAAAAAGCCGGGTTATACCCGCTGGGTCCATTCCAAATGGGCCCAAGAAAAATCAGGGCATTAAAAGAAGAAAAAGACAAAAATTTTGTAGGGTTTTCCTATAAAACCCTTGAAATAGTCAGACTACGCTGACTGGATCCCATGGTCTAGGCAAAAGTTAGAGCCTGATTTATTTTTAGTTCTGGACTCAGATTATTCTATGTTCAGGGAATTAACATATGTAGCAATCGTTCCAAATAGTTTCTATCACAGGTAAAGGTGAAAATAGCACTAAAGAGAAATGTTTCTTTGTTACATAACAAAGCGGGTAAGAAGGGAATCCACAATTCAGAGCCTCCTCTAGTGAGAAAGATAATTACAGGAGTTTTTTGGCAGATTCACAAAGCTGTATCAGGCGCTGGTGAGAATCCTCGATTGTCTGAGAGAGACTCTGCCATAAGGCCGTCCCAGCTTCTGCACCAGCCTACAATTCTTCTACCTTCTGGGCCGCCTTTGTGCTTTCCCTCATTTCTTCCTCCATCCACCGCTCCCCTTCTCCAATCATGGTGGCGACGTTGGCCTCTTCCTGCTACAGTCGCTGTATCTCATTCCTCAGCACCTCCAGGTGAGAACGCTGCTCAATAACTTCTCTCTGAAGCCCTACGATGACCCCGACGTGGTCATGAGCCTCTGTTAGGCAGAGCTTTCGAGTTGCGGAAAGGTAGGCTTCGGATTGGGCAGTGAAAAGGAGAGATTCGAAATCACCTAGCCTCTCCCGATCAGTGACTAACTGCTTGACTATGTCATAAACACCATGATAGTCAAAGCCATCAAATCCCAGCAACATAAACAAATTGTGTAGCCTTGGTAATTTGGTCGGAATCTTGACCAAGGGCGTTTGAGAGATCAGTCTCCAAATTTGCCTCCAACCCCTTTGGCGAGCGGGCTAAAGGCTGGAGAGGACTTTTTGATCGGGCTCAGAATCACTCCTAGATGAGGACACATATTCGGGGATGAACATCACCAATGAGGGACCCAAGGTGGCCTCACCCACAAACTCTGGCACTACGGTAGCTTTTCCCCCGACTGGCGACACAATCGTCAGCGCCAAAGGTCGTGGTCCTGAAGCCCGAGAGTAAATAAGACAGATGAGTACCCCTAATTAGAAAAGGGAAGAAAAAGGAGTCAGTGGTAGGAGACTGGGGAACTTACTCCTAATCAACGAGGCATGGAATCTGCAAGTGCGGGGGTTATGACCTCACAACCGGTGTCCTCTTGGGTAACCATTAACCACAGTTGTCCGGCCGCCATTAAATGATGATTCTCGCGGGCACCATTGAGCGCGGGGGACACTGTGCTTGGACGCAACCAAATTGACGCCCAAATCGGCAGGGTGCGTACCCCTTGCAGATTAATTCTCCACCAATACGAGCCACCAAAATAACCTCTAGGAGGGAGAGGAGGTATCCCCGCTTGCCAAAATCTTTTGTTATGGTATTCGTAATTGCGCCAGCCGGGGAAGAAAATGTATGAAAATTGAAATAGTCATAATTCAAGATTCGACTTGATAGCATGCGCTTGTTCAAAACCGTCTGTTCACTATCCTTCTCTTGGGTCGCCCACTCTTCAGGCATAACCCCACTAGTTAGTTGAAAGTATGGATGGATTGTGGTGCCCGAAATCTGAATAGGGTTGATGAAGGTGTAACAGTTCTTGATGTGTACGCTTAACCATCCCCAGAGAATTTGGAAAGGGCTGGTCACTCGGTTTGGTCGGCTCCTGTCAGTGATATTACTAAGCAACCAGTAAATCCTGGCCAGTACTGGGATGGCTAGGTTGATAATGTTACTGGTAGCCAAGTGTGCCGCCATGAAAAAATTAGTTACCCGCATGCCACCAGCCTCACGTACGGGTAATAACCATCCAATTAAGAACATGGCCAGAAAAGCTGCCAGGCGGAGCAATTGATCGACATCCAGAATGACCTCCCAGCCCCAGCTGCGAAAATCGCCTTGCTCCAAAGTCAGCCAATATCTGCCCCTATTTACGGGACTCCATCATAGGGTAAGTCGTGGGCCTGCGTGGGAGAGCCGCTGATTCGTCAGATTTGTTCTATATCACAAAATCCTTGACCCATTCACGGTATGGGACAAACTGTTTTGGATACGTATCCTCTGAGTGCTTCTGAGCCTAGTTAATAAGCTGCTTCACTAGGGGGGAGTCCTCTCTTCGTTCTCCCACACAGAAGAAGGAGGCAGGAAGTCGTCATACATATTCCCAATGACGGGGACCCCCGAAATCTGAAAGACATCCCATAGGATAATGCCCACTTCCCCATGGACCAGGTGGAAAGTGTTGGTGTCTGGGATCCAACGACTCATAAGTTCCTTGGAGAGGGCTTGAGGCTGGTGGGTATAGGTTTGGGACACCCAGGCAGCTTCATACAAGCCCACGGCTCGCAACTCTACCCCAAATTCTGCGCAGCTCTGGCGAACCCAGAAGGGCCACCCCCAATCCAGTGACTTAAATGCTCCCCCTGGTCGGAGATCCCGATTCGCTGGCCAGCCATGATGGTTTCTTACCATGGCATTACGAGCAATACTCCGATAGTAGTGGATTGTTCCTTCCTGTCAACGTGGTTCACCTACCGGAGATACTGGAAGGTGATTCAACACAGATCCGATAGCTGTACCCCTTGAGGCAGGCCGCCCGTCGGCAGGTATCACGAACTGAGGGATAGTGGCGGTAAATTTCTATGCTTCAGGATTGTTTCCATGAGATGGTTCCAGAATTGGGGTATCAAACAACAAACTGAACCCATAGGCAGGAAGGCTGTTAGAAAAAGGATACTCTTTCTATGATTTGGAGAGCCGGTCGGCAAGGAAGGAAGACAGTAGGGAGTGGTAGACTCCATCTTGAACAGAACTATCCATGTCCTTCAGGCATTGATCAACAATTGAGAGGGGCTCTACAGTAGGCCTCGGTGCAGAATGAGGGGGAACCATATTTTCTCCCTGCACAATGAGAGCCAACAATTAGTTAGTCCAGGATAAAAATCTGGACAAAAATAACCAAATGAATGGTCAAGGAACCTTCATAATGAAAATCCTCAAGGAGGCCTTGGAGGATGGTTCGCGATGACATCATCCCGTGAACCATCCCTTCGTGAAATCAGTTCGCGAAGCCCTGGCCCGCGGAGTGTTGGCCAGGAAACCGGGAACCAAGTCGCTCCGCGGAATTTCAATCCTGAGTTTATTCGGAAGGCTTAGATAATTTTTGAAGTTCAAGATATTTTTAGTCCGCAGAGCATCGAGACTGCGAAGCAAGTTCCTTCACAACCCGTCATCATTTTATTTTTAATTAATTAAGAGTAATGGTTTGTGGTTAGGAAGTTGGTTCGTGGGTGAAGGCGACCGCGAAGAAGGAATGGTTCGTGAAGGATTGCTACCAGTTCGTGGATGAGGCACTTCATGAAGGAGAAAACACGTGGAGGTGAAGGAGCTCTAGTTTCACGAAGAATTCAGTAAAGGAAAAGTGAAGGGATCCCCGTAGTTATAGGAGTGGTCCCCTACCGGTTCCACCTTTCTACCGCAAACCATCTCAGTTTCAGGACCACTTTTCATCATAATTTCATCCTCTTCATTCCGATCGGACCCCATTCTGATGGAGGGAATTTGTAGGGTCCTAAAAAATCCGCAAAGGGAATTTTACCCAGATCCGCCAAAGAATTGGGGAAAGTAATCGAATAAGGGACAAAAATAGGCCCGGTCCATGAACTGGTCCCATGGAAGCGCAACGTGGCCAGGCCCCGCGTGGTACCCACTCCGTGAACCATTGTCATTCGTGAAATGGAGGTGGAGAGCCTCCTTGGTCATGAGGTAGGATGGGAGCCAGTCCGGTTCACCGTCACGAACTGCCCCAACCGCGGACTGCATCGACCGGTTCAAGCCGCACCCGCTGTCGTTCTTGGAATAGAGGTGGAACCCTCCACAGCCACAGAGCACTCCCTAAGTTCACCTCGCGGAGGGGGGGGGGGGCGTTCAATACCCACCACGAATCATGGATTGACCAAGTCAGATATGAACCGGGTATTTGGTTATGGGCCTCCGCCAAAGGTGCTGCGTGGCCAAAAATACATCCCTTTCCCCACTCTATAAAAGGAGACCAAGGGGGAATGAAAAAGAAAAAATCGGAGAACTGGAATCAGATTCGGAGGGATTGGAGATTCAGAAGGAGATCAGTTGAAGGAAGGCTTCAGATTTTGTGAACAATGAAATTCCCATCCACGAACCACAACAGGTATATGAATTAATAATGAATTGGAAAACGCATAATAATTTGGTGAACCACGAACCTAAAATAAACAAAAACAAGGATAATCGCGAACCATACCCCTTCCACGAATGACTTCCCCACAGACCAGAGAGTTTATGACTCTTTTCCCATCCGTCACACCGCGTAGCACTCTCCTACGTAGACGAAGCCCCGACTGACGAGCCTCCGACCGACACCGCCCTTGGCCACCGCTGCCCACCTGGAACCCTCCGTGAACCACCCTGGTTCGCGGATTGAACCCAAAGCCGCGAACCACCCTGGTTTGTGGGACGCCAATCAGTCTGCAGATTACCCTGGTTCACGGATGGATTCTCCAGCCACGTGGTGCTTCCCCACGCGAAGGGAGCCACCACCCATACCTCTCGGTGGCTCGCCAAATACTTCGGTGTCCTCATTACCTGAGCCAGGTAAAATCATTCTGATCCATCCAAGTCCTCTGCAACTCCCTCATTGGCATATTCATCGGATCCGCATGGTGTAACTTTCAGGCGCATCAGGGCACCATTTTGAGTTCACATACCCCCGGTAAACAGGGGCAAAGGGGTTTCCCTGACCCTTGAGCAGATTCCCAATGCATTCCTGGGTTCACATTCCCACGGTAATGTGGATTCTGAGCTCAGGAATCCCCTTTATTCCCCTCCACTTGTAGAGGGTTCCTTGTAGATGGTAAAATAGCCATCAGAAGGAAGCCCTCATGCACTGCAAGAGAGGAGATGGGCACAGGAGCACCCCCTTTACCTCTCCCACTGGGCTTTGTCACCCCGGGCATCCATCTCGGAGTAAGCCCCGACCTTATGGGCATCCACCCATGAGTATGCCCCGACCTTATGGGCCGCCTTCAAAAGTAAGCCCCACTCCGCTTCTCACGAACGCACCTTTCGCGACGTGATCCTATGGTCCCTGCTGCCTCTTGATTCTCACACCGAGCATGACTCACGTGGGCTTAGAGTAAGCATCGACCATGACATCCCCTTATGGGCCTCCTCAAAGTGTAATCCCCAATCCATCACCAAGGTCCTCCTCAGAGTGTATGCCCCAATCCATCACCATGGGCCTCCTCAGAGTGTAAGCCCCAATCCATCACCATGGGCCTCCTCAGAGTGTAATCCCCAATCCATCACCATGGGCCTCCTCAGAGTGTAAGCCCCAATCTATCACGATGGGCCTCCTCAGAGTGTAAGCCCCAATCCATCACCATGGGCCTCCTCAGAGTGTAATCCCCAATCCATCACCATGGGCCTCCTCAGAGTGTAAGCCCCAATCCATCACCATGGGCCTCCTCAGAGTGTAAGCCCCAATCCATCATTCCGGGCTACCCCAGAGTGTAAGACCCAAGCCATAGCAAACTACGGGGACTTTGATCCATGCCAAAGCATGGTACGTAGGAAGCCTCCATGAGGTTCAAGCCCACCACTCGGTCATTTCTTTACATCGAGTTCCACCCTCGTCTAGCATGACTTTAAACTATGTATCCAAACTACATGGACTTTGATCCCTGCTTCCTAAGTAGGGTATGTAGGAAGCCTCCCTGAGGTTCAAGCCCAACAGCCGGTCGATCTGATCATCTCCACATCGGTTATCCGCGCCCCTCATAGTGCCACCTCAAGAAAGTTCCAAACCTTCAGGGTCATTAATTCAACGAGGGATGGTAAACCTCGGGCATAAATAATTCCGAACCCCTGCATCCAGTTGACCATTTCCCACCAAGGTTAAATCCGTGGATACTATTTTTGGTTATAAAAAAAGATTCGAGAACATATGAATACGTCTTAAATCTATAAAATAGTCCCAGAACAGGAAATAATTCCCCCCAAAAAGAGTGTGATGAGACCGACTTCCCATCCTCTCGACCAATGTGAGTTCTTAAGAGTCGTTGGTAAAACCATCCGGCGAATGCCTGCCTTTGGAAAGCAGGTCCATCAATCATTGGATATGGAGTCGTTGGGCATTTCGAGGCCGAAAAATATAATGAAACAATTATTTAAAAAGTTATCATTATTTTTTGAGTACTAGGTAATAAATCAGTGGAGAACTCTACCCCACATACTGGTGGAGGTCTATGGAAGTCAAAAAAAAAAAAATTGGGAAAATAAATCAAAACTAGAGGGAGATAATCACTCAAAATATTTTTTCTCCTTGTAAAAATAGAAAACTGATATTACTTTCCCAAAATTTGGATATGAAGGTCTAGATCAATTCAACCTTGGGTCTCATTCTCCCTAAAAGACGCGACACACCTCATCAGGTGTAGTAAAGGATACCCACCAAAGATAGTAGTCAATTAGGGAGTTATTTGAAATGATATAATAAATCCTAAAGATGACATATTTGGGATTCATTTCATGCATAATAAAATACCTAGTAAGATCAATATCTAATAAAGAGAATACACAAGTATGAAAACATAGACCCTTCTCTCTATTTGTTCTGAGGGATGTAGTATTATCCATTACATATGAAAAAATATTTGTAAGAATATATAGAAGGTTCACAATATGAGTTTATTTAAGTGAGTTATATGTAGCAGTATCAAATATAGAAGTCACCAAATATGAAGCAACAATGATGGTACATCCCATGAAAATTGGACCCATATCGGGTTCCTCTGGAGACTCTTCCACTATGTGAAGAAGAATTATTACAGTTTCCTATAGATAGAACCAATTTTTTTCACGAATAATATGATTTCACAGTAATAATTGTTGGTTCTGATGATACCATTCTTCTATGTGGGGCAGAAAATATATAAATTAATTTTTTCAAGTGACCCAAGCATCTGCAAGAATTGCAGATCATGGGTGCTTCAATGAAAAACCATTTTGAATTCCCATACTATCCACATTTAAATCAAGTCAATGGTATTATTCATGGAATTTAAAGAGTTCTAGAGGATTATTTCTATTGATAACCACCATGAGACTCACCACACATCCTCTTTCTTTTAAAAGAACTCATTGAAATTCCACAGGGAGAAAAATGAACTCCCATCAACCATTACATACCATCCTGGTTAAGCTCATATATAAATTCCCTATCTTTTATGTTTTTATATGAAGTGGTATTCAGTTATAAAACCTAATAATTGATATAGGATAAATGACCCATGTTAGACCATCATGTCCTCATCTTCCCACTTGATACAATCTCATGTTCAAACTACACAAGATCGGAAAAGTGGTGCACATAATCCATCATGGTCTTGTCAGCCTGATGATGGTTGAAACACTATATTACCTAATACGACACCATAGATTCTAGAAAGAAATGATTAGTGAAAATAAATCTAAATTCCTTTCATTATAAACTCTCATGTTTCTTCTTCATTACCATCGAATCTCACAATCCCTTGTTATGTCCCTTATTGATTCTGTTTCATTATTTTGGTTCTCCAGGATACAGATAGTCCATATATTTTTTGGGAGTTCTTTGTCATAATCATACTTATGGATCAATAGAATTTTGTGTATTTTGACTTATGATGGTAATGTTTTTGTGGTGGGGGTTATTTATTTCATTATCGTTGGGATTATTTTATGATTTCAAATATGGGGTTCTTCCATTATTAAGTTGATTTGTGATGTTTGGGCTTTGGTGGGATCTGTTCTTCAATGGCGAACTATTCGATACTTCTCCCAATGATGATATTGTCTAATAAGTATGTTATAATTGTTTGGGTAGTGGTTCCAGTTTCTCAGCATGAAGTGTTTCTCTTTAGAGAGCGACAAGAAAGAAATTCATCATATAGGGTACTAAGGAGGTGATGTGGAATGTCTCAGTTTCTCTTGGTGGTGATTTTGAAGGACCGTTCTGGTCTCTTTATGAAGGTCACAATTTTATTTTGACATCATTTACCACTATAATCAATTCTATTTCTTCATTATTCTACCTCTCACTCTAATCGCTGTGGTGTGGCAGTCTTCTATGAGGTTTTGGGATGCATTATATGAGCGGTAAACAATATTACAAGAGGTGTAAAGGATATATTTGAGATCCTTTACAACTATAAACTATGATTATGCTTCATGATTCTACTGAACACCCAATTCATTATAGTGTTTTGGTCTTATATGAGGATCTGAGATGTTTTTATTTGAGTAGACAATGTTGTTATAGAAGGCACGAATTAAGATATTTCTATTTCATTGGGAATATAATGGAATTTCTTGTTCTTCTTTATCCTATGGTTGGTCCAAAAATGTGGTCCTAGGATCTTTATCCATGAAGATGATGTGTTTTCAAGATATGAATTTTCATTTTATTGGTGACCAGTGATGATCAATGACAACATTGTTTCTAGTAGTTCCTTTCATATTTCCTAAAATAAAGCGAGGATGAAATGTACGTTGATGGGTTCTTCTAGGATCAAGGTTCGATGATGTGATAACATTGTTCCTGAGGGCATATGGTCTTTCTCAGTAGCACGCACATGGAGGCATTGAGCTCAAGGGAATGGGTTAGCGATTCTACACAATAATGGGGATCAAGACACGTGCCTTCTATGGATCTCCTATAATTTAAATTTTGAATTGTGGTATAGAGGTTTTGTGTTGGTTTATGTTATTCATGTGGTGGTATTTGAATTTATATATTCATGTTTTTGGGTTCTCACTCAACCTTAAAAAGTGAATTTTTAATAATAATAATAAATGTATTTGAAAAATAGAACCTATATCTTTCTCAACCAATCATCAAACTCTTGGGGATCATTAGGGTCATGAAATGTTGGTGGAATCTGGAGAAAGAAATCCTTAGAATGATTCCAAGGTTCCACAAATGGAGCTTGAAAATTAATAGTTGCAGGTGCCTATCCCAATGATTGGATAATAAGAACAATAATATAGACAAAATTTTAGTCCATGAGTGGATCTTATCATTGTGGTTCACCAACAACTTCCTCTTGGGGCATATTCACACATCTTCCTAGAGGTGTGATGTGACAGAAAATCAAAAAACACCACCAAAGGCATCAAAATACTACTCAAATAAAAAACTCAAACAATAGAAATGAGAAAATAAATCCCACAAGATAATATTTAAAGATTTTTATTTTGTTATACTCAAATAAATGGCAGGGAAAAGACTTGGATTCGATCAAATTATTCCTCAATACACCTTTCCCCTAACATTCATGATGACTTAAGGATCATTAATATGATTGATTGCTAGGAAATCTCTTTTAAATACCTCATAAGTCCTGATAATTTTAACTCATGTCTACCAGGACAACCCAAACTTTGTACTGACATCAAAGAAAGATTCTTAACATACACCTTTGATACCACATTTTTATAACCCATCCAACATTCCCTGGTACCCTGATACCTAATGCATCTCTAACATAGCCAAAAGGATATTATTGATCCTATGGGTTGTTGAATAGAACCTATAATCCCACAAAAAAAATGAGGGAACACATTTTCAACAACATAGTTTAATATAAAATATTATAAGTTAGTATACTAAACACTCCAAATGGAGAAAGTTCATGAATCCAAAAATGTATAACAAAACCTAAATTTTTACATCATCAATGTACTCAAAAATTGGAATGATAAAAATAAAACATCCCAAAAAAACATATTCCTATGATTTCAATAGATCCACCCATCACAACCCCACTTCAATGTCCAAAGGATCAAGAACATCCACCAAATTCAAGTGGAACTTTATCTTTGATCAAACCTTACATAAGAAAATCTACAAACACTCAAAGGAAAAGGAAGGGTATTTGGTATAAATTTGAGTATGGTCTCACCACGTGTTCCATAACAGATTCTATAACAATAAACTAAATCAATATTTAAATTTAAAAAAAAACGGGGCATTAAATGAAATATCATTTTCATATTTAAAAGAAAAGATTATTCACTTCAATGGATGGAAAAATTTTAAAACATTTTTTTTTAAAATATTTTACCTAAAACCAATTATATAATTCATTTTTCATTAGTAAAATAGTTCTAGATTCAATGGACTATATAATCAAATCATACAAAATAGAAACTATGGTCATATTCCCTGATGTACAATAGTTTATGGATATCGGATCCTCACACTTCTCAAATCAGTGATCCTGACTAAACATGTGTGCACATATCCCTCAGGATCATGATGAATAGGACTAACTAACATCCCATCAGGAATAATCTTGCTGAACATGGGTTTGGATAGTGTTTTAATCATAAATACATTTCTAGTGGATCAATATCCAAGCATTCTTATCCAAAATTTCTGACTAACAACCCAGGATCTCATTTTTTCAATCAATCTATATAAAAAGGGAAAATAATCTCATTTTAAATAAATCATCATTTTCAATTCAACTTCCTGATAACCAATTTTAATATTCTAATTAAATTTCAAAACCAAAACATGGGGTTTTCCTCATTTTATTCCTTTTCAAAACACAACCAATCATAGGTTTTCATCATTTTATTTTTAATCCATTTTTCTAAAAAAAATTCCCAAATCATTTCATCAATTACATCATTTTCAAAATTCACCCCATAATTCCAATTCCATTGAAATTGGGGTTTTTATAAAAAATCTATTTGATTTAAAATTCTATAATCAAATCACTTAAAATCTTGTTTGTGAAAATTTGTTGAAATCCACTTCAAAAAATCATTAAAATCAAGGCTTCAATTTTACCGAAAATATAAAAATGAACCATGTACCTTTAATCATGAAATAAAATGATCAACAAAAACAATGGGAAAGCCAATATAGATATAAGGCGAAGAAGATCAAGAAATAAAACATAGAGTCAAGTTCTAATCAAATTTAATTTAGATAAATCTAATACGTGATGATCCATAAAATTCTAATGAGGGGGGAAGGATATATTAGAATAAACTATTAGAGGGGAGACCCACTTACCTAGAGGAGATCAGAGCAGATCAACGACACTTTATTTCACTGAGGAAAGGGTATGGAGGAGCCAAGATTTCTTTTTTGGATCCTTCACAACCCAGGAAATCATATTAGGGTCAAATGGGTAGGATATGTATCTTAAATGCGGGTGGGGGTGGGGGGAGGGGGTTAAGATATTAAAAAATAAATTTGAGGGGAAATAAATCTCATATACATAGTTTCTTGGATAGGGTCCCATGTGTAGAAAAACTACTCGCCCCTTCTATATAGGGTGTGTTGTGTCTCCTTGGGAGGTTCACAATTTGATTGACTATGAGCCAATAGTGAAAATTCCCACTTTCTATGGCCATAAGGTTTGGAGGGTCTGACCTTAGGGTTTGAAAAAATGGTTAGCCCCCTCTAGAGAACCATCAATGGGTCAATGGTTTTCTATGCCAAACTGCATGGTTTTCTCTAATGTTGTACCAACCATGCATAACACAAAGCGATTCCAAAATTATAATAATTTCTCTTGAAGAAACCCTAAACAAGTCTTAACCAAAGAATGGAAAAAGCATGGGTTGAGGTGTAACTGAAAACATGTAAATGGATGTTACACGAATTCCCCATGTGTGTGTGTCCTAACCATTTCATGCTTCTAACTCCACCCTTTATTCAGTATATCCAGGTCATGCAAAATAATTTTTCTTAACTAGTTTAATTAAACTAATTTTAATTAACATTATTTTGCTGTAAAATTTCAAGACCCACTGAATAAATCATTCCCAAAAGTCAAACCACAAGATCTTGATCTATATATCCCCATGTGTTGTACATTTCATCACTCCATATTTAATAAGATAATATTTTTTTGTTTTTGGTTTTTCTAGGGCCTGCAATTGTAAGATATCAGGTATACTTGCATATGTCAATTCAGTAAAATAATGAAACTCTTCTAAAGAAAATATAATTTTCTGACCAACCATTAATACACGATGAATTTTTTTAACCTAACTTACCCATTCCTTCAATTGAGTAGAAAATATTTCACATGTCATGGTTGTGAGAAAATTTGTGTAGAGAAATAAATGATTAAATTTACCATGAAAAAATATCCCAAGAATGGTTTCAAAATTTAAATCATTTTATAATGACACAACCAATCATATCATCGATGATTTCTAGGATTCAAAAAAATCATCCCTTGATGATGAAATCCTGTTTATCTACAAATTAATTTTGAAAAATTTTATTTTCTATATATTCCACATGTAAAAGTTCATGTTGGATGATATTTATTATTTTATTTTTATTATTTTTATTTTTTCTATTTTTCTTTGAAAATTAACAACATAAAACAGAAAAAAAGCATATAAATTAAAATCCTAAATATGTTACCGCAATATTCTATCCTGTCCCCCACACATAAAATATTAAATTATCCTCAATGTTAACCAACGAAATGATAAATTCACATAAAATGTTAAATTTTAAATAATAAAAACAATATAAATTTGAAAGGGATAGGGACATCCTAATATTATCAAGTGATGATGGGGTCATGTAGTGTGATGAAATAAGTTGAATGGGTAGGAAGTCCCTCAATATATTACTTCAATCATTTCTCATTTACTGTAAAGATCCTTTATGTAGCCTCTTGAGTGACGTCCACTACACCATAAGGAAAAACATTAGATTCAACATAAGGTCCTAACAATATAAAATGAATCTTACCAGAAATCATCTAGAATCATGAAATGTATTGAAGGAAATTGTGTCATACAAGAAACTCCCATTTTTGGATCATTATACCATGAAACACGTTTGATCATTCCTTTAATATCCTTGAGTTTTTTTCTGATAATAATTGAATCCCCTCATGCTCTTGAATTTATTATTTACTTTGAATTCCTTCTTTTGAAAAATCCTTGTTTTATTTTCTTATAGCCCAATATTCCTGATGATAGATCTCCACATGATGATTAAATTCTTTACAAAAATGATCTTGAAGGGGGACATACCAATGAGGTTTTTAAATAAATTTCTATAATCCAAAATTTAATTTTCCATGTTCTTTCTCCAATACTTTATATTTGGATGCACTATTTTCTTAAATATCTGATTCAACTAATGATTCGAAACATTATCCTGGCCTTTTTTTGGGTGGTATAGTGTTGATATTTTTTTGTCAGCCAATACTTTTTAATGAGGTAATCCAAATTTGGGATGAAAAAGCATGTCCCATGGTCATTGATGATACCCTTTAATACTCCAAACCTATATAAAAATTAATCCTTGATAAAATCCACCACAACATGAGAATCACTAATCCTTGTGGCCTTTTTGTCCACCAATTTTCTAAAATAATCAATAGTGAAAATAATGTACAATGAACCAAATGTGATTATAAATGGAACCATATAATCAATTCCTCATACATGGAAAATATTAAAAAATAACCTAGGATGTTGGGGCAACTCATGGATCCTTGAAATATTTCAAGTGTTTTGGAAATGAGAAAATCAATTAAAAAATGCATGGGAATCATGAAAATAGGTTATCTAATATAATTCATAGTCCAATACCATAGTAGTAATCCTTTTGGGTCCAAAGTATCCATTGTAAACAAGTGTATAAATAAAATGCATATCAAACTCAAACCCAAGATAAGGAACACATGTATCAATGAAATTTCTCTTTTTATGATTATTTTATATAGTATAAAACCCATAAATCACATAGAGAACCCAATAAAAAATTATTGTCACAAATGAAGAATGAAATATGTGGTATTTATAATAATAAAGGAACCTATAACATTGGAAAAGTGACCTGACCATTGAAATAGTAACACGATCATTAGGAATAGTAATCTTGATAGTATATTAGTAACCACACCTATGAAAGTATAAATAAAATTTAGGCACCTTATGAATGAAAATATGAAATATTTATACACAGGAATAAGTAAACAAACGTTTCAAAATTGATAAATTAAGTGTTGGTAATTTTGTGAAATGTAAATATTTATTTAAAATTTTATAATTAATATTAGGATTTGAAAAAAAATTTAATCTCATAAATAGGGTCATAAATTTTTATTTTGTTGTCTTATGATTATAGGATACCTTAAATAAATTTCAATGTGTCATAGAATCTATTATATTAATAAATATGGTATTTTTTGAATAATGATAATTTTTATTAAAAATAAAATTTATCATATTTAGAATATTATTTTCATAAAATGGACTCCATTTTTTAAAATCTACATGTCCAGAAACGGTTGTGTTGATTTTTTGGGATTTTTCTATAATGGTTGATTTTTTTTGTGAATAGTGAAAAACTGTAATTTATGATACTTAACATTTTAATCCAAATGATTGAATTTATGAGTCAGGGATGATATAAACACCCATTACATAGAACTCACCAGAAATTGTTACTATACTTCATCACAATAATCAACAGAATTGATAGTCTTGAGACAAAATAATTAACAATTGAATAAAATAATCAAAAACACCCCTCTCCTCACACTATAAATACCACCCCTCACTACCTCTTCTTCTCCCATATTATAAATTAATGATCATTATTATATTATTATAAATTCATATTCCAAACCTCTTACCCATGTTCTAGTCTATCTAGTCTCACCAAAAACCAAACCCAAGTTCCTTAATGAGGTTCTCAAGGAGATGACATTCAAGAGGTTAGATCATCAATTTTCTCTTTTAATTTCATTTTATTGATTATCCTCCACTCACATCCACTATCCACAACAACATAATAACTATAATATAATAATAATATATATATAATATAATTTTATTGTTTTGATTTAATATCCATCATCATGTCTCTTTTCTTCTCCTTTTATTCTAAAAATGAAAACATCCTCCATGATGTGTTGATTCACCGCCTTCATGGACGAAGAGTTTTTGTTTTACATTACTAATGTCATATATGTTCATAAAACCATTATAATGGTTAAAAAAGATTGTAAAATGTATATTATAAATTTTTTCATATTTTTTAACTACTATATTTTCACAATATTAAATAATAAAACAAAACTTGTCCGTGATGATGGAAAAACTACCAAAACAAACTACGTGTTTATCATTATCATTATATCTAACGAGTCATCCTCAAACTAGAAAGAAAAAAATGACATATGGGACCATTTAAATTTTTTTAGGTGAATAAATATAGTATAATTCTACTTCTAGATTTGTTTCTTCCATTTCACAAGAACTCCAATAAATAAACTCAAGGGAACCAATACCAAAATCATGGAATGAATGCACCCAGAACAATGAAATTAAAAATTATAACCGATCAACATGGACATAAATAAACCTAATAAAATTTTAATAAATAGAATATATGTTGAAAATTTTATGTAGTAAATTAATAAAAAATCTAATTATATTATCCAGAACATTAAATGCAAGTGCAACACACTTTCACACATAATGTATGGGATTTTCTTCCGACCTCCATTTTTTTCCTTCAGGTTAAACTTTCTCCCAATTTACCACAACATATTTCTTAATTATTATAATAAAGTTATTATAAGTTATGTTTATATGTTCCAAAAATATGTAAGTAGATCAATTCATCCTTCTTTGATGAAGAATTTCATTTTCTTAAAAGGAGCGCTTTTCAATTCTGCCCACTAGGCAAGCCCGATTAAAGGGAGCTTTAAAATTTCTTACCCATTTTGAAGTACACTCCATAATATATTTTAATAAAACATAATTTTTCTAAAATCCATCAATTAATTGTGAAAAAAATATCTTATATCATTTCTATTATGATATAAGACCTCAAGAGTAGTCATGATCTCATAATGGATATTTAATAAAAGATATTTTATTTTGGTTTCATGTTTTACAATTATGTGACTATTATTATAAATACACTATAAATTATGATCCTTGGTATTTATTTGATGGTTAACTATGATTAAAATCATGCAATAATATGTATAAAAGGATAGGGCTACTATATATTGATTTTTGGAGTAGAATACTCAAGGGGGGGGGGGGGTGAATTGAGTATCTATAAAAATTTCTGTTATAAATTCACTTATAAAGCTTCCCCTATATAAAAATTAATACATTCCAGTTAATCAAGGTAATACGGTTATAATAGATTGAATATTCAAATAACTTCTCAGAATATTGATTAATTCATAGTAATATGAATGTGAGTTATTGATACATCTTTGGAAGCTATTTTAATAAGGAAAAAAAGTTAAAAAATCTATCCAAGACTAACTATCAATGTAAAATCTAGTGTTTTATAAAATATACTATAAAGAAGAGAAAAACTAAATTAAAAGACATAGTGGATAAAACTAATAGTTTAGTGTCAAGGTGAGAACTAATACACTACACTTGGTGATCACCTACCTCCAAGAATTTTATATTAACAAACTTGATCCACATCCTAGATCAGGGTAAAACAAAGTGCACAGGACTGTCCTGGTCACACGACCTCTTCCACTGTTCATTGTGGGTATAAACTACCAGGTCACACAAGGACCTCTTCCACACTTATCTGTGGGAGTAAACAGATGTAAGAAGTGATGAGAGGAAGGATATATTGTATCCTTCAATTTAATACAAGATACAACATGTGTTTTTAATATAGACACACACATACATCTCGAAAGATAAAGATAGTACACAATAGAGAAAAGATGATGAGAAAGGGTTATAAGGGCACTGAGTGTTATTTTATGAAGCTCTGGGATTATAGGATGAAGCAGATGCAGGTATTGAGTCTTATTTTGAAAAAATAGAGTATCAAATGTCTGGTGCTCTCATTTCCAGTTTGATCTAGATCGTGTTATTCTTTGAGTTGGTATTGTGAAGATGATCTTAATTATGATCTATGGTAGTCCATCCTTTTTGAATCGAGAGTGCTTCGTGTGTCCTTTAGTCATTTCTTGTTGCATGTATCAGTTCGATTTTTTAAAAAATCATTCTTCTTAGACTATGTCAGTATGTTTTTGCAGCCCGACTTATCTTCCTTTTTAATTGTAGGTGCACACGTTTCAACCAACAAGATGCATGTATTCTGCACCTCATACCTCATACTGTCAGGTGACATGTCTACAAAAACTACTACAAAAACGGTCTTTATCAGCGCTCAAAACGTGCATTATCAGCACTAAAAAAGTGATGTAAAGATCGGTGCTAATGAAGGGGGGGGGGGGTACCCTTTATCAACGTTTTTTAGCACTGATAAATGGAGCTTGTATAAGCGCTAAAAAAGAACTGATAAATGATACCTTTATCA